>CM064871.1:3017356-4331334 GCA_032719365.1 Prinsepia uniflora
CCGGTAGTAACCTGCTAACCCGACGAAACTCCGCACCTCGGTCACCGTTGTCGGTCTAGCCCAGTTGGTCACCGCTTCTGTTTTCTGGGGATCCACGCAAATCCCATCCGTCGATATCACGTGTCCCAGAAAACCAATACTGCTCAGCCAATACTGACACTTGCTCAGCTTGGCGTACAACTGTTCTTGTCTCAGTCTCTCCAAGACCAACCGTAGATGTTCTTCATGTGCACGGGCACTCCTCGAGTATACCAAGATATCATCGATGAACACAATCACGAACTTATCCAGGTAGGGTCGGAAGACCCGGTTCATCAAATCCATGAATGCTACTGGAGCATTCGTCAACCCAAAAGGCATAACCAGGAACTCGTAGTGTCCATAACGGGTTCGAAAGCAGTTTTCGGAATATCCTCCTCCGAAATCCTCAGTTGGTGATACCCAGACCGCAAATCAATTTTCGAGAAGCATTGAGCTCCCCGCAACTGGTCAAAAAGGTCATCGATCCTGGGTAGAGGATACTGGTTCCTCAGTGTCACCTTGTTGAGTTGCCGATAGTCAATGCACAAACGGAGACTTCCTTCCTTCTTCTTCACGAACAACACCGGTGCTCCCCACGGTGAAGTACTCGGTCGAACATATCCCAAATCCACCAGCTCCTGCAATTGAGCCTTGAGTTCTCGTAACTCAGCCGGCGCCATCCGGTATGGTGCCTGGGATATAGGTCGGGAACCAGGGAGTAGTTCAATTGTAAATTCGATCTCCCGCGATGGTGGCAATCCAGGTAAGTCTTCCGGGAATACATCTGGAAACTCACATACCACCGGTATCTCGTCGATACCCGGAGTATCAACCTGCTCCGACATGACATGCGCCAGATAACCCTGGCATCCCTTCCGTAGAAGTTTGGTAGCAGTAAGTGAAGAAATCACTTCAGGAGGCGAACCATCACGTTCCCCCTGAAAGATAACCTCCGGTAAACCCGGGCTCCGCAGAATCACTTGCTTGCTACAGCAATCGATGAGCGATCCGTGCTCCGATAGCCAATCCATCCCTAGGATTATATCGAAGTCGTGGATATCCAGAATAATTAAGTCTGCTGGTAAAGCCACATCCTCAATTCTTACCGGGCACCTCCGAATCACCTGATTCACAAGGTACACGATACCCATCGGGGTGCCAACACCCATTTCGCAATCTAAAGCTGATACCACACAATCAAGCATACCAGCACATCTTTTCGAAATAAAAGAATGTGTAGCCCCCGCATCCATCAATACACGTACAAGAAGGTTAAAGATATGTAGTGTACCTGTGACCACGTCTGGGGCAGTCCTCGCCTGCTGCTGGGTCATTGCAAACACTTGGGCCCTCGGCCCTCCGTTCCGTCCGCGCCCGCGCGCGCCACGCCCAGTACCACGGTCACCTCCCTGACCGCGACCTCCATTAGTGTGGGAAGCCGTGCTCTGCACCACACTAGAGCCCCCAGCGTCGATGTTCTTGGACAACTGCGGGCAATCACAGGCATAGTGGCCCTCCTCGCCGCAAGCAAAACAGGTTACAGACCTCGGCCAGTTTGAATGCCCACCAGAAGCACCGCTCCCAGATGAACGCTGCCCAGAGTTATATCCAGATCCTCTGCCCTGAGAGCCTCCATGTCGACTTGACCAGCCACGACCCTTGAAGGATGAGGGTGCTCCCCTGTAGCCCCCTCCCTTGTTGTTCTTCTGGCCTGATGGCCCACGATGTGGGCGATCCTGACGTCGTCCCTCGCCCGAAGGCTGTCGTGTCTGGTGTGCCGCCAGACTGGCCTCGACACGCACCGCAGCGTCGACCATATCTCTCAGTGAAGTATGAGTAGCAGCAGTCACACTTGCCCGGATATCCCCTCGGAGTCCAAGCTCGAACCTTTGGCATTTGTCCTCCTCCGTGCTCACGAATGATGCAGCGAACCGGGACAGTTTCCCGAAAGTTTGCTCGTAGTCCGCAACGGACATATCCCCCTGCTCCAGCCGCAGGAACTCAGTCTCCCGTGCCGTGCGGAACGACCGCGGGTAGTACTGGTCCAGAAATCGGGAACGGAAAACTTCCCAAGTAGTGGCATGGACTGACCATCCAGACATTTCAAGTCCGTGCCACCACTGGTAGGCTCCTCCTTCTAGTAAGAAGGCCGCCAAGGTCACTCGTTCGCCCGGAGGGCAGTGCATCACCGAGAAGATCCTCTCCCACTTGGTGATCCAATCATGAGCATCCTCGGGGTTTGCTCCCCCGCAGAAAGGAGTGGCTCCCAAACGTTGAGCCCTTTCAATGCTCGCGCATTCCATCTCCCTTTCCAGACCCTCGTCAGTTCGTGTATGAGGAATTCTCCTAGGAGGAATAACCAACTGTCAAGAGGCATAGATCAGATAACAATATTCTTAAAAGTCGAAAAGTAACTAGTACTAATCGCTAGTCTAGCATGCTGACCAAAACCTAGTACTGACCACAACCTAGTGCTCTGATACCAAGCTGACAAGACCCGCCCCGATCCCACAGGGACCACAAGGGGACGTGCCCTGCTCCCGTCTGACACCCAATAATTCATACCAATTTAAACCTCAAAACAACAAATGCATAAATAACCAAATCAAAGTCATACATCAAATCCGAATTAAACGAATGTCAGACAAGGAATGAAATCCCGAATTACAAGTTGCGAGCACGACTCTATATTAAACCTGCGGGTACACCACCCAACAGGGGTTCAGGTACGCAGAAGTAGATCTATGCCTCAGCCTCAGGTTCCTCCTCTACCTCAGTATCAGGACATAGATAACCGTGACCGGTCCTGCTCCCGTCTGACCAGTCGACTGAAAATCCGAAAACTACCCTTCAGCACCCGCCAGACAAGGGATATTTGCGCCTGTGCCCACTCATACCTCCACCTCTGGAATAGCCTCGATCAACGCGCCACGACCTGAAGGGTTATTAAAACAGAAAAGGTGTGAGTGGACAAAAATGACCTCGTATAAAAATATTTGCCAAAATACATTCTTACCCTCCAGTTTTCACAAACTTGCATGCATATCATAAAACATGAGTAATAGTACGAAATTATTCAAGTATGAACAGTGGACCGATAAAATCAAAATACGTTTTCCCATGGTCCATAAAAACTCATGTTCACCAATTCAGTTCAAGTTATAAAACAACAAATCCCGGCTCTCAGGCCAAAACATGTGAACACCATAAATCCGAAAACTACCCTTCAGCACCCGCCAGACAAGGGATATTTGCGCCTGTGCCCACTCATACCTCCACCTCTGGAATAGCCTCGATCAACGCGCCACGACCTGAAGGGTTAATAAAACAGAAAAGGTGTGAGTGGACAAAAATGACCTCGTATAAAAATATTTGCCAAAATACATTCTTACCCTCCAGTTTTCACAAACTTGCATGCATATCATAAAAACATGAGTAATAGTACGAAATTATTCAAGTATGAACAGTGGACCGATAAAATCAAAATACGTTTTCCCATGGTCCATAAAAACTCATGTTCACCAATTCAGTTCAAGTTATAAAACAACAAATCCCGGCTCTCAGGCCAAAACATGTGAACACCATCACCTGGCCACAAAGACCAAAAACCTGTACTCAAAACAGGTACGTAATCACAAATATCATGTTTCTAAATTCCATGTCCACATATTTTCCTTAAAACTCATTTTCATTAAATCAATTTATATTTAAAACCACGGTTTCCTCAAAATCATTTTCCATAAACCACGGGACTTATTTCCATATCATGTTGCTTAGAGTCACGTTTATCCCTGCAACGCGTGCGAATCAATAGGCTCAAGGACCGCTCAAAATCCGAGCATCCGCCGCTGTGAACACATCACCAGCCGGCAATCCAGATCTAGTGAATACATCACTTTCCGATCTATGTATATCCAACACATCTGATCTGAGTCAAGCCTCCCTCGGCTGCTCGACAAAGATCGTGCTACGTGACCTCTTCGGGGTAAACACTTCCATCCCGAAGGCGAGCGTTATCTCCAGGGTGCACTCCGGGGAAAAACATATTTCCACCCGAAAGCCCTAATTATCCGCAACATATCATCATCACAAAAACCAGTGAAAAACAGTTGCATTGAAAACCAAATCGTATATCAACACAGGGTCTCAGCCCCAACATAACCAAAGTCCCGATTTACATTATAAATCCAAAATCATCAATATCATCATGTAATCACATGGAAATACAAATCTAATCAGAAACACAATTCCATTGGGTCTCAAGCCCAAAATATCATTTTTCACGTAAATCCGTGCAACCGTAAACTCGAGTTGCCACGATCACGTAAATCCATGAAAACAATTCCTGACTCATAATCCGAGTCCAAATATCATTTTTAATTCCCTGACTCATAACCCGAGTCAAAACATCATTTTCAATCCCGGGCCGTTGCCCAAAACATCATTTGCATGTTCCTCGTAAAACGTGCCCGAAAGACTGATTAAAATAATCACAAAATCACGAGAATACAAAAATCATCAAATTCACATATAACTCCAAATCCGAGTCAAAATCATTATTCACTTGGGTTCTCACGCCCACAATATAATTTTTAACCAATTTCATGATTTCTCGAAAATCGTGCCAAAATATAATAATATAATACTCATAAAATCGAGAAATCACCGAATTGAAATACCAATCATGCCAAAGCATCTCAAATCATATAATAAAGCATTTAAATCATATATGCATGCATCACGGCTAGAAAACAAAGTCCACTCACACACACCGTCCAAAACGGTCCGTTTCCGAGCTGCACGTTTTTCCGTAAATTCTGGAAATCACAACTCCTGCCCAAAATCATTATAGAGGGTTAATAACATCTCAAAATACTTCATATAATTTTCCCCAATTTTTCCGGAATTTATATACGTATTTTTAATGTAAAACAAAACTTCGGATACGCGGAACATTAACGAAACGATATCCGATTTCATCGAAACTAGTGTCAAAATGTTCGTTCCAATGAGAGGATCAAAAGTCATGTTGATCGTACCTCGGGATTCTCACTCACGTGCCCCCACGCGCCGCCGTAAGCGGCTGCGCGTGGAAGCCACGCGCCAGCTATAGTACTGTCGTCTCAACCTGTTTCTCTGTAAAACGGGTCCAGTTGGCCCGCGAGATAACCCGACTTGTCTCCTATCAATTCGATACTGATTAATTCAATTGAGCATTCAAACAGCTTCTATTTGAATCCAATTAAGGTTCTGTGAAGTCAATTTCACGAACACTTACCTCAAATCAGTCGACACGAACTCGATTATTCGAAGAACAGCCGCACACTGTGCAAAGATGGAACTTCATCAATCTCCAATGTTTTCCTTCAATTGATCTTTCCAGAAGCATCGTGGGATCCTCAGGAACATAATCCCCAGTTCAATTTCATCCATCGAAGCCTCAAATTCCTCAACTCAAGGTCGAAATTTCGAAGATCACGTTCCCTCCGTTCTTGCTTAAATCGACACCAATTCTCATCGTTCTTGTTGCAGATCGACTCGTATTGATCCCAGAAAGCTTACTCGAGCATCAATTTCGATCCACACGGCCTCAAACTTGAAATTCGGATTTCCCCCCAAAATTGATAATTTTTCGATTTTTGATTTCTAATTCTCCCTTTGTCCCCGTAATTCCCTTGTTAAATCTGTCTCTCAAAGCTCTAAATTTTCTCTTCAGAACCGGCAGTGGAAGGGAGCTAAATTCTCTCAATTTTGTTTCCCCCAATTTGCACGGTTTGAAGAACAAAGGGGGTTAATGGATGAATTAAGAATAATTTAGTTTAATTAATTAATAAAACATAATAATTATGTTTTCCCCAAAACATGGGATCTGGTTTCATGCCTGAATTTAGGGGATGAGTGACACTTGTCACTCATCCAAGTGTGTTCAGTCACCGGGTACTGTTCATATTAAAATATTATTTTAATCCCGGTTCGTTCGGTTAATCGAGCCCGATTCCGTGACCATAACTTCGTCGTCGAATCTCCGATTTCGGCATGCCGCCTGTCGTTGGATTCGTATCGACGAGACCTACGTAACAGTCCTTGGCCCTCATCCATCGGACCTCCCGGTCAAAAAGTCAACATTTGGCCCCTAATATGCCAAATTACCAAAATACCCCTCAACTTCCGAACGCCATAACTTTCACCTCGAATGTCGGAATCGAACGTGCCACCTGTCTATGAACTCGTGACGTCCCGAACTACGTCACAGTCATCGGTCAAAGTCCATTTGACCGCCCGAACTAAAAGTCAACATTTTGCCCACGTAGGGGCAAAACGGTCATTTTGCACAATTCGTCCGATTTCACTCAACTAATCCCCAATTAGTCATTCTAAACCATAATTAATTAATATTCAATCCCGATATTCGAGACGGGTCATTACACCCATGGCCCGATTTTATAAACCACTGGGCCACGGCCCTAATTCGTAAATCAACTGGGCCCCTGGCTTGATAATATAACTCAAATGGGTCTCAGCCCGATTTGGTAACAACTGGGCCCCTGGCCTGATTTCATAAAGCAACTGGGTCCCCGGCCCGATTACGTAACTCAAATGGACTCCAAGTCCGAGGTTTCCAAAACAATTGGGCCTCAAGCCCGAGTTCGTCTTTCCAATTTCAAAACCATTTCATCATATTATATCCAAGTCATAAGTATGGAAAATCCGTGCAAAACTGGAAAAACCTCGATTTACGTGCAAGCACGTAAATCGCCTCGAAATACGTGAAACCGTATAATTTACTAATATCCAAATCAACATCATACAATCACAATCATAATCCATATAAAACAGTTAAGCATGCATAAAATTTATAAAACCAAAGTCCACTCACAGACCGTTTAACGATACGCCTCGATACGCGTGCCATAGGCCTTCCCTGGCCACACCACTATCACCGGGACTCCCAATCCTGTCCAAATCACATTATAGGGTCACTAACCTCTTCATTAACATCCTATTAAAGTCCCGTAATTTTCCCGAATTTTTAACTATTTTTAAACTCGATTTAAAATCTTCGGACGTCCTGAGCAATATCGAAACGGTGTCCGATCGACACGAACCAATCCCAAAATGTTCGTTACATTAAATAGGACAGAAGTCATGCTGACCTCACCTCGAGATTCGTGCCCACGCACTGTCATGAGCCGCCGTGAGTGGCTGCGCGTGAAACCCATGCGTCTGCTACAGTATCACCGTCCCAACCCGTTTCTCTGGTAAACGGATCCTGTTGGCCCGCGAGACAACCCGGTTGGTTTCCTATCAATTCAGCCTCAGTTCCTTCAATTGAACATTCAGTTAGCTTCGTTTTAAGTCCAATTAGAGTTCTGAAAGACCAATTACACGATTACTTACCTAAAATCCATCGATTTGAAGACGAACATCGAAGAACACCAGGCCCTGTTCATCCTTCGAATTCATCAATTTCACTGGATTTCATTAAATTGATCCACTAAGAAGCTTCGTTGGACCAAGATAAACTCATTTCCTAATCCAATTTCATCGTTTAACCCCTCTAGAATCACGACTCAATCTTCAAACTCCTTCTCTGTCACCAAGTGTGTTCAGAGCCAAAAGGTAGCCAAATTCCTTCGTTCTTTAGACGGTTCTGATCGTGGCACTCCCAAAAAGCTCGAATTGAGCTCAATTACGACCCTCAGAGCCCAAGGCTTGAATTTCGAATTTCCCTCCCAAAACTCAATTTTCGATTTTGGTTTCCCGTTTCCTTCTCTCAATCCCTCGTTTTCCTCTCAGTTAATTTCGAACCTCAAAGCTCTCAATTTTCCACTCACAAGGTCAGCTATGGAAGGGAATGATGGTGAGAAGGGAATTTGCCTTCTGTTTGTTCACGGTTCAATGAAGAACACAGAGAAGGCATAATGGGGATTAATTAAGGTTAATGGTGATGATGATGTAGGAATGATGATGTTTGGAGGGAAACATGGATCAGGTTTTAGGGCTTAAATCAGGGGACGAGTGACACTTGTCACTCATCCAGGTGTACACAGTCAACGGTCACTATTCCTTATTTTTAATATTATTTTAAACGAAGCCTCGGTTCTTTAATTCGTTCTCGTGACCATAACTTCGTCGTCGAATCTCCGATTTTGGCATGCCGCCTGTCATTGGATTCGTATCGACTCGCTCTACGTAACGGTCCATGGCCCTCATCCACTGGACCTCCCGGGTCAAAAGTCAACATTTAGCCTTTTTTCGCCAAATTACCAAAATGCCCCACGACTTCCGATCGTCATAACTTCTTCCTCGAATGTCGGAATCAAACGTGTCACCTGTCTATGAACTCGTGACGTCCTAAACTACGTCACGGTCATAGGTCAAAATCCATTTGACCGCCTGATCAAAAAGTCAACATTTTGCCCACGACTAGGGGCAAAATGGTCATTTTGCACATTTTGTCCGATTGCGCCCAACTAATCACCAATCAACCCCACTAATCGTGATTAGTCACTAATCTAATCTCGGAATTCAGGACGGGTCGTTACACCGGCATCCGGAATAACCATTCCGTAAGCCGGCAACCGGAATAACCATTCCGAACTCAAACCCGAAAAGCCACTTCAAGTTCCCAAATCGAATCCCGAATCGTCATCCGGAAATCCGATTCCAAAACCCGAAATCACGTTTCTACCAAAACCACTTTTAAACTGGGCTTCAAGCCCGAAAACCCTTTTCCGAAATCCTTTTACTTTCTTTGAAATCAAATCATATTTCAAATCCCGAAATCAAATCATTAAAACCAGGTTCAAATGACAACATCCATCAAAATCTCGTAAAACGTGAAATACCGTCATTTTCTCGAAAAACGTGCACAAACCGTAAACCATCACAGTCATAAATCAAATCATAGAATCACGTATAGAAAATATATAAAAACATATATGCATGCATCAAGAGTTAGAAAGCAAAGTCACAGATCATTCCGACGTCGCCTCGATACGCGCGTACTTACGCCGTCCCCGGCCATTCCGCTATCTTCGACTTTCCCGAACCTGTCCAAATCCCACACCAAGGTCACTAACTACTTCACAAAGGTCATACTAAAGCCCCATAATTTTTCCCGTATTTTTATCTATTTTTAACCGAGCCCTAAAACCTTCGAACATCCCGAACACTATCGAGACGATGTCCGATTGACCCGAAACCAGTGCCAAAATGTTCGTTACATTAAATAATTTAAAAGTCATGTTGGAACCTACCCCAAAAGGGGCCCCACTCGCCGCCCAAAGGGGCTGCGCGTGGGAGCCACGCGCCCATTACTGTTCATCTTCAACCTCTGCCGAACCGGGTCCAGACCGGTTCGGCTCAGACCGGTCCAGTCGAACCAGCGCAGGCGGTCCGACATCTTATACCGTTCAATTCTGACCCGTTTTCCATTCTAATTGGTTCCTAGAGTTCGACTCTTCAATCCTAATCAATTTAACTACTAAAACACAAAGTTGAGACTTGAATTTTACCTTCCCGCTTCAAAATTCAAACCATGCTTCTGCAACCACCGTCTATCCTCGAGTTTGACAATCACGTCCCCTAGTTTTTGGTTCGATAGCTTCGTACCATTCTTCATAAGCTCATTCCAACCATTGAATCAAATGATACGAGCTAAATCCAAGGTTGCCATTTTTTGAAGTAAAAACTTACCATGTCCAGTTTTCGACCACAGGTCATAACGACTTCAATACTAGGCTCTCTGGTCTCCTTTCGACCTCAGAAACTTCATCCTATGCATCAAATCGATAATTAACGAGGAGATCATCATATACTAATTGAAGCTC
Source organism: Prinsepia uniflora (assembly GCA_032719365.1). Taxonomy (NCBI): domain Eukaryota; kingdom Viridiplantae; phylum Streptophyta; class Magnoliopsida; order Rosales; family Rosaceae; genus Prinsepia; species Prinsepia uniflora. Next base: position 3,027,211 of record CM064871.1, read on the forward strand.
AAAAGGGTGTTCACGGATTAAACCTGTTTTTCTACCACCACCGTGCAAGGCGGTCCTCCTCCATACCACCACTCCATTCTTCACTATCTTTCCTCTCATTTCAGTTTACAGAGCACGACCATTGGAGGACCGTTCATGGGGTTTGAATTCTCACAACTCTCTGTCTCTGTTTCTTTTCCTCTAAAACCGTTTAAACCCTTAAGTTATCGTGCAACCAAGTTCAAGGCGGTGGTGAGAGGGTTCTATGACCTTCCAGTGAAGGACAGATGTACCAAACTTAGTGGACATCACTCCCAGAGCAGCCACTTGTCAACTAGCCATTGGGCACAAATCCCAATACATAATAATGACCAAAATACCCTTTCAAGTACAATTACCATAATACCCTTCGCACATTTAGACCCGTAATTTTATTTCTCGAACTCCAAAAGCTACAAGCCGCCTGTCGTTAGAATCAGGGACTCGAGACCTATCTAACGGTCCTCGGTCTACGTGTAAAAACCCGATCGTACTAAAAGTCAACTTTTCCCCCTTCGTTTACCCAAATTACGAAAGTGCCCCCAACCTTCCGAACATCACAACTTCCTCCTCGGATGTCGGGATCAGGCGTGCCACCTGTCTACAGACTCTTGACGTCTCGAACTACGTCACGGTCATCGGTCAATGTCCAATTGACCGCCCGAACTCAAAGTCAACATTTTGCCCAGACTGGGGGCAAAATCGTCATTCTACGCCCAAAGTCCCACAGTAACCAACTAACCACCGATTAGCCTCACTAATCCGTCACTAATCACTTCCTTAATCCTAACTTCCGGGGCGGGTCGTTACATACTAAGTTTTCCCATCACTCTACTAAGCTAAGCACCGTGATTCCTTGCCATCAGTCAGCATGCAAGACAACGTGGACGGTGAAGTTACACTCGCATCGGGTTGGGCACCGATGGACACTTCCACCGACGTGGTCTGAGCGCTCGAAAGACTACAATCCGTTATGACCGAGATCAAGTCTAATGGCACTCAGGCCGAGGTACACTATACCGAACTGAGTGGGCAGGCCGAGCTGGATACTCGCCACACCATAGAAAAAGCTTGAGGAACCGAGCGGATTTTTGTCGACTGCGCCGAGCGTGTCTAGGCCATCAAGAAGGGAAAAGCCGTCACCACAGCCGTACCAACCGACAAAGCTTCCAAGTTCCTGATTGTACCAAGGAAGGGCGCTTAGGGGACCAGAATTTTCTGCGATGCTCGCGAAACCCTAAGCGGGACCTCTAGACCGGAACGTAGATAGCTCAATCCAATCCGCCTCAAGTTCCCCTTAGAGTGATCTACCACCTTTGGTGCAAACTGGTTGGATACATTTAAATGCAGACACACGGTAGACATTTCGCACCAACCCGATTCGCATATCAGTCACAGAGAGTGCCGACTCGTCTCAGAAGGTCCTCCGTGCACGTCTATCTAGCCGACCCCCAAACAGAAACCAGTCTAAGGGAAACAGAGGAACCTCGTCCCGATGGGACACATACCTACCCATTCAGCGCATTGACTACCAGAGTTAAAGAAAGGGCCCTAGTGCCGATCCACTAGTCTAGAAACTGTTTCACCAAGTGAAGAGCCTCGAGGCTGAGAAATGGTCACCCTAAACACAAACTTAGGGCAGAGCCAGCTTGGGTCCGTTCACAGGCCGGATCAACCGCTACTAGCATGGTCATGAAATCAACCCCTTAAGATTCTTCTCTACACAGGACATTCAGACCCGATCATCCACCTCAACAACTATCGGTCGACGGTTGCCTTCACAAGCCTAACCAACGAGGCTCGGTGTCTCGTTTTCAGCTTCACCGAGCCCGCCATCAACTGGTTCCATCAGCTGGAGCCCGGTAACATCGGCTCATTCGAATAGTTCAGCAATGTCTTCCTGAACAAGTTTATGATCCAGACAGGCAGACTATTCGCAGTCAAGGACCTGTTCCTTCTGAAATAGGGGGATACCGAGACACTATAGAGATATGCCGCTCGATTTAGTCTGAAATATTCTCGGTGCACCGAGACTGATGATAAGGCTGCCTTTACGACTTTCAAGAGCGGTCTGAACGAATCGCAATTCAGGTACGCCGCACATACCCAAGGTTGATTAACTTACAATGAATTGGTTAAACATGCGAAAATTCACGCCAAGGCCGAACTGCTAACTAACAAGGGTAACACTATACCAGTTGACACTTCGCCCCAGTGCAGAGGACCCAATCAATATATACCGATCGATTCATTCCAACCCCCAGCCTTCCCCTCAGTAGCCGATCTCAAGCCAGAATCACCACCAACACTCCCCGAGCGGGAAGAAGAAGGATTACTCCATTTCTTACAGCCCAGCGAAGAAGGGTAAAAATCATGGCCATCAGAACAACCATTAGGGCCAGAACCAGCCAGACCACAAGTAAAATGACAACCATGCCGAGCGGCAACCCCCTCTGTCAGGACCCGCCCCTCTTCGGTCAGGACCCGACTCATCTAGCACCATATTGTCCGCTTTGGGCCTCGCCTTCACGGTTTTGTTTTCGGGAGCTCATGGTGCAACTTCCCAGGGGATCACCCATCATGGAATTGCACCAGCCTCAACTCACTTAACTTTGGGGTTCCAATTCCCCCCAAAGCCACTTGAGCTCCCAAAAGGCCTAGTGCTAGGTAGGTGTGTGCCTATACCTTTAAGGCACACCACCATCCTCTCCCAAACCATTCCCCCTCGCAGGAATGTGGGATTGTTCACAGTTCCCTCCAGGACACGGGTCTTACAATCAACCACCTTTAGGACCCAGCGTCCTCGCTGGCACACTTCCCGGTCGGGGTCTGGCTCTGATACCAAATTGTCAGGACCCGACCCTCCTCGGTCAGGACCCGACTCATCTAGCACCATATTATCCGCTTTGGGCCTCGCCCTCACGGTTTTGTTTTTGGGAGCCCATGGTGCAACTTCCCAGGGGATCACCCATCATGGAATTGCACCAGCCTCAACTCACTTAACTTTGGGGTTCCAATCCCCCCCAAAGCCACTTGAGCTCCCAAAAGGCCTAGTGCTAGATAGGTGTGAGCCTACACCTTTAAGGCACACCACCATCCTCTCCCAGACCATTCCCCCTTGTAGGAATGTGGGATTGTTCACCGTTCCCTCCAGGACACGGGTCTTACACCCTCGATCGAAATACGAGACCTACACCATCTTGAATACTTCTTAAGAGAATGTCTTGATGAACGTAGAAGGCATGATCCCCAAACCGACCTCGGCCTCAACCATTTGCTGATTGGCCAAGAATAATGACATTTACTGCCAATACCACAAGTACAACGGTCATAGCATTGTTTAATGTGTGGCCTTCAGGGATCTGGTGGAGGCACTAGTCTGTGATGGTAAGATCAACCAGTTCTTATAGAATGCTCCACAACATCTTCTTCATCCCCAGATTAATACCATCATTGGGGGCACCTCCATCTCCTCACATTTGGCAACCAACCGACTCTTGAAGAACTTCCACTGCATTATGCAACACAACCAGTAGGTCTTCCACGTCGAGGAAGGCTGAGCCAGAAAGGTCACAGAGACTAGCTGGGAAACTATATATTTCTCAGAGGAGGAAGAGCGCAGAGTGATCTACCCGCACGAAGACCCGATCATCATCAGGGTCCTCATCTTCAACTTCGATGTTGGTCAGATCATGATCGACACCAGCAACTTGATCAACGTCATCTTTATGGAGGCATACAATCAACTAAACGTCCCAAAGGCCGACCTGGACAGATCAGCGACCCCATTTTTTGGTTTCACTAGGGACTCGATCGTCAACGTCATCTTTATGGAGGCATACAAACATCTCAACATCCCAAAGGCCAACCTGGACTGATCACCGACCCCACTTTTTGGTTTCACTGGGGACTCGATCGTCCCGATCTGCACGATCAACTTTCCCAACTCCATTGGGGAGAATCCAAAGCGCTCCACTTTCCTTGCCCCTTTCTTAGTGGTCGATTACCCGAACGCCTACAACATCATCTTGAGATGCGGTTTGATCAACCAACTCCAAGTGGTCGACTCCACCCACTTGTTGTTGATGAAGTTTCCTTCCCCCATGTGTATCGGGCAGGTTCGAGGGAATCAGCTGGCAACTCAGACCCTTAACTCTACCACCCTCATAGGGAAAGCCATCATCCAACCCAAAGAGACCATGGTCGTCACTGAGTTCGCCTACGAGGCCGACCCCCTCGACCCTGGAGTAGCACAACACATCAAAGACGGACTGATCGAGGATCCGCATAACCACTCAGCCACACCACATCCTCAATCAATCGATGAGGTTAAGGAGATAGTCCTCTCGTGCGACTTCACTGACTAGAAGATCAAAATAGGCACCACACTCAGTCATGCCCTGCGTACCAACCTAATCAAGTTCTTAAGTGACAATGCTGGGGTATTTGCATGGTCCTACGGACATGCCCAACATCTCGACCGACGTCATATGCCACTAACTCAACATCAATATGAGCTTCAAACTTATCGAGCAAAATAAGTGCATCTACGACACCAAGCAGACCGAGGCAATGAAGGCAAAAATTGTCAAGCTCAGCACCATTCACTTCATCCACAAGGTGGTCTACGCAATCTGGGTGCCCAATGTGGTCTTGGTGAAGAAACCCTTCGGAGCCTAGCGTATGTGCATTAACTCCACCAACTTGAACAAAGCGTGCCCCAAGGATATTTTCCCACTGCCCAAGATCGACGAACTGGTCAACGTCATTACCAAGTATGACCTATTGAGTTGCATGGATGCTTACTCGAGGTACAACCAGATATTCATGCATCCATCCAACCAGATCCATACTACCTTCCATACCGACCAGGGCTTGTATTGCCACAATGTGATGCCTTTCGGTCTGAAGAATGTTGATGCGACCTACTAGTATCTGGTCAAACCGACCAGATTGCCAAAACCATGGAGGTTTATGTGAATGACATGCTGGTCAAAGGTAAGACGATTTGACACGACCCATCCCAATCCCCCCGGGATTACCGTGGGATGTGTCATTCTCCCGTCTAACACGAAGTGTCAAACAAGGGGTAACCTAAGGCCACTGCCCCCCACGAGCTTCCAGAGTGCACAAGGATCGATAGATGAGACATGCAATGTCTCAGTCTCTGCTGCAGTCGCATCCGTGATCAACCTAAAGGGCATTAAAAATAACCAAAAGCTGTGAGTGGACGAAAATAAGTAAGTTCATAAAACACATTTCACAAAGATAATTATGCCCTTCATTAAAAAGTATGCATGCATCAAAATCAGTAAGTAAACCATTTACTAAAAACAACCGTTAGGGCCTTAGCCCAGAAACCATGACTCAAAACCAAATGTGGGAACTCAGCCCAAAACCGCAAAACCAAATTCCAATTCCAAGTGGGCTACCGCCCAAAACCATAACCATAAATACCATTCAATAAAACAAAACATATTTAAACCATCATGGGCATCCTAGATGCCTAGTGTCCCAGATGCCATATCTCACGGTATCAAGCAACGCGTGCTACCCGGGGTCTCTCCGGGTCAATATCTCTGACATCCCAGATGTCCAATCATAGCAATCCTGCTCCTGAGTCATCATACGGTCTGGTAGCTCCGTATAATGACCCCTCGCAGGCAATGCACAGTGACTTCCCCAATGTCCCAGACACCTGGAGGAGACCATCACCAAACCTCGTATCAAGATGGTTTATGGAAACTAGTTTATCAAATCATTTCAAAACATCTCATGGGCCTTGCCCGGAATTTCCATAAAACCATCACAAGTCTAAACTCTAATTCCTCCAATCCAAAACCATTTATTCAAATCCATTTAGGGTCCCCGACTCGAAATCACATTTATAAACCAACTGGGCCTCATGCCCGATTCCGTAAATCAACTGGGCCCACAACCCGATTTAGTAAATCAATTGGGCCCCTAGCCCGATTATATAACTCAAATGGGTCTTAGCCCGATTTCATAACCAACTGGGCCTCTAGCCCGATATCATAAAGCAACTGGGCCCCAGGCCCGATTACGTAACTCAAATGGACTCCAAGTTCGAGATTTCCAACACAATTGGGCCTCATGCCCGAGTTAATATTTCCAATTTCAAAACCATTTCATTCTACTATTTCCAAAGCCATAAGTACGGAAAATCAGAGTAAAATCGAAAACCTCGATTTACGTGCAAGCACGTAAATCGCCTCGCAATGCGTGAAACCATATAATTCATCAATATCCGAATCGACATCATACAATCACAATCATAATCCTTATAAATAGTTATGCATGCATGAAGTTTATAAAACCAAAGTCCACTCACAAATCGTCCTACGATGCGCCTCGATACGCGTGCCATAGGCCTTCCCGGGCCTCGCCACTATCATCGGGACTCCCAAACCTATCCAAATCACACTATAGGGTCACTAACCTCTTCATTAACCTCCTATTAAAGTCCCGTAATTTTCCCAAATTTTTAACTATTTTTAAACTTGATCTGAAACCTTCCGATGTCCCAAACATTATCGAGACGGTGTCCGATAGACATGAAACCAGTCCCAAAATGTTCGTTACATCGAATTGATTATTTCACGTGTTGAAAGTTTCCCCAAAAGACCTTACACGCGCCCCCACGTGCCGGTTGAACTCCCTGCGCGTGAAACCCATGCGCCGGGCACTGTTCATCTTCTCCAATACGTGAACCAGGTTCACCTGCAACCTGGACCGGCCGAATCGGTCTGGGTCGGTTCAAGGCCATAAATCGTCCATTTTTTGTCCAATTCAACCCATTTTGATTCGTATACTCTTATCTAGTCCTTAGCAACCTTCTTGAATGAAAAACTAAGAAAAAAAACATCCAAGACTTACCTCCCCGATCAAGCAACTCACGGCCAAAATCCTCCCCACGGTCCCAACGTCTCAGCCTATTCCCAGCCGTATTTTTCCATCTCAAAATGTTCCTAAGACCAACAGGGACATCATTTAATTACTGGAACCGATCAACCAACCATAAAAAACCCATATCCAGTTCAAACCCGAAGCTTACCTTGCGGGTTCCTCCCACCGTGTTCACCACCGTGAACTGCCATCGTGGCTGGCCGTCACTGCCACCATCAGTCTCTCACATTCCCTCCGTCACACACAAAGTAATACGTGCACATAGGATGAATGATGGAGGTGAAAAGTATGTGTGTTGTTCAATGAAGAAATGGAGAAATGGCTTCCGGTTTTGTGAGAGAATATAGGAGATGGGGTTGATCATATGAGAGGGAGATGGGATGAGATGAGTGGTAAGGATTGGGAGATTAGTTTGGAATGAATGGTTAGGATTGAGTGGTAATTGAATTAATTATAAAATATTGAAATAGTATTATTTAATTGAGTTAGATCCACAATTTAGGGATTGACCAATGGGATGAGTGACACTTGTCACTCATCCATAGGTTCCATTTAAAATATCTGCCCAATCAGAATAAGCCACCTCATCATTGCCTCGAAGTATGTGCATAGTGAAACCGAACATCCGTGACCCATAACTTTTCAGCGTGCCGCCTGTCTATGGATTCGTATCATCCCGATCTACGTAACGGTCTTCGGCCCTCGGCCATCAGACCTCCAAGTCAAAAAGTCAACATTTGCCCCTTTTTAACCATAATTACCAAATTACCCTTAAACTTCCGAACATCATAACTTTTTTCTCGAACGTGGGAATCGAACGTGCCACCTGTCTATGAACTCGTGACGACCCAAGCTACGTCATGGTCATTGGTCAAAGTCTGTTTGACTACTCAAATAAAAAGTCAACGTTTTACCCACGACTAGGGGCAAAGAGGTCATTTTGCATCGTTCGTCCGATTTCGCCCAACTAATCACCGATTTAACCTCACTAAACAAGATTAGTTACCAATCTAATCCCGGAATTCGGGACGGGTCGTTACACGGTTGACTAGCACATCACCAACCTTGCGCGGATGCTTGCCGTCTTGAAGAAATTCAGAATGTGCCTCAATCTGGCTAAGAGTTTTTTTGGGATTAGCTTAGTAAAGTTTCTCGGCTTCATGATCAGCCAACGTGACATTGAGATTAACCCTAAGTCGGATGCTTACTACTAAGCCCATCCACAGTGAACTTGATCGTCTGGATGGCCAGGGCGATCGACACGTCTTCCTCCTCCAAATCATCCTCATCCGTTGTACTGATCACGTAACTGACCCCGTTTCCTGAACATCAGCCGCCCAGATGGCCCTAGAGCTCCCAAACGATCTCTTGTCAGCCTGAACAACCTCTTCATTGCTGTTAGACGATCTCGTGCCTGCCCGAGCAACCTCTTTATTGTTGCCAGCCGGTTTCTTACCCGTCTGAGAAACCTCTTCATTGCTGCTAGCCGGTTTCTTACCCATATGAGAAACCTCATCATTTCTACCAGCTGGTATTTTTCCCGTCTAAGAAACCTCTTCATTTCCTCCAGACCGACCAGACGTTGATACTCCAGAAGAATCACCCCGATGAGGCTTCTTTTTTATCTTCAAGCTCGGTGTCATCTCCACCGACGGGCTCCTCTCCATTGACGAACTTTGCCGAACCTCATCAACATAATCTTGCACGTCATTCGACTCGCTATCCTAGTCAGAAATGGAAACAATCTAAGGAAGGAAGTAGAAAAAAAAACACCCGTTGGCCATTGACAACAACGTTCCTCGAATCGAACCGATATCTGGCCCCCCTCTCCCAGTTCATCCCACAAAGCAAAGATTCAATCGAAAAGGTAAGGAAAAAGGAAGTTAAATGTTACAACCTGTCCCAAATTCACGGCATTAATTAAGATTAATTAGGGACTAATTGAGGATTTATCGTGACTAATCGGGGATTCGTCAAGAAATTTTGGAACGGTGTAAAATGATGACTTTACCCATAGGAATGGATAAAAAGTTAACTTTTAACCTGAATGGTCAAATGCACGAGGACCGAGTACTGTTATTAGAACGTTACGAGTCCGTAGACAGACAGCATGTCAAAATCGAACGTTCAACGGGGAAAGTTATGGTTCACGGTAGGAAAATAGTACTATTCACATAAATCGAGAAAAGTGGACAAATGGCATTTTTGGATTGGGTTGAAAATATGAGTGGACCAATCAGCGAGTGACACCTGTCCCTCATCTGATTGGCCCAAAACCTAAACACTTGGGATATTATTTTCATCTCTCTTTGCTCTCTGTTACTAGAAGAACAAAAACACACCACACTACCCAAACCCACCCAAACATCCTTCAAACCTTACCCATTGCTCCTCGAGTGTGAAGGGAAATGAGAGAGTGAGGGGAGAAGATCACGGTGGTGGCAACGATTTGGACAACTGTGGATGGTGGCCGAAAACCCGAAATGGTAAGGTTTAGATTTCAAATTGTCGAATTCGATTTTGAGGGTTTGTTGGACTATTTAGTTGATTAAACCTTCTTCCTAGGGTCTGTACGAGTGTCTGGAGATCGATTTCGAAGGTTTTGGTGGCCAAAATTGAAGGGGAATCGGAGTTGCAGGTGGTCGTCACTGTTCAAGCTTGGGAAGGTATGATTTTGGACTTTTTAGTTAGTTTTGAGGTCAGGGATCTCCTTCTGGGAGAAAGGCATTTCGATTGGTGAAAAAATGGTGGGGAATGGTGGTCAGAGGCGTGAAAACCGAACGGGTCGTATCGCAGGTTCGATTGACCCGATTGCAAGGGTCCAGGTCGACCCATCGAGAGGTTGAAGATGATGAAATGGCAAGCCACATCATCATCCTGTCAAATTGTCAGGCCACATGGCCAATCAGGGGCTGCCACGTTGTATTTGTCAGAACAAATTCAGCACTCACATGTTAGACCACATGGACCAATCGGGTGGTGCCACGTGGTTGGGTGTTAGAGGTGTCAGGGGACACGTGGACAAATCAAGTGCTGACACGTGGCACTGTCAAACCTGACAGTTATTAGATCTGACAGGTGTCATACCTGACAGGATGACGTTAAGCTAACACCAGTGATGATGTCAGCGTTGACATAATCTGTTTACTTTTTTACCAGCGTTGACTGATGACATGAGCGTTGACTTTTACTGACGTTATCTGTTGACTTTTTTACCAGCGTTGACTTTGACTAGCATGTAAGGGCGTATGGCGCGCGAATTTTAAGGTGTGACCGGTATTGTTCGAAAGGTTTTGACGTTCTAAATCCAATGGTGGTGGGTTTCAGGCCGATCATAGGTCATTTGATAGGTCAAATTGAGAGTTTTAGCCTAGGGAAGCGTGTTCGGGACACGTTGACTTTTTTGGAAATGTTGGGGGTTTATGTTTAGGACTTGTATAGATGGTTAGTGACATTTGAGAGTGATTTGTATAGGTTCGGATGACCCGGAGAGGTTAGATTAACCCCGAAGAGGCTAAAGGCACGTATTTCGAGGCGCAGCAAGGACGGTATGTGAGTGGACATTTGCTTTCTAAATATGATGCATGCATAACTGTTTTATATATTTTATATCGATGATTTGAGATACCTTGAGTGCATATGGTTGTGGTATTTGGTATTTACGTATTTACATGTATTTCGAGGTTCATGGCTTTATAATGGATTTATACATGCTTGTATTTTCTTTGGGTGATTAATGGAATGACTTGGATTTGGATTTATGAACTATCGGACGTGAAGTCCATTTGATTTAATGAGATATCAGGCTAGAGACCCATTTGGTTTATACTATCGGGCTTAAGGCCCAATTGGTTTATGATATCCGGCTTGATGCCCAGTTGGTTTATGATAGCGAGCTTGAGTCCCATTTGTTGTTTATGAAATGTGATTTCGGGTTTGGAGACCCTAATGAGATTTGGTTTATGAAAGTTATACTTCGGGCATGAGACCCAATTGTGGATCCACGATGGTTTTATGGAAATGGCATGTATGAAACTATATTCCGGGCGTGGGCCCTTTTGAGAGGTTTTGAAATGATTTATGAAATGTTTTCCATATACCATCCTATGTGTGGATTTTCTCTCCAGGTGTCAGGGACACTGGAGTAGTCACAGAGCATTGCCTGAGAGGGGCCGCTCTACATGAAAGACCGTAGAGAGGCTCAAGATCAGGATTGCTAGAGGTTAAAACCTCCGCCCCCAAGAAGGGTCATAGACTTAGGTGGACCTTGGGGAGACTTGGACTTGAGACCGAGGGGCACGCGTAACCTGAGACCGTGACATGATGATATCTGGGATGTCAGGCATCTGGAATGCTAAGGATTCGTAAACTGTATTTCACTGGATTGGTTGTTTGGTATTAACGGATTTGGGTTGTGACCCACATATTTGGTTTTGGGCTGAGTTCCCACATACTTTGATTTTATGGTTTTGGGCTAAGGCCCTAATGATTTGAGGAAGGAAATGGCTTTGATTGATAAACGATTTTATTAACTTTGATTTAATTTATGGAACGATTGAGTTAATTGGTTTTCGAATGTATGCATACTTTTTAGTGGATGGTATAAATGTCTTTTATTGAACTGTGTTTTATTAAATTATTTATTTTCATCCACTCACAGCTTTTCATGGTTTTTAATACCCTTCAAGTTGATCGTGGATGCGAGCTGTAGTAGAGACAGAAACACCACACTCCTTCACTAATCCTAGCGCGCTCCGGAAGCGCCGAGAGGGTCAAGGCTTGGGTTATCCCTTGTCTGGCACTTGGTCTCAATTGGTAGCATAACACATCTTGCGTTAATCCCTGGAGGATTGGGATGGTTTGTGTCAAAGTGGTATCAGAACGGGGTTGTTAGCTCAGAATCAGAGCACAGTTTGCTCTTAGAGTGTCGTGCATATGCAGGATGTGAAGTCTCTACGAGGAAAGCCTGTCATCAACTTGATAGTTAGCGTAAGAGTAGGAGATCCTTAGTGGAATCAAACCTTGATTAGGTGGTGTTTGGCATCTTGTGTTGTAGTTATGCCAGAATGCAGTGAGATTAGACCTGAGAAGGGTTGGATATGACAACTTGTCTGAGTAATGACCGATGGATGGCCTGAAAATGTGGGTCAGCTAGTTGTTTTGGATATGACGACTTCTAGAAGTCGAGACCGTTGGTTGGTCATGTCAAGTTGGGGGTATCAATCGGGAAGAGATGAATAGTCGATGCCTCGGGTAGGATGTTGGCAGGTGACTGATAATTCGGGGATTGGTACGTCCTCCAAGAACGTGATTGGAAATGAACACTCTTCAGGTATTGGTCGAGTGACCAGAAGACCTAAGATGGACGTTGAGTTGGAATGTATGATCTGTCTGGCACAGGATTGGACGAACAGGCTCCAGAGTTGAACCGTGATTGGCTACCAGCCATGTTGTGGACTGGTTTGAGGGTGTTTATACGTACTACATACGTTGTGTGAGAGAAATTTTTGAACCAGCTTGAATGGGGCCTGGTGGTGGTGTATGGTACACACCAGTTGAGCCACGTGGTGCGTGGACTTGATCTGAGGCTGTTGGGGTGCCTTGTAGGTATGTGTCATGTGCACTTGTGTCCTGCTCACCTTGGATAGTCATGTTGAGGACATGTTGGACAGTGTAGTTGTGGAGTGCAGAGCAACCTGACGTTTTTACTGTGCACCTAGTACTCCAGGTTGAGTCTAGGATGGACATGGTATGGTAATCTGCTTAGTTCCGATATGGTTGGTTTTTTGAGAATGTGGACTGGACATTGAATATTGTACACTTGATTAGAGTGATCTTGTAAAGGTTCAGTGATTGTATGAGCGGGAACTCAGAGCCGTAGATGGCTAGTGGAACCCTAGAGTTCGAGTGATGTTATCCCTGCTGGGGCAAGTATTCGATGGAGTCCGGATACACTCAAGTTGAGTGAGTGGTGGTCAGTGTAACCACAGGTTGAGTAAGATGTCAGCATGGATCACCGAGGGAGATGGGATATTGTGATAGTACTCTAGTGAGAGTTAGTTTGATTACGGAACACGAGTCAAGAATCACAGTGTTGGATGCTGAGTAAGATGAGATTTGATACGACCTATCTCAGTAGGACTCCAGCATAAGTCAGGGTTGGTATTGGTGACTTGAGTAGTGACATTAGAACTGTGAGTACTGGTTGAGTATAACGTTAAGGGAACTGTCGGGAATGAGTCAGAGCAGGATGTCAGTTTGATGTCAGCTTAGTGGCAGACTTGTCAGTTTGGATTCTGGTACACATACGTGGGTGACAGGTGACAGGTGACCGGTGATGGATGAGACCTATAGAGGTGTTGAACCTACAGGAGAGTGGGTGTTTGTCGATGTCTCAATTCGTGGTCAATGCTATTTTAGGCTGGTCGTTGGATATAGGTGGGAGGTTTAGGTATGGACAAGTACTGTGGCGAGATGTTCGACGTGGTTGAGTACAAACAAGTACTATGATTGGTTAATGGATGTGTACGTGTACACTAGGGTACGCTGAATATGAGGACTGAATGTGAGGACTGAATGCAAAGTCCAAATGTGAGGCAAGTTTGGATTCCCACAAATTGGATGTGGGCTTGGGTTAGTTTGAATTTTGGGGATGAAATTCTTTAAGGGTCGAAGATTATAACAACCCGTCCCAAATTAATGCGATTAATTAAGAGTAATTAAGATTAATTAAGGACTAACTGAGGATTCATCGTGACTAATCCGAGGAATTTTGAACGGACGGTGTAAAATGATGATTTTACCCCTAGAAATGGACAAAAAGTTGACTTTTGACCTGGGGGTCAAATGCACGAGGACCAAGGATTGTTACGTAGATCGGGACATTATGAGTCCGTAGACAGGCTACACATCGAAATCGGACATTCAACGGGAAAGTTATGGTTCACGGAAAGAAAATGGTACTATTCACATAAATCGAGAAAAGTGGACAAATGGTATTTTTGTATTGGGTTGAAAATCTGAGTGGACCAATCAGTGAGTGACACCTGTCCCTCATCTGATTGGCCCAAAACCCAAACACTTGGAATATTAATTTCATCTCTTTGTTCTTTGTTACCTGAAGAACACAAACACACCACACTACCCAAACTCACCCAAACTTCCTTCAATCCTCACCCACTGCTCCTGGAGTGGAAAGGGAAATGAGAGAGTGAGGGGAGACAATCACGGTGGTGGCAACAGTTTGGACAACTGTGGATGGTGGCTTGAAACCCGAAACAGTGAGGTTTTGATTTCAAATTGTCGAATTCGATTTTGAGGGTTTTTCAGACTATTTGGTTGATCAAACCTTCTTCCTAGGGTTTATACGAGTGTTTGGGGATCAATTTCGAAGGTTGTGGTGGCTGGAAACGAAGGGGAATCAGAGTTGCAGGTGGTCGTCATTGTTTAAGCATACGAACAACACTAGATGAATTTGACAAGACCCATCCCTAACTCAAAGAAAATCGGACCGGCTCTGCTCCCGTCTGACACTCTTTGTCAGACAAGGGATAATTTTACTTTCAACTAGTTTGAAACCATAGTTAACCAAAATAAATCTACCTCATGGGAATACCACCCACATCCTATCCACTTCCCGTTTAGCAATAGAATTATTAAGCTAGTTGTAAAATCATAAATTCATGGCGCTTCCACTTGTCATAATGTTAACCTAAAATTCTTGTAATTTCACTAGAATAGGTAGGGTTATAATACATCATACTAATTGCTCGACAACACACAAAAGAGGGTTCCTTATGGCATAGCAACTATAATAACTATCTAATTCATAAGTACAACTACAATTTTGTGTTTTTTGTGTTTTTCCTTTTCGTTTCCTACAATTTTGTCATTGTCATCACTTAGCCTTACATTTATAATTTCTCTGTTACATTCTATAGGCGGAAGCTATTCGTGAGACGATTGAAAATGTTGGATTCCAAGCCACATTGATTCCCGAAAAAATAAACAAGAGATCCTCCACACAGGTATGCATAATCCGAATAAAGGGAATGACTTGCACATCTTGCTCCACCACCGTCGAATCAGCCTTGCAAGCAATTCATGGTGTCCAAAAAGCCCATGTCGCCTTAGCGACTGAAGAAGCCGATGTTCACTATGATCCCAAGATCGTGAGCTACATTTATCAACTCCTTGAAACCATAAAAGACACGGGATTCGAAGGTATACTCGTAACTGCAGGTGAAGACGTGAGCAGGATAGACCTCAAAATTGATGGTGTAGGAACTGATAATTCAATGAGAATACTTGAACACTCTCTACAAGCACTTCCTGGTGTCCAAGCCATAGACTTTGATTATGACATCAAGAAAATCTCTCGTTCTTACAAATCGGATATGACAGGGCCTAGAACTTTCATCAATGTGATTGAATTGAATCAACCGGGTCCAGGCGATTCAAGGCCAAGATTTTCCCCGGAGGTGAAGCAGAAGAGATTTTCATAGAAAGGAGGAGATTAGGCAATATTACAGGTTCTTTTATGGACTTTGGGTTTTCAATTCCGGTGTTTTTAACATCTATGGTCTTCATATACATTCCTGGAATCACACATGGCTTAAAGACGAAAGTTGTGAACATGTTGATGGTTGGGGAGCTTCTGAGGTGGATTCTATCCATGCCGTTTCAGTTCATCATAGGGAGAAGATTCTACACCGGGGCATACAAGTCATTGCGCCATGGTTCTGTGAATATGGATGTGTTAATCAGTTAATCGCGTTGGGGACGAATGCGGCCTATTTCTATTAAGTTTACTCTGTGTTGAGAGTTGCAACTTCTCCGCATTTTAAGGGGACTGATTCTTTCGAGACTAGTGCAATGCTTATTTCCTTCATCCTTTTGGGAAAGTACCTCGAGGTGTTGGCTAAAGGGAAAACATATGATGCTATTGCTAAGCTGATGGACTTGGAACCTGAGACAGCGACATTGTTGGTGTTTGATGAAGTGGGTGATGTGATCAATGAAAAGGAAATCGATAGTAGGCTGATACAGAAGAATGATGTCCTTAAGATTATTCCTGGTGCGAAACTGGCATCTGATGGTTATGTGACATAGGGGCAGAGCCATGTCAATGAGAGTGTGATAACTGGAGAAGCGCGACCGGTGGCGAAAAGGAAAGGGGATTCAGTCGTTGGAGGTACTTTGAATGAGAATGGTGTGATGCATATTAGGGCAACAAGAGTTGGATCAGAAAGCTCCCTTTCGCAGATTGTACGACTTGTTGAGTCAGCTCAGATGGCCAAAGCTCCAGTCCAAAAGTTTGCTTACTGCATTTCCAAATACTTCGTGCCACTGGTAAGTAAATTAAAGCAGAATCAACGAATTGAAACAAAGTAAGAAAAAAAAAAATGAGCGAGATATCATTTCCCTTACATGATTACTTAATTTCTTTGCTGATTTGAATTTGCAGGTCATCATGCTTTCATTCTTGACATGGATTTCCTTATTTTTAACTGGGAAGTTCAATAGGTACCCTGAATCTTGGATACCATCTTCAATGGATAGCTTTCAGCTTGCCCTCCAGTTCGGGATATCAGTGATGTTTATAGCATGTCGTTGTGCCTTGGGCCTAGTAACTCCCACTGCTGTCATGGTTGGAACTGGAGTTGGTGCCTCTCAAGGTGTATTGATAAAAGGAGGCCAAGCATTAGAAAGTGCACATAAGGTTACAAGCTAAAGCAACTTCCTTTTGTATTTCACCTTTTTTAAATTTGGCTAAAATCTGGTTCTTATGGTTCTGATTCATTCATGGTGTTGTAGGTGAACTGCATTGTGTTCGACAAGACGGGCACTCTCACAATTGGGAAACCAGTTGTTGTGAACACTCGGCTCCTGAAAAATATGGTTCTGCGCGAATTCTATGAACTTGTTGCTGCAACTGAGGTAGGCTTTTACAGTTAAAACACATGCATACATTTTTCATCTTATTCTGTATCTTTATGTATTCATTATTATCAAAATTTCGTTAATTTCATGTGTATCAGGTCAACAGTGAACATCCTTTAGCGAAGGCGATTGTTGAGTATGGGAAAAAGTTCAGAGAAGATGAAGAGAACCCTGTGTGGCCACTAGCACGCGATTTTACGTCAATTACAGGAAATGGGGTGAAGGCCTTTGTTCGAGGCAAGGAGATAATCATCGGAAACAAGGGGTTGATGGTGGAGCACAACATTTCAGTTCAATTGATGCAGACGAGATACTTGTAGAAGCTGAAGGATTGACTCAAACTGGGATTTTAGTAGCCATTGATGGAGAAGTGACTGGAGTTCTGTCTATATCCGATCCTCTAAAACTTGGCGCTCAAGAAGTAATTTCGATTCTCAAATCTATGAATGTGAGAAGCATAATGGTGACAGGTGACAACTGGGAAACTGCTAAGTCTATTGCCAATGAAGTTGGAATTAAGACTGTGATTGTAGAGGCCAAACCTGATTAGAAAGCAGACAAAGTCAAGGAATTGCAGGTACATATAATAAATGCATTCCTTTAACTTATATTTAGATATTAAGACCCTTAACAATGCTAATGTACATGCTAGTTCATCTTTAGGGTTGATCCCATACATTTCTCAACATACATACATTTAATTTTCACACATAAGAACACAATTTAATTCTTTGTTTTTTTATGACAGATGATAATCTAGTTCAAAATTTGACTAACAAGGAAAAAAAGTCCAACAAACAACCAAAACCATTCATATCTTTCAATCTTTTTTTCTCAACTTGTCCACAAAATTGGAAATCACAACAATGACCTTAAATCATAAAACCAGGTTATTGCTCTTAGGGTTTAGGATGCACGAAACTTGAGGACTCAACTCTAAGCTTTAAGTTCCCCCACCACCAACCCCACCCAAATAGAGCCCATCTAGAACTTAAGGACTAAACTCTCTAAGCTATGAAATCCCCCACCGTCAACTCTAACATAGCCTATCCAGAACTTGAGGAGTAAACTCTAAGTTATAAGCTAGCTCTTCCACCATTACTCCTAAGTACTAACCAAACACCGCTTCACCCTCATCACAACGTTTCAAAGTCTATTAAACCTAAACAACAATAAGTAAAACCATATATGACCAAAAATATTAGGGTCTGAACTTACTAAGTATCACATTTTTTTTTTCCCAACGGAAAAATAAGTACAATCAAAGATAAAAAAAAAAAATTAAGCTTGCCTTTGGGTGTCCTTTGTAAGTTTGTTTACCGCAGTGCATTGCATGAGTGTATTATTCTCTCTAATTTTGATTGTGCTGTTGACATATAACCATAGGCTTCAGGGTACACAGTGGCAATGGTGGGAGATGGGATTAATGACTCACCAGCACTTGTGGCAGCAGATGGTAGCATGGCAATTGGCGCAGGAACAGACATTGCAATTGAGGCAGCTGACATTGTTATTATGAAGAGTGGAAGATGTGATCACGGCCATTGATCTATCTAGGAAAACCTTCACGCGCATTCGTTTGAACTACATATGGGCATTGGGGTACAATGCTCTTGGAATTCCGATAGCTGCAGAGTCCTTTTCCCTTCTACCGGATTCCGTTTGCCTCCATGGATTGCTGGAGCTGCAATGGCGGCTTCGTCTGTGAGTGTCGTATGTTGCTTTCTGCCGTTGAAGAACTATAAAAGGCCAAAGATTCTGGAAAGCCTGGAGGTACGTGGGATAAGGATTGAATGATGGACATGTACTGTTAAAGTTGTGTATGTGAAATTGTAGGGTATTCAAGTTCTAGTAATTTTCAAGAGTTTTGGCTTATGAAGCAAATAATGTACTAATTAATATTTGTAGGTTGTTTTGATCACATTTGTGTGTATATATGTCTGTTGTTGTCTTGCAAATTGTGCTATTGTTAACCCAGACTAACCAGGCATTTATTTATTCTAGTTCGTTATAAGGAAAGCGATTTTAACCCAGAAGCAGTGTTTCCTTATACAACATAATTCCAGTGGCACATGTAGCTTCATCATAAGGAATGATAATGGTATTCCTTATTGGCTGTTCAACACATCTTGATCCTTCAAATGTGGCTGTTACTAAAGTTAATATCATTCTGTTTTTTTATTTTTTGCATTCATTTCTGTGCATAAAATATGTATTAAGTTATAGGCGCAGTTGAAGGAGTGATCAAGAGTTATACTATCTGAGGAAGAATTAAAAAAGGAAGAAATTAAGAAAGAAAAAACCAAAAGTGATATCCACAAAAATTAAATAGGTTTGATTTATTTTATCTTCTTTTTCTTTTATATATTTTCTCTTTATCTCTTTCATCATTTTTTATCTTTTATTTCCTCACATTTCAGGTATAAAAAGTGAAAAATGAAAAAATATGTATATATATATATATAGGGTAGTCATAAAACGTCATTGATTTCTTGTAGGGTTACTTTTCTCAGCTAATTATGATTGAGAAAAACTCAACCTCTGTAAGAAACCTTGATGTAAGAATATCACACAATTGACAGCAAAGAAAACCATTACAACCAAAGGATCATCAAAAGAAAAAGAGTAAAATGTATTATTGATCACCGTGATTTTGCTCAAAAATGATTTTAGTCATTGTGGTTTTCAATTTTATAATTTTGGTCGCTATATTTTTGTTAACTCAATGAAGTCAGATGGTAAATTTCGATTAGTTAGGTAGGGATATTTTAGAACTTTTTTAATAAAAATAATTTTTGGAACAAAAAAAAAAAAAAAAAACTACACCATGCCCCCTCCTCCCTCTCTCCTCTCGTCTCACTTTTCCTCTCATTCCTCTTTTGTCTCCCTTGCGAGTCAAGAATATCTTGAAGGTCTGAAGTTATATATAAGGAAGATTTCAAGTGTGGGTGGTGCAGCTTTTGTGCGTGTTTGTAGCTTTGTGTTTATGTGTGTGCAGCAAAGCAAATGCTAATTCAAGAACAATTGTACAATACCATAAGCTTTGTACAGTAAGCAAATATTCAGCAGAAGAAAGCTGGTGGGAATTCAGCGTTTATTTTTTGTGCGCATGAAACATGTAGAAATTATAAGAGAGATCGAAGAAATGATCAAGAGTTGTGGTATTTGAGGAAGAATTTAAAAAATGAAGAATGGAAAAGAAAAAATAAAAAGTGAAATCGCGAAATAAGTTCGATATTTTTATCTTCTTTTTGTCTCACATTTTGTAACAACCCAGACAAAAAATTAGGGTCATTTTGGGAAATTATTTGGAAAAGGACAATTTGCCCTTGGTTTCGAAAGAGCCAGTTGGTCAACTTTTCCTTGGAGACACTTTTGGACGTTTTCCTTTGATCGTTGTGTAGGTCTAGAGCTCACAAGTTCGTAGATAGGCCGACACGCAGGAATCGAGGTCCGTTGACGGAAGTTACTAGTCTGAAACGATAGTGGCATAACAATAATTTTAGAGAAGTTGGATTGTTAAATCTTGACACTTTCTCTCTCTTTTCTCTGGATTGGCCCATTCTGGAACACTTTTTCTCCTCTCTCTCGACCCGCAGCGGCTGTGGGAGGCTGGAATTGGAGCCGCCGTTCGACGGTGACCCAGGCCGTCACACCACCACTATCTTGTTCGTCTCATCTGTGTGAGCACGATGGTACCACCCTTGGACCTCGAAACCCCTTGTAGGCGGCGCGGAGACGGCAGGAAGATCTGGGTTCCCGCGACTTTCAAACGGTTTTCCAACTGCCACAGGTATTGTTTTGGTTCCTTGACCTCGTATTCTTGATCCTCTCGTCGTGTAGATGTTCTTAGGCTATTGAATTGTGGTTTTTGGTCGCAAATCAAGGAAGTTGTAGAAGCTTAAGTTTCGACCATCAATGACTGATTCCGACCAGCGCTAGCAAGGGCAGGCCAACACGAGGTCAAGGGTGTGTGGCTCTAATTGCAGCCAGGAGGGGTAGCGTAAGGGCAGCGTGTAGGGGCACGTGGGGGCCTTCCTTAGCCTTTAGTGAGTTGGATTTTGAAGGCTTTGAAGTACCGAATCCAATGGTGGGGATTTGGTGTCCATCATAGTTCAATTAGTGTTAGTCTCGAACGTCCTAAGTCGTACGTTTAATTTGGGGGATATGAAATTTGAGTTTTCAAGAAAAAATGCATGTTTGTACTGAATATTTTTGTCATATGTTAATATGAATTATTTAATTGTGAAATACCCTCATAATAGAAGCTAATGAGACTCATGAGCCAAGTTGGAGCTTGTGGGAAATTCCAGGGTTAAGTGCCTAGAAGTACGTGTAACAATCCAGATGATTTCATACCCTAAGCTTATATTTATGGTGGTTGGAATGTATTGAATGTGTGATGATTATATCGTTATATAGTGAATTGAATGCTTGTTTGTGTTACATGAGAATATTGGGTTATTTTCCTATGTTCGGACGGTATTAAAATCCTAGACGAGGTCACGGGCTATACTCTAGAGCCTAGATACATTTTATACCTGAGAATTAGTACGTTATCTTGAGTTTAGTTCTGAGCAATGTTTAAAACGGCGGCCTAGGCAGCCGCCTAGGCGGTAGGCGGAGCAGTCCCGCCCCGAATAATGCCTATGCGGCAGTTATAGGCGGCTGAGGGATTCGGCGGCGCCTATGCGGATTCGGCGATGCCTAGGCGCTCTGGGCGCTCCTGGCGGCCTAGGCGGTTGGGCGCCGGCAGAAGAAAAGTAGGCGGCTAGGCATTTTCAGAAATTTAAAAAACAAAAATCGAAGCCTTGTCCTACACTGTAATTTCGACAGAAATTATATTAAACCCAAACTGAATTCAAATCAAAACACCCTAACCCAACTGAAATCAAAACACCCAAATCCAATTGAAATAAGAAGACCCAATCCCAATTGACATCAGAACACCCACAAAAATCAGAACATCCAAAACAGACTCAAACCCAATTACAATATCATACCCATACTCAGATATATCATAGCATTACACCCATCATACCATCGCACGGTCGCTGTCGCAACATCGCCTTCGCACGGTTGTCGTTGCAACATCGCCTTGGACACTTGCACCATCGCACCATCGTACCATCGCTTGCTGGTCTTTGACTTTCTCTCTTGAGAAGCATGACACACTCTATGCTTTCCAACTTCCAAGTCCATCCCTTCCCTTTTTAACACCCCAAAAGACCAATTTCTCCCAAACCCAAATTGAAGAAATTGGGCATTATCCAAAACCCAGAAATCAAAATCCAAACAATGAACCCATAAAAGTAGAAAATGATTTTCTCTCGGACCTTCCTTGCCTTTGAATTTGAGTCGTGGACCTCTTGTTGTATGTCTCCCTCTGTTCTCTATCTTTGTAAAATTGAGAAATTGCAATAGTGAATAGACAGAGATGACTGATGAGAGAGGGTGGGGTAGCGTCAAACACGTGGTATTGATTGAGTTTGGCGTTTGGGTTTGGGTTTGGTTTAGATAATTAGATGGTGTATTTGACTTGTTTGAGTTTATATTATTATTATCATCATTATTATATTATTATTTTCAATGTTTCATATGTTGTTTTTGTTTGGATTTGGGCCTTCTAAGTAGATTGGATTTGGGCCTTCTAAGTAGATTGGGTTTGGGTTTGTATATAAATTGGATTTGGGTTTGTATATAAATTAGATTTGGGTTTGTAAATATACTGGATTTGAATTTGTTTGGAATTAGATTTTTTTAATCTTCACTCTTTAATGTTTATTTAACCTCTAATTATGTCTGAAATTAATTATACAACATATATTTATGTATATGTAATTATATAATACATAATTTATTGATTTTTGTCTTAAAAAAGAATCTGCCTAAGCGCTAGGCCCTTACCCGCCGCCTTGGGAGCGCCTAATGCCGTTTGGAATATTGGTTTTGAGATGTATTGTGTTGTTGGCAAATACTCTAGAATGAGTAGAATGAGTATAAACTACCACTAGGGTCGGACGTCTCGAGGGTCGATATATCCATTTAGGACTCTAGATAAGTCGAGTTATCCATTTAGAATTCTAGATGAATCGGGATATCAGATTGGGTTTCCAGGTGAGTCGGGATACCGAAATAGGGTTCTAGTGTGAGTCAGAATATCGGTTAGGGATTCAAGCAGAGGCAGTAGAACCGATGGGTTATTGGCTAGTCATGGTTGTTGGGCGAAGAAGTTACCGGCTATTTGAGATATGTCATGGATTAGAACTGAGGTCGGGGTTCACAAACTGGGTTTGCCTCGCCTCCAGGGTCAATGAGTTGGTGTTGACGGTGACGCTTGGAGAGCTAGTTATATTTGGTTTTATCCCTTGTCTGACGGATTTTTGGGTGTTAGGAGCCGTATTCTTAGGATACTTTAAGAATTTCACCTGGTTATCGAATAGGAGCAGGATCAGGTACATTTTTTGAGGCACTTTTTGGGGCAAATCTTGTCACATTCATTCTCTTTATCCCTATTTCCTCAAATCTCATGCGTAAAAGATTAAAAGTAGAAAACAAAATGGTTGTTCAACGCGGCCGATTTCTTGAAGGGTTTCTTTTCTCAGCTAATTGCGATTGGGAAAGACCCAACCTTTACAAGAAACCTTTGATGTAAAAATGTCACACAATTGAAAGCAAAGAAAACCATTACAATCAAAAGGATAAAAAAGCAAAAGAAAACAAACAGAAAAGCTAAAATAAAGGCAGAAACGTGCAAAATCATGCAAGTAAATACAAAACAAACAAATCTCACATGAGGGAAGCAAATTTTCTAGCACCGGCCATAACCTTTTTGGTAGTGCAGTTATTTTATTTTATTATTATTCTAGTATTTTTCTTTCAAAAGAAATGTATATAATGTTATTCATACGAAAGAAAATTATAATACGTGAATGGTATGATTCGGAAAACACAAATGTATATACAATTTTGAAATATAATTGCAACAAACATCAAAATGAAGAGGAAATTCTAGAAATGGATTATTGATCGAAGGCTCATATATTTCCTAGTGCCAAATCAATTTTATTGGCCAGCTGATTTGCATGTCAATTCAGTACGAAGAACGAGATCGGATAAATAGTATGAGGGTTTAGTTAATTCACCATGTGGATACAAGAAATGGACCAACTTAGACTCGCCTCGCTGAGCACCTTTGGCTGCTCATCTCGGGGTAGGAAGACCTGCACAGGGAGAGGGTGACTACGCCCAAACTACGCATTAAATTAAACATGTAATTCGAGTGTTATGCAATTTAAACCCTTTTTGTGTAGATGTAGTATTGATAAATAGGGATCGTTCTTAACCGGAGAAATTAGGGACATTAATAATGTGTTAGTGGGAGATGAATAAAAGAATAATGAATTAAAAAATTAAATAATCAAAGAAATAAATAATCAAATAATTAACAATTTAAAGAATTAATGACTTAAAGAATAAAAGAATAGAGAATTAAAAAATTAAAAAATTAAAGTATTAACTAATCAAAGAATCAATAAATTAAAGAGTAAATGAATAAAAGAATAAAAAAATGAAAGAATCAAAGACTAATAAACTAAAAGTATGAAAGAATAAAAGAATAAAAGAATAAAGAATAAAAAGTAAAACAATAAAAGAATAAAGAATAAAAAAGGGGGGTTTTGAAAAGGTTTGTAATTATGTAAATAAGTAAAAGCATAGATAAACTAATTTTACTTCTATTCTAATT
This sequence comes from Prinsepia uniflora, assembly GCA_032719365.1. Classification (NCBI taxonomy): domain Eukaryota; kingdom Viridiplantae; phylum Streptophyta; class Magnoliopsida; order Rosales; family Rosaceae; genus Prinsepia; species Prinsepia uniflora. Next base: position 3,051,845 of record CM064871.1, read on the forward strand.
CATGTACAAGTGATCTTCTTAAAACACAAATCTTACCAACACTCTAATAATTGCAAATATTAAAACAATCACGAAATTTTACCTTAATCGTCTTAATTACCTTCATACATTTTTCAATACTATAAATGCACCGACAGCGGACAACACTTACAATATGATTCACCTTTTGTTTTTGACTGAATGCGCCGACAGCGATCAACATTAAGTCTCTTCAATTCTACTTTAAATGCACCGACAGCGGATAAAACACTTAACATTGAATTGAAGTATGAAGCACTAAAATGTATAAAATAACTAAAATTCATAAAGTAAGACACATGGAGATTGCATTTAACACTTATAAATATTAGTAAGAAAAACCTCACATATATTGAACTATAATCAAAACCAATAACAAAAATGAGAGTTTGAGTAAATGGAGAGTAATTGTTACACTTTCGAGATGGATGAAAACAATGGATTGTTATTCATACGATTCTCCGACAGCGGACGGAACCTTATGAAGATGGAGGAAATAAACTTGGGAAATATGGACTCAAACTCTAAACTTTGTATTGGAGATACTTTGCCAAAGTTTCTCTCAAAGAAAGCTCAAATGTGTGCCTCAAAGAAGGTGTGTTTCAACAAGTGAATTGAAACCCTATTTATAGGTGGAGAAAGCTACCAAAATTAATATAAAAATACAATAAAAAATGTGGAATAATGGAATGATGAGTAATAAAGATTTGTGATGATGTTTATAAGTGGTTTGAGTTGTAAAATTGTAAAATTGGGTTGGAAAGTTGTTGGAAAGTGGCTGGAAATTGAGTGGAAGTCTGCTGGAAAATAGGGCAGAAAATTCGACTGGGCGGTGCTGAAGGGGCGGCATGGAGAACGGCAAGCGCGAGCTGAAGGAGGAACAGAGGATCGGCAAGTGCGCGCAGAAGTGAAGAGGGCGCTTCGGTAGGCGCGTTCCGACGGATCCGCTTGGCTGGAGGAAGGTGCGCGGAACTGGGCTTGCGGGCCTGGGCAAGTTGGGCCGCTGGGCTTGGCAGCAGGGCGGGCTTCAGATGGTTGGGCTGACGGCGACTGGGCTGCCTGGGCTGCTGGACTTTGGGCCGGAGATTTGGGTTTTCAGAAATGGGCTGCACAGATTAATTTATTTAATTAATTTATAACTAAATTAATTATTCCACCGAATTTCGTCCATAATTTATTCGTTATAATTCCGATCGAGACGATTCTTTCACCAAAATGCTTCAACTTACAAACTTTATTTATCTAAACATAAAAATCACAAAATAATTAATTTTATCAATTTATTTAATATTTTAATATTAAAAGTCAAGTATAAAGGGTATAAAATAATATAAAATAATATTTATTTAACGTCCTATCAAATACCCCCACACTTAAACTTTGCTAGTCCCTAGCAAATACTAAAATCAAACTACGAATTCAAAACAAATGGACCCTTAACCATTTGTCTCAAATTTCATTGTTATAATCATGGCATAAAAGATTTTCACTTAAAACATTTAAGCAAATGGAATTCAAGAGTTAATACATGGTAACAAAATGTTTAACAAGTAAGATAATGAGTAAATATGGTAAAATGGAGTTCTGCATGAATAAGACAAGTATGGATCAACTCACAAGGATATGCACTCATAAGTTCACTCAATTTGTGAGGGTTTGTGTTTGCACTCAAAGTATGTGAGAAATACTCACATAATCGAAATGAAGTACTTTTGCAAAATTTCAAACAAACACCTCAAGATAAAAACAAAACATACTTGCACAAATGAACCAAAACCATAAGCTTACTCAAGTGATTGACTCCACTAATCAAAATTTACCATCTTAAGGATCATAAGGTCTTTACGAAGGTTGTAATGGGGCAAAGTTTAGAGGCAAGGAAAATATAGGACAAGTGGTGCTCAATTCGTTCCAAGAATCAATAGACTCCCAAAATGTATCATAGCATCCCAACCTTAGTGCAATGATGTCAGTGATCCATCCCTTCGAACATAGGCCTAATTTCATCTTGTTGGGCCTCGAATTCATTCTTTGTGTCGGATTTACAAATGTAAAGGACTTAACTCAAACATTCATAATTAAACCTTATTACCTTGATAAAAACTCAATATATCTCTTTCTTTTTCTTTTTCTTTCCTTTTTTTTATATCAAGGTAATAACATGTGTCAAAAATACAACAATGTTTGAGTAAGTAAATCCACAAAATGCACATAAAAGTCTTTCAATATCATCATTTTCTCTTTACACAATCATTATGTCTTCAACCGAGTCCTTGGAACAAAGGTAAAAGATGTCTATACTAAGCTCAAGTGTTTAGGTAATCATGGTGATGAAAGAAAGGCTGAATGTGGGCTCAAAAGGGTTAAAACTAAGGGGGTCGCAACATGTGCGCACAAAATAGGGAACATGGATGTTTGAATTTGTGGTGTTAACCCTACTGCCTTAATCATTTCCAAAATCAGAGAGTTTATTGACTTAAAAACTTTGAAAATCACATAGAATAAGTTCTAGTACTCTAGAGTTCATTAAAAGCTATGGCAAGCAGTTATGAGGCATATGTATATCAATTTAAACAAAGAACTTATGAATCACTCATCAAAGATGTATATAAAGTTCTAAAGCTCACATAAGGTTCAAATGATTCATACTTATCATATCATGCTCATTTATGTACCAATTTACATGCATTATCTTCAAGTTATAACACTTAATCACAAAATATTAACAAACAAATTCAAGTTATAATGATCATCTTTATAGCCATAACATAATCATTTTCGTTCATTTATATCATTGACAAGTTAAAGGGCAACTTGATACTCGTAAAAACACTACGTTAAAACAAAAAGACTCAAGAAAGCAATAATTTTTTTTTAAATTTTTTTTTTCGTAAGAAAGACTTAATAAAACAATTTTAATTGCACAAAATAAAAAAAAAACTCATAAAAATACTAAGTTAAAACAAAAAGATTTAAAACAGTAAATTTTTTTTTTCGTAAGAAAGAAATAAAACAATTGCAAATTAAGAAAGACTTAATAAAACAATTCCAAATGCACAAATAAATTTGTAAACCATTCCCCCACACTTAAATTCTACATTGTCCTCAATGTAGGAAAATACGAAATAATTAAACATAGAATCAAAGTACTTAAATTCTACATTGTCCTCAATGTAGGAAAATACGAAATAATTAAACATAGAATCAAAGTAAGGAAGATGATTTAAGAAAATGAAGTAAGAAAGAAAAACATAAACAAAGTAAAAGAGAGTGAAGGGTTGAAAAAAAGCAAATCTGTGTTGATGACTCCTTCACACTCGAGAACACATTGGGTTGCCTCCCAACAAGCGCTTGAAGTTTAACGTCCATCCAGCCTAGACCAAATTCTTTATCTGATGGGACGTAGAAGTACTCTGTCTGACTCCACATCGTGTCCTCCAATTGCCTCGATGTAAGGCTTCAATCGGTGGCCATTTACCTTGAACTTTTTTCCCGTTTCAATGCTTTTGATCTGTATGGCTCCATGGGCAAACACATTAGTAACAACAAAAGGACCTACCCATCTGGAGAATAATTTACCTGGAAAGAGTCTAAGCCGGGAATTGAACAACAAAACTTTCTGGCCAATGTCAAATGCTTTACTCTTGATCTGTTTGTCATGAAATGCCTTTGCCTTTTCCTTGTAGATCAGAGTGTTTTCAAATGCGTCATTTCTGATTTCCTCAAGCTCACTCAGCTGGAGCTTCCGATGCAGACCGGCGTCATCTAGCTTGATGTTGAAAGTTTTGACGGCCCACCATGCTTTATGCTCTAGTTCCACCGGAAGGTGACATGCTTTACCGTACACCAACCTATAGGGTGACATTCCTATAGGTGTTTTGTATGCCGTCCTGTATGCCCAAAGTGCATCATCCAACCGTTGGCTCCAATCCTTACGATTAGGACCCACGGTTCGCTCTAATATCTTCTTGATCTCTCTATTATTGACTTCCGCCATTCCACTCGTTTGAGGATGGTAAGGTGTAGAGACTCGATGAGTGACACCATACCGTTTCATTAAAGCTTCAATGGTCTTGTTGTAGAAATGACTTCCTCCATCGCTTATTAGGACCCGCGGGATCCCAAACCTGGAAAGAATGTTAGTTCTGAGGAAATTTGCAACAGTTTTAGAGTCATTAGTCCTGGTGGCCTTAGCTTCCACCCATTTCGATACATAATCAACGACAAGTAAGATATAGAGATAGCCATTAGATTGAGGAAACGGACCCATAAAATCGATACCCCAAACATAAAATATTTCAACAGTAAGAACATAATGTTGTGGCATTTCATCCCTTCGTCCTAAGTTTCCTGATCGCTGACATTTATCACAGGATAAACAGAATGAATGTGCATCTCTAAAAAGTGTGGGCCAATATAATCCAAATTCTAAGATTTTGAGTGCAGTTTTTCTAGATCCAAAGTGGCCTCCACAAGCATGGCTATGGCAGAACTCTAGGACTGACCTATGTTCAATATCAGGGACACATCACCTAATCAATAAATCTGCACAGTGTTTCCACAAATAAGGTTCATCCCAAATATAGTGCCTAGCATGCTTTTTAAGTTTATATTTTTGTGCACGGGAGAGGGTTGTGGGCAACTGCTTGGTGACTAAATAATTGACAATATCAGCATACCAAGGAGTACTTCCCTCGATTCTGAAGAGTTGTTCGTCTGGAAACATCTCTTGAATCGCCACAGGATCTCGCTCATGTGCAATGCGACTCAAATGGTCCGCCACCACGTTCTCTACACCTTTCTTATCTTTAATCTCGATGTCAAACTCTTGAAGAAGAAGAATCCATCGGATTAGCCTCAGTTTCGCTTCCTTCTTAACTAGGAGATACTTCAGTGCTGCATGATCAGTGTAAATAATGACTTTAGTTCGAAGTAGATAAGAGTGAAATTTATCTAAAGCAAATACAACAACAAGAAACTCCTTTTCGGTAGTGGTGTAGTTCATCTGGGCATCATTCAAGGTTCTGGATGCATAGTAGATGGCGTAGGGCTTCTTGTCCCGCCTTTGTCCGAGTACAGCACCAACTGCATAATCAGAGGCATCGCACATTAGTTCAAAGGGTAAGGACCAATCAGGGGCACAAAGAATGGGGGCAGTGGTTAAGAGATTTTTAAGCTTCTCAAAAGCTTCCTGACAGTCTGCATCAAAGACGAAGGGTGTCTCTTTCTAAAACAGTCGGCACAAGGGCCTTGCAATATGGGAGAAGTCTTGGATAAATCTTCTGTAAAATCCTGCGTGACCAAGAAATGAACGGATTCCTCTCACCGAAGTGGGAGAGGGTAAGTGGTGCACAGTATCAACTTTAGATTTATCGACTTCAATTCCTCTTTCAGAGACAATATGGCCCAAGACTATCCCTTGTCTAACCATGAAATGGCATTTCTCCCAGTTAAGTACCAGATTAGTTTCGACACACCTTTGTAAGATAAGTGCTAAGTGTTCTAAGCATGCATCAAAACTATCCCCAAAGACACTGAAATCGTCCATAAATACTTCAATTATTTTTTCGACGTATTCAGAGAAAATAGAAAGCATGCATCTTTGGAAAGTACCTGGGGCGTTACATAAACCGAAGGGCATTCTTCGGTAGGCAAAAGTGCCAAAAGGACAAGTGAAAGTCGTTTTGTCTTGGTCATTTTGAGCGATACAGATTTGATTGTACCCGGAATAACCATCAAGAAAGCAATAATATGAGTGACCTGCTAACCTTTCAAGCATTTGATCAATGAAGGGCAAAGGAAAGTGATCCTTCCTAGTTGCTTTGTTTAGGCGTCGATAGTCGATGCAGACTCTGTATCCGGTCACTGTTCGCTGGGGCACTAGCTCTCCTTCACTGTTCGTAACAACTGTGACTCCACTTTTCTTTGGGACTACTTGGACTGGTGAGACCCATTTGCTATCTGAAATTGGGTAGATGACACCACAATCCAAGAGTTTGATGACCTCTTGTTTCACGACTTCCATCATCGGAGGATGGAGGCGACGTTGGGCTTCGCGAGAGGGCTTTGCATCATCTTCTAGTATGATTCGATGCACACAGGTTGTAGGGCTGATTCCCTTGATATCTGACAAAGTCCATCCAATGGTTATCTTGTACTTCGTCAAGACCTGTATCAATCTATCCTCCTGTGACTCGGTTAGTGCAGAAGACACTATGACGGGCAGAGTGTCGTCCGGGCCAAGATAGGCATACTTCAGGTGGTCAGGAAAAACTTTGAGCTCGAGAACGGGGGCCTGAATCACTGAAGGAGGATTGGCATTAGTACTAATTGGAAGCGACGAGGGTACCTGATGATTCACCATTCTGGGGGTCTCATTTAGGGTCATGACTTCATCCCAAAATCGAGGTTCTAGTTCGTAATCTGTATCCTCAACCAAGGCGTCCCCTGATTGTGTTAGACCAACTCCTTCCTGGATTATCATGTTGAGTGTGTCTTCTCGAATTGAATCAAAATGTTTCTCTGCGAGAGAAGTGCACACGTCAATAGAAAAAGAAGTATGAGTTGTGGAACTAGGGTACCTCATGGCATCAAAAATGTTGAAGCCAATTTCCTCTCTGTCTACTTCCATAGTTAATGTTCCATTGAACACATCAATCTTTGTCTTGGCAGTTCTCATGAATGGTCTTCCCAACAGCATTAATGGAGCTTGATTCGTAGGGGAATCCTCCATGTCTAGGACATAAAAGTCAGCAGGGAAGATGAGCTGGTTAACCTGCACAAGAACATCTTCGACGTATCCCTTAGGATACACATTAGAGCGATCGGCTAACTGAATGATAACATCGTCATGCTGTAATTTACCTAGACCTAGGGCAACATATAGTGAATATGGCATAACATTAATGGATGCTCCTAAGTCTAGCATGACTTTATCAAATGACTTGTTACCAATCACGCAGGGAACAGAAAAACTCCCTGGATCCTTCAACTTTGGGGGTAGCCGACGCTGGATTACAGCAGAAACTGTTTCACTCACCATCACAACCTCCTTCTCCCTCGTCTGGCGCCTTGGAGTGCATAACTCTTTCAGAAATTTTGCGTATTTCGGCACTTGTTTGATGCACTCGATCAAGGGCATGTTGATTTGCACCATTTTGAAGATCTCCAAGATTTCCTCATCAGATTCATTCTTCTTAGATTTGGCAAGCCTACTTGGAAATGGTGCATGCACAAACGGGGAATTAGTAACAACCGAACTTGAAGGGATTGGGTTATTACCTTGTGTGTGGGTAGGTTGAACTGGCGGTTGTGTCATGGTGGTCTTAGTTGCCACCTTGTGCTTTTCAGCCTCAGAAACGGCTGGATCAGGCTCTATTTCTCTGAGCACTTTACCACTTCGAGTGGTGATTGCATTGGTTTCAGGTCTTACATTTGGGTTGGGTGTAGGTTGAGGTGGAAGCACCCCGCTAGCTTGGATCTTACCCATGAAGTCCACGACCTTGCCCATTTGGTCCTTGAGATCAGCAATGTCTTTTTGTTGATTTTGCTGACCTGTGACAAGAGCCTGAGTTGACGCCATTAGTGTTTGCTGCCCTTGGGAAAGAGCAACCAGCATTTTATCATAATCAGGATTAGAAGATGAAGAAGTATGAATATTTGCATGATTATGAGAAAAGTTAGAAAATGGGACTGGGGGCCTTGGTTGCCATGTGGGCCTTGGGAACTGGTCTGGGACACAGTTTGGCCTGGTCGACATGTGCTAAGGGTTTAGGACATTGTTCGGATCTCTCCAACTGTAACCTTGGGTCCTTGGCCCTCCTTGAAAGCCTCCAATGGCGTGTGCCATTTCAGTTCCGGAGTCTTCCTCCTTTGTAGTGTAGGGACACTGTTCCTCAAGATGGCCTTGAGAGCATATGGAGGAAACTGGAGCTACCTGTTTCTTTAGTTCAAGCATATTTGAAAGCATAGAGGTGATCTTATCTAACTTTGAATCGTTTATAGCATGGGAACTTACCTCATGTACCTTTCTAGAAATAGGATCGGCACCTTCGTATTGTGCATCATTGAGTGCACAGCTTTCAAGTAGTGCACGACCATCTACTAGGCTCCGAGCTAAGAAACTTCCATTAGCTGCAGCATCGAGCAGTCCTCTATCCCAACCTTTGAGTCCTTCGTAAAAGTAGGTTAAGAGATAGCCTTCTGTGATCCCGTGAGTAGGGCATAAAGCACAAAGTTCCTTAAACCTCTTGTAGTACTGGCTGAAATTCTCATCATGTTCTTTCTGCTTGATTCCAGTGATCTCTTTTCTTAAGACCGTAATCTTTGAGGCAGGGAAATACTTGGTAAGAAACTCCTGAACCAACTTCTCCCAAGAGTCAATATGATTGGGTGGGAGACCCAAAAGCCATACACGTGCTCTTTCTTCCAAGGACAACGGGAAAGCTTTCAGCTTCATGATTTCCAAGTCCGCATCATCGGGACACATACTACTAATGATGAATTGGAACTCGGTTAAGTGTTTGTGTGGATCTTCATTTCTGATTCCACGGAACTTGGGTAGTTGATGAAGGACTCCACTCTTAAGCTCAATATCTTTCTTGTTGGTTCGAGCCTCGGGATACTGGATGCAGAAGTCTGTAGTGCCATTTGTGTTTGCACATGTCTGCTCCCGGATACTCAGGTTTCGTGCCATGGTTATCGGTGTTCCGAAAATCTGTTCTTCTTCTGAATTACTCTTCTCGCTTTTAGACTCACCGAATATTGGGGATGGAGGTTCGGACGAACCGGTTTGTTTAAGTGCGTCTCTGAATGTCGCGTTTCTTGGTGAGATGTCAAGTTGTCTTCTCAGCCGATCAAGCTTAGATTGATGAGCACGCATTCATAAGTTTGTACCTCTATTAAAACAAAACTCTAAGTTAGAAGGCAAGTATACACAAGAAGAGATAATAAGAGTAAGATAGTAGAGATTTGCATAAAGTATCACATAAATGGAAACCAGAATTAACAAAAAGTTACGTTAATGGAAAGAAAAATGCACAAGTTCCAAATGCAAACTAATAATGCAATAAGTAGAGTTTTAGAGTGTCATGAATAACTTTCCCCTTCCGCTTCTCATAGTACTTTCCTGGGCGTACGGCCTGCGCGTACTGATAACCACCATTCCACCATTCAACATTAATCATGGCCAGTTGAGATAGATGTAACGCGAGAAGTAAGGATAATTTCAAGAGCACCCCGAGGCTAGCTTGGCATATACTCAATTGGTGTTCCCTTTCTTAATCCAAAACTTGTCACCAGTCATAACTCTCCTAGACACCATAATCAATCCAAATGACGATTTAGAGAATTACCAAACTCTAGTGTTTACAAACTCCGCCCCAACCTCATGTCCATAGATTCGAGTCTATGGTGTGTGGTGATGAAATCCACACATCATGAAGGGTTAAGGAGAAAGTAAATAAGAGGGGCACTACCTGTTCCCGAAAGTAAGATTTTGAAGAAAAATGGGCTAAGAGATTCATGCAACTCTAAAACAGTTAATGGGAAACAATATTTACACTTTAGGAAATTCAAAGATGAATAAAGTCTCTTACTCTTTTTTTTAATTTTTTTTTTAAAAAAATTTAATTATTTTTTTTTCTATTTTTTTTATTTATTCCGAAATTTTTTTCATTTAAAATTTAAATTTAAATTTTATCAAGACATAACCAAATAAATAATTACATAAGCATAAAATAAGTGTAATCAAAAAGTTAATGGAATAAAATTAGTGGAATAAAAAGTTAGTGGAATAAAAAGTTAATGGAATAAAAAGTTAATGCAATAAAGTTAGTGGAATAAAAAGTTTATGGAATAAAGTTAAAGTTAATAGAATAAAGTTAAAGTTAATGAATTAAAGTGTAAAAAAAAAAAAGTAAGGAAAAGTGAATGTGTACAATATGCATTTATGACAAGTACAAATAAAATTAAATTATGAACAAGTATGATAGAATTTTAAATTTACATAAACAATTTGAATAGGAACAAATATATAAAAAAAAAATTATGAACATTTATGAACAAGTATAAATTAGAAACTATGAATAAATAAAGTACGAACATTATAAACAAAAATAACAAGAACAAAAATAAGATGGATAAATAAAATATAAACAAGTAAGTAAATGTTATAAAAAAATATAATATCAACAAAAGTAAAATTTATAAACAAGTATAATATGCACAATTTATATACATACACTAACAAATTAAAAATGGTTTTTAATTTCTCCGGCAACGGCGCCAAAAATTGATTACGCCCAAACTACGCATTAAATTAAACATGTAATTCGAGTGTTATGCAATTTAAACCCTTTTTGTGTAGATGTAATATTGATAAATAGGGATCGTTCTTAACCGAGGAAATTAGGGACATTAATAATGTGTTAGTGGGAGATGAATAAAAGAATAATGAATTAAAGAATTAAATAATCAAAGAATTAACAATTTAAAGAATTAATGACTTAAAGAATAAAAGAATAGAGAATTAAAGAATTAAAGTATTAACTAATCAAAGAATCAATAAATTAAAGAGTAAAGGAATAAAAGAATAAAGAAATGAAAGAATTAAAGACTAATAAACTAAAAGTATGAAAGAATAAAAGAATAAAAAATAAAAAGTAAAAGAATAAAAGAATAAAGAATAAAAAAGGGGGGTTTTGAAAAGGTTTGTGATTATGTAAATAAGTAAAAGCATAGATAAACTAATTTTACTTCTATTCTAATTCATGTACAAGTGATCTTCTTAAAACACAAATCTTACCAACACTCTAATAATTGCAAATATTAAAACAATCACGAAATTTTACCTTAATCGTCTTAATTACCTTCATACATTTTTCAATACTATAAATACACCGACAGCGGATAACACTTACAATATGATTCACCTTTTGTTTTTGACTGAATGCGCCGACAGCGATCAACATTAAGTCTCTTCAATTCTACTTTAAATGCACCGACAGCGGATAAAACACTTAACATTGAATTGAAGTATGAAGCACTAAAATGTATAAAATAACTAAAATTCATAAAGTAAGACACATGGAGATTGCATTTAACACTTACAAATATTAGTAAGAAAAACCTCACATATATTGAACTATAATCAAAACCAATAACAAAAATGAGAGTTTGAGTAAATGGAGAGTAATTGTTACACTTTCGAGATGGATGAAAACAATGGATTGTTATTCATACGATTCTCCGACAGCGGACGGAACCTTATGAAGATGGAGGAAATAAATTTGGGAAATATGGACTCAAACTCTAAACTTTGTATTGGAGATACTTTGCCAAAGTTTCTCTCAAAGAAGGCTCAAATGTGTGCCTCAAAGAAGGTGTGTTTCAACAAGTGAATTGAAACCCTATTTATAGGTGGAGAAAGCTACCAAAATTAATATAAAAATACAATAAAAAATGTGGAATAATGGAATGATGAGTAATAAAGATTTGTGACGATGTTTAGAAGTGGTTTGAGTCGTAAAGTTGTAAAATTGGGTTGGAAAGTTGTTGGAAAGTGGCTGGAAATTGAGTGGAAGTCTGCTGGAAAATAGGGCAGAAAATTCGGCTGGGCGGTGCTGAAGGGGCGGCATGGAGAACGGCAAGCGCGCGCTGAAGGAGGAACAGAGGATCGGCAAGCGCGCGCCGAAGTGAAGAGGGCACTTCGGTAGGCGCGTTCCGACGGATCCGCTTGGCTGGAGGAAGGTGCGCGGAACTGGGCTTGCGGGCCTGGGCAAGTTGGGCCGCTGGGCTTGGCAGCAGGCCGGGCTTCAGATGGTTGGGCTGACGGCGACTGGGCTGCCTGGACTGCTGGACTTTGGGCCGGAGATTTGGGTTTTCAGAAATGGGCTGCACATATTAATTTATTTAATTAATTTATAACTAAATTAATTATTCCACCGAATTTCATCCTTAATTTATTCGTTATAATTCTGATCGAGACGATTCTTTCGCCAAAATGCTCAAACTTTCAAACTTTATTTATCTAAACATAAAAATCACAAAATAATTTATTTTATCAATTTATTTAATATTTTAATATTAAAAGTCAAATATAAAGGGTATAAAATAATATAAAATAATGTTTATTTAACGTCCTGTCAGAGGGTAAGAGCAAAAGGATACTGGTGTGCTGCTGGCCCGCTGCTGGCCCAACAGTCTCCGATGTTTAAATAAGATTAAGTAGGAAGGGTACTATCGTAATTTAGGCAGCGTGATGGTAAGATTGTCATTACCTTTTGGAGGGGGATAACCTTATATTTATAGTATCATTGAATGTAGTTGTTGGTGTTTGTCGATGTGAGACAAATGTTGTGGTCTTTAGGAGCTGACACGTGCCATGATGTGGTCCTGGGCAGCATTTCTGACATGTCAATAGGCTTAGCCGACCAAATGTGGTCGCCCTGTGTGTAGGACGACCTCTTGCTGACTCCTCGGAATGGCCAAGGGAGCGGTAAGGTCAATCAGTTGGTTGGCCGATCAGGTACGACCGACCTATGCTATTATGGCCTTGTTGCCGTGATCGGGAAGATAGTTGGAGGTCTTGGTTAACCAAATGTTGACAGGACCCGTCCCAACTGGACCTCGATAACCGTGCCCAGTCCTGCTCCCGTCTGACAAGTCAACTGAAATCCCGAAAGTACCCTTCAGCATCTGTCAGACCAGGGATAACTGCACTGATTTCTGCTCATGCCTCCGCCTCGAGATCAGCCCCGAACGTTGTGCCACGGCCTGGATGGTCATAAAAAACAAAGGTGTGAGTGGACAAAAATATATTCGTTAAAACACATTTGAAAAGACATCATTTACCCTCCAGTTTTACAAATCATGCATGCATAGGGAAAAACAGATGAAACACAAATACTGGCTTTTAGCCAAACCATATAATAAGTCAAACTTCCGGCTCTCAGGTCAAACACATGAAAACATAATCACCTGGCCCCACAGACCAGAACTCGTACTCAATACCAGTACGTAACATCAAACAGTACTCTGCACAAGGTCACAATCAATTACTCAATCAATCAATCAATCAATCCACACTATTCACAAGTGCACAAACCATCACACTGTCACATCTGCACTACGCGTAGGTCAACATCCAGCCACATTCTCGGGATCAGACACAACTGGGCTCAACCCTCGGGCTCAGTCACATCTGGGCGAACACATCCCCAAGCTCAGACACATCCGAGTGGTACATCCAGGCTCAGTCGCATCCGAGAAGTTGGCTTATCATAAGAACTCACAATCATACCATCACATCCCCAAGCACCGGCCGACTAGGTAATCCCATAGTTCCGACCGTCTGGGCATCCATAGTCACAATCACAAGGAAAACCATCCGGGATCATATCCCAAAACATGTCAACCAAATCCATGACTCAATCCAAGTCAAATCATTACCAACCGGGACTCAAGCCCAAATATCCTTTACACGTAAATCCGTAAAATCACATAGAAAACATCATAATAATCCAGAAATCATTCTTAACTCATTAATTCATTAAAATATCCATTTTTAAATCATTTTGACTCCGGGCCTAGTCCAAAATATCATTTGCACATTTCCTCGAAAAACGTGCCCGAATTACCGATTAAAATAATCATTAAATCATAATTAATCATCCAAACAAATCATGACATCATTGCAAACCAAATCATGCAATCAATCATGTAAAACATTTAACTATGCATGCATATCAAGTTATAAAACAAACGTCCACTCACACACTGTCCAACCCGCTCGTTTTCCGAGCTGCACGCGTTTCCGTAATTTCCGATACGTGCCAGGAATCCCGAATCCTGTTCAAATAATTATACAGGGTTATAAACAAGTCAATTTACATCATATTAATTTCCCCTAATTTTTCGGGAATTTAATATTAATTAAATACGTAACTTAAACCTTCGGACCCTCGAAACATTATCGAGACGGTGTCCGATTGGCTTGAAACCAATTTTAAAATGTCCGTTACATGACAAGGAGTAAAACACCTATTAAACTTTCTTCAGAAAACGTGCCACGCGCCCTCACGCGCCGCCGCAAGCGGCTGCGCGTGACAGCCACGCGCCGTGCTACAGTGTTGCTACAGTTACCCCTGCTACCCGTTTCTCTGATAAACGGATCCTCTGACCCGCGATCAGACCCGATTAGTTCTTCCCCAATTCGAACTCAATTGTTCCCGTTCTTTCAATCATTCCCATCAATTCAATATAAATTACAGGTCTGTGAATTTAATTGACCCAAACAAGCTCTGAAACCCTTCGACTCAATAAGAACACCCGACGGGTCCCTAATCGGGTTCTGTCCAATTTCACCCCATATTATTCAATTGTTCATACAGGAAGCATCTCAAGTTCATTATAAACATGAATATGCAATCAATTTCAGGAATCAATACCTTCAAATGATCGAACTCAAGCTCTAAAATTTGCAGGCGTCGCAGAGTCTGTTCTCTGTCGATTCACCGTCAATTGACCACCCAAATGACTTGGTTCAAGTCGTCCAGCTCCCAGAAGACTCAATATCTAATTAATTTCCCTCGAAACAGTCCAGAAAATCAAAATTGAATTTGTGTTCTTCAATGGTTTTTCGGGTTGTTTCAGAGTAATAAGAATCGATTTGTTTTGGTTTTCACTCCGTTTTCCTCGTCTAATTTCTTCTGTTTTTCTCTCTGTCACAATTATACTAACTGGTTTTGGATCATGATCAATCAAAACATAAAGGAGCTGTGTTCTCTGTTTTAGTTAAATATGAACAGTTCATTTCATAAGGTCAATACCAATGCAACCGTTTTAGAAATTAGTTAATTATACAAAACTGCCACTAATCCATCTCTTAAGCCACTAATCTCACACTTATGGTGACAAGTGTCACCACATAACCAAATCCTCATCCAATTAGGCTGAATCAGCCATTTAATTAATCAATTATTTCAGCTGTGGCAAATTACCATTTTGCCCTTCCTACAATAAATTACCAAAATACCCCTCTAGTTCTAGACCCATAACTTTTTTACTCGGACTCCGATTGACGCATGCCGCCTGTCTACGGATTCAGCGTCCCGAGACCTATCCAACGGTACTCCCGGAAAGTCCAAACAATGTCCCGATCAAAAAGTCAACTTTCGGCCCCTTTTACCAACTTTCGCACGTCATAACTTTCTCCGCAAATGTCGGAATTGGGCGTGCCACCTGTCTATGAACTCGTGACGTCCCGAGCTACGTCACGGTCATCGGTCAAAGTCCGTTTGACCGCTCAAATTAAAAGTCAACTTTTCGTCCAATTCCGGGGGCAAAATCGTCCTTTTCTTCAAAATTTTCCAAATTTTCATGTTTCGAATTTTCGGGGCGTCACAAATGTGGTTGGTTAGCCTTGATTGGTTTAAGCTTGACTTGTTCGGTTGCTAAGGCAGACTTTCTCGCCCTTTGGTCAGGCCGGCCAATTTAGATACGAACGCACCATATCTTAGGGGTAATACTCAGTAAGTATGGAACTTAAAGTTATGGTTCGTTTTTAAATATTTTTAGATCGTTTTCATGGATTGCCTACAATACAAAAGAGAAAAAGTCTGTTATCTTCTTATTTTTTTCCTAAAAATAATTCCCCCAATATTTTTTCCTAAAGGAGAATTGTGAAAGTTCAAAACATAATGAATGTGTAGCAGGATGAATAAAAATGTTAGTATATTGAAAATAATTAGAAGTTTATATATAAAATAACACAAAACAAACCCCTAAAATCTTTCAGTTATTAAAAGGATTTAGTGGGATTATTAATTATTCATATTGCTAATTAAAATATATATTAGCTCGAAAGTCTAAAATTAATACTAAACTCGCTCCGAATCGTTCTATTTGGTAATTCGAATAGAAAGTGTACGCCATTGACACACATAAATTAAACAAGAACATGTAAAACTTAGTAAGTAATAGTTGTAATAATAGTGGAAGTGGATGATTAAGCACCAAAGTAATGAGAAGACAAGAACATGGAAAACCTAATAAGCAAAGTGACAGGAAGAAGAATTAAGCAAATGGAATTTCAGCAGCTGTAAGCTTTTGATATGGACCGGCCGGGGATTTAATATACTAATTGCCGTGGGATCCTCTTCCTTTGTGGATGAGTCGACCCCCATGAATGACACTGCCTAATTGCTATCATGGAATTAATAATTTATGCAATGATCTCATTCTTTCTAACCAAATTTAATTTTCCTTAAACTTTCATTATCATGATCTTTTTTTTTTTACGGCCACACAGATTGTGTGAGTGATTTGAAGTTTCAATAATCTTTTGACCAAAAAGATACCAATAATTCTGTTTTATTTATCTGACTGGGATTCAAATCTTGAAATTCTTTCAACTCTGAAAAAATAAATGACCATGCACGAGTAACTTTTCTTCTTTTTTGGGTGAAGATAACCTTTGCTATTTTTATTGACAACAATATCCAGCCTATTTTCGCATCAGATGCAATGACAGCCTTTAGAAAATTAAAGTATATATGGTAGAATGAATGATTTCTAATAAGGGGGATGATGTTTGATACGATAAACATTTTTATGTAAGGAAAAAAAAAAAGAAAAGGAAATTCCTTGACGTACGTACCAATTGGAAAGTTATTAATAGAGTTTTAATTTAATTGTAAAAAAAATCTCAATTTTAAATTTACTTGATCGAAAAAATAAACTAATTACATGTGACGTGTGATGAAATTTATAAAATAATCTTTGCCCGTCTCTTTAAGATCTTCGCAAGTAATATCATCTTGTCGACATGTTTGCGTGAAAGTTTAATTAGGAGAGCTGTTTCCTTTTAATTAATTAACTTGATGACCAAGGTTATTTCCAAAATGAAAAATAAATAAATTTAAGATCATTTATCAGTTACAAGTGGCGATTTTTCGGTCTTAAGATGGACTTGTATGGCCCCCTCTTACTTTCATTTGAGTTTGATGTAATTGATTCAAGCGTATTATTTTTTCTATCGTTAGAAATTCGATAATTTTAATGAGGTTATATCGGTGTATGGTACCAATTAAGATCCGCATGGGAAACCATTCATTTAGTTTATTATAATTGTCTAAATGATCTCTAATTTTGTTAATTTTTTTTACGTAAGTGATCTTAAAATGAAAATTTATAGAAGTTGAACGGTCTCGATTATGATATGATGTATGTATAACACTATTAGAAAAATCAAATAGGTGGTATGAAAAGATACTACCAAGATGGAATGCAGGTATTATCCCTTTATTATTATGTGACTTATAGAAACAAAATAATTGAATATAAGAAAAAAAGGAAAGAGAATATTGTGAAAATGCAAGGAACAAAAATCCCACATTGGAAAATTGTAGGGTCGGTCTAAGCATTTGAAGGTATAGGGTAATAATAGAAAATGTGTCCTTAATTTATACCTCTAATCATTAAACATGTAAATCTTAACACTTAATTAATAGAATTTTTTTGCAAAACCACCTTCTTAGTTCTTGAATTCTTGTACGCCTGGAAAATGACTCATATTAATACTAATAGTCCTTAGTTTTCTCCGCCTGCTTTATTTGATTCTTATTAAAAAAATATTTAATATATTAATACTTTTATGCCCTATATTATTATGGGCTCAAGGTTTGAGCCCCTTTTGCCCACACCTATAGCCGGGCCTGAAAAGTTGCATCACCTTGCAAGAGTTTATAAAGAGTTAAGTCTTTCCCCTCATTGTCAATTGATTTTGAGGTAAAATTTCAACTTTCTTCATGATATCATATTGTGATATTCTACACATAAAACTTCCCTGACACACGTGCTCTATGTAATCCAATATCCAATACAAATTATCCATAAAAAAAAATCAAAATTTTACATTAGACATTTGCATAAACTTATAAAAATTTATAAAGAATTGAATCTCTTATTTTTTTTTTGCCAATTACTTTAAAATGAAGCCTCTAACATCCTTCAAATATAAGCGTACGTCCACATGAAAACTTTTAAATTGAACATATAATGAAGATTCTCCAATAATTTGGAAGATCCAAGTGTTTTTATATATATATATATTTAACATTATCGTCTACTAAAGTACATGTCCTTTTTGTTTCTAATTATTCCTCTTAAATAACTCTCTTATGCTATACTAAAATTTGGTGTTTTACAGCATGCGCGCATGAAGTTAACAACAATTAATAAATAATACTCAAGCCAGCAAAGCAAAGCATGAATCAGGAAGTTCCAAAAAAAAATAATAATAATAATAATCACCTGGTTTTTTGTGTGAGAAGGTTAAGTCGAGTTTCTATGTACTAAAAGAAATTGGCTTATGTTATATTAATGATTTGATTATGAATTAACATAGTTGTTAATCATTATAGCGATGCCTCGGGTCGTATTTCATTTCGTTGAAACTGACCCAGGCGGTCGCTTATTTTATAATTAATTCATTCCCTATAGCAAATTCATGTCAAACTGCATATTTATTATAAGAATACAGACTTTTATACCCTATCCTAAAAAAAAAAGTAATCTTTCTAATTAAAATTGGTTGATTAATGGAATAAAGATGTATCCCTTATAAAATTTACCGCATACAAATAGTTTGAGAGTAAGCATTATATCTTCAAGATCAATGACGACAGTGGCGTAACAAGGTATTCATTTCAGTGGGAGTCTTTTTTAAATATTTAAAAAATTAATGTAATTCAAATAATCGTAATTTATGTCAAATTAACCAAATTATATATATATATATAAAAAATCATATCATACTACTAATTTACTACAACTATATACATATATTTTCAACGGATTCTCAGTTTGAAATCGTTGTATGCCCGAAATAAATTATGATTGAAGTATTAAAACAAAATATACATTCATAAAATTTTGAAAATTGAAAAAAAAAATATAACTATAATACTAACTATGCATTTTTATATCAAAATATTACTATAATTTTTATGAATGAATATATGATAATGATATATATGTTACATTAAAATATATATAATTCAGTGGGGCCCAGGACCCCAGGCCCATGCTAGCTCCACCAATGAGTGGCAAAGCCACTTGAAGCCTAGAGGGGGCTTAGGCACCTGGTGGATTTTTTTTCTTCTGTTATATATATATATATTAATATCGTTATAATTTTTATCTTATATTTTCTATTTTTTTATAAATATACCAATTATTATTCAATTATTACTTATTAAGTATCAAATTTTGAGTGCAAAAGTAATTAGGTACTCGAATTGTAGATAACTACTTCATGATGGAATTATAACATTACTTCAAAATTATTTCCATAAAAAACTACCTTATTATTATTTATAAAATGTCCCCATAGATTTGCCCAAGATTTTTTAAATATAGCGTATGTGAGAAACCTACACTATTTATGTACTATAATATCGCAACATCTTCCTAATATATTATTAAGAGAAGATACGTGAAGCTAACATGTATGATTCATTCTCGAAATCATTTAAGGTTCTATATTCAAATCATTTGAAATTTTGAAATTCAATTACTTTCTTCATTTTTTTTTTATTCTTATTCAAATTCTAGCATACATACACAGCATATTGTGACATTCTAATTAGTCAACAACTTAATCTTATTAAAAAGCCAGACTCAAATTCCTCCTAAAACAAGCGAAGTCTAAGATAATATTTGGACCTTTCCACACAAGGAATTGTTTTGGATTTCGGAAATCACATGATTTTATCCATCAACGTGCGTAGCTGTTATAATAAGGTTGAACAATAAAATAATTACACGAACTTTTGTTATACATATGAATTTTGAAACCAAAAAAAAAACTCTATGTACGTACGTGGTGATGCTAAAATTAAATATTAAAAAAAATTAGGTATTATATGGATTATTAATGATCTGGCACATGAATTGATCTGTAATATATTTAGGCATCAACTTCTAATAATAATATAAACTAACATGACATAATTTAATTTCTAATGTTACTTGATTCTCAAGCTAACCTCAATCTCGGACAAGGTCCATACATGAACATCTAAGGGTCAATGGAAGTGAATGACTCGAATGTACATACTATTCAATGCAACATAGCAGTGAAGCCTGCGCGAACCTTAGTACTTATGGAACTCAAAATCACTCGAAAATTGTGGAGCTGCCAAGTGGCCCATAATTCCTGAAATGACCAAATTGCCCCTTGCAATCAAACAAATGGCTTATAGACACCCATACATTAAATAATCTATTTACCAGTTAAATACGTTATTTAATCGGGTTAAAGGTCTCCGTAATATTAATATTCTCCCCGAGAGTTAATTGTCATTATTCTTAATAACGGACAATTAAATATTAATATTAAATCATAATAATTATCATTATTATCATAATGAGCTATTATTATAATTATTAAATAATATATTTAATTAATAATATATTATTTATTAATTACAAATTCAACCGACCAATCAGAACGCTCCGAGGCTCCCAAGGTTTTCCTATAAATAGCGGAGCTCATTTCACTTTTCAGGGAATTCTGTTCAACGCTACTTATGCTCTTGAGATTTTCTCTTTCGAAGCTGACTTAAGCATTGGAGCGTTCTTGGTCGAACACCCCCCGGGTCTCGATCATTGAACGAACGATAGCTTACTGTTTGCTTGTTTGCAGGGATCCTTGAGTCTTTTGAGTTTAAAGGACGAATTCTGCTTCAACAATTGGTGCTTTCATTGAGAGCTTGAAGATATTCAAGAAGAGGCTCTCACGATTGTTCATCGTTCATCCTACTTCGATCATCGTTCTTAACGTTGATTCGAAGATCTTGAACGTGTTCATCGTTCGACAAATTTCCATTCAAGATTCGTTGATCAAGCATGGCTAGGGTTCGACGATCTGTTCGTTCAGCTGGAGAAGGTGTTTCTGCCTCAACTGCTCAGACGAGGAATGAGGCTCGCATAGAGACACCGGAGGAGCGTCCAATTCGACCCAGGCGGGTGTCCATAGAAGCACCCATGGAGACGCTAGGAGGGAGGTCAACCTTCAGCTTCGGTGCATTCTCTTCACCAGCTAACCAAGTGCCCGCGCTAGGGGAAAGAACTTCGGCTTTGCAACAGGCAGGCGGGCAGTTGATGGGAAATGCATCACGACGTGATCAGCCCACAACAAATATGGACCTAAGGGACTTTCTGGATGGACGACACGACGTCTCAGGGAGAAGTCACCACCAACCTCCCCAGGACAACTTGACGCAGCAATTAGAAAGGTTGAGCAGCCAAGTCCAACTTCAAACAGAGCTCTTGCAGCGACTCCTGGCAGAAAGACCAGTCCAAGAGCCAGACAGACATTCCACCTCACGTGGGAGACAAGAGAATGCTCCAAGGCGTCCTGGGAAAGAAACAGTTCGCTGCCGAACGATGTCACGAGACACTTCACTAAGTGACTCTGGTGAAGAAAGTCACGCTCGTCGAGCAAAAAGCCCACAACTCCTAAGGCCATCGGTACGTGAGCGGTTGGGAAGTAGGATTGGGGCTACTTCACAAGTGGAGCGCTCGCAGCGCTCACATGGGAGTAGGGGGCAACTTCAGGCTCTAAGCAAAGACCCAAAACGATCTGCCCATGGCAGTGAGAGGGAAGATGAAGTCTACTCTCCTGCACGATCCCAGAGATCAAGGGGAGAAGCTCAAGGAGGTTTTCGGCGATTAGCACGGAATGACTCACCCCCTCAGCAAGGTGCGTTGCGGGCTGATGATGTTCAAAAAATGCTGGACAGGCACCTTCGTGCTCAACGAGATGGTGATTTAGAGGACGATCTACGTCGCCAGATACAGCTCTCAACTCCTTTCGTAAGGGATATTGAGGAAGAGCCATTCCCCCAAAGGTTTGCGACGCCAAACTTCACTCCGTTCAAAGGAGCCTCTGACCCGGTAAAACACATAGATTATTACCGGGGAGTCATGGTCCCCCACAGGCATAATGATGCGCTCATGTGCAAAGTCTTTCAAGCTTCTCTTCAAGGTCAAGCCATGACTTGGTTTAATCATCTCCCCCGGAGATCGATTGCATCATTCGAAGAGTTGGCTCTGGCATTTGTGAAGGAGTACGCACAGCTTCGGACAATCGAGGTGAAGGACGACCATCTTTTCTCTGTCCGAAAGAAAGCAAAAGAAACTCTGCGGCAATACATACGAAGATTTTGCGAGGAGAAGTCTCGGATTGTCGGTTGTAGCGACCTTGTTGCGGCAATGGCATTTAAACAAGGACTCCCTCGGGACAGCCAGCTTTATGGGGACATCGTCATGAGCAATGCGCGAAGTCTCTCCAAAATGCTTTCGCTAGCGGAGCGACATGCAAGCTGGGAGGATGAGAAAAACGCCACTCGTACTCAGGACCATGCTGGGGCGAGTGAAAAGGCCTCCAATAAAGAAGAATCCCAAGGAAAGTTTGCGGCTGGAAAATCCAACAAGCGCAAGGCGGGACAACCTTCCCAAACACCGGCTATGGGAAAGCCTAACTTGCAGCTATCCTTGCCAGTCCATCAGATCCACAATGAAATTAAGGACAAACCGTGGTTCAAGAAGCCGGAGCCAGTCAAAGGTGAACAAGAGAAGGCTGATAAAACGAAGTGGTGTGCCTACCATGAATGTTATGGGCACAACATTGGAAAATGCATATCTTTCGAGAGATATCTCTGGAACCTCATCAAAGAAGGACATTGCGCTGAGTACGTCAAAGGGAAGCCTGTGGATCGACCCGCTGACAAAGGGCCGAAGGAACCTGCAACAAAGATGATTCGCATCAACACCATTATAGCTGAATCGGAGTTGCTAGGAACCACCTCCAAGCAAAAGAAGAGAAAGATCCGAGATGCACTGGCCGTTTCTCAGGTCTCCCAAGTTTCCACCCCCGGGGTGGCCAACGACCTTGTCGTTGGTTTCTCTTTGAAGGACAATGTAGGACTTGACTGGCCGCATGACGATGCCTTAGTCGTGTCAATCCAGATCGGCCATACTCAAATTGATCGGATTCACGTTGATGAAGGGAGTGCAGCAAATATCCTCAGCCTGGATGCAGTACGCAAGATGGGGTTAGAAAGCCTCACAACAAAAAGGGCTGTCCCGCTCCGAGGTTTCAACGGGTCGACCAGTATGACCGTAGGAACTCTCCAGCTAGATGTTCATTCGGATCCCGTAGTCACGTCCCAGACTTTCTACATCATGGATGAGTACTCTCCATACAATGGAATTTTGGGAAGGCCATGGCTTCACAAGATCCTCGCAACCACGTCAAGCCTTTACCAGAAGATTCGGTTCCCTATTCCCGGTGGTGGAATCGGGGAGATCAAAGGCGATCAGGCGATGGCTCGGCGATGCCTTACAGAAGGGCTGAAAGAGGTCAAGGAGGCAGAGTTTGTTCCCCAGGCAGGATCATCCACTGGGGGCAAGCTTTCTTCTTCGTCTCCTAAATAGCAACTAATCACGGGTCAAGATCCTGATATACATGAGGAACCACCAACTCCGGAAGGATGGCAGCCGGAGGATGACGTTACCCTCATTCAACTTGACCCTCAATATCCTGAGCGAGAAGCCCGCATTGGTGCTCGGCTGAGTGACACGGAAAAAGAAGAACTCATAGCTTTCCTGCGAGAGGAGAAAGAAGTTTTTGCTTGGTCTCCATCTGACATGCCAGGTATTGATCCTACCATCGCTTGCCACAAGCTACACGTCAATCCCAACCACAAGCCGGTCAAGCAGAAAAGACGTAATTTTTCCCCCGAGAAAATTGCTATCATTCAGGAGGAGATTGACAAGTTACTCATTGCTGGATCCATTGAAGAAGTTCCGCACTCTGAATGGCTAGCAAACGTCGTGCTTGTCAAGAAAAAGGAAGCTGGACGGTGGAGAGTTTGTGTTGATTACACCGATCTCAATCTTGCGTGCCCAAAAGATAACTATCCTCTGCCCAGAATCGATCTCTTGGTGGACTCAACCGCAGGAAATGAGCTCCTAAGTTTCTTGGATGCATACTCGGGCTATAATCAGATTTTCATGTATGAAAAAGATAAAGACAAAACTGCCTTCGTCTTCGACCGAGGTGTATACTGCTACAAGGTCATGCCATTTGGCCTCAAGAATGCGGGTACAACGTACCAGCGACTCGTCAATCGGATGTTCAAAGATCTCATCGGCAAAACCATGGAGGTCTATGTGGATGACATCATGGTCAAAGGCGAAAAAAGAGGGGATCATATTACTAACCTGCGAGAGACCTTCAACTTGCTGAAGAAGTACAAAATGAAGCTCAACCCTCTGAAGTGTACTTTCGGGGTGTCAGCAGGGAAGTTCTTGGGATACCTTGTGACTCAGCGTGGGATCGAAGCAAATCCAAAGCAAATAAAGGCAATCCTTGAGATGAAGTCCCCATCAAGTCTAAAGGAGATTCAAAGTCTCACTGGACGAGCAGCAGCATTGAACAGGTTCCTGTCCAAGTCAACTGACCGGTGTCGACCTTTCTTCCAAGCAGTAAAAAAGGCATCCAGAGATAAATGGGATGAAGGTTGTGAGAAAGCATTTCAAGATCTCAAGGCCTACTTGACGTCTCCACCGCTGCTATCAAAACCCAAAGATAACGAGGACCTGTTCCTATATCTGGGGGTCTCTAATGTTGCTGTAAGCTCTGCACTTATCCGAGAAGAGAATGGGATTCAACTGCCTGTGTTCTACACTTCCAAAGCCCTACTTGATGCGGAGACACGATATCCAAAATTTGAAAAGCTGATTCTCGCATTACTAGTTACCACAAAGAAGTTGAGGCCTTACTTTCAAGCTCATCGGGTAATCGTCATGACAGAATATCCACTTCGTTCATTACTTCATGCACCTGATGCATCGACACGGGTAATGAAATGGGCTATAGAGTTGAGTCAGCATGATCTGCTCTATCGTCCACGAACAGCTGTCAAGGGCCAAGCCTTAGCGAATTTTGTTGTGGAGTTCACACCAGCATCATTGGAAGGAAGCAATGGCAATAAGTTCGGCAGTGCCCCTAGAGCCGTCGACACTTCCTTGTCACGAGCTCATGGCGACAGTTCCTCTTCTTTGCAACCCTCAACTTCCAATCATCTATGGAAGCTCTTTGTTGATGGTTCCTCGAACCAGAAGGGGGCAGGAGCGGGGATTGTCCTTATCACTCCAGATGGCTCAATAATGGAGCAGGCAGTACAGTTTGGATTCAAAGCCTCTAACAATGAAGCGGAGTATGAAGCTTTAATTTGTGGGCTCACACTTGCCAAGGAGTTGGGAGTCAAAAAACTTGCTATTCATTCAGATTCGCAGCTGATCACTAACCAATCGATCGGTGAATATGCTGTGCGTGATGCACGGATGCTCAGATATAATAACAAGGTCCAGGAAATGCTTGCTTTTTTCTCGGTTTTCACTTTTCATCAACTTCCACGAGCCGAAAATACGCAAGCAGATGCGTTGGCCAATCTAGCATCATCGCTTGACTTTCGTTTCAAGCGTTCAATACCGATTGAGTATCTCGAGCAGAGGAGTATTGATGTGAAGGAGATTGAAGTACGACAAATTGATTCATCACCAAGTTGGCAAGATCCTTTTATCAACTATCTAGAGCATGGAACATTGCCTGATGAACGATTAGAAGCCCGCACGATACTATGTCGACAAGGGCCGACTCTTTCGAAAGAGCTTCACAGGGCCAAACTTGTTATGCTTGAAGCATCCTGAAACATTGAAAGTCTTGGCTGAGATTCATGAAGGACATTGTGGAAATCATTCCGGTGGAAGATCGCTTGCTCAAAAGACGCTTAGTGCGGGATTTTACTGGCCTACTTTACGCCAGGAAGCCCTGCAGTATGCCCAGAAATGCGACAAATGTCAAAGGTTCAAGCCCAACCAATTGGCGCCACCGGAAGAACTGCATGCACAGACGAGCCCTTGGCCATTCATGCAATGGGGAATTGACATCGTTGGACCGCTCCCAAGCACTCCAGTTCCAAGCAAGAAGTATTTGATTGTTGCCACTGACTACTTCACCAAATGGGTAGAGGCAAAGGCCTTGGCCACCATAACTCAAACTAATGTTCAAAAATTCATCTGGAGCCAGATTATCTGCCGGTTTGGACTTCCCAAGGTCATTCTCACAGACAATGGAACTCAGTTCACTGGTGCCATAATCAACGAGTTCTTTGAGTCTTGGAAGATCAAGCATTTCACTTCAACTGCATATTACCCCCAGGGTAATGGCCAGGCAGAAGCTTCAAACAAGACGATCCTTGACTGTATCAAGAAGCGACTCAATGATAAGAAAGGCTTGTGGGAGGAGGAGTTGGATGGCACGCTCTGGGCTTACCGTACCACTCCGCGTCGTGCAACAGGAGAGTCTCCATTCACCCTTGCATACGGCACTGACGCAGTCATTCCTCCACATGTTGTTGTTCCAGCACCTTTTACCGAGCTCGATGATCCAACAGTCAACTTCATTGCTCTAAGAAATTCACTTGATCTCAGCGAGAAATTAAGAGAGCAAGTGGTGAAGCGTATCTCCAGCTACCAGCAGCAAGTGAGGAGTTCCTACAACAAGAAGGCCCGACTCAGGCACTTTCTCCCAGGTGACCTTGTTCTCAAGAAAAAGTTTGCAACACCCAATCGTCCGGGGTCTCAAAAACTAAAGTCTCCATGGGAAGGACCTTACCGAGTCTACCAAGTAGGCGGAAAGGGAAGCTACACCTTAGAGACAATGGACGGAAAGTTAGTGAGTGGTTCCATGAATGCTCATCACCTCCGAAAATATTATGTATAATGCAAACTAGAGCTCAAAGCTAAGCTAGTCATTGTTTTGTGCAAAATATAGACTTTATTTTCAAGAATGATGTATTTAAAGTTATCAATAAAGCTATCAAGTAATTCCTAGTTCACCTATGTGTTATTGTACGTTCAGCAAAGTACTCAAAGCCTTCTCCCGGGAAGCATCCAAAGCCTTCTCCTGAGAAGCACTCAAGCCTTCTTCCAAGAAGCACCCAAAGCCTTCTTTCGAGAAGCACTCAAGCCTTCCTCGTGGAAGCACACAAAGCCTTCCTCTCGGAAGCACCTGAAGCCTTCCTTCAGGAAGCATCTCAAGCCTTCCTCTTAGGAAGCACCCAAAGCCTTCCTCTTGGAAGCACCCTAAGTCTTCCTCATGGAAGCACTTCAAGCCTTCTCTTAAGAAGCACAAGCCCTTCCTTGAAGGCAACACCAATGCAAATGCTACCAAAGTTAGTTAAACCCTAACATTGAACGCCCATGGCTACAACGGGGGGCATTTGATGAACAAATAAGTTTGGGATACATCAAATGGTTGGAAAAATTTGACAAAGAGCCGGGAGGACAAAATTCATCATAAGTATTGTTTTCATTTATTTGTTCAAAGAATGGCTGGCTAATCACATCTCGATTGCTCAAACCAGTTATTCAATAAAAAAATGAAAATGCAATAGTCCACATACATATGTAAAGAAACTATGGATGCAAGTCTTCACAGCCCATGGTTCTTCGAAACTCTGCCCACTCTTCTGCGGAAAGTTGGGAAATGTCATCAAAAAGTGACTCATCGGTTTCAGGAACATTAACTTTCCTAGCCTCGTCTTCAGGCTCAGGTCTAGCCTCGGGCTCTACTTCTACTTCAAGCCCTTGCTCTTTGGTAGTATTCCCGCTCCGGCTCTCCAAACCCAACTTTTGCGCTTCACTTTCCTTGAAGTACAAAGTTGTGGGGGCATGTGGTGGTAACGAGCAATCAGCTTTCAGATTTGATATTTCAGCTTCCAGGAGTTTGACCTTCTCTTCCGACTCATGCAAACGCCCGCGCAGTAAAGCAGACTCGTTAAGGGCAGTGTCGCGTTCACTCTCTACCAACAGCTTTTCTGCATGACTTGTCTCCAGCTCGAGCATTTTGTTCTCTAGTGAACGAATTTTCCCCACCAAGGCATTGTTGTTTCGTCGGGAATGGTCGCGACCCTCTCGAAGGCGGATGCACTCCGATTTCTTTCGTTTGTTCTCCTCTTCCAGCCCCGCTTGTCCACGGAGTATGTCAACCAGCTTGTGGGCCCCCGCCTTTGCGATCCTGAGGTCTCTAACGACTTTATCATACGCAGCATGTGGTACACCCTTCGTCATTTCTGCAATCTCACGGGAAGCCTCTGTATCCACGACCCTAGAAGTTGGTTGTGCTCTTTCCACTAGACGTTCTGAACCATCATCCCGAAGAGAGCTTCAATCATTTCAGGGGAAGTAGAGGCAACTTTCAGCTTCTTGGAAGGGTCTGCCACTTGCTCTGAGGGACCACCTGAGGCTCTACGTTTGCTGGATGATCCTGCAGGACTAGCTTGGCGAGGTGTGGAGTCTGGGACATCTTGTGAATGCATTTCGGGACCTGATTTCCCGTTTGGGGGTGCACCAAGGCCTTCTCTATGGTTCTTCTTCTGGATGACAGCCCTCTTCAGACGAAGCGGAGCACTTAACCACACTTTGACTATGCTAGCAGGAGGTCTCCCGTCATCAGCATCTCTGGATGGACAAAGCAGCCAACTCATCTCGCGAAACTCAGGAGGAATCTTCAGAGCTCTGTCAATCTTCGTAAGGTCAGGATGGCTCTCGAAATATGAGTACAGTTCATCGCGGGTACGAAAGCGAGATGCAATCCTCACATTTCCTCTGCAGTTGCGATCCCATGTGCCACCCACCTCAAAGCAGCTCTGCCTGTATGCCCCGTCGGTAAACACAGTGTTCACGAACAACTCGACTTTGGGGACGACTTGTGTGAGACTTCCACCGGAGAGCCCATCGTGCGCTATGGTGTAGCAGTGCCAGAATTCCTCGTCTGTGAGCTCCAGTTTGAAAACCTCGTTCAGCTTCTCAAAACACATTACGTGTCTGTAAGAGTCAACATCTAGTTGAGCAGGTGAGCAGCCCATCTGACTGAGAATCCCGGAGAAAAACTTTGAAAATGGGAATTTGAATCCCCAGCTGACAATCAAAGGGTGGAACTTGGTCCATCTGTTGGACTTTAGATTTCTTCCTCTGCTGTTCTTGGGAGCTTTCTAGGAGGAACATCTGTCGCAAAGCTCTGCAAGTACCCCTTCTGGAAACGCATGTTTGTAACGGATTTTCCACGCCTGGAAATCTTCGGGTCCTTCAAAGTCTTTGTCCTTCCCCCGGAATGGAATTTGACTACGCGAGCCACCCTGCTCCCACACAGCGAGCCTGTTAGGTCTCTCCAGAAGTGCACCTTGACGCATCTTGAAACTATCGCCTCGAACAAATCAAAAGTTCACCGCTTGAATCGTTGCCAACGGATGTCCCGAACTCTCGAAATGGGCAAAAACGTCCACCTACAATAAAGGAACGAAATTATTAGTTCCTGAAAAAATATATATACCAAAAATATACGTACCAAACTATATACACAAAATAATTGTTCGAAGTACGAATGCAATTATCAAGCACATTATTAATATTAATATATTAAATACACATTTTAATATATTAATATATTTATATAAATTAAATATACATATATTCAAAATATGTATGTTATCATAAAACACAATTAATAATGTAGATATACTAAACATACGTTTAATATATTAAATATATATATATACCTGCAAAAAAAACAGACATTAAAAAATATATATATATATACATATATATAACATTATATTAAATACGTAAATAACACATTGGAGGCGTGCCCTAGACCCACTCGATGGTCACCAGAACCTCAAGAACGCCCAGCCAAAGCTCGCCACATGGCGGCACGCAGTGACACCAGCCTCATCGCCAGTAGCTACACGCCGCGTGGCAGTCAAAGAGGGGCAGGTTCGAAATATGGCCACCTATCCTCACACGTCGGTCATCCAGGAAGAAGGACGGTCTATCCGATTCGCGCCACGTGGTCCCCTCATCCACCAGGCGTAGAAGCCTCCAATCGATGAAGAACGAGTGGCGCCCTCTGCGCCGTGGTCCCTGACGGCTCTGCGAGCGACTCGCGCTTGTCGGCATATGTGCCTGGCGCACTCCACAAATGTTGTGACAGGACCCATCCCAATCCCCCCGGGATTACCGTGGAATGTGCCCTGCTCCTGTCCAACAAGGGGTGTCAGACAAGGGATAACCATGAGCCACTGCCCAAACGGGGCTTCCAGAGTGCGCAAGGATCGATGGAGGAGGTGTGCAATGTCCCAGTCTCTGCTGCAATCGCATCCGTGATCAACCTGAAGGGCATTAAAACCAAAAGCTGTGAGTGGACAAAAACCAATAAGTTTACCAAATACATTTATAAGACATTTATGCCCTCCAATAAAAACGTATGCATGCCACAAAAACCAGTAACCAAAACGTTTGCTCAACCGAGCCCTTAGGGCCTTAGCCCAAAAACCGTTAACCAAAAACCAAGTGTGGGAAAGCCCAAAACTGTGAAATACCACAACCATACATATTAAAACCATGTGGGTCACCACCCATGACCATAAATGAACATCAATTCAAAAATCCAAAACCATTTAGGGTCCCCGACCCTACATACCATTTCATAACCAATAATCCATTTTTACCACATAACACATATCCAACCAATAAGCCATTTATTCATTAATCCATATTTTACCATTACCATCACCAGCATCCCAGATGCTTAGCGTCCCAGACGCTAGACGTCCCTGACGTCATATCTCACGGTTTCATAAGCTACGCGTGCTGCCCGGGGTCTTTCCGAGTCCATATAACTGACATCCCTGATGTCTGACGTCCCTGACGTCAATCATAGCAATCCTGCTCCTGAGTCATTATACGGTCCGGCTGCTCCGTATAATGACCCCTCGCAGGCAATGCACCGTGACTTCCCCAGTGTCCCAGACATCTGGAGGAGACCATCATATATCCTTGTGTCCAGATGGTATATGGAAAAACAGTTTTATTAAATCCTTTTATCACATCATTACCATTGGGCCCTGCCCGAAATTTCCATAAAACCACATAATTCCATTTAGGGTCCTTGACCCAAAATCACAATTATTAAATATAGGGTCCCTGACCCGAAATCACATTTATTATCCAACTGGGCCTCATACCCGATTTTATGAACCACTGGGCCCACGGCCCGATTTGTAAACCAACTGGGCCCGCAGCCCGACTTATAAACCTACTGGGCCCACGGCCCAAATTCACAAATCAACTGGGCCCCTGGCCCGATAACATAACTCAAATGGGTCTCAGCCCGATTTCATACCAACTAGGCCCCTGACCCGATTTCATTAACCAACTGGGCCCCCCGGCCCGATTCTCAAATGGACTCCAAGTCCGAAATTTCCAAAACAAGTGGGCATCAAGCCCGAGTTTATATTTCCAATTTCAAAACCATTTCATCACATTATATCCAAGCCAATTGGTGGCCAAATCCCTTCGTTCCTTCGACAAAACTGATCGTGGCACTCCCAGGAAGCTGAAGGTAATCTCCAATTTGATCCTCACGGCTCAATTCCTTCAATTCGAATTTTCCCTCTCATTTTCCCGAAATCAAAAATCCAAAATTCAACCCACACTCAAACCCTCGTGTTTCCCAGTTAAATCAAACATCTTAGTCTCTCATTTTTCTCTCAGGAACGGCAGAGAGAGGGAGCCAATTCTCCCAATCTGATTCCCCCAATTTTGTGCACGGTTTAGGAACAAAGAAGAGGAAATTAGGGGAAATGGTGGATTAGATAATGATGGTGTTTGGAGGGAAACAAGGAGCTGGAAACAAGGGATGGGTGACACTTGTCACTCATCCGGATGTGTACAGTCAACGGTCACTATTCACTATTATATTATTATTTTAATCCCGGCCTCGGTTCGTTAGTTCGTTTCCTTGACCATAACGTCGTCGTCGGATCTCCGATTTCGGCATGCCGCCTGTCGTTGGATTCGTATCGACGATACCTACGTAACGGTCCTTGGCCCTCGCCCATCGGACCTCCCGGTCAGAAAGTCAACATTTGGCCCCTAATAAGCCAAATTACCAAAATACCCCTCAACTTCCGAACACCATAACTTTCTCTACGAATGTCGGAATCGAACGTGCCACCTGTCTATGAACTCGTGACGTTCCGAACTACGTCACGGTCATCGGTCAAAGTCCATTTGACCGCCCGAACAAAAAGTCAACATTTTGCCCACGACCAGGGGCAAAACGGTCATTTTGCACAATTTGTCCGATTCCGCCCTACTAACCACTGTTCAACCTCACTAATCAAGATTAGTCACTAAACTAATCCCGGAATTCGGAACGGATCGTTACAATCTTCCCTCCTTAATAAATTTCGTCCTCGAAATTCCAACCGCTCTAAACTCAAACGTACTTCCCTCCTTAATTAGTTTCGCTCTCGAAACTCGATTACTCTGATTCCACAAACACCCCGTGGAAAGTGGAATCGACCACGCAACACGTGTACACCCGTACACCAACTACTTAGACAAAACTTGTCTACACCCAAACGTACCACTAGTACTCAAAACGCAACGACTACATTCGACCCCGTCGAATGACTGAAACTACTTGTTTCGAATTTGACACCACTTGTCAAATCAACCCTCTCGTTGACGCAGCAACTCGACGGTTCCTTTCCCACTCCCACTAGGAGTCAGCTGACCCCACTCAACGATCTATGTTGACACATCCTGACAAACTGTCACCACACAGTTGTTGTCAGTCGAAAACTGACACTAGACTCACTCGTGGCTACACATGCCACCAACGTACTCGACTCACCAATACCCTTACCGACATTTCACACGACTCGTGTGTAATTAAACACATTGGAAATACCATGACCCATTGCATAGTAATGTCCGGTCCACAACCAATCCCATGGTATAGGAACCAATCCGACTACCAACACGTTCACCAACACACCTCGGGTCTATCCCGTATACCGTAACTAGACATCACAAGTCTACAAGGTATGGTACCTCGAACCATGTACGAAGTACACACATCTACCTAATAACCAGACTACAACCACCTAGGTTATAGCCGAACACGTTCTAATAATGGAGTACGTTTGCCCAATCCAGCATGAGACAAATCGAAACTCCACCCAACATCTAGTTCCAATTCCGAATCTGAATCCACAATTTCGTAAGAAATCCCGGATCCAAGCCCAGACATCACATTTTTAACTCATTTCCAAATCCGAATCCGAAATCATTATTCCGTAAGCTAGCATTTGGAATAATCATTCCGTACCCAAATCCGGAAATATACTTTCAAGTTTCAAAATCGAATCCTGAATCGTCACCCAGAAATTCGATTCCAAATCCCGAAATCTCGTTTACATTTACCAAGACACACCAAAACCGAACCTATCGGTTACCCGTTCAATACACTTGATTGACTTCATAGGGAAGCCAATCCAACCTCCACACGTCTAAGGTTGACAAAATTCAACTACCTTGAAAACCTACTCACCCGAGTAGAATACCATACGGGCCCCACTTCGAAAAGAAGTTCAATCCCGTCGTTTACGACTCACACACCCAAGTTCGTATCGATCCTTGTCATTCCACCTAGGAAAAACCAAGGATGATCCAAAATGATGACGTCAAAACTCATCCTACGTGGATGCAACAAAACTCACTGCACTCACCACGCCAAGTGACACCACATCGTCTGCCACCAAGCAGAAAATGAAAAAAAATCTCGTTTACCTAATTTCAAATACGTAGCTCCTCCTAATGACCTCGCAACACACAAGAGCTCACCAACCAATACACGCTCAACGTACTGGTAACTACAGTCAATGTCTGCCAGTGTAACACCCCGGAAATTCGAGGATTCCCATATTGTAATTTAATGTGTGATTTGTCGATTTTACCCCTGTGAATGGTATGGTCAAATTGTTGACTTTTTGATTGATGTACTAAATGAACTTTGACCTATGACCGTGACGTAGTTCGGGACGTCACGAGTTCATAGACAGGTGGCACGTCCAATTCGGACGATCAGGGTAAAAGTTATGACTTTCGGAAGTTCGGGGGCATTACCGTAATTTGGACTCTCGGGGGAAAATGTTGACTTTTCTTTTGACAACTAATTTTCAGTTGACTCAAGGACCGTTGAGTAGGCCTCGACGTCCTGAGTCCGTAGACAGGCGGCACGCCGAAATCGGACCTCGTACGAGGGAGTTATGGTCAGAAACGTGAATTCGGGATGTTCGTGTCTCGGTTTTCGTGTCGAATATTATATTCAGGAAATCTGATTGGAGGACACCTGGTGAGGGACAAGTGTCACTCACCCATTGGCTAGATTGGATCAGATCCACTATTGGATTAATTAACATTTGAATCAGCTTTAAATTCCAGCCTTTGGATTGAAAACCCCAGATCTGATCTCAGCCCTTGATCTCATTCTGAGATTCAATCTGGGCCGTTCATTTCTTTGAGCAGCTTTCCCTCCATTTCTATATATTTCCATACCCGACACCCACATGCTGCCATTTCGATCATCACACCTGCGTGCACCTGACCCTTTTGCTTCAGGCGTGGCTGAACTGAGCTGGTGAGGGCTGAGGCAAGGCGGTGAACGGCGGCAGGCGGCGGCGAGGTGAGCGGCTTAAACCCGAAACGGTTTTAAAACCCAGAATTTTGGTAAATCCTTTTTCCCACGTTTAGTTTGTTTTTGATGGATCCTAATCGACTCTAGGGACTGCCAGGAACCTTCTGCGATTGAACTCGTGGCCGGAGGAGCTCAGGGCGGTGACTAAACGGCGACGGGAACCGGCTTTGTTCTTCGAGGTAGGCCCTCGATCCTATCAGTTTTTCTCCATTCTTTTTACACTGAACCAA
The DNA here is from genome assembly GCA_032719365.1 of Prinsepia uniflora. Taxonomy (NCBI): domain Eukaryota; kingdom Viridiplantae; phylum Streptophyta; class Magnoliopsida; order Rosales; family Rosaceae; genus Prinsepia; species Prinsepia uniflora. The sequence continues at coordinate 3,086,774 of CM064871.1, forward strand.
TCTAGGGACTCAGACGAGTAGTTAGGAATTGAAAGGAACGAAATTGATCCAGAAATGAAGTTATGGCAACCGGGTCATGATCGCGGGTCTGATCGACCCGAGTTGCAGGTTTTCGGGTCAACTCGTCTGAGGACAGCGGTGATGACGTGGCACCCTGTCAGCCTGTCAGATGACGTGGACCAACCGTGAGCCGACACGTGTCACATGTCAGTGCACAGTCAGCACTGACATGTCAGTGACGTGGACCAGTCAGGGACTGCCACGTGTCACTGAATGTCAGTGACGTGGACCAGTGCCGTGCTGACACGTGGCACATGTCAGATCTGACACGTGGTCTGACAGATCAGTGTGGTGGACCAATCAGATGTTGACACGTGGCACCTGTCAGAGTCTGACATGTCAGACCTGACAGTTGTCAGATGACGTCAGCATGACGTCATGCTGACGTCAGCAGTGACGTCAGCGATGACGTCAGCAGGAACTGTTCCTGCGTTGACCGCCGCGTGGGGGCGCGTGTGAACAGTGTTTCTGGTGGGACCACCACCATTCTTTAGGTTTCGACGATCCGGATCCAATGGCGGTGGTTTCGGGTCGATCGGAGATCTTTAAGTTGGTCAAAATAAGGTTTATTGCCTTGGAAAGCGCGTTCGGGCGGCTTTCCCGGGCCGGTTTCGACCTAGGCTTTCATGGTTGAATGTTAGGGGTTTGTATTGATCTTTACGAATACTTTGGATATGACAGGGGTTGTGTAATCGTACCAGAACGAGGGTATACGTTCGGTTTTCGGCAGGACTGTACTGTGAGTGGGCCATTTTCTTAAACCCTTGTGTGCATAAATGTTTTCTGGTTTTATTATACTTATTCACATGCTAAAACAATAATGGTTTTGATGATATGGAAAATATGGTTATGGCACGTTTCACGGTATTTGGGCTTGAGACCCGTCTGATGAAACTTAATGATTGGTTCGGATGTTATCTATGTATATATATGCCTTGCATGTGGATATCAATAAAATGCATTTGTTACTGCACTGTATAGATCCTTCCATATTATATTGTCTCCTCCGGCGAGGTACCCCGGAGAGGTCACGGACGTCTAGAACGTCCAGCGTCTATGACGCTAAGCATCGGGGATGCTGTACCCGAACAGGGTTCGGGGATTGAACTCGGAATTGAGACCCGAGTGGCACGCGTAGCCTTGTGATTATGACCTTATTGGACGTCAGGGACGTCAGACATCAGGGATGTCGGGTTTGGAGTGTATAGTGCAGCAACTAAAATTATACTTATGGTTTTATTATATGCCTTATGGTTCATATTATATGGTTTATGATTTTGAATTATGATGCACGCATGTTTGGAAAACGGAGGGGCAAATTATATGTTTTACTTATCAAACGATTTCATAAACTTGAGTTTTGGTCCACTCACCCTTAATGTTTTGATAACCCCTCCAGGTCGGGAAACTGAGGTAGAGGAGGAACCAGAGGCTGAGGCATAGATCTACTTCTGCGTACCTGAACCCCTGCTGGGCGGTGTACCCGCAGGTTTACTTTAGAGTCGTACTCTCAAATTTGTAATTTTGGATTATATCCCTTGTCTGACATTCGTTTAATTCGGATTTGATGTATGACTTTAATTTGGTTATTTATGCTTTTAAATGTTTTGAGGTTAAAATTGGTATGAATTATTGGGTGTCAGACGGGAGCAGGGCACGTCCCCTTGTGGTCCCTGTGGGATCGGGGCGGGTCCTGTCAGCTTGGTATCAGAGCACTAGGTTGTGGTCAGTACTAGGGTATTTGTCTGCATGTTAGACTTGCGATTAGTACTAGTTACTTTTCGACTTTTAAGAATATTGTTTTCTGATCTATGCCTCTTAACAGTTGGTTATGCCTCCTAGGAGAATTCCTCATACTCGAACGGACGAGGATCTAGAAAGAGAGATGGAATGCGCGAGCATCGAAAGGGCTCAACGTTTGGGAGCCACTCCTTTCTGCGGGGGATCAAACCCCGAGGATGCTCACGACTGGATCACCAAGTGGGAGAGGATCTTCTCAGTAATGCACTGCCCTCCGGGCGAACGAGTGACTTTGGCGGCCTTCTTGCTGGAAGGAGGAGCCTACCAGTGGTGGCACGGACTCGAAATGTCTGGGTGGTCTGTCCATACCACTACCTGGGAAGCTTTCCGTTCCAGGTTTCTGGACCAGTACTACCCGCGATCCTTTCGCGCGGCGCGGGAGGCGGAATTCCTGCGGCTGGAGCAGGGTGACATGTCTGTTGCAGACTACGAGCAAACCTTCGGGAAACTTTCCCGGTTCGCTGCCTCATTCGTAAGCACGGAGGAGGACAAATGCCAGCGGTTTGAGCTTGGACTCCGAGGGGAGATCCGGGCCAGTGTGACTGCTACCACTCATGCTTCTCTGAGGGATATGGTCGACGCAGCGGTGCGTGTCGAGGCCAGTCTGGCGGCACACCAATCACGACAACCTTCGGGGGAGGGGCGACGTCAGGATCGCCCACATCATGGGCCATCGGGCCGTAAGAACAACAGGGGAGGGAGCTACAGGGGAGCACCCTCATCCTTCAAGGGTCGTGGCTGGTCGGGTCGACGTGGAGGCTCTCAGGGCAGAGGATCTGGACACAACTCTGGGCAGCACTCATCTTGGAGCGGTGCATCTGGTGGGCATTCGGGCAGGCCAAGGCCAGTAACTTGTTTTGCTTGCGGAGAGGAAGGCCACTATGTCTGTGATTGTCCGCAGTTGTCCAAAAACAACGACGCTGGGGGCTCGAGTGTGGTGCAAAGCACGGCTTCCCACACTAATGGAGGTCGCGGTCAGGGAGGTGACCGTGGTGCTGGACGTGGCGCGCGCGGGCGCGGACGGAACGGAGGGCCGAGGGCCCAAGTGTTTGCAATGACCCAGCAGCAGGCGAGGACTGCTCCAGGCGTGGTCACAGGTACACTACATATCTTTAATTTTCTTGTACGTGTATTAATGGATGCGGGGGCTACACATTCTTTTATTTCGAGGAGTTGTGCTGGTTTGCTTGATTGTGTGGTATCAGCTTTAGATTGCGAAATGGGTGTTGGCACCCCGATGGGTACCGTGTACCTTGTGAATCAGGTGATTCGGAGGTGCCCGGTAAGAATTGAGGATGTGGATTTACCAGCAGACTTAATTATTCTGGATATCCACGACTTCGATATAATCCTAGGGATGGATTGGCTGTCGGAGCACGGATCGCTCATCGACTGCTGTAGTAAGCAAGTGATTTTGCGGAGCCCGGGTTTGCCGGAAGTTATCTTTCAGGGGGAACGTGATGGTTCGCCTCCTGAAGTGATTTCGTCACTTACTGCTACCAAACTTCTACGGAAGGGATGCCAGGGTTATCTGGCGCATGTCGTGTCGGAACGGGTCGATACTCCGGTTATCGACGAAATACCGGTGGTCTGTGAGTTTCCGGATGTATTCCCGGAAGACTTACCTGGTTTGCCGCCATCGCGGGAGATTGAGTTTACTATTGAACTACTCCCGGGTACCCGACCTATATCCCAGGCACCATACCAGATGGCGCCGGCCGAGTTACGAGAACTCAAGACTCAATTGCAGGAGTTGGTAGATTTGGGATATGTCCGACCGAGTACTTCACCGTGGGGAGCACCGGTGTTGTTCGTAAAGAAGAAGGAAGGAAGTCTCCGGTTATGTATTGACTATCGACAACTCAACAAGGTGACATTGAGGAACCAGTATCCTCTACCCAGGATCGATGACCTTTTCGACCAGTTGCGGGGAGCTCAGTGCTTCTCGAAAATTGATTTACGGTCTGGGTATCACCAACTGAGGATTTCGGAGGAGGATATTCCGAAAACTGCTTTTCGAACCCGTTACGGGCACTACGAGTTCCTTGTTATGCCATTTGGTTTGACGAATGCTCCAGCAGCATTCATGGATCTGATGAACCGGGTCTTCCGACCCTACCTGGATGAGTTCGTGATTGTGTTCATCGATGATATTTTGGTATACTCGAGGAGTGCCCGTGCACATGAAGAACATCTACGGTTGGTCTTGGAGAGACTGAGACAAGAACAATTGTATGCCAAGCTGAGCAAGTGTCAGTTTTGGCTGAGCAATATTGGTTTTCTGGGACACGTGATATCGACGGATGGGATTTGCGTGGATCCCCAGAAAACAGAAGCGGTGACCAACTGGACTAAACCGACAACAGTAACCGAGGTGCGGAGTTTCGTCGGATTAGCAGGTTACTACCGGAGATTCGTGGAGGGTTTCTCCAAAATTGCTGCACCATTGACTCGTTTGACTCGGAAGGGAGTAAAGTTTATCTGGGACGAGTAGTGCGATCGGAGCTTTCAAGAGTTGAAAGATCGATTGACCACTGCACCTGTCCTTGCATTGCCGGATGACAGTGGAGAGTTTGTGGTTTTCAGTGACGCTTCACTGCAAGGGTTGGGCTGCGTGTTGATGCAAACTGGCAAGGTTATCGCCTATGCATCCCGGCAGCTGAAGACTCATGAGTTGAACTACCCTACCCATGATTTGGAGTTGGCGGCGGTGGTTCATGCTCTCAAGATCTGGAGACATTATCTGTTCGGCGCAACGTGTCGGATATACACCGACCACCAAAGTCTTAAATACCTATTCACTCAGAAGGAGCTTAACATGAGACAACGGAGATGGTTGGAGCTGCTGAAGGACTATGGCTGTACGATCGAGTACCATCCGGGTAAGGCCAATGTGGTGGCGGATGCACTCAGCAGGAAATCAGCGGGAACTATTGCACACCTGGGGATGGTGTATCTTCCCTTGCTGGTGGAACTCCGGAAGGCGGGAGTTATTTTGGGTACGGACAAGCATGGAGCTTTGTTGGCCAGCTTCCATGTGCAACCAGTACTGATTGATCGGATCATTGAAGCACAACTTCAGGATCCGATACTCTGTATTTACAGAATTGAGGTCGATGTGGATGGGAGACAGGATTTTACCATCCGGGACGATGGAGCACTGGTGAAATTGGGTCGTTTGTGCGTACCTGCAGTGGCAGAGTTACGGGCCGAGATACTTGAGGAGGCCCACAGTTCGGCCTATGCTATGCATCCGGGAGGTACAAAGATGTACCGTACCCTCCGGAACCATTATTGGTGGCCAGGAATGAAGAAGGATATTGCTGAGTTCGTGAGCAAATGCTTAACCTGTCAGCAGGTTAAGGCGGAACGGCAGAGACCGTATGGGGCTATGCAGCCACTTCTGATTCCTGAGTGGAAGTGGGATCACATCACCATGGACTTCGTCTTTAAGTTACCGAGGACTCAGAGTGGAGTGGACGGAGTATGGGTGATCGTGGATCGGTTAACCAAATCAGCCCATTTTCTGCCAGTTCAGGAAACCTATAAACCTAACCGACTGGCTCAGTTGTTTGTGAAGGAAATCATACGACTTCATGGTACGCCGGAATCGATCGTGTCCGATCGTGATCCGCGTTTCACTTCCAGGTTCTGGCGGAGTTTGCAAGCTACTTTGGGAACAACCTTACGTTTCAGTACTGCTTTCCATCCACAGACCGATGGACAGTCTGAGAGAACCATTCAAACCCTGGAGGACATGATGAGGTCATGTGTACTACAGTTTCAAGACTCTTGGGATACTCATTTGCCATTGATGGAATTCTCTTACAACAACAGCTATCAGGCAAGCATCGGGATGGCACCTTATGAGGCGCTGTATGGCCGACAGTGCAGGACACCTATCTGCTGGACGGAGGTAGGAGAGCGAGCGGCTGTAGGGCCGGAGATGATGGACTTAACCATGGAAACTGTTCGCGTGATCAAGGAGAGATTGAAGGTGGCACAGGATCGCCAGAAGAGTTATGCCGACCGACGGATTCGAGACTTGGAGTTTGAAGTGGGAGATTTTGTCTTCCTGAAGTTGTCTCCGTGGAAAGGGATTATCCGTTTTGGCCGACGGGGGAAACTGAGTCCGCGTTTTATCGGACCTTATGAAATCGTGGAGAGAATTGGCAGAGTTGCTTACAGATTGGCACTACCCCCAGAACTATCAAGAGTTCACGATGTTTTCCACGTATCGATGTTGCGGATGTACGTATGTGATGCTTCTCATGTACTTAGGGAACAACCTGTTGAACTACGGGAGGATTTGAGCTTCGAAGAACAACCAGTACAGATCTTGGATCGGAAGGACAAGGTACTACGACGAAAGACGATCCCTCTCGTGAAGATTCTCTGGAGAAACCAGAATGTGGAAGAAGCCACATGGGAGCCTGAGGCTCAGATTCGAGAACAATTTCCTCATTTGTTTCTTTGAAATTTCGGGACGAAATTTCTTAAGGGGGGAAGGTTGTAACACCCCGGAAATTCGAGGATTCCCATATTGTAATTTAATGTGTGATTTGTCGATTTTACCCCTGTGAATGGTATGGTCAAATTGTTGACTTTTTGATTGATGAACTAAATGAACTTTGACCTATGACCGTGACGTAGTTCGGGACGTCACGAGTTCATAGACAGGTGGCACGTCCAATTCGGACGATCAGGGTAAAAGTTATGACTTTCGGAAGTTCGGGGGCATTACCGTAATTTGGACTCTCGGGGGAAAATGTTGACTTTTCTTTTGACAACTAATTTTCAGTTGACTCAAGGACCGTTGGGTAGGCCTCGACGTCCTGAGTCCGTAGACAGGCGGCACGCCGAAATCGGACCTCGTACGAGGGAGTTATGGTCAGAAACGTGAATTCGGGATGTTCGTGTCTCGGTTTTCGTGTCGAATATTATATTCAGAAAATCTGATTGGAGGACACCTGGTGAGGGACAAGTGTCACTCACCCATTAGCTAGATTGGATCAGATCCACTATTGGATTAATTAACATTTGAATCAGCTTTAAATTCCAGCCTTTGGATTGAAAACCCCAGATCTGATCTCAGCCCTTGATCTCATTCTGAGATTCAATCTGGGCCGTTCATTTCTTTGAGCAGCTTTCCCTCCATTTCTATATATTTCCATACCCGACACCCACATGCTGCCATTTCGATCATCACACCTGCGTGCACCTGACCCTTTTGCTTCAGGCGTGGCTGAACTGAGCTGGTGAGGGCTGAGGCAAGGCGGTGAACGGCGGCAGGCGGCGGCGAGGTGAGCGGCTTAAACCCGAAACGGTTTTAAAACCCAGAATTTTGGTAAATCCTTTTTCCCACGTTTAGTTTGTTTTTGATGGATCCTAATCGACTCTAGGGACTGCCAGGAACCTTCTGCGATTGAACTCGTGGCCGGAGGAGCTCAGGGCGGTGACTAAACGGCGACGGGAACCGGCTCTGTTCTTCGAGGTAGGCCCTCGATCCTATCAGTTTTTCTCCATTCTTTTTACACTGAACCAATCTAGGGACTCAGACGAGTAGTTAGGAATTGAAAGGAACGAAATTGATCCAGAAATGAAGTTATGGCAACCGGGTCATGATCGCGGGTCTGATCGACCCGAGTTGCAGGTTTTCGGGTCAACCCGTCTGAGGACAGCGGTGATGACGTGGCACCCTGTCAGCCTGTCAGATGACGTGGACCAACCGTGAGCCGACACGTGTCACATGTCAGTGCACAGTCAGCACTGACATGTCAGTGACGTGGACCAGTCAGGGACTGCCACGTGTCACTGAATGTCAGTGACGTGGACCAGTGCCGTGCTGACACGTGGCACATGTCAGATCTGACACGTGGTCTGACAGATCAGTGTGGTGGACCAATCAGATGTTGACACGTGGCACCTGTCAGAGTCTGACATGTCAGACCTGACAGCTGTCAGATGACGTCAGCATGACGTCAGCGATGACGTCAGCAGGAACTGTTCCTGCGTTGACCGCCGCGTTGACCGGCGCGTGGGGGCGCGTGTAAACAGTGTTTCTGGTGGGACCACCACCATTCTTTAGGTTTCGACGATCCGGATCCAATGGCGGTGGTTTCGGGTCGATCGGAGATCTTTAAGTTGGTCAAAATAAGGTTTATTGCCTTGGAAAGCGCGTTCGGGCGGCTTTCCCGGGCCGGTTTCGACCTAGGCTTTCATGGTTGAATGTTAGGGGTTTGTATTGATCTTTACGAATACTTTGGATATGACAGGGGTTGTGTAATCGTACCAGAACGAGGGTATACGTTCGATTTTCGGCAGGACTGTACTGTGAGTGGGCCATTTTCTTAAACCCTTGTGTGCATAAATGTTTTCTGGTTTTATTATACTTATTCACATGCTAAAACAATAATGGTTTTGATGATATGGAAAATATGGTTATGGCACGTTTCACGGTATTTGGGCTTGAGACCCGTCTGATGAAACTTAATGATTGGTTCGGATGTTATCTATGTATATATATGCCTTGCATGTGGATATCAATAAAATGCATTTGTTACTGCACTGTATAGATCCTTCCATATTATATTGTCTCCTCCGGCGAGGTACCCCGGAGAGGTCACGGACGTCTAGAACGTCCAGCGTCTATGACGCTAAGCATCGGGGATGCTGTACCCGAACGGGGTTCGGGGATTGAACTCGGAATTGAGACCCGAGTGGCACGCGTAGCCTTGTGATTGTGACCTTATTGGACGTCAGGGACGTCAGACATCAGGGATGTCGGGTTTGGAGTGTATAGTGCAGCAACTAAAATTATGCTTATGGTTTTATTATATGCCTTATGGTTCATATTATATGGTTTATGATTTTGAATTATGATGCACGCATGTTTGGAAAACGGAGGGGCAAATTATATGTTTTACTTATCAAACGATTTCATAAACTTGAGTTTCGGTCCACTCACCCTTAATGTTTTGATAACCCCTCTAGGTCGGGAAACTGAGGTAGAGGAGGAACCAGAGGCTGAGGCATAGATCTACTTCTGCGTACCTGAACCCCTGCTGGGCGGTGTACCCGCAGGTTTACTTTAGAGTCGTGCTCGTAAATTTGTAATTTTGGATTATATCCCTTGTCTGACATTCGTTTAATTCGGATTTGATGTATGACTTTAATTTGGTTATTTATGCTTTTAAATGTTTTGAGGTTAAAATTGGTATGAATTATTGGGTGTCAGACGGAAGCAGGGCACGTCCCTTTGTGGTCCCTGTGGGATCGGGGCGGGTCCTGTCAGCCAGGGCAGAAAGCAAGAAATTAACCCCAATGACTTCGGAATACCAATCACTAAGAACGAACACCACTCTTGTTCCCCAATCACAACTCTCCACGGATCTACGGTTCCAACCATGTTGGAAACAGACATGCTCCCAACGAGACGTCAGGTCTAACCGCTAGACTTCCTACCTCCCCAACTCACTTGGACATCCACGTGTCCACAATCAATCCGTTATTGTTCCGTTCGCACATCCCAACCTTTACAGGTTCAACACTCGGTTTTCCAAGTTCTCAATTATACCTTTTTAATCCACTCCTTACTGGTTATCTCACCACTATTGGGACTTATCCCAACACATCACAATCTTAACTGGATCCCATCCAGTCCATCACTCAACCACTACCGAATCTCAAAGACCGAACATATGTTCATCATGACGGAGTCACACCCCAACCTGTGGCTCATCGTCAACACCATTACCGACACTAGCACCAGCGCTAGTACCAGCACCAACACACTATCGACAACACTAGTATCAGCACACAGGCATCCATACTAGCATCAGCACAAAAGTACCAACCCGCAAACATCCATACCTGCACACCGTGTGCAGATACGACAACCCTGGATCTCCGTTCATACCGAATGACGATCCCGTACCTCACGACTATGGGTACCACTATTCTGACAATCCACATCAGGAAAATGAACGTTCCCCGAACGTCCCCTGATCCCCAAGTATTATGACCACACTGATTACCCTCGATAGCCAGTCTTCTCCATATGACTCCCGACTAACTGTCATTGCTATCGAGATCCGCATCCACACATCACACCAATACCCGATCCAACACGGGATTCCATAATTTATCTCAGAACCGTATCCGTAAATCGAATCCCATAGTTCTGCCTAGACTCACCAGAGCCATCCACATGGTCATCCATGACCTCAGCCGCTCGTCGCAGCACAAGTTCTCATCCACCAGTCACAATTAAGGTTTACCTTTTTAATACTAGGGTTCCACAATCACACCCGATGGTTCAACCGAACCCAACCACTTCCCGTAATATAAAATTCACAACTTGACCGACCCCGCGGTCCTGACATCGAATAGACGTCAAATCCAATCCTACCATCCCATCAACGTGGGTTCCACCACTAAGTCATCGGCCAACTCCGATGAACCAACATCCCTCACACTAGAAACCACCACAAGGGTTCACATTTTTAAACCATTACTCACATGAGGTTCCCCGAACCTGGCTGCACCTAGCAGCACAACAACCCAATATGACATGACCGAACCGACGGTCCCACAATACCAGTTCATCACAATCAACCCCACTTGGGTCAAATCACATTAACGCACGGCGTATCGGGCCAATCACACTCCATCCACTATCCAAACCCAAAAACTATCTATCAGGTTGATAACGAATTGCAGCACAATGAGACATCACACCCTCGACCTGCGCACACAATTAGAGCAACCCTGTTCTGGTACCAAGTTGACAGGACCCATCCCAATCCCCCCGGGATTACCGTGGAATGTGCCCTGCTCCCGTCCATCAAGGGGTGTCAGACAAGGGATAACCACGAGCCACTGCCCAAACGGGGCTTCCAGAGTGCGCAAGGATCGATGGAGGAGGTGTGCAATGTCCCAGTCTCTGCTGCAATCGCATCCGTGATCAACCTGAAGGGCATTAAAACCAAAAGCTGTGAGTGGACAAAAACCAATAAGTTTACCAAATACATTTATAAGACATTTATGCCCTCCAATAAAAACGTATGCATGCCACAAAAACCAGTAACCAAAACGTTTGCTCAACCGAGCCCTTAGGGCCTTAGCCCAAAAACCGTTAACCAAAAACCAAGTGTGGGAAAGCCCAAAACTGTGAAATACCACAACCATACATATTAAAACCATGTGGGTCACCACCCATGACCATAAATGAACATCAAATCAAAAATCCAAAACCATTTAGGGTCCCCGACCCTACATACCATTTCATAACCAATAATCCATTTTTACCACATAACACATATCCAACCAATAAGCCATTTATTCATTAATCCATATTTTACCATTACCATCACCAGCATCCCAGATGCTTAGCGTCCCAGACGTTAGACGTCCCTGACGTCATATCTCACGGTTTCATAAGCTACGCGTGCTGCCCGGGGTCTCTCCGGGTCCATATAACTGACATCCCTGATGTCTGACGTCCCTGACGTCAATCATAGCAATCCTGCTCCTGAGTCATTATACGGTCCGGCTGCTCCGTATAATGACCCCTCGCAGGCAATGCACCGTGACTTCCCCAGTGTCCCAAACATCTGGAGGAGACCATCATATATCCTTGTGTCCAGATGGTATATGGAAAAACAGTTTTATTAAATCCTTTTATCACATCATTACCATTGGGCCCTGCCCGAAATTTCCATAAAACCACATAATTCCATTTAGGGTCCTTGACCCAAAATCACAATTATTAAATATAGGGTCCCTGACCCGAAATCACATTTATTATCCAACTGGGCCTCATACCCGATTTTATGAACCACTGGGCCCACGGCCCGATTTGTAAACCAACTGGGCCCGCAACCCGACTTATAAACCTACTGGGCCCACGGCCCGAATTCACAAATCAACTGGGCCCCTGGTCCGATAACATAACTCAAATGGGTCTCAGCCCGATTTCATACCAACTGGGCCCCCCGGCCCGATTCTCAAATGGACTCCAAGTCCGAAATTTCCAAAACAAGTGGGCATCAAGCCCGAGTTTATATTTCCAATTTCAAAACCATTTCATCACATTATATCCAAGTCATAAATATGGAAAATCCATGTAAAACCGGAAAACCTCGATTTACGTGCAAGCACGTAAATCGCCTCGAAATACGTGAAACCGTACAATTTACCAACAACCAAACCAACATCATACAATCACAATCATAATCCATGTAAAACATTTAAGCATGCATAGAATTTATAAAACCAAAGTCCACTCACAGACCGTTTTAACGGTATGCCTCGATACGCGTGCCATCGGCCCTCCCGGGCCACACCACTATCACCGGGACTCCCAATCCTGTCCAAATCACATTAGAGGGTTACTAACCTCATCATTAACATCCTATCAAAGTCCCGTAATTTTCCCGAATTTTTACTTATTTTTAAACTTAATTTAAAACCTTCGGATATCCCGAACAATATCGAGACGGTGTCCCATCGACACGAAACCAATTCCAAAATGTCTGTTACATTAAATAGGACAGAAGTCATGTTGACCTCACCTCGAGATTCGTGCCCACGCGAACCCACGCGCCTGCTACAATGCATCGTCCTAACCCGTATGTCTGGTAAACGGGTCCAGTTTACCCGCGAGACGACCCGGTTCCAATCCTGTCAATTTGATCCTAATTCCTTCAATTGATCATTCCATTAGTTTCGTTTTAAGTTAAATTAAGGTTCTGTAACGTTGATTACACAAAACATTACCTACAATTCCACGATTCAACGATGATCCACGAAGAACACCCGGTTACTGTGCAATCATGGAACTCCCTCAATTGCTGCAGGTTTCATCCAATTGATGATTCCAGAAGCATCAACGGACCCTGAGGAACAATTCCCCCACATCAATTGCATCAAACCTGTGCTCAATCGTCACGACTCAAGCTCGAGCACCGTCACTGTTCAACAATGGAGTTCTGTCAATCTCGATCGGTTTCCTTCAATTGATGAACCCAGAAGCATCGTGGGATCATGGGAAGCAGTTTCCCCACCTCAATTTCATCCAACGAAGCCTCCAATTCCACGACTCAACTTCGAAATTCCTCCTCTGTCACCAAGTGTGATCAGAGCCAATTGGTGGCCAAATCCCTTTGTTCCTTCGACAAAACTGATTGTGGCACTCCCAGGAAGCTGAAGGTAATCTCCAATTTGATCCTCACGGCTCAATTCCTTCAATTCGAATTTTCCCTCTCATTTTCCCGAAATCAAAAATCCAAAATTCAACCCACACTCAAACCCTCGTGTTTCCCAGTTAAATCAAACATCTTAGTCTCTCATTTTTCTCTCAGGAACGGCAGAGAGAGGGAGCCAATTCTCCCAATCTGATTCCCCCAATTTTGTGCACGGTTTAGAAACAAAGAAGAGGAAATTAGGGGAAATGGTGGATTAGATAATGATGGTGTTTGGAGGGAAACAAGGAGCTGGAAACAAGGGATGGGTGACACTTGTCACTCATCCGGATGTGTACAGTCAACGGTCACTATTCACTATTATATTATTATTTTAATCCCAGCCTCGGTTCGTTAGTTCGTTTCCTTGACCATAACGTCGTCGTCGGATCTCCGATTTCGGCATGCCGCCTGTCGTTGGATTCGTATCGACGATACCTACGTAACGGTCCTTGACCCTCGCCCATCGGACCTCCCGGTCAGAAAGTCAACATTTGGCCCCTAATAAGCCAAATTACCAAAATACCCCTCAACTTCCGAACACCATAACTTTCTCTACAAATGTCGGAATCGAACGTGCCACCTGTCTATGAACTCGTGACGTCCCGAACTACGTCACGGTCATCGGTCAAAGTCCGTTTGACCGCCCGAACAAAAAGTCAACATTTTGCCCACGACCAGGGGCAAAACGGTCATTTTGCACAATTTGTCCGATTCCGCCCTACTAACCACTGTTCAACCTCACTAATCAAGATTAGTCACTAAACTAATCCCGGAATTCGGGACGGGTCGTTACATGTTGGGCACGCGTCGTCCTTCACTCGGCCTCAGTTGGGCCCCACCGTTCACAACACTTCATTCCACCACCTGTGGCTTCAGCTCTCTCTCCCCAGCCAACCCATGTGCGGTTTCAGCTCTCTCACCTCATTTTTCATTGACAAAAGCGAAAAGAAAAAGCCACAAAACAAATAAATAAATATTTATCTCTCCTTTGAACTTGACGTGTAGCTTTTTTCTTCACCAAACAGAGTCAGCGTTTTTTCTTTTTCCTCCCTTCACCTAAATGCAGTGCAGGGATAGGGATTAATCTCTTCCCTTTTGTTTACCCCTCTCAGCTGCATAGGTCCCTATAAATAAGACAAAAAACAAGAAAAACTCCCAAAACGTTGCAAAAGGAATTAATTTCATTTTAATGGGATTAATTGTCATAATTGGCTGGTTTAAGTCTTTGAATTCAAAAAAGAAACACACCAATACATTCAATGGAATGTCTTATGAGACAAGTAAATGCCAAACCCGATTGGAAGCCCAACTTTCCACAAGCTAAAAAGGCTAATTTGTTCCAAGCAACAAGCCCAATGAAATTTCTCAGAAATAAGCAAAAACTCGTACATCCCTTAGGATTCCTTGAATTCCTAAGCGATGTGGGGGCATTTGTGGAACTCAAAATCACCCGAAAATTGTGGAGCTGCCAAGTGGCCCATAATTCCTAATGACCAAATTGCCCCTTGCAATCAAACAAATGGCTTATAGACACCCATACATTAAATAATCTATTTACCAGTTAAATACGTTATTTAATCGGGTTAAAAGTCTCCGTAATATTAATATTCTCCCCGAGAGTTAATTGTCATTATTCTTAATAACGGACAACTAAATATTAATATTAAATCACAATAATTATCATTATTATCATAATGAGCTATTATTATAATTATTAAATAATATATTTAATTAATAATATATTATTTATTAATTACAAATTCAACCGACCAATCAGAACGCTCCGAGGCTCCCAAGGTTTTCCTATAAACAGCGGAGCTCATTTCACTTTTCAGGGAATTCTGTTCAACGCTACTTAAGCTCTTGAGATTTTCTCTTTCGAAGCTGACTTAAGCATTGGAGCGTTCTTAGTCGAACACCCCCCCGGGTCTCGATCATTGAACGAACGATAGCTTACTGTTTGCTTGTTTGCAGGGATCCTTGAGTCTTTTGAGTTTAAAGGACGAATTCTGCTTCAACAGTACTCTAGCTAACATCTTCTTTTGCTGACTTTTTGTTGGGGATATATATATATTAGCCACTTCATGGTTGAATTAAAAGTCTAATCAACATTTAAAGAGTATATATAAATGAAAAATTACAAATTGGATTTTAACTTATAAATTATTAGCCACACATGTTATAAGTGTGATATAATTTATATAAAGTATCTTCTTAGACTCTGATTGAGAACCATTAGTTGGATTTATAATTATCTAAATATTTGCATAAACATCCTTGAAGTTTTTTGTGTTTTTCTAAATATATCTTTTAGGTGTTAGGCCTTGCATAAATACCTTTTCAGGTTTCAAAAGTTATATATAACCTATAAAATATGAAAAATCTTTAAAAAGGATTTCATTCAAATACTATAACTATATTACATTACGCAATTCCCGTATAATACTTCAAGCGCTAATGAAACTATTTTAGTGAAAATTAACTGCCTTTATATTATCATTCTAATGCTGAAAATATTATTGGAGGAGTTCAATTTTTAGGTTGATGTCAACTTTTAATTGATACGCGCTTAACAAATGAGTTTATATGTAATGTTTTGAAATTGAAAAAGGTGTATATACAAGGTTTAAAACTTGAGAGACTGTTTGTGAAAATACAAAAAATCTTATGGGATATTTTCGTAAATATAACTCATATTTAAAGTATGGTTACGGTTCAAATCCAATAACATATATATATTTTACAAATATTCAATGAGAGTATTATTTTTTTTTTAATGAAAACTGTTCACTCGAATTCTATCTTTTAAAAAAAATGTTTGGTAGGACTTTCAACCTAAATAAAAAGAGTATTACGGATCGATAGTAGCAATTACAGTAATTCAAACTGCAAGCCTAGAAACTTCAGTGATTAAACTGTCCCAAGAAGGATATGCTAATCTGAAGGAAAAAAACTCACAACCCAAACGAAGAGCTTTGCAGCGTGAATAGGACACTATCACTGTAAGTCATTGAGCAAAACATCAATAATAATGTCAGGGGTTCTTCAAAGTTCAAACCAAGTAATTGTAGGCTTTGTAGCCCCCAAGTGTACGTAGGGCATAGCGATCAAGATGATCAGCGGCAGAATTAGCTTGGCGACAAATATGAGTAAAATAAATTATAGTGATCTCTCTCGAATCTTCAATGATATGTTCAATAATCCTAGCAGTTGAAGATAAATCAGACCCTGTGCAATGAAGAGATGAGATAACCACCTTGAACACAAATTACTTGAATTCTATCTTTACGAAAGTATTGGAGATTTGGCTAAGCCATATGATAAGTTGATCGGTTATGTGCTTGAGTATCAATATTCACATAAATATACAATGTTCTAATCATCCATACAATTTGAAATAGACACATTTGATTTACAAATAAAGAAAAATGTATGTATTAGAATTTTGGCTAAGTCATACGATAAGTTGATTGGTTACGTACTTGAGTATCAATATTCACATAAATATACAATGTTCCAATCATCCATACAATTTGAAATAGACACATTTGATTTACAAATAAAGAAAAATGTATGTATTAGAATTTTGGCTAAGCCATACGATACGTTGATTGGTTACCTACTTGAGTATCAATATTCACATAAATATACATTGTTCCAATCATCCATACAATTTGAAATAGATACATTTTATTTATTAATAAAGAAAAATGTATGTATTAGAGATTTGGCTAAATCATACGATAAGCTGATCGGATATATACTTGAGTATCAATATTCACATAAATATACAATGTTCGAATCATTCATACAATTTGAAATAGACACATTTTATTTACAAATAAAGAAAAATGTCCTCATTCTTCAAATTTAAATTCGTCCTCCATCACACATTATATTCGGTTTTGATTTTAATTTTAAATTCAATACAGGAATTAATATTGTAGTGAAAATATGCAGATTGTGATTCATGCCCATCAACACAATGAAGGCTCATCATATAATGTTGGTCTTCTCCCCAAAATTCCGTTACAAAAGAAATTTACCAAAAAAAAAAAAAAAAAATTCCCGTTGCAAAAGAAGCAACACCAAAGGTAATCTATTCTGCCAAGTGATGTAGGCCCCATTCCCACTAACAAAAATCCTCATTTTTTACTTTTTCTTCACACACACGTAGACCCCACATACCCACTGAACTGAAAATCCCGACCTATATGCTTTCCCTAGGTGCGTACTACGTACATATGCCTCCTCCCTCCACTCTTAAATAGCAAGCTTCCCAGAAAAAAAATTATAAGGCAAAATAATTCACAAACCAAGTTGATATTCATGGCTTCAGGCAAGTTTGGTGCAATGGGCTGCATTTGCAATGATTGCTGGGGTGACATGTCTCCTCGGCCACACCATCCATCCATGACAAATTATCCGAAGGGCACCTCTCGCAACCAAGCAGACGTCGAGGACTCCGAGGTCAAGGCCATGTTCTCTGTCGTTGGCATTACATGCTCTGCCTGCGCTGGATCCATTGAGACGGCGGTAAAGCGGCTACCCGGCATACGTGAGGCGGCCGTCGATGTCCTGAACAGTACAGCGCTTGTTCTCTACTATCCTGCCTTCGTTACTGTAAGTTTCTTTCTCTTGCAAAACCTTCTCCTTAATTATTTATTCAATTTTCATTATTTGTATAATTGTTATCATCGATTATAACAACGTAATTATGATTAAAATTTGTTTATTTTTGTTTAATTTTTGGCCACTTGAGTCAACCCAAAATCCAATTACTATTTTCATAATGAAAATTAAAGTAACCAATAACATTAAATCGATCTAGTGAAAATGAAATTCAATAATATGCCAATACATTTGCCAGTATACAGTGAGTGCCTGCTTATTGTGTAATATATATTTAGCTTTGATGCTTAAAAATGAACCTTGGCATCTGGCAAGAGGCTCCAATCTGGGCCAGTCCCGAGTGGTGACCCTTTTCGTTTCATAATCATGTCAATTATATTCAAATGTGGTTTTCACTTTTCTTCAAAAGCTACGTACTTTATTTTCCTTTTAACCTTACGTGTATGTTTGGATGAAATAACAACTTCAAAATACCAAATAATTTAGTAGGTATTGAATTCAGATCTACACATATAATTAATTACAAAGTTTATTGAAATGATTGAGTTACAGATTTATTGATTTTCATAAACTTTTATATAATTAGTAAAAAAAATTATATAGAGTTACATGACAGAATTTTGTGGAGTCTTACTGAGTTTTATATATTGTGAATGAGTTTTGTAGAAAATAATATTGGGTTATATAATTTGATATATATATATATATTTTTTTTTTTTTGAAAAATTTATAATCAAATCTTGATTTTTTTCCTATAAATTCTATGACTAAAAGATAAAAAAAATTATTTCTAATACTACAAAAATAATTACAAAAAATCTAAAACTTCTAATAATCAATGAGATTGATAGACTAGGGCCGCTAGGCATCATGGTCGCTTTTGAATTTTTTTATTCATTTTTTATTTTTTTAGCTTTTTTCTTCAAATAGTAAAAAATTCATGTAAAATTTGTTTTATATAATTAGTTATAATTCCTATAGAAAATAATATATGATACTAGATATTGGTAAGAGACTTCAATTTGATTGAGACTAAAAATTTAAAACTCAAAAATTATATTTTAAGTCTTGTCTATAGAAATCCAAGAGGGAGGGGAGGGGAGGGGAG
Source organism: Prinsepia uniflora (assembly GCA_032719365.1). Classification (NCBI taxonomy): domain Eukaryota; kingdom Viridiplantae; phylum Streptophyta; class Magnoliopsida; order Rosales; family Rosaceae; genus Prinsepia; species Prinsepia uniflora. The sequence continues at coordinate 3,105,620 of CM064871.1, forward strand.
GGGAGGGGGGCAAATTGGCTAGTCAAAATCATAAACATTGCTAAAGCATAATTACACTAAAATGTTTGTCAAACTCCATAAAACTCTTTGATTTCATTAAATTTATAATATTCATTGATATTTTGAATACACCTAAACTTTTATAGAGTTACGAAATGTCATATATATATTTTAACTTTTTAAAACTTTATAAATCTCTATAAAAGTACATATTGAATACCCTCAAATTTTTACTAGCTCTCTAAAAGTTCTAATTGAATACATTTAAATTTTTAGACATTTAAACTCTATGAAAATCTCAATTAAATACACCCCTTAAATTTTATTATTGAAAATGCATTGCTAATACTCAAAAACTAGGACAATTATTTCGATAAGTTAGCTCTGCCCATGTTTTTATTTTGGTATGTTCTTTTCATTTCATATAACAATATTAGGGAAGAGAGATAAAAAAACAAAGTATCGAAATATTGTTCATTATAAAAGTCGAACTCAAAACTATCCACAACATAATCAACAAAGTACTGACTACTAGGACTTCATTTTTGGTATTTTAAAACAAATGGAACACCACTTAAATATATGCATTCGGTGATTCTTGGCCGAAATGTTTAAGGCATTTGGCATGCCGACAAAAACTTGTTAAAAGAATTTCTATTTAGTGAATCGTAATGCATAAGAGTTTTTAGGTTCAATTTTCATAGATGGTAATACTTATCGTTGGCTGATCATATGCCCTACTACATTGTTGGACTGGTCGTATGCCCTAGCCTATCTCCCTTTCCCGTTATAATAGAATTTAGAGTAAAATATTGGTTTATATCAAAACAAAATTAACTATATTTCAATTAAGATGATTTCCGACTCAACTCATTTGGTATAATAGATCATCACACATTCACCCCAACATTTATATATTAATTCATATAGGATGACAACATTTGTGAGACTATTGAAGATGCTGGATATGAAGCCAAAATGATCAAAGAGGAGACAAGTAATAAATCCAGACAAGTATGCAGAATAAGCATAAATGGAATGACTTGCAGCTCTTGCTCATCCACCATTGAATCAGCCCTGCAATCAGTTCAAGGTGTACAAAGAGCTCAAGTGGCACTAGCAACTGAAGAAGCACAAATTCATTATGATGCCAAGATAGTAAGCTACAATCATCTCTTAGAAACAGTCGAAAATGCCGGATTCGAGGCCAAACTTGTTAGTCTAGGGGAAGACATAACTAAGATTGAGCTCAAAGTTGATGGCATAAAGGCTGAACAAAGCATAACAGCAATAGAAAAATCCCTTGAAGCCCTTCCTGGAGTTGAAGCGATAAACACATGCCCTCAACTCAACAAGATTTCAATTTCTTACAAACCAGATGTCGTAGGGCCTAGAAGTTTGATTGAAGCCATTGAATCATCAGGGCCGGAGCATTTTAAAGCGATGATTTACCCTGCGGAAGGAAGAGATGCTCATAAAAATGAGGAAATTAAGCAGTACTATAAAATCTTTTTGTGGAGCTTGTTTTTTACAATTCCTGTGTTTTTAACCTCCATGGTGTTGATGTACATCCCTGGAATTAAGAAGGTGTTTGATGTTAAGATTGTGAATAAGTTAAGTGTCGGTCAGATTATGAGGTGGGAGCTTTCAACCCCGGTTCAGTTCATCATTGGCAGGAGGTTTTACATTGGATCATACAAAGCGTTGCGCCACGGTTGTGCCAATATGGATGTGTTGATTGCCTTGGGGACCAATGCAGCCTATTTCTATTCAGTGTATATAGTTCTGAGAGCTGCAATTTCTAAAAATTTCAAGGGCACAGATTTCTTTGAGACAAGCTCCATGCTTATTACATTTATCTTGCTAGGCAAGTATCTGGAGGTTTTAGCAAAGGGAAAGACTTCTGAGGCCATTTCCAAGCTTATGGACTTGGCACCTGAGACAGCAACATTGTTGACTTTTGACGTTGATAATAATGTGGTGATTAATGAAGAAGAAATCGATAGCAGGTTGATACAAAAAAATGATGTGATTAAAATCATACCTGGTGCCAAAGTTGCTTGTGATGGTTTTGTTATGTGGGGGGAGAGTCATGTGAATGAAAGCATGATCACAGGAGAAGCACGTCCGGTGGCTAAAAAAGCCGGTGATGCAGTCATTGGAGGCACCTTGAATGAGAACGGAGTGTTGCATATTAAGGCAACAAGGGTTGGATCTGAGAGTGCTCTTTCGCAGATTGTCCGGCTTGTTGAGTCTGCCCAAATGGCCAAAGCTCCTGTACAGAAGTTTGCAGATCAAATCTCCAAATACTTTGTGCCAATGGTAACCAAATATTTATCTTATGAAATGTTTTAATTAGATCATGTTTGTGCATATGTTAAACTACAGAAATCACTTAATTTTGCAGGTGATCACTCTTTCCGTCTCGACGTGGCTTGCCTGGTTTTTAGCAGGGAAGTTCCACAGCTATCCGCGTTCTTGGATACCGTCTTCAATTGATAGTTTTGAGCTTGCGCTTCAGTTCGGGATCTCGGTTATGGTCATAGCTTGCCCTTGTGCTCTAGGCCTAGCAACTCCTACTGCGGTCATGGTTGGCACTGGAGTTGGTGCTTCTCAAGGTATACTCATCAAAGGAGGACAAGCCTTAGAGAATGCACATAAGGTTACTCCTCATCTACCACTCTTGATAGAAAACTCTAAAATCTGTTCATTCGGATCTTGAAAGACTGCAAATTTATCCTCCTTTTTGCGTTCTTCGTTCTGATGGATTTGTGGTTTACGCAATGCAGGTGAACTGCATTGTGTTTGACAAGACAGGAACTCTCACCGTTGGGAAGCCGGTGGTTGTCAACACACAACTCTTACACAACATGGTTTCTCGTGACTTCTACGAACTCGTTGCTGCAACTGAGGTACAAAATGTCACCATCACTTCAAATATTTAAGCAAAATTACGTTGAGTGATAGAAGCAGAACCTCTTCTCTTATAGGTGAACAGTGAGCATCCACTAGCCAAGGCTATTGTTGAGTATGCCAATAAATTCAGAGAAGGTGAAGAGAATCCTTCGTGGCTGGAAGCGCGAAACTTTACCTCCATTACTGGCCAAGGAGTTAAGGCAGTTGTTCGAGACAAGGAAATTACGATAGGCAACAAGAGCTTGATGTTGGATTCTAACATTGGCATTCCAGTAGAGGCTGAAGCGGCACTTGCGGAAGCTGAAGCACTGGCTCAAACTGGTATTCTAATAGCTATAGACAAGGAAGTAGCCGGCATTGTAGCTATATCTGATCCACTGAAGCCAGGTGCTCGAGAAGTTGTTTCCATACTCAAATCTATGGGAGTTAGAAGCATCATGGTCACAGGCGACAACTGGGGCACAGCCAATTCCATTGCCAAGGAAACCGACATTGAAATGGTCATTGCAGAAGCCAAACCTGAACATAAAGCCCAGCAAGTGAAGGATTTGCAGGCTTCGGGGTACGTAGTGGCAATGGTGGGAGATGGAATCAACGACTCTCCTGCACTTGTGGCAGCAGATGTAGGAATAGCAATTGGTGCCGGAACAGATATTGCCATTGAGGCAGCTGACATTGTTCTTATGAAGAGCAACTTGGAAGATGTCATCACAGCCATTGATCTTTCTCGGAAAACCTTCTCTCGTATCCGATTGAATTACCTCTGGGCGTTGGGTTACAATGTGCTCGGAATCCCAATAGCAGCCGGGGCTCTTTTTCCGACAGCCAGGTTTAGATTACCACCATGGATTGCAGGAGCTGCAATGGCAGCTTCCTCTGTTAGTGTTGTTTGCTGCTCTCTGTTGTTGAAGAATTACAGGAGACCTAAGAAGTTGGATGTCCTAGAGATAGAAGACATAAGAATCGAAAGATAATAAGGGTTTTGATGCAAATTGTCCATCTTCTAGTCTATATCTGGATCTGAAGAAGATAAATAGAATTTTTCTTGCACAGAAGATTAATGAAAACAAGCCTTTGATGTAATTAAGAACTAAAAATATAAGAAAGTAACTTGAGTATTAACTTGATACTCAAGTAAAACATTGTGCGTGTCAAACAGACATTGAGATTTACAGTGGAAAGGTCGGGCATAAGCTTCCACAAAAAAGCTCATTATTCTCACAGCAATCCTACTCGCATAGGCGGATTTGGATTCCGAGGCCTAAATCCAAATTCATACTCAACCAAACGGGCCCTTCTAGTTGAAAGGTGAAGCTCAAATTTCCACAGAAAAGCTCATTATTCTCACAGCAATTTACAAGGATTCTCACATCATATCTTGGAAGGGAATCTATTCCTGGAAGCAGTCTAGTTGCTCGCTCCTGCCAACCGGAGCTCTTCAAATCTTGCTTTGGTTGCGTAGAGGACATCATGCACCTCATCAAAGTGAGGTCTTGTTGCATTTTTAGTATTCTCAATCCACTCTTGAAGTTTCTTGTGCGGCTCAAGTATACGACTGCGATCCTTCTCATCCAAAAGCTAAACAAAATAACATGTATTAGGAGATTATTTTCACAAATAAAGGTCCTTTTCAAATAGTATAATCTTTTCATTAAAACAAAAGACCGGAGAAAAACATTCCCCGGACACAACCAAAATAAAACTCCAGAAGAGAAGTATATATAAAGAAGCTCATCTGCCTTCCGGTAGAAACACATAGGCTTCTGACTGATGTAAATCTAGCATAACATCACAAGTTCGATGAAGTAGAGTAGATTTTTCAATCTTGACAAATTCACCGTTTCACATTATACTTATGATATTTGGATAGGCACGTCTTATATGATAACAAGGATATAGTCTGCATGACCAGTTTGGTTCAGTTCATTCCTCCCCTGACCCTGATGTCGGAAAACATCAGTTACTAAGGAATAAACTGATGTAGAGCAGAGTTTTAGCTTTAAGCAATGACCTTACAGACTGAAATGATTATACTTCATATCTTAATATGTTATCTTTTCCAAACATCATTGTAGCAAAAAAGGGGGGGAAAAAAATCTTGCCTTATCTTTTATTATTTTATTTTTTTCAGTATACTCAAGTTGAAAAAAGTTCTTTCTGACACCCACCCCTCTTCATATTTAAATAAAGTTGATAACATAAAGAAAAGTAACATTTATAAACATCAAAACATATCTCTATACCTCAAGTTCCATAATTTCACAAACCATGGTGAGATCTGCTATGGATGGTTCGGAGCCACCCAGCAAGAATTTTCCATCTCCAGTGAGCCAAATGGATTCTATATTTGACATTGAGGCAGACAAAAGTGTCTCAGCTTCATCAGCGGTGAGTGGATTTGCTGCAATTCCAAGCACAGGTGCTAGTACCGTGTGTAGAATAAATGTCGCTGAAAGACAAGCAAAAAACATAAATAAATAAGATTATGGGAAAACAAAATGAAATATACAGTTCCAAAATGCATCTGGTGAAGTGAAACCAAAAATCATAGTCTCACCGGTAAAATGGCCCTACTGCAAATAGATTGAAAATTCCACCGCCATTGCAAAAACATAATATAAAGCAGTGGGAACTATACACACACACACATGTATGCGGCTGCAATAGGAAGAATGCATGTGACAGAATACAAAAGGCTTTAATTAGTTTAAATTGGCAGAAGGTTTAGTGCCTGCAAGTTGAAAACACTGATCTGGTTAAATTCAAGAGGTACAGGTACTTAGTGCTATCCAAGTAACCAGAGGCAAATGACATGAATGTTATTCTTCTTATTAATTTTCCTACTTTTTGTGCACATCCTATCAAAAATGAGAACCAAATACCACTGATACTGAGCCATTTTTTTCCCTTCTAGGACCTGAATGTAGCCAGTCAAACATTAGTGATCATTCTTACAAACTTCTAGTATGGTCTCAGTACTTAGGTTCTTCAAGTACAATTTGTCAAGTATTTGATTAAATCATACATGAGATTTATTCCAGGCTCCTAGCTCATCAGATCGAAAGATGTTAATAGCATTGAAGAATTTGATCATCAGGGGACAGTTATCCATGTTTCTTCTCGATGCAACGAAAAAAAAGTATGATTATGCTTAAATCCAAATAAATACTAAAACATTAGCAGCAACATCCGGGAGACAAGTATTGATACCTGAGCCACGTCGTAAGTTAGAGTGATGCCAGTCCAACGCTGAGTTGATTTTAGCTCTCCTTAAAAGATCAGCAGGATACCTGAAAGCATGAAAAGGAAAAGTTATTTACAAAGTTTAAAGAAAGAAAACAGAAAAACTATTTGAATTTCAAATTGAAGTATTTCCTAGTAGTTGGATTAACATGACCACCAAATTTACAAATAACATGGTAACCAAATTTACATGATATATATATATATATATATATATATATATTTTTACATAAAATCACTTCCTAGTTGTGGCATTAACATGACCTCCAAATTTTTGGACACAGACATGTGTTAATTGATGAAGATTCTATTCTCCTTCTTAGTAGTCCATTTACTTCATCTGTTTTTTGTATGTAAGAGAAGAACAGATGAAATCATACTCACCAAGTTGCTTACTGTTTTGAGACATGGTTCTCTATCATTCAGAAATCGTACAAACATTCAAATCCTATTTATAGTTGTCTTTGGATCTTTAGAGAAAACTGAAGTGTGAGGTCGCAACTAGAAATAAAGTTCACGTCCACATAAAAATTAGGATACCAAATGCTCGTCAGTATATATACAACCCCTGAGCATTGATGTTAAAATTAACTGCAAAAAGGGGCAAGAGGACTTACCAATGGTCTGCTACTCCAGGACATGCACATGCAAAAATAGATAAGAATTGCATGACTGGAAAAAAAAAATATTGATGTATAAATAAATTGAATAGAAAAACCTAAGAATGTTATTCAAGCATACAATACACAACATAATTAAATTACCTTTCCCACAGATTAAATGTCCCATCAGCAATAGCAGGAACTTGCCCCATAGGGTTTATTTCTACAGATCATATTTAAAACACAAAAAACCATGAATCACTTATCAGATATCATCCCAACTATCCAATACCTCGTGTTTTTGCCTCTTAATCTAAGTAGACGAGTTGGGTAATATACCACTATTCTAGGAATACCCCTATAAGCAAAAGCAAGTAGTCTTACTTCAGACATGATAGAAAATTTACTAATAGTCAATAATTGAACCTGAAAATTTAGTGAATCTGCAATATTTCATTTAGTGAATCTCCATTTGTTCATTTAGTGAATCTCCATTGTTGATTCTTTTCAATATGACACTTCTTAAGTGATTCACTAGTGCTAATAACCAAGTCATGTATTTCCTATAACTCACTTGTTTTCCCATTTCCATCAAAAGGACAATATGAAACTACGCATTAGCCTTCCCATCCCTCAAACCCTCATACATGATCGTCATCCACTAGGAATACACCAGCTCCACAGATACATGCTATGACCGAACTACCCACATATGTCTGACCTTATAAAACATTACCCAAATATGTTTAAAAAGTAAAAACAATCTATTCGTCAATAAATCAAATTTGAGAAAAGCTGAACTAAGATTTCCAAACGTAACCACTTACAAACCCCAACAGAAAAAAGAAATAAAATGTTCATACTTTTGAATTCAGGAGACTTGTGTTCACGTTTGAATATGCTTATTTGGACCTCCTCGAAGTCTATTCCATTTTCCCTGTCATAAGAAACAAAGAAAAAACAAACCTTTCACCAAATTAGATACTAAAAACAACAACCCAGAATCAAACTACAGCAAAATGTGACAGCTCCATAATGTTAGTACTTGACTAACAAAAAAAAGTGAAATTTAGACAGAGAAAGAGGAAATAAATTACCTGAGGAAGATTAAAATTGCACGCGATGGCTGTGACATCCGATGATCCGATCAACGAATACTTTGAGCTTCATTTTCTGTTTTCCTCTGTTTTCTCTTCACTCTTTCTGAGTGTTTCTAAGTTGCTGGCCTCTTCTGTGATGTTATCCGGTTCCCTTTCATTATCTATAGTAGCCCTGTTAATTGGAATGAAAAAACCGACCGAAAAATTGGACCGAATTGTAAAAAACTGAACCGAAAGAAAACCAAGTTAAAACAAAAAAATAACCAAACCGAATCATAATCAGTTCGGTTTCGGTTTTTACATTTCCAGTCCCGAACCGGACCGAAAAACTGAAGCCCGGCCCTTAGCAGTTAGCAGCTCCTCCCCTTAGCCCAATAACAGCGCTGAAGCCCCAGCCCTAAGCCCTTAACCCCTTAGCCCAATAACCGAAGCTCAAAGCCCGTCGGCCTTAACCCCGCCCAAACCCGAAGCCCTAGCCCAAAGCACTTAACCCTGAAGCCCTTCGACCCCTTCCGCCTCACTTCGTGAGTTCATTCGAGTCTTCGATACTAACGAAGACTGAGAAACCCCAATTTCCAAACACAAAAACCGTCGATGTCGAAATCGAAGCCCCTTAACCCCGAAGCCCCTACTCATCTCTCGGTTCATTTCTCTTCCTCATCTCTTCCTTCATCTCTCTCATATGTCTCCTCCCTCTCTATCCGAAGTTCCAAACACAGAAACCGTTCACGGCCACACCTTTCAGTTGCTCACCGCTCACTCACCGCCTCACCGCTCCCTCACGGCCTCGATCCCTCCAGTCCCGATCTCCTTCTTCCCATCCCTCAATCGATCGATGATCGATCCCTCTCGATCTCTCTCACACTTCCCTCGATCGGTCGGTTCCTAGTCGATCTCCCTCGAACTCGATCGCCCACACCCCATCGAGATCGATGAAAACCGGTTCAAAATCAAACCAAACCGATTTAATTGGATTTCGGTTCAAACGGTTTTGAGGGTGAGAACCGGACCGAACCAAAATTAACTCCCTACCTGGTTCGGTTTCGATTTTGGCAAAAAAAGAGAACCGAAAAACCGATTAATAACGCTAATTTATAGTGTCCTTTTCGGGACATTTCGGATCAAGACTCGTACAAATGGACCCAGCCTGTTTCGGGTTGAGTAAGGACCAAATTGATCCATAACGATAAGCACAAACGACGTCGTCCGGATTCAAGAACCTGTCAAACCGCTGGATCACAGTTGGGATATTAAAAGTATATTAAAAGGACAAAAGCACCAACAAAAGACCCAGACGACTGAAGACAATCAAGCAGCAACCTAGATTACTCCTCCAAGAAGGAAAGAACGAAGAATACAAAATTACACAAAAGGAATTTCACCATTAGCTAAACGCTTTCTTACCCTGCCTTCGGACTCGTATTTTGTTTGTACACAATCAACGGAGGCCTCCCCGACCTATGTTGCAAGTTTGCAACTTCTTCAATATCATGCTCTTATTTTGTCTTTCCCTTAATAATTCATCAAATTTGGTGCTTAGCGAAAAACTTGAAAAACAATTTAGGTAACCAAATGTTTGCCTGAGAATGAAATTACTTACCCGAAAACGGAGATGGGGCAGGAAACAAACCCCTAAAGAAGAATTTTGGGCGTTTGGTTGTTGCTTGTATCAGCACCTCGGTCCTCACCGTGAGTCGCAGTTCGATTCCATGCTTGGGTCGCTCTTCGTTGAGGTCACGGTTGGAAGATTTGGGGTTTAGGGTTCCGATTTTGTGGGAGGGTGCAATTTTTTCGTGCATGGATCATTGTTCGAATGGACGAAGATGATTGGATTCATCACTGATCGTTGAGGTCGCCACTGGAGGAGTCGCTAGGTCGCATTTCGAAGATGAGTGGGAGGTTTCGCAAGTTGGGCTTGGTCGTATTGTGTGTCTAATAGTCAACTAGTTGCCATACGTTTACTATCTCCTTCATGTTGCAAGTTTAATCAAAGCTCTCAAAATGATTTACCGATTCACTTCGTTTAAGAGCTGAACCATGAATTTGATAGTTAACTGTTGCCTTTGTTGTTCTTCTCCCATATTGTAAACTATATAATTTTCCTAAATTGAAACCAAACTTTCGTATACTTGTCATGCAAATTGTTCTAATTTACAAGTCAATGCAAAGATGAAATATTTATCTATTTTTTAAAAAAAAAAAGTCAAATACAATTTTTCAGAAAAAGAAACCAAATACAAAGCTTGATCAATTGATTCCGTAGAAACATGTCAACGTGCAGGCAACTAGATGTCACTTTTCATTTATACGTGCTTCCATGTTGACAATATTATTATTGAATAAAACATTCAACCTTCACCTGCTAGAACTTAAAAACCAGAGGCGCAGCAATTTACAAGCACTAAGTCTCTCCTTCCACAATGGCCACCATTTCCATCTCCAAAAAAAAATCCGAACTCCCGAAAAAACCTGCCTCTGCCTCAGCCCCGAAAGAAGTCTGCAATTGTGTCATTGTTTTTTTCAAATTTTTGTACCGAATCCCGGCTGCATTTCTCTTTCTCTTCCTTATCTACCTCTGGTCTTCCTCTGCCACCATTATCTCCGGCAACATTGTTCACATTTGTGTCTCGTCACGAAAGCTCAATGGCCATTACTGCATTTCTGCTGGTAAAACCCGTCCCAACTTTGAAATCCCAATTCCAATCCTCAATGAATCCTCCATTTACCTTCAAAGTCCTGACCGGAATTTGAACCTCCCTCCTCTTCACCTATCCTCTTCTAATAATTTGTACCAAAAAGAAAAAGATAGTTCCATTAGCACTCTTCATTCAAATGACATTGTGAAAGACCGAGAAGAGGAGGTTGCCATAGCGAAGAAGGAAGTGGAAGAACAGATTCGAATGCACAGATCATGGATTTCGGATAAAAAGCAAGAAAGATGTGAAGAAAGGGGAGTTTATGTGTATGACTTGCCTTCCAAGTTTAACAAGGACTTGGTGGGTCAATGTAGTGACATGGTTCCATGGATGGATTTTTGCAATTACTTCAAAAATGAGGCCATGGGAGAACCAATTCCAAAGCTTGGAAATGGTTGGTACCAAACTCATCAATATTCATTGGAGCCAATATTTCATCAAAGGGTTTTAAAGCATCCTTGTAGGGTTTACAATCAAAATGAAGCCAAGCTTTTTTATATCCCATTTTATGGTGGTTTGGACATTCTAAGATGGCACTTCAAGAATGTGTCCAATGATGTGAAGGATACTTTGAGTTTGGAGCTCATAACTTGGCTTGAGAAACAAAAATCATGGGCTCAAAATTCAGGTAAGGATCATGTAATTGTGTTGGGAAAAATCTCATGGGATTTCCGGAGAAAAGATGGGTCTTGGGGGAGTAGATTGCTGGAGATTGATCAAATGAAAACCCCAATAAAGCTTTTGATTGAAAGGCAACCATGGCAGCCAAATGACATTGCAATCCCACATCCAACGTATTTCCATCCAAAGTCAGACGATGACATCATGGCATGGCAATGGAAGATCATCAGCTCATTTCGACCGCTATTAGTGAGCTTTGCTGGGGCAGCAAGGCCTGGTGCACCTGATAGCATAAGGTCCACATTGATCAAACAATGCAATTCATCAACAGACAATGGAAACCAAAACCAATGCCAGCTTCTTGATTGTGGTTTGGGTGGATGTGATCAGCCAGAGCCAGTGATTGACCTTTTCTTAGAGTCTGAATTTTGCTTGCAGCCTCCAGGGGACAGTCCAACAAGAAAATCCCTATTTGATTCTTTGATTTCGGGTTGCATCCCCGTGATATTTGACCCCTTCACAGCTTACTACCAGTATCCATGGCATCTGCCCGAGGACCATGGGAAGTATTCTGTGTTTGTAGACCAAGAAGAGGTGAGGCAAGAGAAGGTGAATGTGGTGGAGATGTTGATGAAGATTTCTAAGAAGGAGAGGGATGATATGAGGAGGTTTATTGTGTATGAGTTGTTTCCTGGTTTGGTTTATGGGGATTCAAATGTCAAGCTTGAGAGATTTCAAGATGCTTTTTCCATAACCATGAGTAGTCTTATGGAGAGGGTGATCAGATTGGACTCAACTCTATAATTGAGTGTTCATATGTTTTTATTTTATTTTTTGTTCTTCATTAATTTTGTCGAGAAATATACGACATTTGGAATTTGAAAAACATTGCACAGATTTATAATGAGTTGAGCTATTTATTTTAAGTTTTTTTTAGCTTAAATGTACTATAAATTTGCACAATTGTCACATTTTACGCCCTATTCTAATTATTCGTTTACTAAGTATTCTGTAAGAGTCGAGCTGACTCACTCATGCTGTTTTTCCGCTATGTTATAGATATTAATAGGAGTAAAAAAAATATCAAAATGGAAATTTTGACACGCTAACACACTTACGTTATTGTAAATAATCTATGTCGAAGAGATTGGGGCCCACAACCACCAAATTGCGAATAAGAGAGACTCCTTCTCGACCCAAATTTGAAATTGGAGAAAAATCTAGCGGTTTCAACTCGAAATTGGGCGAAAATCTAAAAGGAATTAATTGAGGATTGGGAGATTAATTAACAATGGTGATTCATTAAACTAGTGCAGAAGAATGGGAAGATGTTTGGGAGATTAATTATTTCATAAAGAGAAAGAGCGGGTATCCGTGCATTTTGCGAATTCAGTGCATTTTAATCCACGTAGATGCCACGTAGTCACTTTGATACTAAATGAAACTTATGTAATGGGAAAACATGACAGGACCCGTCCCAACTGGACGTCAAAAACCGTGCCCGGTCCTGCTCCCGTCTGACAAGTCAACTAAAGGTCCGAAACTCCCCTTCAGTGCTTGCCAGACAAGGGATGTTCGCGCGGATTTCTGCTGCTGTCACTGCCTCACGATCAATCCTGAGCGTCGTACCACGGCCTGGAGGGTCACAAAACAGAAAAGGTGTGAGTGGACAAAAATGACCTCTTATAAAAACATTTATCAAAATACAATCTTACCCTCCAGTTTTCACAAACTTGCATGCATATCGTAAAACATGAGTGACCGATAAAATCAAAACATATTTTCCCATGGTCCATCAGACTCATGTTCACCAAATCAGTTCATGTTATAAAACATCAAATCCCGGCTCTCAGGCCAAGCCATATGAAAACATAATCACTGGCCACAAAGACCAAAAACCCGTACTCAATACCAGTACATCATCACAATCAATACCAATCAGCACTAATCACCAGTGCACAAGAAATATATCAATTCAATCAATCCGCACTACTCACAAGTGCATAAAATATCACAAATCACATCTGCACTACTCACAAGTGCAAAATCAATCAAACTGCACTACGTGTAGGCCAATATCCAGTCACTCTCTCGGGAATAAACACCTCTAGGCTCAACCCCCTCGGGCTCAGTCACCTCTGGGCGAACACATCCCCAGGATCAGACACCTCCGAGTGGTACATCCAGGCTCAGTATCATCCGAGAAGCTGACTACCATAGGATCAACTCCCGATCCTACAATCACATCCCCCAAGCTCCGGTCGTCTGGGTAATCCCCCCAAGCACCGACCGTCTGGGAATATCACAATCACAATGAACACCATCCCGGGAATTACATCCCAAAACATTTCAATCAAATCTTGACTTCATACCAAGTCAAGGTCATTCTCAACTGGGTCTCAAGCCCAAAATATCTTTTACACATAAACCGTTAAAATCACATTTAAATCAATAGAATAATCCGGAAATCATCATTGACTCACCAACCAAGTCAAAACATCATTTTAGAAATCATTTAGACTCCGGGCCTAGCCCAAAACATCATTTGTACGTACCTCGTATAACGTGCCCGAAAGACTGATTAAAATAATCATAAAATCACAAAAATCATTAATTTCATCAAATTCACAAGTGACTCCAAAACCGAGTCAAAATCACTATTCACTTGGGTTATCATGCCCAACATATCATTATCACGCAAATCCATGCGTTGCAACCTCCGTTGCCATTTTCACATAAATCCACGAAATTGACCCTCGACTCATTCCCGAGTCACCACATCATCTTTCAATCCATGACTCAATAATCCGAGTCCAAACATTATTTTCAATCAATTTCAATCCCGGACTCATAAACCAAGTCCAAACATTATTTTTACCAAATTTCGTAATTTCTCGAAAATCGCCCAAAATAATAATATAATAATCATAAAACCGAGAAATTACCGGATTGAAACACAAATCATGCCCAAGCATATAAAATCATATAATAAGGCATTTAAATCATATATGCATGCATCACTGTTAGAAAACAAAGTCCACTCACACACACCGTCCAAAACGGTCCGTTTCCGAGCTGCACGTTTTTCCGTAAAATCTGGAAATCACAACTCCTGTCCAAAATCATTATAGAGGGTTACTAACATCTCAAAATACAACATATAATTTTCCCCAATTTTTCCGGGATTTAAATACGTATTTTTAACGTAATACAAAACTTCGGATACGCGGAACATTATCGAAACAATATCCGATTTCATCGAAATCAACGTCAAAATGTTCGTTACACTGAGAGGATCAAAAGTCATGTTGACCTCACCTTGAGACTAGGCCGGACGCGCCCCCACGCGCCGCCGTGAGTGGCTGCGCGTGAAATCCACGCGCCTGCTACAGTGTCACCGTCCCAACCCGTTTGTCTGTAAAACGGACCATTTAACCCGCGAGGCGACCCGGTTCGTTTTCTGTCAATTCGACATTGATTCTACCAATTGAATATTCAGTCAGTTTCGATTCAAGTCTAATTAGAGTTCTGTGGACTTAATTACAAGAAACATTACCTCTAACCTCACGATCACAGATGATCAATCGAAGGACATCCGGCCACTGTTCATCCTTCGAAAACCATCAAAGCTTCTTGATTTCGTTCAATTGATTCACCAGTAAGCTTTAATGGACTTAGGTAAGTATTTTCCCCAACTCAATTGCATCAATTCGTGGCTCAAACGCCACGACTCAAACTCGATTCTTCGTCACTGTGCAACCATGGAGTTCAGTCAATCTCCAGCGTTTTCCTTCAATTGATGAACCCAGAAGCATCGTGGGATCCTCAGGAACACAATCCCCACATCAATTTCGTCAATCAATGACAGGACCCATCCCAATCCCCCCGGGATTAGTGCGGGATGACCCTGCTCCCGTCTGACACGAAGTGTCAGACAAGGGATATTTTCGACCTTTGCCCTCCCGGGCTATCAGAGTACGCCAGGATCCGGAGGAGGCATGTGATATCTCGATCTCTGCTACAGTCCACATCCGCTGTCAACCTGAAGGGTATTAAAAACAGAAAGGTTGTGAGTGGACAAAAATAAAGAATTTATAAAAACATTTCCATAAGAAGACCTTTATACCCTCCACTAAAAAGCATGCATGCATAGTAAAACCATTTATCCAATAATATATGTTAAAACATCCATAAATAGGGTCACAACCCCAAGTTCCGTAAACACAAGTCTCACGGGCTCCTGCCCAAAACCAATTTACAGAAAACCAGAACATAGTAAACATATGTGGGATCTCAGCCCAAATCCATTTATCATCATAAAACACAGTTTTCCCAAACCAGTTGAAACCATGTTTATCCAATATATTCATATCCAGAACCTGTCACGGTAAAATAAAGCTACACGTGTGCTAACCGGGGTCTCAAACCCAAGTCTCTCCAGGGTCCACCCAGGTCAATGTCCGTAGATCAATGACCCTCCCTGAAGGTAACGAACCATGCCCATCCTGAGAGTAAGGAACCCAACTGGGGGGCGACTCCACTCAGTCAGTGCTCCGTGACTACTCCGGGGTCCACCCAGGCCAACGACCCTCCCCGGAGGAGACAATCATATATAAAGGATGGAGTATGAAAAACCTTTTGAAATCATTCTTGAAACCTTCCAAGGATTCATGCCCGGCCCCCATAAGCCGTCATGAACCATAAAATCCTTTTATGGGTTCATGCCGGTTCCCATAAACCGTCATGACCCGTAAATCCATTTTAAGGATTCATGCCGGTTCCCATAAACCGTCATGAACCATAAAAACCATTGGTAACACATAATTGGGCGCTAGGCCCGAATTCACATAGAAACTGGACCCCCGGTCCGAATCGTAAACCAATTGGGCCTCCAGCCCGACTCCGTAAATCAAATGGGTTTCGAACCCGAGTTTACCTTTTCGAATCCAAAACCATTTCATGAAATCATATCCAAAACCCCAGGTATGGAAAATCAGTGTAAAACCAGAAAACCTCGATTTACGTGCAAGCACGTAAATCGCCTCGAAATATGTGAAACCATATAATTCACAAGCATCCAAATCAACATCATAAAATCATATTCATAATCCATTTAGAAATCCAAAACCATTTCATTTAGACCAATAAAGACATACAGCCCCGTATAGGGCCAAAACCTCGAAATACGTGCCTATACGTAACCACACATCCAAATGCACTCATGGCAACACAAACAAGTATTTAAAACATATAATAAACATTTATGCACGCACCAATTTAGAAAACAAGGTCCACTCACAGACCGTCCGAAGCCGCGTCTCGATACGCGTGCCATACGGCTCCCCGAGCCGATCACCGTCACCGGGACTTCCAAACCTGTCCAAATTAATTTAGAGGGTTACTAACTACTTATATAACCCCTCACTAAAGCCCCGTAATTTTCCCGTATTTTTAACTATTTTTAATCCCGAACCTAAACCTTCCGATGCCCCGAAACATATCGAGACGGTGTCCGATTGACACGAAACCAGTCCCAAAATGTTCGTTACATCGAATAGATGATTTCGTATGTTGAACACATCCCCAAAAACCCTAGCACGCGCTGCCACGCGCCGCCCAAAGGCCCCTGCGCGTGGGCCTCACGCGCCGCTACAGTACCGTCGTCTCCAGCGATCGAACCGGTCCGACCGGCCCGGTCCGGTCCAACCTCTACAACTGGACCGGCGTAACCGGTCCAGGCCTCCTTCTCCCTCATTTTTCATCCGATTTCTTCCATTCCAATTCCTAAATTCCTATTTTCTCATTTCCAATCTATCCTAATCAAGAAAACTAGAAAAACTCGCCTAAACCTATGGTTCCAAAATGAACCTCACGGTTCTGTTTTTCCCGACCACCCTCACGGCTCCCTCCGCCGTGAAGCACCTTCCAAATCCTCTTAAAATCATCCTATCAACTCCCTAATCATCTTCCAATCACCCATAACAACCCATAAAGTCATATTCGAAAATAATGGAAAAATGGGCATAGTCGGGTAATCGGGTTACCTGGGCCTTCACGGCCGTGTGCGGCGGTCCAGGTGCTCCCAGCCACCGTCCCTTGCTTCCTCAGCCTCTCCCTCACTCTATGGTCCCATTCAAGATCGGCTGGAAAGTTTTGGATGGGTTTGGGTTCAAACTGAGATCGGGTGGGTGGTTGGATGAATGGAAAAACAAAGGGATGATCGATGCATGTATGGGAATTAAGGGCCAGTGGATGGGTGACAAGTGTCACTCATCCATTGGTTTCTGAAAAGTAGTTGAGCCCACTAAAGACAAACGGTCCTCGTAAAACGTGTCGCCGGGAATAGTATCCCGAAACTTTCGTGAACCGTAACTTCGCCGTCGAACGTCCGAATTCGACGTGCCGCCTGTCTACGGATTCGTATCGTCCTTATCTACGTAACGGTCTTTGGCCCTCGGCCATCGGACCTCCCGGTCAAAAAGTCAACTTTTGACCTCCTATTCACCCAAATTACCAAAATGCCCCTAAACTTCCGAACGTCATAACTTCCTCCTCGAATGTCGGAATTGAACGTGCCACCTGTCTATGAACTCGTGACGTCACGAACTACGTCACGGTCATCGGTCAAAGTCCATTTGACCGCCCGATTGAAAAGTCAACGTTTTGCCACCACCAGGGGCAAAACGGTCATTTCGCATCGTTCGTCCGATTTCGCTCTACTAATCACGGATTAGCCTCACTAATCGTGATTAGTCACTAATCTAATCATGGAATTTGGGACGGGTCGTTACAATCAAAGCCTCAATTCCCTCGACTCAACCTCGAGATTTCTGAAAGTTTCCTTCCTCAGTTCTACCTCAATTCGACCTCATTTCCACTTAGTTCCTTCTACAAAATGGATCGTAGTCATCCCAGAAGACAGAAACTGAACCCAATTTCAATCAACAAGGCTCAATTCATCCAATTTGATTTTTCCTCCCAAAAACCCAATTTCGAATTCCTAGTTTTCAGCCACTCTCAACCTCCCGTGTTTACCCAGTTGAGTTAGTCTCAACAAACACTCGATTTTGCCCTCAAAACCAGTTAGAAATGGCAGCAAACACTCTCCAATTCTGCTGCTCAATGCTCCCGGGTAAGAAGAACAAAGAAGGAGAAAATTAAGGAGAAAATGGAGGAAATGATGAAGGATAAATGATGATGTTGTAATGATGGTGTTGGGAGGGAAACATGGACCAGATTTCAGGGGATGGGTGACACTTGTCACTCATCCGAATGTGCACAGTCACCGGGTACTGTTCATATTAAAATATTATTTTAATCCCGGTTCGTTCGGTTAATCGAGCCTGATTCCGTGACCATAACTTCGTCGTCGAATCTCTGATTTCGGCATGCCGCCTGTCGTTGGATTCGTATCGACGAGACCTACGTAACGGTCCTTGGCCCTCGTCCATCGGACCTCCCGATCAAAAAGTCAACATTTGGCCCCTACTATGCCAAATTACCAAAATACCCCTCATCACCCGATCATCATAACTTTCACTACGAATGTCGGAATCGAACGTGCCACCTGTCTATGAACTCGTGACGTCCCGAACTACGTCACAGTCATCGGTCAAAGTCCGTTTGACCACCCGAACTAAAAGTCAACATTTTGCCCACGCTAGGGGCAAAACGGTCATTTTGCACGTTTCGTCCGATTTCACTCAACTAATCCCCGATTAGTCATTCTAAATCATGATTAATTAATATTCAATCCCGATATTCGGGACGGGTCATTACAAAACAGATGAGTGGGTCAACTCGACTGTTATAGATTGTTTAGTGAACGAATAATCAGAATAGGATGCAAAGTATGATAATAGTGCGAGTTGAGGGCGCATTTAAGCTAGAAAGCCTTTCTTTTATATTAGTATAAAAAATAATTCTTCTCGTGTGAGCCAAACAAATATGCATATTCTACGTCACTCAAAATATATTGTCCGCTTTATAAGTGTTGGAGTTATTCTTAGGATATCTAATTGATCTTGAGGTAAAATCTCAATGAAGCTAAACCACCCTGAATGAAACAAAGAAATAATAATTTTAGTCTAATTTTCTGAATTTATGAGACTTTTTTTTTTTAATTTATAAATTTCAAATTTATTAAATGGAATTTGATTTAAAAATTGGAATTTTCATGAACCCCGTTATCTCAAAAATAATATCTGTACACAAATCAAAGACAAACTGGAATTCGCATCGAAACAAAATAGCCAAATAAAAAATATCCCATTCACACCCATTTAACAAAATAAATGTAAAATTGACATTATTATTCAGCATTCACACCTTCCAGGCTTCCACAACCAAAATCATCCATGACGTAGTCTCTGATGCGACGATTTTTTTTTTTAATCTGAACTGATGCGACGATCTTAGCCCTACATTTTCTTCATTGTTTGCACCTCCACGTGTGTGCGTAATAAATCATCTACGTGTACAGTTCTTAATCATCCACGTGTGCTTGTGCAAATCTGTCGCTACATTACATATCTTCTGAAAAACATGTACGCTATAAATTGAAGCTCGTTCTCTGCTTCGAGGCTCAATGCTCTGCAATTCTACTCGTTTTATCTTTCGAAGAAATCTCAGCATCGCTGCATCATCTGCTACTCTTCTTTTTTCAAAGAAATTTCCGGCCAATTTCAAGCAGGCCTTTTTTATTTCGTCGTTTTCTTCGCCTTCTCCGTCGGTACAAATCGAGTTTTCGCACCCTGTTTGTTGTGGTTTGCGATCGAATCGTTCAATGGCTAGCCAGTCCGAGACCAAATCCATCCACGACTTCACTGTTAAGGTTGGTTTCTGACGAATTTTGATTTTGTTCAATTTTAACCTGTGAATTCAATCATGGAATCAAGTCTTTTCTTTTTTGTACTTTTCATTTTGCATTTGTGGTTTAGGGATCTTTGTTTGCTAGCAGCTGGGTTGTTTCTAAATTTGATTAGATTGAATGAAGAAACAAAAGAACTTATTTCATTTCCCCAAAAATGAATGCCCACAAAAATGCGTAGGTTAAACCCATCCTATTAGAATTATAAGAGGAAAAGTTTAACTTATGATTGATGGAAACGGTCAATAATTCAATAATAGTTACCCTACTACGGAAAAAGGTCTGATTAATAATGGTGACCCTATTGATGTCAAAGGCCAGTAAATAATGGTTACCCCTAGAATCATAAGCGCTAAGCAGTTGGTCTATCTTCTTAGGTGTGCCCTTGTTTGGGTTTTTATTAGCTTCTTAGGCCACTTGTGGTTCTTGCGATTGGGTTGGATAGAGTCGTTTGATTAAAGGTATTTTGAAGTAAGAAATGAAGGAAATTTCCAATTTGTCCAAGTTGAAGGCTTCATAACTACTCCATCTCCTACCTTCAACTTGGACATAATGTACTGGAAGTTGCCCTCCGTTTCTTACTTCAACTTACTCTGAATCTAAAGAGTTATCCGCCAAACTCCGCCTTAAGGTTGAAAATTTGAGCAGGTTTGGGTTGTCCCTGTAGAACCAAAGCCAAACCTTGTCCCAGATTATCTTTGTCAGGATGTGTCAATTAACGGGAAATTTTTTCCTTCTAGAGTTGATAAATGCTACAGGAGTGGCAGGTTAGTTTATGATGTGTCCTATTACTTGCAGGATGCAAAGGGTAACGATGTTGATCTCAGCATCTACAAAGGGAAGGCACTTTTGATTGTCAATGTTGCATCACAATGGTACACCGACCAAACCTTCTTTTACGTTGTAAAATAATCGTTGGAAAATAATCGTGTTAGCTAACAAGTCTTTTTACCCTTGTTCCTCTTGGATTGTGAGTTAATTGATGCCGTTTGTTATTTAATTTTGATAAAGTGGCTTGACTAATTCGAACTACACAGAGCTGAGCCAGTTGTATGAGAAGTACAAAAATCAAGGTTGGCTTTTTGATCCGCTCTTTTCCTTTTTGCTGCTGCATTTTCTTCAGTTGTTCTGTTGGTTCCTTTATAGCATATTCTTGGCTTTGTGACCTTGCAGGTTTGGAGATCTTGGCATTTCCATGCAACCAGTTCGGAGCACAGGAACCAGGGTCAAATGATGAGATTGTAGAGTTTGCTTGCACTCGCTTCAAGGCCGAGTATCCCATCTTCGATAAGGTACGAGTTGCTTTGATTTCTTCCTTTTAATACAATTGAGCTTCAATTTGAAATCTCTTCGTTTCATGGAGTTATTAAGTAAAAGCGGAGATCGAGTTGTGTCCGATATCTTGCTCAAATTTTCAGGTGGATGTGAATGGTGAGAAAGCTGCTCCGGTCTACAAGTTCTTGAAGTCGAGCAAGGGAGGGCTCTTCGGTGACAGCATCAAGTGGAACTTCTCCAAGTTCCTTGTTGACAAAGAAGGGAACGTGGTGGACCGATATGCCCCAACAAAATCTCCTCTTAGCATTGAGGTAAAAACTCAATTCATGACATCCACTGTGTTTTGTGTTGATATTAAATTTCAAGGTTCCAAGGTATTTGATCTTTCTGGTTGACTGACGTAAACTAAGAAAATTGTTGTTTGGTGTTGGCTTTGCAGAAGGATGTAAAGAAAGTGTTGGGAGTTGCATGAGGACTGAGGAGGCTCCATAGCTGTTGTTGAATAAGTGAGAGTATGTAGGAATAAAAAGCAGTGGAATAAGAAAAACTTTTATGCTCCCTGTTGGATGTTGGATGTTGGATGTTACGAGGAATTATATTTTACTTTGGCTTATTAGACTAAATACATCATGACCTCGCACATTTGTCACATTTTGCACCCTGAATTGATTATTCGTTCACTTAACACCCTGAAATGGTCGAGTTGACCTACTCAATTTTTTTTCTGTTATATCCGTTCCTTTTTATGTCAAAATGACTATGTGTTATCTATATGGATTAAAATACATTAAATTAATAAGGTGCAATTATGGAATTTCACAACTCTCCTTCACAATCTCCACAACCCCAATCTTCTCTCCGGACTTGAAATCTTTGTCCTCTCTTTTCCTTTTTTTGCACCTTTGAGCTTCATTTTCAACCAAATCTATTGTTTGGAAGAGGAAGGAATCCAAATCGACCAAATTCAAATATGAAAATATTAGATTTTCCCCTAATTTTAAATTTTAAATTAGGGTCGAGAAGATCTTTTTCGATGATTGAGATGGTTGTGGGGTTTGCTTAGAATATGAATTTGATAAAGAAAAACGAGAGAGAAAGTGTAATGATAGGACTGAGCAGCAAGAATAGAGAAATGTTGTTGGTGGAATCGCAGCGCGGGCATGCAAACAGGGTGGAGAAGTCTTTTTTGGAGTCTTAGCAGGAGCTCAGAGGCGGCGATTGGAATGGGGAAGCAAAAGGTTTTACTCCCAAGATCACGAGGAGCAATAACAGTGCTAGTTGGAGAAAAAGTTCACATGGGTTCAGTAGTTTTGGTGTTGGGTCTTTCGAGAGCATAAAGAAGAGCAATGGCAGTGCTGCAACTGTTGTTGAGGCTGCAAATGGCAACGTTGGCGGGGGAGGAGGAAGAAGGATGATTAGTTTGTGTTGGAACAAAATCAGAGTACGGTATTCCCCAAACCACATTGACAATAGACTTCTCAGATTCTACTTGACGTCGATGAGGAGTAGTTGGAGGAACGGGCGACGGATCTGGGAAAACCAAGTCAAGCCTCGCCCATTTAATCGGGAGAAGCGTTCTTCGCTTGTATTGAATTATGAATGAGCTCCTGCATTGTTCTTGTAGTTCATTACTTCATGTAGCTTCTGCTGCTGTGTTTCTTATGTAAAACTACACTTTGCCTTTATGCATTATCTGAATGGTTGGTGCGATTCAAAAAAATTGAAGAAGAAGCCACTTTGAATTTTTAATTGTTCCTTGCTTGCTTTTTCAATTTCTCCAATAACAACATTTTTTAAAAATAGCGATAAAACCAAGGCGTTCGAGCTCAAATTCGATTTCAATTTGGAATTGGGATTGGATTTGTATTTGTACTTAGGTTTGGATTTTGGAGATGGTCTATGACAGGACCCGTCCCAACTGGACGTCAAAAACCGTACCCGGTCCTGCTCCCGTCTGACAAGTCAACTGAAAGTCTGAAACTATCCTTCAGTACCTGCCAGACAAGGGAATTTTTGCGCCTGTGCCCGCACATACCTCCACCTCTAGAATAGCCTCGGTCAACGCGCCACGACCTGAAGGGTAAACAAAACAGAAAATGTGTGAGTGGACAAAAATGACCTCTTATAAAAACATTTACCAAAATACATTCTTACCCTCCAGTTTTCACAAACTTGCATGCATATCGTAAAACATGAGTAATAGTATGAAATCATTCAAGTATGAACAGTGGACCGATAAAATCAAAACATATTTTCTCATGGTCCACAAAAACTCATGTTCACCAAATCAGTTTAACATCTCAAAAAGTTCACAGTTTCTTTAAATCATTTTAACCGCTAAACCACGGTTTCCTCAAAATCATTTTCCATAATCCACGGGACTTATTTCCATATCCTGTTGCTTAGAGTCACGTTTATCCCTGCAACGCGTGCATATCAATAGGCTCAAGGACCGCTCAAAATCCGAGCATCCGCTGCTGTGAACACATCATCAGTCAGCAATCCGTCGCTGGGAAAAACCTCACCAGCCGACGATCCGGATCTCGTGAACACATCACTTACCGATCCATATAATCCAGCACATCTGATCTGAGTCAAGCCTCCCCTGGGCTGCAAGACAAAGATCGTGCTACGTGACCTCTTCGGGGTAAACACTTCCATCCCGAAGGCGAGCGTTATCTCCAGGGTGCACTCCGGGGAAAAACATATTTTCTCCCGAAAGCCCTAAATATCCGCAACATATCACCATCACAAAAACCAGTGAAAAACAGTTGCATTAAAAACCAAATCATATATCAACACAGGGTCTCAGCCCCAAGTCCCGATTTACTTTATAAATCCGAAAATCATCAATATCATCATGTCATCACATGGAAATACAATTCCAACCAAAATCACAAATTCCATTGGGTCTCAAGCCCAAAATATCAATATCACGTAAATCCGTGCAACTGTAAACCCGAGTTGCCACGATCACGTAAATCCATGAAATCAATCACTGACTCATAATCCGAGTCCAAATATCATTTTCAACTTCCTGACTCATAACCCGAGTCAAAACATCATTTTCAATCCGGGCTTAGCCCAAAACATCATTTGCACGTTCCTCGTAAAACATGCCCGAAAGACTGATTAAAATAATCACAAAATCACGAGGATACCAAAAATTATCAAATTCATCAAATTCACATGTAAATCCAATTCCGAGTCAAAATCATTATTTACTTGGGATCTCACGCCCACAATATCATTTTTAACTAATTTCATGATTTCTCGAAAATCGTGCCAGAATATAATAATATAATAATCACAAAACCGAGAAATCACCGAATTGAAATACCAATCATGCCAAAGCATATCAAATCATATAATAAAGCATTTTAAATCATATATGCATGCATCACAGTTAGAAAACAGAGTCCACTCACACACACCGTTGAAAACACACACCGTTGAAAACGGTTCGTTTCCGAGCTGCACGTTTTTCCGTAAATTCTGGAAATCACAACTCCTGCCCAAAATCATTATAGAGGGTTACTAACATCTCAAATACTTCATATAATTTCCCCCAAATTTTTTCCGGAATTTAAATACGTATTTTAAACGTAAAACAAAACTTCGGCTAGGCGGAACATTATCGAAACAATATCCGATTTCATCGAAATCAACGTCAAAATGTTCGTTACACTGAGAGGATCAAAAGTCATGTTGACCTCACCTTGAGACTAGGCCGGACGCGCCCTCACGCGCCGCCGTGAGTGGTTGCGCGTGAAACCCACGCGCCAACTACAGTGTCACCAGCCTAACCCGTTTATCTGATAAACGGGTCCTTTAGCTCGCGATCAGACCCGGTTCCAATCCTGTCAATTCGACATTAATTCCTTCAATTGAACATTCATACAGCTTCGTTACAAGTCTAATTAGAGGTCTGTAATAACAATTACACGATTACATACTCCAAACCTCACGATTCGATGATGAACACCAAGAACACACGGTTACTGTCCGTTCATGGAATTCCTTCAATGGCTGCAGGTTTCTTCAAATTGATGCATCCAGAAGCATCACTGGACCATGAGAGACAGTTCCCCTCCATCAATTTCGTCGTTTGATCACTCAATGATCACGACACAAGCTCGATAGTCGTACACTATGCAACCATGGAGCTTCATCAATCTCCAGCGTTTTCCTTCAATTGATCCTTCCAGAAGCATCGTGGGATCCGCAGGAAGATAATCCCCAGCTCAATTTCAACAATCCACTGCTCAATCTCCGCGACTCAAGCTCGAAGTTCCTCACTGTTACCAAATCCGTTCAGAGCCAATTGGGCATGAATTTCTCTCGTTTTTGATTTGAAACAACTCGTCTCAACCTCAGGAAGCTGAATGTGAGCTTCAATTTGATCCTCACGGCCCCTCACTCGACATTTGAATTGACAGGACCCATCCCAATCCCCCCGGGATTAGTGCGGGATGACCCTGCTCCCGTCTGACTCGAAGTGTCAGACAAGGGATATTTCCGACCTTTGCCCTCCCGGGCTATCAGAGTACGCCAGGATCCGGAGGAGGCATGTGATATCTCGGTCTCTGCTACAGTCCACATCCGATGTCAACCTGAAGGGCAGTCAAAACATTAAAAACTGTGAGTGGACAAAACAAAAGTTTATAAAAACATTTTAACGAGAAGACCTTTGTACCCTCCACTAAAAAGCATGCATGCATTCGAAAACCATTTATCCAAAACAAACCATATGTGGGACTAAGCCCAAAGCAGATATAAACCAAGGTCGAAAGGACCACAATGAAAACGACCATACGGGCCACACGCCCAAATCCTGTGCACACCTGTACACACCACATATCATATATCATATATCCATCACATACATATATATAAGTCACACAACCAATCCTGTCACGGTATCCAAAGCCACGCGCGTGCTACCCAGGTCTCAATCCGAGTCTTCTCAAAGTCAAGATCAATGTCCGTAGACCACTGACCCTACCCGAGGTAATAGTAATCATAGCCTTCCTGAGAGTAAGGAACCCAACTGGGGGGTGACTCCACTCAGTCGGTGCTCCGTGACTACTCCGGGGTCCACCCAGGCCAACGACCCTCCCCGGAGGAGATAGTAGAACATGTAAAGGAAGGTAGACGAACATATATATACATAACATAAACATTCATGACCGGTTCCCCTGAACCGTCATGAATCCATAATACCCATAATCAGGTAACATGCCGGTTCCCATAAACCGTCATGTACCGTAATAACCAACAAGGGTTCATGCCGGTTCCCATAAACCGTCATGAACCATAATACCATAACAAGGGTTCATGCCGGTTCCCATAAACCGTCATGAACCTGGGAATCCATTTAAGGTTCCCTGACCTGAAATCAAAACCGTAAAGTGACTGGGTCTCGTACCCGAACATAGGACACCAACTGGGCACCGTGCCCGGAATCTGAGGTCATATGCCCGAGACAAAACCAAATGGGTCTCATACCCGAGTTTATCATTTTGAAATCCAAATTCAGTTCATTTAAATCAATAAAGAAATACAGACCCGTATAAGCACCGTATAAGGCCGAAACCTCGAAATACGTGCTTATACGTAACCACATACAAATGCACCCATGGCATCATCAAACAAGTAAATAAACATATAATAAACATTTATGCATGCACCAATTTAGAAAACAAGGTCCACTCACAGACCGTCCGAGCTGCCGCCTCGATTTGCGTGCCATACGGCTCCCCGAGCCGATCACCGTCACCGGGACTCCCAAACCTATCCAAAGTTTAATAGAAGGTTACTAACTACTTAATTAACCTCCCACTAAAGCCCCGTAATTTTCCCGTATTTTTAACTATTTTTAAAACCGAACCTAAACCTTCCGATGCCCCGAAACATATCGAGACGGTGTCCGATCGACACGAAACCAGTCCCAAAATGTTCGTTACATCGAATAGATGATTTCACATGTTGGAACCTTCCTCAAATTCCTCCCCACGCGCCCACACGCGCCGCCTGAAGTGGCTGCGCGTGGGAGCCACGCGCCTGTGAACAGTACTCCTTCAACCTCTCGACGGCCGGTTCAGACCGGCCGGTCCGGTTCGTTTCTGCAACTGGACCGGCGTAACCGGTCCAGGCCTCCGACTCCCTCATTTTCGGTCCGATTTCTTCCATTCCAATTTCTAAATTTCTATTTTCTCATTTCCAATCTATCCTAATCAAGAAACCTAGGAAAAACTACCCGAAACCCCTTGGTTCGAAATGGACCTCACGGTCCCATTTTTCCGATCGGTCCCCCACGGCTTCTCAGCCGTTAACCCTCACCAAAACCGTCCTAAAACCTTCCTAGCATCCTAATAATCATTCCCTAATCATTTAAAACCAACCATAAAGCTCACATCGAAAAATGAGGAAAAACGGCTTACCGGGTACCCGATCGGGTTTTGGGCTCCCGCCACCGCCCACGGCGGTTCCAGCCACCAGCTGCCGTCCTAGTCCTCCTCTCTCACTCTCCTGGTTCCTCAGATCATAAGGGATGAAGGTTTTGGGATTTTGGGTGAAATGGGATCGGGTAATGGATGGAGGAAAAATGGAAAATGGATGCACGGTTGAGTGTTTTGGTGCATGAGTGGGTGAGGTTGGCCAGTGGATGGGTGACAAGTGTCACTCATCCATTGGTTGCTGAAAAGTAACTGGACTCACTAAAGACAAACTGCACTTTTTGTCTCGTAAAACGTGTCGTCGTGAATAGTAACCGGGAACTTCCGTGAACCGTAACTTCGCCGTCGAACGTCCGAATTCGACGTGCCGCCTGTCTACGGATTCGTATCGTCCTTATCTACGTAACGGTCTTCGGCCCTCGGCCATCGGACCTCCTGGTCAAAAAGTCAACTTTTGACCTACTATTCACCCAAATTACCAAAATGCCCCTAAACTTCCGAACGTCATAACTTCTTCTACGAACATCGGAATTGAACGTGCCACCTGTCTATGAACTCGTGATGTCACGAACTACGTCACGGTCATCGGTCCAAGTCCATTTGACCGCCCGATTGAAAAGTCAACGTTTTGCCACCACTAGGGGCAAAACGGTCATTTCGCACCGTTCGTCCGATTTCGCTCTACTAATCACGGATTAGCCTCACTAATCGTGATTAGTCACTAATCTAATCATGGAATTTGGGACGGGTCGTTACAACCTTCCCTCCTTAATTAATTTCGTCCTCGAAATTCCAACCGACCTAATCTGACCGTTCTTCCCTCCTTAATTAGTTTCGTTCTCGAAACGCCAACTATTCTGATTCCACAACCACCTCGTGGAAAGTAGAATCGACCGCAAAACACGTGTACCCTAGTAGACCCACTAATCAACATAAACCTCGTTTGTAACTAGACGTACCACGAACGCTCATGTCACCTCGTCTACATTC
Organism: Prinsepia uniflora; assembly: GCA_032719365.1. Lineage (NCBI taxonomy): Eukaryota > Viridiplantae > Streptophyta > Magnoliopsida > Rosales > Rosaceae > Prinsepia > Prinsepia uniflora. Next base: position 3,134,390 of record CM064871.1, read on the forward strand.
GACCACGTCGAATAGCAGAAGTCGTACGCTCCGAACTGACACCACCTGTTAGTATCAGAGTAGCCCAAGTATCCTATGATCGACCCACTTGTCAAATCTACCCTTTCACTGACATAAACAACTAGACGGTTCCTTGCTCAACCACTAACTATCCTGACGTCTGCTCCCACTGGGAGTCATCAGACCTCACACCATGATCCACGCTGACACCTCCTACAAACTGTCACCACTTGACAGTCGTCGGTCGCAAACTGCTATGACACACACTCGTGGTTACACTAACCACCAACGGACCCAACCAGGAGTAAACACTTACCCACAAAGCCTTTCACTCAATCTGTGTGTAACTAGACCCATCAGAAATACCATGACCCAATGCACAGTATCCAACGTCCAGTCCACGACCCCAACTAATCTGATGGTGTCAGAACCAATCCGACTACCAATACGCTCTCCAACGCACCACCGGTATAACCTATATACCGTCACCAGACATCCCAAGTCTGCCCGGTGTCGTACCTCGAACAATGAACAAGGTACATATAACTACCCATCAATCAGCCTACAACCACCTAGGTTGTAGTCAATCACGTTTCACTTATGGAGTCTATCTGTCCGATCTAGACAAATCGAAACTCCAACCCATTATCTATTTCCAGATCCGAATCCGAATCCGCAATTTCGTAAGAAATCCCGAATCCGAACCCAGAAATCATATCCATATCATGTCCAAATTCGAATCCGAAATCATCATTCCGTTAGCTAGCATTTGGAATAACTATTTCGAACCCAAATCCATAAAAGAAAATCTATAGTCAAGCTCTAGAATCAAATCCTGAATCGTCACCCAGAATCCGATTCCAAAACCCAAATCTAGAAATCCTTTTTCAAGTTCCAAAATCAAATCCTGAATCGTCATCCAGAAATCTGATTCCAAAACCCGAAATATCGTTCTCGTCTACCGAGACACACTATATCCGAACCTATCGGATACCTGCTCAGATGATTACACATTACATCTGATTGACTTCATAGGGAAGCCGATCCCAACATCAACACAACACTAGGTCAGACAAAATCCGACCTCGCCAGACACCTACTCATCGGACAACTACTCAGGCGAGTAATAAGCCATATGGGACTTACCTCGAAAAGAAGTTCAGTCCAATCATGCTTCACTTAACATCCAAGTAAGAGTAATAAACGCTCCACCTATCTGGACATCCAAATCACAATCCAGATCCAACACTAACAGCGTCTGCCACCAAGCAGAAAATGAGAAATCTCAGTCACCTAACTTCGATATACTCATCTCCTCCTGATGGTCCAGAACAAATCCCGGGTCCACCAACCAATACACAATCAGTGTACGAGTGGCAACCAACAACATCTATATCATCAACGTCATCTACCATCATCAATCATGGTAGAATCCGAGAAGTCACCCAAAATGACCTCGAGTTATCCAATACTAATGCGGAAAACCCGCATTCGATTCGTCACCTCAATCGCAACCTCTTGTGATTCCGAAGTTCCAACTACGTCGGAAACAACATACTCGAACATCAACCACGTGTCCCCGTTAGACTGGTTATGGACACATGCCCATTTACGACCGTATATGTACATCCAAAAGGATGTCAATTCATCCTAACCTGATGTACCACTCTACTGAAAAGTCACAACAGACCCCTGCAGTGATCTGCAGTCAAATCTCTGCAAACCACCATATCTGACCAATCCTGACCAATTCTGGCCAACACTGATCAACTGGTCGCTAGTCCCCCACGGTAGTACTCGATTCTCACGTCTCAACTACCGTTGGATCCTATCCAGTCCATCACTATCCTTGATTCACTCCCGAACCACAGATACCAATCATAAGCCCATCACGTCGGAGTCACATCCCGACTCGTAACTCACCGTCATCACAATCACCGGCACCAGCACCAGCACTAGTACCAGTACACCACCTGTCAGCATCAGCACAAAGTGTGCCAATCAGACAACTCTGGATCTCCGCTCATACCGAACGATGATCCCGTACCTTTGCTCGAATAGGAGAAACTCTGCCTCCTTCGTACCCAACTCATCTGGGTATAGGTACCTTGACAACTCATACGAGAAGAGGAAACGTCCCCCGTACGTCCCCGTCTCATTCTGCGATCGCACTCAACCGTAACCAAGTCGAATCCAGAATCACTACTCACACATATGCGTTATTCACGCACCTCGTACCATCGTCACGACAACCTGAGTCTACTCAACCCGATAAAATTCGACTACGGCTATCGATAGTAGCGTCTGCCACAACCTCGTGCAGACCTAACGCCCAGACCTCGCTATCGAGATTCGCATCCAACGGAATCAACAGCCCGTACCAACTACCCTGTATCCCACTCAGGGATTCCATCGACAAGTACCAACCCTGGTAACCTGTCCAACCCAACTCTAACCAGTCGCAACTCGACTATCCCAATGTCGTCTACCAGGTCACCCGCGACCTTAGTTGTACCAACAATCCATCACAACTATGGTAGCACGACAACCTGCTAGGTCTAACCGATAAGTACAACTCCGACTGCGAAGTGCAGTCCCAACACAAGCTGATATGACTAGACCGACTAACGAACCCCAACTCCGAATAGTCGTCCAAGTCAAACCACTCGTCAACTCACATTTCCGAACCATACACATACGGTAGGGTTCCACGATCACATATAGAGTTCCCTAGAACCCAACTGCATAAGGCAGTAAAATCCACGATCTGACCGACCCCGCGGTCTGGACCTCATAAAGACGTCAATCCAATCCTACCATCAAGCCAACTAGGATTCCTCGAATCTGGCTGCCAACTACCATAAGTTCAACCAGAGTTCCCCGAACTCGACTACTAACCGCCAACAGCAGTAAATCCATTTAACTCAACATAATCTGACCATCTAATGGTCACAACATCGAATCAGTCGTCGAAACCGATCCTACGACCTCGTTAAGACGATCCCAACTAACCGTCTCACGATCAAAACGTTAACGTACAGTTACGTCATCCCTTCCGTAGGGTCACACACTGTCAACCCTGACAGAACTATGGCAACCCCGGCATCTAGTGCCGAACCAAGACATATCATAATTCCATCCTACTAACTATCGTACTGGCACCCTAACTATCAGGTTGACCACGAACTGTAGCCCATTGAGATATCACATCCTCGACCTGCGTACATACTCCAAGAGCTACACGGTTGCTCGAATAGAGACAACCCCGCTCTGATACCACGTTGACAGGACCCATCCCAATCCCCCCGGGATTAGTGCGGGATGACCCTGCTCCCGTCTGACACGAAGTGTCAGACAAGGGATATTTCCGACCTTTGCCCTCCCGGGCTATCAGAGTACGCCAGGATCCGGAGGAGGCATGTGATATCTCGGTCTCTGCTACAGTCCACATCCGATGTCAACCTGAAGGGCAGTCAAAACATTAAAAACTGTGAGTGGACAAAACAAAAGTTTATAAAAACATTTTAACGAGAAGACCTTTGTACCCTCCACTAAAAAGCATGCATGCATTCGAAAACCATTTATCCAAAACAAACCATATGTGGGACTAAGCCCAAAGCAGATATAAACCAAGGTCGAAAGGACCACAATGAAAACGACCATACGGGCCACACGCCCAAATCCTGTGCACACCTGTACACACCACATATCATATATCATATATCCATCACATACATATATATAAGTCACACAACCAATCCTGTCACGGTATCCAAAGCCACGCGCGTGCTACCCAGGTCTCAATCCGAGTCTTCTCAAAGTCAAGATCAATGTCCGTAGACCACTGACCCTACCCGAGGTAATAGTAATCATAGCCTTCCTGAGAGTAAGGAACCCAACTGGGGGGTGACTCCACTCAGTCGGTGCTCCGTGACTACTCCGGGGTCCACCCAGGCCAACGACCCTCCCCGGAGGAGATAGTAGAACATGTAAAGGAAGGTAGACGAACATATATATACATAACATAAACATTCATGACCGGTTCCCCTGAACCGTCATGAATCCATAATACCCATAATCAGGTAACATGCCGGTTCCCATAAACCGTCATGTACCGTAATAACCAACAAGGGTTCATGCCGGTTCCCATAAACCGTCATGAACCATAATACCATAACAAGGGTTCATGCCGGTTCCCATAAACCGTCATGAACCTGGGAATCCATTTAAGGTTCCCTGACCTGAAATCAAAACCGTAAAGTGACTGGGTCTCGTACCCGAACATAGGACACCAACTGGGCACCGTGCCCGGAATCTGAGGTCATATGCCCGAGACAAAACCAAATGGGTCTCATACCCGAGTTTATCATTTTGAAATCCAAATTCAGTTCATTTAAATCAATAAAGAAATACAGACCCGTATAAGCACCGTATAAGGCCGAAACCTCGAAATACGTGCTTATACGTAACCACATACAAATGCACCCATGGCATCATCAAACAAGTAAATAAACATATAATAAACATTTATGCATGCACCAATTTAGAAAACAAGGTCCACTCACAGACCGTCCGAGCTGCCGCCTCGATTTGCGTGCCATACGGCTCCCCGAGCCGATCACCGTCACCGGGACTCCCAAACCTATCCAAAGTTTAATAGAAGGTTACTAACTACTTAATTAACCTCCCACTAAAGCCCCGTAATTTTCCCGTATTTTTAACTATTTTTAAAACCGAACCTAAACCTTCCGATGCCCCGAAACATATCGAGACGGTGTCCGATCGACACGAAACCAGTCCCAAAATGTTCGTTACATCGAATAGATGATTTCACATGTTGGAACCTTCCTCAAATTCCTCCCCACGCGCCCACACGCGCCGCCTGAAGTGGCTGCGCGTGGGAGCCACGCGCCTGTGAACAGTACTCCTTCAACCTCTCGACGGCCGGTTCAGACCGGCCGGTCCGGTTCGTTTCTGCAACTGGACCGGCGTAACCGGTTCAGGCCTCCGACTCCCTCATTTTCGGTCCGATTTCTTCCATTCCAATTTCTAAATTTCTATTTTCTCATTTCCAATCTATCCTAATCAAGAAACCTAGGAAAAACTACCCGAAACCCCTTGGTTCGAAATGGACCTCACGGTCCCATTTTTCCGATCGGTCCCCCACGGCTTCTCAGCCGTTAACCCTCACCAAAACCGTCCTAAAACCTTCCTAGCATCCTAATAATCATTCCCTAATCATTTAAAACCAACCATAAAGCTCACATCGAAAAATGAGGAAAAACGGCTTACCGGGTACCCGATCGGGTTTTGGGCTCCCGCCACCGCCCACGGCGGTTCCAGCCACCAGCTGCCGTCCTAGTCCTCCTCTCTCACTCTCCTGGTTCCTCAGATCATAAGGGATGAAGGTTTTGGGATTTTGGGTGAAATGGGATCGGGTAATGGATGGAGGAAAAATGGAAAATGGATGCACGGTTGAGTGTTTTGGTGCATGAGTGGGTGAGGTTGGCCAGTGGATGGATGACAAGTGTCACTCATCCATTGGTTGCTGAAAAGTAACTGGACTCACTAAAGACAAACTGCACTTTTTGTCTCGTAAAACGTGTCGTCATGAATAGTAACCGGGAACTTCCGTGAACCGTAACTTCGCCGTCGAACGTCCGAATTCGACGTGCCGCCTGTCTACGGATTCGTATCGTCCTTATCTACGTAACGGTCTTCGGCCCTCGGCCATCGGACCTCCTGGTCAAAAAGTCAACTTTTGACCTACTATTCACCCAAATTACCAAAATGCCCCTAAACTTCCGAACGTCATAACTTCTTCTACGAACATCGGAATTGAACGTGCCACCTGTCTATGAACTCGTGATGTCACGAACTACGTCACGGTCATCGGTCCAAGTCCATTTGACCGCCCGATTGAAAAGTCAACGTTTTGCCACCACTAGGGGCAAAACGGTCATTTCGCACCGTTCGTCCGATTTCGCTCTACTAATCACGGATTAGCCTCACTAATCGTGATTAGTCACTAATCTAATCATGGAATTTGGGACGGGTCGTTACATGAATTCCCCCCCAAATTTTCTAAATTTTCGATTTTGATTTCATCCTCCCTCACTCTGTCCCGTGTGTTTCTCTCAATTAATACAATCTTCAAGTCTCACAATTCCCTCAATTCTGCCACGAGAAGGCAGCCAAGTCCCCCAGCTCACACACTCAATTGATGTAGTTCACGGTATAAGGAAATATGGAGGAAATGGAAGAGAAAATGGAGGACAAGGATGATTAGGGATGATGATGATGTTGTAATGATGGTGTCGGGAGGGAAACATGGATCAGATTTCAGGGGATGGGTGACACTTGTCACTCATCCGGATGTGCACAGTCACCGGGTACTGTTCATTATTAAAATATTATTTTATTCCCGGTTCGTTCGGTTAATCGAGCCCGATTCCGTGACCATAACTTCGTCGTCGAATCTCCGATTTCGGCATGCCGCCTGTCATTGAATTCGTATCGACGAGACCTACGTAACGGTCCTTGGCCCTCGTCCATCGGACCTCCCGATCAAAAAGTCAACATTTGGCCCCTAATATGCCAAATTACCAAAATACCCCTCAACTTCCGAACATCATAACTTTCTCTACGAATGTCGGAATTGAACGTGCCACCTGTCTATGAACTCGTGACGTCCCGAACTACGTCACAGTCATCGGTCAAAGTCCATTTGACCACCCGAACTAAAAGTCAACATTTTGCCCACGCCAGGGGCAAAACGGTCATTTTGCACGTTTCGTCCGATTTCACTCAACTAATCCCCGATTAGTCATTCTAATTCACAATTAATTAATATTCAATCCCGATATTCGGGACGGGTCATTACAGTCTAATTATTGTTAGTGAACTTTGGGGTAAATACGAAAAAAAAAGGTGATGTATGTGAGTGCATATGCGGAAAAAGAGCGCAAGGTGAAGGAGAATTGGAGAGGTGCAGTTATGATGATTATATTGTAAATTTGGTCTTCTAAGTTTTTAAAATTTCAATTTTGCTGCGCTTAAATATGTTCTTCCTGGAAATCCTGATTAGGAAGAAGGTGAGTAGAAAAAGAGCGCATTCAGTTAATTAATTAAATTTGTTTCAAGGGGGGGTTTTTGCAAGAAAATCTTACCTTGTTGAAAGTTTCGATCTCTTGTTAGCTTTTCAATCAAACTTATTGCGTTCCAGTTGGTCCAGCTCATTTGGCACTTCTTTAAACCCTATAATTTTCCCCCCAATTTCGACCTGGAATGCAAACTGGTGAGAGATGACTGATTTGACACTTGGGGTCCCAAAACCATCCCACATCACCGCTGGCATGGCAAAAGGGTGCCAGACTACCAGCTTGTTAAATTTTCTTATTTTATCCTTACTTTTTACGGCAACATAACACCATGAACGGAAAAGAAGTTGAGTGACCCTACTCGGCAATTTCAAGGTGTTAAGTGAACAAATAATCAGTTCATGATGTAAAGTGTGACAAATATGTGAGTTTATGGTGCATTTAATCTAATAAGCTTTTTACTTTTACATAGATGATGTGTTTGTTGAATTGAACTGACCTTTGACATACGTTATCAGACACGTCTTTCATTTCCGATCACTTCGCATCCTTTTCATGTGGAAGTTGCTCTAGTCCACTTAATTTTGTCCATTTATCGCTAAGCATTATTTCTCCATCAATTTGTAGCGGGAGGTCTTTTGTAAAATTTTATTCTTGTTCCTTTGTTCGCGATTGGGGTTCTAATGGACCTAAGGGGCTGCTCTTTATATTATTTTATGATATTTTGAAACGTCGTCGACCAAAAGAAACACTTGTGTTTGGCATTTTGTTACAGAATTGAATGAGGCTCAAGAGCAAAGCCCATATGCTCCAAAGTTTAGAATATTGATTTTGTCTGATCAAGTATTTCTGCCTAATATATTGTGAGGAATATTACTAAGTTAAATTTTTTTAATTAACATTTGAGGATATCCGCTTTGATTCATGCCGCTATGGCGCTATATATGGTAAGTGGTAACAGCTGGCGTCCTTAAAAAGAAAAACGAAGGGCCTAACCGTCATTGGGTCAACTTAGATTGTAGAGTGTAGACGTGACGGCCCATCATTGGAGATATGGGAAATGAGTCCAAAGCGCATTTTCAACGCTCTCTTCTCTCTCTCTGCTGCTTCCCCCATAGGCCATAGTTGTTCTAGCTCTACAATAGTTTGAAGGTTGATCCCAGATAATCAAGATGACAAGCCAGCCAACAGAGAACCCAAAAACAATTTACGAATTCACTGTCAAGGTAAAACTTGTATTCATACGCTCTTCAGTTATTAGTTTATACTCTCTCTTCTGCTTCTTTTTTTCATTTTTTCATTTTCTGATGAATCTTTCTAGGTGTGTTTTTATTTTTAGGACTGTAAATATTCACCAAAAATATAAATTTATTAGTAGATGGGTAGTTTTGGAGTTAAATATTAGTGAAAATAACAATCCGTAAATAAAATTTGAATGTTGGGTGCTCCATCTTTTGCATATTTTGAGAATTTTCTTGGCTCTATTCACTAGGCCTATTATTCGCAACCCAAAGGATGAAACAAATGTTGGGAACAGATGAAATGTTCGTTTTTTTTTTTTTTTTCTAACCGATATTGTTGGAGATTCGGTTGAGAATTATTGTTTGTGTCTTTGATTTGTAGTTGGTGTGTGAAATTGTTAGTTTTTATGTTCATTCAGGATGCTAAGGGAAATGATGTGGACCTTAGCCTTTACAAGGGAAAAGTCCTGTTGATTATCAATGTTGCTTCCAAATGGTAGTATTCCTCATATTCGTCGTCGCCTTTCACATTTATTCTTTTTCTTCCTATTGTTGTTTTTCACTGTTTGTGGCAGTGGACTGACCAACTCAAATTATTCGGAACTGAATCAACTATATCAACAATACAAAGATCAAGGTTTGCATTTCGAAATTCGAACGAATGTTTTTCTTCAACCCCATCATTTTGAGTATTGACAAAGAAATTTGATTGCAATATTGGTAACTATGTCTAGGAAAATTAGTACTGAGCTGACATCTATCAAGTTTGTTTGAGTCCCTTCTCTGTTGATCGTGTGAATGTTTTGTTGTTTTTTCTCATTAATTTGCGTGGTTCTGAATCTGCGGCAGAGTAATTTTATCAGGAAAAAACATGTACACCACCGTGCAATGCAGAAGTCTTTACAAAAATAAAATTATCAATGTAATATGACTAATTCAAAGCATAATGAATGATTTGCTGCCTGTTTTGCGTTTTTCCCATTGCATGATATACTTGGGGATTGATGCAGGGTTCGAGATACTGGCATTTCCTTGCAACCAGTTTGGTGATGAGGAACCTGGAAGTAATAAGGAGATCGAAGAGTTTGTCTGCACTCGTTTCAAATCAAAATTTCCAATATTAGACAAGGTACTTCCAGGACCAGTAGATTATGCTGTATTTATACTTTCAAGAGTTTACACATATTACACTTTTAGGCCATCCAAAAGGATTTTGTACCACAAGCTCATCTACTATTTTTGTAATGCACATGTCCAATGCTATCTATGTTCATGCAGACAAAACTCAATATAGTTGTTAAGACTAGTTGACTATCTCGTTCTATTTCAAGGATTTTAAGCATGATACATTTAGGTCACATATGGTGGGTCGCATGGATTGGATAGCTTATCAATTTCAATGTATTTTGAAGCTAGAAGTGGATGTTATGGTGAGCGAATTAGACGTAGAAGGAAACTTATCTCTTCTAATCCTACTAATTCTTGGGGATTGTATTGGATAAGTGCTTCTATGTCTAATACCCTCTATTCTCCTTACCCTTACAATGAAAACAACCACTTTTACCTTCAAAATACATTTAATTTGATGAGTTATTCCATCCAATCCAATACGACCCACCAAAGGTGGCTTCATGGTAGTCAAAACTATAATAATTGCAGAATTTTACATGAGATCTTCCTGCCGGCCATTCAACTTATTGGAGAGTTTGGATGGTATTGTAATAATGTGAGATGTTTGTTAATCGTTCCTCTTGTTTGTGTGTTAGATTGAAGTAAATGGAGACAATGCTGCTCCATTGTATAATTTTTTAAAGTTAGGCAAATGGGGCTTGTTCGGAGATGATATTCAGTGGAACTTTACCAAGTTCCTAGTTGACAGGGATGGCAAAGTTTCTGATCGCTATTACCCAACCACTCTGCCACTTAGTATTGAGGTAAAACCCGAATATCTGATTCTGGGATGTAATTATGTTATGCTGCCTGTGTTTTTGTTTACTGTGGTTGCTTATCATTCGATTTCAGAGCAATTTAATTGTGCCCGGTTTCTGATATCTTACTTCTATTGCAGCACGACATAAAGATGCTGTTGGGAGTGTTGTGAATCTGAGATGTGAAGGCTTCACAATAGGTTCATAGCGTAAGCAGTATGCATATGTTTGCCCTTGTGTATGAAATTTAGATGATGAAAAAAATACTGTGCCTTGCTTCTGCGTGTTGTTTATTATATTCTGCAAACTGAGCTAAACTATTTGTATTTTAGAATTGAATTTATTTGAAATCTTTACCCTTCCCATCTTATTCCCAGTAAATCATTTTCTATACTGAAACCAACTTACAAGAGCTTGGTACTTGCCGGTGAATGTTTTTCAGAAGCATAATGGTTAGGTTCATCTAGGTAACGTTCTCAATTTTTGTTTTTTAAAGTCTACTCATTAATTCGTCCTTCAAATTATGACTTGAATCCCAATTTGCCTCTTAAATTTCAGTTTGTTCTAATTGACCTATGAATGCCATCTTACAAGCTCAGCTATTCACAAGATTTATATTTGACAGAGTTAATGAAAATAGGACAAATGAGGATATTAAGGTCATCTCTAGCAATGCCCTTCTGTAGGCTTTGTTATCTTTTCTTTGGATTAATGACAATTATTCTTTAAGTTTTTTACTCAAGTTGCACCTTGAATTATTATTTTTGTCTCAAAATACACTCTGAAGTTCTTGTGCCAAAATGCACCTTGAAACCCCATTTTCGTTCTAAGTTATTTTTTTCTGTCTAAAATCGTTAATTTTAGGGGTACAATTGTCTACTTGGACAACTTAGCAACTGTGTTAGTCATGAAGGTCTTCTAGCAGTGACACCCACACGCTACCCACATAGCCGCAATAATGGAGAGCTGAAGCTAACGCTACCTAACTCATCTCCTTTGACCCCAATCGAATTTCTAGAAAGAGCAGTCACCATTATGGAAACTACCCCTCCATTATTTACGAATACACCACTTGCATGTGGACACAAACTCACTATCGATGTCTTCGAGTTGCCTTCTCCATCTCATCCCTCGGCATCACGAGGGGCCACGTGGTGTCTGTTATCTCACCTAACATCCCTGCCATGTACGAGCTCAACTTCACCGTTCCCATGTCTGGCGCCACCCTTAACAGCATCAACACCTAACTGGACCTCTCCCGACATAGCTAGACAATCACGAGCGATTATGCTCATGTCTGACAGTTACTACTCAAAAGTCCAAAACAACTGTAAAAGAGTTTATAACAACCACAAAATAGTCAACTATCAGACCATGAATAAACATAAATCTCGCTAGTTCATGCATTCGCCTCTCGAGCCTTGCTTCCCACGCATCGTCCCTAAAGGGTCATAAAACCAAGAAAACATGTGAGTGGATAAAAACAAATATTTTTAAAACGTAATTTGAAAACGTCCATCATTTACCCTCCGTTTTCCAAAACTATGCATGCATACGAAAACTCATTTCATTTTGATTAAAATAAAACACAATTTACAATCTCAAAACCCGTAAAAAGTGATCCCACATCAAAAGCAAAATTTAACATCAAAAGCACCCAAAATCCAACATATACCTCACCCAAGTCACCATAACAGAAATCACGCACATGCATCACAAAGGTCAACACAAAACCATCACACCAATCACACAAACAAACCACATACAACCCATCAACGACATACAATGTCAAACATCAAACCACTGCACTACTGACAGGCACAGTGACATGACCCGTCCTCGAAGGACTTTGATAACCGTGCCCGGCCCTGCTCCCGTCTGACAAGTCAACTGAAGTTACGAAATTACCCTTAGCACTTGCTAAACAAGGGATAACCGCACCTGTGCCCACTCATGCCTCCACCTCTCGAATAGCCTTGATCATTGCGCCACGACCTGGAGGGTCAAGAAAAACATAAAAGATGTGAGTGGACAAAAATAAACTTTTATAAATACATTTGAGAAAAATCAATCTTACCCTCTAGTTTCACAAACATGCATGCATATCATAAAACATGAGTAATAGCGTGAAATCAATTAAGTAAGAACAGTGGACCGATAAAATTAAAACATGTTTTCCCATGGTCCACATTTTCTCTGAACTTATGTTCATCAAATCAGTTCATGATATAAAGTATCTGGACACAAATATCAATAAATCACAAATATCACCAATCCTCAATATCCAATCTCAATATCCAAGTAACCGTCACGATATCAATGCAACTCGTGCAAACTCGGGAGTCTCACGTCCGAGTACATCCCCAGGATCTACGACATCTGGGGTGATATCATCTCTAGGATCTACGACGTCTGGATGATATCATCATAATCTCACACTCTTGAGATTGAGCCTCCCTCGGAGCTACTCATCTCCAGGCAGTGGATCGTGACTACTCCAGGATCTATGACGTCTAGAGGAGACTATCAAATCACAGAGGATAGTATATGTGGAACAGTTACCAAATCCAGTAATCTCATTTTAAAACCATTTATGTCTCAAATCAAATAAAAAACATTTCAACAGTGCCTATGCCCGAAACATAGCTTTCACAAAGCAAGTTCCATAAATCCATCATAAAACGGTGTCCAGAATTTACTTTATAAATCAAAATCATCAATTTAATCATATTCACATGTGACTCCAAATCCGAGTCAAAATCACTATCCAATTGGGTCTCAACCCCAAAATATCATTTTCACGCAAATCCGTGCAATTACAACCTTTGTTGCCAATTTCACATAAATCCATAAAATATATTCAAAAGCATTACAAATCCATCAAATCATTTCCTGACTCATAATCCGAGTCAAAATCAATCTCAAATCCCGGGCCTTCGTCCAAAATAGCAAATTCACAATTTTCTCGAAAGTCGTGCCCAAAACAATATAAAACAATATAATATTTTCAAAATCCGGAAATCATCATATCGAAACATTAATCATGCCAATTCATTTCAAATCATACAATAAAGCATTTAAAATATATATGCATGCATTCTGGGTAGAAAACAAAAGTCCACTCACACACCGTCCATATCGCTCGCTTTCCGAGCCGCACATTTTTCCGTAAATTCCGGAAGTCACCATTCCTGTCCAAAACCATTATCGAGGGTCACTAACACTTCAATATACCTCATATAATTTTCCCCAATTTTTTCGAGATTTAAATACGTATTTTAAACGTATATTAAAACTTTGGATACACAGAACACTATCGAAACGGTATCCGATTTCCTCGAAACCAGTGCCAAAATGTTTGTTACATTAAATGGGACAAAAAATCATGTTGAACTCACCTCGGGAATCGAGCCCATGCGCCCTCACGCGCCGCCACAAGCGGCTACTGTTCACCTTCTTCACCTATTTCTCTGTTAAACGGGTCGTTCAGCCCGCGTGTTGACCCGGTTCAATTCCTACCAATTTCCACTCTTTTTCTTCAATTGATTCAGCTAATCATATCATTTTAATGTTAATTGAAGGTCTGTAAATTCAATTTTTATGATTCCTTACCTCGAAGGCATTCGACTAAGCCTCGAGAGTTCAAGGTCTGTTCATCATTCGATTCTCTCACTGGTCATCAATTCCTCTAAATTGATTCGTCCTGGAGCTTCATAAAAGTCTGATAAACACATTCCAAATCTCAATTTCATTATTCTAATCCTTCAATTACACAACTCAATCCTCGAATTGCTCTACTTCCGCCATGTCAGTTCTGAGCCAAAAGGATACCAATTCCTTTCATTCTTGAGGTAATCCTGGTCGAAACAGTCTCAGGAAGCTCAAACCAATCTCAATTTGGAGTATCACGACCTACAAATTCAAATTCGAATTTTAGGAGAATTTGAATTCCTACGGGTTTGGTTTTTCGGGTTTCCTGTACGATTCTAGGTAATTAACCTTTTCTCCTTCTCTGTTCTTCCTCTCTAATTATCTCTTTGTTCCACTCACAGATCTATCAGACAGGGAGATTGAGGTCTGCGGGTGTGGCCATACTACTGCTCTGTTTTTATTTGAAACACACCCACACACGATTTGTTTCTTAGTTTTTAAACCTCCACACCGCCCAATTATGCACGGTCACAAGCCACTAATCTCTCTTACCAAGTGACAGATGTCACTTAACTACCAAGGTGAGTCATAATCGTATTGACTCATCCAAAACCCAGTCAAATTACCTTTTTACCTTTCTTGGACAAATTACCAAATTGCCATTCGCAGTCTCAGACCCGTATCTTTTACATCCGAACTCTGATTGACGCATGCCGACTATCTACGGATTCAGCGTCCTGAGACCTACTCAACAGTCTCTTCAGAAAGTCCAAAAAGTGTTCCGGTCAAAAAGTCAACTTTTGGCCCTTACAACCACGGCCAAAATCGTCATTTCCTTCAAATTTTCCAAATGTTCCTTTTTCAAATTTCTGGGTCGTTACACACACCACAAATTCACTCGGAAACCGAAGCCCAGCTCGACGTCCGAGTCATCACAACACAATCTTAAGAACTGGAGCCTTACTCGATGTTTGAGACTAACCAACCAATAAACATAATCTAAACATATATCATGTCTCAAGAATCATCACATCAATACACACAATTAATCCATAACCAATATCATCCTCGAAGCACAAGCACATATCAATCTTTATATCACAAGTGCACTACTGGTAGACATATCACTCACTCGGGATATAGAGCCATGCTCGATGTTCGAGTGAAAACCGACTTAGGATACAGAGTCCCACTCGACATCTGAGTCGCCATCACACACTAGTCTTAGGATACAGAGCCTTTCTCGATGTCTGAGACTACCCATCACAACACCAGAAACATATCCATATGAAACCACATCAGGTACCGTAATCACAATCATACACAATACCAATCACAAGATTCAGAGCCTTATTCGGCGTCTGAGACTAATCAATCAATAAGCATCATCACATATAACCAACCCAAGTCCAAACCACAACTATCACCACAATTCACATCATCAATACCAAGAAACACATACTTATATAACATCTCAATATCACAAATCAAATCCACAATCATCACCTCAAACCTAAACTCAAATCCAAACTTTTCACCAAGCCTCGTAAAACATGCATATATAGCCTTTTTTTTATGAAAATAATCCGGTAATCAAAACGATCCCACATCATAGACATTATCATCACAAATATGGAGAAAAAATTATTTGATCACATTTTACCCAAATCCACAATTAAAACAAAATCCGAGAACATATAGTCAAGAAAGCCTCGTAAAACATATCATCTAAATACTTCCTAAGAACCATCCAAAATCATATAAAAATACCAATAAACCAACATCCATATCTCATATTATAAGCCACATTCAATCCCAAAATCACAATCGAAATGGAATCCGAAAACATAATTTATGGAAAATCTCGTAAAACACGGAATAACAATAATTAATTATAAAATCACCGAAAATCGTATAAAATTTTCGATCACATAATAAAACATTTAAAACACATAAATATGTATGAACAATATTTTAATAAAATAAAACGTCCACTCACACACCGTCCATGTAGTCGAACCTCGCTTTGTACGTATTTTCGTAATTTCTGAGAATCGTAAAACCGTCTATGAAGTCGAACCTCGATTTACACGCATTTATGTACTTTTTGAGAATCACAGAACCTGCCATAAATCACATCCAAATGTCATTAACCATCCCAAATATCTTCTATTTTAATCCCACAATTTTTCAGGATTTTTGAACAAATTTAAAATAACTCCTAAACTTTCCGACAACCAAAACTACCTCGAAACGGTGTGCGGTCGACTCGAAACTTGGGCCAAAATGTTTGTAACATAAAAAACTGTAAAATACATGTTGAACGCACCCTTAAACTTGCTGGCACGAGCCCCCACGTACTGCCTGAATCAGCTGCGTGTGAAGCCCACGCGCCAACCCCGTTTCATTTTTTTTCCAGGTCGCCTGACCCGGGGACCCGACCCCGTCCTATCTCACTAGTTTTTCATCCTTTTTCAACTCTATTTCAACCAAACTATTCTACATTAGCCTAGAAAGAGATCTGTATAATCAAAGTGTAAGAAAACTTACCAGAAACCGTTCACCAATTGATAACCTCGCGGCCAAATCACACCCTTACTTTTTGGGTGATCCAGCGTCCAAAATCATGTCTTAAGGGCTTTTTGGGGTCGTAGGGACTGGAAGATGATGATAGTAAGCTTGTTACTAAGCTTCCCATCGAAAATGTGATTGTGCCACTCAAACCCACAAAATTCCTCTTGGGTTTGATATGGGTCAAACACCTCTAACCACCATTTTTCTTCTCTATTTTTCTTCCTCCACTCGCTTTACTCTTTTAACAACTCAGACCTTCAAAAAGGGCAAAAATGTAAATTTGGAAAAGATTTGTATAAAATGACGATTTTACCCTTGTGAATAGTGTGGTCAAATGTTGACTTTTTGATTGGCAGGTCGGTCGGACGTTGGCCGATGACCGTGACGTAGTTTGGGACGTCACGAGTCCGTAGACAGGTGGCACGTCCAATTCGGACGATCAGGGAAGAAGTTATGGTGCTCAGAAGGTCGAGGGCATTTTCGTAATTTGGTTAAAATGAGGGAAATTGTTGACTTTTTATTTGACTATTAGTTTTTACGCGAATCGAGGACTATTAGATAAGTCTCGACGTCCTGAGTACAACGACAGGCGGCACGCCGTCATAGGACGTCAGACGGTTAAGTTGTGGGTCTAAATAGGTGAGGGGTAAAATGGTAATTTGGACTTGCAAGGGTAGTTTGGTCTTTTGACACCTGGGGCAATGTGTCCAACCAGATAAGGCCATCTGGGAAGCTGGGATAGGATATTTTGGGCTGTGTCCACAGGGTGTTTGACACCTGGTGACTTCCTAGAGGTTTCTAGCCTAATTCTACACGGTTGCACATTTTAAATGGCTGGTTAATCGTTCAACGAGAAAAACAGAGACTGAGGCCGTGAGTTTAAATCGATTAGTGTTCAGTGTGTGAGTTCTTTGGGCTTGAGTGAGTAATCAAATGAGTTCTAGTGAGTTGTGTGATCGTGTTGAGGAAAACGTAAGGGATTAGCTGTGTGTGTGAAAGGGAGGAAAACTAGAAGCAAAACAGAGAACAACTGTGCACGACCGTGAACCTCCATCGATCAAACCCATCGAAGTTGGGCTTGTGGTGGTGTTTAGGGAGCTGAGGAGTGACTCTGGACGTGCAGGGCCACGGCGGAGCTCACGGCGGTGAGCAGAGAACATGTAAGCCGTTTTAAGTCCCCTGTTTTTCCCAAAGACGGTCTAGATTAAATCGATGGTTTTGGCTCCTTGTTGAACTACTGTGTGATTGGTTATCATATTAGGAGGTTACCCAGGTGCCCCAAGCTTCGAAACCGTGACGGGGAGAGCTCGAGGTGGCCGGGAACCGCGACTGGAAATTCAGAGTTCTGGTTCGAAGTTTAGGAGGTAAGGTTTTGAGTTTTATTTTGTGTTTTAGTTAAGAGAATCGATCATAAATGCAAGGACAAACCTAATGGTGAACAAAGAATTGGAAATGGACTGGAAATGGGTGAAAACCAGCCTCGCCGGCTCGGTTGGACCAGACCGGTCTGAACCGGGTTGGCTGAAGGTTGACGATGAACAGTAGTAGGCATGTGTCTCCCATGCGCAACCCCTTTGGAAGGCGCATGGAGCAGGTTTTTGTGTAGTGTCCAACATGGTTTTCACTCTAATCGATGTAACGAACATTTTGGGACAAGTTTCGAGTAGATCGGACACCGTCTCGGGATAGTTTTGAGTGTCCAAAGGTTTAGGGGTTAATTTAATTACGTTTAAAAATCCCAAAAAAGTGGGAAAATTAGTGTGAGCCTTAATGAAGTGTTTGTGACCCGGTATTGTGGTATTTGACAGGTCGGGATACTCCTGAGACAGTCGAGGAGCGTACGGAGTGCGATTGACGCGTTTGGACCAAGTGAGTGGACTTTTCTTTTCTAACCGAGCATGCATAACTGTTTTTATATACTTGTTTCATGTTTTAAATATTATTTTATGTTATTGATTATTCTATATCTGTTTTACATAATTGCACATTTTTCGAGGCGTTTCTTAGATTTATACGTATTTCGGCTCGTTTTACGAGGTATGATTTGATTTTGATTCGGATGCTATGATTTTGGGATTTAAATATATAACTGATTTTCAATGATTATAAATGAGCTTTGAAACATGATTTGATAATCAAGGTTTTCGGTTTTAGAATCGGATTTCGGAAATTGAGATTTGGTTTTAAAGCTTGAAAAGGGATTTCCGAATTTGGATTCGGAATGACGGTTCTGAACGCTGGCATGGCGTCAGAATAGTGATTTCGAATTCGGGTTCGAACATGGATTTAGAAATGATTTAAAAACGGTTTGGATTGGATTTGCTGGATCTGGTTATTGGGTTTAAAGACTCGGATTATGATTATGACGGGGGCGGGCCCAGATTGGGTTTAAAGACCCGGATTGAGTTTAAAGACTCGGGAGTTTAAAGACTCGGATACTATGATTTTCTCCCGTAGGCGTGTTGAGTTTAAAGACTCGGGAGTTTAAATATTCAGATTATATTGAGGTCTGGATTGAGTTTAAAGATTCGGATAGATCCAGTAGGTTCGATTGGATGATGATATTTTGTATTTCATGTTTTTATGATGATGTTTTCATACGATTATGATACGGTTTATATAGTTGTTTTCAGATACTGAGTTATGCATGCCTGTTTTTAAAACGGAGGGTAAAATCATGGTTTGTTTATTAAACTGTTTTTGAAACTCTTATTTATTTTTAGTCTACTCACACTTTTATGGTTTTAAATACCTTTCAGGTCGTGGTGCAAGCGTCGGGGTTAACGTCGAGGCAGAGGCAGAGGTAGAGGCATAGAGTTTTCCATTGCGTGTTTAGTCAGCTCACAGTAGGACTTTTGTTCTTTTCCTGTATTGTTACTATGCTCTGTATTACTGTTGACTAGTTGTATTATAATTTCTCCCTGGTCTGACAATGTATGCTTGGTGGTTGCTTTGAGGTTATTTTGGTCTTTTGAGTGTGATTGTCAGACGGGAGCAGGGTTCGTCCCCGTTATCGAGGTGATAATCAGGGTGGGTCCTGTTAATTGGTATCAGAGCATAGGTTAATGGTTTGTGTCTGGCACGTGGTTGTGTCTAAGTCGTTATACTGACTTTATGCCTCTTTCAGAGTACGATCGACCATGCCTCCGAGACGTGAGCCCCCTCCACAACCTGCAGAAGACGTTGCGCGAGATGCGGAGAGTGCTACGATTGAGCGAGCCCAGCGTCTAGGGGCTACGATGTTTAGTGGTGGGGCAGTGTCAGGACCCGACCCTCCTCGGTCAGGACCCGACTCATCTAGCACCATATTGTCCGCTTTGGGTCTCGCCCTCACTGTTTTGTTTTTGGGAGCTCATGGTGCAACTTCCCAGAGGGTCACCCATCATGGAATTGCACCAGCCTCAACTCGCTTAACTTTGGGGTTCCAATCCCACCCAAAGACACTTGAGCTCCCAAAAGGCCTAGTGCTAGATAGGTGTGTGCCTACACCTTTAAGGCACACCACCATCCTCTCCCAGACCATTCCCCCTCGCAGGAATGTGGGATTGTTCACCTTTCCCTTCAGAACACGGGTCTTACAATCCACCCCCTTAGGGCCCAGCGTCCTCGCTGGCACACTTCCCGGTCGGGGTCTGGCTCTGATACCAAATTGTCAGGACTTGAGCCTCCTCGGTCAGGACCCGACTCATCTAGCACCATATTGTCCGCTTTGGGTCTCGCCCTCACGGTTTTTTTTTTTCGGGAGCTCATGGTGCAACTTCCCAGGGGGTCACCCATCATGGAATTGCACCAGTCTCAACTCGCTTAACTTTGGGGTTCCAATCCCTCCCAAAGCCACTTGAGCTCCCAAAAGGCCTAGTGCTAGATAGGTGTGTGCCTACACCTTCAAGGCACACCATCATCCTCTCCCAGACCATTCCCCCTCGCAGGAATGTGGAATTGTTCACTGTTCCCTTCAGGACACGGGTCTTACAGGCAGACCCTGAGGAAGCCCACATGTGGATTACTCGACTTGAGCGGATATGCGATGCCCCCCGTAGGATCGAGTGTTGTTAGCTACCTTCTTGCTAGACGGTGCAGCGTATAAGTGGTGGTATACGCTTGAGTTGTCAGGATGGGATGCCCACACCGTGACTTGGGAGACATTTCGGGAGCGGTTCCTTGATCAGTACTATCCCCGCTCGTTCCGAGATGCCAAGGCGGCGTAGTTTCTTCAGCTTAAACAGGGGAGCATGACAGTAGCTGAGTACGAGCAGAGGTTCCAGATGTTGTCCCGTTTTGCTCCTGTGTTTGTGGCTACGGAAGCTGAGAAGTGTCGCAGGTTTGAGTTGGGCATGCGAGGAGAGATTCGAGCCATTGTGACGGCTGGCTCATTTGCTACCCACAGAGAGTTATCAGATGCTGCGGTGAGGGTGGAGGCTAGTTTGCCGGCACGACAACAGTTCTCGAGTGGTGTGCGATGCCAGGAGCATTCTTTTTCTGGATCATTGAGTCAAAGGACCCCGAAGCGGGGCAATTACAGTGGTACTTTATCGGCAGGTGGTGCCCGGTTTGGTAGACCAGGCAGTTTTCAGGGTTCTGGTTTCCAAGGAGCTAGAGCACAACCGACTCCACAGGCGAGTTCGACATCTGTTGCTTCTACTGGGAGGCAGAGTGGTGGACCCAGTAGGGATGTTTCCTATTACTGTGGAGAGCGAGGTCACTTCCGGTGTGAGTGTCCATCGTTACCCCAGGAGGGTGGCATAGGCCGAGGTACGGCGGAGCTGGAATGAAGTACGACATCAGTTTCAGGGGCAGTAGGCACTAGAGGTGGTGGTGGTGCTACTAGTAGTTCGAGAGGACGTTGCCGATCTTCAGGACCCCAGGCCCGAATTTTTTCTATGACACAGTAAGAGGCTCGATCAGCACCCGGAGTGGTGACAGGTACTCTTACCATACTTGGCCATGATGTATATGCTTTGATAGATCCCGGGGCTACCCATTCTTTTATATCCCGGAGTTGTGGCTTGGTTGCGGAGAGATAGGTGTCCGCACTGGATTGTGATTTGGGTGTGAGTACGCTTACTGGTGAGGTGTATGTAGTGAATCAAGTCTTGAGAGAGTGTCCGGTGTTGGTAGGCGATGTGGAGTTAGTGGCGGATTTGTTACTTTTGGATTTACAGGATTTTGATGTTATTTTGGGGATGGACTGGTTAACTATGCATCATGCTTCTATCGAGTGTTTCGATAGAAGGGTGACCTTTCGGAGTCTAGGGTTACTGAAGACCACGTTCCAGGGTGATCAGCGTACACTACCTACCAGTGTGATTTCGGCTCTGGAAGCGAGCAAGTTGTTAAAGAAGGGATGCCAAGGCTACTTGGCTCATGTGGTGGACACACGTGCTACGCCATTGAGGGCGGAGGATATTCCGGTAGTGCGGGAGTTTCCAGACGTCTTTCAGGAAGATTTTCCAGGATTGCCACCTCACCGAGACATCAAGTTTACCATTGACCTTCTTCCAGGTACGCAACCTATTTCTCAGACTCCTTATCATATGGCACCAGCTGAGTTGAAGGAATTAAAGTCGCAGTTACAAGAGTTGGTCAATACGGGATTTATTCGACCGAGTGTATCTCCTTAGGGAGCTCCGGTTTTGTTTGTCAGGAAAAAGGACGGAGGTTTGAGACTGTGTATTGACTATAGGCAACTGAACAGGGTAACTGTAACGCCCCGAAAATCCAAATCATGTAAAAATTATAAAATAATATGTAAATGACGTTTTTACCCCTGAAAAGGGAGTGGCTAAAGTTGACTTTTTGTGTGGGATACTTTTTCATACTTTGTGAGGACCATTGTGTAGATCTCGAGACGCTGAATCCGTAGACAGGCGGCACGTCGAAAACGGAGCTTGGATGCGAAAGTTACGGGTCTACGAAGTCTAGGGGCAAAATGGTAATTTGTCGAACGAAGGGCAAAATGGTCTTTTAACAATGACTCATGCTACCAGACAGTGACACCTGTCACTTTGTCTTCTTCTTGCCCCAGATAACATGGAAACGGATTTCTTGGGCTAATGATGATAGCTTTAGACAATTATCCCTTAATTAGGAATAATTATAATGATTTTGTCCCTTCAATCAGTAATAAATGTTTGATTCTGCTTCAATTGTCAATTGTGTGAATGAGAGATTGAGGAGACTGAGTGGAGAGAAAAGAACACGAGGGACTGAGAGGTAACTCGTTCTACAGAATTCGAAAAAAATGAAAAAAAAATGGTGTGAAATCGAATTCGAAATTGTAAGCTTAGAGGATCAAAATTGAGGCTCGAATAAGCATTCTGGGATCAATACGAACCAATCTGCAACAAGAACGAAGGGAATTGGTGTCGAATTAAGCAAGAACAGAAGCTCCCATTGCTGCTCAAAATCGAGTTTGAGCTTGACTAGCTAGAGGTAAGAATTTATGAAATTGATTCTGTAAAACTGTTTCTTACACTCTCACGATGCTTATGGTGTCAATTAATTTGGAAAACCAGGACAAAATGAGTGAACCCGGAAGTGAAACCCGTCGAAGGTTGATCGTGAGTTGTGAAGATTAAGAGCATAATTGGAGTAATTAAGGTTACATAACTGGAATTAAGATAGCTTAGAAGGGATCAGGTGAAAAAATGGAAAGAATTGAGGGAGAACTAGTCGGGTTCTGTCGCGGGTTTTCAACCCGTTTATCAGTAATACGGGTGAAGACGATGCACTGTAGCAGTATTGTGTTACGCGGGTGGCTTTCACGCGCAGCCGCTTGCAGCGGCGCGTGGATGAGATTCCGAGGAAGTGGTCAACATGAGTTTTGATGTTCTCGATGATACGAACCTATCCGCGTTGATTTCGGGTAAATCGGATATGGATTCGGAGTAGTTTCGAGTACCCGACCCGTATAGTTTATATTTAAATAATATTATAAAATTCCAAAAATTAGGGAATTCACATATGGGACTATACGATAGTCTAGTAACTTTAAAATATTTTGTTTGACAGGCAGGAATATTCCCAGGACGTCGGAAGAAAGCGAACAGCTCGAGGCTGAACAATCTGGGCGGTGTGTGTGAGTGGACTTTATTTTCTAACTGTGATGCATGCATATATGATTTAAGTGCTTTATTATATGATTTTATATGCTTTGACATGATTGATGTTTTAATCCGGTGATTTCTCGATTTTATGGATTATTATATTATTTTTGGCACGATTTTCGAGAAATTGTGAAATTGATGTTTTTGGGCGTAGGCCCGGGATTGAAAGTGATGTTTTGACTCGGGTTATGAGTCAGGAATTGAAAATGATATTTGGACTCGGATTATGAGTCAGGGATTGATTTCATGGATTTACGTGAAAATGGCAACTCGGGTTTACGGTTGCACGGATTTGGGTGAAAATGAGATTTTGGGCTTGAGACCCAATGGAATTGTTATTTTGATTGGATTTGTATTTCTATGTGATTACATGATGAGATTGATGGTTTCCGGATTTATGAAATAATCGGGACTCTGGTTTTACAAATTATGTTTTAGGCTGAGACCCTGTATTGAAAATGATTTTGATTTCAAATACAACTGTTTTCACTGGTTTTTATGATGATGATATGTTGTGGATATTAGGGTTTTCGGGGTGGAATATGTTTCTCCCGAAGTGCACCCTGGATATTAGGGCTTTCGGTTGGGAATGTGTTTCCCCGGAATGAACCCTGGAGATAACGCTCGCCTTCGGGATGGAAGTGTTTACCCCGAAGAGGTCACGTAGCACGGTCTGTTGTCGTGCAGCCGAGGGAGGCTCGACTCAGATCAGATGTGCTGGATTATATGGAGATCGGTCGGTGATGTGTTCACGACGATCTGGATTGTCGGCTGATGATGTGTTCACAGCGACGGATTGCTGGCTAGTGATGTGTTCACAGCGGCTGATGCTCGGATTTTGAGCGGTCCTTGAGCCTATTTGATTTGCACGCGTTGCAGGGATAAACGTGACTATATGAGATCGGATATGAAAATAAGTCCCATGGATTTAATGAGATTTAAATAGATTTGATGAAAATGAGTTTCAAGGAAAATGTGGACATGGAATTAGAAACAAGTTTTGATTTTATCGGTCCACTGATCATACTTGATTGATTTCATACTATTACTCGTGTTTTATGATATGCATGCATGTTTGAGAAAACTGGAGGGAATGATTGAGTTTCGGTAAATGTATTTATAGAAGTTTATTTTGTCCACTCACACCTTTGATGTTTTATTTACCCTCCAGGCCAATGCACATGTACGGGGGCTAGAAACGAGGCAAAAGAATAAGTAGACCGTTGCGCACTCAGACACTCTACAGAGTAGGATTTTGATCCCTATCTGTAATGGTACCTATGCTCTGTAATGTCGTTGACTAGTCGAACTTGTGACGTCAATGGTCTGTAAAACTTAACTATCCCTTGTCTGACAATATTTTGGAGTTTGTTGTATGGCATATGTATATATGTTTGGTTACTTTTGGTACTTTTTAGTTATTGTCAGACGGGAGAAGGATCCATCACGACTATCGAGGGATAATCGGGATGGGTCTTGTCAGTAACCATCAGGAACAAATATCCCCTACCCCGGATTGATGACTTGTTTGATCAGTTGAAGGGAGCACGGTACTTTTCGAAGGTTGATCTTCGATCCGGATATCACCAGCTACGGGTCAGAGAGGAGGACATACCCAAGACAGCTTTTAGGACCAGGTATAGCCACTATGAGTTTGTAGTGATGCCCTTTGGATTAACTGACGCTCCAACTGTCAGGACCCCCCCCTAATGTAACAACCCGTACCTTCGGGAAGGGTAAAAAGGTAATTTTGTAAAACTTTTGTGTAAATGGACGTTTTTGCCCTTGTGAATAGTAGACGAAAAGTTGACTTTTTGACTTACCGATTGGATGAGTGTTGACCCTTAACCGTGACGTAGGTTAGGACGTCACGAGTCCGTAGATAGGTGGCAGGTTCGATTTGGATAACCGGAGGGAAAGTTATGACGTTCGGAAGATTGGGGGCGTTACCGTAATTTGGAGTAAACGAGGAAAATGTTGACTTTTTGGAGGACTTGTGATTTTCACGTAGACCGAGGACCGTTAGATAGGTCTCAACGTCTTGAGTTCAACGACAGGCGGCACGCTGTCATCAGACGTCGGACGGAAAAGATACGGGTCTAGAACGTTCGAGGGCAAAACGGTAATTAATTGTACAAGGGGTATTTTGGTCATTTTCCCTCAGCCCAATCAGATAAGGGCAAGTGGCAGAGATTTTTTGTGCTAACCTATGGCTGATGGACACGTGGGGGCACTGGATTGTTCCACAGGGTTCTAAAATGTGCACGGCCACATTTTGCACAATTAGAACCGTGCAACCCTTCGAAGAACACAGAAAACAGAGGGTGAGAGTTCGAGGAGAGCTTGATCGATTTTGTGCCAGGGGAAGTGAGGAGTGACTGGTGAGAGTGACAGAGAGACGAGGGTGAGGTGTTGATAGTGTTTTGGGACTGGAATCGTGCATGGCGGCGTGGTGGTGGTGCGGCGAAGATTTGAAGAAAACAGGGAGGCCGTGAGATCGTGGTGGTGGCTACGCCGTGTGGTGGCTCAAATCACGACCGTGGGACGTTCAAGAGGCTGTAGGGAGTCCAACGAACACCGTGGTACGCAGCGGTGCTTGCGGCGGAGACGGAATCGCAGGGTAAGCTTCTTTACTCTGTTTTCCCGTGCTTTTTCAATTCAAAAGTCGTGAGGATAGGTTGAGAATCGAAGGGAGTGGTGAGTGCAGTGGTGTTCAGGGAGGTTCTAGGAGTAGTGTGGGATGGTCGCCGTGACGGGGACGTACACGGCGGAGCCAGTCGACGGAGAGTACTCTGTACTCTGTTTTGTCTGCGGGTTCAAACGTCGAGTCGTGACATTTGGGCACAAGTCGACGGTCAAGGTGAGTCGGGTTAGACGTAGAAGGGCCTTAGGAACCGTCTGGTGTTGCCACCGTGACGGGGGATGACCGGAGTGGCTGGATCGTGAAACAGGGGTCGTCTGTGTGTTTCTTTCGAGCTTCAGTTGTGAAGCTGAGTGGTGAATCGAACCAGGAGAGTGAGGGGAATGGATAGGTGGGAACTGGACGAAGCTTTAGGTGAAGAAAGGGAGAGGAATCGTGCAGGTACGGCGGAGAACCGCTGACGCCGGTTCAGTTGCAGACCACTGTGCTGAACCGGGTCTGCTCAAGGTTGAAGGGCACTGTAGCAGGCGCGTGAGGCCCACGCGCAGCCACTTTGGGCGGCGCGTGGAGGCGCGTGGAGAGGAATCCGGCCAAGCTTCCAACATGAGTTTGGTTCTAAATGTCCTAAGGAGTTTATTGGTATAGTTTTCGAGTTAATCGGACGGTGTTACGGAGTTGTTCGGGAATCTAGACGGTTGAAGGTTTAGGATTAAAATATTATTTAATTCCCGAAAAATTGGGGAAATTAGGATTAGGATCCTTGATGTATTTGTGACCCTATTTAGTGCATTTTGACAGGACGGGAGGCACCCGAGACAGTCGAGGAGCGCACGGAGCGCGAGTGACTCGTTCTGAATTTGTGAGTGGACTCTTTCTTTCCTTCGAGCATGCCTAACTGTTTTATTGATGTTTTATGATCTTAAATATTTTTTTATGCTTTTGAATAATGATTATATATGATTGATGAGTTTGCACGTTTTTCGAGACATTTCCGAAATTTTGCACGTTTTTCGAGAAAAAGCCGCTTTTCGGATTTTGATGCCATAATTACAATTTCAACCTATAAATGTTTTCTGATCAGGATAAATGGGTTATGAAATATGATTTGTGCTTATGTGTGATTTCTGGGTATAAGAATGGATTTCCGGATTTGGGTTCGGAATGTCGGTTCGAACCGCCGGAAGGGCTTCGAACCAGGGATTTCGAATTCGAGTTTGGCGATCGATTTCGAATTTGTTTACACTGGATATGGATTGGATTTGCTGGATCTGGATAATGGGTTTAAAGACCCGGATCGATATTGACGGGGGACGGGCCCGGATTGAGTTTAAAGACTCGGGAGTTTAAAGACTCGGATATGTTGATATTACCCCCATAGGCCTATTGAGTTTAAAGACTCGGGAGTTTAAAGACTCGGATTTCATTTAAGGCCTGATTGAGTTTAAAGACTCGGATAGGTCCAGCAGGTTTAATCGGAAATGATGATTTGATGCTAAACTATGATTTCTCTATCCGTTTTATAGTGTTTCTGTTTCTTATGTTATTTTATAGTGTATCTGTTTCTTATGAGATTTTATAGTGTTTCTGTTTCTTATGATGTTTCATGTTATGATTTTCTAATACTTCGTTGGGTATGCCTATTTTAAGAACGGAGGGAACACTGATTCTTATTTTTCCTTAACCTCGAGTTAGTGATAAACTGATTTTACAACTTTTGGTTATTCTAGTCCACTCATACTTTTGGTTTTAAATTTTCCCTCCAGGTCGTGGTGATAGCGCTGGGGTGAACGTTGAGGCAGATATCGAGGCATAGAGCTTCCGACGTCCTTCCGTTGCGAGACTAGCATTGTAGGACTTTTGTGCCCTTTTTGTAGAACTATGCTCTGACTGGCTGTTGTGTATATGTTACTCCTTCGTCTGATAGTTATGCTTATAGTTGTGTGAAGGTTGTTTGTTTGTTTTTACAGTACTGTAAGTGTGATTGTCAGACGGGAGCAGGGTTCGTCCCGGGTATCGAGGCCATATTTGGGACGGGTCCTGACACCTAATCCCCCGGAATTAAGGGCTAAATCCCGATCCCGTCTAACTTACGCATGACACGAAGACTAAACTGACGTCCAACCTTCATATGACACATAATTCGGACAAGGGATTCTCGATCCGACCGTCCAAAAACTTCCGAACTTCCCAGAGTGCGCAAAGTCTACTGTGGATCGTACGTGTGATGTCTCCGTCTCTCTCGACTAACAGCTCACACCGCAACAACCTGGAGGGTATCGAAAACACGAAAAGACTGTGAGTGGACAAAAATAAAGTATAAGTTCAAAACATTTCATAAAACAATAACATTTATACCCTCCGTTTCAAAAACCAATGCATGTATGAAAACCAAACACATTTTCCTTTTTCTCAAATCCCGAGCCTCAGCCCAAAACCACCGAAAACCATTTCATCCGGGCCACTGCCAAAACATCGGAAAACCATTATTGAAAACCACATCATATTTCCATTCACCGAACCTGCTGGATCTATCCGAGTCTTTAAACTTCCGAGTCTTTAAACTCAATCCAGGCCTCAATATAATCTGAGTCTTTAAACTCCCGAGTCTTTAAACTTAACAGGCCTACGGGGGAAAATATCAATTATCCGAGTCTTTAAACTCCCGAGTCTTTAAACTCCCGAGTCTTTAAACTCAATCCGGGTCTTTAAACCCAATCCGGGCCCGTCCCCCGTCAAATATAATCCGGGTCTTTAAACCCAATAACCAGATCCAGAAAATCCAATCCAAAACCATTTGAAAACCTTTTTCCATTTCCGAATCTGAATTCGCAATCTCATCAGGATCCCGAATCCAAACCCATAACTCATATCCATCTCCTTTCCAGTTCCGAGTCCGCAACCATCATTCCGTAAGCCGGCATCCGGAATAACCATTCCGAACCCAAACCCGGAATCCACTTTCAAGTCCCAAATCGAATCCCAAATCCAAACCCAGAACTCATATCCATCTCCTTTCCAGATCCGAGTCCGCAACCATCATTCCGTAAGCCGGCATCTGGAATAACCATTCCGAACCCAAACCGGGAATCTACTTTCAAGTCCCAAATCGAATCCCGAATCATCATCCGGAATTCCGATTCAAAAACTCGAAATCACGTTCTTAAAACCACTTTTCTAAACTGGGCCTCTAAGCCCGAAATCACTTTCCAAAATCCTTTTACTTTCATTGAAATCAAATCGTATTTCAAATCCTGAAATCAATCATTAAAACCAGGTTCAAATCACAATATCCGTAAAATCTCGTAAAACGTGAAATACCGTAATTTTCTCGAAAAACGTGCAAAAACCATAAACCATCACAATCATAAATCAAATCATAGAATCAATTATAGAAAAACATATAAAAACATATATGCATGCATCAAGAGTTAGAAAGCAAAGTCCACTCACAGACCATTCCGACGTTGTCTCGATACGCGCGCACTTACGCCGTCCCCGACCATTCTGCTGTCCTCGGCTTTCCCGAACCTGTCCAAAGCCCATGACGAGGTTACTAACTACTTCACAAAAGTCCTACTCAAATCCCATAACTATCCCGAACTTCTAAGCGTACTTTAAACGGGACCCTAAACCTTCAACCTCATAGAACTAACCCGAAACAACGTCCGATTGTCCCGAAACCTATCCCAAAAGACTTGTTACAACGATTAGACCAAAAAACTAGTTGGAAATTTCCCCAGAAAAGCCACCATGCGCCCCCACGCGCCGCCCAAAGTGGCTGCGCGTGGGCCTCACGCGCCTGCACACAGTCACTGTTCATCATCTTCTTCGATGGGTAGACCGGTATGAACCGGCGTTCTCGGTTCTCCGTCCTTCCTCCACCATTTTCATTTTTTTTCCACCTGTAGTCTTGTCCAACCCTAAGCAACTAATCCCAATCCTAAAAACTAAGAATCACGGCTTCAATCCCATCTTCCCAACTCGAAACATAAACCCGTTCAAAACCCCGTTTCTCAATCCGGCCACCCGTGCATCCTCCCTTCATGGCTGCACAACCAACAGCTTCCTAGGGACTTACTTAGTCGACTAGCACTCACCAAACACCTCGACTCATACCCAAAAGCCACGACTAAACGTTTGAACCTAAACTGGAAAACAGGGCAAACAGGGGAAAGAAGAGAAATTACCTGCTGTCCGTGCTCCACCGCGAGCTCCGCCGTGTCCACTGGGTCCCTAAGGCTCCACTACAGTCCCTGACCACCACCAGTAGCCCCGATTGATCGACACACGGCAGCACCACCACCAAACTTCCTCTCTGTTCTCTGTTTCCCTTGAGACACTCGCACACTCTTCACACACAAACACTCATCTCTCTTACACCTCTCACCACTTCCTCTGCACTCTCAGTCTCCTTTGAACACACTCACACACCCAAGAACTCACACACTCACTGCAACCCACTCAATTCCCTCTCAAGCCCAGTCTCTGTTTTCTCTGAGTTCTGCACACCTCGTACCCACACAACCTCACTCCAGTTCACCTCAACATGAACACACCCTCACACTGAACCTCTTTTGATCACTCACTCAACTCAATGTCTTCAAAAGCTGGGAATCAATCAAGAAATCTCACGGTCTCACTCTCCCTGTTTTTCCCTCTCTGTGAACAAATTGCACGATTGCACAGCCGTGCAATTTGTAGCCGTGCACACCCAAACCGACTAGAAACCTCTAGGTGTCTCCCACGTGTCCATCATCCTGTGGTCCAAACCCAAAATATCCAACCAGCTCTGTACACTTGTCCCAATCTGATTGCACGCATCCTAAGGTACAAAAAGACCAAAATACCCTTGTGATGTCCAAATTACGATTTTACCCTTCACTTCCTAGATTTGTATCTCACTCGTCCGACGTCCGATGAAGGCGTGCCGCCTGTCGTTATACTCGGGACGACGAGATCTACCTAACGGTCCTCGGTTTGCATGGAGAAACCTTGTCATGCAAAAAGTCAACTTTTTCCTTCTATTTTAACCAAATTACGAAAGTGCCCTCAATCTTCCGAACATCATAACTTCCTCCTTGGATGTCGGAATCAGGCGTGCCACCTGTCTACGGACTCGTGACGTCCCGAACTACGTCACAGTCATTGGTCAAAGCCCAATTGACCGCCCAAACTAAAAGTCAACAATTTGCCCAAACTAGGGGCAAAATCGTCTTTCTACGCCTAATGTCCAACAGTAGCCAACTAACCACTAATTAACCTCACTAATCCGTCACTAATCACTTCGCTAATTCTGACTCCCGGGACGGGTCGTTACACCAGCGGCGTTTATGGACCTGATGAACCGAGTATTCCGGTCATACCTGGATCGTTTCGTTATTGTGTTCATCGATGATATTTTGGTGTATTCGAAGAGTGCAAAGGCGCACGAGAAGCATTTGAGGATAGTGCTTAACACCTTGAGGAAGAACCAATTGTATGCGAAGTTGAGAAAATGTCAATTTTGGTTGAATAGTGTTGTTTTTCTGGGTCATGTGATTTTAGCCGAGGGTATTAGCGTCGATCCTCAGAAGGTTGAGGCAGTAGCAAACTAGAAGCAGCCCAAGACAGTGACCGGGGTCAAGAGCTTCTTAGGGTTAGTGGATTATTACCGGCGTTTCATTGAGGGATTTTCCATTCTTGCTGCTCTGTTTACACGACTGACTAGGAAGGGAGTCCGATTTGTCTGGGATGAGAGTTGTGAACAGAGTTTTCAGGAGCTGAAAAGGCGGTTGACATCTGCTCCTGTGTTAGCCCTTTCGGATGATAGTGGGGCATTCGAGGTATATAGTGATGCCTCATTGCAGGGTTTGGAATGTGTGTTGATGCAGCATGGGAAGGTGATTGCTTATGCTTCCCGACAATTGAAACCTCATGAGATGAATTACCCCACTCATGATTTGGAGCTTGCAGCGGTTGTCAGGACCCGACCCTCTTCTGTCAGGTCCCGATTCATCTAGCACGATATTGTCCGCTCTGGGCCTCGCCCTCACGGTTTTGTTTTCGGGAGCTCACGGTGCAACTTCCCAGGGGGTCACCCATCTGGAATTGCACCAGCCTCAACTCGCTTAACTTTGGGGTTTCAATCCCCCCCAAAGCCACTGAGCTCCCAAAAGGCCTCATGCTAGATAGGTGTGTGCCTACACCTTTAAGGCACACCACCATTCCCTTCCCAGACCATTCCCCTCGCAGGAATGTGGGATTGTTCACCGTTCCCTCCAGGACACGGGTCTTACAATCCACCCCCCTTAGGGCCCAGCGTCCTCGCTGGCACACTTCCCGGTCGGGGTCTGGCCCAGTTGGTCACCGCTTCCGTTTTCTGGGGATCCACGCTGATCCCATCAGCCGAAATCACATGTCCCAGAAAACCAATGCTGCTCAGCCAAAACTGACACTTACTCAGTTTAGGGAAGCTGAGACATGAACAGTTGTACGCCAAACTGAGTAAGTGTCAGTTTTGGCTGAGCAGCATTGGTTTTCTGGGACATGTGATTTCGGCTGATGGGATCAGCGTGGATCCCCAGAAAACGGAAGCGGTGACCAACTGGGCCAGACCCCGACCGGGAAGTGTGCCAGCGAGGACGCTGGGCCCTAAGGGGGGTGGATTGTAAGACCCGTGTCCTGGAGGGAACGGTGAACAATCCCACATTCCTGCGAGGGGAATGGTCTGGGAAGGGAATGGTGGTGTGCCTTAAAGGTGTAGGCACACACCTATCTAGCATGAGGCCTTTTGGGAGCTCAGTGGCTTTGGGGGGGATTGGAACCCCAAAGTTAAGCGAGTTGAGGCTGGTGCAATTCCAGATGGGTGACCCCCTGGGAAGTTGCATCGTGAGCTCCCGAAAAGGCCTCATGCTAGATAGGTGTGTGCCTACACCTTTAAGGCACACCACCATTCCCTTCCCAGACCATTCCCCTCGCAGGAATGTGGGATTGTTCACCGTTCCCTCCAGGACACGGGTCTTACAGCGGTGGTTTATGCGTTGAAAATTTGGCGACATTACTTGTATGGTGAGAGGTGCAGGATCTTCACGGACCACAAGAGTTTGAAGTATCTCTTTACCCAGAAGGAGCTGAATCTGAGACAACGTCGATGGTTAGAGTTGATTAAGGATTATGATTGCACCATCGAGTATCACCCTGGGAAAGCTAATGTGGTAGCCGATGCCCTGAGTAGGAAGTCAGCTAGCTCTTTGTCACATTTGAGGATGGTTCGGTTGCCCTTGTTGGTTGAACTCCGTAAGATCGTAGTGGATTTTACTGTTGATAGTCAGGGAGCGCTACTAGCGAGTTTCCATGTACGACCTGTCTTGGTTGATAAGATTATCGATGCTCAGTTTCAGGACCCCGTTTTGGGCATCATTCGGCTTGAGGTTGAAGCTGGGGAGAGACAAGATTTTGGGATTCGTGAGGATGGAGCCTTGGTAAAAGAAGGATGTTTGTGTGTATCGGAGGATGAAGCACTGAAAAAGACGATCCTTGATGAGGCTCACTGTTCAGCCTATGTGATGCATCCTGGAGGGACCAAGATGTATCGTACGCTTCAGGAGCATTACTGGTGGTTAGGTATGAAGCGTGAAATTGTTGAGTACGTAAGTAGATGTTTGATTTGTCAATAGGTGAAAGCCGAAGGACAGAGACCCTATGGAGCAATACAACCCCTACCGATCCCAGAGTGGAAATGGGATCATCTGACGATGGACTTCGTGTTTAAGCTTCCCAGGACGCCTAAGGGTCATGATGGCGTATGGGTGATTGTGGATAGGCTCACGAAGTCAGCTCATTTCTTGCCAGTGTGAGAGAACTTCAGGATGACGCAGTTTGCGCAGTTATTTATCGATGAGATTATTCGGTTGCACGGTACTCCAGAATTGATAGTTTTCGACAGGGATCCGAGGTTTACTTCACGGTTTTGGCAGAGTCTGCAGAAGGCTTTTGGGACGAAGCTACATTTCAGCACTGCCTTTCATCCTCAGACCGACGGACAGTCAGAGCGGACCATCCAGATTTTGGAGGACATGATGCGAGCCTGTGTTTTACAGTTTCAAGGTACTTGGGAGTCGCATCTAGCATTGATGGAGTTTGCTTATAACTACAGTCACCGGGCGAGCATTGGGATGGCTCCTTATGAAGCTTTGTATGGACGGCAGTGTAGAACCCCGTTGTGTTGGACCGAGGTAGGTGAAAGGAAATTGACGACTTCAGAGTTGGTAGACCTTACTCAGGAAAAGGTTGCACTAATCAGAGATAGACTCAAAGCAGCTCAGGACCGACAAAAGAGCTACGCCGACGAGGGAAGATTGGGTCTTCTTGAAGTTATCTCCTTGGAAGGGTATTGTACGGTTTGGCAGACGAGGGAAGTTAAGTCCTCGTTACATTGGACCCTACGAGATTTTGGAGAGGATTGGTCCTGTTGCTTATCGGTTCGCATTACCATCAGACCTAGCTAAGGTACATAATGTTTTTCATGTGTCTATGCTTCAGAAGTACATTCGAGATGATTCTCACATTTTGGAAGCACAACCTGTCGAACTTATGGAGGATTTGAGTTTTGAGGAACAGCCTGTGGCAATTCTGGATCGTAAGGATAAGGTGTTATGGAGGAAGACGGTTCCCTTGGTTAAAGTATTGTGGAAGAATCATCAGGTAGAAGAAGCAACTTGGGAACGCGATGCCTTAATGCGTGAACAGTACCCCTATTAATTTCACTGAATTTCGAGGGTGAAATTCTTTTAAGAGGGGTAGATTGTAACAACCCAGACCTTCAAAAAGGGCAAAAATGTAAATTTGGAAAAGATTTGTATAAAATGACGATTTTACCCTTGTGAATAGTGTGGTCAAATGTTGACTTTTTGATTGGCAGGTCGGACGGACGTTGTGTCAGGACCCACACCTAATCCCCTAGGATTAAGGGCTGAATCCTGATCCCGTCTAACTTACGCATGACACGTAGGCTAAATTGACGTCCAACTTTCATGTGACACGTAAGTCGGACAAGGGATTCTTGATCCAACCATCAAAAGGTAACCGGACTTCCCAGAGTGTACCGGACTACTGTGGATCGCGGATGTGATGTCTCCGTCTCTCTCGACCAACGGTCCGTACCGCAACAACCTGGAGGGTATCGAAAACACGAAAAGACTGTGAGTGGACAAAAATAAAGTTTAAGTTCAAAAACATTTCATAAAACAATGACATTTATACCCTCCGTTTCAAAACCAATGCATGCACATTAATTTCATGTCATAAAACCATTCAATATTCTGGTTAAACAAACCATATAAGAAAAACCAAACACAAGTTCCTTTTTCCAAATCCCGGGCCTCAGCCCAAAACCACTGAAAACCATTTCATCCGGGCATAGCCCAAAACCTCAGAAAACCATGATTGAAAACCAAACACATTTACAACTACATTTCCATCCATCGAACCTGCTGGATCTATTCGAGTCTTTAAACTCTCGAGTCTTTAAACTCAATCCGGGTCTTTAAACCCAATCCGGGCCCGTCCCCCGTCAATCATAATCCGGGTCTTTAAACCCAATAACCAGATCCAGTAAATCCAATCCAAAACCGTTTGAAAACTTTTTTTCCATTTCCTTTCCAGGTCTGAGTCCGCAACCACCATTCCGTAAGCAGGCATCCGGAATAACCATTCCGAACCCAAACCCGGAATCCATTTCAAGTCCCGAATCGAATCCCGAATCGTCATCCGGACATCCGATTCAAAAAACCCGAAATCACATTTCTAAAAAAAAAACACCTTTCTGAACTGGGCTTCAAGCCCGAAAACACTTTTCCGAAATCCATTTTAAATCATTGATTTTAAATCATATTTCAAACCCCAACATCAAATCATGAAAACCAGGTTCAAATCACAATATCCATCGAAATCTCGTAAAACGTGAAATACCGTCATTTCCTCGAAAAACGTGCACAAACCGTAAACCCTCACAATCATAAATCAAATCATAGAATCAAGTATAGAAAACATATAAAAACATATATGCATGCATCAAGTGTTAGAAAGCAAAGTCCACTCACAGACCCTTCCGACGTCGCCTCAATACGCGCGCATTTCCACCGTTTCCGACCATTCCACTATCCTCGGCTTTCCCGAATCTGTCCAGAGTCACCAAAACTCGTCACTAATACGTTAACGAAGGTTCTCCTAATTCCCTACAAATTTTCCTGAATTTAAAACGTAATTACACAAAACCCTAAACCTTCGATCCCGCAGAACTAACCCGAAACAACGTTCGATTGTCCCGAACCTTGTCCCAACAGATTCGTTACAACGATTAGATCAAAAACCTAGTTGGACACTTCCCCAGAAACCGCCCCACGCGCCCCCACGCACCGCCCAAAGTGGCTGCGCGTGGGCCTCACGCGCCTGCTACAGGGTTGTCTTCAACCTCTGGTCAGTCGGTTCAACTGTACCGAACCGGCGTGACCGGTTCTCCCTCGTTTCCTTCTAAAATGCAGTCCTTTCAATCCCATTAGGTTCTTCCCTTTCCCAGTAACCATTTCCAATCCTAAAAGCTAGACATTAAAGCCTCTAACCCATCGTCCCCAAGCTCGAACAAAAACTGTCCGCCACCTCTGTTTCGGTTCCCGGCCAACCACGCAATCCCCCTGCACGGCTTCGAGTTTAAACAACTCCTAGGGACCTACTGAGTCTCCTAGAACTCACAGAAGCCCTCGACTCAGCCCCAAAAGCCACGACTTTCGAATTTAATAAAACGGGAAAAACAAGGGAAACAGGGCTTACCGTCTATCTCACCTCCGCCGTTCTCGCCGCTGTGCTCCTCTGCGTCCACAGAGTGGTCCTCAGCCGTCCTAGCCTCCCGTAGAACTGGTTTGGATCAATTTGATAGTCTGTGGTTGCACCACAACCTCAACCCTCTCTGTTTTGCTGAGAACTCAAACCTCGCACCACCCTGATTTCTTTCACAGTCCTCACTCACAAGCCACTCACCAATTTCTCCTAACTCTCCTTCGACCCTCACAACACTCACAAACTCACTCAGTCTCTGCAATTTGATCAATTCCTCTCACTGTCTCACCCTCTGTATTTCCCCCCTTCGAACAAACACGATGCACACACACTTTAATTGCACCGTGCACAAACACTAGAACCCACTACACACACCCCACGTGTCCACCATCCCATGGTCCAAACTCAAAAATATCCAATCCCCCTGTACACTTGTCCTCATCTCTGTTGCACAAATCCCAATGTGCAAAAAGACCAAAATGCCCTTGTGAGTCAAAATTACCATTTTACCCCTCACCGTTCTAGACCTATATTTTAACCGTTTAATGTCCGATGAAAGCATGCCGCCTGTCGTTGAACTCAAGACGACGAGATTTACCTAACGGTCCTCGGTCTACGTGTAACAACCTCATCGTACAAAAAATCAACTTTTCCCCTATTTAAATAAAATTACGGTAATGCCCCCAACCTTCCGAACATCATAACTTCCTCCTCGAATGTCGGAATCAGGCGTGCCACCTGTCTACGGACTCGTGACGTCCCGAACTACGTCACAGTCATCGTTCAATGCCCAATTGACCGCCCGAACTAAAAGTCAACTTTTTGCCCAAACTAGGGGCAAAATCATCATTCTACGCCCAAAGTCCAACAGTAACCAACTAACCACCGATTAACTCAGCTAATCCGTCACTAATCACTTCGCTAATTCCAACTCTCGGGATGGGTTGTTACATGTTGGCTGATGACCGTGACGTAGTTCGGGACATCACGAGTCCGTAGACAGGTGGCACGTCTGATTCAGACAATTGGGGAAGAAGTTATGGTGCTCGGAAGGTCGAGGGCATATTTCGTAATTTGGTTAAAACGAGAGAAATTGCTGACTTTTTGTTTGACCATTAGTTTTCACGTGAATCGAGGACCGTTAGATAGGTCTCGACGTCCTGAGTACAACGACAGACAACACGTCGTCATAGGACGTCGGACGGTTAAGTTGTGGGTCTAAATAGGTGAGGGGTAAAATGGTAATTTGGACTTGCAAGGGTAGTTTGGTCTTTTGACACCTGAGGCAATGTATCTAACCAGATAAGGCCATATGGGAAGTTGCGATTGAATATTTTGGGCTGTGTCCACAGGGTGTTTGACACCTGGTGACTTCCTAGAGGTTTCTAGCCTAATTCTACACGGTTACACATTTTAAATGGCTGGTTAATCGTTCAAGGAGAAAAAAAAAGACCGAGGCCGTGAGTTTAAATCGATCAGTGTTCAGTGTGTGAGTGCTTTGGGCTTGAGTGAGTGATCAAAAGAGTTCTAGTAAGTTGTGTGATCGTGTTGAGGAAAACGTAAGGGATTGGCTGTGTGTGAAATGGAGGAAAACCAGAAGCAAAACAGAGAACAACCGTGCACAACCGTGAACCTCCATCGATCAAACCCATCGAAGTTGGGCTTGTGGTGGTGTTTAGGGAGCTGAGGAGTGACTCTGGACGTGCAGGGCCACGGCGGAGCTCACGGCGGTGAGCGGAGAACAGGTAAGCCGTTTTAAGTCCCCTGTTTTCCCAAAGACGGTCTAGATTAAATCGATGGTTTTTGCTTCTTGTTGAACTACTGTGTGATTGGTTATCGTCTTAGGAGGTTACTCAGGTGCCCCAGGCTTCGAAACCGTGACTGGGAGAGCTCGAGATGGCCGGGAACCGCGACTGGAAATTCAAAGTTCTGGTTCGAAGTTTAGGAGGTAAGGTTTTGAGTTTTATTTCGTGTTTTAGTTAAGATAATCGATCATAAATGCAAGGACGAACCTAATGATGAACAAAGAACTGGAAATGGACTGGAAATGGGTGAAAATCGGCCTCGCCGGCTCGGTTGGACCAGACCGGTCTGAACCAGGTTGGCTGGAGGTTGACAATGAACAGTAGCAGACGCGTGGCTCCTACGCTCAGCCTTTTTGGCCGATGCGTGGAGCAGGTTTTGGGGAAGTGTCCAACATAGTTTTCACTCTAATCGATGTAACGAACATTTTGGGACAAGTTTTGAGTCGATCAGACACCGTCTCGGGATAGTTTTGAGTGTCCAAAAGTTTAGGGTTAATTTAATTACGTTTAAAAATCCCGAAAATTTGGGGAAATTAGTGTGAGCCTTAATGAAGTGTTTGTGACCCGGTATTGTGGTATTTGACATGTCGGGATACTCCTGAGACAGTCGAGGAGCGTACGGAGCGCGATTGACGCGTTCGGACCTAGTGAGTGGACTTTTCTTTTCTAACCGAGCATGCATAACTGTTTTTATATACTTGTTTCATGTTTTAAATATGATTTTATGTTATTGATTATTCTATATCTGTTTTACATAATTGCACGTTTTTCAAGGCATTTCTTAGATTTATTCGTATTTCTGCTCGTTTTACGAGATATGATTTGATTTTGATTATGATGCTATAATTTTGGGATTTAAATATATAATTGATTTTCAATGATTATAAATGAGCTTTGAAACATGATTTGATAATCAAGGTTTTCAGTTTTATAATCGGATTTCGGAAATCGAGATTTGGTTTTAAAGCTTGAAAAGTGATTTCCGGATTTGGATTCGGAATGACGGTTCTGAATGCTGGCATGGCTTCAGAATAGTGATTTCGAATTCAGGTTCGAACATGGATTTAGAAATGATTTAAAAACGGTTTGGATTGGATTTGCTGGATCTGGTTATTGGGTTTAAAGACCCGGATTATGATTATGACGGGGGCGGGCCCGGATTGGGTTTAAAGACCCGGATTGAGTTTAAAGACTCGGGAGTTTAAAGACTCGGGAGTTTAAAGATTCGGATATTATGATTTGCCCCCGTAGTCCTGTTGAGTTTAAAGACTCGAATTATATTGAGGCCTGGATTGAGTTTAAAGGCTCGGGAGTTTAAAGACTAAGATAGATCCAGTAGGTTCGATTGGATGATGATATTTTGTATTTCATGTTTTTATGATGATGTTTTCATACGATTATGATACGGTTTATATAGTTGTTTTCAGATACTGAGTTATGCATGCATGCTTTGAAAACGGAGGGTAAAATACTGGTTTGTTTATTAAACTGTTTTTGAAACTCTTATTTATTTTTTGTTCACTCACACTTTTATGGTTTTAAATACCCTCCAGGTCATGGTGCAAGCGTCGGGGCTAACGTCGAGGCAGAGGCAGAGGCATAGAGTTTTCCGTTGTGTGTTTAGTCAGCTCACAGTAGGACTTTTGTTCTTTTCCTGTATTGTTACTATGCTCTGTATTACTGTTGACTAGTTGTATTATAATTTCTCCCTAGTCTGACAATGTATGCTTGGTGGTTGCGTTGAGGTTATTTTGGTCTTTTGAATGTGATTGTCATATGGGAGCAGGGTTCGTCCCGGTTATCGAGGTGATAATCGGGGTGGGTCCTGTCAACTCTCCTCTCTTCTCTCATGCTCCCATGTTCTTCATCCTCCTCATTTTTCTTCTTCCCTTTCTCTGTCGAACGCCACATAACACACACACAAACACTCAAAACATAAAAACACACACACTTACCTATACCAAGTTTGTGGCCCATTTCCGTAAGGGATAAAGGGACACTTGTCCCTATACTATTCAGCCAAAAGGAGAAAAAAATATCATAAGGACAAATTACCAAAATGCCCCCATTAGCTAATTTATCAAAATACCCTTACTAAGTTTAGATCAAAAGAGAAACCATCTAAACTCCATTTAAAGCATGTCGCATGCCGACGTACTCGGAAGGCCAAAATCTTTCTAACGACATTTACGAAAATGTTAAGTCTTTCCGATAAAACAGTCAACACTTTGACCTTTGGTAAAAAAAGTCAACTATTTGACTTAAGGAAAAAATGGTCAATTTCATTTAACTTTTCTGATTTTACCCGCGTTGAAAGTCCGGGTCGTTAAAACCCGCCTCTACACTCGCACTGTCTCCATACTCGTCCTCCAACAACGAATCTAAACTCGTCTTCATCTACCACCCATCGCGAGCTATGATGCTCAACGCCCTTTCTTGTTCCTACCCAAAACCTTGTCCCCTCTCGTCGTCTTCATTGGTTGCGATGTTGATGCACCGCTCAATCTTTTCCTCTTACAAGGACCTGGTGGAAAGTGACGAGTAAGACTACCAGTGGGTCCTGTCGTTAAACAAATGTGACTTGATTGTGCTTAATTTCACATCCAGGACCATGTCATCGCCAAAGGGAATGGTCTTTTGCGACAAAGGAATCTTCATTGTGGCCCTTGATTCCCTAATCGAGTGGGGCATACCGAAACAGCCGATCTACATGCTGATCCTATCAATGTTCCACACTAATGGGTGGATCAATTATCCTCATAGGATGGCGGCAGTCGGCAGGACGTGGTATGGTAGTCAAATATGAGGTGGTTCAAAGCGATGTTGCATTGTGGTGCTTTATGGTCGGCAAAGGATTTAGGATTCAATTTGGGAGTGGTTTAGCGGTTGTGTGGGCGATGGATGGGTGGGTGTCGCTATGAAAAGACCTTCATTACCAACTCAATGGTTGAGTTGTCCAAATAGACAATGTTACCTCTAAAATTACCGGTTTTAGACAACAAAAAAACTAACTTGGAACAAAAAATGAGATTTCAAGGTGTATTCTAGTGACACAAAAACGAATTTTTGATGCATTTTAAAATAAAAATAATAATTCATAGTGCAAATTTAGTAAAAAAAACCTATTCTTTAACTTAACACGACAAAACGTCATTTAAATGCATATATTTACGCTTGTAAGTTGTGTACGGACCAATCAGATTGGCGGTTCCCAAGTCAAAAAGCCTTCTTTTTCAGCTACCCATTTTCACTTTCCTTGAACTTTATTTTGCTCAGCCCTTGTACTCGAGAGTTGAGATCAGAAATTAGGATGGCAAGCCAGTCAGCTGAGACCCCAAAATCATTTTATGACTTCACTGTAAAGGTAAGGCCTTTCTTCAACTGCTCTATTTTTTTTCCTTGTATTTAATATTACAATAATTAGAAGAGGGATTATTTCAAAGAACATCCGATTGTGTTCAATTTCTTTGTTTTTTTTTCTAAAAATTATATCGTGTGAAAGAAATTTGAGCGTTGGGTACTTCCGTTTATGCATACTTTGAGAATTGGAAAATTGGAAGAAGATGAATGTTATGAATTTTGTTGTATATTTGCATCTTGATTTCGGAGTTGGTGTGATGGTTGTTAATTCGTTTGCTAATGCAGGATGTGAAGGGAAATGATGTCGATCTTAGCATTTACAAGGGAAAAGTTCTACTGGTTATCAATGTTGCTTCCAAATGGTATTCCTCTTGTCTTCTGTTGATTTTTTTTTTTTTTTATGGATAAGAAAAGATAATTTACTTATTCATTGCTGTGTTATACTGATTTTGGCAGTGGACTGACCAACTCCAATTACGCGGAACTGAATGAACTTTATCAAAAGTATAAAGATC
The DNA here is from genome assembly GCA_032719365.1 of Prinsepia uniflora. Classification (NCBI taxonomy): domain Eukaryota; kingdom Viridiplantae; phylum Streptophyta; class Magnoliopsida; order Rosales; family Rosaceae; genus Prinsepia; species Prinsepia uniflora. The sequence goes on from CM064871.1 coordinate 3,177,123, forward strand.
AAGGTTTGCAATTTCAGCTTATATTTTTCTTTCATGCCTACCATTTTAACAACCATTATAAAAATACTGTTGAATCATAACTGGGTTTTGGAAAAATGTTCTTGAGCTGTCAATTGCCATCCATGCAGTTTGATTTCGCACATCTGGATTCTATTTCTTATTGATGTTTACTTTTTCGCTTATGAAAGTTTAATTTTTTGTTGAAAAACAGCAACTCCCTCATTTGCAATTCAGAAGTCTATAATCATAAGTTTTACATGTTTACCGAGACCTTTTCCCATTACTCTTTCGTTTTGGTTGCTATAATGGGGGTTGATGCAGGATTCGAGATTCTGGCATTTCCCTGCAACCAGTTTGGTGCTCAGGAACCTGGAAGTAATGAAGAGATTGAAGATTTTGTCTGCACTCGCTTCAAATCAGAATTTCCCATCTTTGACAAGGTTAGATCCCAAAACAGTAGATTACATTGAATCTACATCCTCATCCATCTATCGTCTATGTAAAACGAAGCATGAGTGCATCGTTGTCTATGCTCATATCTTGCTGAGGATCTGTGTGTTTACAAGTTTTAGTTTCAAGGATTTGGACTACGATAGATGCATTTAGAATTTTAGAGCTAAATGACGGCCTTTTGAACTACATCTGATAGCTTGTATGGCATCGTGATAATGTAATGTGGTTTACAAGTGTACCATCATTTGTTCTTGTGTTAGATTGAAGTAAACGGCGATAACACTGCTCCTGTGTACAAGTTCTTAAAGGCCGGAAAATGGGGGTTCTTTGGAGATGATATCCAGTGGAACTTCACCAAATTTCTGGTTGATAAGGACGGGAAAGTTTCTGACCGCTATTACCCAACCACTCCCCCCCTTAGTGTCGAGGTAAAAACCCAAATGTCTAATTGTGGAACTTAAGCATCAATTCATCAGTAGATTTTTCAAGTTTGCTAGCCTTAATCTCGACATTCTACGATGTTGCAGCGTGACATAAAGAAGCTGTTGGGAGTCTGATGAATGCTGAGACTTCGAAGGCCGAAGAATCAACATATGCTTGCCTTTTGTGTATGTTTATTGTATTACTGTGTGGCTTCAAGACTTGTTTGTTTACGCATATGTTGTTGGTGTAACTGTAACAAATTCTGTTGGTTATTTTGAGCACATGTTGCATTGCATTGTCACCGGTTGTTTATGCCCTACGAGTCTCTTATCATGGGGGTGTGCAATACAACCGGCAAGTGGGCAGATTCTCTCCACGCATAAGTGTTATTGTGATTTTCCTCAACAAAAAAACAAGTGATATTATGATATGTTTTTTGTTGTTGTATTTGGCTTTACCACCTATTAGAATTAGATATGTAATTTACAATCCTGCTCCTATAATCTTCTTAACTTTGCTAAAATATGGTGTAAGGCTTAAATCATGATAGTAAATATTCTCATACTTTCTAATTTCTAAATGTTCTCTTTACTTGAAAAAAAAATAAATAAATAAAATTTCGGAGCACCATGCAATACTAAAACCACCGTCGCAGAGAAGCAAAATGGCGGAGCCACCATCGTTATTTTACCTCCACGGTTAAAAAAAGGGCACCAAATAAGCCTAATTACACCTCCATTTCTTCTCCGAAGAGTTAATTTCGTCTAAAGCATCAACTTAATTGGAGTTTTTGGGATTGTTGATGATTTCGTGGTTGATAATTTGATATTATCTGTCCAAAGAGCCCCTTGTGTTGAGCTTTTTCGTTTCGTTGATTATATCCTCTATGGGAAACAAGATTTCTGGTTGCTTTGCAACACCGCGCACAGGCGCAGCCGCAAGCATCGCAGCCACAACCACAGCCGCAGGCAAAGACGAACTTCTTTTCTTTTCTTTCTTTTCGTAATTTATTTATTAATATTTTTGCACAAAACCAACCCAAATTGCTTGGCGGGTTTGGAATTTTCTCTCACATTTTGATTTTGTGCGAGAAAATTAGAGCACCTTGTACCTGGGTTTTCATTACCCAAAGTCTAGGGTAAACAAGAAATTACATTATGTCGGACACGTGTACGTCTACAGTGAGTGTAGGGTAGCTAAGCCAAAGCCAGAATAATGTTGTGGCTTGTGAAGAACAAGGCTTGCATTGACCATTGTTGATGTTGTGTTTTCCTGCATTTGTCACTTGTTCTAAGCTCTTTTGTTATACAGGGATGGGACAAAAATGTAAGATGCCAAGCCAACCCACTGAGTTCCCCAGCAAAACAATTTACGACTACACCGTCAAGGTAGTTTTGATTCGTTTCTGAATTTATGCCTCTCTTTCGACCTGGGTTTGTAACAATGTTCATGTTCCTCAAATGGGAATAATCCATGTGTGTTTGTGTTGATTATGTTCTTATTAGTGCATCAAAGAACTTTGAATGTCGGTTGCTCCCTTGATCGAATGTTTTTTTTATTTCTCCTTACTACCTTTGTGCTTGGTTGCCAAGATGCAAAAAATAACATAATTGGAAGGGATGGAAAGAAACATTGAAATGAAACCAGATGATTGTGCGAAAACATGTGGCTCTTTCGTTGGTTAATGTCGATTGAGCTGGTAAATTTATGTTCTTTGTATCTTGGTTTTGTAGTTTGTCGCTGATCTGTGTGTTAATGTAGGATGCTAAGGGAAAGGATGTCAATCCTAGTGTATACAGAGGAAAAGTTATACTCATTGTCAACGTTGCTTCTGAATGGTATTCCGCAGATTGATTGCTTGTTCTTTTGAAAATGAAATAAACCTACTTAATCATTGTTGTTTTTCACTGATTTGCTGAAGTACACTGACAACCGATAATTACACTGAGCTAACTCAACTTCATCAAAAGTTTAAAGATCAAGGTTTGCATTTTGAGCTAACATTGTTCTATCTTGCCTATGGTTTTTATAACAATGCTAATGATTGTTTCATTTTGTTTATATTCTCTTTATTTCTACTCTCAATTATAAACTGGGAGAATGATGCAGGCTTCGAAATTCTGGCATTTCCTTGCAACCAATTTGCTGCTCAAGAACCGGGAAGCAATGAACAGGTTGAAAACTTCGCCTGCACTCATTTCAACTCAGGATTCAAAATTTTCGACAAGGTTGATCCAAAAACACTTTATTATCTTACACGAGTCTCATATTAGACATTTAGTTGGATCTCTGTGTTTACAAGTTTTAGCTTCAAGAATTTCGAATGTGACATCTTTAAGCTAATCAAGCTACATTAGTAGTTGTAGGAGATCGTTGAACTAAATCATCTTTTTTTGTGCTCCTCTCTTAGATTGATGTAAATGGCAATAACACTGCTCCACTGTACAAATTCTTGAGGTTAAGCAAATGAGGATTCTTCAACGATGATGTTCAGTGGAACTTTGCTAAGTTTCTTGTTGACAGGGAAGGGAAAGTTGTCGATCGTTATTACCCGACTACTCTCCCCCTTACCCTTGAGGTAAAAACCCACAATTTTGATTCTCAAATATAATTACTTTTAATACTGCTTCTGTTGGTTATTGCAGTTGATCATCCATAGGATGCATCAAATATTCGTAGGTTTCGATGGAGAAGTATTAAAGCTGAGATGTGGAGGCTTCAACAAATTCTTGCCTTGTGCGTATCAGAAGAGGAAAAAGAGAAGGCTTGTTTCAGTGTGGTTTACTGACATTTGAGAAGTTTAAGATGCCAAGTCGCATGAATGCGAACATATTTGTATCAATTAAATTTATGGTTTCACCATTGCATTCTGAATATAGATTAATCCAATGACACCATTTAAGATTTTTTACCGAAGATGCATCCCATCCCATGTCTTTCAGCCTTTAGGAACTAACATTTTCACCAAGTAAAACTGCCTACTCATGGACATGGTCAACAAGGGTCGGGAAAATGCAGGGTTCCTAAAAGAGCACAGTTAAGAATTTGGCACCAACACAGTGAAAAAGAAACTTGATTCATCCATGCATACATATGCAGAATGTATAATTCAGCAAATTGGGGTTTTGAATTGGTTACAACTTCCAAAAGGACTTTGATTCAAAAGAAACATTCCAGCCAAAAGCCAAAAGAAACTCTTGCTACAGAGATGAGAGAATCTTAACCTCCAAACTACTTGAAACTTCCTCGATGAGTTAACTATGTTACCGAAATAACCGCCGGATAATGGCTTTGTTACAGATTATGTTAGCACAACTTGTTTACCCACCACAACTGGGTGAAACAAGGGTCGTAAAGTTATTCTCACAGATTGGGTTCATGTACAACAACACATATATACAAATTCGCATGTGCCTGTTGCAGCTGATCTTCACCCGCGAGTCAAGTCAATACCAGTGTGGTGGGGGTTTCTCATATCAACTTGCCGCGAGCCAGGCCAAATGCCTGCTCCGGAAGGATTATAATGTTGAGAAGGTGCAGTACTAGTTGGTAGAGCCAATTTCTCCTCATGCTGGGCCTCAGAACTCTCGTCGCTGTTGGGACCAGCTGCTTGCTTGTTCTTGATCTTGGAGCTACCATATACAAAACTGCAGAGCACAACCTGCACCAAACATGAATTAGTGCCATCAGATAGACCTCTAAATCTCAGCACTAAACTCAGAATCCAATCAAAGGACGCCTCAAAGATCATCCATTCTAGACAAGTGTGCTTCCGTACACACCCAAATATTCCCAATCCTAATATTATGCACTAGTGCACACAATCTCTCTTTTAATGTGTCCAGAAAATACGACACTAACAGTAAAACTAAAAATGAGGAGTAAAATCGTGAGCAGTAAAGAAATTACCTGCACTGGAGTTGCTGCAATAAGCATTGCCACAGCACCACCAATGACGTGACCATCAGGATTAGAAAGGGAAACACTTATACCCCCTGTTCGATTGCGGGGTCCACCATCCTCGGCAACCAAGTAAGAACCTGACAAGCATAATATCTGGAAACGACCCTGCACATTCACATAAACAACTGAGTAAGAGAAATGAAGCTAATTATTTCAGCATGGACCAGGAAAAGTTAGTGCACTTTTATTAGCAACGTCATTCAGGATTTCAGCATCAACTACTATGATAGTCCCTTAGGCCAATCTGCTATAAAGATAATCTATGTGATAAGAACAGGAATGCATTTCCAGGAAGAAAAATTCCTTTGATGTGTTCCAGAATATGCAAAAGAAAGTGAAAAGAAAAGTTGCAACTCTAAGAGAAAAGGACCGAAGCAGACAATTGAGGCTACCTAAACCTCGACAATATCTGAACTAATTACAGTCTAACAGAGTAACATAGCTCAATCCAACCTTAATTGAGGCTACCTAAACCTCTTCATAATAAGCTGTTAGTCCACATATATAATATTGGCCTGCCCTCTGAGAAGGGTTGGATCTAATTAATAGATCATGTCACCAATGCACCTGTTATGGCCAATATAAACCTATTAAATCATCAGATAACCACCTTCAGTTATCTCCATCTTTGCAGTAAAACCCGCCATAAGTAGAAACCAAGTTCAATCTTTCAATCTATGCCGCTATCACTTCCGTTTTTTGATAACTTAATTCATTTGAACTGATCAAGAGCTTCCAGCTAATGAACTCTTTTAGACAATTGAGCAGGTTCTCCTTAAAACCAAACTTAAACTTATTGAACCGCAGACAAACAACCACGTAGTCCACAAAACTATTAGTACAGCTATTTAAAGACTGATCGTGATCTAACCTAATTACAAATTACGACAATTATCAGCATCACCATTTTATTTTGGAACTTCACACTTCTGACAGAATATAAATACATTCTGCTCCGATCACTTCCCAACTCCTGCTTACGATATTCTCTAACCTCTAGCTCCAATAGGTAGAAACAAGAACCTCAATGATTTTCTCGTATTCACATAAACAAATGCTTCTTTTTCCTGTTCACACCGTATTACACTGCCTAACCATCATGACTAAATTTTGCTACCTAACCCCAAGCATGCAAGTATTACCTTCGGTAACTCAAATTTATGTCCCAACCCTCAACTAAGCAGGAGACCTACAATTTTATATGCAACCTAAGAAGTCTCTCCAAATCATAAATATCACAAAATAGCTTGAAAAATCAACCCTTAAACATAAACTATTCATTTTCTGATTCTACTGGTAACCTGAAGGCCATATTTGCACTTTTGTATACCACTTCTCTTCTGCCCCATATGTTGTCGATAAGTAAACTAATGCACTAATCCTCATCAGCTATTTGAAACTAAAATGGTGGTTATTATTAAAGAAAATGACCTGTACTATAACAATAACAAACCACAAACTTTATACGTGAGCCTGGATAGCTCCTTGCAATCATAAAAGATGGAGTATTATACAAAATGAACTATGATGCAACTTATGGTATTTGCTACAAATGTGTTGAAGACGTAGAGGTGTGCAGCTTTAATCCAAATTTAAAGAAATTCTCATTAACTTTGATGAAGTCCAATACTGAAGGAAAGACATCAACAGTGGAATTATTTGTTACTCACGAAAATGTGCAAAAGTAAATATAGAATTAAGTGCTTCAACCTCATAGGAGACGCTGACACCAGTAGATGCAGGTTGCCGTAGAGTTACTGAAGATACTGTACCAGTTCCTGACAAGATGCATAGTGCCCTTGGTCTCTGTTGTGAAAACAACAATAATTTTGCTGCAATGTCCTACAAAGGAAATGGTAAATAAACGTTAATAGCAGTGGGAGTTCATATGCATGTACGCCATAAACCAACAAATTTTACCAAGAATCAGACACATTAGTTGTATGACATGTTTATATATATTTAGAGAAGGCTTATATGCGTGTATGTTTTTGCACTTGCATGTATTTGTTACTGGTGGAATTATTTATATGACCATTCCATTCATACATGCTTGCCATATTCCCACAGTGGGATATCTATAAAGCCTTTAGTGTATAATTGGTAAAGCATTCCGCAAAACTTTGATAGCACCATTCTTATTCCCTGCATATTGATGATCCAGAAAACTCCACTGCAATTAATGAAAGAACCATATGAATCACAAGCTTCTATTTAGACAACTGCAGCAAGAATATTAAGAATGGTACAGCAAGATCACTTTCCAGCTCTAGTATTGATCCATTTACTTCTCTTTTTTTAGATGAGAAAGAAAATTTCCGTGATGATGCAGCTGTGAAGCCAAAACCAAACAAAGACAAATGAAAACCTCTTATGTCTTCATAAAGATCATTATCACACAGAGCAAATTGGCACAACTCATTTAGAGCACAACAATGATTATGCACCATTTTTAAAAACCTTGGTAATTTGATTATATATAGCATACCTCTCCAGCTCCAATGGTAATAACATGGGGTGCAAAAGCCACTCCAGCAGAACTGTTCATCCAATCCCCTGCGGAAACAGTTTAGCATTCCACAAGATAGTAAGAACCCACAACTCCTATACATGTTTAGTAGATGTTTGTGCTAATACAGTTGTACTAGTTAGTGGGGCACCTCAAGAACATTACCCATAATTAACAAATCAGGCAAACGTAGAGAAATTAGCAGAGTTGGCATGGATTAACAACCATTTATAGGGATTAAGTTAATGAAATTGATATCAAACGACAAAGTGTCAACAATAATGGGCCACTTCATGTAGACAACTAAATTTGGAAAAGTAATATAATTAGAAAATTAAAATTAAAGTAAAGCATAAATAAAAAGTTCTAGAAGTGGCACAGAGGATACCAAGAGTGGCTAATTGTTGCTTCCTACCACTCCCAGGTGGCCGCCCTCTACTGCGTTTCGGAGTGGGACTGGCTGAACCTGGTCTAGGACTAGGTGTTATGGACATGGGAGACAACCCCAGCGAAACCTGCCCATCAGGACCGTATTTTCGGGGCCTGCCTCTCTTCCTTTTTACAGGCTCAGATGAAGGCAGCACAGGAGTGACATTCATGCTAATGCCATGTTGAGGATAATTGAGTCTTGAAGGCTCTACAGAGAATGTTGCTCCCACGGAGCTGGCCCTCACATTAGACTGGGGTTGAATGATAGAGTTTGACATGGGTCTGAATCCAGGTGGAGTATGCACTCCACCACCAGTCTCTGATCCAGGCACAGCCCCACCAACCCCTCCCCTATGATTATGGATGTAGTATGAAGCTGACCCACCAGACAATCTCATGGCTTCTCTCCCATCCATGCATTTACTGAGACTTGCCACTCAGAACCTTAAATTTTGTCACCTAAAGATTGTATCTTGAAACGCCTTTGTCAATTACGCTAAAGATCTACAGAACACCCACCACTATGAGATCAAACAGAAAATGGAAATTTCAAACAAAGGCTTCACAGCGGTTATATCTTAATTCGGAAAAAAAGTTCACAACATTATTCTTCAAACCAAAAAGAAAAAGAAGGGTAACAATCCCCTTTAGCTCTAAACTTTAAAACAGTAAGTGAGCTAGAAAAAAAAAAAAAAAAAAAAAAAAGCATTTTACAAGGGTTTTGCTTGAAATTTCAGAAAGTCCAAAAACCCAGAAAAGTTCTGATCTTCAATTACAAAATAAAGAGAGTAAGTGATTCCAAAGCTTGTACACTAGCACTCTTACAGAGAATACCAAGGAAAAACCAAAATGTAGAAAATCAGGAGCTCAGATAGCTAGAGCAAAGCAACAATATTGACCTGGCAGCTCATGAGCCACGGCCTCAAACGCAATAGTAAGAACAAAACTCTAGATTTCCAAATCTAGGGTTTTGACAGGAAATGCAGGAGGTGGAAAGGAAAAAGAAGGGAGGAAAAGACAAAGAAGGAGAAGAGGAGAGGGGGGGGGGGGTGGGGTGGGGGGTGTGTGGTTTGGGTGGAAAATGAACTGAAAATTTGAGCTTTTGAATTAAAGGTGTGAACTGTGAACTGTGAGCTACTAATTAGACCTTTTTCCTTTTACTATTCTAATGGAGTAAGGGGGAGGGGAGGGGAGGGGTGGGAGCGTTAAGCATATCTGACTATAAGAAAGGAAAGATCAATGTTATTGGACAGACACGACATGGCCTACCAAAGTACCCACCTAGATGTCCCTATCAGACTGCCCTTTCTTAGGGCACAGAGTTCTCCAGCCCCCAGGCCCCACCTCTAAATGGATTTCAAAGTTTTGAATAAAGAGTTTTGTTTCTCCCGTAATATGTCGGTCTTCTAGCATTTTTATCAATCATCCCTATATTATTCACACCTCATCATTTTTTATTCACGTCTTTCAATTCAATCAATAACATTTTGCGTAATTTTATTTTACACATCAATTTAATCTAAAAAATCAATTTCAATAATTTTTTCATTGTGCTCAAAAGCAATATCATCAAATAAATAGGATTCTTAATCTCTATCAATTAAACTCAGAAATTAAAATTTTGAAAATTATAAACAAATTAAATTAAATATTGAAAAATCTAACTATTTTAGATAGAGGTAGATATGAATCCGTTAAAATAGCTAATTGATCTGCTCCAAACTATTATTTATCTACTGATTTAAATTTAACCGGATAAAAATCAAATGATTTGAGAATCCAAACCGTTCCGTAAGTAACGGTTTGAATTTGAATTTGAATTTTGGAAATCCATTAAATCTAAACTGGCTCATTAAGAAATATATTGATTTTTATTAATTTTTAAATTAATTAATAATACAAAATAAAAATAAAAGGATTGGTAATTCCAAATTAACTTTTTTATTGGTAATATTTGCAGCTACCCAGATAGAACATGTATGCCCAGATAAATTATAAACTCTTTTATTGATATTTATTTTGGTAACCTTTTATTGGTAATGTTTGTGGCTGTTTGAGAATTCTTTAGTTTAAATTTTTTTTAAGTGATGAATACATGTATACTAAGATAAAAGTATAATAAAATATTATTAAGTGATAATGTTTGTTTGATAAATTTTAATATAATGGAAATATTCGCAATCTATATACAAAATTTTGAGTACTGATTATTCTGCTGTTTTTTGTATGCTTACTTTTTTTTTTATATATATTTAAACGTTTTCAAACCATTTTAATCCAATCAAAACGTTATTAACGGTTTGGATCGAAAGAAAAAAGTATCATTTTTTAATTTTAGAAAATTCAAAATGTATCAAACCGTTAAATTCTTAACGGTTTGGATTTAGATTTTGCCAATACCCGTATCAAACCGCACCGTAGCTACCCCTAATATTAAGAGGTGAATTGTAAATTTTTGCATCAACCACCCTCTTTATTAGAGCCAAATTCGAAATCATTTAATATATAGAAGAACAGTAGTTAACCCTAATACTAGTGACCCTTAAATTATTATTTTTTATCTTTAAGTTTGTTTCTCTATTTTTATTAAATAATGTTCTTTAATATTAATTATTAAAGTTAGAAATTGGATATATTGAAAATATTATCCTTCATTTTTAACAGAAAAGTTAGTGAAATTAACATGAAGGATTAAATGGATGTGTAGAACAAGAGTATAAGGATGACATTGATTGTACAAAGATGAGGGATGAAATGCAAAATATTATGAGGACTATTGGTCATCACTGATGTCATTGCTGATGTGGCACTGACTGCTGACGTCATTGCTGATGTTAGCAAGCTACTAGAGAAGATGGTCGGGTGGCATGAGCTGCCTAGTCGGCTAAAATCCGCCATTGAAGATCCAATCTTCAAATCCGTCATTGCTGATGTGGCACGTAACCATATTAGATGTTCTAATAGTCTAAATCTATCTACTCGAGCCAAAAAACTCAAATCCAAGCCCGAAATTGAGAGAAAATACCTGGATTTTTTGAAATCTAGGTCAAAAAATTTGGCCTCCTTCCTTCTTGGATTTGTGTCTTCCCTGCGTCATTTTTGCTTCATATTTTGGGTACTTTTGATCACGGGAGTGCAAGGAACTCAAAAATGAACTTGATTTGAGGATTAAATTATTCAAAATGGAGGATTATGTTTGGTTTTGGGTTTTGGCTTCCACAGGCAAGAAGGAAAAGATAAGAGAGAGAGAGAGAGAGAGAGAGAGAGAGAGAGAGAGAGAGAGAGAGAGAGAGAGAGAGAGAGAGTGTGTGTGTGTGTGTGTGTGTGTGTGTGTGTGTGTGTGTGTGTGTGTGTGTGTGTGTGTGTGTGTGTGTGTGTGTGTGTGTGTGTGTGTGTGTGTGTGTGTGTGTGAGTCAGTGAGTGAGTGCAAACTGAAAATGGCTACTAAATGAGGAAGGGTAGAGGGTAAAGGATAAGAGAATCCTTATCCTTTGCATAAAATATCTCACAATCCCAAATAACCAAAATGCCCCTAAATGCTCCGAGAACTATAAAACGCTCAAATGGAACCTGATTTGCATGTGCCGCCTATCTACAGAGTCTACGGACTTGTGAGTTTGAAACATATCCTTTAGTCCACGAAATATCCTCAACAGTGATTCTGAACTAAAAGTGTCTACCGAGCCCTACTAAAAAGGTAAAATGGTAATTTCACAAAAGTAATTAAAAAAACATAAAAACGAAGATTAAGGCATGACAACTCACCCCCTAAAGAAAATTTTGTCCTCAAAATTCGTACTAGTCACTGAAACAACTGTGGATGTTGGGCCCGCCTCAACGCCTCGGGCTTCCATGTGGCCTACTCCACGTTGTAGCTCCTATACAAAATCTTAACTAAGGGAATGACCTTCCGAGTAGCACTTTGTCTTTCCGATCTAGAATCTGTGCAGGTTGTTCCTCATTGATCAAATCATCCCTGAGGTCAATAGGATGCTCCCTCAGCACATATGACTCATCAAACAGATACTTCTGTAGCATCGACATGTGGAATACATCACAAACTTAGATAAGTTATAGGGGCAATGCAAGTCTATAGGCCATCATGCATATCCTTTTTGTAATCTCATATGGTTTAATGTAGCGGGAGCTCAACTTCCCACTTCTACCAAACCGAGAAATGGATTCCAAGGCGATAACTTCAAGAACACTCAGTCTCCAACCTCGAACTCAAGGTCCCTACTTCGAAAGTGTGCGTAAATTTTTTGACGACTCTGAGCTGCCTTTAGATTATCCCTTATGATCAAGACCTTTTTCCTTTGTCTAGTCTACCCACTCAAATGTCATTAAACTTTTCTCGTTTACCCCGGTCTAACAAATTGGTGTCCTGCATTGTCGCCCATATAGTGCCTCAAATTGGGCCATCTCGATACTTGACTAATAATTGTTATTATAAGCAAATTCCATCAGTATCAAGTGAGAGTCCCAATTCCCTTTCAAATGTAGTACACAAGCCCTTATCATGTTCTCTAGGTTCTGAATAGTCCACTCATACTCGTCGTCAGTCTGAGGGTGAAAAACCATACTAAGGTGTAAGCTTGTACCAAACGACCGCTGTAAACTCTGCTAGAACCTAGATGTAAACCTAGAGTCACGCTCTGAAACTATCAACTCTGAGACTCCATGAAGTCGAATAATTCTATCAATAAATAGCTTGGAAAACTGGTGCATCTTGAAGTCCTCTCGCACTGGCAAAAAATGTGTTGACTTCATAAGTCGATCCATTATCACCTAGACTCCATTGTGACCTTTTTGAGTTCTAGGGAGATTAAACACAAAATCCATGGTGATGCAATCTCACTTCCACTCTGGAATAGGGAGTGGCTACATGGCTCCATAGGGTCACTGTCTCCCACTATTGACATGCTGACAAATCAAGCACCTGCTCACTAACTCAGCTATCTCCCTTTTCATGCCATGCCACCAAAAATGCTTCATCATAGTACGATACATCTGAGTTCCCCCCAGATGCATATCATACGTGGAACTGTGAGCTTCCTCGCGTATTTCCTTTTTCAACTCAAGGTCCCCCAGTATACACAACCAGCCTTCCTTGAGAAAAGCTCCATCGTCCTTGAGCACAAAATCATGCATTCCCTCGGCCTCAACCTCCAACCTGATAATACACAAAGTAGGGTTCTCAAGCTGAGTAGCCATAATCTAATCAATCATGGCATGCCTCACATGGGAAACTGGCCAAGAAAGCCCCCTAGTCATCCAGTCCAAGCATTACCTCGGCTATCCGGAGCTCTACCTGTAACAGTAAGTGAATATTCTTTAAACTCTTGTGGCCAGTGAAGATCCTACACGTCTTTCCATAGACATAATGCCTCCAAATCTTTAGAGTATGCATCGCTGCTGCTAACTCCAAATCATGGGTAAGTAGTTCAACTCATGAGGTTTTAGCTGCTTAGAAGCATACGTTATCACCCTCCTATGTTTCATCAGAACATAACCTAATCCATGTAAGGTTGCATTAGTGTATACCTCAAACTTCCCACTCTCATCAGGAAGAGTTAGTACCAAAGTAAAAGTCAACTGCCTTTTCATTTCTTGAAAACTCTATTCACATATCTCGCCCCAGACAAACTTAACTCGCTTCCTGGTCAACCGAGTGAATAGAGCAGTTATTGTTGAAAATCCCTCTATGAACTGTCGATAATAACCAGCTAGTCCCAGAAAGCTCATAATATCTTACACTATCTTCAGTTGTTCTCAATTTGCCACATCTCCCGTTTTCTGAGGACCCACACTAATCTCATTAGCCTATATATTATGACCAAGAAAGCCAACACTGGTCAACCAAAACTCGTACTTGCTGAACTTGGCATAAAGTTGTCTCTTCCATGGTGTATTTAATATTAACCTCAAGTATTTCACGTCTGCCTTCACACTCTTTTAATACACTAAGATGTCATCGATAAACACAATAAAAATCAATCCTAAAACTACCGAATAACTCTGTTCATCAAGTCCATCAATACCGTTGGTGTGTTCATCAACCCAAAAAGCATAATCAGAAACTCATAGTGACCATACCGAGTCCGAACTGTGGTCTTAGGAATGTCATCTTCCTTAATCCTCAACTGATGATATTTTAACTTCGGGTCAATCTTCAAAAAACACCTTTCCCATCTCAGCTGGTCGAATAAGTCATCAATTCGCGTCAAATGATACTTATTATGCATTGTTACTTTGTTCAAATACTGGTAGTCAATACACAACCACAAAGTACCATCTTTTTTCCTCAAAAATAACACCAGAGCTCCCCAAGGTGATATGCTAGGTTGGATAAAGTTCATATCTACCAATTCCTGCAACTGGGCCTTAAGTTCCCTCAACTCCGCCATCTAGTACGGTGCCTGCGATATAGGTCAGGTGCCTAAGAGAAGCTCAATAGTAAACTCGACATCCCTATGAGGTGGTAATCCCTATAAATCCTAGGCAAATACATCAAGAAACCCTTTCACTACTGGTATATCCTCCACCCTCACTAGAGGATCCCCGAGTCTCCACTATGTATGACATGACCCATCCTGATTATCGCCTCGATAACCAGGAAGAATCCTGCTCTCGTCTGACAATTGAACACAAACAACCAAAAATAACCACACAATAATACATTACACGTACTGTCAGACTAGGGAGAAAGTACGATACAACCAACGGTACAACCAGTCAACAGTATCACAGAGCATGGTTACAAAACAAGATAAGGATAAGACCTTACTCTGTGAACTAACTACACCGCAACGGGAAAACTTTATGCCTCTGCCTCTGTCTCTGCCTCGGCGCTAGCCCCTAAAACTTGTACCACGACCTGGAGGGTATTAAAACAGAAAAGTGTGAGTGGACTAAAACGAATGGTTCTGGAAAACAGTTTTAATGAAATCGGGGTTCACCCTCTAGTTTCAAAACACGCATGCATAACTAAGTATCCGAAAAACACTTATATAAACCGTATGGAGACCGTTACAGCAGATAACTATAAAACCATGTAAAACCGAATGTAACATCAACGAATCAAATCTGTTGGATCCATCCGAATCTTTAAACTCACATATCAAGCCTTCCCGGGATATCAACGAGTCTTTAAATTCAAAACACAATCAATAGGCCTCGGGGGACATCACAGTAACCGAATCTTTAAACTCAACATGTCTCAATCAAGGGCCCTCCCCCGTCATCAATTAACCGAGTCTTTAAACCCAAAACTAGATCCAGCAATCGTACCGGATCTTTAAATCCAAAATCATGTGTAAATCATAACAAAATCTAGGATCCATCGTGATCCAATTTCCAAAACCAATCCGAAATCACATTTTATCAAAATAGGACTTATGTCCGAATTTCACGTTCAAGTCCCAAATCTTACTTACAAATTATAATCAAATCATCATTAAAACGTGATACGCACACTTCATATAAAATCACTTATCAAGCCATCATCAAAGCATCAGAGAAACTATAGTCTCGAAATACGTAAAATGCGATAAATTACATCGAAAAATGTGCAATCACATAAAGCAGAAATATCATAATTATAAACCTAAAATCATATATAGAAACATAAAACAAGTGAGTAAAAACAGTTATGCATGCTCGGTTAGAAATCAAAAGTCCACTCACGAAGTTCGAACGCGTCAATCGCGTCCCGTACGCTCCTCGGCTGTCTCAGGAATGTTCTGGCCTGTCAAAGATCACAATTTTGGGTCACAAACACGTTCATTAAGCTTATATTAATTTCCCCAATTTTTCGGGATTTTCAACGTAATTAAATTAAAATCCTAAACTTTCGAACTCTCAAAACTATCCTGAACGATGTCCGATCGACTCGAAATTTATCTCAAAATGTTTGTTACATTGAAAGGATCAAATCACATGTTGACTGTGACCGAAGATATGGCCTCACGTGCCCTCACGCGCCGCCCAAAGTGGTTGTGCGTGAAAGCCAAGCGCCCTGCACAGTAACGCTACAGTGTCGTCATCTTTACCCGTTTTCCTGCTAAACGGGTTACGGACCCGCGACACGACCCGGTTCAAAATCCTTCAATTTCGACTTAATTCTTTCAATTCTTTCACCAAAATCCTTCCATTCTATCCTAATTTAAGTTCTCCATTACTAATGACACACATCAAGCCTTTAATCCATCATTTCCCTCATGATCAAACAAACGGTTTTAAATTTCGAAACTCACTCAAATCAACTTAGTTTTCTAATTAAATGATACTGAAGCATCTTAAGACGTAAATGAACATTTTACAATAACCAATTTCACAAATCCTTACATGTAGGTAGTCGTACTCAACCTCAAATTTTTCCAGAATCTGGAACTTCTATTCTTGGCCGCACCATGCTCAACTTCCTTCGATTTTGGTGTGGTTGAAGTCGAAATGAGTCCAGAAGACTGTTTCTAACCTCTGTTTAGCTCCTCTCAACTCACAAATCAAACTCGAATTTTTTCCTCAATTTTTCAGTTTTTTCCCAATTTTGGTTTCCTCTCCGGTTTCTCGGTTTTTCCTCTCAAATGACTTATCAAATGACTTCTAACCTCTCTGTTTTCAATCCATCCTTCACAACAACCCACGGGAATCTCTCAGTCCCTCTGTGCCTGTGTTTCCCGCAACTGACCCAAAACAATAACCAAAGTGCCCGTGCTCTATTCTTCCACAGCACGCCTAAACTCCACTCAGCCCACACTTGCCACTAATCCAGCCTTCCTTAGTGACAATTGTCACTTGATTTGTTAAACAATTCCCTTAAAAAATTAAACAATTCACTCAACAAACCACCACGGTTGATTTCAAAATTCCACCATCCATATTACCATTTTACCCTTCCTTCACAAAATTACCAAAATGCCTTTCCTCGTTCTAGAATCATAACTTATCCGTTCGAGATCCGTTTTCAGCGTGCCGCCTGTCTACGGACTCAGGGCATCGAGACCTGCCTAATGGTCCTCGAAGTTCGTGAAAAACATGTGTCACGTAAAAAGTCAACTTTTGACCTTACTATTCACAAGGGCAAAAACATCATTTCACACTTGAGGGAAGTATTCCCCATTCCCCTTGAAATACAAGCTCCGGTAAGTCTAGTCTTTGAAAGATAACCCTATTCTCGAAAAAATTGATAGAGGAACAATAGGTAGTCAACCAATCCAAGCCTTCTCCATGCGAAGAATCCAAGCCTTTGCTCCTGTGAAGTATCCACGTCTTTATCATGTGAAGATTCTAAGTCTTCGCCCTGAAAATCACCCAAGTCTTCGTCAAACGAAGCATCCAAGTCTTCGCCATGCGAAGCATCTAAGTCTTTGTCATGCGAAGCATCTAAGTCTTCGCCATGGAAAGCATATAAGGCATCTTCATGCGAAGCAACCAAGCCTTCGCCATGCGAAGCAACCAAGCCTTTACCATGCGAAGCGACCAAGCCTTTTCCATGCATTTCAAGTCTTCCTCTTGGAAGCATAATAAATCTTCATCCAAGAAGCGTTTAAAGCCTTCTTTAAGAAGCAAAAGCCCTTCCTTGAAGGCAACACAAAAACAACGCTAACCAAGTTAGCTAAAATCCAATGTTGGATGCCTATGGCTACAACGGGGGCATCTAATAAACGAACATGTTTGGGTTAAGCCAAAGTAGTTATTAGAATTTGACAAAGAGACTCGACATTGGGATCTCAAAATTCTTCATAAATATTGTTTTCATTTATTCATCTGAAGGTTGATTGGAAAATCGCATATCAATTGCTCAAACTAGTTATTCAATACAAGAATGAAAATACAATAATCAACATTCACAAATGTATTAACTACGGATGCAAGTCTTCGAAGCCCATTGTTCTTCAAAACTCTACCCATTCTCCTGTTGAAAGTAGATAAATATTGACAAATGGTGACTTTTTGGTTTCAAGAACATCGTCTTTCTTTACCTCTCGCTCGGGTTCAAGTTCAGGCTCAAGCTCCATCTCTAGTTCAAGCTCCAGCTCTTTGGTGGTGATCCCGCTCCAGCTCTCCGTATCCAACTTTTGCGCTTCGTTTTCCTTAAAGCACAATGTTGTGGGGGAATGAGAGAGCAGCAAGTAGTCAACTCTCAAATTTTGAATTTTAACCTCCAAAAGTTTGACTTTCTCCTAGGAATCATGCAACCACCCGCGCAACAAAACACACTTTTTGAGGGCGATGTCACGTTCGTTCTCAACCAGCAACTTGTCTGCGTGACTTCTCTCTAGCTCGTGCACCTTGCTCTCTAGTAAGTGAATTCTCCCTACCAAGGCATTTTTGTTTCATCTGTAATGGTCGCGACCTTCTCGAAGGCAGATACACTCAGATTTCCTTCGCTTATTCTCTTCTTCCAGGCCAGCTTGCCCACAAAGTATTTCAGCTAACTTGCGAGCCCCGACTTTTGTAATCCTGAGGTCTCTAACGAATTTATCATAAGAATCTTGTGTGGACCCATGTGGGTAGGGACCCGTGTGGGCTGGGCCCAACGGGGGAGTTGGACTCCGAAGCCCAAAGCAGACAATATGGAGTAGGTCAGTTCGTGACAATTTGGTATTAGAGACCAACCCCAGTCGAAATTGAGTGTGCTAGTAAGGACGCTAGGTCCCAAGGGGGGTGGATTGTAAGCAAAGATGAAAATATTGATATTGACGAATATATTGTCAGGACCCACCCCGATTATCACCCCAATAACCGAGGTGAATCCTGCTTCCATCTGACAACCCATCACGAAAGACCGAAACAACCTCACGAAAACCAAAAATTACATTGTCAGACGAAGGAGAAATTTAAAACATCCAAGAGTTAACCGTTATACAGAGCATAGTACAAAACAAAACAAGCCCTACTGTAAGCTAAGCGCGCAACGGATGACTTTATGCCTCGACTTCTGCCTCAACGATAGCCCCAACGCTCGCACCACGACCTGGAGGGTGTTAAAAACATTAAAAATGTGAGTGGACGCAAAATAAAGAGTTATAAAACCGTTTACGAAAATAAACCAGGGTTACACCCTCCGTTTTGAAAACATGCATGCATAACCAAGTAACTTAAAATAACAGTAGTACGAAAGGAAAACAACATGCAGAAATCATCAGAAATCAAAATCAAAGTTCAAGCACTCGGCCTTAAAGCCATAGAACCAAGTTATTCGGGTCACAGCCCAAAACATTCGAAACCAGTGAAAAACAGCAATAATACACATTTACTGGATCTCAAGTGCGCCCGAGTATTTAAACTCAAAACACAATACGCAATAGCCAGGCCTTCCCGGGATATCAACGAGTCTTTAAACTCAAAAACACAATCACAGGCCTCGGGGGGTATCATTATCACCAAGCCTTTAAACTCAAAACCATACCAAGTCTTTAAACTCAAACCATCAGTCCAGGGCCCTCCCTCCCGTAAATCAATCCGAGTCTTTAAACTCAAAACCAGATCCAGTGAGTTTTTCGAGTCTTTAAACTCAAAACCATTTCTCACATATAAGAAAATCCATCAAAATCCGAAAATCAAAACCAAACCGGAAAGCTTCCAAAAACCGAAATCACATTTGCTTAAAAGGGGACTTCCTCCCGAATTTCATTTCCAATCTCAAATCAAAGCCCCAATCATTCAACCGAAACCATACTCAAAAGTACCACAGAAACCATATTCTCGAAGTACGTGCAAGTCCGATAAGTAAAATAGTTATAGAAAACATAATTAAGTAAAACAAGAATATAGAGACATAATTCAGGAAATCATATATCGAAAGTACAAAAGCATAATCGAAACATAATTAAATACGTAAAATAGTTATGCATGCTCGGTTAGAAAACAAACCGTCCACTCACAGTTCTCGGGCACGTCACTTACGTCCCGTACGTCCCGTACGTTCTTTGTCCGCCTCGGGGATTCCCGATCCTGTCACAAGTCACCAAACGAGTCACTAACACATCCACGAAGGTTCTCCTAATTCCCCACAAATTTACTGAACTTCAAACGTAACTAACCGGGACCCTAAACATTCGACCTCGTAGAACTAACCCGAGATGACGTCCGATTGTCCCGAAACCTATTCCAAAAGATTAGTTACAACAATTAGACCAAAAACCATGTTGAACACTTCACCGGAAAACGCCCCACGCGCCCCCACGCGCCGCCCAAAGTGGATGCGCGTGGGCCTCACGCGCCTGCACACAGTCACTGTTCATCTTCTTCCTCGAACCCGCGACTATGTTGGACCGGCGTGGCCGGTTCTCCGCCGTCCGTTAGCCGTTTTCCTTCCTTTTTCACCAAACTCTTCGTCCAACCCTAAGCAACCTAATTCTCATGTCAAAAGACGACATCAAAGCCTCTAGATCATCACCCAGACTCGAACCAGAAACCACCCGAAACTCCTGTTTCGGTTCCCGACCAACCAAGCAATCCCCCTGCACGGCTTCGAGTTTAAACGACTCCTAGGGACTTACTGAACTTAATAGAACCTACAGAACACGTCGACTCAGCCCCTAACTTCACGACTTTAACTTTGAAATTTACGGCAAAACAGAGCATACGAAGGGAACTAAGGAATTTCCTGCGTCCTGCTCTCCACCGTGAGCTCCGCCGTGTCCATTGGGTCCCTAAGGCTCCACTACGGTCACTGAACACCACCAGCAGCCACGAGCACGCAAAGCACGACAACACCACCACCAAACTCCCTCGACAGCTCTCTGTTTTCCTGAGAACTCACCCCTCACACCCACCAGTTTTCCTCACGCAATCCTCCTCACAACCCTTTCATCAGTTCTTACTTAATCTCTACTCACTCTTACCAGGTCACAAGGTCTCACACTTCCTTGCAATTCGATCGATTTCCCCCTTACTCTCAGTCTCTGTTTCTCTCTAACACGACTCACACACATGGCCAAAAATTAATTTGAACCGTGCAACTAGCCTAGAACCCACTAGACATAGTGCACGTGTCAAACTCATGTGGTCCCATTCTAAAAAATATCCAATTAGCACTGCACACTTGGCCTTATCTGATTGGCCCAATTCCCAAGGCACGAAAAGACCAAAATACTCCTAATGTCCAAATTACGATTCTACCCTTCTCCGTTCTAGGCCCCTATCTCGCTCGTCCGACGTCCGATGAAAACATGCCGCATGTCGTTGTACTCAGGACGACGAGATCTACCTAACGGTCCTCGGTCTACGTGTAAAAACCTTATCGTGCGAAAAGTCAACTTTTCCCCTATTTTAACCAAATTACGGTAATGCCCTCAACCTTCCGAACATCATAACTTCCTCCTCGGATGTCGGAATCGGGCGTGCCACCTGTCTACGGACTCGTGACGTCCCAAACTACGTCACGGTCATCGATCAATGTCCAATTGACCGCCCGAACTCAAAGTCAACTTTTTGCCCAAACTAGGGGCAAAATCGTCATTCTAAGCCAAACGTCCCACAGTACCCAACTAACCACCGATTAACTCTGCTAATCCGGCACTAATCACTTCCTTAATCCTGACTCCCGGGACGGGTCGTTACATATATCGCTAGTTAAATTTATGGATATCTCGCCCCGAATATCGATGTTGATATCGATATTGTTTACGGTCAACAAAAATGACAGAAATTCAGTCTAAAAGTTGGAAATTTGGGATGAAACTTTGGAAAAACTTAAGTACCCAATGATGATTATATAGGATGAATAAAACTATAAAATGACTTTGTTATAATAAATATATGATGAATAATATGATACAATAGGGTTCTGCCGATGACTAATAATATGAAATTTTAAACATAAATATAAATTGAAGTGAATTACTATAATTGAATGTTAATATAATTAAAAATATAACAATAAGCATAAAAGAATTTCAATGAAAGAAAAATTATAAAATGAGTAAATATATTTAAAATTGGAAAAAAAAGGATGAAAAATAGAGTGAATCTTTGTTCAAAAATTGGAAAAAATTGATATATTTAAAATTGGAAAAAAGGACAAATATAGTTGCAAATTTGAAAAAAACGAAAAAAAAAAACAGCCGTGTGCACCTGGGGTCGAACCCAGTACCTTCACATTTTAAAGCCAAAGGCATAACAGCACAACCAACCCGACTAAGCAAGCCTAATTGAAAACATAAGAAACCAAATAATAGATAAAGTATACATACTAACTTTAACATTTATCTTCTACCTCGCGCGCGGGTCTGCGATTCGAGTTTTTTGACCTGGCGGCATGACCCGACTGGAACTCAATGGTGTTACGTCCGATTTTCATGTAATTTGACCCTATCTCGATCGTTTTAATGAAATAAGGAGATCGATGTGTTTAAAACAAGAAAAAATGTCGATATTTTACTCAATTTCTTCCCCCCCCTCTCTTACGTGCCGTCGGCCAAAGAAATACCATGACCCACTGCACAATATCCAATGTCTAGTTCACGACCTCGACTAATCCAATGGTATCGGACCCAATCTGTCTACCAACACGTTCACCAACCTACTACTGGTATATCCTATATACCGTGACCAGGCACGACAAGTCTGCCCGGTATCGTACCTCGAACCACGTACAAGGTACGTACATCCATTACCAACCAGACTACAACAACAACAACGACGACCACAACCTAGGTCGTTGCCAAAACACGTTTCTATAATGGAGTCCATTTGTCCAATCCCGGACTAGACAAATCGAAACTCCAACTCATCATCCATTTCCAAATCCGAATCCGAATCCGAATCCGCAATTTCGCAAGAAATCCCGAATCCAAACCCATAAATCATATCCATAACCATGTCCAAATTTGAGTTCGAAATCATCATTCCGTAAGCTAGCATTTGGAATAACCATTCCGAACCCAAATCCAGAAATCCACTTTCAAGTTCCAAAATCAAATCCTGAATCGTCATCCAGAAATCTGATTCCAAAACCTGAAATCTCGTTCACGTCTACCGAGATGCACCAAAACGAAACCTTTCGGTTACCTACTCAAATGATTACCACAATACAATCGATTGACTTCATAGGGAAGCCAATCCCAATATCAACACATCTCTAAGGCTGACAAGATCCGACCTCGTTGGACACCTACTCAGGCGTAATATATTGTACGGGATTCACTTCGAAAAGAAGTTCAGTCCCATCATCCTACATAGCCAAAAAGCCAGGATACATTGTTCGTCAACCAATTCCCACATCTAACAGATCAGTCAATGACGAGACACGCCGAGACTGTGGGTTCTCACTGATTACCTCGTATCGATCCTTGTTATTCCACCTAGGAAAACCAAGGATGATCCAAGACGATGACATCAAAAGTCATCATACGTGAATACAACCAAAACTCATTGCATTCACCACGCCATATAACCCAACATCATCTGCCACCAAGCAGAAGATGAGAAATCTCAGTCACCTAACTTCGATATACTCAACTCCTCCTGATGACCCAAGACAAATCCCGGGTTCACCAACCAATGCACGATCAATGTACTGGTGACAACCAACAACATCTACATCATCAACATCATATGTCATGGCAGAACCTGTGAAGTCATCCTAATGACTTCGAAATACACATTACCGATGCGGAAAACCCGCATTCCTCGTGTCACCACAATCGCAACCTCTTGCGATTCCGAAATTCTAACCAGATTGGAAACAACATACTCGGACATCAACCATGTGTTTCTTTTTTACTAATTAGGGACACATGCCCATTTCGCCTATCCGTTTATACTATGTATGTAGGTACACTCATTCCGAGTGGAATTCACGCGACTCAAGATTAAACCTTGTATACTATTTTCGGATGTGCATATACGGTCTCCAAAACTCACATCTCGTACCTCGAATCTCGACTACTGCTGGATCCAATCCAGTCCATCACTATCCGTGATCCACTCCCGAACCACAGATACCGAACATAAGCCTATCTCGACGGAGTCACATCCCGACTCGTAACTCACCGTCATCACGATCACCGGCACCAGCACCAGCGCTAGTACCACCACTGTCATTATCACCAACGTCACCTGTCAGCATCAGTACAGAGTGTGCGAATCATACAACTCTGGATCTTCGCTCATACCGAGTGACGATCCCGTACCTCTACTCGAATTGGAGAAACTCTGCCTCCCTTGTACCCAACAACTCTGGGTACTGTCACCCTGACAACTCATACGAGAAAAGGAAACGTCCCATGAACGTCCCCGTCTCATTCTGCGATCGCACTCAGCCGTAACCGAGTCGAATCCAGAATCACTGCTCGTATATATGTGTTACTCACGTACCTCGTATCATCGTCACGACTAACGAATCCCATCGTCACAATCGTCACGGCAACTTGAGTCTACTCGACCTGATAAGACTCGACTACGTCCATCGATAGTAGCGTCTTCCACAACCTCGTGCAGACCTAAATTGACAGGACCCGCCCCGATCCCACAGGGACCACAGGGGGACGTGCCCTGCTCCCGTCTGACACCCAATAATTCATACCAATTTTAACCTCAAAACATCAAATGCATAAATAACCAAATTAAAGTCATACATCAAATCCGAATTAAACGAATGTCAGACAAGGGATGAAAACCAAAATTACAAGATGCGAGCACGACTCTAAAGTAAACCTGCGGGTACACCGCCCAACAGGGGATCAGGTACGCAGAATGTAGATCTACGCCTCAGCCTCAGGTTCCTCCTCTACCTCAGTTTCCCGACCTGGAGGGGTTATCAAAACAATAAGGGTGAGTGGACCGAAACTCAAGTTTATGAAATCGTTTGATAATTAAAACATATAATTTACCCCTCCGTTTTCCAAACATGCGTGCATCATAATTCAAAATCATAAACCATATAATACGAACCATAAGGCATATAATAAAACCATAAGTATAATTTTAGTTGCTGCACTATACACTCCAATCCTGACATCCCTGATGTCTGACGTCCCTGACGTCCAATAAGGTCACAATCACAAGGCTACGCGTGCCACTCGGGTCTCAATTTCCGAGTTCATTCCCCGAACCCCGTTCGGGTACAGCATCCCCGATGCTTAGCGTCATAGACACTGGACGTACTAGACGTCCGTGACCTCTCCGAGGTACCTCGCCGGAGGAGACAATATAATATGGAAGGATCTATACAGTGCAGTGACAAATGCATTTTATTGATATCCACATGCAAGGCATATATATATACATAGATAAAATCCGAACCAATCATTAAGTTTCATCAGACGGGTCTCAAGCCCAATTACCGTGAAACGTGCCATAACCATATTTTCCATATCCTTAAAACCATTATTGTTTTAGCATGTGAATAAGTATAAATAACCAGAAAACATTTATGCACGCAAGGGTTTAAGAAAGTGGTCCACTCACTGAACAGTCCTGCTGAAAACCGAACGTATACCCTCGTTCTGGTACGAATGTACGATCCCTGTCAAGTCCAAAGTATTCGTAAAGGTCAATACAAACCCCTAACATTCAACCATGAAAGCCTAGGCCGAAACCGGCCCGAGAAAGCCGCCCGAACGCGCTTCCCAAGGCAATAAACCTTAATTTGACCAACTTAATGATCTCCGATCGACCCGAAACCACCGCCATTGGATCCGGATCGTCGAAACCTAAAGAATGGTGGTGGTCCCACCAGAAACACTGTTCACACACGCCCCCACGCGCCGGTCAATGCGGCGGTCAACGCTGGAACAGTCCTGCTGACGTCATCGCTGACGTCACTGCTGACGTCAGCATGACGTCATGCTGACAGCTGTCAGGTCTGACGTGTCAGACTCTGACAGGTGCCACGTGTCAACATCCGATTGGTCCACCTCGCTGATCTGTCAGGCCACGTGTCAGATCTGACATGTGCCACGTGTCAGCACGGTACTGGTCCACGTCATTGACATGTCAGTGACACGTGGCAGTCCCTGACTGGTCCACGTCACTGACATGTCAGTGCTGACTGTGCACTGACATGTGACACGTGTTGGCTCACGGTTGGTCCACGTCACCTGACAGACTGACAGGGTGCCACGTCATCACCGCTGTCCTCAGACGGGTTGACCCGAAAACCTGCAACTCGGGTCGATCAGACCCGCGATCATGACCCGGTTGCCATTTCTTCATTTCTTGATCATTTTCGTTCCTTTTAATTCCTAACTACTCGTCTGAGTTCCTAGATTGGTTCTGTGTAAATAGAATGGAGAAAAACCGA
This sequence comes from Prinsepia uniflora, assembly GCA_032719365.1. Lineage (NCBI taxonomy): Eukaryota > Viridiplantae > Streptophyta > Magnoliopsida > Rosales > Rosaceae > Prinsepia > Prinsepia uniflora. The sequence goes on from CM064871.1 coordinate 3,203,153, forward strand.
TAGGATCGAGGCCTACCTCGAAGAACAGAACCGGCCTCCCGTCGCAGTTGTGTCACCGTCCTGAGCACCTCCGGCCACGAGTTCAATCTCAGTAGGTTCCTGGCAGTCCCTAGAGTCGATTAGGATCCATCAAAAACAAAACTAAACGTGGGAAATGGATTTACCAAAATCTGGGTTTGAAACCGCCACGGGTTTCCCTGATTCCTTCCTCGCCGCCGTCCTCCGCCGTGGTCACTGCCGTCGCTCAGCCTCGCCAGTGAGTCCCCAATACGCAGACACAGAGAGTGGATGATTTGTTGGGATGTTTGATCGAAATGGACAGAATGTGCTCTGCGGGTATGAAATATAAAGAAATGGAGGGAAGGAAACGGACGGTCCAGATTTGATCTCCATGATTAGATCAATGGCTCAGATTAGATCAGGGGTTTTCAATCCAAGGGCTGGAATTTAAAGCTGATTTAATTGCTATTTAATCCAATAGTGGATCTGATCCAATCTGGCCAATGGGTGAGTGACACTTGTCACTCACCAGGTGTCCTCCAATCAGATTTCCTGAATATAATATTCGACACGAAAACCGAGACACGAACCTCCCGAATTCACGTTTCTGACCATAACTTCCTCGTACGAAGTCCGATTTCGGCGTGCCGCCTGTCTACGGACTCAGGACGTCGAGGCCTACCCAACGGTCCTTGAGTCAACTGAAAATTGGTTGCCAAGAGAAAAGTCAACATTTTCACCCCCAAAAGTCGAAATTACGGTAATACCCCTGAACTTCCGATAGTCATAACTTTTACCCTGATCGTCCGAAATGGATGTGCCACCTGTCTATGAACTCGTGACGTCCCGAACTACGTCACGGTCATAGGTCAAAGTCCATTTAGTTCATAAATCAAAAAGTCAACATTTGACCATGCCAATCACAAGGGTAAAAGCGTCAAATCACACATTAAATTACAATATTGGGATCCTCAAATTTCCGGGGTGTTACATAACTACCAGGCATCATAACCGAGACTCCGTATCCAACCGAATCAACCGCTGGTACCAACTACTCTGTATCCCTGCTCAGGGATTCCATCGACACGTACCAACCCTGATAACTTGTCCAACCAACCACTAACCAGTCGTAACTCGACTAAACCAATGTCGTCTACCAAGTCATCCATGACCTTAGCTGTACCAACAATCCATCACAACTAAATTAGTATGACAACCAACTAGGTCTAACCGATAAGTACAACCTCGACTGCAGAGTGCAGTCCCATCACTAAAGCTGATATGACGGCCTCAAATCCGAATATTCGTCAAAGTACAACCACTCGCCAACTCACATTTCCAAACCATACAACCCAATGTAGGGTTCCACAATCACACCTAGAGTTCCACTGAACCAAACTGCATAAGACAGTATATCCAAAATCTGACCATCCACGTGGTCTTGACATCGAAAAGACGTCAATCCAATTAGGATTCCTCGAATTCGACTGCTAACTGCCATAAGTTCAACTAGAGTTCCACGAACTCGACTACCAACCGCCAGGAGCAGTAAGTCCATTTAACTCAACCAATTCAGATCATCAGATGATCACAATTCCGAACTATCGTCAAAACGATCCTACGACATCATGAAAGACGATCCCAACTAATCGTCTCACGATCCAAAACTCTAACGTACTAATACGTTCACCATTCCGTAGGGTCTCACACTGTCATCCACGACAGAACTACGGCAACCCCGGCATCAAGTGCCGAACCAAAACAATCCGCGATCCAAACCTACTAACTATTGTACCGGCATCCCAACTATCAGGTTGATAACGAATTGTAGCCACTTGAGATATCACATCCCCGACCTGCGCATTACTCCGAGAGCTACACGGTTGCTCGAATAGAGACAACCCCGCTCTGATATGAGCTAACTGAGCTCTGACAAGCCAGCCTCGCTCTGATACCACGATGACAGGACCCATCCCAATCCCCTCGGGATTAATACGGGATGTCCATGCTCTCGGCTGACATGGAGTGTCAGACAAGGGATAATTCCGTCCTTAGCCCTCTCGGGCCATCAGAGTACGCCAGGATCCGGAGGAGGCATGTCATATCTCGGTTTCTGCTACAGTCCATATCTGATGTCAACCTGAAGGGTATTAAAACAGAAAGACTGTGAGTGGACAAAAAGTAATAAGTTTCATAAAACACATTTATAAAAGACCTTTATACCCTTCACTAAAAAGCATGCATGCATAGTAAAACCATTTATCCAAACACATATGTTTAAACAACCATCATTAGGGTCTCATCCCCAAATTCCGTAAATACAAGCCACACGGGCTCCTGCCCAAAACCGTTTACAGAAAACCATAACATCATAAAACACAATTTCCCAAACCAATTGAAATCATGTTTATCCATTATATTTCATATCCAAGAACCTGTCACGGTAAAATAAAGCTACACGCGTGCTAACCGAGGTCTCAAACCCAAGTCTCTCCAAGGTCCACCCAGGTCAATGTTTGTAGATCAATGACCCTCCCTGGAGGTAACGAACCATGCCCATTCTGAGAGTAAGGAACCCAACTGGGGGGCGACTCTACTCAGTCAATGTTCCGTGACTACTCCGGGGTCCACCCTGACCAACGACCCTCCCCGGAGGAGACAATCATATATACATGATGGAATATGAAAAACCTTTTGAAATCATTCTTTAAACTTTTCCAGGATTCATGCCCGGCCCTCATTATCCGCCATGAACCATAAAACCGTTCAAGGGTTCATGCCGGTTCCCATAAATCGTCATGACCCGTAAAATCCTTTCAAGGGTTCATGCCGGTTCCCATAAACCGTCATGACCCGTAAAAACCATTTCTAGGGTCCCTGGCCCGAAATCACCATCATAACACATAACTGGGCCCTAGGCCCGAATCCACAAACAAACTGGACCTCCAGTCCGAATCGAAAACCAACTGGGCCTTGTGCCCGATTTCGTAAATCAAATGGGTCTCGTGCCAGATTCTATATTTCCAAATTCGAAATCAATTTAAGAACCAATTGGGCCTCCAACCCGAGAACATAACAAAAAGGGACATCGAGTCCAAGGGTTTCCAAACAAAGGGGTCTCGAACCTGAGTTTACCTTTTCAAATCCAAAATAATTCATGAAATCATATCCAAAACCATAAGTACGGAAAATCAGTGTAAAATCGGAAAACCTAGATTTACGTGCAAGCACGTAAATCCCCTCGAAATACGTGAAACCACATAATTCACAACCATCCAATTCATAATCATATAATCACAATCATAATCCATATAAAACATTTATGCATGCATCACAGTTTAGAAATCAAGGTCCACTCACAGACCGTCCGAAGCCGCGCCTCGATACGTGTGCCATAATCGTCTCCCGGGTCAATTGTCGTCACTGGGACTCCCAAACCTGTCCAAATTCATTTAAAGGGTTACTAATAGCCTCATTAACCTCTCATTGAAGTCCCATAATTTTCCCGATTTTCTAACTATTTTTAAAGTCGATCCTAAACCTTCGGACACCCCTAAACCTATCGAAACGATATCCGATTGACACGAAACCAGTCCCAAAATGTTCGTTACATTGAATAGAAGATTTCGTATGTTGGAAGCACCCTCAAAATCCTCACCATGCGCTCACACGCGCCCCTAGAAGCTGCCTGTGCATGGGCCTCACATGCGGCACTGTAGCTTCATCTTCAACCCGCGTGAACCGGTCCACTGCAACCTGAACCGGTCTAGACCAGCGTGACCGGTCCGGTGGTTTTCCTCCTCCATTTCGGTCCGATTCCAACCCTAATTAACCCTAGAATTCCTATTTCTTCATTCCCTATCATTTCTAATCATTAAAACTAATCAAAACCACATAAAACCTATGGTTTGATTTTGAACCATACGGTTCATTTTTCCCCGATCAACCTCCACGGCGTCTCAGCCGCTAAACATATTAAAAAACTTCCTAAAATGTCCCTAGCAACCTATTGAACACTTCCTAATCACCCACAAGCAACCATAATGGAAAAACCAAATTAAACATGGAAAAATGGGTAACCGGGCACCTCTCGGTTTTGCCTCCTCCACGCCGCCGTCTGCTGAAGTTCTGGCCGTCCAGCAACCTCCTCTCAGTCCCTCTCAACTCTCTTGGTCCTCAGGCATGATAAAACAGGAAAGGGTTGGATTGGTTTGGTGAAAAATGAGACCGGGTTTGAGTTTGAATGAAGAAAATGGAGATGGTCGATGCATGTGTTAATTTGGGTGGCATGTGGATAGGTGACAAGTGTCACTCATCCATTGGGCCTCCATAAAATATCTGGGCCCCACTAGAGTCCAAAGGTGAAGTTATCTCGTAATTCGTGCAATAGTGCACTTAAACTTCCGTGAACTGTAACTTCGCCGTCGAACGTCCGAATTCGACATGCCGACTGTCTATGGATTCGTATCGTCCCGATCTATGTTACGGTCCTCAGCCCTCGACCATCGGACCTCCTGGTCAAAAAGTCAACATTTGCCCCTTTTTAACCAAAATTACCAAAATGCCCCTAAACCTCCGAACGTCATAACTTCTTTCTCGAATGTCAGAATTGAACGTGCCACCTGTCTATGAACTCGTGACGTCCTAAACTACGTCACGGTCATCGGTCAAAGTCTGTTTGACCGCCAGAACAAAAAGTCAACGGTTTGCCCACTCTAGGGGCAAAACGGTCATTTTGCATCGTTCGTCCAATTTCGCTCAACTAATCACGGATTAACCTCACTAATCGTGATTAGTCACTAATCTAATCCTGAAATTAGGGACGGGTCGTTACAGCGTATCCTTAATTAATATCACATCTGTTCTTGGTGAAGAATATATGGTTTTACTATACTAGACTTGGACTAACTGAAGAGGTTGCCTTGTTCCCAAACAGGGATCTTTGAACCTTTTTTCTTTTGAATTTATAATCTTAGAATGCATATGGGAAAAGTCATGAGCAAATTCTTCTTTTAATATTATCATATTTATCAAAGGCACATATTCAATATTGTAGCCTTGGTAGTTCGCATAAATAAAAAAACACAAAAATTGTATTATTTAGTACGGGCAGAATGATAGAAAAATCGATTCTGACAAGACCCATCCCGATTATCCCTCGATAGTCGTGATGGATCCTACTCTCGTCTGACAATAACTCTAAAGTGCCAAAAGTAACCAAACATATATACATATACAACACAACAAACGCCAGACATTGTCAGACAAGGGATAGTTAAGTTTTACAGGACCGTTGACATTACAAGTTTGACTAGTCAACAGGTTCACAGAGCATAGGTAATATTACAAGTAGGGATCAAACTCCTACTCTGTATGGTGTCTGAGTGTGCAACGGTCTACTTATTCCTTTGCCTCGTTTCTAGCCCTTGTACCTGTGCACTGGCATGTAGGGTAAATAAAACATCAAAGGTGTAAGTTAACAAAAATGAAGTTCGATAAATACATTTGAGGAAAATCAATCATACCCTCCAAAATCGCAAACATGCATGCATATCATAAAACATGAGTAATAATGAGAAATCAATCAAGTATGAACAGTGGATCGATAAAATCAAAACATGTTTTCTCTTGGTTCGTAAAACTCATGTTCATCAAATCAGTTCATGCTATAAAGCATCTGGACACAAATATCAATAAATCGCAAATATCGCCAATCCTCAATATCCAATCTCAATATCCAAGTAACCGTCACGATATCAATGCAACGCGTGCAAACTCGGGAGTCTCACGTCTGAGTACATCCCCTAGGATCTATGACGTCTGAGGTGATATTATCTCTAGGATCTACGACGTCTGGATGATATCATCATAATCTCACACTCCTGAGATTGAGCCTCCCTCGGAGCTACTAATCTTCAGGCAGTGGATCGTGACAACTCCAGGATCTATGACGTCTGGAGGAGACTATCAAATCACAGAGGATGGTATATGTGGAACAGTCACCAAATCCAGTAATATCATTTTAAAATCGTTTATGTTTCAAATCGAATAAAAAACATTTCAATAGGGCCTATGCCCAAAACATAGTTTTCACAAAGTAAGTTCCACAAATCCATCATAAAATAGTGTCCAGAATTCACTTTTATAAATCAAAATCATCAATTTAATCATATTCACATGTGACTCCAAATCCGAGTCAAAATCACTATCCAATTGGATCTCAAGCCCAAAATATCATTTTCACGCAAATCCTTGCGATCGCAACCTCAGTTGCCAATTTCACATAAATCCATAAAATATATCCAAAGGGCATTATAAATCCATCAAATCAATCCCCGATTCATAATACGAGTCAAAACCAATCTCAAATCCCGGACCTTTTCCCAAAACAACAATTTCATAATTTTCTCGAAAATCGTGCCCAAAATCATATAAAATAATATAATATTCCCAAAATCCGGAAATCATCATATCGAAACATTAATCATACCAAATCATTGAAATTGAGATAATAAAGCATTTAAAACATATATGCATGCATTCTGGGTAGAAAACAAAAGTCCACTCACACACCGTCCTGACTGTTCAGCCTCAAGCTGTTCGCTCTCTTCCGACGTCCTGGGAATATTCCGGCCTGTCAAACAAAGTAATTTAAGGTTACTAGACTATCGTATAGTCCCACATGTGAATTCCCTAATCGTCGGAATTTTATAATATTATTTAAACATAAACTATACTCTTCGGGTACTCGAAACTACTCCGAATCTATATTCGATTGACCCGAAACCAACGCAAATAGGTTCGTATCATTGAGAACCTTAAAAAATATGTTGGACATGTCCTCAGAAACCCAGCCACGCGCTTTGCATAGTACTGCTACGGTGTCACCCCTTCTACCCGTTTCTCTGATAAACGGGCTGAGAACCGGCGACAAGACCCGAATCGTTCTCCCTCAATTTGATCTCGATTCTTTCCATTCTTTCACCTGATCCCTTCTAATCTACCTTAATTTAAGTTCTATAAACTTAATTACTTCAATCACGACCTTAATCCTTACATCCCACGATCATCCTTCGAACGGATTTCCTTTTCGGGTTCACTCAATTCGCCCTGGTTTTTCAAATTAATTGACACAGGAAGCATCGTGAGAGTGTAAGAAACATTTCTACATAATTAATTACACAAGTTCTTACCTCCAGCTATTCGAACTCAAGCTCGATTTTGAACAGAAATTGGAGCTTATGTTCTTGCTCAATACAGCACCAATTCCCTTCGTTTTTGTTGTGGATTGGTTCGAAATGATCTCAGGAAGCTTAATCAAGCCGCAATTTTGATCCTCAGAGCTCGCAACTTTGAATTCGAATTTTTATCATATTTTTCCAAATTTTCGAATCCTGAAATTTCAATAACCTCTCTGTCCCTCGTGTTTTTCTCTATAATTCAGTCTTCTCAATCTCTCATTCTCTCAACTGATGCAAATCCAATGTATAACACGGTCATGGAAGGGACAAAGAAATGATTTTCCCTAATTAAGGGATTAATGTCCCTAATTCATGATTTCATCCATGAAATCCGGGGCAGAGGAGGGGACAAAGTGACATGTGTCAATGGTTGGTAGCATGAGTCAGCATGCTAATGATTCCACCGTTCGTTTGTTAAAAGACCATTTTGCCCTTCGTTCGGTAAATTACCGTTTTACCCTTGGACTTCGTAGATCCGTAACTTTTACATCCGAGCTCCGTTTTCGACATGCCATCTGTCTACGAACTCAGCGTCTCGAGATCTACACAATGGTCCTCACAAAATTATGAAAAAGTATCCCACATAAAAAGTCAACTTTAGCCACTCCCTTTTCAGGGGTAAAAACGTCATTTTACATATTATTTTATAATTTTACATGATTTGGATTTTTGGGGCGTTACAGATTCACTTGAAAAGCCTAATAAAATCTTAAGGAAATATGCAAAATATTATAGTTCATATATTAAATTATTAGCGATGTGAATAAGTCTTGTGTTTTATTGAATAATCTTCCACAATCCATGATCTTTTGACAATAAAGGCAAAAGAAAGAAACTTAGGTATCAACAATTGTGCTCAAAACTCTTTTAAGCATGAATTTTCTTTTCTTGTGCTCTCCAAGGACACGAATATTCGTGTTTCTTCCTTTCTAGAGCCAAATAACGTGTATATGTGGTATGTGAGAATTAGGAAACAAAAACATCAAAGTTGTGCTATATAAATCCTAGTTTTAGCTGAGGTTTTTTTGTAGTGAATACAAGCATATTGGGGACAGGAATTATATACATTGGGTATCAAGTTATTATAATCAAGCTCAACTACACCTCTCACTACAATTAGCGATGACGAATATACATATAAGGCATCGACCTTCTCCTTATTATGGGAAACAACTTTAAATTCAACATTGAAGTTTCTTTTGAAAGCTTTATCCTCATTTTTTTTTAAAAGCATATTGGAAGATGTATTATAGACATTAATTGATTATTGTCATATGATAATCAAACTCATAATATCTCGCTGTACATTAAAGTGCATTTGAACACCGCTAGATATTAGTACTATATATTGGCTATAATTATCCTAATTCATTTTTTTTTTAATTTCTTAATTTTCTTTTCAGTTATATTTTTTCACGCATAATTATTCCATTAACTGAATAAACCTTCATCACACCCACCACTTCATCACTAACACCACTTCATCTACATCCATCCATGGTTTGAAATATCAACAATATCGGTGAAATAACGGTCGATATTTCATCAAAACAAAGAGGTGGCATCGAAACAAGGGGGAAGAAATTTCTTCCCCTAATATTCATGTAATGACCCGTCCCAAAATTCGGGATTAGATTACTAACTAATCATGATTAGCATGGTTAATCAGTGATTAGTTGGGCGAAATCGGACGAATGATGCAAAATGACCGTTTTGCCCCTGATCGTGGGTAAAACATTGACTTTTAATTCGGGCGGTCAAATGGACTTTGACCGATGACCGTGACGTAGTTTGGGACGTCACGAGTTCATAGACAGGTGGCACGTTCGATTCCGACGTTTGGAAGGCCAAGGGTATTTTCGTAATTTGGATAAAAAGGGGGAAATTGTTGACCTTTTGACTGGGAGGTCCGATGGCCAAAGACCGAGGACCTTTAGGAAAGTCTCGATGCCCTGAGTTCGTAGACAGGCGGCACGCGTCGATCGGAGTTCGGATGACCAAATTACGGGTCTGGATGCGTAAGGGGCATATTGGTAATTTGTCAATCTGAGGGTAAAATAGTAATTTGGTGGTTGCAGGTTGAAACAGTCGTGTATGGTGCTGAGTATAATTTTCTGAATTGAAAATCAGAGTGGGTAATTGTTTAATCTTCCTTGATCAGAGTGTGTGAGTGTGTGGTGGTGTTGTGAAGGACAGAGCACGGGTGTGTGTGTGTGGGAAACAAGTGCTGGTGCTGGGAATTGAAAAAAAAAACAGAGTCTGGACATGAGCGTGCACGGTTTGGGGTTTGTTTATACAATTGAGTGAGGGACATAGACAGGGGCACATGCACGGGTGTGTTCAGTTGTGAGTGGAGTGGAATTGGAGTTTGAAACTGGGTGGTGACATTGAACTGAGCAGGCAGTGCACGGGCCATTGTTTTATCCCTTTGAGAAATTGAACAGGGCACTGGTCGGTCTGGGTCTGTTGGGTCCATTTCTGAGACGTTGAGAGGGAGAGAGAAGTAGTGAGAACCTGAGAGAGGAATTAGAGAGGAGAAACGGTTGAGCGGGGTGGAAATTGTGCACTGGAACCCGAAACTGTGTTCGAGCAAATTCAAAATCCAATTTCAAGTTGTAGGTCAGCCCAAGCTAATTTGAGGCTCGAAACACTCTTCTGGGACCTCACTTAGTCAATCCAGATCAAGGGTATCGAAGCTCGAAGCCTGGGAAGCCATGGACAGTCACAACTGAGTTTCAGAAAAACCGAGCTTGGAGTCGTGGTCCTGGGGGTAAGTTCTTGTGAAATTGGTTGCAAAATCATCTTCTAAGTAAGTCTACGGTCCTTCCTAACTGATCAATTGAGGAAATGGGGGACTGTGTGGTGATTGGGGATGATGAACCTTGATTAGAACTTGAGGTCCATTGACTTAGTTTTAGGCCGTGACGACGGAAATGGATGTCGCAGACCTTTAATTGAGTTCATTTCGATCCTAATTGAGGGTTCAATTGAGGGAAACTTTCTGATTATCGCAGGGATTTGGCCGAGTCGTCACACGGGTTAAATGACCCGTTTAGCTGCTGGACGGGTAAGGACGATGAACAGTGCCTGTCACTGTAGCAAGCGGGTGGGTTTCACGCGCAGCCGCTTGCGGCGGCGCGTGGACCTGATTTTCGAGGTAAGTCCAACATGACTTTTGTCCTATACAATGTAACGAACATTTTAACGTTGGTTTCGAATTTATCGGACACCGTTTCGATGTTGTTTCGAGGATCCGAAGGTCTATGTCACGTTTTTAATTAACGATTAATTCCGGAAAAATATGGGAAATTAGCATGATGTTATTTGGGGACCTTAATGACCCTGGAATGTGTTTTCGGACAGGATTTGAGTTTCTGGAAAATGCCGAAAATTACGGGAACGCGTGCGGCGTGAAACCGAGCCTTAAGAACGGTGTGTGAGTGGACGTTGCTTTCAAAATTTAATGCATGCATAAATATTTCTCTGATTTCAATGATCATGATTATGACTTGTGATAATTTCGATTTTCGTATTTTATACGTATTTTTTATATGCATACGAACTTGCACGTATTTTGAGACTATGGTTCCCCTTATGTTTTGATGATGGTTTAATGAATGATTTATTATGATTTGTGCGTATCATGTTTTAATGAGGTTTCGATTTTGATTGTGAGTATAGTTTCCGGTTTTGACACGTATTTCGAGAATGTCACGGTTTTTCACGTTTTATGAGATTCGAGTATGTTGTGGTTTGACCATGATTTTGGTGATTTGATTGTGGTTTTGATGTCTTGACCTTGAGATTTGAAATGAGGTGTTTTCAAGGATTTAAAACGGATTTTGAAAAAGGAGATCTCGGGCTTGATGCTCGGGGCATAAAAGTAATTTTGATGAACGAGATTTCGGTTTCGGGAAGTTTGAAAATGGATTCTTGGTTTGGGTTCGGGATGATGTTTCTGGATGCCGGCTTACGGAATCATTATTGTGAATTCGAATTCGGGAATGAAAAAGGATTTAATAAAGTGATTTGGTATGATTGTACATGCCCCGTGTTTAATGATGATTTGATTATGTTTTGTGAAGTAAGATTTGGGGATTTGAATGTGGAAATTCGGACCATGAGTCTTGTTATGACAAAATGTGATTTAGGGATGGATCCCGAGTTGTTACGATTGACAAATGTTTTGGGTTTAAAGACCCGTTGAAAATTGTTTTGGGTTTAAAGACCCGGTGCTATTGCTGGAGCACGTTTTGAGTTTAAAGACTCGGTTAATTGATGACGGCGGCGGGCCCGAAAATTGGGTTTAAAGACCCGGATTGGGTTTAAAGACTCGTGAGTTTAAAGACTCGGTTGTTGTAATGACCCGTCCCGAATATCGGGATTGAATATTAATTAATCATGATTTGGAATGACTAATCGGGGATTAGTTGAGTGAAATCGGACGAAACGTGCAAAATGACCGTTTTGCCCCTAGTGTGGGTAAAATGTTGACTTTTAGTTCGGGCGGTCAAATGGACTTTGACCGATGACTGTGACGTAGTTCGGGACGTCACGAGTTCATAGACAGGTGGCACGTTCGATTCCGACATTCGTAGTGAAAGTTATGATGATCGGAAGATGAGGGGTATTTTGGTAATTTGGCATAGTAGGGGCCAAATGTTGACTTTTTGATCGGGAGGTCCGATGGACGAGGGCCAAGGACCGTTACGTAGGTCTCGTCGATACGAATCCAACGACAGGCGGCATGCCGAAATCGGAGATTCGACGACGAAGTTATGGTCACGGAATCGGGCTCGATTAACCGAACGAACCGGGATTAAAATAATATTTTAATATGAACAGTACCCGGTGACTGTGCACATTCGGATGAGTGACAAGTGTCACCCATCCCCTGAAATCTGGTCCATGTTTCCCTCCCAACACCATCATTACAACATCATCATTTATCCTTCATCATTTCCTCCATTTTCTCCTTAATTTTCTCCTTCTTTGTTCTTCTTACCCGTGAGCTTTGAGCAGCAGAATTGGAGAGTGTTTGCTGCCATTTCTAACTGGTTTTGAGGGTAAAATCGAGTGTTTGTTGAGACTAACTCAACTGGGTAAACACGGGAGGTTGAGAGTGGCTGAAAACTAGGAATTCGAAATTGGGTTTTTGGGAGGAAAAATCAAATTGGATGAATTGAGCCTTGTTGATCGAAATTGGGTTTAGTTTCTGTCTTCTGGGATTACTACGATCCATTTTGTAGAAGGAACTAAGTGGAATTGAGGTCGAATTGAGGTAGAACTGAGGAAGGAAACTTTCAGAAATCTCGAGGTTGAGTCGAGGGAATTGAGGCTTTGATTGACGAAATTGATGTGGGGATTGTGTTCCTGAGGATCCCACGATGCTTCTGGGTTCATCAATTGAAGGAAAACGCTGGAGATTGACTGAACTCCATGGTTGCACAGTGACGAAGAATCGAGTTTGAGTCGTGGCGTTTGAGCCACGAATTGATGCAATTGAGTTGGGGAAAATACTTACCTGAGTCCATTGAAGCTTACTGGTGAATCAATTGAACGAAATCAAGAAGCTTTGATGGTTTTCGAAGGATGAACAGTGGCCGGATGTCCTTCGATTGATCATCTGTGATCGTGAGGTTAGAGGTAATTTTTCTTGTAATTAAGTCCACAGAACTCTAATTAGACTTGAATCGAAACTGATTGAATGTTCAATTGATGGAATCAATGTCGAATTGACAGAAAACGAACCGGGTCACCTCGCGGGTTAAATGGCCCGTTTTACAGACAAACAGGTGAGGGAGACAGCACTGTAGCTGGCGCGTGGGTTTCACGCGCAGCCACTCACGGCGGCGCGTGGGGGCGCGTCCGGCCTAGTCTCAAGGTGAGGTCAACATGACTTTTGATCCCCTCAGTGTAACGAACATTTTGACGTTGATTTCGATGAAATCGGATATTGTTTCGTTAATGTTCCGCGTATCCGAAGTTTTGTATTACGTTAAAAATACGTATTTAAAGCCCGGAAAAATTGGAGAAAATTATATGATGTATTTTGAGATGTTAGTAACCCTCTATAATGATTTTGGACAGGAGTTGTGATTTCCAGATTTTACGGAAAAACGTGCAGCTCGGAAACGGACCGTTTTGGACGGTGTGTGTGAGTGGACTTTGTTTTCTAACAGTGATGCATGCATACATGATTTAAATGCCTTATTATATGATTTTATATGCTTGGGCATGATTTATGTTTCAATCCGAAAATTTCTCGGTTTTATGATTATTATATTATTATTTTGGGCGATTTTCGAGAAATTACGAAATTTGGTAAAAATGATGTTTGGACTTGGCTTATGAGTCCGGGATTGAAATTGATTGAAAATAATGTTTGGACTCGGATTATTGAGTCATGGATTGAAAAATGATGTGGTGACTCGGGAATGAGTCGAGGGTCAATTTCATGAATTTACGTGAAAATGGCAACGGAGGTTGCAACGCATGGATTTGCGTGATAATGTTATTTTGGGCATGATAACCCAAGTGAATAGTGATTTTGACTCGGTTTTGGAGTCACTTGTGAATTTGATGAAATTAATGATTTTTGTGATTTTATGATTATTTTAATCAGTCTTTCGGGCACGTTTTACGAGGTACATGCAAATGATGTTTTGGGCTAGGCCCGGAGTCTAAATGATTTCTAAAATGATGTTTTGACTTGGTTGGTGAGTCAATGATGATTTTCGGATTATTCTATGGATTTAAATGTGATTTTAACGGTTTATGTGTAAAAGGTATTTTGGGCTTGAGACCCAGTTGAGAATGACCTTGACTTGGTATGAAGTCAAGATTTGATTGAAATGTTTTGGGATGTAATTCCCGGGATGGTTTTCATTGTGATTGTGATATTCCCGGACGGTCGATGCTTGGGGGGATTACCCAGACGACCGGAGCTTGGGGGATGTGATTGTAGGATCGGGAGTTGATCCTATGGTAGTCAGCTTCTCGGATGATACTGAGCCTGGATGTACCACTCGGAGGTGTCTGATCCTGGGGATGTGTTCGCCCAGAGGTGACTGAGCCCGAGGAGGTTGAACCCAGAGGTGTTTATTCCCGAGAGAGTGACTGGATATTGGCCTACGCGTAGTGCAGCACTTGTGAGTAGTGCAGTTTGATTGATTGTGCACTTGTGAGTAGTGCAGATGTGATTGGTGATATTTTATGCACTCGTGAGTAGTGCGGATTGATTGGATTGATATATTTATTGTGCACTGGTAAGTAATGCTGATTGGTATTGATTGTGATGATGTACTGGTATTGAGTTCGGGTTTTTGGTCCTTGTGGCCAGGTGATTATGTTTTCACATGTTTTGGCCTGAGAGCCGGGATTTGATGTTTTATAACATGAACTGAATTGGTGATCATGAGTTTTATGGACCATGGGAAAATATATTTTGATTTTATCGGTCACTCATGTTTTACGATATGCATGCAAGTTTGTGAAAACTGGAGGGTAAGATTGTATTTTGATAAATGTTTTTATCAGAGGTCATTTTTGTCCACTCACACCTTTTCTGTTTTATGACCCTCCAGGCCGTGGTACGACGTTCGGGACTGATCGTGAGGCAGTGACAGCAGCAGAAATCCGCGCAAACATCCCTTGTCTGGCAAGCACTGAAGGGGAGTTTCGGACCTTTAGTTGACTTGTCAGACGGGAGCAGGACCGGGCACGGGTTTTGACGTCCAGTTGGGACGGGTCCTGTCAGTTATTGTGATACCCCCGAGGCCTATTGATTATGTTCTGAGTTTAAAGACTCGTTGATATCCCGGGAAGGCCTGATTATGCGCATGGTTTTGAGTTTAAAGACTCGGGCGCACTTGATATCCAGCAAACTGATTGATTGTGATTGATTGTTAATTTATGATGTTCGGATGTGTTGGGCAGTGGCCCGGTTTATATGGTTGATGGTTTTGGATTATGTTGTGTACTTGGTTTGATTTATGGTTTTGGGCTGAAGCCCTGTGTTATGTTGCGGACTAAGACTCGAAGGTTAAGAAAAGGAAAATGATTTGATTTTTCATGCACGGTTTTCTTATGTTGAAAACGTAACGGATTGCAAAACGATTTTTGGATGCATGCATTGGTTTTACGTGGAGGGTAAAAATGTCTTTCTGCAACTGTTTTATAAACTGATTTATTTTTTGTCCACTCACACCTTTTGTTTTTTTATTGACCCTCTAGGTTGTGGCACGTTGGTCGAGGCTGCTCGAGGGGCGGAGGCATGAGTAAGTACGTGTGGCTATCCCTGGTTTGGCAAGTACGGAGGGTAACTTTGGAATTTCAGTCGTCTTTCCAGACAGGAGCAGGATCGGGCATGGTTATCAATGACCTTTTCCGGGGCGGTCCTGTCAATTCATGATTTCATCTTATATCGGAGATTATCAGAGGTATTCACTGATAACCACCGATATTTATCAAGTGCCGATGTACCTTTGAGTCTCGTTTCATCTGATTTCGGCCCCGACGTTGGCAAATGAAGCCTGGACTTTTCTCATCTTGTCCAGACGATTCATTTGGAGTTACTCTCATAGTCCAATTCAACCACAAGGGTCATCAGAGACGAGAGAGATTCGAGGCTCTTGGCTATCGATTCTTCCTTTCCGACGGACGTCCATAGTCCGAGAGGGCATAAACGCCTTCATCTCAACCTGGGGTGTAACGACTCGAACTTTTATAAATTATATTTTAATGTAAAATGACCATTTTTCCCTTAGGAGGAGAAAAAGTTGAATTTTGACCCTGGAAAATTTTAGGACTTTGACCAATGACCGTGACGTAGATCGGGACGTCACGAGTCCATAGGCAGGCGGCACGTCGAAAACGGACGTTCAATGGGAAAGTTATGGTCACAAGATCGAAATCAGTAAAATTTACGTCCCGAGATTCAATTAAAATAATAATAAAATAATGAAAATCTGATAAATGCTTAAATAATTAAGAACCCACTCATCCCATGGCCCAAATTCCCTAAAATATGGATCTTGCCCCATTGGTCACTTTTTAATATTTTAAAAACCCCTCCCACATCTCTCATTCCCTCAACGTCCATTACATTCCTCCTCTCCATCAACTGATCATCTTCACCTTCCATCTTCATCACCCAATATCATCTTCCTCATCCAAACTCTTCATACATGGGAGCCCCAAAAACTAACCCAAAACTCACAAGCACCCAACCCACACGAAACTCACCTCAAATATTGTGGGACTAGACGTAGGAAGGAGCTAGGAGACCTAAGGAGTCGACGGGGATGACTTACGACCGTCTACGACGGAGGTAAGTCGGAAACCCGAAAAACTCGAAACCACCTATTTTTGCCCATTTTCGAAAATTCCATTTTTGACGTGTATGGGTCGATTTGCTATTTTACATTTGGTTCTAGGGTCAGAGACAAGCAGGTTGGGCTTGGTTTCGTGGACATTGGTGACTGGAATAGGGAGAACACGACGGAGGAAATCTAGGCTTCGAATTTTCGTTTGTAGGTAAGAATCTAGTGAGTTGTTCTTATTTTTTATTAGGAGAACCTTCAAATTAGGCTAGAACGAGTAGATAGGAGGAAATGGGAGTCGACATGGCTGAAAAACAAGGGAGAATGGAACGGGATGAGTCGCGGGTCACGGCGGCCCGGTTGCAGACCCATGGGTCAAAAGCTGGATGTCAGGGATGATGATGACAGGACCCGTTCCAACTGGACCTCGATAACCGTACCCGGTCCTGCTCCCGTCTGACAAGTCAACTGAAATCCCGAAAGTACCCTTCAACACCTGTCAGACCAGGGATAATTGCACTGATTTCTGCTCATGCCCCCGCCTCGAGATCCGCCCCGAGTATCGTGCCACGGCCTGGAGGGTCATTAAAAACAAAGGTGTGAGTGGACAAAATAATATCATTTGAAAAACATTTCTCAAAACACATCAGTTTACCCTACAGTTTTACTAATCATGCATGCATAAGATAAAACACATGAATAACAACAAATCCGGCTCTTAAGCCCAACATGTGAAAACATTCGAATCATTTAAATCACTTTATAAAATCAGTTCACCACATAATAAAGCATATAACTCGGGAATTACACATCCGAGGATCCTCTGGGAATTACACATCCAGAGTCGGCATCCAATGCTGGGAATTACACATCCAGCCTCACCGGGAATTACACATCCGGTTTCTCCAGGAATTACGCATCTGGAGTCCCTCCAGGAATTACACATCTGGAGTCATCAAACATCAATACACAATCAAAAAGCATTATTTCAAATCAAGTATCAAAACCATGTCAAAAACCATCATCACGGGTTCACATGCCCAAATCTCATTTCTCGTTAATCTGTAAAATCATAAAATAATTCAATACACGCAAATCCGTAAAATCATATCCGAAAACATCACAAATCCATTAAATCAATTTCTCAACTCATAATCCAAGCCAAAACCAATCACAAATCCCGGGCCTCGCCCAAAACAGTCATTTCACATTTTCTCGAAAAACGTGCCCGAAGCACCAATTAAAATAATCATTAAATCTCAAAATAATCATATCAAATCATTGCAATTCAAATCATGCCATAAATCATGTAAAACATTTAACTATGCATGCATATCAGGTTATAAAACAAACGTCCACTCACACACCGTCCAACTGCTCGTTTCCCGCGCTGCACGCGTTTTCGTAATTTTCGACACTTGCTTGGAATCTTGAATCCTGTTCACAATCATTATTCAAGGTTACTAACAAGTCAATTTACATCATCTAATTTTCCCATAATTTTCCAGGAATTTAATATTAATTAAATACGTAACTTAAACCTTCAGACCCTCGGAACATTATCGAGACGGTGTCCGATTGACTTGAAACCAATTTTAAAATGTCCGTTACATTTCAAGGAGTAAAACACCTGTTGAAACTTTCCTCAGAAAACGTGCCACGCGCCCTCACGCGCCGCCGCAAGCGGCTGCGCGTGAGTCCACGCGCCGTGCTACAGTAACATGAACAGTCCCATTCCTTAACCGTTTTACTTGTATTCGGGTCTATAACCCGCGGTGCAACCCGGTTCTTTATCGATCAATTTGAACCCAATTACTTCAGTTCTTTCATTTATTCTCATCTATTCCATATTGCTAACTGATCTGCGACCTCAATTTAATGAAAACATGTCCTAAAATCCACGACTCAACTTCGAAACCCGACGGGTTCTAACTCGGGTTCCACACAAACACGACCTGTAACATTCAATTAATCATACCAGAAGCATCTAACAGTCATTCTAAATATGAAATCAAAGTCAATTTCAAGAATCATCACCTCTAAGTAATCGAACCCAAGCTCCCACTTCAATGGCGTCGCAGCATCTGTTCTCATTGATTTCCCAGTCAATTGGCTTCCGTTTTGATATGGTTCGACTCGTCTCAGTCCCAGAAAGCTCAATCCATTGTCAATTTCACTCTTTAATGTCTGAAAAATCGAATTCGAGATTGGTGTTTGGGGTTGGTATTTTCGGGTTTTTCCTCTCGGGTTCACGGTGTTCTTCCCCGTTTTTCTCTCCTATTTTCCTTCTGTTTTTCACTCAAATGTTTCCTCTAAATCTCCCAGTGTTTCCACGGTCATCCTTGATCAATTAGTGTTAGGATTTGTTTAGAATTTAAACAAGGTTTTGGAGGTGGTTTGTTCGTATAAGGCATTCAAACATGCCACTAATGAACATGAGCAAGTGACACATGTCACTTAGGAATTAATCTCAATCCACATAGGCTGATTCAGCCAAATCAAGATATATTTTATCAACTAAGTTCACCCGTTAAAGACAATTACTATTTTACCCTTATCGTAACAAATTACCAAAATACCCCTCTTCGTTCTAGACCCATAATTTTCTCGTTCGGACTCCGATTGACGCATGCCGCCTGTCTACGGATTCAGCGTCTCGAGACCTACCCAACGGTACTCCCGGAAAGTCCAAACAATGTCCCGATCAAAAGTCAACATTCGGCCCCTTTTTCCAACTTTCGCACGTCATAACTTTCTCCTCGAATGTCGGAATCGGGCGTGCCACCTGTCTATGAACTTGTGACGTTCCGAACTACGTCACGGTCATCAGTCAAAGTCCGTTTGACCGCTCAAATTAAAAGTCAACTATTCGCCCAATTCCGGGGGCAAAATCGTCCTTTTCCCCAAAGTTTCCAATTTTCCCTTTTTCTAATTTCCGGGTCATTACAACCTTCCCTCCTTAAAGAATTTCGCCCCCGAAATTCAAACACAATATTTATAGAACAAACATACACTCACTTTATTTATGACACAACTATACAACAGTACAACAACAACATGTACAAATATACAACACATCATTCCATAGGGTACCACCATTATGCTGAACTCCCTTCGGGTGGGTCATTAGTATCCTGTTGTTGAAGAGAAAATACCCGAGAAAGTGGGCCTGAAGGTTGACCACGTCCTCGTGGTGCACCTCTCGTGTTACCAGCTCCTCTCCCACTTGCAACTCCAGAAGTTGAGGCCATCCCCGAACCTTGTTCTGTATGACTGCCACTCGGGCTACCACCCGTCAGTTGGTGTGGACAATTTCTCCGGATATGTCCGATCTCACCATAGAAATAACAAGTACCCCTACCAAAATGGGTAGCTCGGTTATAAGGTCTGCCAGTTGACGGTACTGAAGCTCTACTCGACTGAACAGATGCCTGAGGGACTGCTGTAGGATCAAAGGAATGTCCTTGTCCACCCCCGCTAAAACCCGACCGAGATCCAGAAAATCCGGAGCCAAAACTACCTCTTTTTGTCGACGTTCCATGACTCATTGTCTCAGTTTCTTGACGCTCTCGACGTCGTCCAGGTTCGCGTGCTGGCAAACTTGCCTCAACACGGATAGCGGCATCTGAGAGATCTCGGAGAGTGCCATAGGATCCCACAGTCACAACAGCTCGAATCTCATCCCGTAAGCCAAGTTCAAAACGTCTACATTTATCACCGTCTGTGGCTACCACCCTTGAAGCAAAGCGAGCCAATTCCAGAAATCGTTGTTCATATTCGGCCACTGTCATACCCTCCTGTTGAAATCGGAGGAACTCAATTTCCTTTGCATCACGGTATGAACGAGGATAGAACTGCTCCAAAAATCGCTCGCGAAATACTCCCCATGTCAATGTATGGGCATCCCATCCCGTTAACTGTAAAGCATGCCACCACCGGTATGCGTGGCCATCCAAAAGAAAAGTGGCTAACAATACCATGTCCTCCGGGGGACATCCCAAAATATCAAAGATCCGCTCCAAACGAGTGATCCAGTCATCAGCACCATCCGGTCCTGAATCACCACGAAATACAGTAGCTCCTAATCGTTGAGCTCTCTCGATATCCGGGCCTTCTCTAACCCGATCCTCGTCCCTCTCATCTTCAGGCCGTGCACGGGACGCACGTCTCGGAGGCATGACGGAACAACAGAAATCAATAACCAAAGCTCTGATACCAATTTGACAGGACCCGTTCCAACTGGACCTCGATAACCGTACCCGGTCCTGCTCCCGTCTGACAAGTCAACTGAAATCCCGAAAGTACCCTTCAGCACCTGTCAGACCAGGGATAACTGCACTGATTTCTGCTCATGCCCCCGCCTCGAGATCCACCCCGAGTATCGTGCCACGGCCTGGAGGGTCATTAAAAACAAAGGTGTGAGTGGACAAAATAATATCATTTGAAAAAACATTTCTCAAAACACATCAGTTTACCCTCCAGTTTTACTAATCATGCATGCATAGGATAAAACACATGAATAACAACAAATCCGGCTCTTAAGCCCAACATGTGAAAACATTCGAATCATTTAAATCACTTTATAAAATCAGTTCACCACATAATAAAGCATATAACTCGGGAATTACACATCCGAGGATCCTCTGGGAATTACAAATCCAGAGTCGGCATCCAATGCTGGGAATTACACATCCAGCCTCACCGGGAATTACACATCCGGTTTCTCCAGGAATTACACATCTGGAGTCCCTCCAGGAATTACACATCTGGAGTCATCAAACATCAATACACAATCAAAAAGCATTATTTCAAATCAAGTATCAAAACCATGTCAAAAACCATCATCACGGGTTCACATGCCCAAATCTCATTTCTCGTTAATCTGTAAAATCATAAAATAATTCAATACACGCAAATCCGTAAAATCATATCCGAAAACATCACAAATCCATTAAATCAATTTCTCAACTCATAATCCAAGCCAAAACCAATCACAAATCTCGGGCCTTCGCCCAAAACAGTCATTTCACATTTTCTCGAAAAACGTGCCCGAAGCACCAATTAAAATAATCATTAAATCTCAAAATAATCATATCAAATCATTGCAATTCAAATCATACCATAAATCATGTAAAACATTTAACTATGCATGCATATCAGTTTACAAAACAAACGTCCACTCACACACCGTCCAACTGCTCGTTTCCCGCGCTGCACGCGTTTCCGTAATTTTCGACACTTGCTTGGAATCTCGAATCCTGTTCACAATCATTATTCAAGGTTACTAACAAGTCAAATTACATCATCTAATTTCCCATAATTTTCCGGGAATTTAATATTAATTAAATACGTAACTTAAACCTTCAGACCCTCGGAACATTATCGACACGGTGTCCGATTGACTTGAAACCAATTTTAAAATGTCCGTTACATTACAAGGAGTAAAACACCTGTTGAAACTTTCCTCAGAAAACGTGCCACGCGCCCTCACGCGCCGCCGCAAGCGGCTGCGCGTGAGTCCACGCGCCGTGCTACAGTAACATGAACAGTCCCATTCCTTAACCGTTTTACTGGTATTCGGGTCTATAACCCGCGGTGCAACCCGGTTCTTTATCGATCAATTTGAACCCAATTACTTCAGTTCTTTCATTTATTCTCATCTATTCCATATTGCTAACTGATCTGCGACCTCAATTTAATGAAAACATGTCCTAAAATCCACGACTCAACTTCGAAACCCGACGGGTTCTAACTCGGGTTCCACACAAACACGACCTGTAACATTCAATTAATCATACCAGAAGCATCTAACAGTCATTCTAAATATGAAATCAAAGTCAATTTCAAGAATCATCACCTCTAAGTAATCGAACCCAAGCTCCCACTTCAATGGCGTCGCAGCATCTGTTCTCATTGATTTCCCAGTCAATTGGCTTCCGTTTTGATATGGTTCGACTCGTCTCAGTCCCAGAAAGCTCAATCCATTGTCAATTTCACTCTTTAATGTCTGAAAAATCGAATTCGAGATTGGTGTTTGGGGTTGGTATTTTCGGGTTTTTCCTCTCGGGTTCACGGTGTTCTTCCCCGTTTTTCTCTCCTATTTTCCTTCTGTTTTTCACTCAAATGTTTCCTCTAAATCTCCCAGTGTTTCCACGGTCATCCTTGATCAATTAGTGTTAGGATTTGTTTAGAATTTAAACAAGGTTTTGGAGGTGGTTTGTTCGTATAAGGCATTCAAACATGCCACTAATGAACTTGAGCAAGTGACACATGTCACTTAGGAATTAATCTCAATCCACATAGGCTGATTCAGCCAAATCAAGATATATTTTATCAACTAAGTTCACCCGTTAAAGACAATTACTATTTTACCCTTATCGTAACAAATTACCAAAATACCCCTCTTCGTTCTAGACCCATAATTTTCTCGTTCGGACTCCGATTGACGCATGCCGCCTGTCTACGGATTCAGCGTCTCGAGACCTACCCAACGGTACTCCCGGAAAGTCCAAACAATGTCCCGATCAAAAGTCAACATTCGGCCCCTTTTTCCAACTTTCGCACGTCATAACTTTCTCCTCGAATGTCGGAATCGGGCGTGCCACCTGTCTATGAACTTGTGACGTTCCGAACTACGTCACGGTCATCAGTCAAAGTCCGTTTGACCGCTCAAATTAAAAGTCAACTATTCGCCCAATTCCGGGGGCAAAATCGTCCTTTTCCCCAAAGTTTCCAATTTTCCCTTTTTCTAATTTCCGGGTCATTACAACCTTCCCTCCTTAAAGAATTTCGCCCCCGAAATTCAAACACAATATTTATAGAACAAACATACACTCACTTTATTTATGACACAACTATACAACAGTACAACAACAACATGTACAAATATACAACACATCATTCCATAGGGTACCACCATTATGCTGAACTCCCTTCGGGTGGGTCATTAGTATCCTGTTGTTGAAGAGAAAATACCCGAGAAAGTGGGCCTGAAGGTTGACCACGTCCTCGTGGTGCACCTCTCGTGTTACCAGCTCCTCTCCCACTTGCAACTCCAGAAGTTGAGGCCATCCCCGAACCTTGTTCTGTATGACTGCCACTCGGGCTACCACCCGTCAGTTGGTGTGGACAATTTCTCCGGATATGTCCGATCTCACCATAGAAATAACAAGTACCCCTACCAAAATGGGTAGCTCGGTTATAAGGTCTGCCAGTTGACGGTACTGAAGCTCTACTCGACTGAACAGATGCCTGAGGGACTGCTGTAGGATCAAAGGAATGTCCTTGTCCACCCCCGCTAAAACCCGACCGAGATCCAGAAAATCCGGAGCCAAAACTACCTCTTTTTGTCGACGTTCCATGACTCATTGTCTCAGTTTCTTGACGCTCTCGACGTCGTCCAGGTTCGCGTGCTGGCAAACTTGCCTCAACACGGATAGCGGCATCTGAGAGATCTCGGAGAGTGCCATAGGATCCCACAGTCACAACAGCTCGAATCTCATCCCGTAAGCCAAGTTCAAAATGTCTACATTTATCACCCTCTGTGGCTACCACCCTTGAAGCAAAGCGAGCCAATTCCAGAAATCGTTGTTCATATTCGGCCACTGTCATACCCTCCTGTTGAAATCGGAGGAACTCAATTTCCTTTGCATCACGGTATGAACGAGGATAGAACTGCTCCAAAAATCGCTCGCGAAATACTCCCCATGTCAATGTATGGGCATCCCATCCCGTTAACTGTAAAGCATGCCACCACCGGTATGCGTGGCCATCCAAAAGAAAAGTGGCTAACAATACCATGTCCTCCGGGGGACATCCCAAAATATCAAAGATCCGCTCCAAACGAGTGATCCAGTCATCAGCACCATCCGGTCCTGAATCACCACGAAATACAGTAGCTCCTAATCGTTGAGCTCTCTCGATATCCGGGCCTTCTCTAACCCGATCCTCGTCCCTCTCATCTTCAGGCCGTGCACGGGACGCACGTCTCGGAGGCATGACGGAACAACAGAAATCAATAACCAAAGCTCTGATACCAATTTGACAGGACCCGTTCCAACTGGACCTCGATAACCGTACCCGGTCCTGCTCCCGTCTGACAAGTCAACTGAAATCCCGAAAGTACCCTTCAGCACCTGTCAGACCAGGGATAACTGCACTGATTTCTGCTCATGCCCCCGCCTCGAGATCCACCCCGAGTATCGTGCCACGGCCTGGAGGGTCATTAAAAACAAAGGTGTGAGTGGACAAAATAATATCATTTGAAAAAACATTTCTCAAAACACATCAGTTTACCCTCCAGTTTTACTAATCATGCATGCATAGGATAAAACACATGAATAACAACAAATCCGGCTCTTAAGCCCAACATGTGAAAACATTCGAATCATTTAAATCACTTTATAAAATCAGTTCACCACATAATAAAGCATATAACTCGGGAATTACACATCCGAGGATCCTCTGGGAATTACAAATCCAGAGTCGGCATCCAATGCTGGGAATTACACATCCAGCCTCACCGGGAATTACACATCCGGTTTCTCCAGGAATTACACATCTGGAGTCCCTCCAGGAATTACACATCTGGAGTCATCAAACATCAATACACAATCAAAAAGCATTATTTCAAATCAAGTATCAAAACCATGTCAAAAACCATCATCACGGGTTCACATGCCCAAATCTCATTTCTCGTTAATCTGTAAAATCATAAAATAATTCAATACACGCAAATCCGTAAAATCATATCCGAAAACATCACAAATCCATTAAATCAATTTCTCAACTCATAATCCAAGCCAAAACCAATCACAAATCTCGGGCCTTCGCCCAAAACAGTCATTTCACATTTTCTCGAAAAACGTGCCCGAAGCACCAATTAAAATAATCATTAAATCTCAAAATAATCATATCAAATCATTGCAATTCAAATCATACCATAAATCATGTAAAACATTTAACTATGCATGCATATCAGTTTACAAAACAAACGTCCACTCACACACCGTCCAACTGCTCGTTTCCCGCGCTGCACGCGTTTCCGTAATTTTCGACACTTGCTTGGAATCTCGAATCCTGTTCACAATCATTATTCAAGGTTACTAACAAGTCAAATTACATCATCTAATTTCCCATAATTTTCCGGGAATTTAATATTAATTAAATACGTAACTTAAACCTTCAGACCCTCGGAACATTATCGAGACGGTGTCCGATTGACTTGAAACCAATTTTAAAATGTCCGTTACATTACAAGGAGTAAAACACCTGTTGAAACTTTCCTCAGAAAACGTGCCACGCGCCCTCACGCGCCGCCGCAAGCGGCTGCGCGTGAGTCCACGCGCCGTGCTACAGTAACATGAACAGTCCCATTCCTTAACCGTTTTACTGGTATTCGGGTCTATAACCCGCGGTGCAACCCGGTTCTTTATCGATCAATTTGAACCCAATTACTTCAGTTCTTTCATTTATTCTCATCTATTCCATATTGCTAACTGATCTGCGACCTCAATTTAATGAAAACATGTCCTAAAATCCACGACTCAACTTCGAAACCCGACGGGTTCTAACTCGGGTTCCACACAAACACGACCTGTAACATTCAATTAATCATACCAGAAGCATCTAACAGTCATTCTAAATATGAAATCAAAGTCAATTTCAAGAATCATCACCTCTAAGTAATCGAACCCAAGCTCCCACTTCAATGGCGTCGCAGCATCTGTTCTCATTGATTTCCCAGTCAATTGGCTTCCGTTTTGATATGGTTCGACTCGTCTCAGTCCCAGAAAGCTCAATCCATTGTCAATTTCACTCTTTAATGTCTGAAAAATCGAATTCGAGATTGGTGTTTGGGGTTGGTATTTTCGGGTCTTTCCTCTCGGGTTCACGGTGTTCTTCCCCGTTTTTCTCTCCTATTTTCCTTCTGTTTTTCACTCAAATGTTTCCTCTAAATCTCCCAGTGTTTCCACGGTCATCCTTGATCAATTAGTGTTAGGATTTGTTTAGAATTTAAACAAGGTTTTGGAGGTGGTTTGTTCGTATAAGGCATTCAAACATGCCACTAATGAACTTGAGCAAGTGACACATGTCACTTAGGAATTAATCTCAATCCACATAGGCTGATTCAGCCAAATCAAGATATATTTTATCAACTAAGTTCACCCGTTAAAGACAATTACTATTTTACCCTTATCGTAACAAATTACCAAAATACCCCTCTTCGTTCTAGACCCATAATTTTCTCGTTCGGACTCCGATTGACGCATGCCGCCTGTCTACGGATTCAGCGTCTCGAGACCTACCCAACGGTACTCCCGGAAAGTCCAAACAATGTCCCGATCAAAAGTCAACATTCGGCCCCTTTTTCCAACTTTCGCACGTCATAACTTTCTCCTCGAATGTCGGAATCGGGCGTGCCACCTGTCTATGAACTTGTGACGTTCCGAACTACGTCACGGTCATCAGTCAAAGTCCGTTTGACCGCTCAAATTAAAAGTCAACTATTCGCCCAATTCCGGGGGCAAAATCGTCCTTTTCCCCAAAGTTTCCAATTTTCCCTTTTTCTAATTTCCGGGTCATTACAACCTTCCCTCCTTAAAGAATTTCGCCCCCGAAATTCAAACACAATATTTATAGAACAAACATACACTCACTTTATTTATGACACAACTATACAACAGTACAACAACAACATGTACAAATATACAACACATCATTCCATAGGGTACCACCATTATGCTGAACTCCCTTCGGGTGGGTCATTAGTATCCTGTTGTTGAAGAGAAAATACCCGAGAAAGTGGGCCTGAAGGTTGACCACGTCCTCGTGGTGCACCTCTCGTGTTACCAGCTCCTCTCCCACTTGCAACTCCAGAAGTTGAGGCCATCCCCGAACCTTGTTCTGTATGACTGCCACTCGGGCTACCACCCGTCAGTTGGTGTGGACAATTTCTCCGGATATGTCCGATCTCACCATAGAAATAACAAGTACCCCTACCAAAATGGGTAGCTCGGTTATAAGGTCTGCCAGTTGACGGTACTGAAGCTCTACTCGACTGAACAGATGCCTGAGGGACTGCTGTAGGATCAAAGGAATGTCCTTGTCCACCCCCGCTAAAACCCGACCGAGATCCAGAAAATCCGGAGCCAAAACTACCTCTTTTTGTCGACGTTCCATGACTCATTGTCTCAGTTTCTTGACGCTCTCGACGTCGTCCAGGTTCGCGTGCTGGCAAACTTGCCTCAACACGGATAGCGGCATCTGAGAGATCTCGGAGAGTGCCATAGGATCCCACAGTCACAACAGCTCGAATCTCATCCCGTAAGCCAAGTTCAAAACGTCTACATTTATCACCCTCTGTGGCTACCACCCTTGAAGCAAAGCGAGCCAATTCCAGAAATCGTTGTTCATATTCGGCCACTGTCATACCCTCCTGTTGAAATCGGAGGAACTCAATTTCCTTTGCATCACGGTATGAACGAGGATAGAACTGCTCCAAAAATCGCTCGCGAAATACTCCCCATGTCAATGTATGGGCATCCCATCCCGTTAACTGTAAAGCATGCCACCACCGGTATGCGTGGCCATCCAAAAGAAAAGTGGCTAACAATACCATGTCCTCCGGGGGACATCCCAAAATATCAAAGATCCGCTCCAAACGAGTGATCCAGTCATCAGCACCATCCGGTCCTGAATCACCACGAAATACAGTAGCTCCTAATCGTTGAGCTCTCTCGATATCCGGGCCTTCTCTAACCCGATCCTCGTCCCTCTCATCTTCAGGCCGTGCACGGGACGCACGTCTCGGAGGCATGACGGAACAACAGAAATCAATAACCAAAGCTCTGATACCAATTTGACAGGACCCGTTCCAACTGGACCTCGATAACCGTACCCGGTCCTGCTCCCGTCTGACAAGTCAACTGAAATCCCGAAAGTACCCTTCAGCACCTGTCAGACCAGGGATAACTGCACTGATTTCTGCTCATGCCCCCGCCTCGAGATCCACCCCGAGTATCGTGCCACGGCCTGGAGGGTCATTAAAAACAAAGGTGTGAGTGGACAAAATAATATCATTTGAAAAAACATTTCTCAAAACACATCAGTTTACCCTCCAGTTTTACTAATCATGCATGCATAGGATAAAACACATGAATAACAACAAATCCGGCTCTTAAGCCCAACATGTGAAAACATTCGAATCATTTAAATCACTTTATAAAATCAGTTCACCACATAATAAAGCATATAACTCGGGAATTACACATCCGAGGATCCTCTGGGAATTACAAATCCAGAGTCGGCATCCAATGCTGGGAATTACACATCCAGCCTCACCGGGAATTACACATCCGGTTTCTCCAGGAATTACACATCTGGAGTCCCTCCAGGAATTACACATCTGGAGTCATCAAACATCAATACACAATCAAAAAGCATTATTTCAAATCAAGTATCAAAACCATGTCAAAAACCATCATCACGGGTTCACATGCCCAAATCTCATTTCTCGTTAATCTGTAAAATCATAAAATAATTCAATACACGCAAATCCGTAAAATCATATCCGAAAACATCACAAATCCATTAAATCAATTTCTCAACTCATAATCCAAGCCAAAACCAATCACAAATCTCGGGCCTTCGCCCAAAACAGTCATTTCACATTTTCTCGAAAAACGTGCCCGAAGCACCAATTAAAATAATCATTAAATCTCAAAATAATCATATCAAATCATTGCAATTCAAATCATACCATAAATCATGTAAAACATTTAACTATGCATGCATATCAGTTTACAAAACAAACGTCCACTCACACACCGTCCAACTGCTCGTTTCCCGCGCTGCACGCGTTTCCGTAATTTTCGACACTTGCTTGGAATCTCGAATCCTGTTCACAATCATTATTCAAGGTTACTAACAAGTCAAATTACATCATCTAATTTCCCATAATTTTCCGGGAATTTAATATTAATTAAATACGTAACTTAAACCTTCAGACCCTCGGAACATTATCGAGACGGTGTCCGATTGACTTGAAACCAATTTTAAAATGTCCGTTACATTACAAGGAGTAAAACACCTGTTGAAACTTTCCTCAGAAAACGTGCCACGCGCCCTCACGCGCCGCCGCAAGCGGCTGCGCGTGAGTCCACGCGCCGTGCTACAGTAACATGAACAGTCCCATTCCTTAACCGTTTTACTGGTATTCGGGTCTATAACCCGCGGTGCAACCCGGTTCTTTATCGATCAATTTGAACCCAATTACTTCAGTTCTTTCATTTATTCTCATCTATTCCATATTGCTAACTGATCTGCGACCTCAATTTAATGAAAACATGTCCTAAAATCCACGACTCAACTTCGAAACCCGACGGGTTCTAACTCGGGTTCCACACAAACACGACCTGTAACATTCAATTAATCATACCAGAAGCATCTAACAGTCATTCTAAATATGAAATCAAAGTCAATTTCAAGAATCATCACCTCTAAGTAATCGAACCCAAGCTCCCACTTCAATGGCGTCGCAGCATCTGTTCTCATTGATTTCCCAGTCAATTGGCTTCCGTTTTGATATGGTTCGACTCGTCTCAGTCCCAGAAAGCTCAATCCATTGTCAATTTCACTCTTTAATGTCTGAAAAATCGAATTCGAGATTGGTGTTTGGGGTTGGTATTTTCGGGTTTTTCCTCTCGGGTTCACGGTGTTCTTCCCCGTTTTTCTCTCCTATTTTCCTTCTGTTTTTCACTCAAATGTTTCCTCTAAATCTCCCAGTGTTTCCACGGTCATCCTTGATCAATTAGTGTTAGGATTTGTTTAGAATTTAAACAAGGTTTTGGAGGTGGTTTGTTCGTATAAGGCATTCAAACATGCCACTAATGAACTTGAGCAAGTGACACATGTCACTTAGGAATTAATCTCAATCCACATAGGCTGATTCAGCCAAATCAAGATATATTTTATCAACTAAGTTCACCCGTTAAAGACAATTACTATTTTACCCTTATCGTAACAAATTACCAAAATACCCCTCTTCGTTCTAGACCCATAATTTTCTCGTTCGGACTCCGATTGACGCATGCCGCCTGTCTACGGATTCAGCGTCTCGAGACCTACCCAACGGTACTCCCGGAAAGTCCAAACAATGTCCCGATCAAAAGTCAACATTCGGCCCCTTTTTCCAACTTTCGCACGTCATAACTTTCTCCTCGAATGTCGGAATCGGGCGTGCCACCTGTCTATGAACTTGTGACGTTCCGAACTACGTCACGGTCATCAGTCAAAGTCCGTTTGACCGCTCAAATTAAAAGTCAACTATTCGCCCAATTCCGGGGGCAAAATCGTCCTTTTCCCCAAAGTTTCCAATTTTCCCTTTTTCTAATTTCTGGGTCATTACAACCTTCCCTCCTTAAAGAATTTCGCCCCCGAAATTCAAACACAATATTTATAGAACAAACATACACTCACTTTATTTATGACACAACTATACAACAGTACAACAACAACATGTACAAATATACAACACATCATTCCATAGGGTACCACCATTATGCTGAACTCCCTTCGGGTGGGTCATTAGTATCCTGTTGTTGAAGAGAAAATACCCGAGAAAGTGGGCCTGAAGGTTGACCACGTCCTCGTGGTGCACCTCTCGTGTTACCAGCTCCTCTCCCACTTGCAACTCCAGAAGTTGAGGCCATCCCCGAACCTTGTTCTGTATGACTGCCACTCGGGCTACCACCCGTCAGTTGGTGTGCACAATTTCTCCGGATATGTCCGATCTCACCATAGAAATAACAAGTACCCCTACCAAAATGGGTAGCTCGGTTATAAGGTCTGCCAGTTGACGGTACTGAAGCTCTACTCGACTGAACAGATGCCTGAGGGACTGCTGTAGGATCAAAGGAATGTCCTTGTCCACCCCCGCTAAAACCCGACCGAGATCCAGAAAATCCGGAGCCAAAACTACCTCTTTTTGTCGACGTTCCATGACTCATTGTCTCAGTTTCTTGACGCTCTCGACGTCGTCCAGGTTCGCGTGCTGGCAAACTTGCCTCAACACGGATAGCGGCATCTGAGAGATCTCGGAGAGTGCCATAGGATCCCACAGTCACAACAGCTCGAATCTCATCCCGTAAGCCAAGTTCAAAACGTCTACATTTATCACCCTCTGTGGCTACCACCCTTGAAGCAAAGCGAGCCAATTCCAGAAATCGTTGTTCATATTCGGCCACTGTCATACCCTCCTGTTGAAATCGGAGGAACTCAATTTCCTTTGCATCACGGTATGAACGAGGATAGAACTGCTCCAAAAATCGCTCGCGAAATACTCCCCATGTCAATGTATGGGCATCCCATCCCGTTAACTGTAAAGCATGCCACCACCGGTATGCGTGGCCATCCAAAAGAAAAGTGGCTAACAATACCATGTCCTCCGGGGGACATCCCAAAATATCAAAGATCCGCTCCAAACGAGTGATCCAGTCATCAGCACCATCCGGTCCTGAATCACCACGAAATACAGTAGCTCCTAATCGTTGAGCTCTCTCGATATCCGGGCCTTCTCTAACCCGATCCTCGTCCCTCTCATCTTCAGGCCGTGCACGGGACGCACGTCTCGGAGGCATGACGGAACAACAGAAATCAATAACCAAAGCTCTGATACCAATTTGACAGGACCCGTTCCAACTGGACCTCGATAACCGTACCCGGTCCTGCTCCCGTCTGACAAGTCAACTGAAATCCCGAAAGTACCCTTCAGCACCTGTCAGACCAGGGATAACTGCACTGATTTCTGCTCATGCCCCCGCCTCGAGATCCACCCCGAGTATCGTGCCACGGCCTGGAGGGTCATTAAAAACAAAGGTGTGAGTGGACAAAATAATATCATTTGAAAAAACATTTCTCAAAACACATCAGTTTACCCTCCAGTTTTACTAATCATGCATGCATAGGATAAAACACATGAATAACAACAAATCCGGCTCTTAAGCCCAACATGTGAAAACATTCGAATCATTTAAATCACTTTATAAAATCAGTTCACCACATAATAAAGCATATAACTCGGGAATTACACATCCGAGGATCCTCTGGGAATTACAAATCCAGAGTCGGCATCCAATGCTGGGAATTACACATCCAGCCTCACCGGGAATTACACATCCGGTTTCTCCAGGAATTACACATCTGGAGTCCCTCCAGGAATTACACATCTGGAGTCATCAAACATCAATACACAATCAAAAAGCATTATTTCAAATCAAGTATCAAAACCATGTCAAAAACCATCATCACGGGTTCACATGCCCAAATCTCATTTCTCGTTAATCTGTAAAATCATAAAATAATTCAATACACGCAAATCCGTAAAATCATATCCGAAAACATCACAAATCCATTAAATCAATTTCTCAACTCATAATCCAAGCCAAAACCAATCACAAATCTCGGGCCTTCGCCCAAAACAGTCATTTCACATTTTCTCGAAAAACGTGCCCGAAGCACCAATTAAAATAATCATTAAATCTCAAAATAATCATATCAAATCATTGCAATTCAAATCATACCATAAATCATGTAAAACATTTAACTATGCATGCATATCAGTTTACAAAACAAACGTCCACTCACACACCGTCCAACTGCTCGTTTCCCGCGCTGCACGCGTTTCCGTAATTTTCGACACTTGCTTGGAATCTCGAATCCTGTTCACAATCATTATTCAAGGTTACTAACAAGTCAAATTACATCATCTAATTTCCCATAATTTTCCGGGAATTTAATATTAATTAAATACGTAACTTAAACCTTCAGACCCTCGGAACATTATCGACACGGTGTCCGATTGACTTGAAACCAATTTTAAAATGTCCGTTACATTACAAGGAGTAAAACACCTGTTGAAACTTTCCTCAGAAAACGTGCCACGAGCCCTCACGCGCCGCCGCAAGCGGCTGCGCGTGAGTCCACGCGCCGTGCTACAGTAACATGAACAGTCCCATTCCTTAACCGTTTTACTGGTATTCGGGTCTATAACCCGCGGTGCAACCCGGTTCTTTATCGATCAATTTGAACCCAATTACTTCAGTTCTTTCATTTATTCTCATCTATTCCATATTGCTAACTGATCTGCGACCTCAATTTAATGAAAACATGTCCTAAAATCCACGACTCAACTTCGAAACCCGACGGGTTCTAACTCGGGTTCCACACAAACACGACCTGTAACATTCAATTAATCATACCAGAAGCATCTAACAGTCATTCTAAATATGAAATCAAAGTCAATTTCAAGAATCATCACCTCTAAGTAATCGAACCCAAGCTCCCACTTCAATGGCGTCGCAGCATCTGTTCTCATTGATTTCCCAGTCAATTGGCTTCCGTTTTGATATGGTTCGACTCGTTTCAGTCCCAGAAAGCTCAATCCATTGTCAATTTCACTCTTTAATGTCTGAAAAATCGAATTCGAGATTGGTGTTTGGGGTTGGTATTTTCGGGTTTTTCCTCTCGGGTTCACGGTGTTCTTCCCCGTTTTTCTCTCCTATTTTCCTTCTGTTTTTCACTCAAATGTTTCCTCTAAATCTCCCAGTGTTTCCACGGTCATCCTTGATCAATTAGTGTTAGGATTTGTTTAGAATTTAAACAAGGTTTTGGAGGTGGTTTGTTCGTATAAGGCATTCAAACATGCCACTAATGAACATGAGCAAGTGACACATGTCACTTAGGAATTAATCTCAATCCACATAGGCTGATTCAGCCAAATCAAGATATATTTTATCAACTAAGTTCACCCGTTAAAGACAATTACTATTTTACCCTTATCGTAACAAATTACCAAAATACCCCTCTTCGTTCTAGACCCATAATTTTCTCGTTCGGACTCCGATTGACGCATGCCGCCTGTCTACGGATTCAGCGTCTCGAGACCTACCCAACGGTACTCCCGGAAAGTCCAAACAATGTCCCGATCAAAAGTCAACATTCGGCCCCTTTTTCCAACTTTCGCACGTCATAACTTTCTCCTCGAATGTCGGAATCGGGCGTGCCACCTGTCTATGAACCCATGACGTTCCGAACTACGTCACGGTCATCGGTCAAAGTCCGTTTGACCGCTCAAATTAAAAGTCAACTATTCGCCCAATTCTGGGGGCAAAATCGTCCTTTTCCCCATAGTTTCCAATTTTCCCTTTTTCTAATTTCCGGGTCATTACAGATGACGTCATCTCTGACATGGCAGTCTGACATATTAGTCTGACACATGTCAGACATGACGTCAGTAGTGAAGTCAGCAGATGTCATCATCTCTGACATGTCAGTCTGACAGCTATCAAGTGACGTCATTGCTGCCGTCAGCAGTGACGTCATTGCTGCCGTCAGCAGTGACGTCATGCTGACGTTATCACTATAGTAGAGTTGACCACGCGTTGACCTGGCACGTGGGGGGCGTGGGAGCGAATCTCAAGGTGGGATCGGCATCATTTTCATGGTTTTGATGATACGAATCAAATGGTGGTGGTTTCATATCGATCAGAGATCGTTAAGAGGGTCAAAATTAGAGTTAATTCCTTGGGAAGCGTGTTCAGACCACTTTCCCTGGTCGATTCTGTTCTAGGGTTTCATGTTTGAATTTGTAGGGACTCATAGTGACCTTTACATATATTTTGGACATGAGAGGGACTGTACAATAGCATCTCGACAGGTTTAAACGTTCGGTTTAGTGGCGAGGACCGTGTGTGAGTGGGCTTTTGATTTCAAAATGATTGTATGCTTAATTGTCTTCAATGTTTTACTTTATAATTGAGATTTGATGGTTCTTAGTACTATGTGATGATGATTATACGTATTATGATGTTTTGGGCATGAGACCCGTTTGGATATATATATATATATATATATATATATATATATATATGAACCTGTTTTCAGAGTTACTCGGGAATTTCTGTGGAACTTAATACTATTGCACTGTGTATACCTACCTTATGATTACTGTCTCCTTCAGACGCCTCGTAGTATCCTGGAGTAGTCACGGGCACTACCTGAGAGGGGTTGACCCGAGGGGCAGCTTAGGATTAGGGGTGCGGTTATGGATGATACTCCCAGGGAGGGTCATTGATCTACGAGTCATTGACCTGGGTGGACCCTGGGGAGGCTTGGGATTGAGACCCCGAGTGGCATGCGTAGCATTAGGACTGTGACATTATTGGGCATCAGGGATACCAGACATCAAGAATGCCAGACATCAGGGATGTAGGGGTTTAGTTTACAGTGCACTATTATTATGATTGTTTTCCCTATTCTGTTATATATGATTATATGATTTCATGGTACTATTACTATTACCTATATTTTGACTCAATGCATGCAAGTTTGAAAACAGAGGGGTAAAATCTTATGATTATTATATTATTAAATTGGTTTTGGAAATACTGTTTATTTTTCGGCCAACTCACTTTTTATTGTTTTATTGACCGCTCCAAGCCGTGCTATTGAGGAAAACGAGAACTCGGAGTCTAAGGCATAGACCAGACGTTGCGCACCTGTACACCCTTTTTGGGTAGGTTGGCATCGTGTGTAAACCTAGATGTTGTGCTCGTTATTGTATTTCGAACTATCCCTAGTCTGACATTGTTGAACTCTTAAGACTTATGTATGAACTTATTTATCGTGATTTATTAATGTTGAACTAATTAAGGGTAATTTTGGTATTCCGGGGTTGCGTGTCAGAAGGGAGCAGGGCACATCCTCGGGTAGTTCTAGGGGGATCGGGACAGGTCTTGTTAACTTGGTATTAGAGCACTAGGCTAATGGTCTTCATGCTAGGATAGCGGTCAGTACATTGTATAATCGACGCTTTAGATATTGTTTATCTAACCTATGCCTTTTAACAGTTGGTTATGCCTCTAAGACACAATCCTCAAGCACGAAATGAAGAAAAATTAGCGAGGGAAATGGAATGCGCTAGCATTGAACGAGCTTAACAATTGAGAGCTACACCGTTCAGTCGGTGATCTGACCCCGAGGAAGCACAATTGTGGATCACTAAGTGGGAAAGGATTTTCGCGGGGATACATTGTCCACGGGAGGAGTGCTTGACCTTGGCTACCTTCTTACTTGAAGGCGGAGCTTACCAGTGGTGGTATGGCCTGGAGATGTCAGGATGGACCGTCCCCACCACTATCTGGGAGGTCTTTAGGGTGAGATTTCTGGACTAGTACTGATAGGACCCGTTCCAGATCTCCTGGA
The DNA here is from genome assembly GCA_032719365.1 of Prinsepia uniflora. Lineage (NCBI taxonomy): Eukaryota > Viridiplantae > Streptophyta > Magnoliopsida > Rosales > Rosaceae > Prinsepia > Prinsepia uniflora. The sequence goes on from CM064871.1 coordinate 3,239,979, forward strand.
TTATCGTGGGACGTTCCTACTCCCGTCTGACACCGCGTGTTAGACAGGGGATAAACTCGTCAGCCGCTCGGGGTCCATCAGAGTACACTAGGATCGGTGGTGGCATGTGATGTCTCGACCTCTGCTATAGCCCGCATCCGCAATAAACCTGAAGGGTATTAAAACCATAGAAGTTGTGAGTGGACAAAAATAAACAGTTAAAAAAATCATTTATATCGAAAGACAGTTATACCCTGCACGTAAAAGAATGCATGCATCATAAAACCAGTTCATTTAAAATACTTTCCGAAAGCAAGACACTTTTCTTTTCAAATAAAAACACAGTGAAAACTACTTCTCAAACGAAGCCATTAACTCTGTAGGGTCTCAGCCCAAAATCAATTCAAAGAAACCAAACCGAAGTCTCAAATACAATCATAGAACGCGGGGGCTCAGCCCCAAACCAATCTCGGTGAAACATCTTATACAAACATATATATATATATATATAACCCATCCTCGACATCTCATATGCCCGATCAAGAATCTGTCACAATATATTTACAGTACGTGTACTACTCGGGTTTCATCTTCGAGTCTACCCCTAAGATCTACGACGTCTGGGAGGACCTGTCTCCGGACCCCGTCCGAGGCTATATCATATCTCTCACTCCTGGGCATGTGCTCCCCCTCAGAGTCACTCATCTCAAGCAGTGGATTGTGACAATCCAGGATCATCGACGTCTAGAGGAAACTATTCATACAGGAGGGTATATACATATAAGTGTGAAAACATTCATTTCTTTCAAATCATAGTTCAACTGGGTCTCATACCTGAATCAAAATTCAGGATTCCTCGAATCCGTTTCAATTCTAAATCTCATAGGCCTCAGCCCAAATCCACATCTCAATAGGGTCTCAAACCCAAAATCTCATTTCATAAACCATAACTGGGACTCAAGCCCGATACCATAAATCAACTGGGCCTCAAGCCCGATACCATCAATCAACTGGGCCTCAAGATCATAAATCAACTGGGCCTCAAGCCCGATATCATAAACCAATTGGGTCTCAAGCTCGAGATCATACTTTCAAATCCGAAATCCTTTCATCAATCAAACAGTTAAGAAACATATACGGTTGGTATTGGGGAAGTTGAGGCAGAAGCAGTTGTACGCCAAACTGAGTAAGTGTCAGTTTTGGTTGAACATCATTGGTTTTCTGGAACATGTCATTTCAGTTAACGGGATTAGTGTGGACCCCCAGAAGACCGAAGCTATGACTAATTAGGCGCGACCGACGATAGTGACCGAGGTACGGAGTTTCGTGGGTTTGGCGGGCTACTATCGGAGATTCGTAGAGGGTTTCTCCAGTATTACAGTTCCTTTGAATCGATTAACCCGGAAGGGAGCAAAGTTCGTTTCGGATGAAGGGTGCGAGCAGAGCTTTCAGGAGCTGAAACATCGATTAACCACTGCACATGTCCTTACACTTCCGGATAACAGCGGGGAATTCAAAGTCTACAGTGACACATCATTGCAAGGACTAGGTTGCGTATTGATGCAGAATGGTAGAGTGATTGCATACACCTCGAGACAGCTTAAGCCACATGAATTGAACTATCCTACACACGATTTGGAGTTGGCGGCGATGGTTCACGATTTGAAAATTTGGAGACATTATATGTTCGGAGAGACTTGTTGAATTTTCACCGACCACCAGAGTCTGAAACATTTGTTTACCTAGTGGGAATTGAATATGAGGCAACGGCGGTGGCTAGAATTGATCAAGGACTACGACTGTATGATCGAGTATCGTTCGGGAAAGGTGAATGTTGTGGCGGATGCACTCAATAGGAAGTCGGTAGGATCGATTGCTCACCTGAGGATGCTATATCTTCCTTTACTTGTGGAACTCTGAAAGACTGGAGTTATGCTAGGGATGGACGATCGGGGAGCTTTACTAGCCAGTTTTCATGTACGACCTGTACTGGTCGATCAGATCATTGAAGCTCAATTCCAGGATCCTACGCTATTTGTCTACAGAATTGAAGTTAAAGCAGGCGAGAGACAGGACTTTTCTATCCAAGGCGATGGAGCTCTCGTGAAATTGGGTCGTATGTGTGTACTCGCAGTGGCAGAGTTACAGACGGAGATTCTTGAGGCGGCCCATAGTTCGGTAAATGCAATGCATCCGAGAGGGACAAAGATGTACCGTACCCTTCAGGCCCACTATTGGTGGGCAGGTATGAAGAAGGATATAGCAGATTTTGTTAGCAGATGTTTAACCTGTCAGCAGGTTAAGGCGGAGTGGCAGAGACCGTACGGAGCCATGCAACCACTTCCAATCCCTGAATGGAAGTGGGATCACATCACTATGGCCTTTGTATTCAAGTTACCGAAGACGCGGCGAGGCTTTGATAGAGTATGGGTAATAGTGGACAAATTGAAGAAGTAAACACATTTCCTACCGGTACGTGAGACGTACAAGCCAAATCGGTTGGCTCAACTATTCGTAGACAAGATCATTCGACTACATGGTACGTTGGAGTCGATAGTTTCTGATCGAGATCCGCGCTTTACTTCCATATTCTGGCGGAGTCTACAGAATGCCTTGGGTACAAACCTACACTTCAGTACAGCTTTTCACCCACAGACTGATGGACAGTCCGAGAGGACTATACAGACATTGGAGTACATAATGAGGGCATGTGTGCTACAGTTTCAAGATTCGTGGGATACCTATTTGCCATTGATGGAGTTTACGTACAACAATAACTATCAAGCAAGTATCGGAATGGCACCTTGCAAGGCATTGTATGGTCGGCAGTGCAGGACACCTGTCTGTTGGATGGAGGTAGAAGATCGAGCAGCAGTGGGGCCGGATTTGATGGATATAACCCAGGAGACAGTCCAAGTTATCAACGAGAGATTGAAGGCGGCATATGATCTCCAGAAAAGCTATGCAGATCGACGGATTCGGGACTTGGAGTTCGCAGTTGAAGATTTTATATTCCTGAAGTTATCTCCGTGGAAGGGAATCATTAGTTTTGGTCGACGTGGGATATTGAGTCTCCGCTACATTGGACCATACGAGATTACAGATAGGATTGGTTCAATTGCATATCGGTTGGCATTACCTCTAGAAGTTGCCAGGGTACACGACGTATTTCATGTAACTATGCTACGAAAGTATCTACGGGATAAATCAAATGCTTTGCCGGAACAACCATTATAATTGTGGACTGATCTGAGCTTTGATGAGCAACTAGTGCAGATTTTGGACTAGAAGGATAAGGTAATGAGGAACAAGATGATTCCGTTGGTAAAAGTGTTGTGGATGAATCATGATGTAGAGGAAGCGACGTGGGAACTAGAGGATCAGATGAGGGAGCAGTATTCATATATGTTTGAGTAAATTTCATGGCTGAAATTTTTGTAAGGTGAGTAGGTTCCTGAACTTTTAGAAATGATATTTTTAATGTAAAATGATCCTTTTTCCCTTAGAAGGGGAAAAAGTTGAATTTTAACTCGGGAGACTTTTAGGATTTTGACCAATGACCGTGACGTAGATCGGGACGTCACGAGTCCATAAGCAGGGGGCACGTCGAAAACGAACGTTCGACAGGAAAGTTATGGTCACGGGATCGAAATCAGTTAAACTTACATCTCGGGATTCAATTAAAATAATAATAAAATAATGAAAATCTGATAAATGCTTAAATAATTAAGAACCCAAGTGTCACTCATCCCATGGCCCAAATTCCCTAAAATGTGGATCTTGCCCCATTGGTCACTTTTTAATATTTTAAAAGCCTCTCCTACATCTCTCAATCCCTCACCGTCCATCACATTCCTCCTCTCCATCAAGTGATCAACTTCACCCTCCATCTTCATCACCCAACATCATCTTCCTCATCCAAACTCTCCATACTCGTGAGCCCCAAAAACTAACCGAAAACTCACAAACACCCAACCCACACGAAACTCACCTCAAATATTACGGGACTAGACATAAGAAGGAGCTAGGAGACCTGAGGAGTCGACGGGGAGGACACACGACCGTCCACGACAGAGGTAAGTCGAAAACCCGAAAAACCCAAAACCACCCATCTTTACCTATTTTCGAAACTTCCATTTTTTATGTGTATGGGTCAATTTGCTGTTTTAGGTTTGGTTATAGGGTTAGAGACGAGCAGGTTGGGCTTGGTTTCGTGGACATTGGTGACTGGAATCGGGAGAACACGACAGAAGAAATCTGGGCTTAGGATTTTCTATTATATGTAAGAATCTAGTGAGTTATTCTTGTTTTTTTTAGACAGACCTTCAAATTAGACTAGGACAAGTAGATAGGAGGAAACGGGAGTCGAAATGACTGAGAAACAAGGGAGAATGGAAAAGGTTGAGTCGCGGGTTGCAGCGACTCGGTTGCAGACCCACATGTCAGAAGTTGGAGGTCAGGGATGATGACGTCAGCTCTAACATGGCAGTCTGACACGTGTCAGACATGATGTTAGCAATTACGTCATCATGACGTCAGCTGATGATGTCATCTCTGACATGTCAGTCTTATAGCTGTCAGGTGACGTCAGCGATGACGTCAATAGTGATGTTAGCGATGACGTCAATAGTGATGTCATGCTGATGTCAACATTGTAGCAGAGTTGAACACGCGTTGACCTAGCGCGTGGGGGCGTGTGGGAGTGAATCTTGAGGTGGGATCGGCACCATTTTTAAGGTTCCGACGATACAAATTCAATGATGGTGGTTTCGTGTCGATCAGAGATCGTTAAGGGGGTCAAAATTGGGTTTAATGTCTCGAGAAGCGTGTTCGGATGACTTTCCCTGGCCGGTTCTATTTTAGGGTTTCATGTTTGAGTTTGTAGGGACCCATAGTGACCTTTACATATATTTTGGTCATGACAGGGATTGTACAATAGCATCTGGACAGGTTTAAACGTTCGGTTTAGCAGCGAGGATCGTGTGTGAGTGGGCTTTTGATTTCAAAATGATTGCATGCATAACTGTTTTCACTGTTTTACTTTATAATTGAGATTTGATGGTTCTTAGTACTATGTGATGATGATTATACGTATTATGATGTTTTGGGCATGAGATCCGTTTGGATATATATATATATATATATATATATATATATATGAACCTGTTTTCAGAGTTACTCAGGGATTTCTGTGGAACTTAATACTATTGCACTGTGTATACCTACCTTATGATTACTGTCTCCTCCAGACGTCTCGTAGTATCCTGGAATAGTCATCGGAATTGCCTGAGAAGGGTTGACCCGATGAGCAGCTCAGGATCAGGGGTGCGGTTATGGATGATACCCCCAAGCAAGGTCATTGATCTACGGGTCATTGGCTTAGGTGGACCTTGGGGAGGCTTGGGATTGAGACCCTGAGTGGCACGCGTAGCCTTAGAACCGTGACATTATTGGGCATCAGGGATGTCAGGATTTGGTTTACAGTGCACTATTATTATGATTTTTTTCTTTATTCTGTTATATATGATTATATGATTTCATGGTACTATTACTATTACCTATGTTTTGACTCAATGCATGCAAGTTTGAAAACGAAAGGGTAAAATCTTATGATTATTATATTATTAAACTGGTTTTGGAAATACTATTTATTTTTTGGCCCACTCACTCTTTATTGTTTTGTTGACCCCTCCAGGCCGTGCTACTGAGGAAAACGAGTACCCGGAGTCTGAGGCATAGACCAGACGTTGCCCACCTGTACACCCTTTTTGGGTAGGTTGGCATCATGTGTAAACCTAGATGTCGTGCTCGTTATTGTATTTCGAACTATCCCTTGTTTGACATTGTTGAACCTTTAAGACTTATGTATGAACTTATTTATTGTGATTTATTAATGTTGAACTGATTAAGGGTAATTTTGGTATTATCTGTAACAACCCGTCCCGAGAGCCGAGATTAAGATAGTGATTAAGGTGGGATCAGTGAGGTTAATTGGTGGTTAGGTGGTCCCGATAGGTACGTAAGCTTAGAATGACGATTTTGCCCCTAGTTCGGGCAAAAATGTTGACTTTAGTTCGGGTGGTCAAATGGGTGTTGACCAGTGATCAGGACGTAGTTTAGGACGTCACGAATCCGTAGGCAGGTGGCATGCCCGATTCCGACATCCGAGGAGGAAGTTATGACGTTCGGAAGGTTGAGGGCCTAACCGTAATTTGATTAAAATAGGGGGAAAAGCTGACTTTTTGGACGATCGAGTTTTGGTACGTTGACCGAGGATGGTTACGTAGATCTTGTTGTCCTGAGTTCGATGACAGGCGGCACGTAGTCATCGGACTTACGATGTGGGAGTTACGAGTCTAGGAAGTTAGTGGCAAAAGTGTAAAATTGGGTTAAAAGGAGGGGCAGTTTGGTCTTTTAGTTGTCTGGGGAATTGTGCACAGAGAAGGCAGATGGACGGCTGGGATGGAGCCATTTGGTGAGAGAATGGAGAGGATTGGTGACACGTGTAAGAGGGCTAGTGGATTCTAGTGAGTTCGAGTGTGTGCACGGCCCAAATAATTGGGGTGCAACCGTGTTCGTGTGTTCGTGATGGTTTCTTGCACTAGACAGAAACAGAGGGAGATTGTGAGGGAAATTGAGGGGTGATCGAGGGTGATGGTGTGTGCTGATGAGTTGTGAGTGTGTGAGGGTGATCGGAGAGTGAGAGGGAGCTAGTGAGAAGGTTGGGAGGTGAGGAATCGTGGTGTGTGTGAGTTGAGAGCTCACGGGGACAACCAGAGAAAACAGAGAAGACTGAGGGCTTGTGGTGGTGCTGTGGACGTGTGCGGGTGCGATTGACCTCGAGAGGAGGCTGAGGCGACGCGGTGGACTCCAGGGAACGCGGCGGCGAGCACGGTCGTGGGCGGTTGCAGGTAATCCTTCATTCCTGTAAATTTGCCCTGTTTTCCCGTCGAGCTTTGAATCGGAAGTCGTGAGTCACGGGGTTGAATCGAAGCATAGAGGGAGGTCTAGGGGACTCAGGGGAGTCCTAGGAGGTCACTGGTTGTGCTGCCGTGACGGGAGGTGCACGGTGGCGGTTGGCACGACGGAGGGGTTCTATGTGCTTTGTTTTGTCCGTGAGTTTCAGAAGGCGAGTTGTGGACCTAGGGATTGAGTCGAAGGTTTAGGAGAGTTGGGTTAGGTTCAGTGAGGTCCTAGGAAGGGTTTGGAATTGCCACCGTGAAGGGAGATGACCTGGGTGGTCGGAGAAGGAAACAGGGTAGTGTACGAGTTTTGTTCGAGTTTGAATCGACGAGTTTTAGGGTGAGTCGAGGTGAGTGAAGTACGGGAATGGGTAGCCTAGGATGGGACGATGCTGTTGGTGAAGAGATGAGTCGTTTTGGTGGACGGAATGAGGAGAACTGCTCTCGCCGGTTCAAGGTGCAGACCACTGGTGCGAACCGGGTCGACGTGAGGTTGACGGTGGTACTGTAGCTGGCGCGTGAGGCCCACGCGCAGCCACTTTGGGTGGCGCGTGGGGGCGCGTGCGGCGGTTCTGGGAAAAATGGTCAACATGGTTTTTAGTCCAAGTGTTCTAACGAGTCTAATGGAAGTGGTTTCGGGTTGTTCGGACGTTGTTTGAGTTTAGTTCCGCGAGGGTGAAGGTTTAGGGTTCCAGTTCGTTACGTTCAGAACCCGGGGATTTTCGAGGGAATTTAGGTGGTTACTCGTGGACGTGTTAGTGACGTAATTTGGCGGTGGTTGACAGGATCAGGATTTCCCGAGGAAGCCGAGGAACGCGCAGGACGTTCGGGACGCGATTGAGGGCTCGGTACTGTGAGTGGACCCTTTCCTTAAACTCGAACATGCATAACTGCTTTTCTAAATTGTTTTATATATGTGATTACATGAATGTTGGATTTATGATGCGGTTTTATATACTTGCACGGTTTTCGAGGAAGTAAAGTAATTGGCACGTTTTACGAGAAAATGGTGATTTTGAAAATAAAGCTATGAATTTGGGGTTTTCAAATGATAACTGATTTCTGAAGATGATAACGGGATTTTGAAACGTAATTTTAATTCTTGAGGTTTTCGGTTTTAAAATCGGATCTCGAGAATCGAGAGTTGGTTTTCAGATTGAAAAGTGGATTCCGGATTTGGGTTCGGAATGACGGTTCGGGATGCTGGAAGGGCATCGGACCGGTGATTTCGGATTCGGGTTTGGATGTGAATTCGGAAATGGTTTTCATTTTGGATTGGATTTGCTGGATTTGGTTATTGGGTTTAAAGACCCGGATATTGATTGACGGGGGACGGGCCCAGATTGAGTTTAAAGAATCGGGAGTTTAAAGACTCGGATATATTGATATTTCCCCCGTAGGCCTGTTGAGTTTAAAGACTCGGGAGTTTAAAGACTCAGATATTATTGAGGCCTGTTGAGTTTAAAGACTCGAGAGTTTAAAGACTCGGATAGGTCCAGCAGGTTTGATCGGAAAAAATAATGATTTGATGTTCATGGTTTCTAATACGGTTTTATGATTCATATGCTATGATTTCTATAACTGTTTTATAGTGTTTCTGTTTCTTATGATGTTTTATGATGATCGATCTCTAACTGTTTTAATAACTGGGTTATGCATGTGGTTTTCAAAACGGAGGGTAAAACTCGGTTTTCTTATAAAATGGTTTTAGAACTTTTATTTTATTTATGGTCCACTCACACCTTTTATTTTTAACTGCCCTCCAGATTGTGGAGCTAGCGCGGGGTTCCAGCGTCGAGGCAGTGTCTGAGGCATAGAAGTCACGTGAGGGATTCCGGAAGGTTTTAATTTTTTTCCGCGTGTGTGTATTTATTATCGGTTTTGATTTCGTTGTAGTTCGTACTATGCTCTGTAAAGTATGATTTCAGTGTCGTATTTAAATTCTCCTGCGTCTGACAGTGCTATTTTGGTGATTTCCATGATTTTACTTTGGGTTTGGTGTCGGGGTGTCAGACGGGAGCAGGATTTACCTCGGGTTTCGGGGTGAAACCGGGGTGGGTCCTGACAATTGGTATCAGAGCATAGGTTTGTCGAGTTTGTTGGGTCTGTTGGTTTGTGATGTTGTGTTTTAGTTGTTTGATTACTTCTATGCCTCTTTCAGCGTGCGGTTGACGATGCCTCCGAGACGTGGACCCTCTCCACGACCTGAAGAAGAAATGGCGAGGGGAACTGAGAGTACTACGATTGAGCGAGCCTAGCGGCTCGGGGCTACTACTTTTAGTGATGGGGCTGATCCTGAGGAAGCCCAGAGGTGGATTACCAGACTTGAGCGGATCTTTGCGGTGATGCATTGCCCGCCAGAGGAGCGAGTGTTGTTGGCTACATTTTTATTGGATGGTGCGGCGTATGAGTGGTGGTATACCCTCGAGTTGTCTGGTTGGGATGCCCATCGGTGACCTGGGAGACGTTTAGGGAACGATTCCTGGAACAATATTATCCTCGTTCTTTCCGAGATGCTAAAGATGCTGAATTCCTGCAGCTCCAACAAGGGAATATGACAGTGGCTGAGTATGAACGGAAATTCCAGATGTTGTCTCGGTTTGCTCCTGCTTTTGTGGCCACTGAAGCCGAGAAATGCCGTAGGTTTGAATTGGGCCTGCGAGGCGAGATTCGATCCATCGTGATGGTTGGATCGTTTGCTACTCTCCGAGACTTGTCGGATGCTGCGGTGAGGGTTGAGGCTAGTTTGCCGGTACGGCGCCGGGAGCCATCTTTTTCTGGAGCTTCGAGCCAGCGGACACCGAAAAGGGGTAACTTCGGTGGAGCATCGTCGACGGGCGATGATCGTTTCGGTAGGCCTGGTAGTTTCCAGAGTTCAGGATTTCGGGGTTACCGAGCACAGCCGACTCCGCAAGCGAGTGGGACGTCTGTTGCGTCGACAGGGCGACCAGGTCCTTCTGGTCGGGATGTGTGTTTCTACTGTGGGGAGCGAGGTCATTTTCGACGTGAGTGTCCACTGTTGCCACAGGAAGGTGGTGTAGGCCGAGGAGTAGCGGAGCCCGGACAGAGTACAGCGTCAGGGACAGCAGGCACTAGAGGAGGTGGTGGTGCCACTAGTAGTTCGAGGGGACGTGGTAGAGCGTCGGGATCTCAGGCCCGAGTGTTCTCGATGACTCAGCAGGAAGTTCAGTCGGCACCAGATGCGGGGACAAGTACTTTATTAGCTTTGCTTGTGTTGTATCCAGTTTTGTTGTTGGAGTCTGGGAGCGAGTCTAGGATTTTCCCTAGGTGACCTGAGGAGTGTTATAGTGGAAGGATGACGGAGGGAATAGGAAAGGAGTGACTATAACTGATCGATATGAGGTTATTGAAGGAGAGAACCCACAAGCTAGAGTTTGCCTTTAGGACTTTGTAGATTTATTCCGCTAGTGGCCGACGTAGCAGCCGAGGGAGGTGCGGTGGTTGTACGTGAGGATGTGCTCTGTGAATCTTATCAGGTACTCCATATGAGTTATTGTAAAATACCTTTGTTTTCTGTTCATAGAGTTTCCCTTGCGTACACCATACAGTTGTTACATAGAGAGGGTTGGCCGTGGTAACAGTAGTTGGGGATGGTGTGAAATACCCAAGGTGGGGATGATAGACAGGAAACCCAGGAGAAGTTGTTGTTGACCTAGTGTTGATTACCAGGTAGGAGACCCTAGGTGTCGGGAACTAGCTGTGGAATTTCGGGGACGAAATTCTTTTTAGGTGGGTAGATTGTAACAACCCGTCCCGAGAGCCGGGATTAAGATAGTGATTAAGGTGGGATCAGTGAGGTTAATTGGTGGTTAGGTGGTCCCGATAGGTCCGTAAGCTTAGAATGACGATTTTGCCCCTGGTTCGGGCAAAAATGTTGACTTTAGTTCGGGTGGTCAAATGGGTGTTGATCAGTGATCAGGACGTAGTTTAGGACGTCACGAATCCGTAGGCAGGTGGCATGCTCGATTCCGACATCCGAGGAGGAAGTTATGATGTTCGGAAGGTTGAGGGCCTAACCGTAATTTGGTTAAAATAGGGGGGAAAAGTTGACTTTTTGGACGATCGGGTTTTGGTACTTTGACTGAGGATGGTTACGTAGATCTTGTTATCCTGAGTTCGATGACAGGCGGCACGTAGTCATCGGACTTACGATGTGGGAGTTACAGGTCTAGAAAGTTAGTGGCAAAAGTGTAAAATTGGGTTAAAAGGAGGGGCAGTTTGGTCTTTTAGTTGTCTGGGGAATTGTGCACAGAGAAGGCAGATGGACGGCTGGGATGGAGCCATTTGGTGAGAGAATGGAGAGGATTGGTGACACGTGCAAGAGGGCTAGTGGATTCTAGTGAGTTCGAGTGTGTGCACGGCCCAAATAATTGGGGTGCAACCGTGTTCGTGTGTTCGTGATGGTTTCTTGCACCAGACAGAAACAGAGGGAGATTGTGAGGGAAATTGAGGGGTGATCGAGGGTGATGGTGTGTGCTGATGAGTTGTGAGTGTGTGAGGGTGATCGGAGAGTGAGAGGGAGCTAGTGAGAAGGTTGGGAGGTGAGGAATCGTGGTGTGTGTGAGTTGAGAGCTCACGGGGACAACCAGAGAAAACAGAGAAGACTGAGGGCTTGTGGTGGTGCTGTGGACGTGTGCGGGTGCGATTGACCTCGAGAGGAGGCTGAGGCGACGCGGTGGACTCCAGGGAACGCGGCGGCGAGCACGATCGTGGGCGGTTGCAGGTAATCCCTCATTCCTGTAAATTTGCCCTGTTTTCCCGTCGAGCTTTGAATCGGAAGTCGTGAGTCACGGGGTTGAATCGAAGCATAGAGGGAGGTCTAGAGGACTCAGGGGAGTCCTAGGAGGTCACTGGTTGTGCTGCCGTGATGGGAGGTGCACGGTGGCGGTTGGCACGACAGAGGGGTTCTATGTGCTCTGTTTTGGCCGTGAGTTTCAGACGGCGAGTTGTGGACCTAGGGATTGAGTCGAAGGTTTAGGAGAGTTGGGTTAGGTTCAGTGAGGTCCTAGGAAGGGTTTGGAATTGCCACCGTGAAGGGAGATGACCTGGGTGGTCGGAGAAGGAAATAGGGCAGTGTACGGGTTTTGTTCGAGTTTGAATCGAAGAGTTTTAGGGTGAGTCGAGGTGAGTGAAGTACGGGAATGGGTAGCCTAGGATGGGACGATGCTGTTGGTGAAGAGAGGAGTCGTTTTGGTGGACGGAATGAGGAGAACCGCTCTCGCCGGTTCAAGGTGCAGACCACTGGTGCGAACCGGGTCGACGTGAGGTTGACGGTGGTACTGTAGCTGGCGCGTGAGGCCCACGCGCAGCCACTTTGGGCGGCGCGTGGGGGCGCGTGCGGCTGTTCTGGGAAAAATGGTCAACATGGTTTTTAGTCTAAGTGTTCTAACGAGTCTAATGGAAGTGGTTTCGGGTTGTTCGGACGTCGTTTGAGTTTAGTTCCGCGAGGGTGAAGGTTTAGGGTTCCGGTTCGTTACGTTCAGGACCCGGGGATTTTCGAGGGAATTTAGGTGGTTACTCGTGGACGTGTTAGTGACGTAATTTGGCGGTGGTTGACAGGATCAGGATTTCCCGAGGAAGCCGAGGAACGCGCAGGACGTTCGGGATGCGATTGAGGGCTCGGTACTGTGAGTGGACCCTTTCCTTAAACTCGAACATGCATAACTGCTTTTCTAAATTGTTTTATATATGTGATTACATGAATGTTGGATTTATGATGCGGTTTTATATACTTGCACGGTTTTCGAGGAAGTAAAGTAATTGGCACGTTTTACGAGAAAAAGGTGATTTTGAAAATAAAGCTATGAATTTGGGGGTTTCAAATGATAACTGATTTCTGAAGATGATAACGGGATTTTGAAACGTAATTTTGATACTTGAGGTTTTCGGTTTTGAAATCGGATCTCGAGAATCGAGAGTTGGTTTTCAGATTGAAAAGTGGATTCCGGATTTGGGTTCGGAATGACGGTTCGGGATGCTGGAAGGACATCAGACCGGTGATTTCAGATTCGGGTTTGGATGTGAATTCGGAAATGGTTTTCATTTTGGTTTGGATTTGATGGATCTGGTTATTGGTTTTAAAGACCCGGATATTGATTGACGGGGGACGGGCCCGGATTGAGTTTAAAGACTCGGGAGTTTAAAGACTCGGATATATTGATATTTCCCCCGTAGGCCTGTTGAGTTTAAAGACTCGGGAGTTTAAAGACTCGGATATTATTGAGGCCTGTTGAGTTTAAAGACTCGGGAGTTTAAAGACTCGGATAGGTCCAGCAGGTTTGATCGGAAAAAATAATGATTTGATGTTCATGGTTTCTGATATGGTTTTATGATTCATATGCTATGATTTCTATAACTGTTTTATAGTGTTTCTGTTTCTTATGATGTTTTATGATGATCGATCTCTAACTGTTTTAATAACTGGGTTATGCATGTGGTTTTCAAAACGGAGGGTAAAACTCGGTTTTCTTATAAAATGGTTTTAGAACTTTTATTTTATTTACGGTCCACTCACACCTTTTATTTTTAACTGCCCTCCAGGTTGTGGAGCTAGCGCGGGGTTCCAGCGTCGAGGCAGCGTCTGAGGCATAGAAGTCACGTGAGGGATTCTGGAGGGTTTTAATTTTTTTCCGCGTGCGTGTATTTATTATCGGTTTTGATTTCGTTGTAGTTCGCACTATGCTCTGTAAAGTATGATTTCAGTGTCGTATTTAAATTCTCCTGCGTCTGACAGTGCTATTTTGGTGATTTCCATGATTTTACTTTGGGTTTGGTGTCGGGGTGTCAGACGGGAGTAGGATTTACCTCGGGTTTCGGGGTGAAACCGGGATGGGCCCTGACATTATGGGGTTGCGTGTCAGACGGGAGTAGTACACGTCCCCAGGTGGTCCCAGGGGGATCGGGACGAATTTTGTCATGGGGAATGATTTGTGTGAAGAGGTGAGGCTCAGTTTAACCATGATTCGACTGGGTTTGGCTATGTAGTTGCAGAGAAGATGAAGACTTTTCTAGACTGGGAGAGGATGAAGACTATGAACGGTCTTCGGAAAAAGAGAGGGAGAGAGAGAGATAGAAAAAAAAATAAGATAGGATGGATTTGTGTATATAATGGATGGATTTGTGTGACCTTACATGTCCCACCATTCAACTTATCCAAAAAAAACTTTCCCACCATTTAATTAATTAAATTGTTATGTGAGTGTATCATAGTGGGAGTGTCATGTGAGTATGAAGTGGGAGTCTCTGTTATGTTAGATGTTTTGGAAAAATAAATTATAATTAAATATAATTAAAAATTACATTAATTTAAAAATGATGTTATTTTTTATTTTCTTTCGATATAATTTATTTTTCGAATTTTTTATGAATTCAGTCTTCTCGTTTTGAGTCTCATTTTTTAGAAAATTTCTTACAAACTTCTCGAATTACGTAAAAAAATTGGAATTTAACTCCCAAATTAGTTCTATATTATGAAATCTTTTTTTTAGTGAAATTCAATAGTAACGTATCTTTGATACGGAATTATAAATAAAATTATATTTTAATTTCTATTTATATTTAAGGTATTATATTGTTAGTCATTATTAGACCATATGATAAATATATAATATATAATATTACATACATGGTCTGATGATGACTAGCAATATTAAAAGAGATAGTCGTGATGGATGAAAGGATGAAAATATCGATATCGACGAAAATATAGACAGTCAAATTTATGGATATATCGATGGATGTATCGATATCGATGTCGTTTACGCTTTAAAAAAAATGATGAAAATTTAGTCCAAAAGTTAGAAATTTTAATGAAACATTATCTCTTTTAACTCTATGGCCGCCACAAACACCACCTTATCTACCTAGACCTTCACTATTATAATCACCTCCATTAACATCACCGCCTCTCCCGTTGTTTCCATATTAGCTCATCTATCTCTACCTTCATCTCCGCCTCCACTCCATCGCCACATTTAACTCCACGTCATCTATCTCTACCTCCACCTAATCCTCACCATTTGGCCCAAAAGCCCATGGGCTTATGGGGGCCCAATAAGCCCAATGGACAAAAGCCCGGCCCGACTCGCCCTTAATAAACCCGGCCCATAAGCCAGAAAATATAAAATACTTATTATTTAAAAATTAATACTCAACTCATTATTAATACTAATATTCAACCCAAACTCAAATCTCAGTCCCAAGCCCATCTAATTTATTTTAAAAAACCCAATAAATACTCAATACCCAATACAAACCCTAACCACTCCTCCACCTACTTAATAGGCCAAACGTTTTTGCACCCATGCGTATTTTATTTTAACGAGGTCACGTTTTTGCACCCTTGAGTATTTTTTTTCATTATTAATATTTTTTTTTCATGCATATATTTTTTTGTAATTTTAAAATTTGAGACATAGTTTATTACAAAAGTCCACGTAAGCCCGATCCAAGTGGGCTTAATAAGGCCGACTCGAAAAGCCCGATATAAATCCGACCCGATAAAAACCCGTAGGCTCTTTTTTATGTCATTAAACCCGCTCGACCCGACCCGCAAATTTAAAAATTATTTAATAAGCTCGGCCCAGTCCGACCCAATCCCAAAAAATTTAGATCGAGTTTACCCGACCCGGCCCAATGCCAAGGGCTACCTCCACCTCCACCTCATTTGCTTCTACCTGCACGGTCACCAACATATATAACCTCCATTTCCAAGACCACTAACCCTTATATTCCTACATTCACCTCAACTTTCATTGTCACAGTCACCACAACCTATTCCATCATTATCTCAATCATTGCCATTATTATATTATCATTTATTTGATTTTCCTAAAAAGAATGAAAATTATTAAAGTCGAACGTTAACATCATCTTCCGTGAGAGTAATTTAAAAACTAATCAGGCTTATGGCCCTCCCAACAAACAATAACTCAATAAGACACATGGCGCGTGGAGAAAGCAGCCACATAGTGGGCTGCCTTACTAGTTATTACACTATAATTAAAAAAAAATAAAAAATATCAGAACAATATTATTATTATTATTATTATTATTATTATTATTATTATTATTATTATTTATGGGTGGGGCAAGTCTGGAATTAGGTGATTGGCGAGTCTAAAATGGACAAACTGATTTAATTTAAAAATGTTGAATAAGTTTGTGATTATAGTATAGAGTTCCCTTTTGTCTGATATGAATATTTAAAGTGTATTTCGCTTATAAAAAAATATTTTATTATATTCCTAAAATTATGGGAAAAACTGGAATTTGATGTTACGATGAAATCAAGAGGACGGGGGACAAAGACGGGTATTGGTAACTGGTAAGTTGCATGTTCTTAAAATGTAGCAAACGGTGTCGTTTTGCTTAAGGTGAATATCCATTTGTCTTTTCTTGAGCTTATTACCGACTTGGAGAGAAATGGGCATATTATTAGCTGAGTGTGCATGTGGAGTTTTATTTCAACTTTAAAGCAAATCAATAGAGTGATTAGCGGGGTCAATAAGGTGTTGATTGTTGAATTATTACTCTACATTCATAAAGAAACAAGAAAATGTTTTAAGACTAGGATTCCAGGACTCGGAATATCACCCTCGCGGTCCCACCTTTTGATTATTCTTACCAACATCTTTTCGCCTTTTGCATATACTTACAGTTCATTAACTTTAATATTTTTATATATTGTAATTAAATTAATAAAATATTATTCATATTTTACCGATGTTTAATTGATTATAAATATAAATTTTATTTAAAATGTAATAGCATTAGATTATAAGTAGTAATGCATGTTGCAAAATTAAAGTTTCTATGGACGGATTTATAAATACCATAATTTAAACATAAATTTTAGTTGTCAAGAAATGGACAAATTTAGACTCGTCTCACTAAGTATCTCTGACTGCTCCTCTTTGGGAGGGAATGCCTGCACAGGGAGAGGATGAGAGCAAATAGACACCGGTGTGATGTCGGCCTAATAGTTTTCGATGTTTAAGTGATATTAAGTAGGAATGGCACTGTAGTAATTTAAGTAGCGTAAGAGTAAGGTTGTCATTACCTTTTGGAGGGGGGTGCTCTTGTATTTAGATACGAACACATTGTAACAGTCTCACTTTTTGCGGTGAATCATTTGCAACTCCGATTGTAAGAACCTCAATTTCTAGGATTCCTATATGACATTTTATTGAATCCTTTCATTGTGGTAATTATTTAATTTATTTCATATGATAACCAATAGAATGATTTTTGTTAATTTATAATGTACAGATTTTGTGACCAAAAGTGAGCCAAGATTCATCTTTACATTTACTTTTTAGGGCCACAAGTGAATTTGTATAGCCCAATTATATTTTTTCTCTATCCGGGCCAGTTAAAAGATCAACCCAAACTACACACCGTTCTTCATGTCTGTTTCTCGTTCTTCGTATCGGCTTCCCTTATTAACAGTTTTGGCTCACTGTGTTTCTCTCTCTTGCTCTCAACTCTCATATACCATGCAGAATATTCATTCTTTGAGTTTGATTCATGAACTGATAATCATTTCCCTCAGTTGAATTATAGCTAACTCCTCCAAATTAATCTCCAATTTTGTTGATGGGATCGAAATTATATGTACTTGATATCGTATTACAAAAAATATATGTACATCAACTCATTACTCATTACATTATAATAAAGTATTATAATATTAAATTTATTAAGTGATTGTAATGCGGTATAATCTAATTATTATTTTAAGATGATTTATATTGCACTTTAATGGTATAAATTCGTATTATTTTTTATATATATATAATAATAATAATAGTATACATTATAGTTGGAATTGTTCAACTTTTAAATAAACATTTTAAGATCAAATAAACATTTCAAACTCATCTTCGGCCAAAATATTAACAATTTTGGAGGTTTTTAGTCATTTTATGTATCAAACAAGTAAATGGTACTGATACTACCGAAGATCACATGCTGAATCGTCTATTTAATTTACACATATAAATTACTAAATAATCTCTAATTTATTTTATTATTATACATATATGATATTCAAATAATTATTTAGAAGTTAAACGATTATGATTATTAAATTAAATTATATGTATACGAATTATTTGATAAATTGAATTAAATTATTTTTATCCAAATTATTTGATAGATTGAAAATATGATACAGGATTTAGCCAAAAAAAAAAAATATGGAACGCATTTTACTCTTCAATTTTTTTTTTGTTCATTCCCCTAAAATAACTTTTTTTTTTCTTTTTACGATATTCTGCTACCATATTTCAATGGCATAAAAGTGGAGAGATGAAATAGAAAACAACGAGGGAAGTGTCGTCACTTTTGTTCCATCTTCCAAGGGAGCGGCAGAGTTTTGCAAGAGTCTCTCTTTAACAGTTCCTGCGCTACTGAAGGCTGAAGCAATCCATCTTCCAATATGAGTGGCACGAATAACGGTACTCTCTCTCTCTTTGCATTCTGGTTGGTTGCTGAGAAAAAACTAACAATACACTCCTGAGAATTTATTTCCCCCTTTGCACATTTTCTCAGCAACCAAACAAAGAAACACACTTAACTCTCCCTGATCCTTATAACGCAAACTGCAATATCTCATTTGCTCTACAGATGCGACCTCGCGTGCCTTCTTCTCCGACAAATCTGCGAAGATCTTCGTAGCTGGCCACCGCGGCCTTGTCGGCTCCGCCATCGTCCGCAAGCTCCAAGCCCTAGGTTTCACCAACCTCGTCCTCCGTTCCCATGCCGAGCTCGATCTCACCCGCCAAAGTGATGTGGAGTCCTTCTTCGCAGTCGAAAAGCCCCAATTCGTCATCCTGGCCGCAGCAAAAGTTGGCGGCATACACGCGAACAACACGTACCCGGCAGAGTTCATCGCCGTCAATCTCCAGATCCAGACAAACGTCATCGATGCTTCATACCGTTTCGGAGTCCAGAAGCTCTTGTTTCTGGGCTCCTCTTGCATTTACCCCAAGTTCGCTCCTCAACCGATCCCTGAAAATGCGTTGTTAACGGGCCCGCTTGAGCCAACGAACGAATGGTATGCCATTGCCAAGATCTCCGGGATCAAGATGTGCCAAGCTTATCGAATTCAGTACAATTGGGATGCGATTTCGGGGATGCCCACCAATTTATATGGGCCACAAGATAATTTTCACCCCGAGAATTCGCATGTTTTGCCTGCATTGATGAGAAGATTTCACGAGGCAAAGGTGAATGGTGCAAAGGAGGTGGTGGTGTGGGGGTCTGGAAGCCCCTTGAGGGAGTTTTTGCACGTCGATGATTTGGCTGACGGGGTTGTGTTCCTGATGGAGAGTTACAGTGGGTTGGAGCATGTCAATCTGGGGAGTGGCAAGGAGGTGACTATTAAGGAGTTGGCTGAGTTGGTGAAGGAGGTGGTTGGGTTTGAGGGTGAGCTAGTTTGGGACTCTTCCAAGCCAGATGGAACTCCGAGGAAGCTCATGGATAGCTCCAAGCTCGCCAGGTTGGGTTGGACCCCAAAGATCTCGCTCAAGGACGGTCTTGTTGATACCTATAAGTGGTACTTGGAGAATGTCGAGCAATGATTTCAGGTGATTGCAGAGTATTGGATTTGATCTTTTTTTTTCCTTTAATTTCTTTATCGTGCTCTGTTAATTCTCATTATATCGTCATCCTTAAGTTTTACATTTGACATCACGAGCCTGCTTCGATGTTAATTCTGTATCAATTATGGGGAATAAGTTATCTGTGCATCTACTGTTCCTGATGAGAGTAACACGTCCTAGTGAGCAATTAGTGAGCAATTTTTATAACATGTAAATCCCTTTAGCTTATTAAATAATGATTTTAAGTGCTTTTAATTTTTAGTGTTGGTTAGTACTTGCTTGTTTCCGTAAGGTTATTTTTTTTGTGCTTAACTACTCATTTCTTGCTGTTTCACCATGCTAGACATTTGCACCCCATAGTTGTGATTATAGGGGACGTGGCACGCTTTAGCCCTCAAATGCACGTTCTATTTAGTAACAAAATTTGAAAACAATCCAAGTATACGAGAAGAAAACAAACATTCTCACTAATAAAGAGAAATTTTTTTTTTGAAAAAAAAATAATTTCAAAAAAAAAATTGTATGGTGTTTTAAGTCGTAGGTTATTCACTTTGATGATCCAACCCTTTACCAACTTCTATTATATAAACTAGGTGTTGGCTACTGCTTGGTTGTTAACTTTACTTTCGTTTTTCTGAAGTTCCATGTCGGCTAATATACATGGATGTAAATTGCTGTGGAATTCTATGGTGCCATGTGTTGTGTCGGATCATATGATAACATAAATATAGGTTCATGATTTAGTTATTTGCTACTGAATACCCTCTAAATATTTCGTCTCATGGGCCTTTGTCTGTATGGTATGAAACACATGAAGATGGTTTCTGCGGTTATCATCTTATTATATAATGTCATCTACTATTTTATCATCATGGCCCTCTTTTGGAAGAGGAATATTGTGAAACGTATATTTAAGTTTCCACATTCTATGAGTTAGAGTTCCTTGTCTAATGATAACTTCTGTACATTGTTTGGCTTGAAAAGTATTGTCTTTCTTTACATAAAGGTATATAATCGGTGTTATAAAACATGGATTTGCTTGTTTTCTTTCGCTCACAGAAGTATCAAACATACAAGTCCGTTTTTCTTTTTAGTCGTTTTCCTTTCGAATTCTTTGTATATATAACGAGATGAGGCCTGTGTTTCAGCCTTTACGGGTTTCTTTTGTTTGAAAGTTCTGAGTAATGAACCATCACTTTGTATGCACTGTATGAAAAGAAGAAAAAAATTTATAAGATCCCCATTCTATTATGTGGCTTGAAGCTTTATTTTTGGTATTCATACTCTTATAAACAATTCTAGCTAAATAAACCAGAAACAGAGCTTAAGTAGCATGATTAATGGAGAGATTTTGCTCATTGTGGTTTTTAATTGTACCTGGCATTCTTATTTAAAAATTTAAAGAAAATTGCTACTGGTATGGAAACGTTGAACGGAAAGATATTGAAACTTTTGTAGACCTGGCCTGTTGGTATCATATAAAATTTGGGTAGGTTATATTAAGGTGAAGAAACTGATTTATTTATTGCCACATGTGGAAATCACAACCTGATTAGAATTTTGAATATGTATTTGTCATCTTATATGATAATCACTGTAGTTTGAGACAGGATAATCTTTTATTGTTGGTTACTATTGAAATGAGCAAGTTTTGTGGGTGCTTTTGGTTTGAAATTTGGAGCAAGTGGGTTTTTTTGGTATATAAGCTCTTTCTCCAGGAAAGCTAAAAGACCTGTTGTTGCAACATGAGATAAACTAAAAGTCAAGATTAAGAACAGAATGAATTTTAGCCTTGAAACACAAGAAACTAGACACACTAGGGAATTCAGAGTAAGAAATTATCTTGAAACGAATAGAATTCAGTCCCGATGGCTAGTTCTTCGAATTTTCGAAAGTAGGCAGTTTTAGATTCCTCTAGTTTAGGGCTTGTTCAATTCTAATGCCAGTATTGATTCCTATACCTTACTGTGCTTGTAGGCTGCTAAACACATGAGTGTTTTTCATGTTATAGTTTGAAGCAAGGAAACACATAGGATTGCTGGAATTTAGACTGAGCATAAAACAATAACAATTTGTTTGAATGAGAACTCCTTGGTAGGAGATGAGACACTAAGCAGTCATTATTTTCTCAGCCTAATGCTTGGTTTCATTGACCTTTGTTTGGCTGCTGGGTTGGTTTCTTCCTCTTTTATTTTGCGCCTTCTTTATCTCGATTCCTATATTGTTTTACTTCCTTGGCCTACCGTCATTTTTCATGTCTTGCTCCGTCTGGTTCAGTCATTTGGATTACAATTGCTGCTTACTGGGGGGTAAAATTTTGTTAGAATTTACACTTTCCAGTATCCAATCCCCAAAGTCCATTGAGGACCGAACCCCGGCTTTACTGGTGTCTGCTGCTTCTTTTATCCCATTGCTTGGGATATGGATGAATCTAGTGTGGTGGATGGGATTATTTTGTGCGATACCATACAACAATACGATTGTAACTTTGGGATTTGAAATTAAGAGACAGAAATAGCGGCAGTGGATAAAGAGAAACTCAGGATGGTGCCCGATCATTTATGTAGTATTATTTTCTCACGAGAAAGATTGCTGGTTAAAAGAACTATCATGTTATTGGGTTTTATCAATAAAGTCCTTTTTGTTTTTCCTTCTCTTAGCCTATGGCGTATGCTTGGATACTTAAAAGTATAAGGAGGTTCGCTTGGATACTTAAAAGTATAAGGAGGTTCGCTTGGATACTTCAAAGTATTAAGAGGTTTGCTTGGATACTTCAAAGTATTAAGAGGTTTTTGGTACACCGGGCTATAAATCTAGAAATTTCAATCGAGAAATTTCAAAGGATCCACAAACTACGTATATAATAGTAAAAAAAATGCATTGTAAGTACATAAGTTTCATAGTTACAATTAGGTACGAATTCAGAACTAAAAATAAGGTGAGTTAAATTTTAATTAGCATAATTTTTTTTTTATCAAATTTTAATGATCTTAAGTGAATTTTATTGATTTAAAAAATACATCTGAAAAAAATATATATGTTATGCAAAGAAACAACAAATAATCATACAAAATAAAATATAATATCATCTAAAATTACAATAAATATTTATTTTATGTGGATAAGATATCATATATGTTTCAAAAATATCACTCTTATTTAAGTGTAAAATAAATTAATAAATATACTATATAAATTAACATTACACAAAATTTTACATTGAACCATTAATTTTGGGTGGATTGGAGCTTACCGAGCTTCTAGGGTTAGCCCTTCACTGAATTATTGACAGTTAAATTTATGAAAATATTGAGTTCAATATCGATTTCACGTGCAATAAAAAATTATTAAAAATTTAGTCCAAATTTTATATATTTTGAGTGAAATTTTAGAAAAATTTAACCATATAATAATATTTATATAAGACTAATAATTATATCATGAAAATTGAGAAGAGATTTTTTTCCTCTGTATTTTTATGTCAAGATCCTTAAATACGAGTATATTCACAAAAAAAAAACACGAATATTTCTTCCCTCATTTTTTAATATTGAGACATCAAATACAGATATATAAAAAAAAAATTTACGAACATCACAAATATTTTCATTCATGATTATAATTTCTCCTTCATCAATAATTATGAAGGAAGAAATCAAAATCAAAGAGGCATAATTAATAGAAAATGTCCTTTCCATATATCTAATAAACAGAATATAACATATGATAAGGAGGAGGAGCTAGGCTACCCAATAACATAATTATAAAAAAAAAATAACATAATTAAAAGGAGAAAAAGGCAAACAACTGAAATACTAATTCTATCATAAGCTTAAAAAGAAAAAGAAAAGAGAGAGAGGGAGAGAGAGAGAGAGATTGAGCCACCCAGCCAATATCACCACCACCAGCAACACCTAGCTACCAAACAACCATCACTCATTCATCATTACCATGAAAAGGACAAGACCACCGCCATATCCGCCACCATCACCGCCACAGAAGATGATGATGATTATGAGAGCTGCTTGTTGTAACAAATCCTACTAATTGATCTTCAAACTTGCAGGAAATTGCAGGCACCAATACCAGAACCATGTCTGTCCTCCAAAGCATAATGTTGTTTTCTCTTTCTCTTTGCCTTAACTAACTAAGGAACCCATCACTCATTTTCATATCTTCCATTATCATCTCTCTCAGCACTCAGCAACTCAGAACTCAAAACTCAGCACAAAGCCTTCAACATCCCTTTTCTACAATTGCTTTGCCAATTCCCACAGGAAAACAACACAACCTTGCCCTTTAGTTCTTTCCATTTATACTCTTCATCAGTTCCAAAAAACCCCACCCCTCTAATTTCAAATGCTTTCAATATAATATATTAGTGTGACTATGGACTGACACTGTGAGGCCTGTGCCTTGCCTGGCCAAACAAGCGCCAAGGCCGAGGTTCACCCAATTTTTCGACGACAACACCACCATCAAACCGTACGATTCCACCAAATACCAATACCATAAGCAGAACACTCCTCGGTTTTAACTCGTTTCTAGATTTCTAGGCAGCTACCTTTAATCTCAAACACCAAAGCAATGCAACTCTTTTTAAGTTAGGCTTGTTTTGCTTACTTTTCTTTTTGAATATCTACATTTTTTTGTTCAAATTTTCAATAACTTTTAGTTTTAGCTCTTTTTATTTTTATTTTTTTATAATACTAATTTAAGTTATATAATTTGATAGAAATAAAAAATTTGAAAATTTTAAGAAAGAAGTCGTAAGTCGAAAGGGAAATTAGCAAACTTAATGGAGCTCTAGAAAGGGAGTGTGGGTTTTTTTCGAAGAAAAATGATGGTTTGGAACATAGAGTTTGATTTCTACTATTGTATTTCCATTAAGGGCATTTTTGGTATTTAAAAAAAAATCTCGCCAACAACCAGTCATATTTGTAAAATGATTTTAATTTGTTCATTCTTAAATCTCACCAAATGTGTACAAGTTGTTTGAAAGGAAATAGAGAATTAGTCAGATTTACAACCAAATTATTTTTTTATTTCATAATACATGTTAGCTGTATTTATGTGAGCCTAGGGATGACTCAGTTGACTACATATTGTGTAGCATTCGGGAAAAAGGTTATCTTTCAGTTTTCGGTATTATCGGAGGATGTGCTTTAGAAAATTGGGAGGCACTCGCTTAGAGTGAGGATTATTGTTGACCAGTGTTGGGTTTCTTTGGCTGGTGGTAACCACTGAGGGGACTTTGGTGAGTCCGCAAAGGTGTCAAGGGGTGGGAAACTGGGAACAACCAGGAACAGTACATGGGTTTCTTAGTTACTTGAATTTGAGCAGGGTACTAAAAGGAATCGTGGATGGTTTGTCTACGATAGATGTTTCTTTACCTCTGTTGGCCAATACGGGAGTTAAGTTTGACTGGGATCGCGGGTGTGAGTAGAGCTTCTAGACTTTTATGTGGAAGTTGATTTATGCTTCGGTTTTGACCCTTCTTAAGGGTGGTGTGAAGTTAGAGGTTTCAGTAGTTCAGCCTTGTAGGATTTGGGGTAGGTTTTAATGTTGCTTGGCTAGGGTTAGCTTATGCATCCAGATTTTTGGAAGCCTCACGAGTTGAACGGTTCCACATGTGGCTTGAGTTAGCAACAACGAATGTACCCTGGTGTTTTGATTACGCTACCCCTTTGGGGAGACATGTAGGATTTCCATCGACCACCAAGAGTGAAGTATTCTTTTTATTCATAAGGATTTGAATCTAAGGCGCATTTTGAGTTTTTGGTGAAGCCTATTGAGATCTTGGGAATGTGTCGGAATTGCAGCTTCGTTTTTATTGTTACATGGACGGCTCATGTGGACCTTTTGTGTTATAGGGGATTTGTGAAGATTGTGTGTGTACTTTCTAGTGATGATCGGGATTAGCACATGGTATTGTTATGATCCACCTTGGCAATTTTCAATCTAGTATCGAGATGGTTTCATTTAAGGCACTGTAGTGGGTGGCAATGCAAGATCCCTGTTGTTAGACTGAGGTAGGCGAGAGGAGATTATGAACCCCAGAGGTTGTGGACATATAAGGAAAGTTTTGAGATTACTCGAGGATGGTTAAGGTATCTTAGGGTTGTGAGGAAAGTTTTCAAGACCGCCAGATTTGAGACCTTGAGTTCAAATTGGGGATTGAGTTTTTCTCGAATTTGTTCCTTGGGAGTGCTTTGTATGATTTGGTACACATGGGAAGTTGAGTCCTTAATAGATTGAGCTTTTTGAGTTTGCCGAGAGGATAGACCTGGTAGTAGTTTTGTTTCCAGAGCTCTCTAAGGTTCATGAGTTGTTTCAGATTTTCATGCTCTGGGAGTACTTATGTGATTAGTATCATGTGTTAAGAGAGCTACAAGTCGAACTTAGAAAAGATTTTAAGCTTGGTGGGCAGCATGAATAGACCTGAAATCGGATAGACAAAGAGCAGTCAAGTGATTATTCACCCTTCAATGTGTTTTGCGGAGGGATCATGGTGTGGAAAAGGCCATGTGGGAGCCCGAGGCACAGATGCAAGCATAGTTTCCACAGCAGTTTGAGGAATAGTGTGAATTTTAGGGACAAAATTTCTTAAGAGGGTAGATTGTAATGACCAGGCCCTTATTTTAAAATTATTTGAGGTAAATTGACAATTTTTCCCTTTTATGTAGACTAGCGTACGAATGTTGGCTTTTGACTCGAAGAATTTTTGGCACATCTACTTAGGACCATTATGTAGGTCTCGTGATCCTAGTTACGTGGACAGGCGACATCTTGAATTTGGAGTTCGTATAGCAAAAGTATGGGTCAAGAACGATTTACGAGCATAATTTGTTTTTACAACACTTTTCATATGGGCCATTGTACGGGGCTATTTTTTTGGTTAGTGTGCACAAAAATCTTCACCAAGATATTGGGATGAGTGACAAGTGTCACTCACCCCTTAGTCCTTATCTTCATTTCTTTTCTCCATTTCCTTATGACCACAAAAAAAAAAAAACAAATCGAAACCCACACAATACCCTTCCCATCTTTTTCCTTTCTCCAG
This sequence comes from Prinsepia uniflora, assembly GCA_032719365.1. NCBI lineage: Eukaryota > Viridiplantae > Streptophyta > Magnoliopsida > Rosales > Rosaceae > Prinsepia > Prinsepia uniflora. The sequence continues at coordinate 3,266,609 of CM064871.1, forward strand.
CCTGCATTGGAGGAAATGTGAGGACCTATGCCTTGGAGGCATGGTTAGCAATTCCACATCACCCAGGAGGTCTAGGGGATGCGCCTTATATGTGTGAGCACGCATCTATCCAACATGAGGCCTTTTGGGAGCTCGATGGCTTTGGATTCTTGGGGAACTCCAAAGTTAAGCGAGTTGGGGCTGGTGCAATCCCAAAATGGGTGACTTACTGGGAAGTTGCACGTGAGCTCTCGAGAACAAAATCGTGAGGGTTGAGCCCAAAGCGGAAAATATCTTGTTGGAGGAGATCGGGTCGTGACAGTTTGGTACCAGAGCCCAACTCCAGCTATAATTGAGTGTGTCAGTGAGGACGTTGGGCCCCAAGGGGGTGGATTGTGAGGACCCTTGTCTTGGAGGCATGGTTAGCAATCCAACATGAGGATATAGGGGATGCGTCTATATCCCACATCGCCCGTGGGATATAGGGGATGCGCCTTCTATATGTGGGCGCACATCTATCCAACATGAGGTCTTTTGGGAGCTCACTAGTTTTGGATTCCTAAGGAATTCCAAAGTTAAGCTAGTAGGTGCTGGTGCAATTCGAGGATGGGTGACCCACTGGGAAGTTGCACGTGAGCTCCCGGGAACAAGACAATGAGGGTTGGGCCCAAAGCGGATAATATCATATTGGAGAAGGTTAGGTCATAACAGGAAACCGGAGAAATAAGAGTGAGAAACTGAGAGACGGATAAGGAAGTGGAAGTTGGGCGAGGAGTGGAGCCCATGAGGAGAACAGGTAAACACGTAGACCCTTAGAACTTGGCTTCGATTTTTGAGCCTTGAAACTTCAAACACATATCACTATGACCATCACGAAGCTCTTGTGATTATTTCAGGCAAAAAGTTAGAAGATTTGGAATTTGAAATGAACCTAGGATTGATTTTGGAAGTTGGCTAAAATGTATCACGCTTGGACTGGAATCAAGGTGAGTTCTCTCGATTTTGAGGTCATATCCTTGATTGTGGGTATATTTAGGGTTGATTAGAGGTTTTGGTTTCACGTTTGGGTGAGATTAGGAAGAGCACCAAAATCGGGTCGAGAAACGGTTCGAACTTCGAGTTGCAGGATCACAAGTCGACCCACAAAAGTACAAGGATGAGCTAACGTGGGATGGCGTGGTGTCGATGTGGAAATAACATGGCAACCACGTGTCATACATGTGTCAGCCATGGGTTAGACACGTTAGCAGCTGTCAGGCCATGTGTCACCATGTGACAATTGAGTCAACGCTTGCACATAAGTGCGCGGGAGGGGGATGGGACGTGTGATACACGTGGCGGTGAGTGGGAAGGCCTCTAGCCTTCCACCGGTGCATGGGTACCATTCTCAACGCATGACAACACGTTACCGAAAGTTCTCGACGTCCTGAATCGAATGGTGGTGGCTTTGGGCCGGTTAGAGTTCATTTAGATATGTTTTTGGGCGTCCAAACTGATGTCTTTCAAGTTTAGCACATATGTACTATCACGGGAATTTGGGGGTTCAAGTGCTAGGCTATTGTTAATATTAGTGAACCTTGGGTATCATTTTTGACAAGAAATACGGTTCCAGGGACCTTAGGGATCATACATTACAAGATCTATTCCCTAATTTTTCTTGAAAAACGAGCCGGTCAAACAAGGGATTTTCCTATTTTTATTCTTATTCTCATGAGGTACATTAACCAAATAAAATCCACTCCTTACGAGGTCACCGCCCACATTCAACCCACTAAACCCCATCAAGAGGTAGATTTACGATTTTAAATTATTTGAGCCTCGACCTTTTTTATTAATTACTTATTTACACTTTTACAACAAATCACATAATAGAAGTAATTAAGAATAATACTAAATCATGCCTTGTTGGTCGTATACATGTACCCTACTTCTAATGTTATCAAATTTACCAACTTTGGAAAATTCATCATTTAAGTTCACTACTTATCTAGATTACTCTCATATTTTAATGCTTGTAATAAAACCATTATACTAATAATAATGATAATAGATAAAAAAAAATAAACTTACATGACATCTTAGCATCTCAATATCATCATGATAATAGATAAAAAATAAACCGTAAAGATCCGCTCCCAATGCTCAATCCACTGTTGAGCTTCCTCGGGGTCTGATCCCCGCTAAAAGTCGTAGCTCCTAGTCGCTAGGCTCGCTCGATACTTGTGTTTTTCGTCCCTCTCTCAAACTCTTCCTTAGTCCGTACTCGAGGCTCGCGTCTCGGAGGCATAACAAACTGCTAAGAGGCATAGAATAGTTAAATAATATCTAAAGCGTCAGTGTACAAAGTACAGACCGCTATCCTAGTACTCTGACCACTATCCTAGTGCTCTGATACCAAGCTGACAGGACCCATCCCAATCCCCTGGGCCTACCCGGGGATATGTCATGCTCTCGTCTGACAATAACTCTAAAACACCGAAATTACCCTTAATGGGCTTAAAGTTTTTCAAATTAAAATAGATAAGTTAAACATGCAAATCTAGAGTTCAACACTGTTAGACCAGGGATAGTACAATTACAAAATACGAGTACAATGTCAGGTTACAAAACGGTGCTCAACCTACCAAACAGGGTGTACATGTGCGAAAAAAAGGAATCTATGCCTCGGACTCCGGGTCTTCCTCCTCTACCTCGTATGCACGGCCTTGAGGGGTCAATAAAACAATAAAGAGTGAGTGGGCCGAAAAATAAACAATGTTTCCAAAACTAATTTAGTAATATAATAATCATAAGATTTTACCCCTACGTTTTCAAACTTGCATGCATTGAGTTAAAACATAGATAATTATAATAGTATCGTGAAATCATAGAATCATATATAACAGAATAGGGAAACAATCATAATAATAGTACATTGTAAACCAAACCACGACATCCCTAATGCCTGGCATCCCCGATACCTAATAATGTCACGGTCTCAAGGCTACGCGTGCTACTCGGGGTCTCAAATCCCGAGTCTCCCCAGAGTCCACCCATACCAATGACCCGCATATCAATGAACCTCCCTGAGGGTATCATCCATAGCTGCACTTCTGATCGCGAGTTACCCCTCGGGTCAACTCCTCCCAGGCAGTTCCCGTGACTACTCCAGGATATTATGAGACGTCTGGAGAAGACAATAATCATAAGGTAGGTATACATAGTGCAACAGTATTAAGTTCCACATAACTCCCTAATTTACTCTGAAAACCAAAACATATATATCCAGACGGGTCTCATGCCTAAAACATCATAATATGTATAAAGCATCATCATATAACGCTAAGAATCATCAAATCTCAATAGTGAAGTAAAACAGTGAAAACAGTTATGCATGCAACCATTTCCAAATCAAAAGCCCACTCACACACGGTCCTCGCTGCTCAACAAACCGTCTAAACCTGTCTAAACACCTCCATAGGTCACTAATGGGTCCTAAAAGTTCAAACATAAGACCCTAGAACAATACCAGCCCGAGAATGCAAAAGCCCACTCACATACGGTCATCGTTGTTCAACATGCTTCCCGAGACATTAAACCCCATTTTGACAAATCAAACGATCTCCGATCGACACGAAACCACCATCATTGGATTCGTATCTTCGAAACCTTGAAAATGGTGTAGGTCCCACCTCGAGATTCTCCTTCACATGCCCCCACGCGCTGGTTAAAGGAGAAGTCAACATTGGTCAATGCCTGTTGACGACGCCTGACAGTTGACAAGTCTAACACATGTCAGACTATGACAGTGCCACGTGTCACTTAAGGATTGGTCCACGTCATTGACACATGTCAGACCCTGATAGTGCCACATGTCTGCTGCTAGTTGGTCCACGTCACTGACATGTCAGTGACACGTGACATCCATTGATTGGCCATGTCACTAACATGTCAGTGCACAGTCAGCACTGACATGTGACACGTGTCACGTCCTTACTGGCCAACGTGTCTCATGGTCTGACAGGTGGATGATGTCATCAGTTAACGTTATCGGCCCTGTCTTCTTTGTAACGCCCCGGGAATTCGAGGAATGTAAAATTGTAAAATAATAAATGAAATGACGTTTTTACCCTTGTGAATAGTATGGTCAAATTGTTGACTTTTTGATTGGTAGGTCAAACGAACGTTGACCGAGGACCATGACGTAGTTCGGGACGTCACGAGTCCATAGACAGGTGACACGTCCAATTCCGACGATTAGGAAAGAAGTTATGACGTGCGGAAGTTCAAGGGCATTTTTGTATTTCGGACAAAAAGGGGGAAAATGTTGACTTTTTGATTGAACACTAATTTTCACTCAATTCGAGGACCGTTAGGTAGGTCTCGATGCCCTGAGTCCATAGACAGGCGGCACGCTGAAAACGGACATCGGAAGGATGAGTTACGGGTCTAGAAAGAGAAAGGCATTTTGGTAATTTTGTGCTGAAGGGCAAAATAGTAATTTTACAGAGGGGTACTGTTTAAAAACCGTGGAAACAGGGACTGGACACCCATTCCGTGAGTGTTCTGATCAAGCATTTGTTTACCCTTGTTAGTGGCTGGACAAAGGGATTTGTTAAATGGTTTTTAGGTAGTGGGAACAATTTGGTATGGCTGGGACAGATCACAGTGCACGGGCACTATTTTTAAAACTGGTTTGGGACTGTTGTAGGAAACAAAATCCAGAGTGGGATTGAGAGATTCCCACGAGTTGTTGGCTGCCCGGTTCGATTAACATAGAGGTAGTAGTGTTGAGAGTCATTCTGAGGAAGAGAGGACTGAGAGCTTAAGAGAAAACCGACGGGAAGAAAAATTAGAAATTGGAGGGAAAAATCGAATTTTGATTTGTGAGTCGAGAAGAAAAAAACCAAGGATTGAAACAGCCTTCTGGGGCCATTTAGAGTTCAACCGTATCAATTTTGAAGAGAATCGATCACGGTTTGGCCAGGAACCCAAGTTCCAGTTTGAAGAAATTTCAGACTTGAGGACGACTACTTCTAGGTAAGGATTTGTGAAATTGGTTGTGTTTTCGTGTTCGTTTATGTCCTATAAAGCTTATGTTTAAGCTAATTTGGAAATGGAGTTGAGTCGAGTGAGTTACAACGACTGACCCGTTTGTTTGATCAAGGGTCGAATGGTCGATTTAGGGCTTGTTGAGGTTAATTAATGAATGGGAACCTAAATTAAAGTGTAAAGGAAGGTTTTGGGTGGAAAAAGGAAGGGATTCGTGTGAGAATTGATGGAGTTTAAACCGGATTGAGTCGTGGGTTTGGGACCCGTTTGGGACCCGTTTAGCAGACTTACGGGCGAGGAAGACGACACTGTAGCTACAGTGCATGGAGCGTGACTTTCACGCGCAGCCATTTTGGGTGGCGCGTGAGGGCGCGTGAGTACTTATCTCCGGTCACGGTCAACTTGAGTTTTCATCCTTTCAGTTTATTGAACATTTTGAGTTAAATTTTGAGTCGATCGGAAATCGTTGAGTTGGTCAAAATAGGGTTTATTGCCTTAGGAAGCGTGTTCGGGCGGCTTTCCCTGGCCGGTTTCAGTCTAAGATTTCATGGTTGAATGTTAGGGACTTGTAGTGACCTTTACGTGTGATTTGGACATGACAGGAATCATACAATAGTACCAAGACGAGGTTATACGCTCGGTTTTGCAGCAGGATTGTACTGTGAGTGGGCCTCGATTTCATTAAACCCTTGCATGCATAACTATTTTCACATATATATATATATATCTGTGCGAATCAAGCAAAAGTTTTTGATTATCTTGAGTCATGGCTATGGCACGATTTACGATGTTTGGGCTTGAGACCCGTCTGGTGAATTTAAACATGGTTTTGGGTCATATGTATATATATGTATGTGGATATCGATGATTACCTTTAGTGCTGCACTGTATAGGTCTACCCATGTGATACTGTCTCCTGCGGATATGGGTACCCCGGAGTGGTCACGACGCAATGCTTGTGAGGGGTCATTCTACGGAGGGACCGGACTGTAGGATGACTCAGGAGCAGGATTGCTATGATTGGACGTCTGGGACGTCAGGCATCTGGGATGCCGTACCCGGACTGGGTTCGGGGATTGGACTCGGGATTGAGACCCGGAGTGGCACGCATAGCCATGGGACTGTGACCTTATTGGACGTCTGGGACGGCGGACATCTGAGATGTCAGAGGTGGGATGTATAATGCAGTGGCTGAGGTTATGTTTATGGTTTTATTATATGGCTTGTGGTATCTTATACGATTTTATGGTTTTAAATACTAAAGCATGCATGTTTGGAAAACAGAGGGGTAAAAGTATATGTTTTTATTTGTTGAACTGTTTTATAAACTTTGAGTTTCAGCCCACTCACCCTTAATATTTTGTTGACCCTTCTAGGCCGTGCTACTGAGGTAGAAGATGATCCTGAGGTAGAGGCATAGATCTACACTGCGCACCTGAACCCCCTGTTGGGTAGATTAGCCCGCAGGATAGTTTAGAGTCGTGCTCAGAACTTGTATTTTTGGACATTATCCCTTGTCTGACATCTTTTGAATTCGGATTTTATGTATGACTTTATTTTGAATATTTATGCATTTGAACTTTAAAGGTTAAAATTGGTATGTTTGTTCAGGTGTCAGACGGGAGCAGGACACATCCACTTGTGGTTCTAGGGGGATCGGGGCGGGCCCTGTCACTCTTGACGGGTCTGTCGCACAAACTCGCGACCCGACCCAGCTATAACTCACCCATTTTTGAACCGTTTTCAAAACCGTTGCTACCCCTAGGATCGTCTAGGTGTCTAGGTTGGATCTATGGGTTCAAAAACATCTAAAACGTAATAAAATTGTTCCTTAGTTCAAGCAATTGTGAAGTCCAGTTTTCCCGATCTGCCTCTCGTCGATCACAACACCGTCGTGCCTGGTTCCAGGCTCTAATCGACTTGCACAGACCCTACAAAGTGTTCTGTGTCCTTAGACTCGCGTAACAAGGCCCAAAAATCCAAACCCATACCTTAACCTAATCATGAGTTTCAGGTTTTTACCTGTGAACGCCTCCTCCGCCGTCCTCAGCCTTGAGTCATCGTCAACCACACTCTCCGTAACCCACAAAGGTCACAAACTGAAGGATGGAAGGTTAGGGGATATGGTTTGATGGCTGTGTGTTTTCGCACAAAATGGGTACACGGTTCGAATGAACAAAGAGAGAGAGAATAGATACATGCACTCCAATCTTTTGGGTAAATGGGCTAGTTAGATGAGTGACACTTGTCACTCATCTGATTGGTCCAATAAACCAATTGACCAATCCAATAATGTCACTTGGCCCAAAATCTCGGAAAACATAATAGTAACTATCGAACTCCGTGACCCGTAACTTCCGCGTCGAGCGTCTAAATTCGGTATGCCGCCTGTCTACGAACTAGTGACGTCCCGATCTACGTCACAGTCATAGGTCAAGATCCAAAAAGAATCTCGATTGAAAAATCAACTTTTTCCCCTCTAAAAACAAAATGCTCATTTTGCATTAATTAATGGAAAATGACAATAAAATCAGGTTCGGTCGTTACAACTTTGATATTAATTATCCAAATTAGCCTTATTAAAGTTTCACTTGTTTTCTAAAAATATATCCAGAATTTACAATATAACCATAATACTTTAAATGTCCAAAACTATAGTCAAATGATGTCCATTCAACTCAAATAAAGTACCATTAAACTCAGAATTTCAACACAGTGAATTTTTATGTTAGCCACCACAAGGCTCTACGCGTGGTGGTCATGCACCTGTACAACGTTCCTTCAACCTTGGATGGGTCAACCCGATTCTTTGGTTTCGAGTCTTTTGACCCACGTATCCAACATGGCTTATTTTCCATCATTTTACTTCCAAATACAACATTCATTATGTCAAATCTAGTCTTTTCACAGCTAGAAATGTATCTATGAATTCAGAATCGCAAAAACTTACCTAGATAATTTGGTTCACTTCCCTCGATTTTCGACCATGATCCACAGCCATGAAGATGGCATTTTCAAGCATTTAACCAAACAATGGTCAATCGGAAAATCAAATGAAACGACACTTACTAGAAGGGGAGATCAAGCCAACCTTGATCAGGTTGTTTGGAAACCTCAGGACACAGCGACTCCACTAAAAGTCACTAAGTGTCTGCTAAATGGTTTCACAGGCTAGTTCTTCCTCGAACGAGCAACCCCTTTTGAAGGCTCCTGCAAGGAAAAAGTGGCCATCACTTTCTGAATCGGAAGGTCATCAATATGCTAACATAAAAACTATTTTCAATCAGTAGGCGCCACAACCTCCTGGTTGGAAGTGAGTCTGAATCCTATTTTTGGCACGACTCACATCCCTTTCCCAGAGGCCTGACACCTAGTAGAACATATTCCTCCAACTCTTCTGCGAGATCGGAATGTCTGTGATGAACTCCCCACATACCGACTTGTCCACGCATTCAATTTGCACTCATCCTAGCCCGTTGGCTTACTTTTTAAATTTGTACAAGTGGCAGAGCTGGCCCCAATACGGCTCAGGAAGATTACACAATTGAAAGGTCACGTAGACACTGATCAATGTGATCCAACCATTCATGTTTAACTGATTGACTGCAATCTTGGCCCAGACCAAGATATCTTGCAACCAAGGATGCAACAGCAATTGAACCCCAAGTTCGAAGCAATCAATGTAAAATAGTATCGATCCCTCTAGTGGCTCACCCGATCTTGCTCCAGGTGGTGGTAAAGTCATCACAGTTTCTAGTGACACATTATATAACTCTCTGAACATATCCAGATCAGCTTGTTGAATGGTATTGACTTCATAATCCAGCGCATAGGGAGAATTGATAATCAGAATGGCTTGCGGTGGACCATGACCAGCATCTGACTCTGTCTTAGAGCTACTTGCCATTTCACCTTCTTCCCATCCACTATCCAACTCGGTAAATGGAGGAGGAAATGTTGAGGTTTCCTCCATATCAACTTGATCAACACTCTTGAATGGAACTACCACTCTGATCAACACCTTGCCTCTGCTCGGACCCTTGCCTCTGATCGACATTACTGCTTTGATCCACACTTTTTCCCTTCGGATCCCTTAAGGCTACTTCTAGACTATCAATTGATGCAGATGAGGTAAAACCACTTTCGGTCAGCGCGGACCCACTAATGGATGACAAAACACTCTTTTCACTCGACCCATCACTTTTCGACTAAGAAGTAGTTTCATTTCAAAAACCTTTCGGGGATCTGTCCTCATATCCACTCATTGACTTGGACTCTAACAATCTACAAGTGCAAATCAGAAGGAAAACTACGACTAAGCATACAATTAGTTATACTGACAATTGAAGAACTCATAACGAAGGAAGAACTTTACCTTAAGTTTCCCTTGGTTGGCAGACACATCTGAACAGCGATTCGGAGCGGGTTTCCAAGTCAAAATTGATTGGTAATTGTGAAGGATGATTGGAAGGAAGAAGACGCTCTGTTAATTCTTTATGCAAAAGTGTGAAAATGAGGAATTCCAATCCCTTTTATAGGTACCTCGAGATGCGAACCACTCATCAGAACAATACCACGCGTCTACAACACTATTCTTATATAAGGATTACAAATACGAATACATACACATTACGTATTAAAATAATAATAATAATTCTAATTCTTGAAAACTTGAAATCCACAAACACCTTGAAGTATACGTCGATCGGCAAGTAGGAACTCTGCGACCGATTGAATGCTTCATGCGAAGTACCCTCTCATGTCAACGCTCTTATCGGTAATCAGGAATATTGCGACCGATCAGAAGCATCTGGCGTGGTCCTCTCGTAGCCCTAATCGACAAGTAGGAACATTTTGACCGATCGGGAGCCATTACGAAGTACCTTCACATTTCAATGCTCTGATCGGGAAGCATGAACATTGCAACCGATCAAAAGCATCTAAAGAGGTACTCTCGTGGTCCCAATCGAACAGCAGGAACATTGCGACCGATCAGGAGCCATTGCGAAGTACCATCTCATGTCAAAGCTCCTATCAATAAGCAGGAATATTATGACCGATCAGAAGCATCTGACAAGGTACTTTCACGGTTCAATTCGACAAGTAGGAACATTGCGACTAATTAGGAGTCATTCTAATGTAACCTCATAGGTCAATATTTCGATCGAAAAGTAGGAATATTGCAATCGATAGGAAACATTTGGCGAGGTATTCTCATGGTCCCAATCGGCAATCGGGAACATTGGGACTAATTAGGAGCCATTGCAAAGTACGCTCTCATGACAATGTTTCGATCAGCAAGTAGGAGCATTGTAACCGATCGAAATCATCTGGTGAGGTACTATCGCGGTTCTAATCGGTAAGTAGGAATATTACGACCGATCAGTTGCATATTACACTCGTTTCTCACACTCATCCGGTCTGTAGGAACCATTCCATCAACTTAACACTGGGGACTGGTGCAACACTAGTTGACCGAGGCACACTTCCTCTTTCAAGCACTTGGCAACGATTTAGTCAGCCAACACATGTCGGTCAGAGTTGTAAGTCCTCAACCCAGGAAATCCACCTCAGTCAACGATTTAGGGGACTTATGTTGATGTCATATCGATCCACTTGACATCATACCAAGCTGATAGGACCCATCCCAATGCCCCTGGATTATCGTGTGTTAGACCAAGGATAAAACTGTAACCAAATCGGGGTTTCAAGAGTACACATCGGTTTCTAGAGTACGTCGCGGCATGTGATGTATCGGTCTCTGCTACAGCCCGCACCCACGATTAACCTGAAGGGTATAAAAAACCATAAAGGTTGTGAGTGGACAAAAATAAATAGTTGAAAAACACATTTCCGAAATAAACATTTATACCTTTCAATTAAAAGCATGCATGCATAACAATTTAAAACCATTTCTTTCCAACAAAACCGTAGATAAGAAAACTGTTGCAATCATCGTAAAACCATTACATGTTTAAACACATATGCACACAAATCAATAAGTCAAAAATTCGGGACCTATTCTCATATCCAACATCCGTCTAATACGTCAAATCATCAATTGTCATGATTTCAATCCTACCTGTGCAACTCGGGGTCTCATCTCTGAGTACATCCCTAAGATCTACAACGTTTGAGCGATATCAATATCTACCACTCCTAAGCCTGAGCCTCCCCCCAGAGCTACTCACCTCCAGGTAGTGGATCGTGACAACTCCAGGATATACGACGTCTCGAGGAGACAATCACCTCATAGGGTCCTCTCCGGGGAAACACATTCCTACCAGAGGCCATCTTCGAGGAAACACATTCTTACCGGAGTCATATTCATCATCTCGGAGAATGGTCATAATAAAAACAGTGGAAACACATTTTCAAAACTGTCGTTTCTCAAATCAAAACAGTTATTGCACATAGGGTCTTAGCCCAAAATCAGTTTCCACAAATCTCATAAAATCATAAAATCAGTGTCCACAAATCTCATAAAATCAGTGTCCAGTTCTCATTTCACAATCTCAAAATCGTATCATAAATCCGAAAACCATCAAATAATCACATTTGACTCCGAAACCGAGTCACAATCATTATTTAATTGGGTTTCAAGCCCAAATACCATTTCATAAATCCATAACCGGGTCACAAGCCTGAATATCATTTTACATATTCGAAAACCATTTCACTAACAAATCATTGTTATATTTCTCGTTTGACTACACTCTAAGTCAAACCTTAAACCAAATGGATCTCAAGTCCGAAATACTGATTTCACGCATCTCCGTGAAATCATCTCAAAATCGCTAATCAAATCTCGATTTCACGCATCTCCATAAAATCATTCAAACTGAGAATTAAAACATTATTCAAATCATATAAAACACCATTATCGAAAAATGTGCAATATAGCATTTTCCACACAAATACAAAATCATATTCAAAACATTATGCAATCAATGCATATCAAATTATGAACATAAAACATATAAAAACATTTATGCATGCATCGTTTTTATAAATCAAAAGTCCACTCACAGACCATCCAAGCTGCGCGCCTACAATCCGCACCGTATGCTAATCTGAGGCTAATCCAACGTCACCAGAATGTCCAGACCTGTCCAAATCATACCCAAAGGTTACTACCAACCTACACAAGTCCAAACCATATACCCTCAAAACTCTCGGAACAGTACAAGTGTCACAAACACGTTTCTGGAGGATAAAAAGCTCTAAATGACCTATCAAACGATCTCCGATCGACCTGAAACCACCACCATTGGATTCGGATTGTCGAGACCTTTTGAACAAGATCAGTTTAACCTTGAAATTTGTGCCCAAGTGCCCACAAGCACCTATCAAAGTTCGGTCAACGACGATCAACGTCGGTCAACGCTGACGTCAGCCTGACATCTCTAACAATCTAACAACTTGCCACATGGTACACCCTGACTGGTGCCACGTGTCACAATCTGACATTGCCATATCACATGATGACGTCATTAGTGCCACGTGTCATTGACACATCAGCTTCGACAACCTGACACCTATCTGGCAGCTTGCCACGTCGCACCATCCCACTGGTCCACGTGGTTTAAGAATGTTGACGTGGACTGCCATATCAGCTTTAACAGGTTCTGACACACTGCCATGTGGCATCACCTCACTAGTCCAGGTGGTTTAACAAGTCTGATGTGGCACTACCACGTCAGCTATTGACTGGACTGAAAAATGGCCACGTGTCACCCTCTAGTTGGCCACATGGCTTGGCAGAGACACGTCATCATTTTCAACCTCAGGCGGGTCGACCTAAACCACTGTAACTGGTCGTTTTGACTCGTGACCCGACCCGGTCGTATTTTCGTCGATTCTCATCCGTTTTCAGCCATTCTTTCACCAAACTCATCATCCTCAACCCAGAAACAATCCTATGTCAATAAATCTGCAAAAACGTACCTCATTTGTCCTGGCCAAACTTCAATTTCCACGAGTTTCCTTCAAACTTGTCCCAGTACCCATTCTTACGTCAAATCCTTCTATTTCCTGGCCATGCACACTCGCATGGCCTCACAAAACCCAACTAGGGCCTCAGTCACTAACCAAAACGCCCAAAAACCAAATTTGAAAATTCAAACATCAATGGGTTTCGGTTTACCTTGGTTTCTAGGTTTCCAGCCACCGTCGTGGCTCCGCCGCGTCCCTTGCCGTCTCTCAGTCTCTAAGTCTCACCCTCAATTTCTCTCAGGCAGCACAAGATGAAGATAGAAGGAAGAAAAATGGTTGGGTGAGGGGTTTCAGATTGGATCGAAATGGAAGAAGGAAATTGGAGATGATGCATGTATGTAATGTGAGGGCCATTGGGTGAGTGACACATGTCATTCATGCTATGGTGCTTATAAGATATTTTGGGTCCCATATTTAATTTCTAAAAGTCAACTCCTAGTAAAATGTGCAACTGTAAATAGTACGTGCAACCGTTCTTGATTTGTATCTTTCCTGTACGATGTCAAATTTTGATTTGTCGACTGTCTACGGACTCATATCGTGTCGATCTAGGTAATGAATCTCGATCCACGTGCATTTGACTTTTCGAGTCAAAAGTTAATATTTTCACCCGCATAGGGACAAAATTGTCATTTTACTCCGATCGTCCGATAATCCTCAATTAATTCCGGATTAGTCTAGATAATCCTCAAATAATTATCGATAATTCCTGTGAATTTGGTCCGGGTCGTTACAAGTAGCACCACCAAAAACACAGCCCACCGCTAGGGAATCGACAAGCATGTCACTTGACAGGCAATGCCAAGCAGCCACTCGGCATGAAAATCCTAAAGCCACTCGGTAGGATCAGTTTTTCACCCCTGGTCCGATCCACGAACAAACTCTAGTACCAACTCCCTGCCATGATAGGAGATCCATTGCCACCTGAATTTTATACCAAACATGACAGGACCCGCCCCGATCCTCTCTGGAACCATATGGGGACGTGCCCTGCTCCCGTCTGACACCCAATAACTCATACCAATTTTGACCCCAAAACCTCAAATGCATAAATAATCAAAATTAAAGTCATACAACAAATCCGAATTAAACAGATGTCAGACAAGGGATGAATTCCGAAATTACAAGTTGCGAGCACGACTCTAACAATATCCTGCGGGTACACCACCCAGCAGGGGTTCAGGTACGCAGAAGTAGATCTATGCCTCAGCCTCAGGTTCCTCCTCTACCTCAGTATCACGACCTGGAGGGGTTACCAAAAACATTAAGGGTGAGTGGACCGAAACTCAAGTTTATAAAATCGTTTGATAAGTAAAACATATAATTTACCCCTCCTTTTTCCAAACATGTATGCAGCATCATTTAAAATCATAAATAATATAATATGAATCATAAGGCATGTAATAAAACCATAACCATAATTTTAGCCACTGCACTATACACTCCAATCCGACATCCCTGATGTCTGACGTCCCTGACGTCCAATAAGGTCACAATCACAAGGCTACGCGTGCCACTCGGGTCTCAATTCCGAGTTCAATCCCCGAACCCTACTCGGTTACAGCATCCCCGATGCTTAGCGTCGTAGACGCTGGAAGTTCTAGACGTCCGTGACCTCTCCGGGGTACCTCATCCGGAGGAGACAATATAATATGGAAGAATCTATACAGTGCAGCACCAAATACATTTTATTGATATCCACATGCAAACATATATGTATACATAGGTAAAATCTGAACCGATCGTTACGTTTCATCAAACGGGTCTCATGCCCAAATACCGTGAAACGTGCTATAACCGAAATCTCAATATCATCAAAACCATTTATAGATTCCAGCATGTGAACATATAAGTAAATCAGAAAACATTTAAGCATGCAAGGGTTTAATGAAAACGGGCCCACTCACTGTACGATTCCGCTGCGAATCTGCGCGTACGGACCTGTACCGAGATTATCGTACAATTCCTGTCAGTTCAAATCACATGTAAGGGTCACTACCAGTCTTAAACGTTTAACCACAAAGTCCGAAATAGAAACCGGCCCGGGGAAACCGTACAACACGTTTCCCGAGGTAACCGGCCCTAAACTGACCCATCAAAGCTTATCTCAGATCAACATGGTTAAATCACCAAAAATGTTCAGAATGATGAGAGGAACAAAAGTCATGTTGATCGTGATCGGAGATAAGGTCCAACGCGCCCTCACGCGCCGCCCAAAGTGGCTGCGCGTGAAAGTCACGCGCCGCCCAAAGTGGCTGCGCGTGAAAGTCACGCGCCTGACACTGTAGCTACAGTGTCAGCTCCTTCACCTGTTTGTCTGTAATACGGGCCTGCCACCCGCGGCTTGACCCGGTTGAATACCCATCAATTCTTACTCGATTTCAATCCAATTTGATCCTAACATGTTCATTAACTATCCAATTTAGGTTCTGTGACAAAAATCAACCTCGACACATCCCCAAACGACCCATCGACCCGCGATCAACCAATCGGGTCAATCACAAGAACTTCCTGGTTTCAAACCCATTGTCCAATTAACTTCACAGGAAGCATAACAGGATCAAAACGAACCAAAATGAACAATCAATTGTGTCTGAAAGTACCTGAAGGTTGTCGTCCCAAGCTCTGCAACTTCCCTGAAAACAGCAGCCTCCGTCCTAGCTCAACCGTGACTGTTAGCCTTCAATTTCGATGTGGTTGAGTTCCAAACACTCCCAGAAGACTAAACCAGGCCTTGGTTTGGTCCAACACTCACCAGAAATTAAAACCCGATTTTCCCTCCAATTTTGCCCGAAATGGTTTCTCTGGTTTTCCTAACCCGTTCTCAGTTATTTCTGCATCAGAGTGATGCTCACTTATGTCCTAATCAGTTTTAAAAAAATTCAAGCCGTCCCAGAGGCTCGTGGGTGTCCAATTTGTCCACTGAAATTTGTCCCCCGAAAGCTTCGAATTTCAATTAACAATTTGATCGTGCAGGTTTGGACGGTTCAGGCTACGTTCAAAAGCAAAAGACAGCCCAGACTTTCCAGCACATATTGGCATAATCAATTGTGCACTGGACCACCGCACATGGTGGTGCCGTCCATGGTTCCCCCGCGGTTGCTACAGCAACCAGGGCAAAAGACCAAAATGCCCCTGGTTCAATAATTACCAAAATGCCCCTCACTTCCTAGACCCGTAACTCAGCCATACGAAGTCCGATTTCGGCGTGCCGCCAGTCTACGGACTCAGGACGTCGAGACCTACCTAACGGTCCTGGAGTCGTGTGAAAATTAATTGTTAAACGAAAAGTCAACATTTTCGCCCTAACCGTCACAATTACGGTAATGCCCCTGAACTTCCGATAGTCATAACTTTTTCCCTGATCGTCCGAAATGGACGTGCCACCTGTCTATGAACTCGTGACGTCCCGAACTACGTCACGGTCATTGGTCAAGGTCCATTTGACCCACCAATCAAAAAGTCAACAATTTGGCCATACCATTAATAAGGGTAAAAACGTCAATTGATACATTAAATTACAATATTAAAGTCCTCGAATGTCCGGGGTGTTACAACCTTCCCCCCTTAAGAAATTTCGTCCCGAAATTTCAAAGAAACAAATGAGGAAATTTTTCTCGCATCTGAGCCTCAGGCTCCCATGTGGCTTCTTCCACATTTTGGTTTCTCCAGAGAATCTTCACGAGAGGGATCGTCTTCCGACGTAGTACCTTGTCCTTCCGATCTAAGATCTGTACTGGTTGTTCCTCAAAGCTCAAATCCCCCCGTAGTTCGACAGGTTGTTCCCCAAGTACATGAGAAGCATCACGTACGTACTTCCGTAGCATCGATATGTGGAAAACATTGTGAACTCTAGATAGTTCTGGAGGTAGCGCCAATCTGTAAGCAACTCTGCCGATTCTCTCCATGATCTCATATGGTCCGATAAAACGCGGACTCAGTTTCCCCGTCGACCGAATCGGATAATCCCCTTCCACGGTGATAACTTCAGGAAGACGAAATCTCCCACCTCAAATTCCAAGTCTCGAATCCGTCGATCGGCATAACTCTTCTGGCGATCCTGTGCCGCCTTCAATCTCTCCTTAATAACACGAACATTTTCCAAGGTCAAGTCCATCAATTCCGGCCCTACCGCCGTTCGCTCTCCTATCTCCGTCCAGCAGATAGGTGTCCTGCACTGTCGACCATACAGTGCCTCATAAGGTGCCATCCCGATGCTTTCCTGATAGCTGTTGTTGTAAGCGAATTCCATTAATGGCAAATGAGCATCCCAAGAGTCCTGAAACTGTAGTACACATGACCTCATCATGTCCTCCAGGGTCTGAATGGTTCTTTCAGACTGTCCATCGGTCTGTGGATGGAAAGCAGTACTGAAACGTAGGGTTGTTCCCAGAGTAACTTGCTAACTCCGCCAGAACCTGGAAGTGAAATGCGGATCACGATCGGACACGGTTGATTCCGGCGTACCATGCAATCGTATGATTTCCTTCAGAAACAACTGAGCCAGTCGATTAGGTTTATAGGTCTCCTGAACTGGCAGAAAATGGGCTGATTTGGTTAGCCGGTCCACGATCACCCATACTCCGTCCACTCCACTCCGTCCACTCCACTCTGAGTTCTTGGTAACTTAAAGACGAAGTCCATGGTGATGTGATCCCACTTCCACTCGGGAATCGGAAGTGGCTCCATAACCCCATACGGTCTCTGCCGTTCCGCCTTAACCTTCTGACAGGTTAAGCATTTGCTTACGAACTCGGCAATATCCTTCTTCATTCCTGGCCACCAATAATGGTTCCGGACTGTACGGTACATCTTTGTTCCTCCCGGGTGCATAGCATAGGCCGAACTATGGGCCTCCTCGAGAATCTCGGCCCGCAACACTGCCACTGCAGGTACACACAAACGGCCCAATTTCACAAGTGCCCCATCGTCCCGGATGGTAAAATCCTGTCTCCCATCCGCATCGACCTCAATTCTATAAATACAGAGTATCGGATCCTGAAGTTGTGCTTCGATAATCCGATCAATCAGTACAGGTCGTACATGGAAGCTGGCCAACAAAGCTCCATGTGCATCCGTACCCAAAATAACTCCCGCCTTCCGGAGTTCCACCAGTAAGGGAAGGTACACCATCCCCAGGTGTGCAACTGATCCTGCTGACTTCCTGCTGAGTGCATCAGCCACCACATTGGCCTTACCCGGATGGTACTCGATCGTACAGTCATAGTCCTTCAGCAGCTCCAACCATCTCCGTTGTCTCATGTTAAGCTCCTTCTGAGTGAATAAGTATTTAAGACTCTGGTGGTCGGTGTATATCCGACATGTTGCGCCGAATAGATAATGTCTCCAGATCTTTAGAGCATGAACCACCGCCGCCAACTCCAAATCATGGGTAGGGTAGTTCAACTCATGAGTCTTCAGCTGCCGGGATGCATAGGCGATAACCTTGCCAGTTTGCATCAACACGCAGCCCAAACCTTGCAGTGAAGCGTCACTGAAAACCACAAACTCTCCACTGTCATCCGGCAATGCAAGGACAGGTGCGGTGGTCAATCGATCCTTCAACTCTTGAAAGCTCCGATCGCACTGCTCGTCCCAGATAAACTTCACTCCCTTCCGAGTCAAACGAGTCAATGGTGCAGCAATTTTGGAGAAACCCTCCACGAATCTCCGGTAGTAACCTGCTAATCCGACGAAACTCCGCACCTCGGTCACTGTTGTCGGTCTAGCCCAGTTGGTTACCGCTTCTGTTTTCTGGGGATCCACGCAAATCCCATCCGTCGATATCACGTGTCCCAGAAAACCAATACTGCTCAGCCAAAACTGACACTTGCTCAGCTTGGCGTACAATTGTTCTTGTCTCAGCCTCTCCAAGACCAACCGTAGATGTTCCTCATGTGCACGGGCACTCCTCGAGTACACCAAAATATCATCGATGAACACAATCACGAACTTATTCAGGTATGGTCGGAAGACCTGGTTCATCAGATCCATGAATGCTGCTGGAGCATTCGTCAAGCCAAAAGGCATAACCAGGAACTCGTAGTGTCCATAACGGGTTCGAAAAGCAGTTTTCGGAATATCCTCCTCCGAAATCCTCAGTTGGTGATACCTAGACCGCAAATCAATTTTCGAGAAGCACTGAGCTCCCCGCAACTGGTCAAAAAGGTCATCGATCCTGGGTAGAGGATACTGGTTCCTCAGCGTCACCTTGTTGAGTTGTTGATAGTCAATACACAAACGGAGACTTCCCTCCTTCTTCTTTACGAACAACACCGGTGCTCCCCACGGTGAAGTACTTGGTCGGACATATCCCAAATCCACTAACTCCTGCAATTGAGTCTTGAGTTCTCGCAACTCGGCCGGCGCCATCCGGTATGGTGCCTGGGATATAGGTCGGGTACCCGGGAGTAGTTCAATAGTAAACTCGATCTCCCGCGATGGTGGCAATCCAGGTAAGTCTTCCGGGAACACATCCGGAAACTCACGTACCACCGGTATCTCGTCGATACCCGGAGTATCAACCTGATCCGACACGACATGCGCCAGATAACACTGGCATCCCTTCCGTAGAAGTTTGGTAGCAGTAAGTGAAGAGATCACTTCAGGAGGCGAACCGTCACGTTCCCCCTGGAAGATAACCTCCGGCAAATCCAGGCTTCGCAGAATCACTTGCTTGCTACAGCAATCGACGAGCGATCCGTGCTCCGATAGCCAATCCATCCCTAGGATTATATCGAAGTCGTGGATATCCAGAATAATTAAGTCTGCTGGTAAATCCACATCTTCAATTCTTACCGGGAACCTCCGAATCACCTGATTCACAAGGTACACGATGCCCATCGGGGTGCCAACACCCATTTCGCAATCTAAAGCTGATACCACACAATCAAGCATACCAGTACAACTCTTCGAAATAAAAGAATGTGTAGCCCCCGCATCCATCAATACACGTACAAGATGGTTTAAGATGTGTAGTGTACCTGTGACCACGCCTGGGGCAGTCCTCACCTGCTGCTGGGTCATTGCAAACACTTGGGCCCTCGGCCCTCCGTTCCGTCCGCGCCCGCGCGCGCCACGCCCAGCACCACGGTCACCTCCCTGACCGCGACCTCCATTAGTGTGGGAAGCCGTGCTCTGCACCACACTAGAGCCCCCAGCGTCGTTGTTCTTGGACAACTGCGGGCAATCACTGGCATAGTGGCCCTCCTCTCCGCAAGCAAAACAAGTTACTGGCCTCGGCCTGTCCGAATGCCCGCCAGAAGCACCGCTCCAAGATGAGCGCTGCCCATAGTTGTATCCAGATCGTCTGCCCTGAGAGCCTCCACGTCGACCTGACCAGCCACGACCCTTGAAGGATGAGGGTGCTCCCCTGTAGCCCCCTCCCTTGTTGTTCTTATGGCCCGATGGCCCACGATATGGGCGATCCTGACGTCGCCCCTCGCCCGAAGGTTGTCGTGTCTGGTGTGCCGCCAGACTGGCCTCGACACGCACCGCAACGTCGACCAAATCTCTCAGTGAAGCATGAGTAGCAGCAGTCACACTTGCCCGGATCTCCCCCCGGAGTCCAAGCTCGAACCTTTGGCATTTGTCCTCCTCCGTGCTCACGAATGATGCAGCGAACCGAGAAAGTTTCCCGAAAGTTTGCTCGTAGTCCGCAACGGACATGTCACCCTGCTCCAGCCGCAGGAATTCAGCCTCCCGTGCCGCGCGAAAGGATCGCGGGTAGTACTGGTCCAGAAATCTGGAACGGAAAGCTTCCCAAGTAGTGGTATGGACAGACCACCCAGACATTTCGAGTCCGTGCCACCACTGGTAGGCTCCTCCTTCCAGCAAGAAGGCCGCCAAGGTTACCCGTTCGCCCGGAGGGCAGTGCATCACAGAGAATATCCTCTCCCACTTGGTGATCCAATCATGAGCATCCTCGGGGTTTGATCCCCCGCAGAAAGGAGTGGCTCCCAAACGTTGAGCCCTTTCAATGCTCGCGCATTCCATCTCCCTTTCCAGATCCTCGTCAGTTCGTGTATGAGGAATTCTCCTAGGAGGCAAAACCAACTGTCAAGAGGAATAGATCAGATAACAATATTCTTAAAAGTCGAAAAGTAACTAGTACCAATCGCTAGTCTAGCATGCTGACCATACCCTAGTGCTGACCACAACCTAGTGCTCTGATACCAAGCTGACAGGACCCGCCCCGATCCTCTCTGGAACCATATGGGGACGTGCCCTGCTCCCGTCTGACACCCAATAACTCATACCAATTTTGACCCCAAAACCTCAAATGCATAAATAATCAAAATTAAAGTCATACAACAAATCCGAATTAAACAGATGTCAGACAAGGGATGAATTCCGAAATTACAAGTTGCGAGCACGACTCTAACAATATCCTGCGGGTACACCACCCAGCAGGGGTTCAGGTACGCAGAAGTAGATCTATGCCTCAGCCTCAGGTTCCTCCTCTACCTCAGTATCACGACCTGGAGGGGTTACCAAAAACATTAAGGGTGAGTGGACCGAAACTCAAGTTTATAAAATTGTTTGATAAGTAAAACATATAATTTACCCCTCCTTTTTCCAAACATGTATGCAGCATCATTTAAAATCATAAATAATATAATATGAATCATAAGGCATGTAATAAAACCATAACCATAATTTTAGCCACTGCACTATACACTCCAATCCGACATCCCTGATGTCTGACGTCCCTGACGTCCAATAAGGTCACAATCACAAGGCTACGCGTGCCACTTGGGTCTCAATTCCTAGTTCAATCCCCGAACCCTGCTCGGTTACAGCATCCCCGATGCTTAGCGTCGTAGACGCTGCACGTTCTAGACGTCCGTGACCTCTCCTGGGTACCTCATCCGGAGGAGACAATATAATATGGAAGAATCTATACAGTGCAGCACCAAATACATTTTATTGATATCCACATGCAAACATATATGTATACATAGGTAAAATCTGAACCGATCGTTACGTTTCATCAAACGGGTCTCATGCCCAAATACCGTGAAACGTGCTATAACCGAAATCTCAATATCATCAAAACCATTTATAGATTCCAGCATGTGAACATATAAGTAAATCAGAAAACATTTATGCATGCAAGGGTTTAATGAAAACGGGCCCACTCACTGTACGATTCCGCTGCGAATCTGCGCGTACGGACCTGTACCGAGATTATCGTACAATTCATGTCAGTTCAAATCACATGTAAGGGTCACTACCAGTCTTAAACGTTTAACCATAAAGTCCGAAATAGAAACCGGCCCGGGGAAACCGTACAACACGTTTCCCGAGGTAACCGGCCCTAAACTGACCCATCAAAGCTTATCTCAGATCAACATGGTTAAATCACCAAAAATGTTCAGAATGATGAGAGGAACAAAAGTCATGTTGATCGTGATTGGAGATAAGGTCCAACGCGCCCTCACGCGCCGCCCAAAGTGGCTGCGCGTGAAAGTCACGCGCCTGACACTGTAGCTACAGTGTCAGCTCCTTCACCTGTTTGTCTGTAATACGGGCCTGCCACCCGCGGCTTGACCCGGTTGAATACCCATCAATTCTTACTCGATTTCAATCCAATTTGATCCTAACATGTTCATTAATTATCCAATTTAGGTTCTGTGACAAAAATCAACCTCGACACATCCCCAAACGACCCATCGACCCGCGATCAACCAATCGGGTCAATCACCAGAACTTCCTGGTTTCAAACCCATTGTCCAATTAACTTCACAGGAAGCATAACAGGATCAAAACGAACCAAAATGAACAATCAATTGTGTCTGAAATTACCTGAAGGTTGTCGTCCCAAGCTCTGCAACTTCCCTGAAAACAGCAGCCTTCGTCCTAGCTCAACCGTGACTGTTAGCCTTCAATTTCGATGTGGTTGAGTTCCAAACACTCCCAGAAGACTAAACCAGGCCTTGGTTTGGTCCAACACTCACCAGAAATTAAAACCCGATTTTCCCTCCAATTTTGCCCGAAATGGTTTCTCTGGTTTTCCTAACCCGTTCTCAGTTATTTCTGCATCAGAGTGATGCTCACTTATGTCCTAATCAGTTTTAAAAAAATTCAAGCCGTCCCAGAGGCTCGTGGGTGTCCAATTTGTCCACTGAAATTTGTCCCCCGAAAGCTTCGGATTTCAATTAACAATTTGATCGTGCAGGTTTGGACGGTTCAGGCCACGTTCAAAAGCAAAAGACAGCCCAGACTTTCCAGCACATATTGGCATAATCAATTGTGCACTGGACCACCGCACATGGTGGTGCCGTCCATGGTTCCCCCGCGGTTGCTACAGTAACCAGGGCAAAAGACCAAAATGCCCCTGGTTCAATAATTACCAAAATGCCCCTCACTTCCTAGACCCGTAACTCAGCCATACAAAGTCCGATTTCGGCGTGCCGCCTGTCTACGGACTCAGGACGTCGAGACCTACCTAACGGTCCTGGAGTCGTGTGAAAATTAATTGTTAAACGAAAAGTCAACATTTTCGCCCTAACCATCACAATTACGGTAATGCCCCTGAACTTCCGATAGTCATAACTTTTTCCCTGATCGTCCGAAATGGACGTGCCACCTGTCTATGAACTCGTGACGTCCCGAACTACGTCACGGTCATTGGTCAAGGTCCATTTGACCCACCAATCAAAAAGTCAACAATTTGGCCATACCATTAACAAGGGTAAAAACGTCAATTGATACATTAAAGTACAATATTAAAGTCCTCGAATGTCCGGGGTGTTACAAAACATTCGGGAAACATGGCAGCATCCCATGAGGAAGCTTGAAACCTACTTCAACAGTGTACAACCACCACATTCATGGCTCCTATAAATACCCCCTAAAACCCTTGCATAAAGATACTATTTATCATCTATTTCTCTCTCTAAACACACACAAACATGACGCTCTTGTCTTTGTGTTGTGATATGCCTATTGTATCTCCACCTCGCTTACTAAATTAAGCATCGGAGCCTCTTAGACCAGCACTCTACCAGTGTCTAGTGCTTTCTCTCTTTGCCTTGCAGGTCACTCAGCAAGCTTAAAAAGAAAGCGAACCAGCACCCCCTATGGTTCTCATCAAATTTGGTATAGTTTCGGATCAAACACGGCAAAACTTCAATCTCGATCCTAAAGTACCTAAAATCAACATGCAATAGTGAAGTTAGGTTCGTCTCTTCACGATGGTTCCTGACAGGACCCGTCCCAATCCCCCTAGATTATCGTGGGACGTTCCTACTCCCATCTGACACTGCGTGTCACACCAGGGATAATGTAAGACCCGTGTCCTGCAGGGAACGGTGAACAATCCCACATTCCTGCGAGGGGGAATGGTTTGGGAAGGGAATGGTGGTGTGCCTTAAAGGTGTAGGCACACACCTATCTAGCATGAGGCCTCCCTTGGCTGCGCTGGTTAAGGTGGTTACCTTCCAGGCGTGAAGTCTTGGGGTCAAAACCTTGCGGGCGCAGGTGCGCCTAAAGAGGACAATATCATGCTAGATAGAGCGTGCAGGTGCACGTCTCTGGTTTAGATGAGGCCTTTTGGGAGCTTAGTGGCTTTGGGGGGGATTGGAACCCCAAAGTTAAGCGAGTTGAGGCTGGTGCAATTCCATGATGGGTGACCCCCTGGGAAGTTGCACCGTGAGCTCCCGAAAACAAAACCGTGAGGGCAAGGGCAAGGAGACCCAAAGCGGACAATATCGTGCTAGATGAATCGGGACCTGACAGAGGAGGGTCGGGTCCTGACAATTTGGTATCAGAGCCAGACCCCGACCGGGAAGTGTGCCAGCGAGGACGCTGGGCCCTAAGGGGGGTGGATTGTAAGACCCGTGTCCTGCAGGGAACGGTGAAAAATCCCACATTCCTGCGAGGGGGAATGGTCTGGGAAGGGAATGGTGGTGTGCCTTAAAGGTGTAGGCACACACCTATCTAGCATGAGGCCTCCCTTGGCTGCGCTGGTTAAGGTGGTTACCTTCCAGGCGTGAGGTCTTGGGATCAAAACCTTGCGGGCGCAGGTGCGCCTAAAGAGGACAATATCATGCTAGATAGAGCGTGCAGGTGCACGTCTTTGGTTTAGATGAGGCCTTTTGGGAGCTTAGTGGCTTTGGGGGGGGATTGGAACCCCAAAGTTAAGCGGGTTGAGGCTGGTGCAATTCCATGATGGGTGACCCCCTGGGAAGTTGCACCGTGAGCTCCCGAAAACAAAACTGTGAGGGCAAGGGCAAGGAGGCCCAAAGCGGACAATATCGTGCTAGATGAATCGGGACCTGACAGAAGAGGGTCAGGTCCTGACAGATAAACTCGTCCCCCGCTCGGGGTTAGCTAGAGTACGCCAAGATTGGCAGTAGCATGTGATGTCTCGATCTCTGCTACAGCCTGCATCCGCTATCAACCTGAAGGGTATTAAAACCATTAAAGCTATGAGTGGACAAAATAACTGTTTATAAAAATCATTTATCGAAAAGACATTTATACCCTTCACGTAAAAGCATGCATGCATGCATCATAAAACAGTTATTTCAAATACTTTTTCGGAAGCAAGACCTATTGCTTCCCAAATTAAAACACAGTGAAAAATGCTTCTCAATCGAAGCCATTATCCTAGTAGGGTCTCAGCCCAAAATCGAATCATACAGGGTCGCAGCCTAAAACCAAATCAAGGAAAATCAGAACGGAGCCTCAGCCTAAATCATAGAATACATGGGAAGACATCCCATCCTCATCTCAGTGTCAGTCACGATTCCAATCCTAGCACATGTGCAAATATAAGCTCAGGACCACTCACAATCCTAGCATGTCACCGTGAACACATCACCCGCCGCGACTATCTCTAGATCATCGTGAGCACATCACTGACTGATCTCAGAGGATAACATCAGCACTCCTAAGTCGAGCCTCACTCTGGAGTCAGAGCCTCTAGCGGCTGCTCGACAACAGGCAGTGCATCGTGACCTCTCCGGAAACAACATATCTGCAGTCCGGTGGTGAGCGCCATAACATTTGGGACTCGAACCCGAATGTCATCATCATCGACCGGGACTCTCACCCGATCGTCCGGGACTAACACGTAATATCACACATAGGGCCATCTGCCCGAAATATCATCAAATGGGTCACAACCCGAAATATCACCAATTGGGTCATAGCTCGAAAATCCAGTATCCAACGACACCTCATATCCTAGGATTACTCAAATCCTATAAAATCCACGACTGGGTCTCATGCCCGAAATATCTTTTAGAAAACTCATAACTGGGTCACAGCCCGACTTATCTTGCGTTTGACTATACTCTAAGTTAAACCTTAAATCAACTTGGTCATATGCCCTAAAGATATTTCCAAATCCGAAAACCGTTTCTCATTTCCAAAGCACTTTCAAAATCACCCTTGACTTCAATCAAGTAAAGGTCATTCAACTGGGACTCGTACCCGAATCTTGATTTCACGCATCTCCGTGAAATCCTCCAAAATCGTAAATCAATTCCTCGGTTTCACACACCTCTGTGAAACCTTCGGAATCACATAAAACATAAGCACGTAGTATACTCGGGCGAAGCCCAATCATCATATAAAATAGAAATCTCGAACTACGTGCAATAACGCATTTTCCTTTGAAAATGCAAAATAATTCATATTAAAATCACATGCACTCATGATAACTAAAATCATGTTCATAAACACATATAAACATTTATGCATGCATCATATTCTTAAAATAAAGTTCACTCATAGACCGTCCATGCTGAGCCTCATGGTCCCACCTTAAAATACGTGCCCATGGGCCCCCACGAGCTGGTCAAAGGTGGTTGATCAAAAGTCAACACTAACGTCAGCAGTCAACGGTCAAAATCAATGCAGACGTTAGCAGTGATGTCAACACTGACATCTGACACATGTCAGCTGACATATCAGGTCTGACATGATGACGTCATCATCCCCATCCTCTATCTGGGTCAACCCGGTTTTCTGCAATCGGGTCACGCGGACCCACAGACCTGACCCGGTCTGTTCTTCCAATTTTGACCACCATTTCGAAGTCGTTGCTTCCAGCATGATCGTCCAATCAACTCTAATCGATCTATGCAATCAAAACATAGAAAAATAGCCTAGAAACTACCTGTTCGATTTGATCTTCACGACCCAGTTTTCCAGCTCCTTGCTTGAGCTGCTCCGTCATTCTCCTCCTTCGATTCCAGTCCCAAATGACTTGTACAACCACCAAAAATAGAACCCAATCGTTAGAAATGCCCCTAACGTCCAAACCAAAAATTCGAATTTGAATTTAAAAAGGGGGTTTCAGGTTTACCGTTCCTCCGCCGTCCACGGCGGTCCTGCCACCTCCTCGCCATCACCGTCTCACCCTCAGCCTCACTCTCAGTCTCACAGGGATTCTCAAGAAGATGATAGGATGAGGATGGATTGAAATGGGGAAGGGGTTTCGGGTTCGAATGAAGAAAATGAAAATGAAGGGTGATGGTATGCATGTATGTGTAAGAAGGGAGCAATGGTTGAGTGACAAGTGTCACTCATCCATTGGGCCTAAAACAAATATCTGGGCCCCACTCAAAACAATAGTCCACTCGTCTCGTAATTCGTGCAATAGTACCCCAAACATTCCGTGACCCTTAACTTTCCCATCGAATGTCCGATTTCGACGTGTCACCTGTCTACGAACTCGAATCAACTCGATCTACGTAACGGTTCTCGGTCCTTATGCATGGGACCTCCCAAGTCAAAAGTAAACTTTTTGCCCTTGTCTAAGGGCAAAATCATAATTTCTCCATGAACATCCGATAATCCTCGACTAATCCCCGATTAACTTTACTAATCCTAGGTTTAATCTTAATTAATCCCAAAAATTTGGGACGGGTCGTTACAGTTCCAATGGGATGTTGAAGAGGTTCGATCTTACCTATAACCCTTGAAAAACCCCTCGATGACGTGGTTCCTCGTCGGACTCTCAGATCCTTTTCCATGAGCTATAAAAGGGGTGGCATGTAAGGTTAAACAGTGAGCTCCAATGGCATTTTGGATAGTGGAACACTAATTAGGGTTTAAGACTAACATGCTAGGCTGGTACGGTAGTCATTCTGGAACTTCTAGCGACCCTACATGTGACGACCCGGAAATTCGAAAAAGGAAACTTTGGAAAATTTGAAGGAAATGACGATTTTGCCCCTGGTTATAAGCGCCGAAAGTTGACTTTTTTATCTGAACCTTTTTTGGATTTTTCGTAAGAACCGTTAGATAGGTCCCGGGACGCTGAATCCGTAGACAAGCGGCATGCGTCAATCGGAGTTCAGACGTGAAAGTTATGGGTCTAGAATTGTGAGGGGCATTTTGGTAATTTGTTATGGCAGGGGCAAAATGGTAATTTGCCACAGCATAGTGATTAGGACGGTTACAGTGGCTGATTCAGCTAATTTGGGTGAGGATTGGTCACTTGGTGACACTTGTCACCATAATTAAAAGATTGGTGGCAAGTTGATGATGAGGATTAGTTAGGATATATATATATATGTGTGTGTTTCAATTGCAAAACGGGTGTGTGTTTGAAAAATAGAGACTGTAACCTTGCCTGATCGATTTTTCCCTGCAACCAAAACTGATTGAGAACCGATGTAATTGAGAGTGAAACCGTGAGGAATTATTGAAAAGAATAAGGGGAGTTATGAACCTTGAGCAGAGTTGAACTTAAACCCAGAAAACCCGAAAAAAACTACCCATGAACATTAATGTCGAATTCGAATTGTTAAACGTTTATGAGTGAAATTGATGTTGAATTCAGCTTCCTAGGATTGAGACGAGTCGAACCCAATGAAAATGGAGGTGACTTGGGGACATTTTGAGCTAGAACAGAGGGAATGAAGTCTGTGGATTTTTGAGCTTGAGTCGAGAAATTTGAGACATGGAATGGTGAAATTGGACTTGGAAATATGTTCATTAGGACCCCACGATGCTTCCTGATGCATCAATTAAAGGAAAACGATGAGAATTGATGGAGATTAGACGATGCACAGTGTACGGCAGTTCTTCGAATAATAGAGTTCGAACTGATGGATTGAGGTAAGTGTTCATGTAATTGAATGCACAGAACTTTAATTGGGTCTATAACGATGTTGTTAGATGACTGAATTGAAAGAAATGATGTAGGATTGATGGACATTAAATCGGGTTAGTACGCGGGTCGCAGGATCCGTTTACCAGAGAAACGGGTCGGGACGACGACTGTGCAATGTTACTGTAGCAGGCGCGTGAGCTGGATTTTCGAGGTGAGTTCAACATGACTTTTGTTCTATGCAATGTAACGAACATTTTGGCGTTGATTTCGAGTCAATCGGACACTGTTTCGATATTGTTTCGAGGGTCCGAAAGTTTATGTTATGTGTTTAATTAATATTTAATTCCCGAAAAATTATGGGGAATTGATATGATGTTAATTAAGCCCTTAGTGACCCTGAGTAATGATTTTGGACAGGATTAGAGATTCCTGGAAAATGTCAAAAGTTACGGAAATGCATGCAGCTCGGAAAACGAGCGGTTTGGACGGTGTGTGAGTGGACGTTGTTTTATAAACTGATATGCATGCATAGTTAAATATTTTACATGATTTATGGCATGATTTGAATTGCAATGATTTGATATGATTGTTTCTGGATTTAATGATTATTTTAATCAGTATTTTGGGCACGTTTTTCGAGAAACTATGAAAATACTGTTTTGGGTGAAAGCCCGACATTTGAGATTGGTTTTGAGTCGGGAAATTGATTTGATGAATTTATAATGCTTTTTGGGATATTTTATGGATTTATGTCAAAAGGGAAATTGAGGTTGTGATTGCACGGATTTGCATGGAATTGATGATTTTGGGCTAGGCCCGGGATGTTAAAAAGGATGTTTGAATAATATTGTGAGTTAAAGATGATTTGATGAAATTGAATGATTTTCGGATATGATTTTACGGATTTACGTGCATTGAATTATTTAATAATTTTACGGATTTACGAGAAATGAAAAATGAGATTTGGGGCATGAGACCTGGTGATAAATGGTTTTGACATAGTTTTAATGATAAAGATTTTGATTGTATATTGATGTTTGATGCCCCCAGATGTGTAATTCCTAGGTAGACTTCAGATGTGTAATTCCCGAAGTGACTCCGGATGTGTAATTCCCGGAGGGATCAGATGTGTAATTCCTAGTGAGGCTGGATGTGTAATTTCCAGCAGGATGACGACTCTGGATGTGTAATTTCCAGAGGACCCTCGGATGTGTAATTCTCGAGTTATATGCTTTATTGTATGATAAAATGGTTTTATAAAATGATTTAAATGGCATTTGGGCATGAGAGCCGAGATTTGATGTTTTCATGAGATTTGGCTAGAAAGCCGGTGATATTTTTCATATGTTGATTCTATGCATACATGGTTTGATAAACTGGAGGGTAAATGATGTATTTGGATAAATGTGTTTTAAATGATATTATTTTTTTCCACTCACACCTTTCTTGTTTTGGTGACCCTCCAGGTCGTGGCACGACGTTCGGGGCTGATCGAGAGGCAGAGGCATGAGCGGAAATCAGTGCAATTATCCCTTGTCTGACAGGTGCTGAAGGGTAGTTTTGGGACTTCAGTTGATTTGTCAGACGGGAGCAGGACCGGACACGGTTATTAAAGTCCAGTCGGGACGGGTTCTGTCACTATAGCTCCGACCATCGTCTCCATTAATGTGCCTTCCATCAGAAAGGGACATGCAAATAGCCTATTAAGTAGTCCTTGACGAGATCAAAATGATGGCCTTAGCTAGGGAAGCAGAAAGTACCTGTGTAGCTCTAGAACTTGATGGAGAGCCACGAGTAGACGTCGTCCTTGGTCACCATCACAAGTGACAGGACTTGTCCCTAATTTTCTTGAAAATTAAACCAGTCCTGCTCCCGTCTGACAATTTTGACAGACAAGGGATACCACCAATTTTATTCATGTCCATATCTTATTAAATTAACCAAATTAAATCCACCTCTGCGAAATTACCGCCCACGTCAAACCCATGTCAAGTAGTGAAAACTACCATTAGATTACTTCTAAATATTAGTTCACTAAATACTTATATTGAATTATACATAATACTTTTAGAAAAGTTTATTCATCATAACATCACTATTAACATCATGCCCTCATCATCTCATATCACATCATCACCATCTTGCCTTATTTTCATATCAACTCATCATAACATAACATCATATCGTCTCATTATAGTCTCATTATAACATAACATCACATGTGACATCATATCATGCGCCCATAATCTCATGATCATCATACTCATACATCACACATTTATAATATATAATACTATGCATAACCAATCTTTAAGAAAAAAAATCTCTTTAAAACATATTTTCTCATAAAACCAGAACAAAAAAAAAGAAGTCGTAAGTCAAAAGGGAAATTAGCAAAACTTGATGGAGCTTTAGAAAGGGAGCGTGGGTTTTTTTTTTCCAAGAAAAATGATGGTTTGAAGCATAGAGTTTGATTTCTATAATTTTACTTGTATGATTCTCATTTTCTCAAATTATATAAATTTATTTTATATGTCAATTTTATTATTAAATTAATAGGTAAGTGTGATGTGGCAATGATTGATATCTATTTCCATTAAAGGCTTTTTTGGTATTAAAAAATAGAGAAAATTACAATTTACTACCATATAGTTTACACTCAACAACAAGGTCATACTTAACGTTTTAGATTGAACATTTTACACCCTGAACTATATGAAACATTACAAATTTGTCCGTCCATTATGTTTTCCATACATATCGATGTTAACTCGTGATGTGGCAGTTGTGTGGGCCCACAATAATTCAAAATATATTATGTTGAAAGGCAAATTAGACATTTTTCCAATAAACCCTAATTGATACATTCTTCTTCAGACATTCTCCCTCACAGCCTCACCTTCTTCGCACCTTCTCCTCTCTCATTCTTCACAAACATTCACCGAAATCATTCCCACCTTCTTGTCTCTTTTCCTGGGTTTGTAAAAGCTCGCTCTAAACTCTCTCCTTCATCTTCCTCGCACGATTTTGATCCTGTCTTTTCTCGAAATCGAGTCTCACGTTGCTGGTAGCGGAGGGATTTCAGGCGCCTGACCTAGCACAACCGCGAATTCGGATCTCGTCCTTATTGGAATTCAGCTCTCTCGCGGCGGAGGACCCTACGTTAGTCCCGGTTATGCCTGATGTCGACGACAAGGAACAGACGACGTGGACAAACCGGTGGCTTGAGAATCCCCCTGAGCTAAGGTAAACTCGATCATTGGACTTCACTAGGAACACTTGTTCTAAATTGGACACATTTTTCTATTCTTGGGTTTGTTACAATATGTTCAATCTATGAGCTTCAGTTCATAGATTCAATCTAAAAATTCAAAATTCATATTTCTAATACATTCTTAAACGATTAAAAATGATGTCTAAGAAATCTATTTGAGTTAGGTTGTATTTAGGCAACAATTAGGACTAGCTTCAACAATGCAAGATGAGATTGAACTTGGATTGGATTCGGATAAGTTTTTTTCTTAATTTAAACTCGCCTAATCGGGTTTGAGTTGGGCAGGATTTGGGTTGGTCCAACCCAAATAAATTACGTCCCTATTAAAAGGCTAGCTAAACACAAATGGGGTGAGGAAGCAACCCAAATGAGAGAACTTGATGCCAGAAATGAGAGAACTTGATGCAGTGTCATTTGTTTTGATTGTGCGGCGTATGCCAATATGCAGTTCTCCATTTTCTTCTCTGTGAAGCAAGAATTACTATTATTAGATAAGTTGAATTTAAAACACAAATTAGTAATCTAAATTCTTAAGTATTAATTGACACACAATTTGGCATGTATCTGACAAAGATACACGCATCCCCAGCGACAAGTCTTTTTGCAGTAACAAATGTACTCCAACCACTAGTAAGCAAGTGCCTCTTTGGCTGACTTGTATTGTGGAAAATGCAGCACAAATGTAAGATTGATTCTATATTATGAAACCGATATAGAGGGCTAAGAATGCAATTGGATAAGTATTACTTTTCACAAAAAAAAAAGAAGATAATCAACAATAGATTGTAACTGTAAAGGAAAACATTAGTGGGCATTTTTTATCTGTTGGTCCATTGTGTTTTACATAGACTCGGTCAACAATGGAAAATACATTTTTATCCTTGGCTTGATGGGAGGAACTTTTTAATTTTTAGAACATCAGACCTAATTATGCAATACTCAAAAAGATTCATCCATATGTATATCACTGCAATTTCAAATGCAACGAACAAATTTGAGTGTTATGAACATCTAAACTTATACACCAGATGTTTATTCTGGAAGTACTAATAATGATGCTTAGGCTTAGGTCACTTTCACAGACAGATGTTAAAGAGTTTATGAGTTAAAGTTACCGCGAAATATATGTCGAAAGTGCCAGACAAATCCTTGCAAGTCCTCTGCAGATTTTGATAAATGATTGTTGTTTTTTATATTTGAATGCAGATTTTGATGCAGTTGTTGCCAAATGAGTGTTGTTTTTTTATAGTTGAATGTTGTTGGTGATGCATTTGTTGATAAATGATTGCTGTTTTTGATATTTGAATGCAGATTTTGATAAATGATTACTGTTTTTAATATTTGAATGCAGATTTTGATGTAGTTGTTACCAAATGAGTGCTGTTTTTTTTTTGTAGTTGAATGCTGTTTTTGATGCATTTGTTGATAATTGTTGTTTTTGATATTTGAATGCAGATTTTGAAGTAGTGTTGCCAAATGAGTGTTTTTTTTTTGTACTTGGATGTTGTTTTTGATATTTGAATGCATAATCCAGCTTGGAAATGGAAAATCGTTTGTGCTTTTGTGAACAAAGAGCTATAATGCGTACTGGGTGGAGGAAGGAAAATCTTGGGAGGCGATTTTGGACTTGCAACAATGTAGGTAAATGGTTTGGTATGGTTGGATGTTGTGGCTATTAGGTAAAATGAAATAGATTTATGTTTTGTGCTTATTGGCAGGGAAAAGGGTGTGGGTACTTTGATTGGGTAGATCCGCAGATGTGTGATCGCTCGAAGATGATTATACCTAGTATGCTCAATGGAGTTAATTCTCTGGAGTCGGAATTTAAACAAACTCAAGCAAGTGTCAAGCGTCATAGGGCGGGGAATGCAATATGTGTGATGGTGATCATTATTTTGTTGTTAAGGTCATTGAGGGAAGGTGCTGGATCTTCATCCCACAAGGCAACCTTATAACTCCCTTGAAGATCGATAGAGACTACGGTTATTTAGAATTGGTTTCTGCTTGCACTATTAGAGTAAAAGTTATTTTAGTATGCTTATTCTCATACTTTGTAGTATGCTTATTACACTTCGTAGTAAATATGTACTAATTTCATTGTTAGATAGTTGATATTTGTTTGCTTATTCTCATACACAGATCCCTCATCTCGCCCTTAATTCTTACCGTGCCAACTCAACCTACAAATTAATGGACTGTAAATGCCAACAAGTAACATAAAACAGGTCTTAAAATTAAAAGAGGTCTTCAAAGTTAGAAGAGAGGTCATGTGTAACATTGGAAAGAGAACAAAATAGAAGTAACAACGTCATACGTAATTAACTAACTAAAAAAGAGGTCTTCAAATTCTTTGATCAAATATGTGAAAAGGATCCACTTTGTGAAGATTGTCCAGTGAAGTTAGAAGTAGATTCTTGGATAGCATTACTTGTTTTCTTCAAATCTCTTCTTGCCTGAAAATATAAAATGAAATTAAGTTTAAACATTTGTAAAAGTATTTAAAATTGTACCATGATGTTAAAATTGTACCTTGCGCTTATTTGCCCTTAATTTAGTGATTTCCCTCAGTTCATTCTTCCTTTTCAATTTAGCTACTTCAACCTCAGCTGGATTTAGTGCTTGAGCAGTGTTTTTTGTACCCTGGACACAATTGTGTACAATCATAAGTTACCTTAGTAAATGCGCAATCAGTTAATCATAAATTAATACAAGTAACAACTAAGCATGAATTACCTTAGTAACTCCTCCATCAACCTCTTTGTTCTTCCATTTAACATTTTTTTCTTTAGGAGGTAGGTGTCTATGGCAAGTCCTACCATTGTGGCCAATCTGTCCACAAGATCCACACTTCAATGAACGCTGATTCCTTCCAAGTTTGGTGCCATCTCCTTGTCTGCTTGCATTTTTGCTTGTCCCCTTTCTTCTCAATTTTCTTGACCTACCAGGCTGCCTAGTATATTGTGGTGGCACAATAGGAGTCGTATTACATTTGTCCCAATACTTAGAATCTGGGATTGGTTTGATGATGTTCTCGTAAGTCATCATAAACACCTTTTTACTATAGCATGGATCCACATAGTGTTCCGGCATATCATCTCTTTTGTAATTTTTTGCAGACACAACATGGATGTAAGGGATTCCGCTCAAGTCCCATTTTCGACAAGTGCAAGTCATTTTAACTAAATCCACAACAAGGAAGCCCCCATTACTGGTATCAACTTGATATTGAGTACCTCCGGACTGACTTGTAATCAAGTTTTCTGCATTAGCCTTATTTTGCTCTAGTTTGAATTTGGGGGCTGGGCAAATAGGACCAGGATATTTACTCATTAACTCTTTTCTTCTTGCAATCCTTCTCATCAGCTTGATTATAATATCCTCAAACATAATAATTATCGGCAAGCTCCTCGACTCCAAAATCCAAGAATGAAATGATTCGCAGTAGTTGTTCACTACTATATCACACTTCAATTGTGTGTTAAAATGTGACTTGGACTAATGTTTAGGTGGTCTTTCTGCAGCTGCACTCAAATATCAAAAACTCATTTATCAAATCTGCATAAAAACATCATTCAACTATAACAACAACACTCATTTATCAAAATCTGCATCAAACACATCATTCAAATATCAAAAACAGTACTCAATTATCAAAATTTGCATCAAAATCTGCATTCAAAATACAAAACAGCACTCATTTATCAAAAACAGCACCTTAAACTGCATCAAACACATCATTCAAATATAAAAAACAGCACTAATTTTTCAAAATCTGCATTCAAAATACATAACAGCACTCATTTACCAAAAACTGCATCAAAAACATCATTGAACTATAAAAACAGCAGCACTCATCATTCAAATATAAAAAACAGCACTAATTTATAAAAATCTGCATTCAAAATACAACACAGCACTAATTTATCAAAAATTGCACCAAAAACTGCATCAAACATATCATTCAACTACAAAAACAGCCCTCATTTATCAAATCTGCATCAAACACATCATTCAAATCACAAAATAGCACTCATTTATCAAAAACATCATCAAAAACTGCATTCAAATATCAAAATAGCACTCATTTATCAAAAACATCACCAAAAACTGCATCAAACACATCATTCAACTATAAAAACAGCACTCATTTATCAAGAACTGCATCAAACACATCATTCAAAATATAAAACAGCACTCATTTATCAAAATTTGCAGTCAACTATCAAAAACAACAATCATTTATCAATAACTGCATAAAAAAACAGCAAGTCATTTGCATACCTGTGAGCCAATCATATGCATCTAGACTTAGTCTTTTCATTTCTTCCATTGCTTTTGTATATCCATACATTGTTGTGGACTTAGCAGCAGCAAATAAAGCATCTTTCAAAGACTTTCCTTTAAAATACTGGCAAAAGTTAGTGTATAGGTGCTTTGCGCAGAACCTTAAATCACAATTGGGCACGACTTGGTAAAATGCTTCCTTCAAACCATTTGTTTATCGCTGATGAAAGTGTAAGCAAATTGATTTACCATTTCAATATCTTGGATCAACAGCTCTAAGAACCAAACCCATGAATCCTTACACTCGATCTCCATCATGCATATGCTATGACCCAAGTCATATTATTGGCATCAATACCAATTGCACTCAACAACTGGCCACCATTTACTCCCTTCAAATGACACCTATCCAATCCTATTAATGGCCGACAACCGACTTTGAAACCATTTTTGCATCCCGCTAAGCACATATACATTCTTTCAAACACGGCATGGCCTAAATCTTCATTATAGTTGCATTTAATCTTAACCGTAGACCCGGGATTTGTCTTCCTCACCTCATTGGCATAATCCCAAAGCCGTGCATATTGCTCTTTGATTGTACCCTCTAAAATCTTTGTTGCTTTCACCTTAGCTCTATAAGGCTTCATCCTTGAAATCCCACATTTCCAATCGGATTGAATTTTCGATTGTAGTGAAGCGACATGTATGGTAGGATTGTGCTTAACAGTCTCCACATATTGCTTGCCCAACCATCTTGAATTAATCATAGCATTTGTCCACACCCTTCCACAAGAATTCTTAGGTTGAACGTTTTGACTTGCAATGTATCTTCATATTGCATTTTTTATGCATAGATCTCAAAATCACAATCATCGGCTCTGCAAATTCCCCTAAGCCTATACTCTCACTCTTGATCCATAGGACCTCCCATCCAGCCTTAATGGCACATTTGTTCACAGCTTCCCTGAAGGTTGTACAATCAGCAAACTTTTGACCAACTTGAAACTGCAGATCATCCATGTCACCTACATGATTAAACTCTGGAAACTTCTTCCCTACATCTTCATCATCTGATGATTCAATCGGACCCCCAAGAGACTTTTTATCCGATTCAACAAAACCATCAAACATGTTCTCATTGTCAAAATATTCACCCTCATTTACCACAACCAGAATACGTTCACGAGCAGTACATGTTTGATGGTCCTTATCGGTAGATGGTGATACGCCCCCAGCATTTCTTGTACCAACTTCCTTCTCAAGTATTTCTTCATTATCAATGTCATAATCATCAGAAGAACACTCAACATTACTAGGGTTATCATAGTCAGAGGACTCATCGTCGTCTTGCATCAATAGCTTGCCTTCAGCCTTACTCCCGCACTTTTTCCTTAATTTTCTTCCTTTAGCCTTACTCCCACACTTTTTCCTTAATTTGCTTCCTTTAGCTTAACTCCCACACTTTTTCCTTAATTTGCTTCCTAGGATGATTTCGTTGCATACATTCTTCCATCTTTCAATCATAACTTCAGCTTCAAAGCCCTTGTGCTCTAATAATATATCAATCATCCTCACACCAGGCACATAATAACACATATCAAGAACATTTTGATCACAAACTAACTTGGCCAATGCACCATCATCCACTCCAATTCTATACCAATAATCGATGCTACAGTGGACATAACCTAAACTCTTTACCATTTCGTCTATCTCTACCAAAGAAACTCTGTCCTTATCAATATAGTCATAATAGTCAATCTTTCCATCAATATAGAAAGTGTCTAATAAACTCCCCCCATGAAACATACGAATTGTAAACAAATTTGGTTTATCTACATAATAATACATTTGATTACTACAAATATTGAAAAAGGTTTCCAACATAGAGATGATAAAATGATATATGGAAAAACCCAAAAAAATGGAGCCAAATACCCACTACCATGCCATACTTCAAATTTCAATACATAAAGTCAAACACCACTAGCATGCCTAATATCTGTATTTTTTTTTTAATAAAAACAGCCTAATATCAGTATTTTTCTTTGTCCTAAATTCCTAATCAATTTCTAAAATTCAAAACATACGTATTTGTTAAGAAACAAGCACAGTGATCCGAATTACTTAGATTCCGAGGGAAGGGCAAAACTTCACATACTAAGGTATATCTAATAGTTTATCAAATGCTGTAATAATTTCTCAAATGCTACTTAGAATCATAGTCATATCATCTAAAACATCATTCAAAATACAAAACAGTACTCATTTATCAAGAACTGCATCAAAATCTACATAAAAACCATAAGTTACTGCAATCTAATAATACCCAGATGGAAAATCGATCAAAAGGCATTAAAACCAAAAAAATCGGGCTTCACCTTTCTTTACCATCCCAATTTTCTAAGTTACCAAGCAGAACCTCCCACAAAGCAACTAATGGAAAGAATTCAATTGACCTTTCCAATCGACGCCACTTTTCTTTCATTTTCTCAACAACCAAACACACATAAGTTACATTCCATATTATATTCGAACATATGCTATAATAATCACTACCTAACAACCCTTATTATTATTCGAAAAAACAAACAAAAAAAAGATAAGAAATCAGCACCTTTAATGGTGGAACCCAATTCCAAAAATAAACCCTTAATATATAAATGGAACCACAATCTCCAAACAACTTACCGTATTTCAAAAGCTCCCCTCAAAGTTCTCGACGGATCCAATCCATATTGCTCCAAATACTTCTCCAAAGTCGTTGGGTTTCGAAATTAAGAAGAAGAAGAAGGAGGAGGAGGAGGAGGAGGAAGAAGAAAAATAAGCTTGTAAATTCAGTTTGGAGAACTGCATAAGAAGAAGGGGGAGGAGGAGGAATTGCACGCTGGGTTTATTTGGAGAATCGCACGCGGAACGGGAATTCCACAGTGGCTGGGCACACTGGTTCGTTGTGGGCGGGAAGGGAGATATTTACAAGGACATTTTTGTCATTTCAGTCTGAAATTAAATTATTGTGGGCCCAAACAACTGACACATCACGAGTTAACATCGATGTGGATGGAAAACATAACAGATGGACAAATTTGTAGTGTTTCATATAGTTCAGGGTGTAAAATGTTCATTTTGAAACTATCAGGACCCGTCCCAAATCCCCCGGGATTAACGTGGGACGCGCCTGATCCTGTCTGACAGACCAGGGAAAATTCCAACTCTAGCCCTCACCAGGACTTCCAGAGCACGCCAGGATCGTAGGAGGAGGAGTGTGATGTCTCGTCTCTGCTAAAGCCCGCATCCGCGATCAACCTGAAGGGCATTAAAACACTAAAACTGTGAGTGGAAAAAATAAACATTTTCATTAAAAACATTTTCGCATAAGAACATTTACGCCCTTCACTAAAAGAATATGCATGCATTCAAAAACCATTTATCAAACATTCATAAAACCATTTGAAAACGTATTCTCAAAACCTTTCGAGGGTTCATGATGGGTCCCCATAAACCGTCATGACCCATAAATCCATTTGGGTCCCCGACCCAAAATCACCATCTTAAAACCATAAATCAATACAGGTGGGAACTCAGCCGAAAACAACACAAGTGGGTCTCAGCCCAAAACCATTCTCCGTGAAATACCAAAACATACAATACCGGGTCTCTGCCCCCAAATCACTTTCTAAAACATAAAACATGGAATACGGGGCCTCCGACCCCTAATCACTTTCATAGTACCACATACGTAAGCATCCGTATAACCCATCCGCGGCACTTCCGAGAAGATGCCAACTCGGGGCACACAGCCACTAGGGAACACATCCCCGATAAATGTCACGATATTCATCTCTCTACTAGTGTGCACACTACCCGGGGTCTCACTCCGAGTCTTCTCCCAGGAATCTCCATCTGGGAGGCTCAATCTCTGGATCTAGTCCGAGCTCTC
The DNA here is from genome assembly GCA_032719365.1 of Prinsepia uniflora. Lineage (NCBI taxonomy): Eukaryota > Viridiplantae > Streptophyta > Magnoliopsida > Rosales > Rosaceae > Prinsepia > Prinsepia uniflora. The sequence continues at coordinate 3,307,190 of CM064871.1, forward strand.
TCTCTGGATCTAGTCCACATATCTCTCCGAAATATGGTCCGGGACCACAACATAATAAGCAATCACCATTCCTGGAACGGGGTCCCTATGGGGATACCCACTCTGGTCTGTGGATCGTGACTCTCCATGTCGACGTCCGGAGGAGACCATATAACATATGGAGGGTTCATATTCATTTTCAAAACACTTTCTTTCTTTCTCAAAACACATTTCAACTAGGTCTCATACCCGATTCATCTCAATAGGATTCCTCGAATCCGATTCAAATCAATTTCACAGGCCTTGGCCTAAATCCACAGTTCAACAGGGTCTCATGCCTGAATTCTCATTTTATAAATCGAACTGGGACTCAAGCCCGATTTTACAATCAATAGGGCCTCAAGCCCGATACCACGACTAACTGGGCCTCAAGCCCGAACCGTAAAGCAACGGGGCCTCAAGCCCGATTTCACAACAAATAGGGCCTCGAGCCCGTTACTAGAGTCAAATGGGCCTCCAGCCTGATATTACAACCAAATGGGCCTCCAGCCCGATATTACAACCAAATGGACCTCAAGCCCGGATCATAAATCAAGGGACCCTCGGTCCAATCGTATAACTCAAATGGACCCTCGGTCTGATTCCTCGTCAAATCAAATGGACTCCAAGTCCGAGAGTTCGTAAATCAAATGGGTCTCATGCCCGATTTCATGTGTCCAAATCCAAAACCAATTCATGAAACCCTCATTGAAAACGTAGCACGTATAAGCATCGTATAAAACTGTAAATCTCGAAATACGTGTGAATACGTAAATCCTAGGCTACCACAAACAAATGCACTCATGGCATCACAAAACATATATTAAAACACTTATAAAACATTTATACATGCATCAATTTCGAAAGAAGGGTCCACTCACAGACCGTCCGAAGTCACGCCTCGATACTCGTGCCATAAGCGTCTCCCGGGCCAATCGTCGCCTCTGGGATTCCCGAACCTGTCCAAATTAATTTAGAGGGTTACTAACTACTTATATAACCCCTCACTAAAGTCCTGTAATTTTCCGGAATTTCTAACTATTTTTAAACGCGAACCTAAACCTTCGGACATCCCAAACTATATCGAAACGATGTCTGATTGACACGAAACCATTCCCAAAATGTTCGTTATATTGAATAGATGAAATAACATGTTGGACACTTCCCCAAAGGATTGGACACACGCCTCACGCGCCCAAGACAGGTCCTGCGCGTGGGCCTCAAGCGCAAGGGCACTATTCATCTTCTTCCTTGAATCAGACCGGTCCCGCCGGTTTGACTGTGCAGTTCGGTCCAGTTGGACCGGCGTGACCGGTCCGGCCCTCTAAACCCCTCATTTTGGTCTGTTTTCATTCCAATTCAATCCTATAATTCCTATTTTCTCATTTCCTATCCAATTCAATCATCAAAACTAACTAAAAACACCTAAATCCTAACTATAATCAAAGGGCCTCACAACCTTGTTTTTCATTTTCTTCCCACAGCTTCCACCGCCGTCTAACCACCAACAAAACCTTATTAGAAACCTCCTAGCAACCTAATAACCATTTCCTAATCATTCAAAATCGACCATAAAGCATAAATCGAAATAAGGATGAAAATGCCTAACTGGGTACGTTCTCGAATTTGTGGCTCCACCGTCCACAGCGGCGCCGTCCTGGCCGGCCACCATCCTCATCTTGTCCTCTCTTCACTCTCTGGTCCTCACAGGATTGATCAAATGGGGTTTGGATTGGATTGGTTTGGGTGGAAGTGAGATTGGATTTGGACGGTTTGGTTGCACGAACAAAGAAATGGAAGGTGAGATGCATGAATATGTTTGGCTGGGCAATGGATGGGTGACACTTGTCACTCATCCATTGGGCTATCCAAAAACCTGGGCCCACTAAAGACAAAACTTCACTTTTTGTCTCATAAAACGTGTCGCCGTAAATAGTCCCCTGGAACTTCCGTGAACCGTAACTTTTCCGTCGAACGTCCGAATTTGACGTGCCGCCTGTCTACGGATTCGTATTGTCTCGATCTACATAACGGTCTTTGGCCCTCGGCCATCGGACCTCCTGGGTCAAAAGTCAACTTTTTACCCAAATTACCAAATTGCCCTCGAACTTCCGAACGTCATAACTTCCTCCTCGAATGTTGGAATCGAGCGTGCCACTTGTCTATGAACTCGTGACGTCACGAACTACGTCACGGTCATCATCCAAAGTCCATTTGACAGCCTGAACGAAAAGTCAAAGATTTGCCCATTCTAGGGGCAAAATTGTCATTTCACCCAAACGTCCGCTAATCCTCGTCTCACAAAATATGTACATGTTAGTTGTATTTATGTACAAACAGATTATATATTGAATTTTTTTTTATATGAGGTTGCCATTTCTAATTAGAAATAACTAAAATTATGCTCTTTGCAGTTTTTTGAAATGCACTAATTATTTAAAAGAATAACTAAATCTAATTAATTAGTCATTTAATGAAAAAAAAAATTAAGAATTTTTAATTAATATCAAGAATTCTCTTAACTTAATTGATGATTTAATAGTGAAATAAATAGATTAAGTGAATTAATGTGAACTCAAAATCACATGTAGTAAAATGATAACATTGAAATCTAATAGTGCATTTTAAAATTGCCTCCAAAACTTTAAAATTGCCTCCTACAACCAGACATCCAATTGTAAACTAGTCTAACAATAATCTAAAAAACACTTATCAAAATCTATCATGATTTCAACATTACTTTTTATTTTTATTTTTTATTATAAGATTATATTGAGGATATATTGAGGATTAGGAAAACATTACTCATATTTGTAATTTTTTTTTTCACTTGCTCATTTTAAAAGTAATATGAGTATCTAATCTAACTTAAAGTGAGATAATTAAAAGCAATAATTCTTCAAAAATACTTTTAAATTTAAAATTTAAAAATTCTTTTTCTTCCTATATTAACTACTATGGTTAATTTTGTATAGTTTAGGGTTTAATTCTTGAATTTTTTGCCAAAATTTAAGAATTAAACCCTATGTTGTACGAGTTTCCACCACCATCTCAAGCCCCACCGCCCCCTACTAAAAAAAAAAATTTCTATACCCTACCGTTGAACTCCAGACAATACGGACTTAATTTGTTATTTTATAGAAAAAAAATCAATTATAACTATATACAATATATATAGTATACATATATAATATTTATTATATGCATAATATAATAAAGGGCCTAGGAGACCAAAGAAATCAAATACTAAGGGGCACATAGGGCAAAGAGGATAAAAGAAAACAATGTTATTTTTAATTATTTAAAGGAATTCTCAATAACTCACTCATCCTCTTTATTAAGATATAAAATGTTAGATTTGGAATGTATTGCTTACAAATTCTGTTTAGAAACTTTTGAATAAAAAAATTCGAGAGAAGGTCTTATTTTGTTTAATATACAAATACTAAAGGTTTTAAATAAAAAAAAAGTTGTTAATTGTGTAACAATAATTTAATCTTTTATTTTAATGGTTGCTTTAATTAAATAAAAATTCAATTTCAATGGAAAAAAAAGAGTAGAATTTTTGTCAAAGGTGATTTGGAAATTAAAATTATGCTAGAATATTTGACAACAGTGTGAAATGAATTTTTATTGGAGAAAATCACCCATAATTAAATCACAAACAGCATATTGTAATGTTTCTTATCTTTTAAGTTTGCACATGATATATGCATTTTTTTTCCATTAATAATAAGTCGTTTTTATACAGGCATAATAGTATGATTTAGTGGTAGTGAATTGCGGCGAATGAGAATCCTACGTCAATGTATGCATTTGTAAACATTTGGTGTGCAGAAAGAATCATTACATGCAGCAATTTATTCTGACCAAATCCAATATTGATGCATCAAATATAATACACCTTCTCCATAGAGATGGATCATGACATCGAAAATATATTATCCTTTCTTTTTCTTATAGTCAGTAGTGAGATAAAGTTGTAAAGTTGGGTACGTTTACTCATAAATAATATAGAAAATAAGTCATTTAGATCTACCATTTATTAACCATCAAAAATTAAAACATTAATAAAATTAATTTCCTTTCTTGTTGTTTATTAATTCTTGTGAGTCAAAATAAAATTCTTTCCTTTTTTTTAGTTGGGGATAAGCCTTATTATCTTCAACCATACTCTTTGATTTAGAATCAGTGATATTTTTAACAAGTTATTAATGCTAATAGTATTGAACTAATAATAAAAAGTAAGATATATATATAACAAAAAGTAATATATACATATACCATATATATATAAGGAATATATACATATACCATATATATATATATATACATACACATATAGGTAAAAATAATTCAATTAGTCGCGATGACAATTTTACCGAAGTTTGTTCGTCTTCAAGCTTTATTTTCTTGTCTATCGTCATGGTGTCTATCATGGTTATGGATTTTAGCATCGTGACGAGTCAAGTTCCTTGTGTAACTCTTGTCTTCATGAGCCTAATCTGCTTTCACAGGGCTTTGACTTGTGATGCGGCCTTGTGAGTTTTGATCGAGCAATTGCAGTCCTCCATTGTAGTGTTGTCAATCACAATGTATTGAAACATCTGGGATATGGTGGGGGCGTGTGGGCACTATTCTCGAGGTATGTTCAACATTGTTTTGATGTAATCGATGTAACGAACATTTTGGCGCAGGTTTCGAGTCGATTGGACACCGTTTCGATATAGTTTCAAGGGTACGAAGTGTTATGTTACGTTTTAAATACGTAATTAAATCTCGTAAAATTGGGGATTGTATTGTGAGGTTACTTAGGATGTTAGTGACCCTTAGTGATGGTTTTTGACATGACTGGTGGTTCCTGGAATTACAGAGGAGCGTACGGCTCAGAATCGAACCGTGTGGACGGTGTGTGAATAGACATTTGTTTTATAAACTATGATGCATGCATAGTAAATGTTTTCCATGATTTGTTGCACGATTTGAGTTGCAATAATTGGATTGATGATTTGATATAATTATTTGGTGATTTTATGGACTTAATAATCAATTTTGGGACACGATTTATGAGAATGGTGAAAATGATGTTTTGGGCGTGGGCCAGGGTTTGAAAATGTTGTTTGACTTGGATTATGAGTAAAAAATGATTATATGGATTTACTTAATGATTTCCGGATGTGATTTTACAGATTTGCATGAAAAGATACTTTGGGCATGAGTCCCTGTTGGAAGTAGTTTGACTTGGGATTGGAGTCACACGTGCGTTGTATTTGATGACGTGATGATATGTGTTGTACTTGGTAATGTGATGACATGTGTTGTATTTGATGATGTGATGGTATGTGTTGTGCTATGATTGTGTACATTGGTACGTGTCCCGACGATGTGAGTGCATTTCCTAGATGTGTCTCGAATGTTGCGGTGGTGTAGTTCTCGAGTACATGTACATCTAGATGTACGTGTGCAGTTCCTGGACATCACTCGGATGTTGCATAAGTGCAGTTCTCGAGTTGGCCTGACATGACCCGTCTTAATCCCCCCGGGGGCAAGGCTTGCTCCCATTTGACGTGTAACTCAAAATACCACAACTATCCTTACTAGGGTTATATTACCACAAATACCCTTACTAGAGTTCCAAAATACACACCGGTGTTTTTAAATACAACAGTAATGTCAGACAAGGGACGAGAGCATTAGGTTCGTACTAATAATACAAATACAAACACCTACCCCGTAGGGTGAATAAAACACAACGGTGCTAATTATGCCTCAGCCTCGGAGTCGGTCCCCTACTCAGTATCTGACAGGACCCGTCCCAACTGGACGTCAAAAACCGTGCCCGGTCCTGCTCCCGTCTGACAAGTCAACAGAAAGTCCGAAACTACCCTTCAATACCTGCCAGACAAGGGAATTTTTGCGCCTGTGCCCGCATATACCTCCACCTCTAGAATAGCCTCGATCAACGCGCCACGACCTGAAGGGTTAACAAAACAGAAAAGGTGTGAGTGGACAAAAATGACTTCTTATAAAAACATTTACCAAAATACATTCTTACCCTCCAGTTTTCACAAACTTGCATGCATATCGTAAAACATGAGTAATAGTATGAAATCATTCAAGTATGAACAGTGGACCGATAAAATCAAAACATATTTTCCCATGGTCCACAAAAACTCATGTTCACCAAATCAGTTTAACATCTCAAAAGTTCACAATTTCTTTAAATCATTTTAACCGCTAAACCACGGTTTCCTCAAAATCATTTTCCATAAACCACGGGACTTATTTCCATATCCTGTTGCTTAGAGTCACGTTTATCCCTGCAACGCGTGCATATCAATAGGCTCAAGGACCGCTCAAAATCCGAGCATCCGCTGCTGTGAACACATCATCAGTCAGCAATCCGTCGCTGGGAAAAACCCTCACCAGCCGACGATCCGGATCTCGTGAACACATCACTTACCGATCCATGTAATCCAGCACATCTGATCTGAGTCAAGCCTCCCCTGGGCTGCAAGACAAAGATCGTGCTACGTGACCTCTTCGGGGTAAACACTTCCATCCCGAAGGCGAGCGTTATCTCCAGGGTGCACTCCGGGGAAAAACATATTTTCTCCCGAAAGCCCTAAATATCCGCAACATATCACCATCACAAAAACCAGTGAAAAACAGTTGCATTAAAAACCAAATCATATATCAACACAGGGTCTCAGCCCCAAGTCCCGATTTACTTTATAAATCCGAAAATCATCAATATCATCATGTCATCACATGGAAATACAAATCCAATCAAAATCACAATTCCATTGGGTCTCAAGCCCAAAATATCAATATTACGTAAATCCGTGCAACCGTAAACCCGAGTTGCCACGATCACGTAAATCCATGAAATCAATCACTGACTCATAATCCGAGTCCAAATATCATTTTCAACTTCCTGACTCAAAACCCGAGTCAAAACATCATTTATATCAAATCATATAATAAAGCATTTTAAATCATATATGCATGCATCACAGTTAGAAAACCAAAAGTCCACTCACACACACCGTTCAAAACGGTTCGTTTCCGAGCTGCACGTTTTTCCGTAGAATCTGGAAATCACAACTCCTGCCCAAAATCATTATAGAGGGTTACTAACATCTCAAAATACATCATATAATTTTCCCCAATTTTTCCGGAATTTAAATACGTATTTAACTCGTAAAACAAAACTTCGGATACGCGGAACATTATCGAAACAATATCCGATTTCACCGAAATCAACGTCAAAATGTTCGTTACACTGAGAGGATCAAAAGTCATGTTGACCTCACCTTGAGACTAGGCCGGACGCGCCCTCACGCGCCGCCGTGAGTGGCTGCGCGTGAAACCCACGCGCCAGCTACAGTGTCGTCGTTCAAGCCCGTTTGTCTGGTAAACGGGTCGTTCAACCCGCGATCAGACCCGGCTGGTTTTCAGTCAATTCCACACTGTTTTCATCAATTGAGCATCCAGTTAGTTTCGTTATAAGTTCAATTAGGGTTCTGTAACCTTAATTACTTGAAACATTACCTCAATCCTCACGATCAAGGATGAACAATCGAAGAACCTCCGGCCACTGTTCATCAGTCGAATTACCTCAATTCCACAAGATTTCCCCAAATTGATTCATCAGGAAGCTTCATTGATCACAGGTAAACCTTTCCCCCAACTCAATTGGATCAAATCATTGCTCAATCCTCACGACTCAAACTCGAACATCCGAACAGTGTGCAACCATGGAGTTTCCACCTTGGCCACTGATTCCTCCCAATTGACGAACCCAGAAGCATCAATGGACCATGAGGAATTGTTTCCCCACCTCAATTTCGTCGTTTGATCACGCATTGATCACGACTCAAGCTCGATATCTCCCACTGTTACCAAACCCGTTCAGAGCCAATTGGGCATGAATTCCTCTCGTTTTTGATTTGAAACAATTCGTCTCAACCTCAGGAAGCTATTTCCAAAGTCCAATTCGATCATCACAGCTCAATTCGACCAATTTGATTTTTCCTCCAAATTTTCTAAAACCCGAAATCCCAGTCCTCAGCTCTCAATTAATCCCTCGTTTTTCCCAGTTCAATTCACTCTCAAATGCTCACACTTTGGTTCAGAAATGGAAGAGAATTGGAGGTTGGGAGAAAACTGATTTGTGGGTTGTACACGGTTGAAGAAAATATGGGAGGTTAATGGAAATTAGGATTAATTAATTAATTTAATATAATAAAACATAATAATTAGGTCTCCCCCAAAATCATGGATCCATGTTTTGTGCCTGATTTTAAGGGATGAGTGACACTTGTCACTCATCCAAGTGTGCTCAGTCACCGAGTACTGTTCATTATTAAAATATTATTTTATTCCCGGTTCGTTCGGTTAATCGAGCCCGATTCCGTGACCATAACTTCGTCGTCGAATCTCCGATTTCGGCATGCCGCCTGTCGTTGGATTCGTATCGACGAGACCTACGTAACGGTCCTTGGCCCTCGTCCGTTGGACTTCCCGGCCAAAAAGTCAACATTTGGCCCCTACTATGCCAAATTACCAATATACCCCTCAACTTCCGAACATCATACCTTTCTCTACGAATGTCGGAATTGAACGTGCCACCTGTCTATGAACTCGTGACGTCCCGAACTACGTCACAGTCATCGATCAAAGTCCATTTGACCGCCCGAACTAAAAGTCAACATTTTACCCACGCCAGGGGCAAAACGGTCATTTTTCACGTTTCGTCCGATTTCACTCAACGAATCCCCGATAGTCATTCTAATTCGTAATTAATTAATATTCAATCCCGATATTCGGGACGGGTCATTACAACCTTCCCTCCTTAAAGAATTTCGTCCCCGAAATTCCAACTATTCGTATTCCACAACTACCTCGTGGAGAACAAATGGCCACACAACACGTATACACCTGTACACCCACTAGCCAACACAGAACTCGTCTGCACTCAGACGTCACATCACAGATGCACGTCGTACTGACTACACTCGACTACCTCGAATGAAATTGATTACCAGAAATTGGCAATGTCACTGTTAAGCTGACTCCTTCAGCTTGACAGCCCCACATACTCACTAATGTACCCTGATCTTCGCTCTCATAGAGAGTCACCAAATTCACTAGTCAGTCCAAGCCGACACCACAAGCCAAACTGTCACTACCAAGCTTTACCACCCTAGTAAAGCGCCAATCAGTACTAAATCAGTGACAACACATCATACTACAACGTCCGTCAATGTAGCATATGATCATCAACATGATCTCCCCTCGCAGGGCAAACTCAATCTTGCGACAAATACCTACAGTAGTTACCACAATTGTCACCCCCTCAGCGATCCCAGATGCTGGTAAGGTCACGACAAGGTAACATCTCGCCGCAAAGCAACTTGCGGTCACACCAACCACCAACTCACTCATCCTGAGTATACGCATACCGTCATCACACTCAATCAGACGGTGCATCTGGAACACGTTGAACACAAGCCTAGCAGTAATCACACCACTCAACACTAGAGTTATACTAGCCAACCTTGGCTAAGAGCTCCTGCTCAAACAATCACTGTAATCATCAGAATCATTCTGCCCAGTGCATCGTGTTCAATGTCCAGTTCACGTTTACAACCAAAACCAATGGTATTGGAACTAAGCCAAACACCAACACGTTTATCGACACAACACTGGTACATCCCATGTACCGTCACTAGGTATCAAGTACCCTCGTCCAAACGATACCGTACATCGTACACCAAGCATGATCCTACAGCTGGACCCCAGTACTCGACCCATAGACCTATATGGTCGATCCCAAACCAGGTAAGGCAAAAGTAAAAAGCCTGAGGGTTTTTGCTAACATCGACAATCCTTGTCCTATGCTACCCAACACACCTCGCCAAATGACAACACTCAAAATGACACATCAACGTGTCCACAGGGAAAAACACCGAGTTCTCCCGGGATTCATATCAACCCCGGCCACCACAAGTCTGCAAAATACCGTACCCCAAACCACGTACAAGGTACGTACATCTATCCCTTGACCAGACTACAACCACCTAGGTCATAGCCAAACACGTTCCAATAACGGAGTCCATTTGCCCAAACCAGCAAGAGACAAATCGAAACTCCACCAATCAGCTAGTTTCAATACCAAATCCGAATCCGCAATTTCGTAAGAAATCCCGAATCCAAATCCATACATCACAGTTTTTAATTCATGTCCAAATCCGAATCCGAAATCATTATTCCGTAAGCTAGCGTTTGGAATAATCATTCCGCACCCAAATCCGGTATTCCACTTTCAAGTTCCTGAATCGAATCCTGAATCGTCACCCAGAAATTCGATTCCAAAACCAGAAATCTGGTTCACGTCCACTCGGACACACCAAAACCGAACCTATCGGTTACCAGTTCAAGAGAGTAACACATTACATCTGATGGACTTCATAAGGAAGCCAATCCCATCCGTCACAACTCTAAGGCTGAACAAATTCAACCCCGTCTGAACCCTACTCGCTCGAGTAACATACCATAAGGGGCTCCACTTCGAAAAGAAGTTTCAGTCCCGTCATTTATGACTCACATACCGACGTAAGAGTGATAAACTCTCACCCAATCTGGACCATCGAAATCACGACCCAGATCCATTTCGACGTTAGCCAACCGTGAACATCACGATCCTAGATCGTCACAATGCCCAACGTCCACGACATCACAAACCCGATCCACCTAGGATCCACACAGTCAACAACTAGGAACCACAGGGTCTTACACCCTTACTGATTACCTCGTATCTATCCTTGCCATCCCACCTAGGGAAAACCAAGGATGATCCAAAACAATGACACCAATATTCATCCTACGTGGATGCAAACAAAACTCACTGCACTCCCCATGCCAGGTAACCCAACATTGTCTGCCACCCAGCAGAAAATAAGAAATCACCCCTGATGACTTCAGAATACCTAATCCCCATGCGGAAAACCCGCAATCCTCTTCAAACACACCCTCTCATGATTCCGTAGGTCCAACCATGTTGGAACCATCGGACTCGGACACCAACCACGTGTCCCCTTTGGACTGGTTACGGACACATACCCAACTCGACGAAGTCACAACCCGACTCGTGACCCATCGTCAGCACCACACCGGCACCCACACCAGTACACAGACAACAGTATCAGTATGAGCACACCGGGTGCAAAACTGACAACCCTGGATCTCCGCTCATAACAAGCGACGACCCCGTACCTCTGCTCGAATAGGAGAAACTCTGCCTCCTTCGCACCTAACAACTCTGGGTACAGTCACCCTGACAACTCATGTGAGAAAAAGAAACGTCCCCTGACGTCCCCCCCGATTCTCAACAACCACTCTCGGTATGAGTGCCTGCCACAGACTTGTGCAGACCCAACCATCAGACATCACTATCGAGACTCCACATCCAATGGAATCAAGTACTCGTACGACTACCCTGTATCCCCACTCTGGGATTCCTTCGACAAGTACCAACCCCGACTGTGGATTGCAGTTCCACCACTAAAGCTGACATGACTAGACCTGACACAATCGTCACTCGGTCTTGACTTCGAAAAGTCATTAAGAGTCAAACCACCCGCCAGCACACATTTCCGAACCAAACATTCCACCTTAGGTTCCGCGATTACTACCTAGGGTCCCTCAAAACCCGACAGCTCCTGAGACTTAAGATATTACCATGACTCATCTCGAGTCCTAACTGAATTCTTGCCCCAATCATCCACGCCATCCCTGGCATACCCGGTCACCAAGCAAATTACCGCTGGTGAACCACATCAATACCACATTCCAAACCTAGGATTACCCCTAACACACTCTAGACGTTGGGAACTCACATTTCGCACAAGGAATTACTGAGAATAATCTCATCCTGGGCCCAACCTACCCAATTGTGCTACCTTCCAAGCCTCTGGATCCAGCAAATCCTAGGACCCACAAGAATACCGATTCGACAATTAGTAAGCCGTAGCTACACAAATTAATATCTGACCCACAAACCAAGGTCAATTACATTCCGAGATTCATCACAAGGTCTCAAATACCCTACTATACCCATCTCACTACCAGGTCGCGCACGAGGCTCACATTCCGGAGGTATGGCATGGCAACAGCATCAGCAACCTAGTGCTCTGATACCAATTTGACAGGACCCGTCCCAACTGGACGTCAAAAACCGTGCCCGGTCCTGCTCCCGTCTGACAAGTCAACAGAAAGTCCGAAACTACCCTTCAATACCTGCCAGACAAGGGAATTTTTGCGCCTGTGCCCGCATATACCTCCACCTCTAGAATAGCCTCGATCAACGCGCCACGACCTGAAGGGTTAACAAAACAGAAAAGGTGTGAGTGGACAAAAATGACTTCTTATAAAAACATTTACCAAAATACATTCTTACCCTCCAGTTTTCACAAACTTGCATGCATATCGTAAAACATGAGTAATAGTATGAAATCATTCAAGTATGAACAGTGGACCGATAAAATCAAAACATATTTTCCCATGGTCCACAAAAACTCATGTTCACCAAATCAGTTTAACATCTCAAAAGTTCACAATTTCTTTAAATCATTTTAACCGCTAAACCACGGTTTCCTCAAAATCATTTTCCATAAACCACGGGACTTATTTCCATATCCTGTTGCTTAGAGTCACGTTTATCCCTGCAACGCGTGCATATCAATAGGCTCAAGGACCGCTCAAAATCCGAGCATCCGCTGCTGTGAACACATCATCAGTCAGCAATCCGTCGCTGGGAAAAACCCTCACCAGCCGACGATCCGGATCTCGTGAACACATCACTTACCGATCCATGTAATCCAGCACATCTGATCTGAGTCAAGCCTCCCCTGGGCTGCAAGACAAAGATCGTGCTACGTGACCTCTTCGGGGTAAACACTTCCATCCCGAAGGCGAGCGTTATCTCCAGGGTGCACTCCGGGGAAAAACATATTTTCTCCCGAAAGCCCTAAATATCCGCAACATATCACCATCACAAAAACCAGTGAAAAACAGTTGCATTAAAAACCAAATCATATATCAACACAGGGTCTCAGCCCCAAGTCCCGATTTACTTTATAAATCCGAAAATCATCAATATCATCATGTCATCACATGGAAATACAAATCCAATCAAAATCACAATTCCATTGGGTCTCAAGCCCAAAATATCAATATTACGTAAATCCGTGCAACCGTAAACCCGAGTTGCCACGATCACGTAAATCCATGAAATCAATCACTGACTCATAATCCGAGTCCAAATATCATTTTCAACTTCCTGACTCAAAACCCGAGTCAAAACATCATTTATATCAAATCATATAATAAAGCATTTTAAATCATATATGCATGCATCACAGTTAGAAAACCAAAAGTCCACTCACACACACCGTTCAAAACGGTTCGTTTCCGAGCTGCACGTTTTTCCGTAGAATCTGGAAATCACAACTCCTGCCCAAAATCATTATAGAGGGTTACTAACATCTCAAAATACATCATATAATTTTCCCCAATTTTTCCGGAATTTAAATACGTATTTAACTCGTAAAACAAAACTTCGGATACGCGGAACATTATCGAAACAATATCCGATTTCACCGAAATCAACGTCAAAATGTTCGTTACACTGAGAGGATCAAAAGTCATGTTGACCTCACCTTGAGACTAGGCCGGACGCGCCCTCACGCGCCGCCGTGAGTGGCTGCGCGTGAAACCCACGCGCCAGCTACAGTGTCGTCGTTCAAGCCCGTTTGTCTGGTAAACGGGTCGTTCAACCCGCGATCAGACCCGGCTGGTTTTCAGTCAATTCCACACTGTTTTCATCAATTGAGCATCCAGTTAGTTTCGTTATAAGTTCAATTAGGGTTCTGTAACCTTAATTACTTGAAACATTACCTCAATCCTCACGATCAAGGATGAACAATCGAAGAACCTCCGGCCACTGTTCATCAGTCGAATTACCTCAATTCCACAAGATTTCCCCAAATTGATTCATCAGGAAGCTTCATTGATCACAGGTAAACCTTTCCCCCAACTCAATTGGATCAAATCATTGCTCAATCCTCACGACTCAAACTCGAACATCCGAACAGTGTGCAACCATGGAGTTTCCACCTTGGCCACTGATTCCTCCCAATTGACGAACCCAGAAGCATCAATGGACCATGAGGAATTGTTTCCCCACCTCAATTTCGTCGTTTGATCACGCATTGATCACGACTCAAGCTCGATATCTCCCACTGTTACCAAACCCGTTCAGAGCCAATTGGGCATGAATTCCTCTCGTTTTTGATTTGAAACAATTCGTCTCAACCTCAGGAAGCTATTTCCAAAGTCCAATTCGATCATCACAGCTCAATTCGACCAATTTGATTTTTCCTCCAAATTTTCTAAAACCCGAAATCCCAGTCCTCAGCTCTCAATTAATCCCTCGTTTTTCCCAGTTCAATTCACTCTCAAATGCTCACACTTTGGTTCAGAAATGGAAGAGAATTGGAGGTTGGGAGAAAACTGATTTGTGGGTTGTACACGGTTGAAGAAAATATGGGAGGTTAATGGAAATTAGGATTAATTAATTAATTTAATATAATAAAACATAATAATTAGGTCTCCCCCAAAATCATGGATCCATGTTTTGTGCCTGATTTTAAGGGATGAGTGACACTTGTCACTCATCCAAGTGTGCTCAGTCACCGAGTACTGTTCATTATTAAAATATTATTTTATTCCCGGTTCGTTCGGTTAATCGAGCCCGATTCCGTGACCATAACTTCGTCGTCGAATCTCCGATTTCGGCATGCCGCCTGTCGTTGGATTCGTATCGACGAGACCTACGTAACGGTCCTTGGCCCTCGTCCGTTGGACTTCCCGGCCAAAAAGTCAACATTTGGCCCCTACTATGCCAAATTACCAATATACCCCTCAACTTCCGAACATCATACCTTTCTCTACGAATGTCGGAATTGAACGTGCCACCTGTCTATGAACTCGTGACGTCCCGAACTACGTCACAGTCATCGATCAAAGTCCATTTGACCGCCCGAACTAAAAGTCAACATTTTGCCCACGCCAGGGGCAAAACGGTCATTTTTCACGTTTCGTCCGATTTCACTCAACGAATCCCCGATAGTCATTCTAATTCGTAATTAATTAATATTCAATCCCGATATTCGGGACGGGTCATTACAGTATCACCACCTGGAGAGCCACGAAAACAGTCAAAGTGTGAGTGGACCAAATCATATATATATGTTTCTATACATATACATATATCTATACATGCATACATCTGGACGCAACCATTAGTGAAACATAATATATATATATAACTCATCCTCGACATCCCAGATGTCCAACCACTATCTGTCACGATTTCTCTACAGTACGCATACTACTCAGGGTTTCATCTCCGAGTCTACCCCCAGGATCTACGAGGCCTGGGGTGAACCTGCCTCAGACCCTAACATATCCGAGATGATATCATAACTCGTACTTCTGATCCTGAATTCCTCCTCGGAGTCGCTAATCTCAAGCAGTGGATCGTGACAACTCCAAGATCATCAACGTCTGGAGGAGACTAATCCGTACATACAAGAGGGTATATATATATATATATATATATATAAGTGTGAAAACATGCAATTCAGTAATATCATCTTTGAAATTCGTCTTTCCTGAAATCTAAACAACCACTGTTTAAAACTGAGATTAAGCCTGAAACCTTCTAAATCTGTGTCCAGAATCCATTTCTTAAAACTTGTTCCTCGAAAATTGCTCATACTGGATCACCGGTTAAATCATTTGAATCAATCTTTCTTTCAAAACTCTGTTGACCCCAGAACCTGAGTCAATCGGTCACCAAATGGGTCTCAAGCCCGAAAACCTCATTTCACGTAAATCCGTAGTATAGTTCATGACCAATGAATCGAGTATATAAATTCCATGATTCAAAAACATTTAACATAAGTCATTTAGAAAACATATAAAATGGTTATACATGTATTTCAGTATAAATCAACCAGTCCACTCACACTTAGTCCTTGATGCGCTAACGAATATCCTAAACCTGTCTCGAAACTAAAAAAGTCTTCGGACCTGTCCAAACACATCCAAAGGTCACTAATTGACCTCACTAGGTCTAACATTAAACCCTAAAACAAAACCGGCCGGGAACGCATCCCGAACCCGCTTCACGAGGCTTCAAATGTAACGACCCGTCCCGAATATCGGGATTTAATAATATTTAATTGTGATTTACTAATCTGGGATTAGTTGGGCGATTTCGGACGAATTGTGCAAAATGACCGTTTTGCCCCTAGGCGTGGGCAAAACGTTGACTTTTAATTCGGATGGTCAAATGGACTTTGACCGATGACCGTGACGTAGTTCGGGACGTCACGAGTTCATAGACAGGTGGCACGTTCGATTCCGACGTTCGTGGTGGAATTTATGATGTACGGAAGTGTAAGGGTATTTTCGTAATTTGGACGAAAGAATGGGGGATGTTGACTTTTTGATCGGGAGGTCCGATGGCCGAGGACCGAGGACCGTTAGGAAGGTCTCGATGCCCTGAGTTCGTAGACAGGCGGTACGCATCAATCGGGGTCCGTATGACCGAGTTACGGGTCAGGACGCGTGAGGGGCATTTTGGTAATTTTCTGCACAAGGGCAGAATTGTAATTTCGCACGGGGTACTGTTTCATTGAACAGCCGTGAAGGTGGATGCTTTGTGCGATCGATCCCACGATTTGTTTATCAATTAATTGACTTAATTGGGTCAGTTTGAGGTGGAATTTCAAATGGGGTTGAGTTGGCATCGATTGCACGACATGGGCACTGGGTTTTCTATTGTTTTCGGGTCAGTGCAGGGGAACATTACACAGTGGATTTTGGACACTTTTGGATGCCTTTAACGGCTGAATTGGATTAAAGGAATGGAATATATGTCGTGTGGGTTACTCTGGGATTGAGAATGAAAGGAAATGAGGGAAATTGATGCTGGATTTCTCTGAAAACCCGAAACTGGGTTCTGGGAAATTCAAATTCGAACTTCCAGTTTTAGGCCAGCCCAAGCCTAATTGATGATGGATTGAGCTTCCTGGAACTTCAACGAGTCGAACCAGATCAAATGGGGCAAGCTTTGGGGCTCCTAAGGCCGTGGACGGACGAGGTGGACGGCCGGAAGAACTCAAGCTTGAGTTGTGGTGTTTGAGGTAATGTCGTGTTCAATTAATCATGCTAATTGGTTCGTTTTAATCCTAATAAGCTTCCTGTGAAGTTAATTTGGCAATGGTTGAGGATTGGAGGAGTTTTGGTGATTGACCCGTTTTGGGTGATCACGGGTTGATGGTTGGTTTAAGGAATGGTTGATGATGATCGATGTCACAGACCTGAAATTCATTGGTTAATGATTGTTGTAGGATCAAGAACGGATTGAATTGATGTCGAATTGGGTGTGATTGAGCCGGATCCTATCACGGGTAATCAGACCCGTTTACCAGTCATTCGGGTGAAGGTGGTGACTGTAGCAGTCACTGTAGCAGGCGCGTGGCTTTCACGCGCAGCCACTCACGGCGGCTCGTGACGGCGCGTGGGCATGAATCTCGAGGTGAGGTCAACATGACTTTTATCCTATACAATGTAACGAACATTTTAGCGTTGGTTTCGTGTCGATCGGATCCCGTTTCGTTATTGTTCGGGATGTCCGAAGGTTTTAAATCGAGTTTAAAATACTTAAAAATTCGGGAAAATTACGGGACTTGAATAGGATGTTAATGATGAGGTTAGTAATCCTCTAATGTGTTTTGAATAGGATTGGGAGTCCCGGTGTTAGTGGTGTGGCCCGGGAAGGCCTATGGCATGCGTATCGAGGCGCTCGGTTAAACGGTCTGTGAGTGGACATTGGTTTTATAAATTCGATGCATGCATAACTGTTTCATGATTGTTATAATTGGGATTATATGATTTATTTTGGATATCAGTAAATTTATATGTTTTCACGCATTTCGAGGCGATTTACGTGTTTGCACGTGAATCGAGGTTTTCTGGATTTGCACTGATTTCCATAAATATGGATGGATATGATTTCATGAAACGGTTACGGATTTGATAAAGTGAAATCGGGCCAGGGGCCCAGTTAATTTGTTAATCGGGCCAGGGGCCCAATTGAATTATGAAATCGGGCCAGGGGCCCAGTTAACTTATGAATCGGGCCAGGGGCCCAGTTGACTTATGAAATCGGGCCAGGGGCCAAGTTGACTTATATATGTGATTTCGGGTCGGGAACCCTAAAATGGAATTGAATAAACTATTTCGGATTTGATTCAACTATTTGGACTTATGACGGTTTTATGGAAATTCGGGGCAGGGCCCTTGTGATATTTTGGAAATGAACAATAAAAATGTGTTCCATAAAACCATCTCGATATGAGGATATTTATATCTTGGTCTCCTCCAAGTGTCGGGGACACTGGAGAAGTCACGGTGCATTGCCTGCAAGGGCTAATTGTACGGAGCTACCGGACCGTATAGTGATCCAGGAGCAGGATTGCTAGACGTCATGGACGTCAGACATCGGGGATGTCAGAAATATGGACCCGGTGAGACCCCGGGCAGCACGCGTTGCTTAATACCGTGAGATATGACGTCTGGAACGTCAAGCGTCTAGGACGCTAGGCATCGGGGATGCCGGAGATGGAAAAATAATAAATGAATATTACTGGATTGATGAAATAACTCTTGGATTGACTTTTGGAATTTGAAACTATGCTTTGGTTTCCGGGCTAAGGCCCTAATGGTTATTTCTAAATAAATATGGGATTATTGGTTTTTGGTGCATGCATATGATTTTACTGAGGGGCATAAATGTCTTATAAATGTTTTTAACAGACTTGTTTATTTTTGTCCACTCACAGCTTTTGTTTTTAATGCCCTTCAGGTTGATTCCGGATACGACTGCAGCAGAGACTTGAGCATCGCACACCTCCTCCATCGATCCTTACGCACTCTGGAAGCCCGTTTGGGCAATGGCAATCGGTTATCCCTTGTCTGACGCCTCTTGTCAGACGGGAGCACGTCACATTCCATGGTAATCCCGGGGGGATTGGGATGGGTCGTGTCATCAAACCTCAATTTGACCTATCAAACGGTCTCGGATTGACACGAAACCAGCATCATTGGATTCCTAACGTCGAAACCTTGAAAATTGTGCTAGTACCTATCAAAATTCAAAACCACGTGCCCTCACGTGAGGGTCAACGCGTCTGGTCAAAAGTTAACAGCCAACGCTGCTGACATCAGTATGACGTCACTGTTGACGTCAGCATAACGTCATCTGAAAATGTCAAACTGACACGTGTCAGGCTCTTACAGGTGCCACGTGTCATGCTTTGATAGGTGCCACATGTTATCAGCACACTGGTCCACGTCACTGACATGTCAGTGACACGTGGCACCCTCTAATTGGGTCACGTCACTAAGATGTCAATGCTGACTGTACACTGACATGTGACACGTGTCATGCTCTGAGTGGTCCACGTTTTCTAACAGCCTGACAGGTGATGACGTCTCCTGGTGACATCATCACCACTAACCTCTCGACGGGTCTGCAATCGGGTCGCCCAAACCCGTGAGCCCGACTCGGCTGTAACTCGCTCATATTTGAGCCGTTTTCAAAACCGTTTCGTCCTACTGGATCGTCTAGGTCTCTAGGTTGGATCTATGGGTTCAAATTCAGCTAAAACACATAAAATTCGTACCTTAAGTCAAGCAACAATGGAGGCCTATTTTCCTGTCCAGTTCCCCGTCAATCCTAACACCATCGTGTCTGGTTCTGGGCTTCAATCAACTCGTACTAGCCCTACAGAATGTTCTGGGTCCTTAGACTCACTTAACCAGGCCCAAAAATCCAAACCCAAACTTGACTCGATCATGAGGATTTCGGGTTTTACCTGTGAACGTGTCTCCTCCGCCGTGCGCCGCTGTTCTCAGCCCTCAATCGTCGTCCAACACTCTCTCAGTCACTCCTCAGACTCACTAAAAGAAGATGAAGGTTTAAGGAAGGTGGTCGATGGCTCTCTGTGTGTTTGCACAAAGTGGGTTGACTACGCCCAAACTACACATTAAATTGAACATGTAATTCGAGTGTTATGCAATTTAAACCTTTTTTGTGTAGATGTAATATTGGTAAATAGGGATCGTTCTTAACCAGAGAAATTAGGGAACATTAATAATGTGTTAGTGGGAGATGAATAAAAGAATAATGAATTAAAGAATTAAATAATCAAAAAATTAATAAATTAAAGAATAGATGAATCAGAGAATAAAGAAATAAAAGAATCAAAGAATGAAGAATTAACAGAATTAAAGAATTAAAGAATTAAAGAATTAATTAATCAAAGAATCAATAAATTAAAGAGTAAAGGAATAAAAAAAATAAAAAAAATACAAGAATACAAGAATAAAAGAATAAAGAATAAAAATAGGGGTTTTGAAAAGGTTTGTAATCATGCAAATGAGTCAAAGCATAAATAAACTAATTTTACTTCTACTCTAATTTATGTACAAGTGACCTTCTTAAAGCACATATCTTACCAACACTCTAATAATTGCAAATATTAAAACAATCACGAAATTTTACCTTAATCGTCTCAATTACCTTTATACATTTTTCAATATTATAAATGCACCGACAACGGATAACACTTACAACATGATTGACCTTTTGTTTTTTACTGAATGCACCAACAACGATCAACATTAAGTCTCTTCAATTCTATTCTAAGTGCACCGACAGCGGATAAAACACTTAACATTAAATTGAAGTATGAAGCACTAAAATGTATAAAATAACTAAAATTCATAAAGTAAGACACATGGAGATTGCATTTAACACTTACAAATATTAGTAAGAAAATACCTCACATATATTGAACTATAATCAAAACCAATAACAAAAATGAGAGTTTGAGTAAATGGAGAGTAATTGTTACACTTTCAAGGTGGATGAAAACAATGGATAGTTATTCACACGATTCTCCGACAGCGGACGGAACCTTATGAAGATGGAGGAAATAAACTTGGGAAATATGGACTCAAACTCTAAACTTTGTATTGGAAATAGTTTGCCAAAGTTTCTCTTAAGGAAGGCTCAAATGTGTGCCTCAAAGAAGGTGTGTTTCATCAAGTGAAATGAAACCCTATTTATAGGTGGAAAAAGCTACCAAAAATAATATAAAAATACAATAAAAAATGTTAAATAATGGAATGATGAGTAATAAAGATTTGTGATGACGTTTAGAAGTGGTTTTAGTTGTAAAGTTGCAAAATTGGGTTGGAAAGTGGCTAGAAATTGGGTGGAAGTGCTGGAACTGTGTTCAGCAGAGAGCAGCTGAAAAGCAAGTCCAAAATTCGGCCAGAAGCGACTGAAGAGATGCTGTGGAAGTCGGCAGGCGTGCGTTGAGGCTGTGCAGCAGAAGTCGGCAAGCGCGCGCCGATTAGAAGACAGGTTCCTCGGCCAGCGCGCATCGAAGGTCTGATGGGCTGGGCGAGTTGCTGGGCTGGCTGGGCTGACTCCTGGGCTGGGCTGCTTGGATTTTTAGAAATGGGTTGGGCTGCACAGAATTAATTAATTTATTTATTTATAACAAAATTAATAATTCCACCGAATTTCGTCTATAATTTCTTCGTTATAATTCCGATCGGGACAATTCTTTCGCCAAAATGCTCCAAATTACAAATTTTATTTATCTAAACAGAAAAATCACAAAATAAATTATTTTATCAATTTATTTAATATTTTAATATTAAAAGTCAAGTATAAAGGGTATAAAATAATATAAAACAATGCTTATTTGAGGACCTATCATGGGTACACGGTTCAAATGAGCAAAAATGGAAAGGAAGGCAGATACATGCACCCCCAATCTTTTAGGTAAGTGGGCCAGTTAGATGAGTGACACTTGTCACTCATTTGATTGAAGTCATTTCCTAATTTATTTTCCTAAAATATCTTGAATTTCCAGAGTGAATTGTTACAATTTAGTTAAATAAGTTTAAAAAATGAGAGAGTATATTGAAGCATATCAAACACCAAGCAAACCATCAAACAAGCAAATCAAACCGAAAGCAAAATTGTATGTTAGCTTAACCACTTTGTAATCCAATATGCCAATTAATTATATTGCAATTACTAGTAATTATTTGGTTTAAACATTATTTCCTCTTGTTATACAACGAAATGGAAGGAGAGTATTACATAATACATATTAGATATTAACATCATTTTTATAAGAAGTGATTTCCTGATTGTATTGTTATTACCTTTTTAATAGAAAAGTGACCGTTAAAATAAAAAGAATAATGTATAAGAAGAAAAGAAGAACGTGGAACTCAACTCATTTTTTTATATATACAATGATGTATAGATGTTGTAGACTTGTAGCCCAAAAAAGATTGCATATGGAATAGATAATATGTATTAGATTAATCACGCATATGCCATCCGTTTCAATGGATATCAAGGTCATTTTTCGTATTCTCAAAAAAAAAAAAAAAAAAAAAAAAAAAGGCTTTTCATACTTAAGAGTCCCACATGCATAGCATGCGGGTTTAGTGTTCGTACGTCGCTCGTTTCTTTCCTTTTACATAATAAATTTTGTATCCCTCGAAAACGTCTCAATTAATTATTCTTATGGTTTCGAATCCCACCATTATGTGAAAGCTTTTTTCCCTAAAATTAAGGCATAATAATACTTTTTATTTATTATTATATTTTTTTTCCTTTCTATTTTTGTGTAAATTTGAATTTTGATCCTTCATTTTATAAAAAAAAATACAAAATTCATTACGACTTCAATCTTATTGACTCTTTTTCTTTTTTTTTTTTTGCCTCTAGTAATGAGAGTTTTATTTCTAAAAGTGTCTCTTCTAGGGTTTACAGTCAAACTTTGCTTTTTCTACATCGATGGCGTATCCAATTATCAGGCAGTGGCGGCCGCGGTCGTTATTTTGCTTTTGTGTGTATACACCAGGACAGAAAGCATGGACTACGATGAACTTGGACGGCGATTTGGTGAGCGGCTTTGACTCTCTAACCGGGAAAGGTGCGAAGTCCGGGTGAAGTTGGAAGAAGCCAATGATATCCCCATGGAATTCCAGTTTTGTATTGTGGCTGAGGTGCTCTTTGTAATGTTCTTGAAATTTGAGAAAAGTGAATTTGAAAATTTAAGTAAAAATGACGGTTTCACCCTTATAAGGTCAAAATAGTTAAATTTTTTACCTGAACATCTTTTAGACGATTCGTGAGGACCATTACGTAGACCTCAGAATTCTGAATCCGTAGATAGACGGCATGTTGAAATTGGAGATCGAATGGGTTTGATACATGTCAAATTCGGTTAGGGGCATTATGGTAATTTTATCACAAAAGGTATTTTGGTAATTTTACATATGAGATATTGTTTGATGGTGACTTTTGTCTAGAAAATTCTGGTCCTTTCCATCCCTAATCTTCCACCGACCTACATATATATATGTATATATATATATATATATATGTGTGTGTGAAATTAGGGTGTGGGTGGAATTGGGTGGGGAGGAGCCGAAAGTGAAAAAAAACTCACCAACCAACTAACCCGCGAAGGAAAATGATAGAGAAGAGAGAGAGCATCGAGGAAAGAAGAAGAGGAAGGAAGTAACCAATGTGAACCAGAGAGGGATATAGGGAAAACAGTGAGGAAAAAACCAAGGAAAACACGAGTCCTTATTTCGGGTTTTGGTTATGAGATAGGAAAGTCAAAAACAGGAATTCCAGTGTCCTTTTGGAGTCCCTAAGATTGTTTTAAACATTTAAGAATGGTGGTTTGCACACAGGAATAGACTCATAAGCAAGTCTAAGTTAGGTCGTGATGTGAAGATCGATAACCAAGAATTCAAGGTAAGATATTTCTGTTTTGAGGTTTCAGAACCTTTTCTGGATGTGTTTCAAGTGGATTGAGCGATGAAATGATGAAAAAAGGTGCGGTCGGGTCAGGTCACCGGGTCAGGCGACCCGATTTGCATACCCGTTCAAGGTTGCAGGCGACTATGCCTACGATTGCAACTGCAGGCGCTTGAGGCCCAGTCGCAGGGAATGAGGCCCCGTATCTCTATGTTTCACCAACAAAAAGTTCATGTTCTCAATGATGCGGGTCCAACGGTACAGTTTTTAAGACGATCAGATATCATCTATGGGCAGTTTTGATTGTCCGAGGGTTGATGCTTTATTTAAGTTCGTTTAAAATCCCAAAAAATTGAGGGATAACAATATGAGTTATTTGGGATAATTAGTGGCCTTAAAAGTGAATAATGACTAGCGGGATAGATTCAGAAATTATGGGAAAACGTGCATATTGGACTGCATGGACAATGTGTGAGTGGACTTTTCCTTCCTTTAAACTATTGTGCATGCATATTTTCATGTCTTAAATGTTTTATTATATGATTTGCATGATGATGGTTTGATTATGATTTTAACATGATTTTTGGAGATTTTACGGAAAAAAAAATTAAATGCACGTTTTACGAGAATATTTCACACATATTGTGTTTTGGGCTTATGTCGGATTTTGAGACATGAATTTAGTTTTAGTGATTGATACTAGTTATAAATATATATTTTCTTGATATATGTGATGTGAACTGTATGCGTGTTTGTGGACAATCCTCCTCGAGATACTGTTTGGTTGGTCAATCTCAAACTTCGAGGTAAAACTTCTTTTTCCTAAAAATGGTATTGTGATGGGTAGTCTCAGACGTCGAGGTAAAACTCATTTTCCTGAGTAGGTTTTCACTCGGACTTTGAGATAAAATTCATTTTCTCGAGTGATTGGCCTGCTAGTAGTGCATATAAGATATGATGATTAACATTTAGGCATCGAGGATGGGTTGATTATGTGTGAGCATGGTTACAGTTTTTTATATGGTTGGATGTTGCTTTGCCTTCTGAGATGGATGGATTTTCTGATTTTACACATATTTCGAGATTCCCTGTTCACTACCTATTTTATTGAGATTTGATGATTTACCATATGCATGCATAGTTTTATAAAACGGAAGGTAATTACTTATGTTTTCAACCTATGTTTTTGAAATACTTACTTTATGTACACTCTCACGTTTTCGTGTTTTTGATTAACCCTCTAAGTTCGTTGAGCAAAATGCGAGGCTATTTGAGAGACAGAGGCACAAACAAAAGAGAGTAGGAGTATCCCTTGTCTGACAAGGTTCGAGGGTAAATTTGGTATTTGGGTTACAGGTTAGACGAGAGCAGGAACAAGCGTGACTTTTAAGGTGAATTAGAGACGAACCCTGTCAACTTGGTATTAGAGCCTGGTTTCTAAGTTTTGCTTGTTAACACCATGCTTGATACAACCCGTATAGAAAACTCGAATCGAAAATTGAGAAATTTGCCATTTTTACCCCTATTTAATTTTCGGGTCTTGTTTGGCTTTGGGTTGGATTAATTTAATTGGTTTTGGCCTTGTAAGTGACTATCTTGGGGGCCCAAACCCACAACCCAAGTAACAAATCCAGTATGTGTGAGGACCCGTGCCCTGGAGGCATGGTTAGCAATCCCACATCGCCCGGGAGGATCTGGGGATGCGTTTTATATGTGTGGGAGCGCATCTATCCAACAAGAGGCCTTTCGGGAGCTCACTAGCTTTGGATTCCTAGAGAACTCCAAAGTTAAGCGAGTAGGGGCTAGTGCAATCCCGGGATGGGTGACCCACTGAGAAGTTGCACGTGAGCTCCCGGAAATAAAACTGTGAGAGCTGGGCCTAAAGCAGACAATCATGCTAGATGGGTCGAGTCGTGACAGTATGGTTTTATTAACCATTTAGTTGAGTCCAAACCCAACCATTGTCTTATTGTTAAAAGCCCGAAATGAAGACCCAAGCATGTGAGACATGGCACAAGACTCCATTAACCCATCTAGTGCAATGAGCCCAAGTCATGGCCCAAACTCATACCTATATTGTTGACCTTGATTTTACCCACACAAGTCGTACACTTCGAACACTCAGAACCCAGTACACGCCCACTCGTCCTCTTCGTTGATTTCCTTACCGAGCAATTTTAGCAAGGCCCTGATGATGCCTCCCCCATAACGAGACCCGCAACAGTCGTCCTGTATTAACTATACACCAATTCCTCCCTTGAAAACCCACGCAGGCCCTTGGCCATGTAAAAAGTTGGCACCGTTCATTTTCCCCCTTTGCGATGCCATTTTTGTTCAACCCAGGAGCATAGACCTCGACTAATAGCCTCCATTTCTCAAGACGAAGATAGCCCCATCAACATGCACTGCACACAACCGATGTGGCTAGAAACTCGAGTCGAGCATGACCCAAACCCGATTGCATCTCGGCAAAATTAAGGCATTTTCGAGGTGAGATTGATCCTATTAAACCTAACCAACGGTATAATCGCACTTAGAATTACTCCTTGATTTGATTTCATGTGATCTTGTGCGAGGAACGACTATGAGAACTACAACCCGACTCAGACCCGCTTTAGACCCGACTTCAACCCATTATGATTTGGGGGATTTCCAGGAAATCTCGAAAGTTTTGGGTTAGGCCACTGCAGTTGCATTGTTGTGAGCTTTGATTTAACCTCGCTACATGTCTGGCTACATGTGGTTTCTGGTATGAGGTACACAGTGGTGCTGACGGCGGTCGAAATTTGCAGAACCGAGGTCTTCCCAATGGCGTAGCAAGCTAAATAGGTAGATTCTTAAGCTTCTAAGTAGATTTTCGTAATCCTCACTCTGAGTAGGTTAAGATTGGTTATTTTCATGTTAAATTTGAGTTAAAAACGAAGAATTTAGGCTTCATCGAATTATGGGAAATTTTTGGCGAAAATCCCAGAATCTAACCACCGTGGACGGTGGCGTTACGGTGGTCCAGTCACCGTCTCCATCGAAGCTCCGATGATGGTGGGTCAACGATCAACTGTTAGTCGATCGTTAGTCTTAACGGTCAACTAACTCGACTAACGGTTCACAGAAAGAATATTCCATGGAATATTCCCAAGCGTGTAGGACATTGTAGCTTCACAAGCGCAGCTCGTACAATGCACACACATGGTCACTTGAGCGCATGTGGGCATGTGAGCCACTTTTCCGAGCCCTAGCCAGCGCAAGGCGGCGTGTAGGACTATTTTATAGCCCGTGGAGCAGGTTTTTGGCTCTATTGTGCGGGTTCTAATTTTGGGTGTAAGACCCGTGTCCTGGAGGGAACGGTGAACAATCCCACATTCCTGCGAGGGGGAATGGTCTGGGAGAGGATGGTGGTGTGCCTTAAAGTTGTAGGCACACACCTATCTAGCACTAGGCCTTTTGGGAGCTCAAGTGACTTTGGGGGGGATTGGAACCCCAAAGTTAAGCGAGTTGAGGCTGGTGCAATTCCATGATGGGTGACCCCCTGGGAAGTTGCACCATGAGCTCCCGAAAATAAAACCGTGAGGGCGAGGCCCAAAGCGGACAATATGGTGCTAGATGACCGGGTCCTGACCGAGGAGGGTCGGGTCCTTACAATTTGGTATCAGAGCCACACCCCAACCGGGAAGTGTGCCAGCGAGGACGCTGGGCCCTAAGAGGGGTGGATTGTAAGACCCGTGTCCTGGAGGGAACGGTGAACAATCCCACATTCCTGCGAGGGGGAATGGTCTGGGAGAGGATGGTGGTGTGCCTTAAAGGTGTAGGCACACACCTATCTAGCACTAGGCCTTTTGGGAGCTCAAGTGAATTTGAGGGGGATTGGAACCCCAAAGTTAAGCGAGTTGAGGCTGGTGCAATTCCATGATGGGTGACCCCCTGGGAAGTTGTACCATGAGCTCCCGAAAATAAAACCGTGAGGGCGAGGCCCAAAGCGGACAATATGGTGCTAGATGAATCAGGTCCTGACATTGGGGGTTTGGATATTCTTAAACGTGCTTAGGCCCTTAATAAGTGATTATGTGTGAGTTTTGGGCTACCCTTGAGAGGGTTTAACGTATAAGACGGGTTATATGGTTTGATGCCTAGATGTTGTATCCATGAACGGCCACTTGAATGTTGTATCCTCGAATGGTTGGCCTACCGATAATGCAGTTGATTATGTGATTGACGCTCAGATGTTGTATCCCTGAGTGGCCACTCTGATGTTGTATCCTTGAGTAGTTATATGACATGATATGTGGCTAGCGCTCAGATATTATATCCCTAAGCGGACACTCGGATGCTGTATCCCTGAGTGTTTATGTGATATGGTGGCTGACATTCAAGCATCGAGGAAATGTTGATTATGTGTGATTGTGGCTATGGTATCTTGATATGGTTATATGTTGACTTTCTTTCTGATATTGTTGTTTTTCTTATAACTGCACATATTTCAAAATTGTTGTTTTAAATGGTTTATCTTATGCATGCATAGTTTTCTAAAATGGAGGGTAAATTGCTTATGTTTTCGAAATACGTTTTTAAATTATTTACTTTTATGCACTCATATGTTTTCTTGGTTTTGAACCCTCCAGGGTAGTTGCATAGAAATCGAGACTGTTCGAGAGGCGGATGCATGAACTGGCGAAGAGGCCATTGCACAGTTTTCAGGACCTTTCTTTTTGTGATTGTTGGCACACTTTGAAAGGTATGTTTGGCTGGAAGGAAGATGCAGGGGTTATCTTTCAGCTCATTGCTTTGGTTGCTGGAGGATTTGCAAAGCTCATAATGAGCGGTGCTTTTATGATACTCCACAACTTCTTGCGACTACCATTGATATGTTATTCCAACAGCCAGTTGAGTTCACAAAGGCAAGAAAGGTGGGGAATGTGGTCAAGCAGGGTGTGACGGGAGAGGTGAGGGTGTCTTGTGAGGAGGTACGGACTAGGGGTTGGCAGCAGCCTAGCCTTGGTGCACTCAAACTCAATTGTGATGGCGTTTGGTCTAGGGGGATGCTTAGAAGAGCCTATGGTTGGGTTCTACGTCCTTGGCTAGGGTCCTTTGAAGGCGCATGTGGTGTTGGCCTATTTGGTAGGCTATTCATCTGCCCTTCATGCTAAACCTTTGGTGGTTCGTGTAGGTTTGGAGGCTTGTGTGATGACTGGGCATACTACAATCGTTGTTGAGCCAGACTCATTACATTTGATTCAACGGTTATTTCACAAAGGTAATAACACTACACCAAAACTGGGCTTTTAGGGCGCGCAATGCACGCCCTAAAAGGGATTTTAGGGCGCGCCGACGCGCGCCTTAAAAGGTCATGTCGTAAAAGACTCTTATTATTTGAGGCACATATTATGCGCCGCAAATGCTGAAGTTTAAGGCATGCAATGCACGCCCTAAATACTCTTTTAAGGCGCACATTGCGTGCCCTAAATACGCTTTTAAGGCGCGCATTGCGTGCCCTAAATACTCTTTTAAGGCGCGTAATGTGCGCCCTAAATACTCTTTTAAGGCGTGCAATGTACGCATTAAATACTCATTTAAGACACAGTACGCAAGCCTTAAATACTCTATTTAAAGAATGTAATGCACGCCCTAAATGCT
Source organism: Prinsepia uniflora (assembly GCA_032719365.1). Taxonomy (NCBI): domain Eukaryota; kingdom Viridiplantae; phylum Streptophyta; class Magnoliopsida; order Rosales; family Rosaceae; genus Prinsepia; species Prinsepia uniflora. The sequence goes on from CM064871.1 coordinate 3,336,840, forward strand.
CTTTTAAAGTGCGCATTACACGTTCTAAATATTTTTTCAAGACGCGTAATGTACGCACTAAATACTTTTTTTAAGGCGCACAATGCACGCCTTAAAAGAGTTTCATACAAATTATGAAGGTACAAATTACACGTCCACTGCATTATATCGTATTTTCAACATAAAAGAAATAAATAATCAATTTACAAGTACACCAAACATAAGAAACAAATGCTTCATTGATTTATGGTAATTCAATAGAGAAATAACAAGTTGAGGTATTTGAACAAAACACAAAATAATATAACCAACCCTAATCAAATTTCCTTTGAATCCTAATGAATATAATTTCCAAACAAAAAACAAGTTTACCATCTCATATTCCTTCCAAGTAATACAAAAATATCTTCAAACACAAGGCTTCGAGCTGGATAATCTTTCGCTCATCTTCCAATTAGAAATTTATGGATCTCTTTAATTTATATAGCAACTGCAAGCAATTTATATAGCAACTGCAAGCATACATTTAGCATCATGTGACTCATTTGAACCACAAGAGAGAATGAAAAATTGGATGAAGTGAACAATGCTAAGAGAAGTAGTTGAATGAAAATTGACCAAAGTACTAATCACAAATTCTTCTAAGAATGCCATTTATGTCATAGAATAAAGTTCAAGTAATGAATAGAGGCTCACATATGAAAGGAACACAAGTTGGAAACTTGCTACAACTCGACATCTTCATATGTATAGGTCACTTGAACCCATCAAAATATTTCACAGATCGTTCCAAATGCTTTCAATAGAATCAAAGAAACCAGTTGTGCCCGTCTTCTGTGGCTTAAAGGGATTACCCTGCATAAATTATAAACTTCAGTAGTTCATTCATCATATAAATAAATTGCCAAAATGTTTATGATATTATCTAACAGGAGCATACATAATACAAGCCATCAAGAGCATGTGTAAAATCATTGACAAAATGTTTATGATATTATCTAACAAAATAAAATGCTTAATTTGCTTTGCACAAAATAATTGACATATTCCTTCTTGACTCTCTACTAAGCTGGCATACATATAGAGAAACAAAAAACATAAATAAGATATTATCTAACAAGAGCATGTGTAGAATCATCCAACATAATATAAGCCATCAAGCACCAATGTGTAAATCCACTTATTCACAAACCCAACAAATTTCGCACTTTTTTTCAAGAAAACTTCTAAACTTCAAAAACAAAATTCCTAGAATCTTGAGAATCTTCAATCGTTCACCAAAATAAGATAAAGTCAGCACCAAATAGCTCGTAGATTTTAGTTCATGCACAAACAAAGCAAAATCTTGATGTAACAACAGTACGATTAGTTGACAATAAACAAAAACAAATCCAAAGCAGCCATTTTTAGCTACTTTCAATAGGGTTATCAACAGATTTTTTTTGTCCAACTTTAATTCTGCTCTATTTATACAATGATAAAGTGTTAATTGACAAATGAAAAGGAGAGTGAGTATTTTCCCAACATAAAAGGAAGAAACTTCAAGTATATAGATAGAAAAAAAATAAAAGTATGAAAGGGGAAAATTTAAACTTGAAAAACATAATGATTATCAAACGACTGTCTAGATGGTGAAGCTTATATATACTACTCGTAAGGGTGTTCTGTTAAAACTTCAAAAAAAATCATTCTGAGCCAAAAAAGATAAAAAAAATAAGTTTTCCCAAGTACGAAACAATTTGATCACAAATTTTTACTGAATGAATTGCCACGTACAGTAGGTCGACAACAAAAAAAATTCAAAGAGTAAAGATTTCCACTATTGGAGATGCTCTAAGCTAATCATATCTTATTTTGCCTATTCAACAAAAAACACAGCATTAAGGGAACCTAAATCTACAATTGAAGCAAAAAGACTTTAACATCAACTATCCACAACTCTCAGCATCAAAGGCAAGGGTGAAGTACAATAAAATAACTTCAAATCTTGAAATAAACCACTAAACTGCTCGATAGACCATAGAAAACTTGCAAACCATAAATTGAAAAACCAAGCAATCGACTAAACCTCTAATCAAAACAACTTTAATTTTTTATGCACTTTCTACTTTAATCTAAATCCAAACTACTTCGAGGATTCAAACGCAGGTGGGCTTACGAAATCATCAAGAAAGTCATCAATCAAATCCTATACTCTTGAATTGGACAGTTAACTCACCAGAAGAAATGTCCAGGAGAGCCATTCAACTTCACAAGCTTGACATCTCCTCCAAGTTCCTGTAAACACAGAGTGAAGTTGCTGAAAATATGATAGGGAGCCAGATAATCTTTTTCAGAGCATAAAATGAGAAATGGGGAACCCAAATTCTACAAGGAAGAAATTAGATTATGCATTAGTAGACAATAACAATCAACAGACAGCTATAGGTGGAAAAAGGAAAGTGAAAACAGGTAAGTGATAATACAAGTCAAAAGAAAGAATGGAAGAGGGTTGATGTGAAGCTTGAAGAGCATGTTCATGTCCCTCTTGTGTTGTTTCTCACAAAAATAATCGTATATGTGATGAGCATGTACTGGATTATGGATTCATAAAACACCACTTAAAAACCAAAAAGTATAAACATGATGTGTTAACAGCTTATTGACAGCTTATTTTTAACGACCCGTCCCGGAAATCGGGATTATATTAGTTGTTAATGACGGATTTGTAAAGTTAATCAGTGCTTAGTTGGTTGATTTCGGACGGACGGTGCAAAATGACGATTTTGCCCCTAGAATGGGCAAAAATATTGACTTTTTGTTCGGGTGGTCAAGTGGACTTTGACCAGTGACAGTTACGTAGTTCGGGACATCACGAGTTTATAGACAGGTGGCACGTCTGATTCCGACATTCGAGGAGAAAGTTATGACATTCAGAAGTTCGAGGGCACTTTGGTAATTTTGACGGAAAAGGGGCAATTTGTTGACTTTTCAAACAACATGGACTTTTCACGTAAAGCGAGGACCGTTAGAGAGGTCTCGATGTCTTGAGTATAACGACAGGCGGCACGCCGTCATCGGACGTTGGACGGTTAAGTTACAGATCTGAGTTTGTGAGGGGTAAAATGGTAATTTGGATTTTCAAGGGCAGTTTGGTCTTTTACCAACTAGGGAATTGGGACCAATTGGATAGGGACATCTGGGAGGATTGGATTGGTTATTTTTGGACTAAGTCCACAGGGTGATAGACACCTGGCCAATTCCTAGAGGCTTCCAGCCTTCTCTCACAGTTAATTTAAAGTTTTAAAAATGAATTGTTATTGATCAATTAGGGAAAACAGAGACAGTGAGCACAATCGACCATTTCTCAGTGAGTGAATCATGTGTGAATTCTTTTTGATGGTGAGTGAGTGATCAGTATGGTGAGGGAAGGCGAAAATGTAGTGGAGCGGCCGTGAAGCCGTCGTGGACGGTGGGTTTCAAGCTAGGAGAAACATAGGGCAACACGGCTTTGGATTCAATCTCTTCAAATCCCCATCAAGTGATGCTGACTTGTGAACAAAATATGGGAAGGATGATGAGACAAACTCATTGGAATGGAATTCAGGACCTGAGATGGACGGTACGGCCAAAACCAGTAACTTCATGATATGAATTCGATCATGGCAAGTTGGAATTGAATGGCTAATGCTTAACTTGTTGCTTTGGGTGTGGTTTTGGAAATCAAAAGGGACTATTTGGACTTGAAACCACGAGCAAAGGTGGCCTGGAACTTGGAAACAGAGAGGGAATAAATTGAAGGAATGTTGGTCGATCTAGGAGGTACCTTTCTACCTGGTTTTCCATGTTTTCAATAGTTAAAACAATTGGTCAGATTAGGACGAAGCTACCAGGATTAAAATTGTTGGAATTAGACTGAAAATGGACACAAAACCGCCCTCGCCGGTTTGAACCGGTCTGAACCGGTCCAGCGAGAGGTTGAAGACGATGAATAGTGTGGCGCGTGGGCCTCACGTGTAGCCCCTTTGGGCGGCGCGTGAGGGCGTGTGATGCTCCTTTTGGAAAAGCTTCCAACACGACTTTTAAAGTATTCGATGTAACGAACATTTTGGCACTAGTTTCGAGTTGATCGAACATCGTCTCGACATGTTTCGGGCTATCCGAAGGTTTTAGAGCTCGTTTAAAAGTAGTTAAAAATTCGGGAATATTATGGGGTTTTAGTATGAACCTTGTGAATTAGTTATTGGCCTTATTATGGGATTTAGACAGGTTCGGGAAAGCCGGTGATAGCGGATTAGCCGAGAACGGCATAAGTGCGCTCGTATCGAGGCGACGACGCTATGGTCTGTGAGTGGACTTTGCTTTCTAACTCTTGATGCATGCATATATGTTTTTATATGTTTTCTATACGTGATTCTATGATTTGAATTATGATCTTTATGGTTTACGGTTTTGCACGGTTTTCGAGGTATTTACGTGATTTCACGTTTTACGAGATTTCAATTGATCTTGTGATTTGATTATGGTTTTAATGAGTTGATTTCGGGATTTGAGATATGATTTGATTTCAAAGATTTAAAAATAGATTTTGGAAAGTGAGTTTCGGGCTTGAAGCCCAGTTCAGAAAAATGATTTTAAAGAACGTGATTTCGGGTTTTAGAATCGGATTTTCGGATGACAATCCGGGATTCAGTTTCGAAACTTGAAAGTGGATTTTCGGGTTTGGGTTTAAAATGATTATTCCGGATGCTAGCTTACGGAATGATGGTTCCGGATTCGTATTTGGAAACAGTTAAGGTTATGAGTTCTGGGTTTGGATTCGGAATCCTGATGAGATTGCGGATTCGGATTCGGAAATGGATAATGGTTTTCAAATGGTTTTCGGATTGGATTTGCTGGATCTGGTTATTGGGTTTAAAGACCCGGATATGATTATGACGGGGGCGGGCCCGGATTGAGTTTAAAGACTCGGGAGTTTAAAGACTCAGATATTGATATTTCCCCCGTAGGCCTATTGAATTTAAAGACTCGGGAGTTTAAAGACTCGGATTATATTGAGGCCTGAATTGAGTTTAAAGACTCGGGAGTTTAAAGACTCATATAGATCCAGCAAGTTCGATGGATGTATATGTGGTTTCAGATGTGTTTGGATTTTACCAGGTTTTGATGATAATGGTTTTCAATAAAGGTTTTCCGATGTTTTGGGCTCTGCCCGGATGGAAAGGTTTTCGATGGTTTTGGGCTTAGGCCCGAGATGTGAGAAAAGGAACTTGTGTTCGATTTTTCTTACATGGTTTGCTTAACCTAAATATTGAATGGTTTTATGACATGGATTTGATATGCATGCATTGGTTTTTAATTGGAATGTATAAATGTACTTGTTTTATGAACTGTTTTTAAACGTATACTTTATTTTGTCCACACACAGTCTTTTTGGTGTTTCGATACCCTCCAGGTTGTTGCGGTGCAGTCTGTTAGTCGAGAGAGACGGAGACATTACACACGCGATCCACAGTAGAGTCTGCACACTTTGGGAAGTCCGGAAGCTTTTAGACGGTCGGATCGAGAGTCCCTTGTCCGACTTACGTGTCACACGGAGGTTGGACGTCGGTTTAGCCTTCGTGTCATGCGTAAGTCAGACGGAAGCAGGACTTAGCCCTTAATCCCGGGGGATTGAGGGTGGATCCTGTCATTATTGCAGGGGATCACCCATTAAAAAGCAAGCAACAATAGCAATGGTAAAAGTCAAACATGATACACATTAATCAGAAATCCCAAGTACTCATGAAAGATATTGAATAAGACTAATAATAATTACAGACCCACATGTGCGCAGACCACTCCAACAATGTGATCCAATGGAAAATGAAAATGATAGAAGAGTTTTTAATCAGGAACAGTCTACAACAAAAATGTAGAAGTCGTATTGACTCAAATCATTACCATGCTTTATAAAGAACACATACTAAAAAATATAGCTAATCAATGGTGATGCAACATTGCTGATTTTATTTTAGCACAAGAAATTATGAAAGCTTAGTTTTCCATTAGAAAGTTAAGAAAGTTATACAATAAATAAAGCATGACCATACTTGCAATCCGAGCTTGTATGCACAAGAATTATCTTTGGCTTGTTCTCAATAACACCTCTCAGCTGTCTTCTTTCTGCCTCCAACAATAGGTAACGATGAAACTGATTCGGAAGCACAAAATATCACATCATTACTAGTATATATACATATTCACACACATACATATAAAAACTGTTCTTGAAACCATTTAAAATTCGAAGTCTGGTTCAACAAGTAACTAATTTAAGAAAAAGAATTATATGTTGTGCTAGCAAATAGTCAAGTACTGAAAATGAGGCTTAACAGAAAATTCACAATACGAATGAGTTTAAAAAAGCTCATACAGACTCATACCTTTGTGAAACCTAGACTTGCAATCACAGCACAACGTACAACAATGAAATCAACACACTTCAAGAAAGCCTGTAACATATAGACACCTGCTGCATTAGATGCAAGCTCTGCTTGAAATTACCTATAGCACATTCTCAAAGAACTCGCTCAGAGCCTGTAGGAAACAGAAATATATTAGTGATACAATAATAAGTGGAATTCTTAGCACATAAGTTGTTTTCAAGAAAAATAAACTCTGAAAAGAAAAAGAACCATACCGACTCATAACCTCCAATAGCATGTCCATGCTTGCGAGGAATTGAAGTTTCTATTTGGAAGCGAGTAATTGTCATAATGATATAACTAATTGCAAAAAATTAGTCTCATAAGGTCATCATCTCAGGTGCATGGTAAATATGTAGAATGACAATGTACATCGATTTTCAAAGATCATATTTTCATACAGAAATATAAAAAAAATGTAATAATCGGAATATTTTCTCCCTCATACACATAATAATGCATTCAAGCCTGTAGCCATTCTGCTCTTGCTCTTGGAATAAAATATTAAGTTTTATCCTATTCTCCTATGTGTTGTGGTTTAATCTCATGTATTGCATGAAATTATTGATGGCATATGTAGCTCACATTTCTTAGCTTTTTTCGGGTTATGCGAATCCATAAATCAATGACTTCATGTACTGATTCATTTTTATGTCTTCATAAATTAAAATAACCAAACTTATATGTGGCTATGTTTGGATATGCGTCGGATATTGTATATGTTTACGTCTTTTGTCGTAATTACACACGAACATAAGGAAAAATCTAGTAATCTACTCAACTGCAGAAAATCCCTAAATCAAACTAGGAAACAAAAAATTGACCAAAAGAAATCATGCAATTACATCAGAATCAAAATGCACCATCAAAAAATCCTTACCTCATACTCAAGATCAGACCTTTTTATCATCGGCAACAATGGCTGCTAGCACCGAGACGGAGAGCGAACCCGACCTTTCTCTTTCAGGTCTGGGGCGGACCATTGGGTAGAATCATCTTGAGCTCTTTTCCGAAGTCGAACACTAAATCGAACCCTCCATTTTCTTCCCCTTTTTCTTCGAAGCCTGTGACCAAGCTGCCGAGCCGGTTCGGGAAGACGCGCTTGGCCTTGTATGGGAGCTTGAGCTTCCCTTTGAGCATGGTGGTCGAGTTCACACTGAGTTAAGAAGATTGGGGATCCGAGTTGGGTTTGTAGCTTTGTGTGTGATTTCATTGAAATCAAGGAGAGTGAAGAGTACAAAGGTTTTGGAGATTTCATGATTGAGAATGTTTGTTCTTTGAGAGGAAGAAGGTTGAGTATGAGTTTGTAGTTTGCTAGGAATTCAAGATGTTTGAGTGTTTATTTTTTGAGAGGAAAGAGGTAGATGAATTTGTTTGGGCGGTTTAGAACTCTAGGTGCGAGCGGGAGTGAAAAATTTGAGGTTTTAGGTTTGAAACTTTTCTTCAGTTTTATAAAAAAAAAATTTGGTTTTAAGGGCACACAGACGTACGGCTTAAAAGATTATTTATTAAGGCACATATTGCACGCCTTAAAAAACAACTTTTTAAGGCACACATTAAGGTGCACCTTGAAAACCAATTTTTTAAGGCACACAATTAATGCGCGCCCTAAATAATATAAAGTTAGGGTCTTTTAGGGCGTGCAAAAATGCACGCTCTAAAAAGTATCTTTTTAAGGCTCGCATTTTTATATGCCCTAAAAGCTCCTTTTTGGTGTAGTGTATAATCGTACTATAACCAATATCCTTCATGATATTCATGTACTTTGTGAGTCGTTTATGTTGATTACATTTCATTTTACCCCTAGAGCATATAACATGGTAGCTGATGTTGTAGCTAATCATGCCAAGTGCAAGATAGGGCACCATGTTTGGCCAGATTTTGGGCCGAATAGTTTGTTTAACTTTCTCGCCAAGGATGTTGGCATTTCTATTCGTATTTAGTTAATAAAGATGAATTTTTAGGAAAAGAAAATCTTATTGATTTTTTATTGAAATAATTTTAATATGATAATTTAAAGAATGAACGATTCCGATTATAATATATGTACAAAGATAATTCAATGAATCGAAAAGATTGTACAAAAAAATGAGAATGAAATGCAAGTATTTTTCTACCTAAAACATAACTCCATCGTTAAAAAATTCCCTATATAAACTTGAGGTATAATGATTCCAACATCCTGCTTGTCTTCCAACTTGCTAATGCTATTCTCATGCGATTCCCGAATATCACTGCTACTCGACCCATATTCTTACCATCCTCGTTTTCTTTTGTACTTTAACTGAAAATCGAACAAAATAAGAACATCTTTTTCTTATTTTCAGCCCCCCACATCCAAGTTTGAATGTTACTAGAAATACATGGATGTACCAAGACCATATTTCACGTAGTATTCCTACTCTATATATTAAATATAATTCACAAAATATTCCAAATACACTAAGAAATTAGGTACTCACAATAAAGACCCAACAAACTCCTGATAAAATATATTTTTTCGTGAACAAAAACAAAAGAGAGAACAAATGAAGACTCCTATATAAATGACCATTCGGTTTGCAAATTCAAACACCAAACTCCAATCGTCATATATTTATATCATTATTATTAAAGGGATGAAGATGAAGGTGGAAAAAGAGAGGAAATATGCACTTCTGCTAGCAGCAAGGGACTCGGAGTATGTGAAGAAAGTGCACGGTGGCTACTTCAATGTGTTTGTTGCAGCTTTTGGGGCGGAGGAAGATGAGACTTGGGACTTGTTCAGAGTTGTTGAAGGAGAGTTCCCTGACATGAACGACCTCCAATTTTACGACGGCTTTGTCGTCAGTGGTAGCCCTTATGATGCTTATGCCAATGACTCCTGGATCCTCAAACTCTGCTTTCTCTTGCAGACTTTGGATGCCATGGAGAAGAAAATCCTTGGCATTTGCTTCGGCCATCAGGTACGTAGCTTCATTATATAATAACATATAACATGTCATATATCAGCTGCAAAATGTTATATCAATTAGAAGTATGTTCTGTCTCGTTACGCTCTTGTTTTCAATTTCTGCTTCATTATATAATAACATGTCATATATCAGCTGCAAAATATTATATTAATTAGAACTATGTTCTGTCTCGTTACGCTCTTGTTTTCAATTTCTATCTTTTATACTTGAGATATGAGGAAATGATTGTGAAGAAAGAATAGTGAAAAGTGAAAAGGATGGTGAACAATATAGAAGAGTGGGCATGAAAACGAAAAACCAAAACTCAAAAACCTACATATTTTTTGTGGGTTTCACGTTTTGGGTTTTTGCATGTGTTTTAGTTTTCATTTTTCCTTTTTCTATTTCTTCCTCTTTGTTTCACATTTTTGTTCATTCATTCAATATTTTTTTATATTTTCTATTTACCTCGTCTCCTAAAAACAAAAACTGAAATAGTTATCCAAAGGCGGTTAGAAATTCAAAAATTGTATACGTAGTTAACTTGCTTATTACTTATGTATACATACATAAAGGTGTTGTGCAGAGCATTGGGAGGAAAAGTAGGGAAAGCATATACAGGGTGGGATATTGGAGTGAGGAAAGTGAAGATGGTGAATGAATCGGCGGCTCGATTACTGGTTGATGATGATGAGTTGGAGTTAGGATCAATCCCAGGTGTGCTTTCGATCATCGAATGCCATCAAGACGAGGTTTGGAAAGTTCCTCCGGGGGCGGAGGTGGTCGGGTACTCAGAGAAAACAGGGGTGGAGATGTTCACCATCGGAGAACATATTCTGGGGATTCAAGGCCACCCTGAGTACTCCAAAGACATCCTCTGCAACCTAATTGATCGCCTCTTCAATAATAACTGTATTGACAAAGAGTTTGCTGAAAACAAAAAGTTGGCATTGCAATTTACTCAGCCAGACACCAACTGCTGGGAGAAGATTTGCAAGACTTTTCTCAAAGGAAAACAGAATCGGAGATTGGCCTGATCATATATAATGTAATTAATTTACTGCAAATCTAGGTTCTGAACAACAAAATGTAAGGCATCGTAAAAAATACAGGTGTGGCAATTAATGTCTAACGAAAGATGATTCTCTATTCCTCTGTGATTGTGTTTTTTAAGGTGAAAGCCATGAAAGGGATATGGAACACAGATTCCAGCTGGGTTGCAAGGACAAACTTCTTTTTCGAGGTGAATATTTTGGGGGAATTTTTGTTCAGATCCAACATATTGGAATTTTTAAGATCTGGAATAAGGATGTTGTTGCAATAGTGGCTGCCCTAGTGGTAGTGTGAGGACCCGTGTCTTAGGGGCATGGTTAGCAATCCCACATCGTCCGGAGAGATCTGGGGAATGCGTCTTATATGTGTGGGCACACATCTATCTAACATGAGGTCTTTTGAGAGCTAATTGACTTTGAATTCATTGGTAACTACAAAGTTAAGTGATTAGGGGTTGGTGTAATCACAAGATGGGTGACCCACTGAGAAGTTGCACGTGTTCTCCCGAGAACAAAATCGTGAGGGCTGGGGCCAAAGCGAGTAGGGACTGGGGGATGCGCCTTATATGTGTGGGCGCGCATCTATCTAACAGGATGACTTTTGGGAGCTCACTGGTTTTGAATTAACGAGGAACTCCAAAGTTAAGCGAGTAGAGACTGGTGCAATCTCAGGATGGGTGACCCACTGAGAAGTTACACGTGAGCTTATCTCAGGATGATCTGGGGGATGCTCCTTATATATGTGGGCGCACATCTATCTAACAGGAGGCCTTTTGGGAGCTCATTGGTTTTGGATTAATGGGGAACTCTAAAATTAAGCTAGTAGGAACTGGTGCAATCCCAGGATAGATGACCCACTGGGAAGTTACACGTGAGCTTATCTCAGGATGGGTGACCCATTAGAAAGTTGCACGTGAGCTCCCCAGAACAAAACCGTGAGAGCTGGAGTAAAGGCGGATAATATCATATTAGACAAGATCAGATCGTAACAAGTAGTGAGACGCTTGGAACCTAGCAACTGGGAATCCAAAAAGCCTTGTTTTATTCCCTACTTTGCATTACACGTTTGGCGCTATTTAGCCCTTGGTTTCGCTAACAAAGAAGGCATCCTTGATGATTTTTTTGTGATTTTACTTTAAAGATTTTTTATTTTTTTTTTTTTTGCATTATTTCTTCCTGTTCTATTCGACCACAACTCTTCTTTCCCTTTTATATTTTCTTCATTTTTTAAATACAACAAGTAAATCTTAAAAATCTAAAATTAAATGGTTATCAAATAGGCCCATAATTACTAACTAGTATTATAGTATAATAATATTCATGTTTCTTCACTTGTAAACATATGGATGTCGAGACATATTTGTGTTGCTTGACTTATATTTCGCTCCACTTAGAATAAAATAAAGTAGAATATTATCATATCAAAAGATAGATCCGTAACTATCACATTGTATTTAGATATTCCTACACTCAAGATAAAACTTTTCAATAATTATGTAAATTATTCCAAATGCCAAAAAAAAAAAAACAAAAGGCAATTTTATTGACAAAATAATGAAAACCAGTAAAACTCCAAGCTACCATTACCTATCGGCAGGAACTTGGCTTTGTTAGTATTATCGCTCACTCTGTCTTGTTTACTCACCGGACGATGGCGGTACCCTCCCTCAAATCTAACCCAACCTCGCAGGATCTCCTTGACGAGGAGATTCGGGATGTGGTGTTTCACTTCTGATCTGTTACCAAAACAAGAATTCGTGCCATGTTATCATACTTTTCATTGCCTAGCTTGCTATTAGTTTATTCTTTTTTTATTTCGAAAGTTAAAAAAAGGAAAATTTAAACAAACCGGACGGACCTAAGGGCAAACCCTTTAGCTTTAAGAAGATAATAGTGGGAGTATAAAATTATGAATTAGGTTTTCATGCACTTAAAAAAGTAGCGAGGCACCAAAAGCTGAAGGGGAAGCCACGGGTGCGTCACCTTTTGCTTTTTCGTTTCCAGTATTCTCAAAAGAATGGCCGTATTAGAATTGTATAATACAGACTGAACTTTTCCTTATCGGAAATGTTAATCTAATTTTAATTTGTTGGAAGAATTTCTATCTAAAGTGTAATTATTTTCATTATGTTTGCAAATTATGAAACAATTCAATTTATCCTAAAGTTTTTTTTTTTGGTTGGGTCCTAAAGGTTATTTTTTAAGGAATAATATATAAAAAAAAATATGTTACGATTTTAATAATAAAAAATTATGTTATTAATTTCTTCAATTAGATGGTGTGAGACCCATTCATTACGAAACCCTTTAGGATAATTTCCAATTTTTGAGATTTAAATTAAGTTTTGAGGCTAATTAAAAATGAATTATGGATCTAGTTTCGAGATTTAAGACAATTTTGCTGAAATTAGGGTAATGACCTCTGATGAAAATGTCGCTGAATTTCGGCGATATATCGCCGAAATTTCGGTAAATCCGGCCACCGGCACGTAAGAAGGGGGGTAAGCTTAAACTTCCCGGAAAATCGAGACTATCGACGGAAATTGGCGAATATCGACGGAAATCGGCGAAGGTCGTCGATAGTTGGTCGATAGCACTGACATACACATAATTTGAGAGGAAAAACAAAAAATTGCACAGCCTTTACAGTTCACTCGCTTGATTTCTTCAACAAAATTAAAAAATTCATCATTCAAAGGAGAAATTGGGCAATTTCAGTACATACTTACCTCTTCATCCTCTACAAATTGGGGCAATTTCAATACTTACTCACGTCCCTGTCTTTCTACTCCTCTTTCTTTAACCCTTCTTTTTGTTCTTCAGCTGTTGCGGGTAGCGGTAGGTACCGACAGCAGCACTATGCAGCGGTGTGCAACGACGGGTATCGGCCATCTTGATGACTTCAGTGAAGAGCCAATAGATTGCACAACTGGAGAGGGAAGGAGCAAATGGGTTCAGCTCTTCCGTTCTTCTATTTCCTTCCCCTGCTTTTTCTTCAGCTCTCTCCACTCTCTCATCGCATCTAGCAAATTGGCTCGACAACATAATGAATTAATTGTCGTTTGGCTTGAGTGGATGGTGTAGATATCAAAAGAGTCATTTAGTAAATTGTGGAAAATTCTAGGACTTGGATATTTTGACTTGGATATTTTGAATGGTTTGAGTGGAAGGTGGATTATGACTTAAAAAAAAAAAAGAGTGGACGGTGGACTTGATAAGTGGACCGTGAAAGAGTCTTTTGGTAAATTGTCAATTTAATACATATCATCATCATCAATGTCTTGACAATTTTGAAAAAGAAAAATAATTATAATTAAAATTTATAATTCAATTAAAAATGGCATTACTACTAATTTTTTGTCCATTTAATTTGTTTTCAAACTTTTTACAAATTCTTGCATTCCGAATTTCGTTTTTTGAATTTTTTTACTAAATTCTCAAATTATATGAAAAGTTTGGAGTCTAACTCCCAATTTAGTTCTATTTTTCAAACAAAAAAATCTTTTTTGGATTTTGACGATTAGTTTAGGAGAGTAATTTGAGAATTTAATAATTTTTATTTTGAAATTCCATGATTGGTTTATATTGTTTACATTACAAAATATATTATTAGTCATTATCAGACTGTATTGTTTCTATATCATATATTTATTATAATAAAGTTATTATGTTGATTTCGCTGGTTAATTTGAAGAAAATTATGTTGAATGGTTAATTTGAATATTAATGAATTTTAGAAAAATATGATATGCGTATACGGTTAATAAGAATTCGTTTTACGTCCAATTTTCACTAATTAATGTCCAATTTTCTAAATTATTATGTAAATGCAAACTCCTCGATTTTTTAAATTATTTTGTATATGTAAACTCCATTATTATGCTTATTTTTATGTTTTTAACTATATTAACATTCAATTATATTAATTCATTTCAATTTATGTTTATGTTTATAATTTTATATCTTTGGTCATAGTCAAAACCCTATTGTATCATATTATTCATCATATACGTATAACAAAAAAGTAATTATATAGTTTTTGTTAGTTGTATATAACCATTATTGGGTACTTAAGTTTTTCCCAAAGTTTCATTCAAAATTTTCAACTTTTAAACTAAATTTCCGTCATTTTTGTTGACCGTAAACGATATCGATATCGATATTTAGAGCGAGATATCCGTAAATTTGACTAACGATATATCCGTCGATATCGATATTTCAATCCTTGGTAATGACTAATGAGAAATTGACAATGAGATGTTGAACTTGAAGAATGAAATGTTTATAAAAAGAGAAAAAGCAAGGAAGCCTCGTGGAAGCATCAATTCCAATGGCATGAAAGAATAAACCGCTCACTCCAACGAAGATTTTGGTTTACAAATCCGGATTCCCATTTCTCTTTACATTGCCCGGGTACACGTTTCATTACCGATAATCCATTTTATTTTCAAATCTGATATTTAACTAATCTCCTTATAAATATTATAAAATTAGTCAACTTCAATATCCCTGATTTTCTTTTCAGAATAAGGAAGATTAGAAATTACGCACATTGCATAATGTATATAGTAATTTTGTTTTCAACCAGAATTCAACACGAGACTTTTTACTGTATATTATAATATGTAGGTATATTATTAGACTTATACTACTCTTAAGTTATGTCATTTATTCAACATGTAGCTATTGTTTGAGTCTCCTAACTCTCATGTTACAAGGTGGTTTTTCGAAAGATTTTGTACCTTAAATGTACCATGTTCTCGTATAAAAATTTCACTTTACACCCTATTATCATTATTCGGACAAAATGCACTCTCAAACGTCTGAATTGGATCATTCAATGCGAGTCTGTTGGTATTCAATTAGGACTTTCAAAATATTAGAAAAAGTACAGTGGTATTAAAAAATTTACCAAGTTTGAGGTATTTCATTAAATAATGTATTCGGTGAGACTTTTCACTGGGTGATATAAATATCAAACCCCATAAAAAAATCACACCATAATACGTCTGATTCTAACGTTGACTTGTTTTGGGAGAAGATGAATAGACTTGAGAAGTGAGCAAGGTTTTGTAGCGCTCAACCCATCTTCGAACAGCGACATCTTCTTCTCTCTTCTTTTTGTGTGGCGAACCAGGTAGCTCCTCTGTCCTCTCGACCGCCTTCCCTAATATTATTATTAGTTTATTCTTGTATTTTTATATTCGAAGTTGTTGTGGAATTGAGCTGTGTGAATGATTGAGTATTTCGCTTATATGATATTAGATGAATAATAGTTTATCTATCTTTTTTTTCATGCAGAATGATTTGTGCTTTCTCTTCGTTTTTTTTTTAATATCTAACTGGCGCAGATCTGCGTTTCCACATCTGCCTTGGCTCTCAGATTCAACTCACTCGTCTTCGTCCTGAACCCTAGCTCTTCCCAACAATTACAGACCCAGTCTCTTTTAAGGTACTTACTTTAAATCCATATATACTTATCTTTTCTTAAAGCTTTTTTTTTTCTGATATTTTGGTCTGATAGAATGTCAATTGATTTCTGTTATGAATTTTTTTAACATCTCTCTTATTATTTGAATTTTCACCTTTGTAAACCTAAACAGAGCTATATTGATGACTAATATAAGAAGTTTTGTATCTTTCTAATACGAACATTGACGTCGATGTTGTGTATTTTGGAAGTTTGGGAAACTTCCTAAGCTTAAGCTCACTTGACTTGAGAAGCGAAGAGTTACTAATAAAAGGTTGCCATATTTATGCATTAGAGAGACTTTTAATGATGACTGTAGATAGAATCAAAGATCGGATTTGGAAACTTTGGATCCACCCAAAAAAGTCTCTAACTTGGGTCTAGAAGTTCCTTTTTCTTTTTTATGAATAAGCTGTTTTTGCTTCCATTTAATCCAACCTGAAAATAGGTGGAGTAGCACAAAAAAATTATCAGTATCATGCCTGATTCTATATTCGAACTTGAATTTTCGTCCCATATGCAATTTAAGAAAATCTTTTAATAAAAAAAAAAAGAAATTAGACATTTGTGGAATGGAGACAGCACATAATGGGAGACAATGGTGTGGCCAGCCTTAGAGAAATCATCAAATGATCTCCATTGATGATGACCATGGCTTGAATGGCTTCCCACCACCATTTTACTGGGGAAATTTCTTTACCATCGAGGTGGATGGATTCAACTGCAAATTCGCTTGTTGTTTTGGTTTGTTTCTCTTTGGAAATTGATATTGATTGATGATACTCTAAAAATTGTAATGAGAAAAAGTAGAAGATGGAAATTGTTCATACCCAAACTGGTCGGCCTGGTTAAAGGTCCAAAACTGATCAGACCTGTCCCCGCTCTACCAACCCCGGGCAAGCCAGGCTTACCAAATCTGGTCGGCCAGGCTTACCAACAAGTCACAACTGCTACCCGGGACCACCATAGACACCTGTCAGCTCCCAGGGGCAGCAACATTTATCCCACATTGACAAACACCAACAAACACATTCAATGCTACTATAAATACAAGGGCATACCCCTCCAAAAGGTAATGACAATCTTGCCCTCATGCTGTCTAAATTACAACAGTACCCTTCTACCTAACTGACTTAGGCATCGGAGACTGTTCGGCCGGCATCACACCGGTGTCCCTTTGCATTTACCCTCTTCCTGTGCAGGCCACCATATTTCGAGGGGGATCGCGAAGGAAGCTCAGCGAGGCAGGAGTAGGTTGATCCATTTCTTGCATCAACAGATTGGCGCCGTCTGTGGGAACCTGAAACAACAGCCCACGCTCTCTCACCAGATCAGTCGTCCCGAGTCATACCAAGGGTCATGTCGGACGAACGAGACGAAGGAGAGCTCAATCACACCCCCTTCACTAGGGGAAACACAACCGGGAGCGTCCCAGATGCCTACCGGCAGACTCTGGACGACCTAATGCGCGAGGTGGCCGCGCTGAAGGCACACAATGCCAAAATCGACGCGAAGAACCAACTCCTAACGGAGCAGTACGCAAGCACGGTTGCCCTCGTGAGGATGTCCCAGCGCGAGGGGCAACCGGGAGGGGAACTGGCCGACCGCTTACGGGTCGAGGAGAGACAGACAGACAGGCCACATGCTGCGCACACTGTAGTTGAGAGGTCAACGGATCAGCCGCGGAGACAGCAGAGGCCGAACCCTGCTTCCTCTGGTCGCCTCCTCATCCAACCAACGGGGGCAGGACCTTCAGGAACCAAGATCTACCGCGATGCCCGACAGCTGCTGGAAGAACGCCAAGTCGTGCCAGCTAGGCTCTCCTACGAAACGTCGGATGAACGAACCTCGTCAGTACGGCATCACGGCTCAACCGACCGCCAGGTCGCCACGGAACACCCGGACCACGGGCCGAGGGACAGAGGTTGCCAGACAACCAAGAAGAGCGAAACCCAATCACGAGAGCGTCCGGACGAGACCGACTCAACGGCCGGTAGTTACTCCCAGGGCAGAGAAGCGAGGGTCCGCCAGGACAAAGGCCGACGGCCGAATGAGACTCCTACCCAACTGCCCAGCGGTCAGAGCGCAGAGATTGAGGCCCTCCTGAAAAGAGTACGTGCCTTGGAAGCAAAGGAAGATAGGAGCAAGGCGCCAGCCTTGAAGAAGGTCAACCCCGGTCCTTTCTCGGAAAGACTCCTCCGCTCCCGTCACAGAACTGGGGTCAAGCCCCTCAAGATTGCCCTATACACCGGGAAAGGGGACCCCAACACCCACTGGAACAACTACACTTCTGCCTTGGCATACCCCGATGCCTCGGAAGACGAACAGTGCCTCATTTTCAGCTCCACCCTCACCGACGCGGCCCTGAACTAGTTCTATCGTCTGCCGCCAGGCACAATCGATTCCCTTGAGGATCTACACTCTACATTCTTAAGTCAGTTCATGATCCAAACAGTCAGGCTCGTGTCCACGGACGATCTGTTCTCCATCAGGCAGAGGGAGGACGAGACCCTCCAAAAATATGCCGCAAGGTTTAGCTTGGAGTACTCCCGCTGCCAGGATACAGACGACAAGGCCGCATTCAATGCCTTTCGGAGCGGTCTCAAGGAGTCTCCTTTCAAATACGCGGCCCATACGGAAGAGTGGGGGAGCTATGCCGAACTTATGAGAAGGGCCAGCATCCATGCGAAGGCCGAGTTCTTCCACACTCCTCCGAAGGAGAGCAGAGTCACTCAGCCCAACCCCCCAACCACAAGCTCGGGAAGGGCTCAACAAAACTCCCATGGTCACGACGATAGTCGATCCGAGACCGGGAAGAGGAAGCTTCACTTTGATTCTCGCAATCAGGAGAAGCGGGGACGTTCGGGTCGCAACGACCGCGACTTTCACCGCGGGAACCCCCAGGAAGGCAGAAGATTGGTAGCAGAGGGCGCAGGCCCCAGACGCCGGTTCGAAACATACACGATCCTAAACACGACGCTCGACAACGTCCTACTAAGTGTGGAGGAGATGATCCCGAAGCCCAAACCAAGAAACCCAAACTACCGACCCGTCACCAACAAGGAGGCATTTTGCCAGTACCACAAGTACAATGGGCACACCATTGAGGAATGCATCGCCTTCAAGGACATAGTCGAACAGCTAGTCCGCGATGGCAGACTCGATCAATTCGTGACCCGAGCACAGGCCGCCCCGGCGCGCCTTCAGATCAACACCATCAGTGGAGGCCCGACCTTATCCTCCCCCATCACCTCAAACCGGGCCAGGAAGGGTTTCAACAGGGCTTCGCAATCCAGCCAGGTACTCAGCATCGGCGCCAGCCGACCCGGCAAGATCGCAAAGACCGGATGGAAACCTATCAGCTTCTCGGAGGAGGAGGAGCGGGGCATCGTCTTTCCCCATGACGATCCCCTGATCGTCCGGGCGCTAATATCAAACTGCGACGTAGGTCGCATTCTCGTCGACACCGGCAGTTCGGTCAATGTACTTTTTTGGGATGCTTTTCAGAGAATGGGTTTGAACGAGAAAGAGTTAAACCGCAAGGTCACGCCTCTTCTTGGTTTTTCGGGAGATTCAGTCCTCCCCCGGGGGATTGTCACTTTACCAATCACCATGGGCTCCGAGCCCCTCACCACCACCACGATGACTACTTTCCTTGTGGTCGATTGTCCAACAGCTTACAACGCGATCCTCGGTCGGGGCCTGCTCAACCAGATACGAGCCATCGTATCCACTCACCTCCTGCTTATGAAATTCCCAACACCTTTGGGATCGGGCCAGGTACAAGGAGACCAGCTCTCAGCCCGGACGTGTTATGCCACCTCTCTCACTAAAACCAACCAGAGGCCGACCGAGACAACAGAGACGCTCACGGTCACTGAATCAGCACTCGGTGACGACCCTGTGGAGGCAGAATACATGGAAGTACTCAGGGGCAGCCCTCCGGAAGACCCCCACGATTTATCTCACACGCCCCATGCCGAACCAGTGGAGGAGACAGAGACAATTCCTCTTTCCGAGGAGCACAAGGACCGCCAGGTTCGAATAGGCTCGAAACTCAGTCCCACCATCCGCTCCGCCCTCATCAAGTTTCTTCAGGACAACGCTGAGGTGTTCGCATGGTCCTACGCGGATATGCCCGGCATTTCTACCGATGTAATCTGCCACCGGCTCACCATCGACCCCTCCTTCAGACCGGTCGCGCAGAAACAACGAAGCTATGATGCAGAGAGACAACTGGCCATGCAGGCTGAGATCACGAAACTCAGCACGATCCACTTTGTCCGGAAGGCCATATATGCTGCATGGGTCGCTAATGTCGTCCTGGTCAAGAAACCTACGGGGCTATGGCGAATGTGTATTGACTTCACGGATTTGAACAAGGCATGCCCGAAGGACAACTTTCCGCTTCCCAAAATCGACATGCTGGTGGACGCGACGGCGGGACACGAGCTGCTCAGTTTCATGGACGCCTATTCTGGCTATAATCAAATAATGATGAATCCCGAAGACCAGATCCACACGAGCTTCCGGACCAATTTGGGGGTCTACTGTTACAATGTCATGCCCTTCGGTCTGAAGAATGCGGGGGCAACCTATCAACGATTGGTCAATTTCATGTTTGCCGACCAGATTGGCAAAACCATGGAGGTATATGTGGATGACATGCTTGTCAAAAGCAGGACGGCAGACGAGCACGTCCCCAACCTGGCCAGAATGTTCAAGGTCCTCAAACACTACAGGATGCGCCTCAACCCCGCCAAGTGTGTCTTTGGCGTGGGCTCGGGCAAGTTTCTAGGGTACATGATTAGCCAGCGCGGCATCGAGGCCAACCCGGAAAAAATCAAGGCTATCATGGACATGCAACCCCCTCAAACACACAAGGACATCCAGAGCCTCACGGGGCGAGTAGCAGCCCTCACCAGATTCATATCCAAGGCGACGGATAGGTGTACCCCCTTCTTCAAGGCGCTGAAAGGCAAGGGGAAGAAGGTCAACTGGACGGAGGAATGCGCCAAGGCATTCGCGGAGCTCAAGCAATACATGAGCAGCGCGCCACTCCTAACCAGGCCAGAGGCGGGGGAACACCTTTTCCTTTACCTGTCCGTGTCCACCTCGGCCGTTAGCTCGGTCCTGGTCACCCGGAGGGCTGGGGCCGAGAATCCTGTCTATTACGTCAGCAAGGCTTTGCAAGATGCAGAAACCCGATACCCCGACTTGGAGAAATTGGCACTTGCACTGGTGGTAACAGCACGGCGACTGCGCCCATACTTTCAAGCACACGAAATCAAAGTCGTCACTAATAAACCCCTCCGACAGGTCCTCCAGAAACCCGACACCTCGGGTAGGCTAATTAAATGGGCAATCGAGCTCATCGAGTTCGACATCAACTATGTGGCAAGGACCGCAGAGAAAGGACAAGCGGTGGCCGACTTCGTCGCTGACTACTCCTATCAACCCACCCAGTACATGCCACCCGGGGGTACTACTGAGCAGGATCTTCCCGCCAGGGAAGAAGCAGGGAAGTCTACCTCTACCATCGACCCTACCCGGCCGTGTTGGACACTGTACGTCGACGGTTCTGCCTGCCACAGCGGATCGGGGGCGGGCTTAGTCCTTACATCCCCCGACCAGGTCAAGCTAGAGTACGCTCTAAGATTTAGCTTCCGAGCGTCCAACAATGAGGCAGAGTAAGAGGCTCTGCTGGCTGGCCTACGCCTCGCCAGAGATATGGAGGCCCAACAACTACGCATTTTCAGCGACTCCCAACTGGTCGTCAGCCAGATCAACGACAATTTCGAGGCCAAGGACGCGTCCATGGCTCTATACTTGGCCCTTGCCAGACAACTCCTGACGTCGTTCACAAACTTTGAGGTTGCTAAGATACCGCGATCGGAAAACAGCCACGCCGACGCCCTGGCTCGCCTGGCATCCTCGCTGGATGACAAGGAAGGGAGACGAGTTTTAGTCGAGGTCCAACACCGACCTAGTACCAGACCGAACCCTGTGTACATCATCAACACTAGCCCGACATGGATGGACCCCATCAAAGCCTACCTGCAAGATGGCTCTCTCCCGGACAACAAGTTGGAAGCCAAGAGAATCAGAAGGCAGGCAACTCGCTACACAATTCAGCGAGACCACCTGTATAAGCGCGGATTCACCACCCCGCTACTAAAGTGCCTCACACCCCAACTAGGAGACTACGTGTTGCGGGAAATGCACGAGGGCATATTTTACCAAATGGGCTGAGGCAAAGCCCCTTGCGTCCATCACGGCTCCTCAGATCGAATCGTTCGTATATCAGAGTATCATCTGCCGTTTTGGGATCCCGCACACCATCGTAACCGATAACGGGAAACAGTTCGACTGCAATCGCTTCAAAGCATTCTGCCAGACATACGGCATACAGCTCCTCTTCGCCTCCCCTGCACACCCTCAGTCCAACGGCCAAGTGGAGGCCGTGAACAAAAATATCAAGTACAACCTGAAAAAACGGTTGGATGAGGACAAGGGCAAATGGGCAGAAATAATCAACGACGTCCTTTGGTCGCATCGTACGTCGTACAAAACAGCCACCAACGAGACCCCCTTCGCTCTGGCATTTGGGACAGAGGCCGTGGTACCCGTGGAGGTCGGAGAAACATCATACCGTGTCCTCAACTATGACCTGGGCACCAACGATCAGCAGATTGCCCTCAACCTCGATCTCCTTGAGGAAAGGCGGGATCAAGCCAACTTGAAAAACTTGGCTTACAAGCAGAGGGTGGCT
Source organism: Prinsepia uniflora (assembly GCA_032719365.1). Lineage (NCBI taxonomy): Eukaryota > Viridiplantae > Streptophyta > Magnoliopsida > Rosales > Rosaceae > Prinsepia > Prinsepia uniflora. Next base: position 3,359,492 of record CM064871.1, read on the forward strand.
AGATACTATGACTCGAGGGTTCGACACAGAAGCTTCCGAGTGGGGGACTTGGTTCTCCGCAAGGTCAACCTTGGCACCAAGGACAAGGCCGCGGGCACCTTTGCCCCAAACTGGGAAGGACCATACACCGTGGCCAGAGTCTGCCGAGAGGGGACTTACGAGCTTCAAAATTCCGAAGGGAAGACACTTCCACATCCCTGGAACGTGGACCATCTCAAGTATTATTACAGATAAGTTGTTGTAAAACGCCGCAAGGCGCACGGCCCACGGCCATCTTTTGTAAACATGTTCTGGCATACCCAGACTAACCTATGAATAACATTCATCCACCAATCCATTCAAGTTTTATTACAAACCTTCCCAAGTCGTACTTTCTCGGCCTATGTTCCGACACTGACGGATACCATCGGCCATCAGTGGCCGACTTACTAAGACTACAGTCTCCACTTATGGGTTAAATTTCGTTCGTTTACTTCCGTATGAAACCCAAACCATCCTTGGCGGATATTTCCCAAACTAAAACAGTTTATTAAAACAATAGTCATATTACATAAGGCCTAGGCCGAATTACATTGCAAAACATGGAAGAAACCGACACTACTTGTCGTCGCCACCCTGCTCGGCCGTCTCTTCATCCTGGCCATGCGGCTCGTCCACCTTCTCGGCTTCGGAGTGGTCGGTTGGATCTTCCGACTCCAGGTCCTCCTCCTCATCATCAGGTAGAGGATTCCCATCGTCGTCCAGGTAGTCCTCAACCCTTGGCGGAGACTTGAGCCATGGGAAGGCAATCGACACCCCCGGGTTGGATAACAGCAGCTTCTTGTAAAAGCCATCTTCCAGGGCAGCACCAAATTTCATGAACGACTTCTCACATTCCAGAGAAGCCTTGTACTCTTCCACCCCGACCTTCTTGGCCGCGATCAACTGCTCGGCCAGCCTCGCATTAGCCGACTCCTGCTCGGCCAACCTAGCTTTCGCCTCAACCAGCTCGGCCTGAACCCGCTCTGTTTCCTCGGCCTTCGTCGCTATTTCCACCTCGTTGGCTTTAACCTTCAGCTCTAACTCCGCCTTGGCCTCAAGCGCCTGGTTGAACAATTTTTGGTTGGCCGCCAAGGCTTGCTCCCGTCCTTCAACCTCCCGCTTCATGTCCACGGCCTGTTGCCTAATGTTGCTAGCATGACGGAAGGTTGAGAACACTTCACCGAGAAACTGCGAAGGCCACAGGCCGCGTTAAAAAAAAAAAAAAATATAGAGACAACACACGAAAGGAAACCAGAAACGAAGCTTACATGAGAGCCAAGCCTCATGGTCTTGTCACAACGGTCGGCAAAGTCCCTCGGCTGGACTTCGGCTATCTCACCCAACTCATATTGGGACCCCCGAACCACTGTGTTCATGAAATCCAGCTGCGAGGGGTGGAAGGCCGTGCTCAGATGCCGCCAGCTGTCATCCACCTCAGTCGTCCTGATCAGGTCAGGCTCCCCCTCCGCATTAACAAAGTACGACTTGATCGACGAATCAAGCGTCGGCCTTTTCAACTTCTTTGGCACCTGTCGGCCAGCCAACAGTGAGGTATGCGAAGGCACGATCATATCCCTCACCAGTTCAAGGGTTTCTACCTCGGCCTGTCTTTTCTGCCTCCTTTTCTCGGTCGGCTCTTCATCTTCCCGGGCTTCCACCCTCTCAGCCAGTTTCTTTTTCTTCTTACGGCGAGCCTCGGCCACAAACTTTCTCCTCTGTTCGGCCGCATCGTCTATTTCGAAGAAGACCGGCGAAGTACAGGATGGCCCCTTCCTCTTCTCACTGGCCGATGCAACAGGACTTGAGAACAGGGGCTCGATGGGCTCCCCCGTAGCTTCATCCACATCGGCTGCCGGCTGTGCCTCGGCTTGACTTGGCCCCTCAGCTATCCGCAATCTCGGCTTAACCTTGGCCGTCGACTTCGTCTTCAAGGGCTGCCTGAAGTCCACTTTGGACGAGGCCCCAGCTTTTTGTGCCTCGGCCTTAGCATCCTCGGCCTGCTTCATTATTTCTTGTATTTTCGCCATTCGGTTTGAACACTGGGTGGCTGCAGCAAGTACGTAGTCCGGGGGAGCTGCCAAAAAAAAAAAAAACAGGCGGTCAATAAAACGTTGATAACCCCAACACATTTCACAAGGCATGGGGATTCGACACTTACGAAGTTCTGATATCAGGCCGACCTTGAGCAAATTCTGAGGCAATCTCAAGAAATCCCTACTTCTTTCTGTTCGGTCGAGCTTCTCGAACAGTTCACTGCAATCTGCTTTCTCCTGGTCGGTCACGCTTGGACACTTGAACACTTCTGCAAAACAAAGAAAACATTAGCAACTACATACAAACAAACACACGCAAGCCCTAAACCGACCCACCCGATCTAACACTCGCCACACCTTTTGACTGATAGTTTCTAGGAATTCTCCTATCATGGTCGGTTAAATACGCCCCTTCCCAGTCTCCGCATACCAATACGAACCGATGCTTCCATGCCTTTTGCGAGGTCGGCATGTCCCATATAAACGGCCCCCGGGTTTTCCTATCCCTCGCCTCCACGTAAATCCACCCTGTTTTATCCCTTCGAAACTGATACAGGTGGTTTATATGGCCCCAGGACGGCTCTCCTTTCCCGGCCAATTTGAAGGCCGTGAACACACCCGTCAGGGCAATCCAGGTGTTGGGGTTGATCTGACCGATGGCAACGCCAACCTGGGCAACCATCCGTTGCACCCAAGGATGGAGGGGCAGGACGACTCCGTGTGTGAAGACATCTGGGTGGAAGGTCGTCCAGGGTTCCGGTGGATCACTCGGCATGTCCGTATCCCCGACTAGCCTCATCACCACCAAATCGGGCACGTGAAACGCCTCTCGGTAGGCCTGAATATCATCCCATTTGATCGTGCTCAGCTGACGATCTATTTGATAGACGGACGCCGCAACGGTCACTTGCTTCATGGCACCATCCACGTCGATCTCAATCAACATCGGCCTGGATGTCACATCTTGATCGCTCGTCCCCACGGCTTCTTTCCCTCTCGACCGACCTGACATCAGTGGTATGCCTTCAAAGACATCGGTCTGCCCCACTGAATCTACATCAACGATCAACCGTTCGGCCTCACCACTGGCCGAAACAGCCTCGTCTGGAATCTGGGCAAAAGCTTTTTCAAGCTCCTCCTCCAGATCCTTATCTTCCTCGGCCTGCGACCTCAGATTCACCTCTGGCCGAGATGTCCCTGAAGTTGAAGCCGATCCACTCGTCCTCAACCGTGTGTCAGAAGCGGCCGAAGCCGTTGAATCATCCTCGAAGGCATTTCCAGACCGGGCGTCCGTGCCTTGAGAATCTTCAGACACCATCTACAAATATATAAAAAAACCTTCCTAAGAATGGGAAACAACGCGACTCTCCTTACTGGCCGACCTATCGGATCTAGAAACCACGGGACAAACATGCATATGTGTTCATCCCATGTTCTTGCAAAAGACAAACTTTGAATCCAAAATCACAAGGTCAAAGGTTTACGTACCGTGTTTTGCTTGGAAGTCGCCGTGAGCACCGCCGTGAAGCCTGTTCGGAAATCGCCTTGCCTTGCCGGAAATCGCTTTTGTACTTCTCTAAGGAACACTCAAATTCACTTGGACGCACAAAGTAAAAAGTGAACTTGGCTCCACTCATTTTATACTAGCCAATTCTAACCATGGTTAAAAAACTAGCCGTTATTACCATGGTCGGCCAGCCCAACCGTCACCTCGACCTCGATAAGCGGAAGGGTCACCTCGATTTGCACGCGCATTTAAACCGCACTACAAGGTGATGTAAGGTCCTGCGCCAGCTGACCGACCAAGGTGACATCCTTCACCTTGGCACCAAGTGACATGTGATCGGCCTTCAGGGTACCCCCTAGGCCGATCGGTCACCTCATCGTGCAAGGTCCTGCGCCAGCTGACCGACCAAGGGGACATCCTTCACCTTGGCACCAAGTGACATGTGGTCGGCCTTCAGGGTACCCCCTAGGCCGATCGGTCACCTCATCGTGCAAAGTCCTGCGCCAGCTGACCGACCAAGGTGACATCCTTCACCTTGGCACCAAGTGACATGTGGTCGGCCTTCAGGGTACCCCCTAGGCCGATCGGTCACCTCATCGTGCAAGGTCCTGCGCCAGCTGACCGACCAAGGTGACTCCTTCACCTTGGCACCAAGTGACATGTGGTCGGCCTTCAGGGTACCCCCTAGGCCGATCGGTCACCTCATCGTGCAAGGTCCTGCGCAAACTGACTGACCAAGGTGACACCCTTCACCTTGGCACCACGTGACATGTGATCGGCCTTCAGGGTACCCCCTAGGCCGATCGGTCACCTCATCGTGCAAGGTCCCGCGCAGGCTGGTCGATCAAGGTGGTCGGCCTGCAGGGCACCCCTAGGCCGATCGGCCACCCACGTACACCCGTTCGACGCCAGTTTTAAACTCCCATCCTTCGTTTTTTCTCCTCTGTCAAGGGCTTGGGGGACTGGGGACTAGCATACTACGCACCAGAACAGGCCGACAAGCATAATACAAGCCCTCAACCGAGGCAATCCACCTCAGTCAACGACTTGGGGGACTTCTGTTCATACCCAAACTGGTCGGCCTGGTTAAAGGTCCAAAACTGATCAGACTTGTCCCCGCTCTACCAACCCCGGGCAAGCCAGGCTTACCAAATCTGGTCGGCCAGGCTTACCAACAAGTCACAACTGCTACCCGGGACCACCATAGACACCTGTCAGCTCCCAGGGGCAGCAACATTTATCCCACATTGACAAACACCAACAAACACATTCAATGCTACTATAAATACAAGGGCATACCCCTCCAAAAGGTAATGACAATCTTGCCCTCATGCTGTCTAAATTACAACAGTACCCTTCTACCTAACTGACTTAGGCATCGGAGACTGTTCGGCCGGCATCACACCGGTGTCCCTTTGCATTTACCCTCTTCCTGTGCAGGCCACCATATTTCGAGGGGGATCGCGAAGGAAGCTCAGCGAGGCAGGAGTAGGTTGATCCATTTCTTGCATCAACAGAAATGTTAAGAAAAGAACACCTTTTTCAGAAGCTTTGCTTCTTGGCCACAAAAAGGCAGAAATTTGCACTTGTATTCATTGAGTTACTTGCATCACATGTGATTCCGCCATAATTGTGGCAAATATTCCCTGAACATAGGGGATGCGAAAAAAAAATGTTGAATTTCTCCTTACCACATTTATTAAAATTTGTAACTGTAGTCGATTCATGAAAATTTGACCACAACGTATAGGAAAGCTTATATTTTCTTAGTGTTTTTAAGGAAATTGAATTAATATTTTTGAGTTTTTCTTACAGAAGTTTTGAACTTTGCTTCTTCGATGTGGTGAATACGATGTGATCCCTTTTGTTAGTAAATATCAATTTGGCATTGTAGTGGAATTGAGTTGTGTGAATGATTGAGTATTTCTCTTATATGATATTGGATGAATTCAAAAAAATAAAATTGGGGTAGCTCTGAATATAGGATAGTGCGCTCGTGATGATTAATCTTGGGTATCTATTAATTTTTAATATTTTTGAGTTTTTCTTGTTGAAGTTTGGAGCTTTGCAACCTGCCCACACCCTTAACAAGGAGGAAGGACGTCCACCTTGACAATAAGGAAAGTCCACAGTTGCAGCTACAAAGCCACGAGCTTACACAATCACACACCATCTTCTACTATCATCCCAAGATTGTGTTGTTTGTCACATCTTTATCTTTTCTTTGTTTTTCTTGTTTGTCACATCTTTATCTTCTACTATCATCCCAAGATTGTGTTGTTTGTCACATCTTTATCTTTTCTTTGTTTTTCTTGTTTGAATTTCATAATTAATTATGTATTGCTTTTCAAACATAATGAATATGTCTAGCTAACTTTTTTCATAATTTGGGGTGATTTCAAAGCCCAAAACATGTGTTTAATGGATTTATTAAATTCAGAATTCTTTTCTTATTGGTGATTGTGTTTTGCTTAACTGTTTGATAGAGAACTTATTCTTGTATGTTTGTTAGGACAAGAACTTAATAAGCATGCTAGGATTTGGTGTTATAATATAAGAAAATTTCACCTAATAGTTATGATCTTATATTCACAAGTAGTTACTATCAATGGACGTTGGTAATGTTAAGAAAAAAGAGTATTTCCTCGCCTAAATGAGAAAACCGTGTCTCTTAAAACATATAACAATTATGTGAACCGAATGAGATTGCATAAGAAGTAGTTTGACAAAATGACTACTCGTATGTGTAACAACTCTGGATTTGGGTGGGACCCAATTGCAAAGAAGTTCACGGCTAGTGATGAAGTATGAGAAAATTACTTGAAGGTGAGTTTCATATTATACGCTATGTCACTTACTAGCTTGCTCTAGTCTCACCCAAGTCACAAGAACCTTCAAACAGAAAGTGTTGCTAATTATGATGATTTAAAAATTGTGTTTGGGGGTGCAACTGCTATCAGGAATGGCTCACTTGCATTAGGTGTCGATGATACCGATGCAACAACTTTTAGGGACAAGGAAAACCTAAATTTTGGGATGGAAGACTTTAAATATAATGCTGCCAATGAGACATTTATAGCACCAAGTCACTATCAATCATCCTTCCAACATTCATCACCCTACCAATCTACACCAGCCTTTGAGTCCCCTTTAGATTTTGAGGTTCCTCAAGAAAAAATACGTCAAAAGAAGCTAATTAGATTCGAGTATGAAGGGAGTTCTAACTCAATTGGTTCCACTAATCAAGCCAAAGTTCTTGAAACCATATCCACCAATTTTGAGAAAATCTATGCTCTAATGGAGAAAAGAGAAAGAGATAGAGAGAATAGTATTTGGGATGCTATTAAGGATGTACCAAACTTGGATGACAATGTTCGATTGAAGGCGGTTGAATTGCTTAATACTAAAGTAAAACAAGACATATTCTTGAAGATGTCACTCGAAGAGCGCTCATCTTGGATATCCTTCAAATTGGGATGAATTGTTATTGGGATTACCTTAATTTTTGGTTGAGAATTGTTTACGTTGAATTGTTGAACTATGGTGTTATTTTTTGGTATTTTTGTTGAACCATGTATTTTGGTTTAACTATGTATTTGGTTTCATTTGTTGTGTTTTGATTGAATTTTCCTATTTTTGTTGAACTATGTATTATGGTTATGTTATTTTGGTTGAACTATGTATTTGATTTAATTTGTTATATTTTAATTTCCATGAATATGCTATTTTTTTTTCACAGAATATATTTTAACATCTACATACAATGTCATACCCAAGGATTGAATTATCAATATCGACGGATATATCGCTAGTCAAATTTACGGATATTTCGCTCTAAATATCGATATTACGGTTAACAAAAATGACAAAAATTTAGTTTAAAAGTTGGAAATTTTTAACGAAACTTTAAAGAAAAATTGAAGTACCTAATAATTGGTATAGAGGAATAATAAAATTATAAAATGACTTTGATGTAATAAATATATGATGAATAATATGATGCAATATGATTCTGATGATGACTAATAATATTAAATCTTAAATATAAATATAAATTGAAATGAATTACTATAATTGAATGTTAATATAGTTAAAAACATACAATAAGCATAAAAAAATTCAATGGAAGAAAAATGATAAAATAAGTCCAAATATATTTAAAATTGGAAAAAAAGATGAAAAAATAGGGTCACACTTTGTTCAAAAATTGAAAGGAATTGATATATTGAAAATTGGAAAAAAAAAAAAAAAAAAAAAAAAGGGAAAAAAAAGAGGCCAAAGTTTGTTGAAAATTTGGAAAAAAGTGGATTAAGAAAAAAATAAATACCAATTGTCAACAAGGGGGTCAAACACTAGACCAATAGGAAGAAATAGAACACAAAGCCAACTCACCTACCAAGCATAATTGAAATTTTACGCAACGTATAATATATAACTATAAAAACTAACAGTCATCTTCTTTGTCCAACAGGTCTACAACTCGGATTTTCCGACCCAACGGCATGACCCGACTCAAACTATTTCGTTTTATGTCCAATTTTCAAAAATTAATAGTTCATCTTCATAGGTTTGTTCCCAGAAAGGGTTCTTTGGGCTCAAAACAAGAAAATTATTCAATATTTTGGTTAATTTCCTTCACCCCTCCTTTAGGTGTCGCTGGCCGGATTTTTTCGATATTTTGGCGAAATTTCAACCGATATTTCCAATATTTTCATCCATGGTCATACCCGAGCATATATGAAGATTATGACAGATCATACTGAAATCCATTACATTAGAATCACGTGATTACAATCCATGCTGAAAATAATTCGATATTTCGGCCAATTTCTTTCATCCCTCCTTTATCATTTGGTTATTTATTCATAGCGCATAATTAATCCATGTTATTATACAATTTTTATTTCATATGAAATCCTATAACAAATCATTTGATTCTTTGTAGAATACAAAAAAATCATAAGTGAATCATAAGAGATGTAATTACAATCTATTAAAATAATAAGTAAAATCTTGTAATTGCAAATCATGCTGAAATCCATTACATTAAAATCACATTATTACACTCTATTAAAATCCTAATTAAATACATCCTCCTTCGACTTTTCCAACCTAGACACTATGCTCTTAGAAGATCATACCCAAAGTATGAAGGTGTGTAGATGAATTCTTGGTTAATTAATAATGGGCTTAGGTCGAGTGTATGCCTATTTCGCTCTAACATAGAGTCCATTTTGAAATTTGTTCTACCTTAATTGTTATCGAGTACCAATTGTATGCAAAATATTTGGAACAGTGCCAATTTCACATAATCAAGTCAAATAGAGATGCAAAGGGCGAGTAAGACGGAGGATGATATTCGATCCAATTTTTTATTTTGGATTGCAATTTCTTTTTGGGCATTTGATCCAACTTTTTTTTTTTTTTTTTTTTTTTTGGGCATTTCTCCTCTCGAAGTTTTAATTTATTTTGGATATTCAATCCAATTTCATTTATTGTCCAAAAAAAAATCCAATTTCATTTTGGACATTCATAACCATGTGAAATTGGATTTCAATTGCAATTGTACTTGTGTTTGAAATTGAGCTTCTTTGTGTGTTTGAAATTTTGTGAAATTGTAAATTTGAGCTTCTATGCATGATTGAGATTCTAGGTTTTTTTAAAGAGAATATTTTGGATTTTCATTGCTTGCCTCTTTCGTTTCCATGTTCATGTCCTCCGATTCTAAAAGTCTGGGTTTCTTTCGATTTATGGGAAATGGAAAGTATTTTATAGGAGGTTTTTTAATAGTTTGCGTTCTTGGTGCTGCAAATTGTTGTGTGCGATGGAATGGGTATTCTGGCTTGGGGAATGATGGAATGAGAGGGTGTTCTAGGTTGTGCTAGAGATATGAGTGTTTCGGGTTGGGGATAATAAATTTACCCTTAAAATTTCAAAATTACCTTTAAAATTATGCCCATTTTACAGATTGAATGAAAAAGGTGCTGAGTAATCCAAATCGGCTGTTTTAGGGAGAATTTTGTACGAATAATGAGAATATAGTGCAAAGTGAAACTTTTATAGAAGACTAAAGTGCATTCAAGGTAAAAAATCTTTACTAATTCGCCTTATTGTGTAAGAAATTACTAATTATATAAAATTAAATAATATAACACAATAAATATATAAATAAAAAGTAAGCAGCATTTCAACTATTATTTTTATTTTCCTCTTTCTTTTGCTTTAGACTTCCTTAAATAAAATGCAATGCATATATAAATTAAATAGAGTTGGTTTTTTAGAGGGGCTGATCGAAAAGTTGCAAATCCACAATGTGATATTTTTAAAATTAATTCTGTTGATGTTACCCTATTATAATTATTAGAAAGTTATATTTAACTTTTTTTTCCCCCCTATTATTTTACTTGTTTCGTGGCTAATAAAAATGGATTATACTTTCCAATAAATTGAGGCGTGGGTGACTTAGCCAAAAAATTATGTTTGGAGGAACAGCTTATATATAATAGGAATGGGCAAGATGTCCAAAAGTTTTTTATACAAGAATATTGGAAGTAGTTGTTACTTATGATCCTAGAAAACGTTCGAAAAAAACATGCTAGGGAACTGCTGAGAAGGGGCAAAAATACAATAAGTTGATGCATAATTTTGAGGGGGAAGGATATGGTGTGGTATACCCAGTGATGAAAAAATCGTTACTATCGCTGATATATCGGTTTTTCCGACCACCAGCACATAAGACAGGAATGAAGGAATATATTCCCCCAAAATCAACAATTTTGGCCAATATCGGAGATTATTGGACGAAACTGTCAATTTTGAACCAAAATGACCATGAATAGAGATGAAATCATGAAATAAAACCCAGATGAAACAAAAGTCATGAACAGAAACCCAGATGAAACAAAAGTCATGAACAGAAACCCAAATGAAACAACCCGTGAACATAAATCGAACTAATCCATCAAAACCGTAAACATAAATTGAAAAATCAGACAATCCTAGAATTGGGGCAAAACACTCACCGACTCCACGGTCTTGTTCCCTCTTCAATTCCCTCACCTCTCGAACTAGTCGACGGCCTCACGAAGTCACGATCATCGCTGGAACCTCTTGAACTCCTCGAATCTGCCAAATCTCGAAGCGAAGCACATCACTCGAACCCCTTACGAATTGCTCGACAACCTCACGAACCTCGCATAGCCTCTTAGTTGCTCCGCCCTTTCTCATCGCTCCTCCTCGACGGCCCCTCCACCCTTCATGGCGCCTCTTTGTTTCAGTCGAGAAGGCGAGAGATTCTCAATCTCTCTTCTCCACGACACGACGACCCCACCCCCCCCCCCCCCCCCCCCCCCCCCCCCCCCGGGGCCCAACACACACACACACACAGTTTTTTGAGGGTTAAAAATGCAAGTTTGCAACACTACGTTTCAATTAATGTTTTTTAACCCTTTTTTTCTGCTTTACTTTTATTTATTTTTTCTGCTGATCCTTTTTTTTTCAAAATCCCAATTCCCAAATTTCTTATTTGGTAAAAAAATGTGTTTTTATAATATATGTTTTATTGTGGAATATATGTTCTAATTGAAAGAATTTAAATAACGTGATTAGAATTTAGCATTATTATTATTATTATTATTATTATTATTATTATTATTATTATTCGTCATTATCAAAGTCTAATAATTTTTATGTATATTAGATTTCGTAATATGGCGAGTGGAAATGCGAGTGAAAGTCGTCAAAGAAGATATACGAATACTATGTCCAACAATACATTTCTGGTTGGTCAAGTCGCATCACTTAGCAAAGTTTTTGTGTCTTGGTAGATGGAGACCAGTCCAATTTTCAATATGGTAGACACTTTACTTGTTTTTAATGAAGTTCAATGCGTAAAGTATTCTTAGTGCAACATTATCAATAACAGTTATGTTTTAATTTAAGTTTATCTTTAAGGTTTTATACTGTTAGTCAGACCTATATTCTATCATATTATTCATCATATATTTATTATATCAAAGTTATTTTATAGTTTTTATTAGTCTCATATAACCATCATTGGATACTTCATTTTTTCCCAAAGTTTGATTCCAAATTTCCAACTTTTAGACCGAATTTCCATCATTTTTGTTGACCGTAAACAATATAGATATCGATCACGATATTTGGGGCGAGATATCCATAAATTTGAGTAGCGATATATCCGTCGATATCGATATCGATATTTCAAATTTTGGGTGCACCTAGCACCTATGCACCTCTAGGCAGGGATTCTAAAACCACTATTTCCAGTTGATCTTATATGTTAAAAGTGCGTTGAACGTAACTCATTTTCAACAAAACTTGCTATGTTACCGATTTATGCTGCAAGAACTAGTTGATTTCGCTTAAATGCATTCATCTTAAGAACATGTGCTGAATTCAAGTGAGGTGCCCTTTCCTATAGGATTAGACTAGGTAACTCGATGACACATTCCGACTCGGAAAGTCCAATGGGACACCGTAATCAATGTATGCTAACGCACACTTGAATCATGATGTCCAAGTGACAAAAGCCATGAATAAAATAGTGTTCTTAGAAAGTGGACTTTTCAAGTCGGGTTGTGCATAAGTGTATCTTAAATTCAAGTTTTCAATCTTTATCATCTTTTTAATTTCTTCGCATATAGCTAGGTTTGAAATCCTGATTTTGATAAGGCAAAGGTAAAAAACTATATTGGACAAGTTTCTCATTCAATACACAATCTTTTGATGAGAAGTTGGATTATTTGGTGGATAAGTTTCTTTAATTTGTTGGCAAGTATTGTTTGAATTAGGAATTAGTTTTGGTTTAAAATTAGGAATTGTTACGTACCTATTTGGGTCTACTTCGCTCCTTGTTGAATAAAACTTAGTTTGCATAACATGGAGATATTATGTTATATACTTATATTATCCTTTTGGAATCAATCACGAATTTGGAATCACCTTTAACTAAAATATCATAATGTTCAGTTCGGATAGCTCCAACTAGACCTTCACGAAGAGCAATTGGTGACGGTAAATCTACTAGAGTAGGAACTTAGAAGCCGAGGCATTTATGATCAGGGCCGGCCATTATAGGGGGCAAGAGTGGCGTAAGCCCTGGGCCCAAAATAATGGAGGGCCCAAAATTTTCAAATTTTTTTTATATTGAAAAAAAATAAAGGGTTTAAATTTTTCACAATTTTATTGAAAAAAAAATAAAGAGAAGAAGAATGAGAACATATCAAATTTGAGATGCGGAATGTCGACTGCGGTTCAATAAAGGGCCCTCTCAATCCGATTTCTTCCATAATGGTGGCATGAAGTCCAATGTTTTAATCAATTTGTGTTTCAATCCATTAATGTTTCAATCGATTTCTACTTCGTAGTCTCTCACTATTGTTCTGACTTGTGTCTCACTCCGGTTCAAGTTTCAGACTCTATAGTTAAGTTTTATTTTTCCTTTTCGTCCTTTGATTTCCTTTGATCTTTCATATGCGGTCCGATGAATTTCTGATTTTTTCCTTTCCAAATTATGAGTTTTTTGGTCAAATTTCTATTAATTAATTGGGGTATTCCTTTCTTCATTCGATCACCTACGGAAGAGAAAATGAAGGAACTAAAATTTCGTTCAGATTGGTAATCTAGTCAAAGCACATATGCTTTTTGATTCGTTGACTGAAAAGATTACTGTTATATGAGTAGCTTTGTTTTCTGAATATCAAATCACATAAATGCAAAGCTGTATTTGAACTCTTACGTGAATTAAGAGAAAATGAACCAATAATTCTTGATGCTGCAATTCTTATAAGTGTGCTTGGTGCTTGTGCAATACAAGCTACTCTGGATCCATGGAAGTAAATTGATGCCTACATTTTAAGGAAGATAATTAAGTCGAAAAGAAGTTGTTTAACAATTTGGTTGATATGTACTCATAATTTTTTTTATTTTTAATAATTAAGTATATAAATTAAGGCCCATTTTTTACTCTTGCCCTAGACCCCTGTACGTTTGGACCGGCACTGTTTATGATATATAATAATGAAGTCATCCATGGGCACTGTTTTGGATTGAAACTCAAAAGATAAAGTGTTCAGTGTTGAGTGTGAAGATGAGGATGGGCGACTTTATTTGGTGGGTAGTGGGCTTCTCGTGGCCCAGCTGGGGGTATACATGATGAAATAGAATTTTCCTCGGAAAAGTTGGTAATCTAGCCTTCTTTTCTATATCCGTAGGAGTCCCAGAACAAACCAGAATCTTTAAATAAATCCATTTGTTTATTAGCATGTAATCATTGCTTTATAGCTATATGATTTACTTGCTTGCCATAATTATAAATCCATCTTTTCGTTTAAAAATTTATGCTTCCTGCTTCCTCAAAGCACGATGGAATTGGGGAAAATTTTGGGGGTTTGGTTCGGTTAAAGGGCTTTTCACTATACATAATCAAACCAAACCAATCCAATCACTTCACAGATTGAATCCTTCAATGATTCCTTCCATAAGCAATTATTCATATAATCCATATATGTTTGCATGTCGCAATTTCAACATCAGTTGAAAAAGATTCTTAAATTAGCAAATGAAGGTGAGCCCTATGTTTTGAGAAAAAAAAGTTAGAGATGACTCTATTTTCTCACATATGAATCACTTTCTCTCATAATTTACTAAAAATTTGTGAGGTTTTTTATTTCTATTTATACGATTACAATCGAATCTCGTTTTTTTGTGAGAATCGAATATGAAATATCTTACATACCGTCGTGAACTTCCATTTTTTGGTTAACTTAAAATATAATGTCGAAAAAAAAACTTAAAATACAATGAATCTTAAATACAAAATTCAATGCATATTTTTCTTTTAAGACAACATGCATATAGATAGGAATGACCATGATGAAACGTTAGAAATAAGAGAATTAGTACATGATATTTCATAAAATTTGATTGTTAACGTCACCTAATTTTGGAATGAACCATATCAAATTGTTGCATGATATAATAATTTGTTATCTATCATGTATCTATGATTCATCTTCATTTAGTCTGAATGATTTTGGATGATGCATTAGAATCGAAACTCATTTGTCTCATAAATCGTGCTATGTTAGTATCGGCACATACCCTATGAACTAGAAAGGAAGCTAGAAAATGATCATCGATACAAAGTATGTTACTCATGCATTCCTCATTAGACAAAAACCAGCTTGATTTTAATGCTGGGAATAAAGAAAACCAAATAAGTTCCTAGAAAGAGATCTTTGAAATAAAATGATATTGACAAATAATTTTCTTCGTGAAACACCCATTGCGGAAGTTTTGCGGAAATGGATTAAGGTTGGGTGGGTCGTTGAGTCATGACAGCATACCCGTGGTTGGCCTATTCGAAAATCTTCTATGACCTACTAATATTCTATTATATTGTATATAAGTCGTTTCTTTGGGAGAGAAAGTTGCCGATAAAAAAATTTCATTATTCTCATATGATAAACCATTATACATATTTTTGCTTGGTATTGTACTTTCTAACGCAAAATATAGAAATGACAAATCTGCTTAAAAAATACAAAAGATTAAGAAAATCATTATTTGTTCATATCTAAACTTGATCGGCCTGATTAAAGGTTGAAAAGGTCTGCCTTAGCAACCAAAACGTACTGATAGGTCCTCAAATAAGCATTATTTTATATTATTTTATACCCTTTATACTTGACTTTTAATATTTAAATATTAAATAAATAGATAAAATAATTTATTTTGTGTTATTTTTGTTTAAATAAATAAAGTTTGTAATTTAGAGTATTTTGGCGAAAGAATCTTCCCGATCGGAATTATAACGAAGAAATTATGGACGAATTTCGGTGAATATTACTAAATTAACTAAATAAATTAATTAATTTTTATTTTGCAGCCCAGCCCAATCCATGCAGCCCAATCCGTGCAGGCCCGGCTGCACAGCCCAACACTCGCCAGGCCCAGCCCGCACATCCACCAGCCCAGCACGCCAGGCCCAGCCCGCGTCAGTCCTTCCTCCAGCCCAGCGGACCCGTCGACAGGCGCTGGCCGATCTGTTGTTCCTCCATTCGGCGCGCGCTTGTCGATCTCCCAGGCACCGTCTCAGCAGCAGCCCGCCGAGCTCCAGTTCCTTCATTCAGCAGCCTCCAGCCAAAATTCCATTCCTCTTTTCAGCAGCTCTCTGCTGAATTTATTTCCAGCAGCTTCCACCCAATTTCCACCCAACTTCCACCCAAATTCCTTCCACTTTCCAACCCAATTTTGCAACTTGACAACTCAAACCACTTCTAAACATCATCACTAATCTTTATTACTCATCATTCCATTATTTAACATTTTTTATTGTATTTGTTTATGTATTTTTGATAGCTTTTTCCACCTATAAATAGGGCTTCAATTCTTGTATTTTGGGGAGTCCCCAATTAGTTTCATTCTTCCATTTCTTTCTTAGTTCTTAGTTCTTAGTTAGTTCTTTTGTTTCTCTCTTTTGAGAGACATTTTTGGGGACCATTTTAACTTCTTGTAGATTTTCTTATTAATTAGCTTTCTTTTAATTCTTGTTCTTAATTTATGTTATTTTTATTTTTCTTAATTTCATTTCTTCTTTACTTTGTTCTTGTGATATTTCTTTGAGATCTCTTAAACACATTTTTATGCTTTCCTTAAGAAATACCTAGGCCAAGTAATTCTAAGGCAATTCAAGTGTTTTAAGACCGAATTCCTCGTATTTCTTCTTCCATCTTCACAAGTTTCCTGCCGCTGTTCGGTGATTCTTGTGAAAATTCATACTTCTCTACTTAAATTCTTGTTATTGTTATTGGTTTTACTTATAATTCAATATATGTGTTGGTATTTTCTTTCTAACATTTGTAAGTAAGAATGCAATCTCCATGTGTTTTACTTTTTGAATTTCTTTTACTTCATATGTTTTAGTGCTTAAACTTCAATTCGAAGCTAAATGTTGATCCGCTGTTCGGGGCATTTAGAATAGAGTTGAAGAGATTTAATGTTTGATCGCTGTTCGGCGCATTAAATCATTAACTTAAGGTGAATCATATTGTAAGTAATAATCCGCTGTTCGGTGCATTTATAATATGAAAAATGTATGCATGTATTTGAGATGATTAAGGTAAGATTTCGTGATTGGTTCCATATAAGCATGATGTTAGAGTGTTGGTAAAAATATGTGTTTGAAGAAAATTCACTAGTACAAAGGTTAAAGTAGAAGTAAAATTAAGTATTTAATTATTTTTACTTGTTTTATTTATTTTATATTTACAACTCTTTTCAAAACCCCCCTTTTCAATTCTTTATTCTTTATTCTTTTATTCTTTATTCTTTTATTCTTTTATTCTTTTATTCTTTTATTCTTCTTTTCTACTTTTAGTTTATTATTCTTTGATTCTTTCATCTCTTTATTCTTTTATTCTTTAATACTTTTAGTTTATTATTCTTTGATTAGTTAATTCTTTAATTCATTTATTCTTTAATTCTCAATTCTTTTATTCTTTAATTCATTAATTCATTAATTTGTTAATTATTTAATTATTTAATTCATTAATTTATTCATTATTCATTTATTCATTACTCTTTCCCACTAACACATTATTAATGTTCCCTAATTTCCCCGGTTAAGAACGATCCCTATTTACCAATACTACATCTACACAAAAAGGGTTTAAATTGCACAACACTCAAATTACGTGTTTAAAATAATGCGTAGTTTGGGCGTAGTCAATTTTTGGCGCCGTTGCCGGGGAAATTGAAAATCATTTTTAATTTGTTAGTGTATGTATATAAATTGTGCATATTATACTTGTTTATAAATTTTACTTTTGTTAATATTATATTTATCCATCTTATTATTGTTCTTATTATTTTTGTTATAATGCTCATACTTTACTTATTCTTAGTTTCTAATTTATACTTGTTCATAAATGTTCATAACTTTTTTTTATATATATTTGTTCATATTCAAATTGTTTATGTAAATTTAAAATTCTATCATACTTGTTCATAATTTAATTTAATTTGTACTTGTTATAAATGCATATTGTACATATTCATTTTTCCTTACTTTTAATTTATTTTATTTTTCTTTACACTTTCTAACTTTTTCTTTAATCCATTAACTTTAATTTTATTCCATTAACTTTTTCTTTATTCCTTTAACTTTAAATTTATTTCATTAACTTTTTATTCCACTAACTTTTTATTCCACTAACTTTTTATTCCATTAACTTTTATTCCATTAATTTTATTCATTAACTTTTTATTCCACTAACTTTTTATTCCATTAACTTTTATTCCATTAATTTTATTCATTAACTTTTTATTCCACTAACTTTTTATTCCACTAACTTTTTATTCCATTAACTTTTATTCCATTAATTTTATTCATTAACTTTTTATTCCACTAACTTTTTATTCCATTAACTTTTATTCCATTAATTTTATTCCATTAACTTTTTATTCCACTAACTTTTTATTCCATTAACTTTATTTCATTAACTTTTTATTCCATTAACTTTTTGATTACACTTATTTTATTCTTATGTAATTATTTATTTGGTTATGTCTTGATAAAATTTAAATTTAAATTTAAAAAAAATTCGAAATAAATAAAAAATTTGAAAATAATAATAAAAAAAAATCTTATCTTAGCTTTATGTTAGTGTTAATTCATACTTGTAAATAAATGTTGTATATATGTTACTTGTTACCTTTTATACTTGTTCATAACTTTTATATTTCATAGTATACATGCATACTTGTTCATAATAGATTTTCATTTATATTTGTTTATAATTTTCTTACTTGTTATATTATTCTTGTTCATACTTGTACATAATGTTCATTCTTTTTAATTGTTCATAAATGCTTATGGTAAATATTCACTTTTCCTTATTTTTATTTGTAATTAAAAAAAACATAAAATTCGTAAAAAAAAAAATTAAAAATTAAAAAAATTTCTTTTTCTTCATTTATTTAATTTTTAAATTCAGAAAAAAAAATTAATTAATAAAAAATAAAAAATTTCTTTTTCTTCATTTATTCGTAAAAATATTCATTTATCTTCACTTTGTGTTAGTGTAAATCTAAATTGTTAAATAAATCTTATACTTATGTTAGTTTGTTAATGAGAAATTGTTTTGTAAATATCATTACTTGTGAATAAAACCATACTTGTAAATAAATTGTTCATACTTGTATAAATTGTTCATACTTGTATAAATTGTTCATACGTAAATTGTCATGTTATATTTGTAAATTGTGCATAAAAAACATACTTGTAAATAGTTATTGCATTCATGCATTAGTCTCAGCTATATGTAGATCACTTGTGCTTCGAAGTTTAGATTTTGATCTTTATCGGCGATGACTCTTTTGTTAACTCTCACCCACGGTAATTGTTAACACTTTAGTCATCTTAATTCCTCTGGAGTAAGAAATTTTCGAGGGTGATGTCTAGGACAAGAGACGGTACTCATAACGGGTTTTGGGTCTAAGAAAATAGCCCTGCCTCTTATGTGTATTCTTTCTAACCTGGTCACTTTTGAAGTTGCCCAAACAGTTGAATTAATCCAAGATATTTACTTGGGCCGCACGGACGTATAAGTCTCCATTTAAACTTTGAGGCTATGTGAACCATATATATCTTTGACTTCCCCCGACATGTAAATATTGTTATATCTTAATTTACATTATTTGTCATGACAAAGTTAACTTGCATCTTTCGTTTAACTAACTTGCATCTTTCATTCTAACTTGCATTTCATCTTTCATTTAACTTGCATTTTTAACTTCACTTGCATATTTAGTTTAACTTGCATTGCACTCTTCCTCTAACTTACATCTTTAACTCACATTGCATCATTAACTTTAATTTGCATATCTAACTTGCATTCTTAATTAACGTACATCTCTGACTAACTAACTTGCATCTCTGTCTAGGCTGGATGGACGTTAAACTTCAAGCGCTTGTTGGGAGGCAACCCAATGTGTTCCCGGGATGTGAAGGAGTCATCAATACAGATTTGCTATCCTCTACCCTTCACTCTCTTTTATTTTGTTTATTTAATGTTTTCCTATTATTTTCGTAAATCATTTTCCTTACTTTGATTCTATGTTTAATTACTTCGTATTTTCCTACATTGAGGACAATGTAGAATTTAAGTGTGGGGGAATGGTTTACAATTTTAATTGTTCAAAAAAAAAATTGAAAAAAAATTATTTAAAAAATGGTGAAATAAATGAAAAAAAAATATTATTGTTTTTTTTTTGAATCTTTTTGTTTTAACTTAGTATTTTTATGAGTCTTAAGTTTCCATTTAACTTGTCAATGATATCAATGAACGGAAATGAATATGTTATGACCATAAAGATAATCACTACAACTAGAATTTGTTTGTTAATATTTTGTGATTAAGTGTTATAACTTGAAGATAATGCATGTAAATTGGCATATAAAACGAGCATGATAAGATAAGTATGAATCATATGAACCTTATGTGAGCTTTAGAACTTTATATACATCTTTGATGAGTGATTCATAAGTTCTTTGTTTAAATTGATATACATATGCCTCATAACTGCTTGCCATAGCTTTTAATGAACTCTAGAGTACTAGAACTTATTTTATGTGATTTTCAAAGCTTTTAAGTCAATAAACTCTCTGATTTTGGAAATGATTAAGGCATTAGGGTTAACACCACAAATTCAAACATCCATGTTCCCTATTTTGTGCGCACGAGTTGCGACCCCCTTAGTTTTAACCCTTTTGAGCCCACATTAAGCCTTTCTTTCATCACCATGATTATCTAAACACTTGAGCTTAGTATAGACATCTTTTACCCTTGTTCCAAGAACTCGGTTAAAGACATAATGATTGTGTAAAGAGAAAATACTGATGTTGGAAAGACTTTTATGTGAATTATTTGGATTTACCGACTCATGCTTTGTTGTATCATTGACACATGTTATTACCTTGATATAAAAAAAAAAATTCAAAAAAAAAAAAAAAAAAGAGTTGAGTCTCGATCAAGGTAATAAGGTTTGGTTATGTAATGTTTGAGTTAAGTCCCTTGCAATTGTAAATCCGACACAAAGAATGACTATGAGGCCCAACATGATGAAATTAGGCCTATGTTTGAAAGGATGGATTACTGACATCATTGCACTAAGGTTGGGAAGCTATGATACGTTTTGGGAGTCTATTGAGTCTTGGAACGAATTGAGCACCACTTGTCCTATATTTTCCTTGCCTCTAAACTTAGCCCCATTACAACCTTCGTAAAGACCTTATGATCCTTAATATGGTAAATTTTGATTAGTGGAGTCAATCACTTGAGTAAGCTTATGGTTTTGGTTCATTTGTGCAAGTATACGTTGTTTTTATCTTGAGGTGTTTGTTTGAGATTTTGCAAAAGTACTTCATTTCGATTATGTGAGTATTTCTCACATACTTTGAGTGCAAACACAAACCCTTACAAAATTGAGTGAATTTATGAGTGCATATCCTTGTGAGTTGATTCATACTTGTTTTATTCATGTTGAGATCCATTTCACCATATTTACTCATTATCTTACTTGTTAAAACATTTTGTTACAATGTATTAACTCTTGAATTCCATATGCTTAAACGCTTTAAGTGAAAATCTTTTATGCCATGATTGTAATAATGAAATATTGAGACAAATGGTTAAAGGTTACTTGTATTGATGTTGTAGTTTAATTTTAGTATTTGCTAGGGACTAGCAAAGTTTAAGTGTGGGGGTATTTGATAGGTCCTCAAATAAGCATTATTTTATATTATTTTATACCCTTTATACTTGACTTTTAATATTTAAATATTAAATAAATAGATAAAATAATTTATTTTGTGTTATTTTTGTTTAAATAAATAAAGTTTGTAATTTAGAGTATTTTGGCGAAAGAATCTTCCCGATCGGAATTATAACGAAGAAATTATGGACGAATTTCGGTGAATATTACTAAATTAACTAAATAAATTAATTAATTTTTATTTTGCAGCCCAGCCCAATCCATGCAGCCCAATCCGTGCAGGCCCGGCTGCACAGCCCAACACTCGCCAGGCCCAGCCCGCACATCCACCAGCCCAGCACGCCAGGCCCAGCCCGCGTCAGTCCTTCCTCCAGCCCAGCGGACCCGTCGACAGGCGCTGGCCGATCTGCTGTTCCTCCATTCGGCGCGCGCTTGTCGATCTCCCAGGCACCGTCTCAGCAGCAGCCCGCCGAGCTCCAGTTCCTTCATTCAGCAGCCTCCAGCCAAAATTCCATTCCTCTTTTCAGCAGCTCTCTGCTGAATTTATTTCCAGCAGCTTCCACCCAATTTCCACCCAACTTCCACCCAAATTCCTTCCACTTTCCAACCCAATTTTGCAACTTGACAACTCAAACCACTTCTAAACATCATCACTAATCTTTATTACTCATCATTCCATTATTTAACATTTTTTATTGTATTTGTTTATGTATTTTTGATAGCTTTTTCCACCTATAAATAGGGCTTCAATTCTTGTATTTTGGGGAGTCCCCAATTAGTTTCATTCTTCCATTTCTTTCTTAGTTCTTAGTTCTTAGTTAGTTCTTTTGTTTCTCTCTTTTGAGAGACATTTTTGGGGACCATTTTAACTTCTTGTAGATTTTCTTATTAATTAGCTTTCTTTTAATTCTTGTTCTTAATTTATGTTATTTTTATTTTTCTTAATTTCATTTCTTCTTTACTTTGTTCTTGTGATATTTCTTTGAGATCTCTTAAACACATTTTTATGCTTTCCTTAAGAAATACCTAGGCCAAGTAATTCTAAGGCAATTCAAGTGTTTTAAGACCGAATTCCTCGTATTTCTTCTTCCATCTTCACAAGTTTCCTGCCGCTGTTCGGTGATTCTTGTGAAAATTCATACTTCTCTACTTAAATTCTTGTTATTGTTATTGGTTTTACTTATAATTCAATATATGTGTTGGTATTTTCTTTCTAACATTTGTAAGTAAGAATGCAATCTCCATGTGTTTTACTTTTTGAATTTCTTTTACTTCATATGTTTTAGTGCTTAAACTTCAATTCGAAGCTAAATGTTGATCCGCTGTTCGGGGCATTTAGAATAGAGTTGAAGAGATTTAATGTTTGATCGCTGTTCGGCGCATTAAATCATTAACTTAAGGTGAATCATATTGTAAGTAATAATCCGCTGTTCGGTGCATTTATAATATGAAAAATGTATGCATGTATTTGAGATGATTAAGGTAAGATTTCGTGATTGGTTCCATATAAGCATGATGTTAGAGTGTTGGTAAAAATATGTGTTTGAAGAAAATTCACTAGTACAAAGGTTAAAGTAGAAGTAAAATTAAGTATTTAATTATTTTTACTTGTTTTATTTATTTTATATTTACAACTCTTTTCAAAACCCCCCTTTTCAATTCTTTATTCTTTATTCTTTTATTCTTTATTCTTTTATTCTTTTATTCTTTTATTCTTTTATTCTTCTTTTCTACTTTTAGTTTATTATTCTTTGATTCTTTCATCTCTTTATTCTTTTATTCTTTAATACTTTTAGTTTATTATTCTTTGATTAGTTAATTCTTTAATTCATTTATTCTTTAATTCTCAATTCTTTTATTCTTTAATTCATTAATTCATTAATTTGTTAATTATTTAATTATTTAATTCATTAATTTATTCATTATTCATTTATTCATTACTCTTTCCCACTAACACATTATTAATGTTCCCTAATTTCCCCGGTTAAGAACGATCCCTATTTACCAATACTACATCTACACAAAAAGGGTTTAAATTGCACAACACTCAAATTACGTGTTTAAAATAATGCGTAGTTTGGGCGTAGTCACGTACCAAGCTCAAGCTAGTCAATGCTAATCGATCATATCTGATCGGCCAGTCCCTAAGCACCTCCCTGATCACGCCAACAAGGTCAGAACGACCTAGGAGGATCATGTCTGATCGGCCAACCCGTAGAACGACCTGGCCACCAATCAGTCTCCCTGCAGCCAACTACATGCCGACTCTCCTCAGGCCGACAAGATCTAGTCGTCCGGACCCACTGACCAGTCATAAATTCTCCTTAGGCCGACAACATCTGGTCGTCTAGACCCACTGACAAGATTAAGAAAATCACTATTTATTCATATCTAAACTGGTTGGTCTGATTAAAGGTCGAAAAGGTCTGCCTTAGCAACCAAAACGTACCAAGCTCAAGCTAGTCAATGCTAATCGACCATATCTGATCGGCCAACCCCTAAGCACCACCCTGATCACGCTAGCAAGGTTAGAACAGCCCAGGAGGATCATGTATAATCGGTCAACCCGTAGAACGGCATGGCCACCAATCGGTCTCCTTGCAGCCAACTACAAGCCGACTCTCCTCAGGCCGACAACATCTGGTCGTCCGGATCTACTGAGAAGTCACTAATGTTACTCACGATCACCTCAGAACACCTGTCAGCTCTTAAAGGTCACAACATTTATCCCACATTGACAAACACCAACAAACACATTCAATGCTACTATAAATACAAGGGCATCCCCTTTCAAAAGGTAATGACAATCTTACTCTCACAGTGTTTAAATTATTACAGTACATCTCCTATTTAACCTTACTTGAGCATCGAAAACTGTTAGGTCAGCACCACACCGATATCCCTTTACTCTTACCTTATTCTTGTGCAAGTCTTCCTATTGGTCAATTTCTTACCTCAACAGTATTAATATTAATAAACAAACAATATATGGAGTTAGCAAATCAATGGCTGACAAAAGAAAAAAACAGGTGTGTGATGATGAGGGAGGTTCATTTTCCATCGGAGCACCAAGCTAGTAGGCTAGTAAGCTGTAGTGGCTAGTCCTATTGGCCATCATAATCCATATGGACCAATTTAGGCAGCCAGCGCTCAAAGACAAAGATGGAGGAGTAGGACTTGTTTCTTTTCCCAAACCAAACCAAAACCCCCTCCCTCCATATTTTGTATCCTTTTTTTTAATCTCCTCTTGACCCTCACCATCTCTGTGTTTCGGGTTTCCTGTCTGCAACAAGCAAAATATTAGAGAGGCGCATGTTATAGTCCTAATTAGTCGTAGTCCTCCTCGCAGTCCAGCCTAGTCCAGCTTGCCTACTCGTTGCCGTACAATCTTATTCTCTCTCTACCCACTCCCTCCTCCTATCCATCTATCTTTGTGTTTCGGGTTTCCTGTCTGCAACAAGCAAAATAAAAATCAGAGAGGCGCATGTTATAGTCCTAATTAGTCGTAGTCCTCCTTGCAGTCCAGCCTAGTCCAGCTTGCCTACTCGTTGCCGTACAATCTTATTCTCTCTCTACCACTCCCTCCTCCTATCCATCCATCTCTGTGTTTCGGGTTTCCTGTCTGCAACAAGCAAAATATACAAAGGGGGTGTATTCGATTGAGATTTTAATGGGTTTTAATAGATTTTAAATGATTTAGAATTATAATGGATTTTATATGATTTCACTCAAATCATTTCAAATTTTAATAGATTTTGTAATAAATTTATATAGATTTTGAAGTGTTTCTATGGATTTTATAAATATAAACCATGTCCAACAGGACCAAATGTGCACATTCCCCATTTCTCCTCTCCCCATTACCATTCGGTGATGACAGTCACATACTACAAAGTATCAGACATGACTTCTTTCAATAGACAAAATTTCGTACCAAAACAATGAAATAAGACCGTAGTCACACTCTTCCAAACGAAATTAGCTTAAAAACTTTTATCATCGTAATTATCATAAAAAAAAGAACAAAAACAAAAACCAAAATACATTAAAGTAACCAGTCAAAGTTATAAAAAATTAGGAAAGTAACTGCAAATAGAATGTTCAATCCAATAAACTAAGGGAAATAGAGGAAATAACAGAAAGAGGGGTAAGAATGAAGCGTGAGCTTGTTATAAGTCAAACTTGGATTGTTAGTTGGCTCTTTATGGTTTTGTATTTTCAGATGGGGATTTGGTCTTGTTTCATGTAACATCTGTTATTAATATATCTTATCATGTTGTCTTCTCTTTTGAATAACTATTTCCATAAAAAAAAATTACAGTGGTGGTGGTGCTGGTTCTATTACTGAGAGTGGTGGTGGTGCCGCTTTAGTTAGGATGAGGAAGGGGGACAACGTAAAAATGTTCTGAGAAGGAAGTTTTTTTTTTTTTCAAATCCAATGAAATATTAGGTGAGGTGTGATGATTTTGATGGTGGAGTAATATGTGTATTTTTCATTAGCAAATCTATCAAAATCCATCAATTTAAAAAATTATAAAAAATCATCCAATTTTTGAATACACCTATATTTGTAAATTATATTTTACAATCTTAATTGAATACACCTAGATTTTAAAGAATTTTAAAACAATCTATTAAAAGATAGATTGAATACACCTTAATTTATATAAAATCTATTAAAATTCTAATTGAATACGTCTAGATTTGAAAATTCTGTAAAATCATTTAAAAATCAAAATTGAATACACCCAAAAAAAAATAGAGGGGCGCATGTTATAGTCCTAATTAGTCGTAGTCCTCCTCGCAGTCCAGCCTAGTCCAGCTTGCATACTCGTTGCCGTACAATCTTATTCTCTCTCTACCCACTCCCTCCTCCTATCCATCCATCTCTCAGTTTCTGCACAAATCACCCTCCCTCCTCACTCACACCCTTTAACTGACAGTTCGTATCCCCCACGTAATTTTCATTTTTTGAATACCTCTCTTTTTGTCTTTTAATTTTTCCTTTATTTACTAAAAAGAAAAAAGAAAAAAGAAAAGGACCAAGTCTCTCTGTTTCTTTTTCTTTTTCCCCTGAATATTTGTAAAGTGGGGAAGAGGGGGGGAGGCGGTGGTGAGACAGAGAGACTGAAAAAGAGAGTGAGAGGGACTGAAAACTCTTAAAGAAAGAGAGAGGCCCATTAAGGCATCAACTCAACTCAATTTAATTCATTCACACACAAGAGAGACTGAAATTAATTCATTGCCTTAACTCTCTACATTCTCATGGTCTTCCTCTCATAACTAATTAGCCCCCATCGAGATGATTCTCAACTTCTTCTTCTTCTTCCTTACTCTCCTCTTCTTTCTCTCTTCTTCTCCCCAATGTCTCTCATATGAGCCTCGCAACCATGAAGGTAAAACCCACATCACAAACAATTCATTATTTCATTTCGTTGCCTTTTTTCCATTAGTGCCTGACTTTGTTATCATTTTTCTCAGTCGAGGCTCTGATAACTGTAAGGGTAGCTTTGAATGATCCTCATGGAGTGTTGAACAACTGGGATGAAGATTCGGTTGACCCATGTAGCTGGGCTATGATCACTTGTTCCCCTGAAAATGTTGTTATAGGCCTGTAAGTATTTTTTTTTTCCGTAGGCTTCTTTGAGATTAGTTTCAGGCTTAAGCTAAAGCAGACATGACCTTGTTTCTCGATTTTTATAGGGGAGCTCCAAGCCAGTCTCTGTCTGGAACTTTATCTGGGGCTATTGGAAATCTCACGAACCTTCGACAAGTGTATGAAAACTCAGAATTTTTTTCACAAACCCATTTGTTTTGTATCTTCAATTGTTATACTATTTTCCTTTCCCCTTCCGTTTTGTTTATTTGCTGAGAAAAAGATTGAAGGGTAAGGTGAAACCTAATGGTTACGTTGGTGTTAAATACCGCTTCCATTTTATTTGCAATCAACCAGACCAATTTTCTCTTTCTTTCTTAATTTTCCATGTTTCTCTGATTTTTCTTTTCCTTTGTGAATTTGAAGGTTAATGCAGAATAACAATATTTCTGCAAAACTACCACTGGAGCTGGGCACGCTTCTGAAGCTCCAGACGTTGGATCTCTCGAATAATCGATTTTCCGGTGTTGTCCCAGAATCTTTGGGTCAATTGAATAGTCTCCAATACCTGTAAGTAATTTCCTTCAAGTGTTTGTTAATGTATATTAGAATTAGACTTTGTTTGGTTGCCAGGAAAAAGGAGGAAAAAACAAAATTTGAGATTAGTTGTCTTATGTTGCTATCTTCGGGGATTGCTTTACTCACGCTGATTGGAGTTTTCTACTTAGCAACCCAATGTTGTTTTTTGTGTTGTGTTTCAAGGTAAATAATTTTTTACTGCGTATCTTTGTGTCATGTAATGAGAGCAGGAGGCTGAACAACAACAGCTTGTCTGGGGCTTTTCCTGTGTCTTTAGCCAAAATCCCTGAGCTTGCTTTCTTGTGAGTATATGGTTTTTCTCAGTCTCTTGATTACTTTATTGCTTTGTTTTTAATTTTGCGTCTCGGCGTCTTGAAATTTGAAACGAGTTGCAACATGTTGAGGAATTTCTGAATAGTAAACAGTTTGCTCACAATTTCATCAATGGCTCTGTTCATGATAAATCTACTCATCAGGGACTTGTCTTATAACAATCTCAGTGGACCAATGCCCAAATTCCCAGCCAGAACTTTCAAGTATTCTCTCACCGGCCCTTGTATTCCTTACGCTTTACTGTTTTTCTTTTTCTTCTTTTCATTGCTTCTAACTTTTTATTTGGACTGTTTACTATAGTGTTGTTGGAAACCCTCTGATTTGTGGAAGCAGCTCAACTGAAGGATGCTCTGGATCAGCCACACCTGTCCCTCTTTCATTATCACTGAAATCATCACCTGGTATAATTAACCCTTCCAGTTCAAGCGTGTTTCATTTTGATTCGAAAAATATAAAGCTACATCGCCCTTGGTTTCTAATTTTGTTTTGTATTTTTCTCATCCAAGGAAAACACAACTCCAATACTGTAGCTATTGCAGTTGGGGTCAGCCTGAGTTGTGCACTTCTCATAGTCCTATCTCTTGGAATAGTCTGGTACAGAAAGAAGCAAAAAAGCCAGTCCATTTTGAACATCAGTGGTCAGTGACATCATGATCCCATTTCATATAATAACAATATAAATGACAATATGTTACTGATCTCAACTGGGTCTTTATCTTTACTGCAGACTTTCAAGAAGAGGGGCTTGTGAGCTTAGGAAACCTCAGAAATTTCACTTTTAAAGAACTTCAACTTGCAACTGACCATTTTAGTTCCAAGAACATACTTGGAGCTGGAGGTTTTGGCAATGTGTACAAGGGAAAGCTAGGAGATGGGACTATGGTGGCAGTGAAACGGCTCAAGGATGTAACGGGAACTGCAGGAGAATCACAGTTTCGGACAGAATTGGAGATGATAAGCCTAGCAGTACATCGGAATTTGCTTCGGTTAATTGGATACTGCGCTACATCTAATGAGAGGCTTCTGGTGTACCCTTACATGTCTAATGGCAGTGTGGCTGCCAGGCTTAGAGGTTGGTCTATATTTGCTGCAAACATTTTCACATTGCACAGTGGGGGTGGTGCAAGACACAACAAAATGTGTTATATTTGGGTTGGTTCAGGTGATGCACTAACCAGTAACCATCAAAATGTGTTACTTTCCTAAAATTGAACCACAATCAGCTGGGAGGTTTCGGATTAAGCAAACCTAATACGAATAAGAAAATCCTGGGCTGTTGTTGGTACATTCTGCTCTTGTTGAAATCTCGAATGTCTGCACCATTCAGAGAAAAAAAGATAACATTAGCCGAATGATTTTCATCCTGTGGAATTCTTTTGGAAACTGCATCAACGTTTGTTTGATGGAAATTACTACACAGTTTACATTAGTGAAATGAAGCTTAAAGCTACCATCCTTCTTAATGAAGTTTTGATATATTGTTTTGATCAAAACAGGAAAGCCAGCACTAGATTGGAACACAAGGAAGAGGATAGCAATTGGAGCTGCAAGAGGTCTTCTGTATCTGCATGAGCAGTGCGATCCAAAGATTATACACAGGGATGTAAAGGCTGCAAATGTGCTCCTGGATGACTACTGTGAGGCTATTGTTGGTGATTTTGGCCTTGCAAAGCTTCTTGACCATGCTGATTCTCATGTCACCACTGCTGTCCGTGGGACTGTTGGGCACATTGCACCCGAGTACCTTTCCACTGGTCAGTCATCTGAAAAAACTGATGTTTTCGGATTTGGAATTCTCTTGATAGAGCTTATAACCGGAATGAGAGCTCTCGAGTTCGGAAAAACAGTTAATCAGAAAGGGGCAATGCTTGAGTGGGTAAGATTTTCTCTGACTTGGATAAACCATTTTTCTTTATCACTATAGCTTTCTCCTATGTTTCAGAGGAACTACAGTTTACAATTCTATAAATTATTTAAAGCCATAAACAGCATAATCATTTCATGTTTAAAGCTAATGAGAACATTTTATACATGTATGCCGGTGGTTAAAGGTGAAGAAAATACAACAAGAAAAGAAAGTGGAAATGTTGGTGGACAGAGAGCTAGGGAGCAATTACGACCGGATTGAGGTGGGGGAAATGCTGCAAGTGGCTCTATTATGCACTCAGTACCTACCAGCCCATCGCCCCAAGATGTCTGAAGTGGTCCGGATGCTGGAAGGTGATGGGCTAGCGGAGAAGTGGGCAGCATCACATAATCATAGTAATGGGAGCTTGGACCTCTTCCATAGTCAGAGCAACGGTCACAAAAGTGGCACCCAGCAGCCTAGTAGCATTGGGTCGAAACATGACGGAAATGAACGTGATCGGACAAGCATGTTTGGCACTTGTATGGATGAGGAAGATGATGAGCATTCTTTGGATTCCTTTGCCATGGAACTCTCTGGTCCACGATAGAAAGGAATGTAGAAAGAATATAAAAAAATTAGATTACGTTTTCCATGGCCCTGCAGTCACTATAAGAAAATGATGGAACTAGTTGCAAGAAGGATAGGTGGTTGGTTCTGTTTGGAAAACCAGATTTTGTTATTCCAGCTTTGTGGGTTGTGTAAATAAGACTTTCTAATCTTGTTTGAAATCTTTTACATTTATTTGTTTTCCATACATAAAGCCACATACTCATATATAGGGACTAGGATGGAGATTTGAGAACATCATCAGATTCCCTGCTGCCCCCCAGGCCAGGCCATAGTGTCCTAGTCCTTCTAGTGTTTGAGGGTCTTATTGACCCAAAGTAAAGATTCATCACGATATTTTTTTGGCTGTTTGTTGATGGAGGAAAATAAAATAATGAGATTTGGTTGTGATTTTATTTGTAGCTGTTCGATTGTGAAAGAAAGTGTGAAAGTGTGAAAGTGTGAGGTGAGCAGTGTGCAGGGAGGGTGGTGGTTTTCTTTTCCTTATGTTGCTTTTTGCAGTGTCACGCCTCTCTTTGCTCAGTCGGTTTGCTCTTTTATTTCGACGGGTCTTTCAAGTCCTTTCAGCCCTTCCTCTTTGTTTTTATTTTGTCTGTTGGATTTTTTTTTAATTAAGAATAAATACCATTCAATATCATACAAAAAAAATATAATTATATTATTAAAATTAAATTATCACACAAAAATTTATAAGTCAATACTAACGCATAAAGATACGCTAACAACTAACAAGCTTGCATTATTAAATTAAACAAAATTAAAAATAAAGTTCATAACGTCTAAAACAACCAAAATTATAATATTGTTTATAAACTAAACGAACTACCTCTATTAAAAGAAGCAATTAAAGCCGTCAAACCCATCACATATGATCTTTAAGAGCTTGTGAAGTATGACATATATGAGTAAGACTTGATCTCCAACTATCTAATTACGCATAAAAGTGATGAAAGGACAAAATTTTAATCTAACTAATGTAACCAACAATGGTAGGTGTTGCAATAAACTCCTCAAATAGTAAGGTAGAACATTTGAGTTCAATCTTAAGTGAATAATGTTGGCAAATATTGTCTTAATTAGGAATTTGTTATTTATTTTGTATTAGAAATTGGTTTTATTACTAGATTTAGTTAGATTTGTTTTAGGATTCTAATTCCGTTTTGAATTATAAGTTATGTTTTATTATTCCTTATTTATTTAGCATTGATTTGCTCTAAAAGACTTGGTTTAGGCTTATAAATTGTAACATTTCAATAACCCAAATATTCCGATTAATTATAGTGAAAATATTGGTTGGTTCCCAAAATACCTAGTACCCCCTATGGGTGTATGAAACTGAACTTCTTCGTGCATCCATGGGCCATAAATCTGACGCTTATTGCAAGTTGCGTTGCGTTAGTGTATTTATTCTTTATTTGCTTGACATAGTATAAGAACGGATTTGATCGTCTCTTATACTTTGTTCATTATAAAGTATCAATTTGACAAATAATATTTGTGCGAGGAATATATTGTTGGCAGCCTATGCTGCTTATGAGTTTAATTTATTTCAACAGCTCCATCTGAATCATTGTTTGTTTGTTCCCCTAGGGAAATGTTTGTCGTTCAACATTGCCTGTCTTTGCGACCAACCCTAGCTCGTTGAAGGTTTGTAGTTCTGCAATTGTGACCAATGCTACTATCTCTAGCAAGAGATTATTTGAACATATTTGAATGCATTTGTTCAATAGATTAATTGATTAACTTTTCTAGGCACTCGAGCTATGAATTCTCTCTTTCGTATCTTATCATTTTTTCTTAGCATCAACCGAGTCGATGATGAAGATTTTGTCCCTGGAACTGATAGACTGCGCTAAGAATGCCCCCCCTACATGTCGTATCATTTAAAAATGGATAAAATAGAGCCAATTGGATATACAAAGTAAAGGTTGGTCCTTTGAAGGACCCTACAAAATGTCGAACTAGAAGAGCATAAGATTACGAAGTCTTTTCACATGCAGAGTAAAAATGAGCTAAATATTCGTGGGCAAGTCATTTACCCCATTGAGTTTTACAATTACAAGTAATGGCTTTCGGTAATCTTTGAGAGATGGGATTGCATTATAATCAGATGGCTATGTGTTGTATACCCAAAGATTAGGGAAGTGAGAGACGTTTAGAACTGATGAATCCTTTTATCAATCATTTTTCT
Organism: Prinsepia uniflora; assembly: GCA_032719365.1. Classification (NCBI taxonomy): domain Eukaryota; kingdom Viridiplantae; phylum Streptophyta; class Magnoliopsida; order Rosales; family Rosaceae; genus Prinsepia; species Prinsepia uniflora. Next base: position 3,392,027 of record CM064871.1, read on the forward strand.
ATTGCATGTTAAGCCACTTGATCTGAGGGATTTCCTTCGCCTCTTTCCTCTTTGTTTTCTTGCCTTTCATTATAATTGTGGAACCCAAAATCACCGGAAGAATGTGGAGCTACCACGTGGCCCATAATTCCCAAAATGACCAAATTGCCCCTGACAATAATACTTAAAGTCCAAGCACCGAACATGGCTCAAGCCCACAATGCTTATATAGCCAAATATTGGGCCCAAACCGGGATGATACGTGGAAGTCTCTCACCCTCGATCTGTGTAACACGTGTTAGCGGACAAATCAAAGAGCATTTGTCCCACATCGGAACTATGGAAATTGAGCATCTCACTCACTCCCTATATAAAGGGAACACATTTCTCAATAAAGGTAATTTTGTTCAACGTTACTTAAGCTCTTGAGATTTCTCTTTCGAAGCTGACTTAAGCATTGGAGCGTTCTTGGTCGAACACCCCCCGGGTCTCGATCATTGAACGAACGATAGCTTACTGTTTTGCTTGTTTCCAGGGATCCTTGAGTCTTTTGAGTTTAAAGGACGAATTCAGCTTCAACAATTGGTGCTTTCATTGAGAGCTTGAAGATATTCAAGAAGAAGCTCTCACGATTGTTCATTGTTCATCCTACTTCGATCATCGTTCTTAACGTTGATTCGAAGATCTTGAATGTGTTCATCGTTCGACAAATTTCCATTCAAGATTCGTTGATCAAGCATGGCTAGGGTTCGACGATCTGTTCGTTCAGCTGGAGAATGTGTTTCTGCCTCAACTGCTCAGACGAGGAATGAGGCTCGCATAGAGACACCGGAGGAGCGTCCAATTCGACCCAGGCGGGTGTCCATAGAAGCACCCATGGAGACGCTAGGAGGGAGGTCAACCTTCAACTTCGGTGCATTCTCCTCACCAGCTAACCAAGTGCCCGCGCTAGGGGAAAGAACTTCGGCTTTGCAACAGGCAGGCGGACAGTTGATGGGAAGTGCATCACGACATGATCAGCCCACAACAAATATGGACCTAAGGGACTTTCTGGATGGGCGACACGACGTCTCAGGGAGAAGTCACCACTAACCTCCCCAGGACAACTTGGCGCAGCAAGTAGAAAGGTTGGGCAGCCAAGTCCAACTTCAGTCAGAGCTTTTACAGCGACTCCTGGCAGAAAGACCAGTCTAAGAGCCAGACATACATTCCACGTCACGAGGAGGACAAGAGAGTGCTCCAAGGCGACCTGGGAAAGAACCGGTCTACTGCCGAATAATGTCACGAGACACTTCGCTAAGCGACTCCGGTGAAGAAAGTCATGCTCGCCGAGCAAAGAGCCCACAGCGCCTAAGGCCATCAGCACATGAGCGGCTAGGAAGTAGGATTGGGGCAACTTCAAGGGTGGAGCGCTCACATGAAAGTAGGGGGCAACCTCAGGCTCAACACAAAGACCCAAGACGATCTGCCCATGGCAGTGAAAGGGAAGATGAGGCCTACTCCCCAGCACGATCCCAGAGATCAAGGAGAGAAGCTCAAGGAGGTTCTCGACGATTGGCACGAAATGACTCACCGCCTCAGGAAGGTGCGTTGCGGGCTAATGATGTTCAAAGAATGTTGGACAGGCATCTTCGTGCTCAACGAGATGGTGATCTAGAGGACGATCTACGTCGCCAGATACAGCTCTCAACGCCTTTTGTAAGGGAAATTGAGGAGGAGCCATTCCCCCAAAGGTTTGCAACGCCAAACTTCACTCCATTCAAAGGAGCCTCCGACCCGGTAAAGCACATAGATTATTACCGGGGAGTCATGGTCCCCCACAGGCATAACGATGCGCTCATGTGCAAAGTTTTTCAAGCTTCTCTTCAAGGCCAAGCCATGACTTGGTTTAATCATCTCCCCAGGAGGTCTATTGCATCCTTTGAAGAGTTGGCTCTAGCATTTGTGAAGGAGTACGCACAACTTCGGACAATCGAGGTGAAGGATGACCATCTTTTCTCTGTCCGAAAGAGAGCAAAAGAGACTCTACGACAATACATACGAAGATTTTGCGAGGAGAAGTCTCGAATTGTCGGATGCAGCGACCTTGTTGCAGCGATGGCATTTAAACAAGGACTCCCTCGGGACGGCCAGCTCTACGGAGACATTGTCATGGGCAATGGACGAAGTCTCACCAAGATGCTCACTCTAGCTGAGCGACATGCATGCTGGGAAGATGAAAAGGGTGCTGCACATGCGCTAGATCATACCGAGACAAGCGAGAAAGCCTCCGCATCGACACCACAACGCAAAGAGGACGTTAGTGGCAAATTTTCACATAGGGGGTTCAACAAGCGTAAGGCAAACCAAACTCCTAAAGACTCAACCATCGAGAAGCCTAAAGTGAAGTTCTCAATACCAGTCCACCAGATTCATAATGAGATCAAGGACAAGACTTGGTTCAAAAACCCAGGACCCGTCAAGGGCGATCTGGAGAAAGCTGATAAAACAAAATGGTGCGCCTATCATGAATGTTATGGGCACAATATTAGCACATGTATATCTTTCGAAAGATATCTCCAAAATCTCATGAATGAGGGACATTGCACAGACTACATCAAGAAGAGGACTGCAGATCACATGGAGAACAAAGATGACAGGACCCATCCCAATCCCCCCGGGATTACCATGGAATGTGCCCTGCTCCCGTCCAACAAGGGGTGTCAGACAAAGGATGACCAAGAGCCACTGGGCCCCCTGGCCCGATTTCATTAACCAACTGGGCCCCCGGCCCGATTCTCAAATGGACTCCAAGTCCGAAATTTCCAAAACAAGTGGGCCTCAAGCCCGAGTTCATCTTTCCAATATAAAAACCATTTTATCATAATATTTATTTAACCACAAGCATGCAAAACCACAAATAAACCGTTAATCCCGATACATGTGAAATACGGAAAACACCTCGAAATACGTGCAACATACCCAAAATCAATACTCACAAATACCATCATAGAAATCATGTATATAAACCATATAACACATTTAAGCATGCATAGGATTTATAAAACCAAAGTCCACTCACAGACCGTTTTAACCGTGTGCCTCGATATGCGTGCCACCAGCCCTCCCGGGCCACACCACTATCACCGGGACTCCCAATCCTGTCCAAATCACATTAGAGGGTTACTAACCTCATTATTAACATCCTATCAAAGTCCCGTAATTTTCCCGAATTTTTACTTATTTTTAAACTTATTTTAAAACTTTCGGACATCCCGAACAATATCGAGACGGTGTCCGATCGACACGAAACCAATTCCAAAATGTCCGTTACATTAAATAGGGCAGAAGTCATGTTGACCTCACCTCGAGATTCGTGCCCACGCGCCGCCACGCGCCGCCGTGAGTGGCTGCGCGTGAAACCCACGCGCCTGCTACAGTGTCACCAGCCCAACCCGTTTGTCTGGTAAACGGGTCCAATTCACCCGCGACACAACCCGGTTCCAATCTTGTCAATTCGATCCTAATTCCTTCAATTGATCATTCCATTAGTTTCGTTTTAAGTCCAATTACAAGTCTGTAAACTCAATTACACAAATCCTTACCCAGATTCCCACGATTTGATGATGATCCACGAAGAACACCCGGTTACTGTGCAATCATGGAACTCCCTCAATTGATGCAGGTTTCATCCAATTGATGATTCCAGAAGCATCAACGGGCCCTGAGGAACAATTCCCCCACATCAATTGCATCAAACCTGTGCTCAAACGTCACGACTCAAGCTCGAGCACCGTCACTGTTCAACAATGGAGTTCTGCCATTCTCCAACGTTTTCCTTCAATTGATGAACCCAGAAGCATCGTGGGATCATGAGGAATCATTTCCCCACAACAATTGAGTCAATCCCAGCCCCAAACTCCACAACTCAGCCTCGATTTCTTCCTCTGTCACCAAGCTCGATCAGAGCCAAAACGGCACCAATCCTTCTCGTTTTTGATGTGGATCGACTCGTCACAACCCCAGGAAGATGTTTGTAACCTCCAATTCGATCATCACAGCCCAATTCGTCCAATTTGATTTTCCCTCCTAAAAATTAATTATTCGAATTCTCAGTTCCTCCTCACTGTCACTCTCTCGTGTTTACCCAGTTGAAATCACACTCAAAACGCTCACAAAATCACACTCTCAGGTTCAACAATGGAAGAGGAATTGGTTGGGAGAGTATTGGATTTGGTTGTACACGGTTAAGGAAAATATGGAGATTAATGAAAATTAAAAGATTAATTAATTAATTAAAAACTAATCAAACATCATCATGAGGTCTCCCCCAAAAACATGGATTCTGATTTCAAGGGATGAGTGACACTTGTCACTCATCCAGGTGTGTAGGGTCAACGATCACTATTCATTATTATATTATTATTTTAATCCCGGCCTCGGTTCGTTAGTTCGTTTCCTTGACCATAACGTCGTCGTCGGATCTCCGATTTCGGCATGCCGCCTGTCGTTGGATTCGTATCGACGATACCTACGTAACGGTCCTTGGCCCTCGCCCATCGGACCTCCCGATCAGAAAGTCAACATTTGGCCCCTAATAAGCCAAATTACCAAAATACCCCTCAACTTCCGAACACCAAAACTTTCTCTACGAATGTCGGAATCGAACGTGCCACCTGTCTATGAACTCGTGACGTCCCGAACTACGTCACGGTCATCGGTCAAAGTCCATTTGACCGCCTGAACAAAAAGTCAGCATTTTACCCACGACCAGGGGCAAAACGGTCATTTTGCACATTTTGTCCGATTTCGACCTACTAACCACCGTTCAACCTCGCTAATCAAGATTAGTCACTAAACTAATCCCGGAATTCGGGACGGGTCGTTACAATCTTCCCTCCTTAATAAATTTCGTCCTCGAAATTCCAACCGCTCTAAACTCAACGTACTTCCCTCCTTAATAAGTTTCGCTCTCGAAACTCGACTATCCTGATTCCACAAACACCCCGTGGAAAGTGGAATCGACCACGCAACATGTGTACACCCGTACACCAACTACTTAGACAAAACTTGTCTACACCCAAACGTACCACTAGTACTCATAACGCAACGACTACATTCGACCCCGTCGAATGACTGAAACTACTTGTTTCGAATTTGACACCACTTGTCAAATCAACCCTCTCGTTACGCAACAACTCGACGATTCCTTTCCCACTCCTACTAGGAGTCAGCTGACCCCACTCAACGATCTATGTTAACACATCCTGACAAACTCTCCACACAGTTGTTGTCAGTCGAAAACTGACATTAGACTCACTCGTGGCTACACATGCCACCAACGTACTTGACTCACCAATACACTTACCAACATTTTCACACGACCTGTGTGTAATTAAACACATCGGAATTACCATGACCCATTGCATAGTAATGTCCGATCCACAACCAATCCCATGGTATCGGAACCAATCCGACTACCAACACGTTCACCGACACACCTCGGGTATATCCCGTATACCGTAACTAGACATCACAAGTCTACTTCTCCATCTTTTTCCCCCATTTCCTTCTTCTTTGTTTTTCTTACCCGTGGACGATACCTCGAACCAAGTACGAAGTACACACATCTACCTAATAACCAGACTACAACCACCTAGGTCATAGCCGAACGTGTTCCAATAATGGAGTACGCTTGCCCAATCCAGCATGAGACAAATCGAAACTCCACCCAACATCTAGTTCCAATTCCGAATCTGAATCCTCAATTTCGTAAGAAATCCCGGATCCAAGCCCAGACATCAAATTTTTAATTTATATCCAAATCCGAATCCGAAATCATCATTCCGTAAGCTAGCATTTGGAATAATCATTCCGTACCCAAATCCGGAAATATACTTTCAAGTTTCAAAATCGAATCCTGAATCGTCACCCAGAAATTTGATTCCAAATCCCGAAATCTCGTTCACATTTACCAAGACACACCAAAACCGAACCTATCGGTTACCCGCTCAAAACACTTGATTGACTTCATAAGGAAGCCAATCCATCCTCCACATGTCTAAGGTTGACAAAATTCAACTACCTTGAAAACCTACTCACCCGAGTAGAATACCATACGGGCCCCACTTCGAAAAGAAGTTCAATCCCGTCATTTACGACTCACTTACCAAGGTAAGAGTGATATACTCTCCCCCTATCTGAATCATCAAGATCATGACCCAGATAGACACTGTGTCCCTGACTATAACGTCAAAATCCTAGATCGCCACAACGATCGACAACCGACTCCCACAACTTGACAGATCAGTCAACGACGAGACACGTCGAGACTGCGGATTCTCACGGATTACCTTGTATCAATCCTTGTCATTCCACCTAGGAAAACCAAGGATGATCCAAAATGATGACACTAATACTCATCCTACGTGGATGCAACAAAACTCACTGCACTCACCACGCCATGTACCCCAACATCGTCTGCCACCAAGCAGAAAATGAAAAATCTCGTTTACCCAATTTCGAACACGTAGCTCCTCCTAATGACCTCACAACACACACGGGCTCACCAACCAATACACGCTCAACGTACTGGTAACTACAGTCAATGTCTGCCAGGGCAGAAAGCAAGAAGTCAACCCCAATGACTTCGGAATACCAATCACCAAGAACGAACACCACTCTCGTTCCCCAATCACAACTTTCCTCAAAACTAAGGTTCCAACCATGTTGGAAACAGACATGCTCCCAACAAGACGTCAAGTCTAACCACTAGACTTCCTACCTCCTCAATTCACTTGGACAACGACGTGTCCACAATCGATCCGTTATTGTCCCGTTCGCACATCCCGACCTTTACAGGTTCAACACTCGGTTTCCCAAGTTCTCAATTACAAATTCCTACCTTTATACCACTAATGGTTTTCCTCGTCTTTTCCAGTTTTAATCATTTCTATGTACTTTTTAGGAATATTTAAAAACATAAATCACACTAATTTTGGAGTTGCCAACAACTCCCCAAATCCACCAATCATCCCAAAATTTCTTAATTCTTAATTATACCATTTTAATCCACTCCTTACTGGTTATCTCACCACTATTGGGACTTATCCCAACACCTCACAATCCTCACTGGAACCCATCCAGTCCATCACTCAACCATTACCAAATCTTAAAGACCGAACATATGTTCATCATGATGGAGTCACACCCCAACTTGTGGCTCATCGTCAACACCATTACCGACACTAGCACCAGCGCTAGTACCAGCACCAACACACTACCAGCAACACTAGTATCAGCACACAGGCATCCATACTAGCATCAGCACAAAAGTACCAACCCGCAAACATCCATACTGCACACCGTGTGCAAATACGACAACCCTGGATCTCCGTTCATACCGAACGACGATCCCGTACCTCACGACTATGGGTACCACTATTCTGACAATCCACATCAGGAAAGTGAACGTTCCCTGAACGCCCCCAAGTATTATAACCACACTAATTACCCTCGATAGCCAGTCATCTCCGTATGACTACCGACTAACTGTCATTGCTATCGAGATCCGCATCCACACATCACACCAATACCCGATCCAACACGGGATTCCACAATTTATCTCAGAACCTTATCCGTAGATCGAATCCTATAGTTCTGAATAGACTCACCAGAGCCATCCACATGGTCATTCATGACCTCAGCCACTCGTCGCAGCACAAGTTCTCATCCACTAGTCACAATTAAGGTTTACCTTTTTAATACTAGAGTTCCACAATCACACCCTATGGTTCAACCGAACCAAACAGTTTTCCGTAATATAAAATTCACCACCTGACCGACCCCGCGGTCTAGACATCGAATAGACGTCAAATCCAATCCTACCATCCCATCAACGTGGGTTCCACCACTAAGGTCACTGGCCAACTCCGATGAACCAACATACCTCACACTAGAAACCACCACAAGGGTTCACATTTTAGACCATTACTCACCTGAGTTTCCCCGAACCTGGCTGCACCTAGCAGCACAACAATCCAATATCACATGACCGAACCGACGGTCCCACTATACCAGTTCACCAAAATCAACCCCACTTGGGTCGAATCACATTAACGCACGGCGTATCGGGCCAATCGCACTCCATCCACTATCCAAACCCAAAAACTATCTATCAGGTTGATAACGAATTGCAGCCCAATGAGACATCACACCCTCGACCTGCGCGCACAAATAGAGCAACCGTGCTCTGATACCAAGTTGACAGGACCCATCCTAATCCCCCCGGGATTACCATGGAATGTGCCCTGCTCCCGTCCAACAAGGGGTGTCAGACAAAGGATGACCAAGAGCCACTGCCCAAACAGGGCATCCAGAGTGCGCAAGGATCGATGGAGGAGGTGTGCAATGTCCCAGTCTCTGCTGCAATCGCATCCGTGATCAACCTGAAGGGCATTAAAACCAAAAGCTGTGAGTGGACAAAAACCAGTAAGTTCATCAAATACATTTATAAGACATTTATGCCCTCCAATAAAAACGTATGCATGCCACGAAAACCAGTAACCAAAACGTTTGCTCAACCGAGCCATTAGGGTCTTAGCCCAAAAACCGTCAACCAAAAACCAAGTGTGGGAACTCAGCCCAAAACTGTGAAATGCCATAACTATACATAAACAACCATGTGGGTCACCACCCACGACCATAAATGAACATCAATTCATTAAAATCACACAATCATAAATCCACCCAGAAAGCCATTTCATTAATTCGTATTTTACCATTACCATCACCAGCATCCCTGATGCTAGACGTCCCTGACGTCATATCTCACGGTTTCACAAGCTACGCGTGCTGCCCGGGGTCTCTCCGGGTCCATATATCTGACATCCCTGATGTCTGACGTCCCTGACGTCAATCATAGCAATCCTGCTCCTGAGTCATCATACGGTCCGGCTGCTCCGTATGGTGACCCTTCACAGGCAATGCACCGTGACTTCCCCAGTGTCCCAGACATCTGGAGGAGACCATCATATATCCATGTGTACAGATGGTATATGGAAAACAGTTTTTATTAATTCATTTCACAACATCACAATGGGCCCTGCCCGAATTTTCCATAAAACAACACATTTCCATTTAGGGTCCCTGACCCGAAACCACATTTATTAAATGTAGGGCCCCTGACCCGAAATCATCATTTTAATCCAACTGGGCCCCATGCCTGATAACATACCTCAAATGGGTCTCAGCGCGATTTCATACCAACTGGGCCCCTGGCCCGATTTCATTAACCAACTGGGCCCCCGGCCCGATTCTCAAATGGACTCCAAGTCCGAAATTTCCAAAACAAGTGGGCCTCAAGCCCGAGTTCATCTTTCCAATATAAAAACCATTTTATCATAATATTTATTTAACCACAAGCATGCAAAACCACAAATAAACCGTTAATCCCGATACACGTGAAATACGGAAAACACCTCGAAATACGTGCAACATACCCAAAATCAATACTCACAAATACCATCATAGAAATCATGTATATAAACCATATAACACATTTAAGCATGCATAGGATTTATAAAACCAAAGTCCACTCACAGACCGTTTTAACCGTGTGCCTCGATATGCGTGCCATCAGCCCTCCCGGGCCACACCACTATCACCGGGACTCCCAATCCTGTCCAAATCACATTAGAGGGTTACTAACCTCATTATTAACATCCTATCAAAGTCCCGTAATTTTCCCGAATTTTTACTTATTTTTAAACTTATTTTAAAACCTTCGGACATCCCGAACAATATCGAGACGGTGTCCGATCGACACGAAACCAATTCCAAAATGTCCGTTACATTAAATAGGGCAGAAGTCATGTTGACCTCACCTCGAGATTCGTGCCCACGCGCCGCCACGCGCCGCCGTGAGTGGCTGCGCGTGAAACCCACGCGCCTGCTACAGTGTCACCAGCCCAACCCGTTTGTCTGGTAAACGGGTCCAATTCACCCGCGACACAACCCGGTTCCAATCTTGTCAATTCGATCCTAATTCCTTCAATTGATCATTCCATTAGTTTCGTTTTAAGTCCAATTACAAGTCTGTAAACTCAATTACACAAATCCTTACCCAGATTCCCACGATTCGATGATGATCCACGAAGAACACCCGGTTACTGTGCAATCATGGAACTCCCTCAATTGATGCAGGTTTCATCCAATTGATGATTCCAGAAGCATCAACGGACCCTGAGGAACAATTCCCCCACATCAATTGCATCAAACCTGTGCTCAAACGTCACGACTCAAGCTCGAGCACCGTCACTGTTCAACAATGGAGTTCTGCCATTCTCCAACGTTTTCCTTCAATTGATGAACCCAGAAGCATCGTGGGATCATGAGGAATCATTTCCCCACAACAATTGAGTCAATCCCAGCCCCAAACTCCACAACTCAGCCTCGATTTCTTCCTCTGTCACCAAGCTCGATCAGAGCCAAAACGGCACCAATCCTTCTCGTTTTTGATGTGGATCGACTCGTCACAACCCCAGGAAGATGTTTGTAACCTCCAATTCGATCATCACAGCCCAATTCGTCCAATTTGATTTTCCCTCCTAAAAATTAATTATTCGAATTCTCAGTTCCTCCTCACTGTCACTCTCTCGTGTTTACCCAGTTGAAATCACACTCAAAACGCTCACAAAATCACACTCTCAGGTTCAGCAATGGAAGAGGAATTGGTTGGGAGAGTATTGGATTTGGTTGTACACGGTTAAGGAAAATATGGAGATTAATGAAAATTAAAAGATTAATTAATTAATTAAAAACTAATCAAACATCATCATGAGGTCTCCCCCAAAAACATGGATTCTGATTTCAAGGGATGAGTGACACTTGTCACTCATCCAGGTGTGTAGGGTCAACGATCACTATTCATTATTATATTATTATTTTAATCCCGGCCTCGGTTCGTTAGTTCGTTTCCTTGACCATAACGTCGTCGTCGGATCTCCGATTTCGGCATGCCGCCTGTCGTTGGATTCGTATCGACGATACCTACGTAACGGTCCTTGGCCCTCGCCCATCGGACCTCCCGATCAGAAAGTCAACATTTGGCCCCTAATAAGCCAAATTACCAAAATACCCCTCAACTTCCGAACACCAAAACTTTCTCTACGAATGTCGGAATCGAACGTGTCACCTGTCTATGAACTCGTGACGTCCCGAACTACGTCACGGTCATCGGTCAAAGTCCATTTGACCGCCCGAACAAAAAGTCAGCATTTTACCCACGACCAGGGGCAAAACGGTCATTTTGCACATTTTGTCCGATTTCGACCTACTAACCACCGTTCAACCTCGCTAATCAAGATTAGTCACTAAACTAATCCCGGAATTCGGGACGGGTCGTTACAAAAGAGCCTAAGGAGCCAGTATCAAAAGTGATCCGCATCAACTAGCTGCATGTCAAAGTTAGAGAGACATAGAAGTCTATGAAGTTTTCAATTTTTCTTTTCAATTTGCCTTTTAAATTCAAGTATCGTGCATTTGAATTATCAATAAGATTGAAAAGTTATTTTGAATTCATACCAACAAGTTTGTACAATTCTCAAAACTTATGCCCTCGAGCATCAAAGCCTTCATCATCGAAGCACCTAAGCCTTCGACCTGCGAAGCACCTAAGCCTTTGCCCTGCGAAGCACCCAAGCTTTCGCCATGCGAAGTACCCAAGCCTTCGCCATGCGAAGCATACAAGTCTTCGCTTTGCGAAGCACTCACAACCTTCCTCCGGGAAGCATCCAAAGCCTTTTTTCGAGAAGCACTCAAACCTTCCTCCAGGAAACATCTAAAGCCTTCTTCCGAGAAGCACTCAAGCCTTCCTCCAGGAAGCATCTAAGCCTTCGTCCTGCGAAGCACCTAAGCCTTTGCCCTGCGAAGCACCTAAGCCTTCGCCATGCGAAGCACCCAAGCCTTCGCCCTGCGAAGTACCCAAGCCTTCGCCATGCAAAGCATACAAGCCTTCGCTTTGCGCAGCACTCACAGCCTTCCTCCGGGAAGCATCCAAAGCCTTCTTCCGAGAAGCACTCAAGCCTTCCTCCAGGAAGCATCTAAAGCCTTCTTCCGAGAAGCACTCAAGCCTTCCTCCAAGAAGCATCTAAAGTCTTCTTCCAAGAAGCACTCAAGACTTCCTCCGGGGAGCACACAAAGCCTTCCACCAGGAAGCACTTGAAGCCCTCCACTAGGACGTATTTGAAGCCTTCCTTCAGGAAACACCTCAAGACTTCCTTTTGGAAGCACCCTAAGCCTTCCTCTTGGAAGCACCCTAAGTCTTCCTCATGGAAGCACTTCAAGCCTTCTCTTAAGAAGTACAAGCCCTTCCTTGAAGGCAACACCAATGTGAATGCTAACAAAGTTAGTTTAACCCCAACATTGAACGCCCATGGCTACAACGGGGGGAATTTGATGAACAAACAAGTTTGGATACATCAAGGCAGTTAGTATAATTAGACAAAGATACGGGAGCTCATAATTTCTCATAGCTATGGTTTTCATTTATTGATTTGAAGGGTGTTTGGCTAATCACATCTCGATCGCACAAACCAGTTATTCAATACAAAAATGCAAATGCGATAATCAACATACAAAGATGAAGTAGATGCAATTGCAAGTCTTCAAAGCCCATGGTCCTTCAAAACTCTGCCCATTCTTCTGCTGAAAGTAGAGAAATTTCTTCAGGAGACTCGTCGGCTTCAGGAACATCTGTTTTCTTAGCCTCAACTCAGGCTCCAGTTCAGGCTCCATCTCTAGTTCAAGCTCCAGCTCTTTGGTGGTGTTCCCGCTCCGGCTTTCCATATCCAACTTTTGAGCTTCATCTTCCTTAAAAACACAAAGTTGTGGGGGCATGTGAGGATAGCAAGCACCCATCGCTCAAGTTTTTGATTTCAACATCCAACTGTTTGACTTCCTCTTTGGAATCATGTAAGCGTCTGCACAGCTAGAACGGGCCTCATGTTGGGTTGTGACATGCCTCATACTAGGTGATGAGACTCCTTGTCTTTTTTGTTAAAAGCTTCGATGTTGGCTTCACCTGCACTTGAAGATGACAAGTTCGTAAACACACTAAGCTCTTCTATCTGCCAGACACCACATGCATGGTCATTGGAAGTATGCCTTGTAACGACCCGTCCCGAATTTCATGATTAGATTAGTGACTAATCACGATTAATGAGGTTAATCGGTGATTAGTTGGGCGAAATCGGACGAACGATGCAAAATGACCGGTTTGCCCTTGGTGGTGGCAAAACGTTGACTTTTTAATCGGGCGGTCAAATGGACTTTGACCGATGACCGTGACGTAGTTTGTGATGTCACGAGTTCATAGACAGGCGGCACGTTCAATTCCGACGTTCGAGGAAGAAGTTATGACGTTCGGAAGTTTAGGGGCATTTTGGTAATTTGGGTGAATAGGAGGTCAAAAGTTGACTTTTTGACCGGGAGGTCCGATGGCCGAGGGCCGAAGACCGTTACGTAGATAAGGACGATACGAATCCATAGGCAGGCAGCACACTAAAATCGGACTTCAAACGGGAGAGTTATGGGTCACGGAAGTTCGATTTCACTATGCACGAACTTCGAGACGGGGACATTTCGGCGAAATCTGATTGGGTGGATATTTTGGTGGGCCCCATGGATGAGTGACAAGTGTCACTCATCCCATTGACTTGATCCCCCAAAATGTGGATCTAAATAATTAAATATTATTATTTTAATTATTTTATAATTAAACCTAACAACCATTAATCCTAACCATCCATTCCAAATTCATTTTAAATCCACACCCTCCATTTCCTTCTCTCATCAGCCATCCTCCTTCATCTTGTTCATCCTTCCACCCGAAACCCATAATCCCATTTTCCTTCATTTTCTTCATTTTCTTTCAAAAACCAAAACACACAATCACACTTCACCATTCATCACATGTATGAGCTGGGAATGACCGTGGGGGAAGGGTGAAGGGCTGAGGACGGAAAGGGTGGACGGTGGCCCACGGTGGAGGACACGGCGGAGGAGAACCCGTGTGGTAAGAAAATTTCAAAAATTCAAAATTGGGTTTTAATGGTTTTTACTTGATTCCATTAATTGGGTGAGGTTCCTAGGACTCCCAGGAGATGAATGGGATTGGTTTCGAGGCATTAGACGGCATGGAACAGCCGTGAATGGCGGGAGAAGTCACGGCCGCCATGGCCAAGCTCGAAGGTATGGTTTTTGATGTTTTCCTTCCATTTTGATGTCATAGGACTGTAGGTTAGGATTAGAGGATGAAAATGGGACAAACGGGAAGCATTTTGGTGGTCGGACGGCGGAGAACCGGTCGGGTCAAGCCACGGGTCACGGCGACCCGGTTGCAGACATTCGGGTCGACCCGCGAGGAGGCAGGGATGACTGATGACGTCATCCTGATGACGTCATCATGTCAGACAGTGGGCCAATGGGAGAGTGACACGTGTCACTGTCAGGGGCTGTCAGTGATGACGTCATGCTGACGTCAGCGATGACGTCATGCTGACGTCAGCAGGTACTGTAGCAGGCGCGTGAAGCCCACGCGCAGCCACTTCAGGCGGCGCGTGAGGGGGCGTGAGGGCGCGTGGCAGGGAATCTGGGGAAGGTTCCAACATACGAAATCATCTATTCGATGTAACGAACATTTTGGGACTGGTTTCGTGTCAATCGGACACCGTCTCGATATGTTTCGGGGCATCGGAAGGTTTAGGTTCGGGATTAAAAATAGTTGAAAATACGGTTACGGGGCTTTAGTGGGAGGTTAATTAAGTAGTTAGTAACCTTCTATTACGATTTGGACAGGTTTGGGAGTCCCGGTGACGGTGATCGGCTCGGGGAGCCGTATGGCACGCAAATCGAGGCGGCAGCTCGGACGGTCTGTGAGTGGACTTTGTTTTCTAAATTGGTGCATGCATAAATGTTTATTATATGTTTTATTACTTGTTTGATGATGCCATGGGTGCAATTTTATGTGGTTACGTACAAGCACATATTTCGAGGTTTCGGTCTTATACGGTGCTTATACGGGTCTGTATTTCTGTATTGATTTAATGAACTGGATTTGGATTTCAAAATGATAAACTCAGGTATGAGACCCATTTGGTTTTGTCTCGGGCATATGACCTCAGATATCGGGCACGGTGCCCAACTGATGTCCTATGTTCGGGTACGAGACCTAGTCACTTTACGGTTTTGATTTCAGGTCAGGGAACCTTAAATGGATTCCCAGGTTCATGACGGTTTATGGGAACCGGCATGAACCGTTGTTATGGTATCGTGGTTCATGACGGTTTATGGGAACCGGCATGAACCCTTGTTGGTTATTACGGTACATGACGGTTTATGGGAACCGGCATGTTACCTCGGTTATGTTATTACGGTACATGACGGTTTATGGGAACCGGATGTTACCTGATTATGGATATTATGGATCATGACGGTTCAGGGGAACCGGTCATAAATGTTTATGTTATGTATATATATGTTCATCTACCTTCCTTTACTTCCATTATCTCCTCCGGGAGGGTCGTTGGCCTGGGTGGACCCCGGAGTAGTCACGGAGCACCGACTGAGTGGAGTCACCCCCCAGTTGGGTTCCTTACTCTCAGGAAGGCTATGGTTACTATTACCTCGGGTAGGGTCAGTGGTCTGCGGACATTGACCTTGACTTTGAGATGACTCGGATTGAGACCCGGGTAGCACGCGCGTAGCTTTGGATACCGTGACAGGATTGGTTGTGTGACTTATATATATGTATGTGATGTATATATGATATATGATATGTGGTGTGTACAGGTGTGCACAGGATTTGAGCAGTGGCTCGTGTACTTGGTTTCTTTATGGTTTGGGGCCGAGTCCCTTATGGATTTGGGCAGTGGCCCGTATGGTCATTTTTATTGTGGTCCTTTCGACTTTGGTTTATATCTGATTTGGGCTTAGTCCCACATATGGTTTGTTTTGGATAAATGATTTTCGAATGCATGCATGCTTTTTAGTGGAGGGTACAAATGTCTTATGAAATGCTTTTATAAACTTTTGTTTTGTCCACTCACAGTTTTTAATGTTTTGACTGCCCTTCAGGTTGACATCGGATGTGGACTGTAGCAGAGACCGAGATATCACATACCTCCTCCGGATCCTGGCGTATTCGGATAGCCCGGGAGGGCAAAGGACGAAAATATCCCTTGTCTGACACTTCGTGTCAGACGGGAGCAGGGTCATCCCGCACTAATCCCGGGGGGATTGGGATGGGTCCTGTCATGCCTAGTGCAACACTTTGAACTCCAACTAGGAATTGCCTTACATTATGTCTTGCCTTGATCCTCGTGTGTCAGGCCCTCCTATGTTCGAAGTACCATATGCATGGTCCACCTACAAGCTTTCTTTCTTCAATTACGTAGTGGCGTACACCATCTGGAGCTTCACAGGGGGCATGATCGATCATCCGTCTTTATGCTCCACCTTGTAGCCACTCCACTTCGAGCTCAACAGGACCTAGAATGTCAGGTCACTAGAAGGTCCACTGCACTTTGGAACGTATCCTCTTGCTTTGCAGCATGTCTCATTTTGTAGTTGAACCATGCCTCGCCTCGGTCAGGACTTGAATTTTTCAGGTCCCTCGAAGTCTGTATACTTCTCACATAACAGATTTTGACTACGTGAGCCACCTTGCTCCCACAATGCAAGCCTACTAGGTCTCACCAGAAGTGCGCCTTGACGCATATTGAAATGACCGTCTCTGAAAATAGAGCTTAACACCACTTAAATTGCTACAATTGGACTCATACAGCTCTCCGAATGTGCAAAAAATGTAAAGCTCAACAATTAAAGAAATATTCAAAAGTCTCTCGAACAAGCGTGGAGCTTACTGCGACATCAGAGACTCTCAGGTACAATGAAATTGAAGATCAAGCGGAGTCCTACTCCCATATATAATTTATCGGGACCACAATACAAATTACATCCCTTAGAATTCCTTGAATTCCTAAGCGATGTGGGGGCATTTGTGGAACCCAAAATCACCGGAAGAATGTGGAGCTACCACGTGGCCCATAATTCTCAAAATGACCAAATTGCCCCTAGCAATAATACTTAAAGCCCAAGCACCGAACATGACTCAAGCCTACAATGCTTATATAGCCCAAATATTGGGCCCAAACCGTGATGATACGTGGAAGCCTCTCACCCTCGATCTGTGTAACACGTGTTAGCGGACAAATCAAGGAGCATTTGTCCCACATCGGAACTATGGAAATTGAGCATCTCACTCACTCCCTATATAAAGGGAACACATTTCTCAATAAAGGTAATTCTGTTCAACGCTACTTAAGCTCTTGAGATTTCTCTTTCGAAGCTGACTTAAGCATTGGAGCGTTCTTGGTCGAACACCCCCCGGGTCTCGATCATTGAACGAACGATAGCTTACTGTTTTGCTTGTTTGCAGGGATCCTTGAGTCATTTGAGTTTAAAGGACGAATTCAGCTTCAACAATAATCATCATTCTGTCATTTGTCATTACTTTCTTGATTCGTGTTTAACTTAACAATGAACTTTGTTATTTGGACATTATTTTCCTAGGATAATTTGGTGGAGGGTGGATCAAGATCTCCCATTTGTGATGATTCCATGGTTTATATCAACATTCAGAATTTATGATATGCAAGTTGATGGGAATTGATCTGATCATGGTTTGATTTCCACTTAAGGTCGTAGCAGCCTTCGATGTAGAACCTAGAATAATCCATTAATTTTCTTTGGTTTTTCTTTTTTCTTGGGATGTATATTTTTTTGCCCTATTTTAATTCCTTACTCCTTAGTAATCACATATTTTGATTCACAAGATACATGATATGCTATGCAAATTAAGTCGTCACCTGATTTTTTTTTTGGGAAAGGGGGCAATGATATTAATAATAAAAGTGGAACCAAATTACAATTCAATAAAGAAAGAAAAATAAAATGTTCTACAACAAACAGGAGCAGACCCAACCCAAAACAACAAGATTCAACCCACAAATCCAAACCCAACAAAACCCTAGATCTAAGAAGGGAAGTGACAGGACCCGTCCCAATCCCACTGGGACCACCCGGGGACGTGACCCGCTCCCGTCTGACAATGACTCTAAACATACCAAAATTACCCTTAAATAAAAACCGAAGGCTTAAATAAATAGATAACGTACAAACACAGTGTTTAAAGTGATACTGTCAGACAAGGGAAAGTAAAATACAACATGTGAGCACACTAGTCAGAGTACATTTATTCGGTGCTCAACCTACCCACAAGTGGGTGTACAGGTGCACAGCTAGGCAAACTAAACCTCTGCCTCCTCCTCCGGATCCTCCTCCTCTATTGCCGTGTCAGGGTCTGGAGGGGTCAGTAAAACAAGGGTGAGTGGGCCAAAAATAATAGTTTAGAAATCAATATAATAATAAAATAATCATAAGGTTTTACCCCTCCGTTTTCCAAATCTTGCATGCAGTGAAAACATAATATTATAATGAAATCATAACAAATGAACCACAATAATAATCGTAAGGTGAAACTAACATATCAGTGCACTGTAAAACCCAACCCAAATGATGTCATGGTTCTAAGGCTACGTGTTGCCACTCAGGGTCTCACACCCGAGACTCTCTAGGTACATCAGCTCCCGGTATCCCGGTCACTGCCCGAGGTATATGAACATGCCTTCCTGAGAGTAAGCAGCCCAACGGGGGTCAACTCCACTCAGTCAGAGCCCCGTGACTACTCCAGGGTCCACCCAGGCCAACGACCCTCCCTGGAGGAGACAATATACACAGGTAGGAAAGTACAGTACAATAACAGTATAGTTTACCCTATGTCCCCCCGGACATCCCAAACAAAATCCACATATAATCCAGACGGGTCTCATGCCCAAAACATTGTAATAACATATATAAGCAGTTTATAAGACTCATCAGTGGAAATAGTAAAACAGTTTATGCATGCAAGCCTTTTATAAATCAAACAGCCCACTCACACTCGGTCCTTGCTGCTCAACGATCTCTATAAACCTGTATTATTACTCCTGAGGGTTACTTAAGGACCCTATAATATCAATACCAAGACCCTAGAACAGATCCGCCTCAAAAACGCATCCCGGGCACTATTCCAGGTGCTTCAAACCCCATTTTGACCAACATAACGATCTCCGATCGACACGAAACCACCTCCATTGGATCCGTATCGTCGAAACCTTGAAAATGGTACCGGCCCCACCAAAATCACTGTTCACACGCGCCCCCACGCGCCTGGTCAACGCGTGGATCAACGCTGCTACAGTACCGCTGACGTCAGTAGTGACGTCATGCTGACGTCAGCAGTGACGTCATGCTGACGTCAGCAGTGACGTCATGCTGACGTCAGCAGTGACGTCATCACTGACACTTGTCAGGTGACACGTGGCATGTTCTGATTGGTCCCTGGTCTGACAATATCTGACAGGATGACGTCAGAAGTGACGTCAGCATGATGACGTCATCATGCTACAGTATCGGGTCAGACCCGTTTGACTGGAACCGGGTCGCCGTCGACCCACGGCTTGACCCGATTCAACCGTATGATTCCAGCCACCATTTTCGACGGGGTTCATCCCTATAGGGTCGTCTAGGTCTGTTCTATGGTTCTACAACCTCGAACTGGAAAGAAAATGGGAGAAAACTCACCAGTTCTCCTCTGAAACTCACGGCCAAAGTCCGATCGCCTTCTTCGGTGATCCACGCCGTCTCCGTCGTCCAAACCAGTCGTGGTCGACTCGTCTCTCACCCTAGCACATGTCTAACACCAAACAACTGAGTTCCTAGCACTAAAACAGGTTGGTCCGAAATAGGGGAGTAAAACGGGTTTTCGGGTTTTCGACCTTACCGCCGCCGTGTCGCCGCCGCAGGTCGTGCCGTCGTCCAGTTAAGCTCCTGGGGTCCTCACGGTGTAGACTGGAGCTTCCCCTGCGTCGAGATGGTGTGGTTGTCGAGGTTTGCTTCTTGGACCCGTTTCCGTCGTGTTTCGGGTCTGAGTTTTTGGACGGGATTTCGGACGGGAAAATGGGCTGGTGGTGGCTGGTGGTTGCACGGGTTGTGAAGACCAGATGATGGTGGTGCTGTGGGTGGTTGTTTGGTGCGAAGAGGATGGCTGGTTCGTGTGTTTGGCTGGAGAGAAAATGGAAGAAATGCACGGGTTTGTGAGGGGATGAATGTGTGTGTGTTTGTAAGCAAAGGCAGACAGAGATCGTGCATGAACAAGGGAAATCAGAAGAAATGAATGGCCAGGATTCAATCTGGCCAGAAATCCAAGGGCTAGAAACAATTGGAGGGAAAATAATTAATATAAAAATGAGTTAAATAGTGTAAATTGCTTTATTGGAATAGTAAGGCTTGGATGGGTGACACTTGTCACCAATCCATCGGTTTGATTTAAATATTAGGTTGGCACGGATTCCCGTAATAAATTAATATTTTATTCCGTTGTTCTCGGTTCGTAAATTCCGCTAAAACGCTTCCTTGACCATAACTTCTTCATACGAACTCCGATTTCGGCGTGCCGCCTGCCTACGGATTCGTGACGTCCCGACCTACGTCATAGTCATGGGTCAAAGTCCAAATTGTTGTCCGGGCCAAAAGTCAAAGTTTCCCCCCCTTCAGGGGCAAAATAGTCTTTTTACATTAAAATATTATTATTCTCGGTTCGGGTCGTTACAGGAAGTCATCAGCCGCCACCACCAAAACGCAAAACTCTGCCGCACTGAGGGGATCCAAACTACGAAAACATGAAGAACGATCTGTAGAGGATGGTCATGAGACAAATAGCCAGCAAAGAACAACATTCTCAAGTGATCAAAACGATCCAACTTGACCGATAAACACCACAACCAAAACGCCCTGATCAAAGGCCCAGGTTTAGGGGCAGGAAGTGGAAATGGAAAAGCAGCAAGCACAAAAAATACGTTTTAGCCAAGTGAAAAGATGATGGGGAAGATGTAAAGGAATGTGGGTTTGAAGAGAAGATGAGCATGGATGGAGGAGGGGATCTAGGTAAAGAGAAGATGGAGGCTGGGATATGGAAAAGGATGCAGAAACAAAGAGAAAGACCGAAGAGAAGGAAAACGAAAAACGAAAGACATCCATGGAGGCCGAACATAGCGCGATGAACGTCGGGCGAGCTGCCACCGACCCTCAAACTGGCAGGTTAGAGGCCACACAGGGGGAGGAGCAGTGGAAATGTGAAAAAACTAGAGAGAAGGGAGAGCTTTCTCTCTCTAGTTGTCACCTGATTTTGAGATTAAGAAAATGTTTTCGTTTAGGATTTACCCTTTTTAAATTTCGTAAAAATATCATGCAAATAAATTTTCTTCATTTGAAAAATTAAAATTTAACATGAAATTACTAGACTGACTTTATTGCTACTTAATTTCAGACAATACTCAATGCATATTAGTTATTGACCAACATATTAAACACTTGATGACAACTTCTTGACAACCTATGCAAAATATTGCATTCCTTTCATAATCAATTATTCAACTTGATATCCAATATACAATGTCCATAATACACATATTCATTTATCTATATGAGATAGTTTACTTTGAAGTAGATTTGAGCTCAATAATTTTGAAATTGGGAGATGGATTATATATTTTGAGTATCAACATTGTCATCTAGAATAGTCGAATCCGAAACCTCTCATTTTACATTGAATTAGTTAGCAATTTCACTAGATTAATAATATAAAAGTTATTTACACAAACACCCCCTAAAGTTTTTTTATGTTTTCACAAACACACCCTTCATGTTTTTGACCTTACACAAATATCATCTTAGATTCCATAAACATTACACATAAATTCATTTGTTAAGTGATTATTAATTAAAAACTAACATCAACTTAAAATTTGATTAAATTGGCATAATATATCCAAACAATCATAAGAGCATTTTAGTATTTAAATAACTTATTTTACATTTAATTAATTTTTTCTTCTTCATATTTTATGAATTATGTGTAATATTTTTGGAATCTAAGTGAGTGTTTATGTAAAATCCAAAACTTGAAAGGGTTTTATGTAAATAATTCAGGGGGTATTTTTCTAAATAACTCATAATATAAATGAGAAAGATAGCTATTTTGTTTGATAAACATAGTGTAAAAGATGAAACGTTGATAGTTGAAAGTATACGTTTCACGGTTTAACATTATTTTTAGAAAATTGTAGACCAATGGGTTAACAACTGCGTAATGCGTTAATTGTAGACCAGATTGGGCCTTAATCTTTTGAGGCTGAGATGTGCCGCATTTTAAGCTCGGGAATAATTTTGCAAGACAGCCGCTTTGTCATTTGAGCTCGCTTGTTTTTTCGTAATGGGCTCAATTAACACGATCGAGAGTCCAGATACGAACAGAGCAGTAAGATGACGACAAAGACCAGGATTCTAACCACCGTGGGACCCCTTCCGTGTTCTTTAACTTCACTTGAGTTTTGGGTATCTTGCAATGCAAAATTCTAAAACTTATACACAAATTCAATCGAAGCTCCAAAATCCCAACAATCCCTTCTAATGGCGAATCAGTCCTCCTCTTCTTATCCAATTCTCTGCGCTTCCTTTAACCAAGACACTAGGTAAATAAAAATCTCACTCTCCTTTTTCCTTTTTCTCTTTATCCTAAGTTTTCTCGTGGTAATTCGTAATTCTTTTGAATTTGGCAGCTGCTTTGCAATAGGAACAAAGGATGGTTTCAAAATTTTCGATTCCAATACGGGGAGACTCTTTTACGAACGAGGCAAGTCATCAAATTGCATGAAGAAAAAAGCTAGAGAAAGATGAGATTTTTAAATTATTATTTTTTCTGGATTTTTGTTATTAGTTTAATATTATATTTATTGTTTTGGTCAGCTATTGGAGCTTTCGTTATTGTGGAAATGCTATTTAGCTCTAGTCTTCTTGCCATTGTTGGAGCTGGCGAGGAGGTAGGTAACTAATTGTTGAAGCTGAATTCGTCCTTTAAACTCAAAAGACTCAAGGATCCCTGCAAACAAGCAAAACAGTAAGCTATCGTTCGTTCAATGATCGAGACCCGGGGGGTGTTCGACCAAGAACGCTCCAATGCTTAAGTCAGCTTCGAAAGAGAAATCTCAAAAGCTTAAGTAACGTTGAACAGAATTACCTTTATTGATAAATGTGTTCCCTTTATATAGGGGGTGAGTGAGATGCTCAATTTCCATAGTTCTGATGTGGGACAAATGCTCCTTGATTTGTGCGCTAACACGTGTTACACAAATCGAGAGTGAGAGGCTTCCACGTATCATCACGGTTTGGGCCCAATATTTGGGCTATGTAAGCATTGTGGGCTTGAGTCATGTTCGGTGCTTGGGCTTTAAGTATTATTGCCAGGGGCAATTTGGTCATTTTGAGAATTATGGGCCACGTGGTAGCTCCACATTCTTCTGATGATTTTGGGTTCCACAAATGCCCCCACATCGCTTAGGAATTCAAGGAATCCTAAGGGATGTAATTTGTATTGTGGTCCCGATAAATTATATATGGGAGTAGGACTCCGCTTGATCTTCAATTTCATTGTACCTGAGAGTCTCTGATGTCGCAGTAAGCTCCACGCTTGTTCGAGAGACTTTTGAATATTTCTTTAATTGTCGAGCTTTACATTTTTGCACATTCGGAGAGCTGTATGAGTCCAATTGTAGCAATTTAAGTGGTGTTAAGCTCTATTTTCAGAGACGGTCATTTCAATATGCGTCAAGGTGTACTTCTGGTGAGACCTAGTAGGCTTGCATTGTCGGAGCAAGGTGGCTCGCGTAGTCAAAATCTGTTATGTGGGAAGTATACAGACTTCGAGGGACCTGAAAAATTCAAGTCCTGACCGAGGCGAGGCAGGGGAAGAAATTTGAAGTCCAACAGATGGACAAAATTTCATCCTTTGATCGAGGCGAGGCATGGTTTAACTACAAAATGAGACATGCTGCAAAGCAAGAGGATACGTTCCAAAGTGCATAGTGAGGCAAGGTATCCCATGACGCGAGGCGAAGTGCATGTGGTGCCATAAAGTGAATGAAGCGTCTCGAGGAGTTTTTTAGCTGACAGTGGACCTTCTAGTGACCTAACATTCTAGGTCCTGTTGAGCTCGAAATGGAGTGGCTACAAGGTGGAGCATAAAGACGGATGATCGATCATGCCCCCTGTGAAGCTCCAGATGGTGTACGCCACTACGTAATTGAAGAAAGAAAGCTTGTAGGTGGACCATGCATATGGTACTTCGAACATAGGAGGGCCTGACACACGAGGATCAAGGCAAGACATAATGTAAGGCAATGCCTAGTTGGAGTTCAAAGTGTTGCACTAGGCATACTTCCAATGACCATGCATGTGGTGTCTGGCAGATAGAAGAGCTCAGTGTGTTTACGAACTTGTCATCTTCAAGTGCAGGTGAAGCCAACATCGAAGCTTTTAGCAAAAAAGACAAGGAGTCTCATCACCTAGTATAAGGCATGTCACAACCCAACATGAGGCCTGTTCTAGCTGTGCAGACGCTTACATGATTCCAAAGAGGAAGTCAAACAGTTGGATGTTGAAATCAAAAACTTGAGTGATGGGTGCTTGCTACCCTCACATGCCCCCCCAACTTTGTGTTTTTAAGGAAGATGAAGCTCAAAAGTTGGATATGGAAAGCCGGAGCGGGATCACCACCAAAGAGCTGGAGCTTGAACTAGAGATAGAGCCTGAACTGGAGCCTGAGTTAGAGGCTAAGAAAACAGATGTTCCTGAAGCCGACGAGTCTCCTGAAGACGTTTCTCTACTTTCAGCAGAAGAATTGGCAGAGTTTTGAAGGACCATGGGCTTTGAAGACTTGCAATTGCATCCACTTCATCTTTGTATGTTGATAATCGCATTTGCATTTTTGTATTGAATAACTGGTTTGTGCGATCGAGATGTGATTAGCCAAACACCCTTCAAATCAATAAATGAAAACCATAGTTATGAGAAATTATGAGCTTCCGTATCCTTGTCTAATTATACTAACTGCCTTGATGTATCCAAACTTGTTTGTTCATCAAATGCCCCTCGTTGTAGCCATGGGCGTTCAATGTTGGGGTTTAACTAACTTTGTTAGCATTCGCATTGGTGTTGCCTTCAAGGAAGGGCTTGTACTTCTTAAGAGAAGGCTTGAAGTGCTTCCATGAGGAAGACTTAGGGTGCTTCCAAGAGGAAGGCTTAGGGTGCTTCCAAAAGGAAGTCTTGAGGTGCTTCCTGAAGGAAGGCTTCAAATGCGTCCTAGTGGAGGGCTTGAAGTGCTTCCTAGTGGAAGGCTTTGTGTGCTCCCCAGAGGAAGTCTTGAGTGCTTCTTGGAAGAAGACTTTAGATGCTTCTTGGAGGAAGGCTTGAGTGCTTCTCGGAAGAAGGCTTTAGATGCTTCCTGGAGGAAGGCTTGAGTGCTTCTCGGAAGAAGGCTTTGGATGCTTCCCGGAGGAAGGCTGTGAGTGCTGCACAAAGCGAAGACTTGTATGCTTTGCATGGCGAAGGCTTGGGTACTTCGCAGGGCGAAGGCTTGGGTGCTTCGCAGGGCGAAGGCTTAGGTGCTTCGCAGGGCGAAGGCTTAGGTGCTTCGCAGGGCGAAGGCTTAGATGCTTCCTGAAGGAAGGCTTGAGTGCTTCTCGGAAGAAGGCTTTAGATGCTTCCTGGAGGAAGGTTTGAATGCTTCTCGGAAGAAGGCTTTGGATGCTTCCCGGAGGAAGGCTGTGAGTGCTTCGCATGGCGAAGGCTTGGGTGCTTCGCATGGCTTCCTGGAGGAAGGTTTGAGTGCTTCTCGGAAGAAGGCTTTGGATGCTTCCCGGAGGAAGGCTGTGAGTGCTTCGCATGGCGAAGGCTTGGGTGCTTCGCATGGCTTGGGTGCTTCGCATGGCGAAGGCTTGGGTGCTTCGCAGGACGAAGGCTTGGGTGCTTCGCAGGGCGAAGGCTTGGGTGCTTCGCAGGACGAAGGCTTGGGTGCTTCGCAGGACGAAGGCTTGAATGCTTCGCAGGACGAAGGCTTGAATGCTTCGCAGGACGAAGGCTTAGGTGCTTCGCAGGGCGAAGGCTTAGGTGCTTCGCAGGGCGAAGGCTTAGGTGCTTCGCAGGGCGAAGGCTTAGATGCTTCGCAGGGCGAAGGCTTTGGATGCTTCGATGACAAAGGCTTTGATGCTCGAGGGCATAAGTTTTGAGAATTGTACAAACTTTTTGGTATGAATTCAAAATAACCTTTCAATCTTATTGATAATTCAAATGCACGATACTTGAATTGAAAAGAAAAATTGAAAGCTTCATAGACTTCTATGTCTCTCTAATTTTGACATGCAGCTAGTTGATGCGGATCACTTATGATGCTGGCTCCTTAGGCTCTTTGTTCTCCATGTGATATGCAGTCTTCTTCTTGATGTAGTCTGTGTAATGCCCCTCCTTCATGAGATTTTGGAGATATCTTTCGAAAGATATACATGTGCTAATATTGTGCCCATAACATTCATGATAGGCGCACCATTTTGTTTTATCAGCTTTCTCCTGATCGCCCTTAACGGGTCCTGGTTTTTTGAACCAAGTCTTTTCCTTGATCTTATTATGAATCTGGTGGAATGGTATTGAGAACTGCACTTTAGGCTTCTCGATGGTTGATTCATTAGGAGTTTGGTTTGCCTTGCGCTTGTTGAACCCCCCATGTGAAAATTTGCCACTAACGTCCTCTTTGTGTTGTGGTGTCGATGTGAAGGCTTTCTCGCTCGTCTCGGCATGATCTAGCGCATGTGCAACACCTTTTTCATCCTCCCAGCATGCATGTCGCTCAGCTAGAGAGAGCATCCTGGTGAGACTTCGTGCATTGCCCATGACAATGTCTCCGTAGAGCTGGCTGTCCCGAGGGAGTCCTTGTTTAAATGCCATTGCCGCAACAAGGTCGCTACAACCGACAATCCGAGACTTCTCCTCGCAAAATCTTCGTATGTATTTCCGCAGAGTTTCTTTTGCTTTCTTCCAGACAGAGAAAATATGGACATCCTTTACCTCGATTGTCCGAAGTTGTGCGTACTTCTTCACAAACGCCAGAGCCAACTCTTCAAAGGATGCAATCGACCTCCGGGGGAGGTGATTGAACCAAGTCATGGCTTGACCTTGAAGAGAAGCTTGAAAAACCTTGCACATGAGTGCATTGTTATGCCCGTGGGGGACCATGATTCCCCGGTAATAATCTATATGTTTTACCGGGTCGGTGGCTCCTTTGAATGAAGTGAAGTTTGGCGTTGCAAACCTTTGGGGGAATGGCTCCTCCTCAATTTCCCTTACAAAAGGCATAGAGAGTTGTATCTGGCGACGTAGATCGTCCTCTAGATCGCCATCTCGTTGAGCACGAAGGTGCCTGTTCAGCATTCTTTGAACATCATTAGCCCGCAACGCACTTTGCTGGGCGGTGAGTCATTTCGTGCTAATCGCCGATAACCTCCTTGAGCTTCTCTCCTTGATCTCTGGGATCGTGCTGGAGAGTAGGCCTCATCTTCCTTCTCACTACCATGGACAGATCGCCTTGGGTCTTTGTGCAGAGCCTGAGGTTGCCCCCTACTCCCATGTGAGCGCTGTGAGCGCTCCACCCTTGAAGTTGCCCCAATCCTACTTCCTAGCCGCTCATGTGCTGATGGCCTTAGGCGCTGTGGGCTCTTTGCTCGGCGAGCATGACTTTCTTCACCGGAGTCGCTTAGCGAAGTGTCTCGTGACATTATTCGGCAGTAGACCGGTTCTTTCCCAGGTCGCCTTGGAGCACTCTCTTGTCCTCCTCGTGACGTGGAATGTATGTCTGGCTCTTAGACTGGTCTTTCTGCCAGGAGTCGCTGTAAAAGCTCTGACTGAAGTTGGACTTGGCTGCCCAACCTTTCTACTTGCTGCGCCAAGTTGTCCTGGGGAGGTTAGTGGTGACTTCTCCCTGAGACGTCGTGTCGCCCATCCAGAAAGTCCCTTAGGTCCATATTTGTTGTGGGCTGATCATGTCGTGATGCACTTCCCATCAACTGTCCGCCTGCCTGTTGCAAAGCTGAAGTTCTTTCCCCTAGCGCGGGCACTTGGTTAGCTGGTGAGGAGAATGCACCGAAGTTGAAGGTTGACCTCCCTCCTAGCGTCTCCATGGGTGCTTCTATGGACACCCGCCTGGGTCGAATTGGACGCTCCTTCGGTGTCTCTATGCGAGCCTCATTCCTCGTCTGAGCAGTTGAGGCAGAAACACCTTCTCCAGCTGAACGAACAGATCGTCGAACCCTAACCATGCTTGATCAACGAATCTTGAATGGAAATTTGTCGAACGATGAACACGTTCAAGATCTTCGAATCAACGTTAAGAACGATGATCGAAGTAGGATGAACGATGAACAATCGTGAGAGCTTCTTCTTGAATATCTTCAAGCTCTCAATGAAAGCACCAATTGTTGAAGCTGAATTCGTCCTTTAAACTCAAAAGACTCAAAGATCCCTGCAAACAAGCAAAACAGTAAGCTATCGTTCGTTCAATGATCGAGACCCGGGGGGTGTTTGACCAAGAACGCTCCAATGCTTAAGTCAGTTTCGAAAGAGAAATCTCAAGAGCTTAAGTAGCGTTGAATAGAATTACCTTTATTGATAAATGTGTTCCCTTTATATAGGGGGTGAGTGAGATGCTCAATTTCCATAGTTCCGATGTGGGACAAATGCTCCTTGATTTGTGCGCTAACACGTGTTACACAAATCGAGGGTGAGAGGCTTCCACGTATCATCACGGTTTGGGCCCAATATTTGGGCTATGTAAGTATTGTGGGCTTGAGTCATGTTCGGTGCTTGGGCTTTAAGTATTATTGTCAGGGACAATTTGGTCATTTTGAGAATTATGGGCCACGTGGTAGCTCCACATTCTTCTGGTGATTTTGGGTTCCACACTAATGCAATTGGTTAGTAGCTACTTTTACTTCTTCTGCTACTGTCAATTATGTACTCACATTTCGACTGCCACAGCCATCCTTATCGCCTCGGCGCCTCTGTTTATTCAATACAACAACTTGGACTGCTCTTCGAGAATTGAATTTTTTTAACTTCAATACTTGCTGTTCGCATGAATAAGAAAAGGTACGCACATACATTATACAGTATACACTGATAAGTGATCATGAGCTTTTTCTACCCATTAGTTATGGTTATGATACTACTATTTGTTAACAAAATATAATTTCCGGGCCTAGATTTGGGCACATTTGGTACCGGTTGACAGATATTTATCAGGGTTCTCGACTATATGTGGATTTTCAGGAGTGTCAAGTTATCATGTTCTCCGTTTTTTAAGTAACCAATAACTATTTTTTGGATGTACTTATTATCTTCTTCATTTTGCCCTTTTAGGGTTTTCAGTATCCGTGCAACAAAACAGATATGTAACGGTACTGGGAATTGCATAGATTTAATGTTCTTACGTGTGTCAACATTGTTACACAATGGAAATTATAAATGTTTTATTTGTCTTGAAACTGTGTGAAGATTATTTAAATGGTGCAGTATTCACTCAGCGCCTGGATGTGGTTGTTAATTCATTAAATGAATTTACATTCCTACTCCTTGTTGATGATTTTGATATGCTTTCTTGGAAATGCAGACTTCTTGTCGTTTTACAGGAAAAAACATATGTTTATGACATAAATAGTCTTGCAATCTTGGACACTATTGATACTATACCAAATATAAAAGGTAACAGTGGGTCACATTCGTTCTCATATCTGTACTAGGATTCAAATTCTTCGAACTAACAATCGTTCTTCTTTTTTTTCTCTGTCCTCAGGACTTTGTGCATTCTCTCCAAGTTTAGAAGGGTGCTTTTTGGCTCTTCCTGCTAGCATCTCCAAGGGATCGGTGTTGCTGTACAATGCCATGGACCTAAATTTACATTGTGAGGTTATTTCATAACATTTACTTTCTCATACACGACTGGAACATGATGGTACATATGATGTCACTTCAGTTTTGTCTAACTTGATTAATACTCTCTACTGAAATTTCTTTCTCAATATGAATTGAGAAGTTTTGTGCTTATGCCTGAGAGAGTTTATTTTTTTAATCAGTAAGTGGAAGGATTCAGTCCTTTTCCTCTTCTATGTTTTTGGTCAATTCTGCATACCAAATTTATGCACCTCTGAAGATACAAATAACTAATCTCAAAAACTCCATGCACTATGCTTTTTTAGATGAATTTGTTTGAAATCCTCAAGAATCAGGATGCTTTGCAACTATGCCATTGTGGTCATATTTCAAGTTTCAACAGAAATTCTAAAAATTGGAATTTATTTTGTAAACATAAAAGATCAGCCGAAGTGGAACTTTCTACCTTTAATAGTGGGACTAGATTTTCCAATTTTGAGTTTTTTTCTTCTTCTCTACTTTACTTCTATTTGAATGATCTCTTATGGCATCTTCTTTCTTCTCTTCAGATTTTGGTTCCTTATCCACTCGTAATTAGTTATTCTAGAATAAAATTATGTGTTCTCTTTCCATTTTCTAATTCATTTTTGCTTATTTCTTGAAATGTAATTACAGATAGATGCTCATCGATCCCCACTTGCTGCAATTGTCCTTTCGTCCAATGGGACATATGTAGCAACAGCATCCGAACAAGGAACCATTATCAGAGTCCATCTAGTCACAGAAGCAACTAAGGTGAGGAATAGCAAACTTGTACATGAATTTGGTTGCTTATGTTGGGTTTGTATGCTATACTTAATTGTTTAACGAAGTCTTTCATTGGCACTGCCATTTGGCATAGTGACTATTGTCAGATGGATCATATGGTCTCATGTTTCAACCACTTCAAGTCTAACAAATTTTCTTTTGTTAATCATCTTAAGTATTGCCGTGACATAAGATTAAACCTAGAATTCATCTTAAGAATTGCAGCGACATAAGATTAAACCTAGAATGTGGTAATCCCCCATATAATCAGATTAGGATGCTTGACAATGTGCACTTAAGCTCCTATATCAAAGTTTAAGTTAGTCAGTATGTTCGTTGGGTGTTATGGAGTCCATAAGCATAGTAGGTTTGGAGAAAAAAGAAAGGGATATATAATGCAACAGTCATAGAAAAGATAGACCTGTTCATTTGTGACCAGTCATTGTTAGAGGTGCAAGGATCTTATTCTTGTGTTTACCTTCATCTATGTAATTGTCACTTCTTAGAAGAAATGTGGTATTTCTTATCTTAGTCCCATGTTGCCTGACGGTAGTTGGGAGGTGTGATGTATGAACGCATAGGCACCCTTTCATCATAACTGTAGAATTCTGTATATTGTATGTTATTTATGACAGCCGAATGGCTGTATATATAGAGGATTGGATGGAGATAAGTATAAACAGTTATCTCCTTGTTCTTATCCTATTGTGACTGGAGTTAGTAACTGACCAAGTGCCTGGAACTGTCACTAACCTATGTTAACCTAGGATTACACGGGTCAAGTATTACATATTTCTACACCCCCCGCAAACTAGGCACCCGCTGGGTGACAAGTTTGGAAGTCAATAAGCAGTGATGGGCAGCCGGGAGACCCTTGGTGAAGAGATCCGCAAGTTGCTGATGAGATGGAACAAAGTGAACCCGGTGGGTGCCAGCAGTAACCCTCTCACGGAGAAAGTGGTAATCAAGGGCGATGTGTTTTGTCCGCGCTCATGGAACACCGGATTAGAGGTCATGTAGGTGGTACTCAAATTATCACAGTGAAGATGCACTGGCCACTGATGCAGCAGGTTGAGTTCACGCAGAAGGCTGACAATCCAAATGGTATCGGCACAAGTGTAGGCGAGTGCACGATATTCTGCTTCAGAGCTGGAGCGAGAAACAGTGTTCTGTTTGTTTGCACACTAGGAGATAAGATTCGGACCAAGGAAAATACAGAAGCCAGTGATAGATTGTCGAGTGTCATGACACCCTGCCCAGTCAGCGTCCGAGAAGGCATGAAGTTGAGGAGGAGAGGCTGAACGCTGAAGATGAAGTCCAGTGCCAAGTGTGCCTTTAAGGTAATGGAGGATACGTTTGACAGCTTGGAGATGTATGTCTGTTGGAGAGCTCATAAACTGGGCAACCTGTTGGACTGTAAAAGAGATATCTGGTTGTGTATGTGTTAAGTAAAGTAAGCTACCAACAAGCTGGCGGTAAACAGAGGCATCAGGAAGAGACGTGCCAACATGAGCAGAGAGAACATGCTTGGGAGCAATAGGAGTAGGTGATGGTTTGCAATCCGCAAGGCCGCTGCGCTGCAGGAGATCAAGAGTGTACTTGTTTTGTGTGACATGCAATCCAGTAGGCATCGGGGTTGCTTCAATGCCCAAGAAGTAGTGGAGAGGGCCCAAATCTTTGATGGCAAATGCATGAGATAAGGAGGTTTGAAAGGAGGACAGATCATGGGAGGAGTTGCCTGTTAAGATAATATCATCCACATATAGAAGGAGAAACATAATGCACTGAGATTTATGATAAATAAACAGTGAGGGATCTGCCCGACTCTGCATGAAGCCATAGTGGAGCAGAAAGGACTTGAAACGATCAAACCATGCCCGGGGAGCTTGTTTGAGACCATATAGTGCTTTGTGAAGGCGGCAAACATGAGCAGGGTGCTTTGGATCAACAAATCCAGGGGGCTGGACCATATAGACCTCCTCGGTGAGAGTACCATGCAAGAATGCATTAGTCACATCTAGTTGACGGAGAGACCAGCCAAGTGAGACAACAAGAGCGAGGACCACACGGATGGTTGTGGGTTTAACAACAGGGCTGAATGTTTCGTGGTAATCAAGTCCCTCTTGCTGGTGAAATCCTTTGGCAACAAGACATGCCTTGTAGCGCTCAATTGAACCATCTGCACGATGATTAGATATGATACAATACTTTTGAGTTTACCATTTTAGCTATAAATATAATTAGGATTTGTTAGTGTACACCATTTTGTAGTATTTTTTTTCCATTGGTAATGGGAAGTTTAGAACTTTACAAAGAGGGTCCTGATCATACTAAGAACCATCATTTCAAGCTTTCAACAATAATGCATAATTTTGTACTTAAAGCACAAAGAAAAGGAAGGTCTTCTGTCTTTTGAGGTCAGTTTAAAATTCTCGGGAGTTGTGCTGAGAATTAGCTTTGTGCTGCTTTTATTATGTTATCATTATTAATTAGATGCAGACGAATTTTCGAAGTCAATACATTTTAGAGTTCAAAATGATTGTAATTTTTTTTATCACTGTAAAGCAATATCTGTTGGATCTCTATAGTGGACCATCAAATTACAGTACCATTGCATTCTTTAGAACAATGAAATCAGCCGACAATCACATGCATACTTAAAAGTCTTATATTGCAAAGAGCCACTGTGCTGGGCCTCGGCATCATCTTCTTTCCTGACTCATAATAGTGGTAGTACCTCTAATTGGCTGTAATTCTTACAAGTAATATGCAAGTCTAACTAATCCTTCTTTGGCAGTCTTATAGCTTTAGGAGAGGGTCATATCGATCAACTATATTTTCTTTGACATTTGGGCCATCTCTTCAACTGCCAGATTCTTGTGGGCACAAGTTCTTCGGGTTCTGTTCATGCTTTCTCTCTGGGATTCTCTATTCGCCAAAGGTGAGAACTACAACTGAGCATTCCCTGTTGGAGCCAGTATCTAACTAATCACACTAATGGTGCATGTGCTGTATAAGTACAGGTCTTGGTTATGCTAGGACATGCCAAATATTGGGTTTTGTTATTAGTTGTATTTACACGATCCTTTTATTTTACCTTTTTCTGTCATTCATTGTCTTTTCTTTCTCTTTACCTCATCATTCGTACCGGTTTTCTTTCTTTTCTATTTACTTGGTTAGTATCATTGCATTATCTCATGTTCAAATAACTGAAGCTTGGCTGGCCTTCCTTAAATTTGCTTGTTCTTTTCTTTGGTATTTATCTTCCTTCTACTAGTAGTAATTGCAGTTGACATAAACTAGATAGGAAAAGCTCTATTACTAAAATTATATTCTAAAAAATGCTTTAACCCCTATTTGATTTCTCAGACAATTCTTTCCGTTCAAAATTCAAGTTAAAGAAATTTATAATAAAAAAGTCGGCCAATAAAGTAATTTGGAATTTTATATCTTTTTAAGAGAATAGAATAAGAGAAATGATGTTTGTATCATCTTAATTGACCACATCAGTTGAACCATATGATGTAGCAATCAATGAATGGTCTCATTTCAATAGAATAAATCACCTTGTATTTATTGTTTGTGGTAAATAGAATTCCACATCAAGTGTGATCAATTAAAATAGTCTAAATAGTAGCGCTCAAACAATAAACCAGCCAAAAAAAGAAGAAAAGAAAAGGGGAAAAGAATAAACTGGAACATGGACTGACACTATTTCTTATCATGAGAACGAATATGTACTTGACAGTTCAAGATTGTTGTATCTTGAAGTCGATTCCTGCTTTGTGGTATAGGATTCCTTTGTCATCTATGTAGAAGTAAATTATTAATTGATACACCATAGTGATTTTTCTTTTCTTGGTTTGCCTTTAAATTTCAATAAAATTCTTTGCGTTCATGAAGTTCATGCAGTACGTGAATCTTAAGAGTATTTTTATGTGCTCGTAAATTACTTCTGTAAATCATATATAGAATTTCAAAATTTATTTGATCTTGTTCTCTATCTCTAAGCAGAAGCAAAAGATCAGGAAGTTTTCTTGGATCAATTATACCTGAATCTGTTACTGATGCATTACATCATGATGTACTTCATAATGCTTCACCAGCAGGAGTCAAAAGGTGGGCCAGTTTATTACTGCTCTGTCCATTATTACTTGCATAGTCTATCCATTAGTAGATTTTTAATGCTGTTATACACACAGCATGATATCATACGTGTCACATATAGTATGGATGGACTGCGACCTCTCTGAGCATCTTGGCCCGTCTTCTAAAAGTCAGTTGAATTCTGGTTGTTAAAAACTCTGATTTCCACCTGTAGTGTAATTTATTGTGCATTTCCGGTTTTCCAAATTACTCATAAGCTAATTGCAGCCTTGACCTAAGCTGTGGTGCTCCTGTTGACCTTGGCCTAACATAAATCTGGACCATTACACCATAGTGTCTGGCCAACCTTGTCTTTTGTTGCTTATTCTAAGTCACATGTGAAATGAAGTTTTGTTATATCAAACTTGTCGACTCCTTGGTTATTGGGTTTTTTTTTTTGACACTGGAGGGTCAAATTTAGAAACATAAAGGCCATGTTTGGATGAGAAAAAACAAACTATTAAGGGATCTAGGCTAAATTAGATAGAAATGCACATCAAAACATTAGATGGAGGGATTGAAAATTACTAGATGCAATGCACTTAGATAATGTAAGTAACTACTTGAGAGGTGATACTAGCAAATCCTTTGTTTCGTGGTTCTATTATGCTCATCTCAATCCTGTTTTTAATTGTTTGCAGTGTTTTTCTTAGTAATATAGCCTAAATCCCTTGGTACCTTGAATTTCCTCATCCATACCGAAGTTGTGTAAGCACAATGTGAACCACCTTACACTTATGGTGTACAGTAAATACCAGATTTACAGATAAGAGTTGAGAATATGTTTGATCGCTCTGAAATTATTACTTGCTTCCAGTTTAGCAAAGACTATTGGTTTTTAAATGTCTTTTATATTTTGTGTTTTGTGTTGCTATTTTTATCAACTTTCTAGATACTAAGGAGAAGGTTTTTTTTTTTTTTTTTTTGTAAGAATCCATTGAAATTTTCTTTTTTGAGTTTTTGTTCTTTCAAATGTCCCATGGTTTAGGATTTTGGTTGTAGACCATACCTGGGTTGTGGACGGTATCATGGATGCCTTTTCTGATATAACATTCATTCTTGCTATTTTATTGTTTTCAGTCTATTAATTCATCAAGTCAGTTTTGTTATTTACATTTATTTTGTATGGGAAACTTTTTAACAGCTATGCGGTGATTCGAAAAGTTGACAAGGTTG
This sequence comes from Prinsepia uniflora, assembly GCA_032719365.1. Taxonomy (NCBI): domain Eukaryota; kingdom Viridiplantae; phylum Streptophyta; class Magnoliopsida; order Rosales; family Rosaceae; genus Prinsepia; species Prinsepia uniflora. Next base: position 3,428,084 of record CM064871.1, read on the forward strand.
CTGATACATCAACCTCAGAAATTGTGGCTTGTAGGTTAGTTACTGACTTACTGGTACTTGTTTGTAGGCTTAGAACTTAAGACTCTCGTCTTTTATTGCCTGCTCCATTCTCATTCCATTTCTACAACTTTCCGTTCTGAGGTTGATTAAATTTCTCAACAGTATATTTTCTGCATACATTTTCATGCGCCAAAAGTGCAGGAAAGATTCTTGGGTAGGACTATCTAGTGCACCAGCCACCTGCAGTGATGGACCCACACATTCGGCAGCTCTACCCAAGAATTTCTCCCAATGCAGGGAGTTGTATTACCGGGTATCCATGAATGATTAATACTTTATGAGGCTTAGGGCATGAATTCTTCCTACTTGTGTTTTCTCATTTTCAGGGCAACTATTTCCATTATAACCTACAATGGGTACTTCCAGGAGTACAACTTAAGCATCAACAGCCAGAATGAGTTCCTGTGGAGTTTGGAGCGGGAATTCAAGCTACTGACCGTCGATCTTTCCTCTTAGTCTCTTGCAAACAATTCAAAGGCAGGCAGAAGAAGAATCAAACCGATGAATCTTTGTTGTGCTAACATGCTTGGAAGTATGGGTCACTGCTAGCGTCGGAGGATCATGTAAAATTAGGGTGGCATTGTTGAAACGGCATCTTAACAAGGATCCATACCATCACAAAATTGGTAGGTTAGTATTGGATTGGGCATAGCATATTTGTGTTGGAATTTGCCAACCTGAATAACTTGATCAATTAATGATGTATAGATTGTATAGTTCCACAAAATTTCTGCATGTAACGTGTGATATGATGATTGCCTCGAGTGTAAGATAAATGGGCAGACGACATGGTTGTGATGTCGGCATGAGTGGAGGAGGCTGTAGCGGGAGCAGCTGGTTGTTGTGGCAATGAAGATGGAGGTGGCGATTGTTTTGGTGTCAGTGGAGGTAGCGAAGGTGGCGATGGTGGTGGCGGCTTAGGTAGTTAAGGTAGGCGTAAGAAACATAAGAAAGGGTCAACAGTGACATTTTTAGAATTAAGTAGCATATTATAGAAAGCGAATTAAATGCTGTCATAAAATTTCTCGGAAAGCAACTTTTAAAACGTCATCGTAAAAATAAATCTGCAAATTGATTTTAATCTGGTTCTTGGCATTTGAGTTTGGTTAATCTGTCGTTCAATATTTTGTTTCTTCTTTATTAGGCAACAGAAGTAATCACTAGTTTACAAGTAAAAAGTAATGGAAATGAAAAGATGATCAGAGATCTGCAATTTATAAAAACCATTCTTCAGCTACAGATTGTAGCAGTCTTGCCCAAAGTGTGAATGTGTCTGATTTTGAATGTGAGAAGAAATAAGCAGAGCATCGGTATCCAGTCCAACACACATTTCTTGGCTATCCTAGACTGAGTTATACAGTTCATGTAATCGGCCAAGACACTGCGTACAACACTGTACTAGCCATATAGCCCGTGTCAGTATCAAAACGACTCGCTTAAAGCAAATACCTGGTCTTTCATTCTAAACGTAGATTTTATCTATTTCTTGTCTTCACAAACTGGGCTCTCGAAGCCTTCTTCTCCATCTTCTCCCTCTTTTTTCGAGTCTTTTCATCCTCAACACCTCCCTAATTGATACAGAAATGATAGCAAATCATATGGAGAATATCAAATCTTATATAATGACATGCAAATATAGAAGGAAAAGTAAGGGTACCTCTGAACCTTGCGACAGAAATCCTTTAATGAAACCCCATGATTTATATACTCCAAATCCTGGTATCTGGAAACAAACGGAAGAAATTATTCTCAAAGGTCTCCTAAGGCTATGTTTGGATGTGGAACTTCACAATATCAAAGGATTTAGACTAAATTAATTAGAAATACACCTCAAATTATTAGACAGGGATTTCAAATGACTAGATGCAATGTGCATAGAGGGATTTCAAATGAATAGATGCAATGCGCTTAAAGGGTTTTCAAATGACTAGATACAATGCGCTTGAAGGGATTCCAAATGACTACATGCAATGTGCTTAGAGGGATTTCAGCTAAAAAAAAAGCCTAAAGAAATAGGGACATTATCTAAAAGGCATATTAGTCTCCCTTCTCAATCCCCAATGTTCATGTACATTCTTCTTGAAAACAAAAAAATCTGATACATATTTCTACTAGTCAAATATTATGAGAATCTTCTATCTACACCTTCTAAACCCATTAGCTGACATTTTCTAGGACAATACGGTTGACGAGGGAAAACTTTTGTGCCACACAGCTGAGTCAATAGCTGCGGAGTGAAGGGATGCAGATAAAATGGATCGTCTTTGCTCTGATTCTATTCTTGATAACCTGAAACCAATAGACAACCATTCTACCGCACAAAAAATAAAAAGAGTAAAGAAAACCAAGTTACAAGGGCCACTTTAACCCCTCAAGGACCAAGACAAATTGGAGATATGTCCTAATAACCAGAGTAATTATAGCGACTACTATACCTTATATATGGACCTTTAAGCAAGAAGTTTCTAGGTTAACTATGGGTGGCCTTCCTTACTCAGTGATTAGTGCCCATTCTTTGGTAAAGAAACAAGCAACTTTCGGCCACTGGAAAATATATGAATGCATGATAACAAGTAAAATGGTTAATAAGATCTTACCAGCAGATATGCGTACCAAAATTTTCCAGAGATTACGGACATGACTTGCACAAAGCTTGTGATGTAAATTACATCATGCAAATACCTGCAACCAACCAAATGTCAAGATTTTACCATAAAGCTAACGTTTGTTTTATGTATGTTTGATGGGAAAACGTGTTTGTGTGTGTATTAACACCACAAAAGTATATGCTGCATTTCTAATACGTTCTGCAGGATGTGTCATCAAAGTAGCTAGAACAGAGCCAGTTGAAACATAGAATTATATGGCTTTACCTATTCATTTGAGGCAGTTTTCGCAAAGAAAAGAAACAACCTATGTGCAAATTTTGCCACACTGCAAGTCCTATGATTTCTAAATAAAATCTACCAGCTCTTAATTTGGGTATTTAAACTGACATAAATTACATAATTGAGTACCCAACTTAACTAAGGACCACATAAAAGAAGAACATGGCACAAGATAATTAGATCACAATAATTACAACAGCATCCTATAATTAGATAAGCTTCCAAAACAGAAACCCTTTGTACTATCTTATCTCAAGGATTGTCTGCAAAGAAATTAACAAGAAATGGTCCTGGGAAAATAAGAAATTGCATTGAATAAGCTTACCCACACACTCCACCAGTCTTCATATCAAAGCCACCATCTAGAAGTTCCCCATCATCGCCATAAGAAGGAGTTGCCATTTGGGAAAGTTGTTTATAGGGAATGTAATAAGCCAGGGATGTCAGAAACAAAGCAACCCAATTTTTCCAGGTGAAAGTAGAATGGAATATGAGCATCCTTAGCAACACATAAATAACCTACATCAATTGAAAGTAGAATGGAATCTGAGCATCCTTAGCAACACATATATAACCTAAATCAATACATAGCCAACATCACTATGGTCAACATGATTTTCGAAAAAGAAATTATGAATACGATCGCTATATCATACATTACAGGCCATGATTAGACGACGGAGATTTTCCATGTGCCGAGCATTCTCTTCCTTGCGCTTCTTCGCACCTTGATTTGCCATCTCTCTTTAATCTGCTCTCTGTAAGTAAGACTGTAACCCTAGCTTAATTGAAAATCCTAGTCAAAGAACAAGAGGAAAGCAGACAATGTTATGCAATGAACAAATTTGACTTATCAATTATGTAATCAGGTTATTAATCCAGTTTGACAATAAAGCTCAAGGCTCACCTCAGAAACCCGATATAATGGAAACAAGAAAATAAGATCTTGGTGTCGTAAGAACAGAATAAGTCTCCAAAGCATCAAGTACATGGAAAATCCCAATCTCCTATAGATCCCCAATACCAACACAACCTACTTAATAAGAAAATTATATAATAATTTTCATCGTAAATGAAGAAAAAAAAAACCATTACAAAGATGGTTGCAAACGTCTTTTGTTTTTATTACTGTCACCACGTGTTCCAAGCAATATTGAATGCCAAGCCCATTTGAGGAAAAAATACAATTTAGCATGAGGCCCCCTATATTAACCATCTTTCTATTCATTTGAGAGATGAAAAGGCTTGCTAAAAACTGGAAACTAATGTACCAGCAATGTTGGTATGTTGTTACATATATTTAATTTCGTGGTGGTCTATTGTTTCGTAATGAGCCAAGATAATGCACATTTAACATTTTGCTTCCTTATGCTTACGTATCCACCATGATATACCAACCAGTACAATTTGAAATTTAATTTTCAGATTTGATTATGCTAATGCACAGTCTATCGTTAGCCTTCTTGTTTACTACATTGCAGAATCCTTCATTTACATATCATTTCGCAACCTAATATGCTTAGCAGATATGTAAAATCAAAAGATTATTTATAAAATGTATATAATATTTTTTCTTCCAATATTCAGTATTTAAAGTTACATATAAAACAGGGAGATATTCAACACGAATATAAACAATTCACTGCTCTTGAGGTATTCCCCTTTTAAGTTCAAGTGAAAGACAGACATGGGAGGACGACTCAAAAATCAAATGAGTTAAAAGAAAATGTTCATGGCATGTAAAAAACCTGATAGGAAAATCCAGATTAAAGATTTAAACGAAAAGCCCGAAATGAATTTACATAAACATAAATACTCAAAATTCCTCAACCATAAAATAATGGAAGAAAATCCCCATATAAACCCAAGAAAAGAAACATCCCAATAAATAGTCAAATATCCTAAACGAAGTATGTTATCGGACCAAAAATTTAAGCCATAAAAAAGAAGAAAAAACATAATGAGATCAATCCATCAAAAATGGAAGTAGCGAGAAAACTGACCTGCTAGTAAGGTAGCTGGGTTCGGCTAATAGAAACCTTCAATAATACATTCAGTTCCTTATCCTTGGCCTTCTCTTCCTCCTCCTTTTTCTGTCGATAAAAAAATCACAGAAACAATATTTCTCTCATTTTGGTTACTATAAGAAAACACCATATGAACCAAAACACAATACTTTACCAGTTAACAGGAATCCACTATTGAAACTTTAAATTATGAATTCTTAACACGATTGCTGGATCACATCGACTCTCTCACCTATAAATCAAAACATAAATATGAATTTCTAAAGTCTTTTTCTCTCCTTAGGATCACAAAAAAAAATTCATAAAATAATTGTTGATCAATGATAAGAGGGATTTAGCCTAATCCTACTACTGCCATTTCTTGAAAAAATTTCTTGGAATAAAATGGGATTTTTTGGAACAAAAAGGGATTTGTAGCTCAGAGTACTACAGAATCCATCTTCTTTAACCTATAGATAAGACTGATGATGATACTCAATTACTTACATAGCATAGCTTTAGGGGATTTAGGCTTTAGCTTTAGCATCAGATGACCGAAATAAGAAAAGAAGAGGTAGAAGAAAGAGGAAGAAGAAAGAAGAAAGAAATTATTAAATCCTGACAAGGCAGAAGAAAGAAATTACTAAATCCTATTGAACTTATATCCAATTCCTATATTACTAAATGAATTCCAAATGCCATATGACAAAGATTACCAATTTCCAACTTTCTTTCTTAAAATCACCAAAAAATGAACAAAACCCAATCAATTAACCATCCAATTCAACAAATTAACTCCATTCCAAACATCCACATTCAATCAACCCATCCAATTAACATCAAAATTCAACCAACCCATTAACAATCTAAATTACAGAGGATTCCAAACATATATAAAAATTCAACCAACATTCAAATTCCAAACATGTATACAAATTCCAAAGATAGGGACTTACTGTGAGATAGTCAGAGATGATTGGTAGCGGGAGAGGTGGTCGCCCGCGAGAGACCAAATGAACCCAACTAACAACAAAAAGTATATCAAAATCAGCTAATTAACCCAACTATTTAGCTAATTTTTATGAACCCATCAAATAAATGAACCCTAAGAACCCAAAAAATCTGAAAATTTTACGATAATTATTTCATAAATCAACCATGACGGAACTAAACGAAAAACATAATGATTAAGGGAATCGAAAAGAAGATACATTAGGGGTTTAGCGCAGCGTCGTTTCCCTTAGGGCTTTCTTCTCTGGGTTGGGGAGCTTCGGCTTCGGAAACAGAGATAGACTCTCCCAGTGAGAGTGGCGCAGTATGAGAAAAGATATACAGATAGAGGAAAGGGATGAAGACTGTGGTAAGATGAAGGAGATGGATGATGTGGTGGCGAAGATGAAGAAGATGGATCAAGTCTGCTGGATGATGGATGGAGGAGACAGATGAAGACTCCAGTCGGTTCGGGCTCAAAGAAGACGAAAACGGAAAAAAATAATATGCAGGTAATATATATATAAAAAATAATAATATGTGTATAATAATTCAAACTTAAATATTCTTTCGCTATTTTGACGAGTCTGTCATGTTTTTTCCCCCAACATTTTCATTTCTTCACGCAGCGTTTGAGGATCCATAAATAGGGAAATATTTTTGAGTGAACTTTGGAGGATCGTATGGATGATAACGCACCTGGTATAATAAATGTATTCACTTTATATTTTATTACGGATAGTAATTTTTGATACAACTTCAAATTTGTATAAAATTTATTCGGATCAAATTTTTAAATCAATTTATATAATTAAAATATTAGGATATTTGTTTAATAAATGGATAGATTTCGGATCAAACGGTTAATCTGTATAACGACATATTAACCAATTTAATAAACATGAAGATTTCAAGTTAACCCAAAAAATGATCTATATATTAACTTGTTTAATAAACATATTAATTATTAACTCATATATTTATCTATTTATCTACTTATATACTACTTATTTATTAAATGAATTATACAAGTTATTCGGGGTCATTAACATGTCATATTTGAATTGAACATTTTTTATATAATTATTAAATAAGTTGAATTTGGGTTTTGGATAAAGAAAATTCCTAACATGATAATATGCCATCCTGACATTTTATACCACCCGATTCCATCTGATTGTGATATGAAAGGTGTACACTTTAGTATACCCAAAATTCTCCTTACTTTACTTTACCCGACTCTATCTCGTTGTGAGATAAAAGATGTACACTTCAGTATATCCAAAATCTTCTCCTTTAATGGGCCTCCTTGCTTACCTCAGAACAAGTCCCTACCTTCTTCAGTCGCATCCAGGTCTCCTTACTTACATCTGATTATTGACGTAAAAACTAAAAAGGTAATATACTCATGTTTTTTTTTTTTATGCTGAAAAATGTACACATGCATGATGCACCTGTTTAAAATGGTCAAAATAATGTTCTATGTTATTATATATTTCAAATAACGTGTTACATAATAAAATCTCTAAATATATAGAATATTATAATTGTGAATTAGGGTTAAAAAATGTAGAAATAATTCCGATACTAAATATAACAGTGAGCTCTCAAATATATATTAGATACTTTTAGTTTTCTCAATAACACTAATATTTGTTGATACCATATCCACCGACTTGACTAAGACTCGAAAGATCACTCGAACCAAGCTCGGCCCACCATCATGGCCCATCACAACATAGAAGGCCACCTAGACTAGGCCCATCAACAAAGCCCACGCTTAAAGCCCATTACTAGACTCATCACCTAGACCTAGACATTTCCTATAAATAGGGAGCTCCCTCCCTCATTTGGGGGATCCCACTCTCTCTCTAGAGATAAACTCTTCCTTCTCTCTATATTCTTATTCTTTCTCTAAGGCTCAAGGTCTCTTATATCATGTACAAACACTTATATCATTAATGAGAATAGAGCAACACCGTGGACGTAGCCCGATTTGGGTGAACCACGTACATCTCATGTCTTTTGGATGTGTGCGGTCTTCACGGACTAAGTTGATCCATTTCGTGCATCAACAGTTTGGCGCCGTCTGTGGGAATCGATACAAGAAGTTATGTCGGTTCTTTCTTATTTTCCTACCCGCTGAAACCCACAAATTCGAGACCATCATCCATGCCTTTCACACAAGGGAAAAACCTCTCTGTCAGAATCTCTCTCATAATACGTGGGAGAAATTGAATGTTCAAAACCACTCCAAAGTGAATTGAATATTTGATCAAAACAAGCCACATGCAAGCACACATTTTGTGTTCTCACAAAATCAGTCAACAGATCTTTGAGGGCTCGCACGATGTCCTAACCGATCGACCTCAACTTCAAAAAAAAAAAAAAATTATTATTATAAATCTTGCTCGTCCAGTCAAGGAGAGACTCCACACGGTGCCTATGCCGATCGGTTTCTTTCACCTCCAAATTAAAAAAATCCATGATCATCCAACCTCTAGGTACACCAACATCTCATCTTGGTCGGCCTATTCCATCTACCTTGCTTAGCCATGAAGTGGGGAAACTCGCACGACGACCAGGCCGATCGGCCACCTCATCGTGCGAGGATCCGCCAAGTTTGACTCAACGGACCCTTGGTCGGCCAACCCTCATTGTGGTCGGTCTACCTCCTTGATGCAGCCTCCTCTTTGTCCACTCAACGGACCCTTGGTCGGCCAACCCTCACTGTGGTCGGTCTACCTCCTTGATGCAGCCTCCTCTTTGTCCACTAAAAGGACCCTTGGTCGGCCAACCCCTTGGTCGGCCAACCCTCACTGTGGTCGGTCTACCTCCTTGATGCAGCCTCCTCTTTGTCCACTCAACGGACCCTTGGTCGGCCAACCCTCACTTTGGTCGGTCTACCTCCTTGATGCAGCCTCCTCTTTGTCCACTCAACGGACCCTTGGTCGGCCAACCCTCATTTTGGTCGGCCTACCCCCTTGGTCATCCAAGGCATCACAATTGGTGAGTTAATCTTTTATTGTCACCCTTTACTATACATGAGTCGCATAATTGAAACATCATGCGCATCATCATGTGCACTCATGCTCACATCATCGCCCATGGCACATAAGCATCATATCCACATCATTGGATCTTAGCCATATGCATCAGCATGCACGCATCATGAGCTCACAGACATCCCCAGTACAAGGTAACATACCCTCACCTTGAAAATGGCTCTCGGTCGACCATGGACATTCCTAGCCGATCGTCCAAGTACAGTGCATCACACGAGTTTTCCTCCACATCCTACCTCAACCGAGGACTTAGGGGACTGGATATAGTGCACCTACAGATTGATAAACAAAGTTGTTCAATCAGTGCAATCTTGTTACAAGTCCTCCCTTGAGGCAATCTACCTAAATCAACTTAGAGGACTTCCTCTAGGAAGCATGCTCCGATCAGCAAACGCTATCAGTAGTTACTGATCGGACGCTCCATTCGACTTCCTCCGGGAAGCATGCTCCGATCAGCAAATGCTATCAGTAGCTACTGATCGGACTCTTCATTCAACTTCCTCCGGGAAGCATGCTCCGATCAGCAAACGCTATCAGTAGTTACTGATCGGACGCTCCATTCGACTTCCTCCGGGAAGCATGCTCCGATCAGCAAATGCTATCAATAGCTACTGATCGGACTCTCCATTCAACTTCCTCCGGGAAGCATGCTCCGATCAGCAAATGCTATCAGTAGCTACTGATCGGACTCTCCATTCAACTTCCTCCGGGAAGCATGCTTCGATCAGCAAACGCTATCAGTAGCTACTGATCGGACGCTCCATTCGACTTCCTCCGGGAAGCATGCTCCGATCAGCAAATGCAACCAGTAGCTACTGATCTGATACTCTGATCTGCATTCTGGGGACTAGGAGGTATACTTCTCTAACCGGTCGACATGCATCGGCCTGGATTACAAGTCCTCGACCGAGGAAATCCACCTCAGTCAATAACTTGGGGGACTTTTGTTGATACCATATCGACCGACCCGACTAAGACTCGAAAGATCACTCGAACCAAGCTCGGCCCACCATCATGGCCCATCACAACATAGAAGGCCACCTGGACTAGGCCCATCAACAAAGCCCACGCTTAAAGCCCATTACTAGACTCATCACCTAGACCTAGACATTTCCTATAAATAGGGAGCTCCCTCCCTCATTTGGGGGATCCCACTCTCTCTCTAGAGATAAACTCTTCCTTCTCTCTATATTCTTATTCTTTCTCTAAGGCTCAAGGCCTCTTATATTATGTACAAATACTTATATCATTAATGAGAATAGAGCAACACCGTGGACGTAGCCCGATTTGGGTGAACCACGTACATCTCATGTCTTTTGGATGTGTGCGGTCTTCACGGACTAAGTTGATCCATTTCGTGCATCAACAATATTCTTTCCGAAAAAAATTAATACTGATATTCTTTGAAATCGATGTTTATTCCGAATGTTTTGGACTGAAACAACTATTTTCGATCCGATCCAACCGAAGATCCTCCTATCCCAAAGTCCAAACCTAACCATTCCCAACCAGCACATAAGACGACCATGAACACTAGTCAAGCTCAGAAAATCAAAGAGATGAATGAGCTTGACTAGTAGGCCAATCATTCTCCGCCAGCAACGATCGGTTGAAAGCTCCAAAAGTTATCGTGTCGTCGATGGAAGTAACTTTAGGATTAGGCGGGGCCCACATATTATCCGTAAAGCTAAATAATTGTGGCGATCCGGGCTACCAGCCTATCGCCCATCAGGAAAGCATGGGAAATTTCCTTAGCGGGTCCACCTCCCCATCCTGGTTCCGTTGTTTTCCAACAAACATATTCTCTTTTTGTAGCCGAATATGTTATGTTTCACAAATTCAGACTCGTAATATTAACTTTTGTGCGTGTTAATTCACTTTCATAATATTAACTCAAACAACCCCTTCCTCCATTAAGAATTTTTTTTAAAAAAAATTCTTTAAGTCAATTTTGCTTTTACGGTTACGTCCACATCTATTTAATTTATGAGTACAATTATTAATAAAGAGTGTTATAAAAGTTTTAAAATTTTAATCCGGGGAGAACTGGAGAAGGGGGATTGTATATCCTCTTATGTATAGATTAATCAGATAAAGTAAAAAGTTAATTAGATGGAAGATTCTGACCAAAAACAAGTTGGGAATGAGTTGCCAAAACCAAAAACCAAAGTTGGTTAGGATGATGACAGCGACTACGACGTCCAGATGAGTTTTGCATTTTTATTATAACCAAAACCTCCAAGGCGTCGGACCTTAAGCGCTCTCTCCTGTTCTGCTCTGAATTCTAAGCTTCTGTCTTTTGTGTTCTTCGAAGTTAAGATTTCGATTTGTGTTCTACGAGATTAAGATTAAGGTTAAGACCTGGGCACTTTTCCCCTTGCGATAAGGTGCGTATGTATTTGAATTTTTGGTCAGATTCCTAATCGCAATCCGATATGAAGTGGACTTCATGCAGATTACCAGACAAGATGTTTCTATGGTTTTTTTTTTTTTTAAAGATTTTAACTTTAATTTGATAGAATTGGATTTTTCAATTCAGCTGGACTTAGTTAGTGCTCATAAAATATTTCTTGGATTTAAAATATCCTCTTTTAAAGGACCCATAAATTGATGTTTTTGAAGCTCACATCGGTTTAAGTTATTCTATTTCTTTCCAAATTGATTGACTTATTGTGTGGGGGAATTATTATTATATTTTTTTTTTTACCACAATCAAGAATTTATTCTGCTTCATGTCTGAATCGTTAGATGATATTGGTTCAGGGTGTGCCCAGGTTACTTGGAGGGCATAAGCTTATTCAAATTTCTGTCTTGAGTTGTGTGGATTAAAAATGAGAGCAATTGCTCGATCTATTCGCCAATGTAGAGCAGCTTTACAGCATCAATCATGTCAATACTCGAATGGTTTGTTGAGATGTCAAAAGCTTTTGAAAAAAACCTCTTCTGGGTTTTCTCATAAACTCACTAACAATGCCGATTTTGATTTATTTCGACACCCCGCGCTTATTATTTCAAGAGCTCTGTCAATAGATGTTGCCCAAGTTACTAATGGAGGTACTCTTCCATTGTGGAATGTCTTCATAATCTTTCGTTGATGATTTTATAAAGAATCATAGTTTCCTCATTTTCTGTTGGTTTTGGGTTCACTGATAGATGAAAACAAAGGAGGGCCGCTTGTTGAGTATGAACGAAGAATTGCTGCAGGTGAACTTGTTGCTGGTGATGCCTGCCAGGTATGACGGACAAACAACTCCGTGGGTGAATGGTTATCAATTTCATAGAGATAAGCTAGGAAAATATTGCAATGAATCTGTGTGCCCTAGTAACAGTTTATGCGAACCTTGGAATTCACATTCATGTTTACACATACCATTTGTAACCTGACATTTAAAATTTAAATTTCAAGTCTTTGTTATATGTTCTGTGTTGAATGTCTGATTGATTGCAGCTGAACGAACCGTTCTATTATGGCAATTAATATGCCTTGCCTATTTAATTTTCCATCTTTTTTTATCTGACTAATTTTTGTAGGTAGACACCTTAAGAGAACTTCAAAGGCTCTATGATGAACTCGTTCAATCAGCTGATACCTGCAGGTTGGATAGGTATACAACTTCTAGAAAATCAGGAAGGTAGTTTTTTCTAACCCTTTTCTTGCACCGCTTGTGATTTAATCTCAAATTGTAGGTTGATACCTACAGCATATCATTAGCTTCATGTTGAATTTGTATTTTTATATCTAGTTTATTTCATGTGTGTATGCAGGAGTAGGTGGTTGTGGTCTCGTTTCATCCCACAGTCTTTAATCTCACCCGTCAAAGGTCTTTATCTTTATGGAGGGGTGGGTACTGGGAAGACCATGTTGATGGACTTGTTTTTTGATCAGCTGTAAGTTTGAAACTAATGTTTGTCTTATGTTATCATGGGATTTTCCGAGATATTGCCACAATGGCGTTCATACTTTTCGAGAAACAGTCCTTGTAAATTTAACATTGTTAATGGTCTTGGTGCTGATCAAAACTTATATGTTTCTGTTCCTGAGTGTCAAGTTTTCCTTGACCATAAATTGCTGTTTCTATCTCCTTACATTTTGATTCTCATTTCTCAGAAAATGCAGTTGGAGGAAAAAGAGGATTCATTTTCATGACTTCATGTTGTATGTCCATAGATGCTTGCGAGTAAGAATGCAATTCTTCATAAAAGGACTTCCATTTGTCAAATATCGGAACATATTTTCTTGAAGGACCATAGGCTCTTTGTTTGGTAGAATTTTTTTGTTTGAATAAATACGTTCTTAAAAAGTATATATGCATTCCTTTCATGAGAAATGCATATGAGATCATCAAGTACAGTAGAAAATTCAGTAGTTTGGCACACCATCTTCTCGATGGATTATATGCAAGCAGACTCTCCTGGCACTACATCTTGTTTTCATATTTCAGGATTAGTAATTATTTTCAGTCATTTAAACTTCCCACAATTTGAACTAGAATTCCCTTTCTATTTTTTACATGTGTTGCATGATTAGTAGGTCTTATTCAAATAGCTGATTAAGGTTAACATGAATGTTGTATAATTTCTCAGAAGCACAAGGGTGTAGAAGATCCACTTGAGGTGGTTGCGCGAGAGATATCGGATGAGGCAATCTTGTTGTGTTTGGATGAGTTCATGGTAGAGCACTGGTACTTTTAACTATGATTAGAAATCATGTCTTATTATTAGTACTTATGTTGTATTCACTACCATGTGGTCACCCATAGGTGAATGATGTTGCTGATGCATTAATATTAAATCGTCTCTTTGGACATCTATTCAACAATGGTATTGTAAGTAGTTTCATTTCATTTTCTTTGTGCTCATAGAATTTTATACACTGAATATTTGCCTTTTCTATTTCCTTTATTTTTGTTTAATTTTTGTTTTATTGCGAGGCAAGTTTAGATTCTTGTTTCCACCTCCAATCGTGCTCCAGATAAGCTGTATGAAGGTGGACTACAGAGGGATCTTTTTATGCCCTTCATTGCAATTTTGAAGGTATCTATTTGGACGTGATCTAATCTTCTTGTTAGATGTTCCAACCCAGTTTTGTAGTATATGTTTGGTACAAAACAGAATAAATGAGGCCAAGGCACTTTTGGTGTGACCAAACCTTTAATTGGGCTTTATTTGGTGCAAGAACACCTTGTGTGCCATGTATGCAGATTTTGGAGTGTTGCATTTGACACCAATTATCATGTGTACAGGAGGTTTTATCCTACCCTCCCAGTCTTGTATCCAATTTGCACTTCATAACAATGAAATTTTTTGGTTGTAGGAAAGATGTGTAGTTCATGAAATTGGTTCGGCAGTAGACTACCGAAAACTGACTTCGGTGAGATATTGAATCCAACAAGATTTGTTACCTCCATGTGTTTCAGGTGATATTGCCTTATGCTTACAAATTTCTAATTTTTCATCTTTGCACCTTAACTACAGGCTGAGCAAGGTTTCTACTTTGTTGGCAACCATTTATCATACTTTCTTCAACAGAAGTTTCAACAATTGATTGGGGAACATGAAGCTGGCCCAGAAGAGGTAGAAGTAGTCATGGGGAGGACATTAAAGGTACTTTCATGGTTGCTGTTTGGAGTCATGTTATATCTGTTAGAGACTGGGGTTCCGCTCATTGTATAGACTCGGGATTTCGACCCTAAAACCAATTGGTGATAGAGGGAGTTGCCCAAGCCTATATAAGGCACATATTCTGTTTCCTCTTTTTCGATGTGGGACATTTATCCTCACATCCCAACTTCTTGGGTCTGACTATATTTTTAATTGGAATCAGGTTCCACTGGGTGCTAATGGATGTGCATATTTTCCCTTTGAGGAACTCTGTGACAGACCTCTCGGAGCTGCAGATTATTTTGGATTGTGCAGTGAGTCAAACTTGCTGATTTATCGTTTTTGTGACTTAAATACCCAGATATATCTCTTTTGGTATTTCAAGAATAATTCCTCTTAAGTGTGTCCATTTTCCTTTTCAGAGAACTACCATACCCTGGCATTGGAGGGTATCCCGATTTTTGGACTCCACAATAGGACATCAGCATATCGGTTTGTCACTCTAGTCGATGTATGTCCCTTATTTTGCGATAAACATGTTGGCCGTTTAGTTACAACCAACTTTAGGGCTTCATACATCGGGAACCATCATATTAAAAAAAAAAATATGTGTTCATATCTTTGGTCATTCTTTGTATTTGAGTTGCAGCTTAATATTCTTGCATCAAGTATCTCCTAAACTTATGCCTTTATGCTTTATGTAAGCAAGCAGAAGTTAATCACCATATTGCAGAAGTTGGAAAGTAGACAGTGCAGTGTGCACCGTGTAGGCAAACAAACAATTGCTCTATATAAGAAAGCAGAAGTTATTTTTCCATGTTTTGGTTTCTAGCATATGTGTAAAAGAGCAAGCATCTGTGCATTTGAAGAATGTGATACTTGTCCTGCGGGTTAAGGTTAAGTTAGTAGTAGTATGTGAATGAATACGTTTGATCATGTTTCATTTTGCATTTTGGAATGCTTTTTCTCTTTTCATTTCAGATGGTGCATTTTTCATTTATGTTTCGTATGGAAGTAATATCATTTTCATTTGCTGATAACATTTATTTAACTGATTGTGAAAATTAAGACATACATTCAGTTCTGACAACTGTTTTATAGATCCATTTAATACTACAAGTGCATTGAAAGTGCATTGAATGCATATTTGCGATTATGCTACCATCCTCATTCCACTCCCTCCTTGAGAAGTCAAGCAGCACTAATGCTATTCATTAATGTGGTCACAGGTGATGTACGAAAACAAGGCCAGACTGTTGTGCACAGCCGAGGGAACTCCTGTTGATCTCTTTGAAAAGATAGTGACAATCGCTGATGCACAACAAATAGCGCCTAGAACCTCTTCAAGGTCAACAAAAAATGATGTTTCTGGGCTGTGTGTGGATAATGAATTGGGTTTTGCCAAAGACCGTACTATTAGTAGGTATGTTCTTCATCATGACCCAAAATAACAAGATTTTTTGTATTATGTGATATATGTTATATGATGATGTTTAACATGGCAACAATCAATATGGAGCTCTGATTTTATCTATCTACCAGTCTTAGTTGCCTATTACTACACATTTACGCATCCTTCTCATCATTTTCTTTTAAATATGAACGTTTATGTTGTCAAGGTCCATACTGTTGGTATGGAATTGGATGAAGGGTGTGGAAGAAATTCTTGTGCGTATTATGTATTTTGAAACTTTGGGATATTGGTAAAATCTTGTTTTGATTGATGTTTCCTTCACCTCTTTTAGGCCTGCTTTTGTTCTGTTCTAACCTTATACAACCAGTCAATTCCGTGGGCTAGTAAAAAATTGGAAACGGCGGGAAAAGGAAGGAAGCGCTTGCATATAAGTTTATTGGCATTGTGTATTGTGGTTATTTGAGTGGTATATTTCGGTGTTTCTACTTCTTTCATGGCAAGTGCTGATTGTGAAACCGCTGTCGAATGCAGATTAACAGAGATGAATAGCAAAGAATACTTGGAGCACCATGCCGCGGCATTGAGAGAGAATAACTCACAGGACGAAGTTGTGAATGACGCCGATAAAATTGTGCAAGCATGATGCAGAAAAGGGATTCAACACCTGTGTGCAAAGTCCAATTAAACATTGTTGTACAAGTTGGTGGTTACATTGTATTTCAGCAGTCAGCATTCACCAGGTTTAGTGAAGCATGAACGTATAGGATTCATTAGATCTGTTCTTTGTAGTGGATAAAAATGTAATATCTCCCCTATGTAGATTCGCCAATGAACAAATATTTTTATAATAATGCTTGGAAATTTTGAGGGTGGAATGTCGATTATTTCCATTATGCACGCAAATCCTCTGTCGTTGACGCATTGGGATGTTTGTGAATAATATTTTCCTCCATTTTTTTTGTTTATTTCCACCATTTAGCTAGTTGTAGTAATTGTTCAAGTTTGGCTTGTTGAAAAATGCTCCCTCTTCTCCATCCTCAATCGACCAGTGACCTTGACTTATCGAGTTGTCGAGTCCGTCTCTTCTTCTTCCTCGTATACATGCTCTAGTGCAACCACAACTGGTAGTGCCCCAGATCGTAGGTTACGTCCAAATATGGGGAGGGGGAACTGCGCTAAGCGACAAAGTGATTGGATATCTAATTTCACATATATGTAGTGTCAATTTGTGTTGGGAAAGATGACAAGTTGTAATAGCCAATAAATAAATATGACACTAGGATATGACTTCTCCTAGCCTTGTGTAAATAAAATGGGCAAAAATAACACTTAATTTTCCACTAAGAAAAATAATGGGAATACAATAATAATCTCACCAAACACCGGTGGCTAAACTCTCTCTTGGTTTTTCTCTCACACAAGTGAAGTTTTCTTATCTCTCAAAACTCTCTATGTTTTGGTTTTCGAAGGGATGCATTGAAACTGAAAGAAAGTAATGGCTTTTATAAGCAAATGTTCCTAACTAATTGGTGGTCGTGCATGAAAGATAATTCTTCGCATTTTCTCTTCCATTCATTTTCTTCAAAATTTTCCCGTCCTTTATTTTATTTTATTTTAATATTTATTTCCTTCTTTTTCTCTCCTCCACTAACAAGGGAAACCCATCAATCTCCCTCTCCCGACTTAGGTGGAGGGCTCCAGTAGTCCAGCTGCTCTTCTGCAAAATTCGTACTTGTCCTTAGGTAAGGACTTTGTCATCATATCTGAACTATTCTCATCAGTATGGATTTTCTCAAGCTGTAATTACTTAGACTCCAACACATCACGTATTCAGTGATATCGCACATCAATGTGCTTTGACCTCGAGCGAAAACTCGGATTCTTGCTCAAGTGGATTGTGCTCTGACTATCACAATGCAAAATGTATTTATGTTGCTCTTGTCCTAGTTCTTGTAGGAATCGCTTCATCCAAAGCATTTCTTTGCACGCTTCAGTAGCTGCAATAAACTCTGCCTCCGTAGTTGATAGAGCAACACATTTCTGTAACTTTGATTGCCACGAAACTGCTCCCCCTGAAAATGTAATCAAGTATCCTGAAATAGATTTTCTGGAATCAAGATCTCCTGCCATGTCTGCATCTGTGTAGCCAATCAATCCAGGTTTTCCACCTCCAAAGTATAAACTCATTTTGGAGGTACCCTTGAGATATCTGAGAATCCACTTCACAACATTCCAATACTCTCTGCCTGGTTTAGACAGGAATCTGCTTACAACGCCAACTGCGTGCGTTATGTCTGGCCTCGTACAAATCATTGCATACATCAGACTACCAACAACTGAGGAATATGGCACCATAGCCATGTTTTCTTTTTCTTTCTCACATGTAGGACTCTGCTTTAAACTAAGCTTGAAGTGACTAGGAAATGAAGTAGCAACTGGTTTTGCTTTATCCATGTTAAACCGCTTTAGTACCTGTTGATACCATATCGACCGACCCCCTTAGCACAGGTCCCACCAGGACAGGAAGGCCGCCGACCGATTGCCTGATCGGCACCCTCACGGCCCACGGTCCGCCGATCGGCACCATACTGCAGACCCGCCATTCGGCATCTGACAATGAACAGACGACAGCTGGCTGCAACAGTCACCTAACCAACCCTGCCATACCAACTCCCTGACGGAGGCAGGTTGGGACTCCAGCTGGCGCCTCCTCCGGATGTCCAGGGCTTGTCAGACGGCTCTCAGCCACAAAGCACCACCTGCTCCCGTAACAGTAGCCCACCTACCGCAGTTATGGCTACTATAAATACCCCGAAACCCTTCAGTAATGTAAGACACTCAGAACCGATCCAGAGCACTGTATTTACTTGCCCCTCGGCATTCAGATACTAACTTAGGCATCGGAGCCCCTTTGGCCGGCACCACATCGGTGTCTAGTTTTGCAAGATCCCTGCCGAACCACAACGCCCCCAGCGGGCCCGAGACACCACACGACTGGTCCTAGAACCCCCAGCGGGTCTCATCGAGTTGGTCATTTCAGGATCAAACAATTGGCGCCGTCTGTGGGAAAGAAGTAAACACCCACTAACTCACATACCCCTGCTCGACCCTCCGCTGACGAACAATGTCTGCCGAACGGGACGACGGTGAGCTCAACAACACCCCTCAAGGAGATCGCGGCCGAACCCGAGCCAGCCTACCTTCAGATGACATGCTCGAGATGCTGAGGACCCTCCGGTCGGAGGTTGCCGAACTCAGGAAGAGCAACGCTGCCATCGAGAGCAGGAACCACGTATGGGGGAACAGCATGGAAGCACCCTGGCCATCTTGCAGTCTACACGCGAGGAACTGGAGGAGCAGCGGGAGGCAACCAAACGGGCCTTGGCCGCTGCGTCTCGTCGGCCGGAGTTCGATGCCGGCCGAGTCGAGATCGGTGACACCGGCCGACCGGAGGCGTCAGGTCGCCTGCTCTTCCACCAGACCGACATGCCTGGCCCTTCGGGAACACAGATCTACCGTGACGCCCGCGAGCTGCTCGACAGGAGACAGACGCAGACCCCGGCCAACCGTCTGACTTACCCTACCCACGACCCCCGCATCCAGGTACAACCACCTCTGCCCGTCCTATCCCAGGGCACCCGGTCAAGGTCCGGATCGGCACGCTGACCTGCACAGCCTCCGCGGCTCTCCGTCCAGCCCCCAGACAGTCCTTCCACGCCGGTCGGCAGGCACCAGCCGGAAGACAACGCCAGCTCAACCACGGCCTCGTCCGGGCGGCGACCAGTGCAACCCACGAAGCCCAGAGGCGGCAGCGCAAACCATCCTATCGACGACCGCCCGATTGGGGCGGATCGACCCGACCAATCAAACGAGGTGGTTCGGAAGCTCCTCCAGCGCGTGCGGGAATTGGAGGCCGCCAAACCCAAGGCTGGGACACTACCTCGACCTCGGACCAACATTGGTCCCTTCACGGACCACATCATGCGGTACCGCCATGAAATGGAGGTCAAACCCTTGAAGATTGCCCTGTATGACGGACAAGGCGACCCAGACACCCATATCAACAATTACAACTCAGCGCTCGCCTTCAGGAATCTCTCTGACGAAGCGCAGTGCTTGATTTTCAGCTCCACCCTCACTGGGGCCGCGCTCAATTGGTTCTATCGCCTGGAACCACAGTCTATTGACTCTTTCGACCGCCTACACATGGTCTTCCTAAACCAGTTCATGATCCAGACGGAACGACTGCTCACAACCGAGGGCTTGGGAACCCTCCGACAGGGAGATAGCGAGCCCCTACGCCAATACGCCGCTCGTTTCAGCCTGGAGTACTCCAAATGCCACGAGACGAACGACAAGGCCGCCTACCGAGCTTTCCGCAACGGACTGCGGGAGTCCACCTTTAAGTACCATGCCATCACCCAGGGTTGGGACGATTACAATGAGCTCATGCGGCAAGCGGCAATACACGCCAAGGCGGAGCACTTCAACTCTCCCCAGGTCGCATCCCGACCTGACGTGAGTGGCGCGCGCCCTCCACCTCCCAGCAACCGGCAGGCACGGTCACCTCCGCCGACCAATAACGCGCATACGGGTCACCGATCTGACTCACACTCCGGTAAGCGGAAGGGGAGGTACAACAATGATCATCGCGGGAGGGACAAGTACCACAACAAGGGGCAGGGATCAGGCCACCACCAAGCAGGCAAACCCTACACGGGGCCAGCCTCAAAGTACGAAACCTATTCAATCCTGAACACCTCCCTCGAGAACGTCTTGATGAGCATCGAGGACACAATCCCCAAGCCACGGGCACGACCGCTGGCCCCCGCCCGGGCATCCAATCCAACTTGTACTGCCAGTACCACAAGTTCAATGGCCATACCATCGACGAGTGCGTGGCCTTCCGCGACATCGTGGAAGCACTCGTAAGGGAGGGGAAGATCAACCAGTTCCTCCAACACGCACGCCCCGGACAGGGACTGCCACAGATCAACACGATCAGCGGGGGCCCTACCATCTCTTCCTCCTGCACCTCAAATCGGGCTAAGAAGAACTTCTTGCGCGCCACGACATCCAACCACCAAATATTCAACATCACGGATGGACGTGCGGCCAAGGTCGCCCGGGCAGGATGGACGCCCATCACTTTCTCCGAGGAAGAAGAGCGGGGAGTTATCTTTCCCCACGATGACCCATTGATCATCCGCGCTCAGATAGCCAATTTCGATGTTGGGCGGATCCTGGTGGACACTGGTAGCTCTGTGAACGTCCTCTTCATGGACACTTTCAACCAGTTGGGCATCAACTCCACAAGCCTCACCCACGCTGGTTCCCCGCTACTCAGCTTCTCAGGCGATTCTGTCATGCCCCTTGGCACCATCTCCCTGCCTATCCCCTTGGGGAGCGCGCCCAAGATCGCAACAGCCATCACCACCTTCTTGGTGGTCGATTGCCCCACCGCTTATAACGTCATTTTGGGGAGGGGACTCCTCAACCAGCTCAGTGCCGTCATCTCCACTCGGGCCCTTCTCATGAAGTTTCCGACCATCATGGGCACTGGCCAAGTCCGCGGTAATCAACAATCCGCCCGCTCCTGCTATCAGACCGCCCTGACAAAGCTCAACCCATGCGACAAGCGAGAAACCATGGCCATCGCCGAGGCTGCTTACGAGGCCGACCCCGTCGACTCCGAGCTCCTTGAACAAATACGGGCGGGTCCCCCCGAGGACCCGCGCGACCTCTTCGCCATCTCGCAGCCGCAACCCATGGAGGATACGGAGCTGATCACCCTTTGCCCGCGTAACCCCGAGCGGCAAGTGAAAATTGGGAGCACCCTCGCCCCAGAAATCAGGACACAACTCATCCAATTCCTCCGGGACAACAGCGAGGTCTTTCCTTGGTCCTACGCCGACATGTCTGGCATCTCCAAGGATGTCATCTGCCACATGCTTAACATCAGCCCCTCCTTCAAACCAGTCACCCAGAAGCAGCGGACTTATGACACAGAGCGACAGCTAGCCATGCAAGAAGAGATCATTCGGCTCAGCACCATCCACTTCGTACGCAAGGCCATTTACGCCACGTGGGTCGCAAACGTCGTACTCGTCAAGAAACCCTCCGGATCCTGGAGGATGTGCATCGACTTCAAGGATCTCAACAAAGCCTGCTCGAAGGATAGCTTCCCGCTTCCTAAGATCGATCTCTTGGTCAACGCCACAGCTGGCCATGAACTCCTCAGCTTCATGGATGCGTACTCTGGCTACAACCAAATCTGGATGCACCCCGATGACCAGATCCACACCAGTTTCCGCACTAATCTGGGAGTCTACTGCTACAATGTTATGCCCTTCGGGCTCAAGAACGCCGGTGCCACCTACCAACGGCTTGTCAACTTCATGTTCGCGGATCAGATTGGCAAGACCATGGAGGTGTACGTAGATGATATGCTTGTCAAGAGCCGGACGGCCGACCAGCACGTGCCTAACCTCCAGGTCCTGAAGCAATACAAGATGCAGCTCAACCCCGCCAAATACGTCTTCGGTGTCCGTTCTGAAAAATTCCTTGGTTACATGATCAGCCAACGGGGAATCGAGGCTAATCCCGAGAAAATCAAGGCCATCCTGGACATGAAGCCCCCGCGCACACTCAAGGAAGTCCAAACCCTTACTGGCCGGATCGCCGCCCTCACCCGGTTCATCTCCCGGGCGACAGACAAGTGTTTACCATTCTTCAAGGTCATGAAGACCCAGGGCCGGCACATCAACTGGGACGCAACGTGCGACGCTGCCTTTGAAGCTCTCAAAAATTACATGAGCACCGCGCCCCTACTTACCCAACCTACCACTGGGGAACGGTTCACCGTCTATCTTTCTGTCTCCACATCTGCTGTCAGCTCCGTCCTCGTCACCAGTCGGGACGGCGCGGAGTTCCCAATGTACTATGTCAGCAAGGCGTTCCAGGACGCGGAGACCCGGTACAACGACCTGGAGAAGTTGGCCTTTGCCCTCATTGTGACGGCCCGGCGCCTCCTCCCATACTTTCAGGCACATCCCATGTTAGTCCTCACTAACAAACCCCTTCGCCAGGTGCTCCAAAAGCTAGACACTTCGGGGCGGCTCATCAAATGGGCAGTGGAGCTTAGTGAGTTCGATATCACATTCGCCCCAAGACCAGCTGTCAAAGGACAGGTCATCGCTGACTTCCTTTCCGAATTCACTTACAACGCAACGCAGCACATGCCAGACACTCCGGACCCCAACATTACGGCACCCGCCGCTCCTATCTGCAAGTCGTCAACCCCGCCCACTTTGGACCCCGCCCAACCAATTTGGACTCTCTACGTGGACGTATCCTCCTTCTCCCGGGCAAGCAGCCTTTCCTCCCTCTGCCGAGCGGCGCCCTGCTCGGCCTCTAGCCTCTGCATGTGCCGCGCTGCCTTCTGCAGGGCCACGTATGTCTGCCCAAAGCACTGCCGAGAAAATGCCACTTAGAACATTAAACAAAAAAAAAAAAACAAACGCAAACAACACTGGGCGATCGATCTTACGTGGGCTTGCTCGGCCAGCACGGCAGCAAACCGACCGGGATGCGAGCCGGTGCCGATCTCCTCTATCTCCGCAGGAGTTACCTGCGACCCCAGCACGAAGGCATTGGCAACTAGCGCCAACGTCTTGTGCACGTGGTGCGTCACCGGCACCCAGCCATCGCCGGCCTTAGCAGACCGCACCACCTCGCCCGTCTCCAGGGGTTCGGCAAACAAGGACGCCAGCGCGCTGACAACCGCCTTCTCCCTCGCCAGCGGCGGCATCTCCCTCCGGGGCCCCTTCTCCTTCTCCTTCTCCTGCTCCTTCGGCACCTCCGGAGCCCTCAGCACTGCCTCCCTCCTCCTCCGCCGGTCGGCGCTCTCGCTCTCCGACACCCCAGCTGCTGGGGGAGACTGCCTCTGCCGAGCCTCCATCAGCTTCCTCTGGCGCTCCCGGGCTTGGTCCAGCCCGCCGATCAGGGGTCTTTTCAGACCGAGCATCGGACTCTTCATCTCCGTACCCTGCCTAGCCTCAGGCCTGGTCGGCAGCCAGAGCTCGACCCTTGCTGGGGCTCCTCCCGGCCAGTCCCCTTGGGCTTCACCGCCACGGTTTTCTGCCTCCGCGGCTGTTGGGGGGCCACCTCCGGCTCCTTGCCCTTGCCCTCGGCAGCCACGCCGTGCTTCGTCACCGCCTCACTCATCTTCTTCCGAGCGGCTTGTTCAACTTGGGGGTGCACTGCAAAGCAAACTGTTAGTGCCTCGGCATACCTACGCACTATAGCTTCAACGCTATTGCTTACCAGGTGGCGAGATAAGACCCACGGCGTAGGTTCGACTGCAACTTCAGGATGCACCGGCTGCGTTCCAGGTCAGACAGCTTTTCCCGCACCAGATTGCACGCCTCCCAATCCTCTGCTGTCACCGTTGCCTTGGACGGACCTGCACACACAACAAACGCCATCAGTCTCCGCCTCGGTAGCCAAAATTGATGCCCTATGACCACTAGCCGAACGGTAGACCAACAACCACCAGACTGGAAGTGGCTGGGAATCCTCGAGCGGACCCTACCGACGTCTCCCTCCCACGGCCCGGACACCCAGCAAAACCGGTGTCTCCAGCTCTTCTGCGACGTCGGCACGTCGTTGATGAAGGCACCCCGGGCCGTCTTCTGCAGGCACTCCATCTGGTACCACCCCGACCCGTAGGTCTGCCTTTTGAAACGGTACAGGGCGCACAGCTGGCCCCAGGATGGCTCTGGCAGTCCAGCCAGTCGGAAGGCCGTGTAGAGGCTGATCAAAATGATCCAGCCGTTAGCATTCAGCTGCCTCGTGGCTAAGTTTGCCCTCGCCATCATGTCCGGGAGCCACGGGTGCAGAGGCAGCCTCACTCCATGTTCAAAGCAATCGACGTAAAATAATGTCGACCTTTCAGGAGGATTGCTCGGCTTCTTGCTGTGCGGGGGGTACCGTCATATTAATCTCCGCCGGCACGTTGTATAGCTCCCGGAACCGGTCCAGGTCGGACTGCCGAACGGTGTTAATCTCGTAGTCCACGGCGTACTCCACCTTCACCACGCCATCGACATCTAGTTCCATCGGCGAGCTCGTCTCCGTCCCGCTACCCTCAGACCCGCCATTCGGCATCTAACAATGAACAGACGACAGCTGGCTGCAACAGTCACCTAACCAACCCTGCCATACCAACTCCCTGACAGAGGCAGGTTGGGACTCCAGCTGGCGCCTCCTCCGGATGTCCAGGGCTTGTCAGACGGCTCTCAGCCACAAAGCACCACCTGCTCCCGTAACAGTAGCCCACCTACCACAGTTATGGCTACTATAAATACCTCGAAACCCTTCAGTAAGGTAAGACACTCAGAACCGATCCAGAGCACTGTATTTACTTGCCCCTCGACATTCAGATACTAACTTAGGCATCGGAGCCCCTTTGGCCGGCACCACACCGGTGTCTAGTTTTGCAGGATCCCTGCCGAACCACAACGCCCCCAGCGGGCCCGAGACACCACACGACTGGTCCTAGAACCCCCAGCGGGTCTCATCGAGTTGGTCATTTCAGGATCAAACAGTACCTACTGGATATAACTTTCTTGTGATAACCTCAACTTCCGATTTTTTCTATCACGGGATATACTCATACTGAGGATTCGTTTTGAGGGTCCTAAGTCTTTCATAGCAAAAAACTTGCTCAACTCTTTCTTCAACTTGCTAATCTTGTCACTGTTTTGTTCTACGATCAACATGTCATCGACATAGAGAAGAAGTATGATGAATTCACCATCATCAAATCTTTTCACAAATACACAATGGTCTGAAGTAGTCCTCCGATATCTGTGTTCAATCATGAAGGAATCAAACTTCTTGTACCATTGTCGAGGTGCCTGCTTGAGTCCATATAAGCTTTTCTTCAGCCGACATACCAAATCTTCTTTTCCTTTGACTTTGAATCCTTCTGGCTGCTCCATGTAGATTTCTTCTTCAAGATCTCCGTGAAGAAAAGATGTCTTCACATCTAGCTGTTCGATCTCGAGATTCAGGCTTGCAGCCAAACCGAGTACAACCCGTATGGATAACATCTTCACTACGGGTGAGAAAATCTCTTCAAAGTCAATTCCTTTCTTCTGACTGAAACCTTTCACAACTAGCCTTGCCTTAAACCTGGGCTTAGAGTTGTTTTCTTTCGTCTTCAGTTGATACACCCATTTGTTCTTGAGTGCTCTTCTACCTTTTGGTAGGTTCACCAGATCATATGTGTGGTTCTCATGCAGAGATTGCATCTCTTCATGCATGGCTTTCAACCACTCATATTGTTGATCATGAGTCAATGCTTCTTCATAGCATTCTGGTTCTCCCCCATCCATTAGGTGAACGTAATCATCTGCAGAATACCTACTCAGAGGTCTCCGTACCCTGGTCGATCTTCTTGATTGGAATTCGGCAGCTGGCTCTTCACGGGCTTGTGCTTCTAGCCCTTCATCCGCTGCATCATCTACTATACCATCACTTGTATGATCATCACTCATGTCATCATCAACTGGTTCATTTATAATAGGATCACTAACTGGATCATCAGTATCATTGGATTCATCTCGCCTGTCATTGTGCTTCAATGGAGGAGGAACTGGATCCAAGTTAGCAGGATATTCTCTAGGACTATCAGGTTTATCACCTCTTCGAATGTCTTCAATGTTATGATCTTCAAAGAAGACAACATCTCTACTTCTAATAATCTTTCTAGCTGCAGAATCCCATAACCTATAACCGAATTCTTCATTCCCATATCCCACGAAGATACATTCTTTCGACTTTGCGTCGAGCTTGGATCTCTCGTCTTTAGGAATATGAACAAAAGCTCTACAACCAAAAACTTTCAAATGATTGTAGGAAACGTCTTTTCCCTGAACAGAACTTGTTCGGGATATCACCATTCAAAGGTGCTGAAGGAGAAAGGTTGATTAGATCAACCGCAGTCATCAGGGCTTCACCCCCAAAAGCTTTTGGGCGGCTTGGCATGAGATAACATTGTTCTTACTCGTTCGACAATTGTTCTGTTCATTCTCTCGGCTATGCCATTATGTTGAGGAGTCTTCGGAACAGATCGTTCATGCCTGATTCCATTACTTTTACAGTAGTTTCTAAACGCCCCCATATATTCTCCCCCGTTATCGGTGCGAATACATTTCAAACTTCTACCAGACTCTCGTTCAACGCTAGCATGAAATTGCTTGAAAACTTCATACACTTGATCTTTTGTTCTAAGTGTGTAAGCCCATACATTCTTGGAATGATCATCGATGAAGGTAACAAAATATCTTGCACCACCAAGAGTACTAGTGGTCATAGGACCACAAACATCAGAGTACACAATATCAAATATATTGGGTTTTCTTTGCGCATGGCCATGTTGAAATGAAGCTCTATGCTGCTTTCCAGCCAAGCAATGTGTGCATGATTTTAGAGGCATGCCTTTTTTCATCCCAGTCAGTGCCTCTCTTTTGGCTAGAATTTGCAGCCCTTTCTCACTCATGTGACCGAGCCGTTTATGCCATAGCTCGATCGAGTCTTCTGCGAGAGCATTTACGTACCCATTACTGACTTTTGCATGTGTCATGTATAGGGTGTTCTCCTTCTTCTCTCGTGCTAGGACAAAAGAGTTCTTGCTGAGTTTCCATTTCCCTTCAACAAAGACATTGGTGTATCCTTCATCGTCAAGTAATCCAGTGAAGATTAGATTGAGACGCATGTCTGGAACATGTCTCACATCCTTGAGGACCAAGTGACAACTTGTGTTGGTTTCAAGGGAAATATCTCCTCTTCCCACGATCTTAGACAATTTGTCATTTCCCATCCTCACATTACCAAAATCTTCATTGGTGTAAGATGTAAAGAAGTCCTTCCGTGACGTGACATGAAATGATACACCAGAATCCACTATCCAGTATGTATCTTGAGAGAAAAAATTAACGAAGCCATCACCACATAGAATAATTACCTCATTGCCACCAGAGGTTGTTGCGGTCGTGTGCCTGACATCACTCTTTTCGTTATCTCTATCTTGCTCTCTTTTAAACAACCTGCACTCTCTCTTCATATGGCCTATCCCGCCACAATGGTAACATTCTAGGTCCTTTCTTGTCTTGGACCTTCCTCTCGAGCCATCTCTTGACCTTCCCTTTGGCTTGTCTCGCCTGTGGAATTTTCTATTATTAGTTCTTCCACGATACTCTGAGACGAGGGCTTCTGATTCGACTACAACACCTTGTTCTCTCCTCCTTGCTTCTTCATTGAACATGATATCTTTAACTATGTCCAATGTAAGAACACCTTGAGGAGCTAAATTACTTAAGGTTACTACCAGTGTATCCCAGCTATAAGGAAAAGAGCTGAGTAACACTAGTGCTTGTATCTCATCATCAAACACCATCTTCATATTCGTCAACAAGTTGATCAAACCTTGGAAGTCACTGAGATGCTCGGTAACACTTCGACCATCTCTATACTTAAGGTTTACCAACCGTCGGATAAGCGATGCTTTATTTTTAGCGGTCTTCCGCTTATACATGGACGACAATTTTGGCCATAATTTGTATGCATCCGTCTCTTGTGCCACATGGTGGAACACACTTTGATCCACCCATTGTCGGATTTGTCCGACAGCTTTTCTATTCAGAATGCTCTATGCATCGTCTGACTTCCCTTCTGGTTTTTGTCCCAGCAATTGAAGGGGCTAATACAAATCCTTGCAGTAAAGGATGTCCTCCATTCTTGGCTTCCAAATGGAGTAATTGGATGCAGTCAATTTTAACATTGTTGCTGATGATGATGACGACTCATCCATCTTAAATTACACAAGAATATTTTTTGAGCCGAAGCTCTGATACCACTTATTGGGAAAGATGACAAGTTGTAATAGCCAATAAATAAATATGACACTCATAGGATCTGACTTCTCCCAGCCTTATGTAAATAAAATGGGCAAAAATAACACTCAATCTTCCACTAAGAAAAATAATGGGAATACAATAATAATCTCACCAAACACCGGTGGCTAAACTCTCTCTTGGTTTTTCTCACACAAGTGAGGTTTTCTTATCTTTCAAAACTCTCTATGTTTTGGTTTTCGAAGGGATGCATTGAAATTGAAAGAAAACAATGACTTTTATAGGCAAATGTTCCTAACTAATTGGTGGTCGTGCATGAAAGAGAATACTTCGCATTTTCTCTTCCATTCATTTTATTCAAAATTTTCTGGCCCTTTTTTTTATTTTATTTTAATATTTATTTCCCTATTTTTCTCTCCTCCACGGGAAACCCATCAATTTGAACTTCTCATTTACAAGTGGAGACACAGGAATATCTTAGACTGTAGATCTGTTGCCAGTAGTGACATCCCAACACATTCTAAAGTTCTAAACACAACCAAACACATTGGGTTGACGATAAAATTTACGAGTAAAAGAGTTGTAATTACACAACAAAAATAAAAATAAAAGAAGGAATCTACAAATATTGAATAAGAGGGGTAAAAAAAAAACCGCAGTATAACAGAAAAGGCAAAAAAAGGAAGTGCATATATTGAATATGAGGATGCAGAGGCATTTTTATGGCAATTTTGGCAGGTCCAAAAAAAGGCGCTCGTCCCTACATTTTTCCACTCGACGTCGTGCCATTCTCCGATCACGGCCTGTCTTTCTCCGGCAGCCGATCAAACCCTCTGGTGAGCATTACATGCCTTCTTATGGAAAATCATTTTTATATATATATATATCGACAGCAGATCATAAAATTAACCATGTTCCTCGTGCGTCTTGTTATCGATAGCAATTAGCAATATATAGAAAATAAATCATTGTTTGGTTTCATTTAATTTTGAATGACATTGTTTCAATCTTGATGAATGAAGATGTGCATCCATATTGAATGATTTAAAATTGTTCGTGCTTTCTTCAGTTTGGTCGACATCGTTTCATTGGGAATTAGAGAGTTATACGGACATTCTTCTTGAAAGGGAATGGCAGCAGGCGCTGGCACCCAGCAAAGTTTAAGAAAAGCTTTGAAAACAGTTGGACTGGCAAAAGCCAACGGTGATTTCAAGGTAATTTCGTAGAATATCTCAGCATCACAGGTTACCAATCTTGATAATTGTTATAAATAACCTTGAAAGAGAATTCATTATGTAATGCAGGTACTAGATGTTGCCATTGCCAAGGCCACCAATCATGATGAAGTATTGCCCAAGGAGAAACATGTTATGAGTTTGTGAAACTTCTCTCTTGCTTTCTTGCCTACATGCATGTCCTTTGGAGTTTCTTTATATACATGGTTTTCATGTCATTGCGTACAATTTGATAGGGAAGAATAATTGAAAAGTTAGGGTCTACTTAAAAGCTTCAGATTATTGAACAATGTTTTCAACCTTTTTTTAGATTTTCATTATTTAATTTCATGTATACATGTATAGGATACAGAGGAATTCCAGCAGTGAGTTATCATCGAATTGAAATGAAAAGCCCGTTATATCTATCATGTGTGTGTGTTAGCTAGATCGATAGCTGAATATTTTGTTTATGGTGTTTTTTTTTTTTTTTTTTTGTGTTTTCAGCTATATTAAATGCAGTTTCAGCTTCAAGACCTCGTGCCGAAGCTGCTTATTGCATTCACGGTCTTGCCAGGCGTCTTTCAAGGACTTACAATTGGAAGGTATGCCTCTACTGCTTTTCTTTATTTATTAGTTAATTAATTTTCTTTTTACTGCTTAATGCAGTTTGTAGCGAAGTAGTAACTGATAGGTCCAGCGAGAAGTTCTTAATTTTTGAACGAATGGGTTAAAATATCATTTTGGTAATAATCCTTTGGCGTTCCGTGAACCAAACTTCTATTTAAGCCATTCTGGAACTCTTATATCTTGTTACAAATGTTTAAAATCTTTTCAATCTAGTAGAAACAAGAACCATATAAGTCCTCATTCTCTAGAACTGATATTGTTTTATCACATATATTCCCGGGTTAAACTCCATATGATTCTGGTTTATGTTGATCTCTCTGTGCAATGGCCATCCCCTTATTTGTTAGTGTATGAATACAAACAACCTCAGCCTCGAGTGTATGCCTAGGTAGCATTGAAGACCGTGATTGTTATACACCGTGCTCTGAGGGAAGTTGATGAATCATTTTGTGATGCTCTAGTCAAATATAGCTGGAGTAGAGGTCATATGCTGAGTTTATCTCATCTTTGGGATGAATCAAGTCAAAGTGGTACTATTCCTTCTGTTACATTTTGTTACTTGGTGAGGATTCTTAGCTGGGATTACTAACCATTGAGGTGTTTTGGGATGAAGCATTGGGCAACTCCTCCTGGGTGCGGACGTATGCATCATATCTTGAAGAGCGTTTGGAGTGCTTCCGCATATTGAAGTATGATGTTCAGAAAGATCACTCGGTATGCAGTTTGATTTGCAACTTGATGTTTAAGGTTACTTTGTCTATCACTTTCGGATAAACCAACCCTCATCATTTAATGTTTGATACATTGCCTACAGAGAACTAAGGAACTTGATACCCCCGAGTTACTACGGCAATTACCTGCTTTACAACAGCTTCTTTCTCGCCTTCTTCATTGCCAGGTATGAATCCATGTTTTTCTTTGTTAATTGTGCTTTCTTTTAAATTTCTGCATCGTTATCTTCATTTTTTTCTGTTTTAATTGTTCCTTTTCAATCTATATTTATTGAATGGGAATCATGATTAGTTGTGGTTGTATATCTTCTAATCTTTTCAGTTATCTTGAGTTCGAAACAGATGATCTTGTCCGCCTCTCATCCTTGTGTATTTAATAGAAGTGTGTATGTGTGTGTGTAAAGATCTAACAATGTTGTACTTGAATTACTGAGAAAACTGAAGGCGTGCCTTTTTGCAGCCATCGGATGGAAGTCTATGTAATTGCTTGGTTCAGTATGGCCTTTCAATGGTACGAATTACCTAAACCTCAATATTTGTAACTTACTATAATCTCAGACAGAAATAAAGAAAATTAGCTGCAGTCAGGTAACATTTTCCTAACCTTGTAATGGCGTTCACCCAATAGGTTGCAGGTGAAAGTGCTAAGCTGTATGCTGCGATTACTGATGGCATTGTCAATCTACTTGACAAGGTGAGCTCGGTTTAGTCTCTCTGCAATATTTTGCGCTGTTTCGCTCTTCCTAGCTCCATGAAACATCAATGTAGAACTCACCTTTGTTTCCTGGAAGTTTTTTGAGATGCAGCAAGATGATGCAGCTAAAGCACTCGAAATTTATAAGAAGTCACAAATTCAGGTATATCTCATGTTGAACACTGCTTTTCTTATCATACTATTGATTCCTTTAAAAGATCTTCTATCAAATCTATATTCAGAATTGGAACATGTCATGTTGTTGTAGGAAGAGAGGTTGTCTCAGTTCTTTGAGATCTGCCGGAGCTTCAGTTTTGGACGGGCTCTGAAATTCATTAAAATTCAACAGGTTAGAATTTTGAATGTGACTTTGTACTTCTTACTTCCCCAATTGATTTCTTATTACAGATAGCATCTTATAACTACAGCCACCTGCATCATTCTTGACCACCATGGAAGATTATGTCAAGGAGGCTTCCTGCAGTTCAATGCTTACGCAGGTATGATGCTTCATCTCATTTCGGTCGCACATTTCTTGTAACGTCCTTCGCATATTTAGCAAATTTATCTAAAGCAAAGGAAGCCAGCTTAGCTAATTTTTCACATGCACCTCTGATGCATTATATTTTCCACTTCAAACTTTCTATATATAAAATTTCCCAATTACTGACCTATGCTCCATGATTATAATTCAAGTGGAGAAAGAAAAAAGTGGATTCATATTGGGCAACTGTTAGTGGAATCTTGACAGTGAACCATTTTCCTTGCTTATTGTTCAATGCAAACTTGTGATCAGATCAATGATGAACAAGATGCCGCTCCCAAGGATGTTTCGCCGGATGGTGATTTGTTAATTGATCATAAACCAGATGAGAATGTTGAAGGAAAATTAAATCGTGATGGGACAGTCCCTGAAGCCCTAACTGAGGCTGCTGCCACGCCACAAATTGTGGACCTTCTGGTAAATGCTTTATGAGCTAGCGTGTTTGGTTAAAATGGACAAATTTTGTTTCCTCCAGTCAGCTGATCTTCTCATTCCACCAGAGCTTTGATGAAATAACCCCGGCAACATCAGAATCAGACGAGAAAAATTCCCTTGCACTTGCAATTGGCAATGGAGGTTGAAGTTCCTTTCTAAACTTTCTGATATGGGCCATTTCTTCACGTCATTTTTGAATTGATATTGTATTTGCATTATGTCTCTAATATATTGTTAGTTCACTTTCTACATCTATCACAGAAAATCCATCAGAGGGCCTCAATTCGACAGACGCAGAGTCAAGTTGGGAGGTCGCACTTTTTGCAGCACCAAGTTCCAACTTAGCTACAATTACAGCGCCAAGTTCTAATGTACCTTCAGTTAAAGAGACTAAGTTGGTAAGTCACCTTGTCATGTGCTTCAGTTCTAATGTAGCTTCATTTTGAATTAGGTCAATCCTGACAACTTCAAGTTATAATCGGGTTGTAGGGATGAATTACTCAGAAAATCATTGGGTAACCTTCATTCAGTCTTTTTTGTTATAAGAAATTCTATCCTTGAAATTTATGCAGGGTGTTGGGCTGGATAGAAGGACACTGGACAGCCTTTATGATGGAGCAATGGCAGCTATACCAAATCGGGATGGATTCTTCTACAGACAATCACCTTCTAATCCTTTTGAGGACGTTGATCCTTACCAGTTAGTCTCCCTTCCCCCAACTAGCATGCAATTGGATATAACGCCCCAACAACATGAGCAAATGGCTATAATGCCCCAACAACATGAGCAACTGGCTATAGTGCCTCACCAACAGGAGCAAACGGCTACAGTGCCCCAGCAAACGATCTCATACCCATTTTATGGATCTCATGGCAATGGAATTGCAACACAAATGCCTTTCATGACCCTACAGCAACAAGCTTTCACGATGCAGCAACAACAGCAGCAACCACAAGCCTTCATGATGCAGCAACAACAGGAGCAACCTTTAGCCAACATCAGCCATACTCCAACGAACTCTTCCGGGAATCCCTTCTCCATGTAGCCGAGTTACTCACATCCCACCTCAGAATCCTTAAAATGGTTTCATTTAGTGGATGATCGCAGGAAATTAATCTGGTCATCGGACATTTTTGTCTTTGAGGTTTGAGACATTTGCAGTGGGAAAAAAACAGCACTCAGTATCAAGAAAGATTTTGTTGTTAAAAAAGGAAAGTACGGAGCAATTGGTATCAGAAATTTTCTCATACATATGGGTGTTCAAAGTTGAGGAAATTGTTCTCTCATGCCTCATGAGAGTAAGGATGAGGTTGAATTTGTTAAGCATAAGGATTACGAGTCATCGTGCCCTTGGTGAGAAAATTCTAAACCCTAACTAGTCTGCTGCTGCTTTGTTTCATAAACGACGAGAGTAAATGTATGCATGCACCACTCCATGTTGTAATGGGTAGTCTTGTATTTAAATTTAGTAAAATATGAGACTAATACCTAACGTAAATATATTTCACTCAAATTTAGTGAAGAATGAAACTTGATACCTAATGCATATATAATCTCCTTCGAAAGCATATTTTGATATCTCAGCCACCCTTGACAATAAGCAAAATATAGTTCAAGGGAGCAAAACGACATTACTCTAAAGAGTCAACTTGAATTTTTGATTCCGGTAACTAGTTATAACATCCCAAGGAATTAACTAAAGTAATTAGGATTGTGCTTTGCTCGGCCCTCTGCGGTTTCATTAATGCCAAATTGGTAAATGCACAGAAACCATTAACAAAGTGGAAAGGAGAAGAGGAATGAATAGTCTAAACAAAATACCGACTTGGCAGTTGGCAAACCGACTGCTAAGGCAGCTAAGCAAAGACTGGATTATGCACAAGAGAGCTCGAATGTAGTGACACGTTCAAGTAACAACTCCATTCATATATAGAAATCCCTAAATATCTCAAAAATTCCTCAAATAAAAAATACCATCCACAAACGATTTTTCTCAACTGCATTTTACTAATACTTATCCATCCTCCATACGCTGTATACTTTTTGCCAAGACGGCCCCGCCGTGATTCTTTCCACATCGTTACAGAATATGATCACATGGACTAACGGTTAAATGAAATCGAATAGGAGCCAGTGTTTGGATCTTTGACAGCTTTGAAGTTGTCAACGCTCATTCCAAATCGCCCCAACAAAGAGTTGCCCATATCTTTCAGCTTCCCTACACATCCAAAAATTTCAAATGCTTATTCTAGATTATGAATTTTTTTCAGTTTTTTTTTCTTTCTTTCTTAAGATAAAGATTAAATATTAGTAACAACGAACGCTGAAAAAACTACTAGATTGCAGAATGTACATGTTCTTATTATCCTCAAATTACCTAGATGAGTAAAACTCCTCCTGAAAGGTAATTATGCCATAAATATCTACAAGGATAAATTATTGCCTCACTGTTCCTCAAACCTACCACAGCAACCGTCCTTTGGCACCCATGAATAGGAAATTACATCGGAAAACTAGTGCGTCATAAACAAGATCATACGTGAGAAGTATTAGATCATAGTTTGGGCACTTTCGGATTTATTCTTTCATCTATTAGTTTGGGCACTTCTTCACAAAATTAGATAATAGTTGCTCTGATCATTCAGAAACATTAATTGAGTCAACAAAAACCCACTGCCTAATTGCATTATAATAAAGTCTAATTGCCCTGCCCTTTTGTTTTCATTGCTCAAGGTGACTAGAGAAATAAATCTGTGTAGGCTAGAACAGTGGTCTGTCAATGAAATGGTTGGGTTTTTATTCTTGTGTGGGCATACTCAATGAAAAGAATGATTCATGTTCCAGACCGCATTTGTTAAAATTTTGATCATGTATATATATTATATATAGGATGGGATCAAGGGACACACCAGTTTGACACACATTTAAACACACCATTTAATCAACACTTTTAGTGGCTAAGATTTTATTTGACATTAATTATTGACACTACTAACAAAGTTTGTTAGTAATACTCATATAAAAAAATAATTATGCACATTTCCCATAGTAATACTTATAGGCCCGAAGAAAAACCCTTCATCTTCTTCTCTCTATCTCCCATGTTTCTCACTCATCTCTCTCCATCTCTTCCATTTTTCCTTTTTCTTTCTGATTGAAACACATCAGATATGACTATATACGAAATTCAATTGATGGTCTGAGAAGATTTCATTAAAAAAATGATTTTGAATGTAAAATTTTGTTTTTATGGTAAATAAATAAGTATATAAGAGGCAAATGCCAAGAGCAGAGGAAATAGGGTGAGAAAACACAGGGATTTTACCAACTTTCTTTTTTATGAAAACCCATGGGGACTCATCTTTGCTGACATATCTGAAAATTTGGTGAGAAATATTTGTTTTAAGTAGATGAAGAGAGTGATTGATAGGAAAAAAAAATGCGGTTGAAGAAGTTCATGTCAATGTCAAGAATGTAAATGAAAACACAAAGAAAGAGATTGAAGGAAGTGAAGGAGATCATGATAATCTCCCAGCTCGGCTAATAATGGCCAGCCATTAGGAGGAGCTGCCGAGAGACATGATGATTGAGGAAATTGGTTCTACTTTTCTGGGAAATCTAATGTGGAAGTTATTGAAGAAATTCAAAGTAGAGATGAAAAATTAGTATCAAGAAGTAGAACTACTTTTCTGGGCAGTCCATTAACAAGATTTTTCTATGGTGTTTGAAGCTATGTAACTACAATGGTGAGGATGAGATGATATGGTGCTGATCGGTTTGTTTTCACCATATAGATAATCAACATGTGCAAGGTTCTTTAATTGGGAAAGTATGTTCTTTAAAAAAAAAATTGGAAAACGAGCTTTTTATTTCCTGTAATCAATAATCAGAATTTTGTATTAGCTCTTATATTTAATATTCCCTATGCTAAATAAAATCTGAGCCATTAAGCTTAGATCTAATGGCTGTAATGGTCCCTTGATCCTATCCCTATATATATATATATATATGCATACATACATATAACAATATACCATTAAACATAAAGACTTTAATTACACAAAACAAATTTTGATCATACCATTACCAAAAAGATAACATAAAACTTACCAATCATCTCCTCTTTCATCTTTTCTTTTTTCTCTTCAGACAGTGGTCCCAAGCGGCAAATGGCCTTCTTGGCATGATCATTTGAAGGGTCAAGTTCCAAGATTTTTTTCATATCTGCAAAGTGAAAAAAATAAAACGAAACTATTCATGTTAGTATAAATCTACAAACCCATACTCATGAGAAAAAAGAAGATGCTTCTAGAGGAATAAAAAAGAGTAAAGATTAAAAGATAGTGGTTCAACAGGAAATATGAGGATGAAATCCAGAAAGATATCCCCTTTCACTATGGTTCAATGTTTTAAAAGCAATGTAATATCTGAACTTACCAGCAATAGCTTCTTCAAAATGTTCTAGTTTTTCATGAGCTTCTGCTCTTCTAAGTAGAGCTTTCATGTATGAAGAATTTAGTTCTAGTGCTTTTGTGCATTCCTTGATCACGTCCTCATATTTTCCCTATGATATTAAGATTCAAAGATTAACAACCTGCAGTTTAAAAATGAATAATTAAGAAGTTATTGGTGTACAGGAGTCTCCAATGAAAAATAAGAAGCCTTTCAAAACACATAGAAAGAGAAGTAAACAGGGGAATACTAAAGTGAAAACAGCTTATTACAGTAAATAACAGCAGTTCTACCCACATCGGGGATACTTGAAACGAATATGACCGGAAACAATGATAGCCATTGTCATCATTTATAACCTTTAACATTAGTTTTTGTTACCTGGCACAATAAATCTTAATCCTAAAATATAAGCATCCTTAAAGCATCCCCTAATGAATCCAATTTCATTATACTTGCAGCAAAATATAGTTACTTATCCGTGAAACAATAATCCATTTCAAACGATGAAGGAAATTGAAACCTTCACTGCTCTGAAAACCAATCTTTGTATCACTTGAATCACATACTTCTACCGGAACAACTTGCATGTCCAACAAAGACTACTCAACAAACTAAAAGGGGGTAAGACAAATAGCATTCCGTTTCAAAATGTATAAAAAAAAAGCAACATAATTTCATGTTTATCACATAACCTTGGTTACATATTTCACAATTTGCAATCATAGTTTGTCTAACATCTGAAATCGAAAGGGCATACAAGCCCAGAAGAATATTAAGCTGCAAAGATTCAACAAGATGTACCATACTAAATGTCATGTCAAGATACCAACTATTTTGTTGCCTGAACTACGTACAAAAAATTTAAAAAATAAGAAAATAAAAGGTAAAAAGAAGCATATTCCACAGATTTCAACCAATTAACATACCAATTTGGAGAAGCAAATTGCACTGTTTGCATGGCATATTGAACGCAATTCCACAGATGATGGCATGTCTGGTGCAAGCTGTAAAGCGTGCTCATACTGTGATAACGCCTCTTCATATTGCGCCCTGCCAAACAGTCTGTTTCCTTCTAATTTTGCATCATTTGCGTGTTCCAACCCTTTCTGCCCCAGATGCCAAAAAGAAAATCATGAAGATTTCATCAGAAAAGTAGGATTATTTTTACACTAAAAATATAGGATTTTTTATTTTACGTTTTATATTAGTTGTATCGATTAATGAAACAAAAGCTTACAAATAATAGATAAAATCTTGATGTGTTTCTAATTTCCCCGGTGAACAAACTAGTGGGCTATTACATGAAACTCATAGTGACAATTCAAATTACCGAACAGCCGGTTACAAGAAAAATTTATTCTTTTCCAAACTGAATAAAATTTAACTTGAGTTCTTCGAGTAATAATAAGCTATTTCTTCGTATAAATCCATCAAATTATCAATAGAATCTACAACAGTCCATCGCCCTATAACGCATTCCAATTAAGCACTTGCAAAAACAATGCATTGCAACTTTGCAAAGACATATACCAGTTTCGATTCCACGTCGTCGTTGTGAGAGATACTTTGTTGTTCCTCTTGGACTTGTAGCTGTTGCTGCGTTACATCTTCGTTGTCGCTTCCGTTGGGTCCGAGTTCCCCGTCGCTGGCAGTTTCGAAACCATCGGAGGCATCTCTGTTGGTGCAAGACGATGGTTTGGAGGGATTCAAATCGGAGGCATCTCTATTGATGGAAGAGGAGGGTATTGCGGGATTGAAATCGCCATGCGTTTCTGTCACTTCCTCTTTCAGCATAGCTTCTGTTATCGAAATTTTGTATGTGACAAGATGGCAGATTATTTGGGTATGGGATTGGGAGCTGATGCCCTGCTTTCTAACAAATTCCAAAATTATAAGTGATCGCTGCCAGGAGATCAAGATGGCAGATTATTTGGGTATGGGATTGGGAGCTGATGCCCTGCTTTCTAACAAATTCCAAAATTAGGAGGCCTTAGCCTCTAATCCTGTGGATAATCCTGTGGATGTTGAGCTTGTGGAGTGTGAAAGGAGGGGTTTGAGTGTTTGACGACGTATGCCGAGTGTCTTACGACTGATAACTCTGAGATCAAGACTGAAGATATTGCTTTTTTTTTTTTTTCAGAAGCTTATTGGTTCTAACTCCTTTGCCTGCCATTTCCAACTTGACCATCTTTTGTCTTCCTGGATTTCTGATGAGCAGGCTAATTTCATGAATTGCGATGTCACTAATGAAGAGATTAGGGCTACGTGTTGTAGTCTGAAACCTAACAAGGCGTCTGGACTGGACGACTTTAATGCCATACTTCTTCCATCGTGTCAGGCACATTGTTATGAAAATATTGGTGAATGTCGCTGAAATTTCGCCGAAATTTCGGTATTTTGGGTCGGCTACATATAAGAAGGGGGGAAAGAAATTCGATGAAATATCGAACAATTGACATGTTTTGAGTCCACCGATCTTTTCCTAGGATCAAAACGATGAAACTGCACTATTAATTCGTAAAAATCGGACTTAAATCGAGGGATATATCGCCGGGTCATGCTGCCGAGTCGAAAAACTCGAGTTACAGACCTGGCGAGAGGTAGGGGGAGACTGTTGCTAGCCGGTTAATATGTATACTTATATAATTGACGTTATATAATTTAATAAAATCCAGCTCAGTAGAGTTGGTTTGGGTTTTTGGATTCATTTGGGGGTCTGGGTTTGACCCCCTGGTTTTCATAATGGTTACTTTTTTAGTTTTTTCCTTTTTTATTCATTTTCCAATTTTTCAAAGTTGATTTTTTTTTCCTTTTTTTTGTTCAATTTTATATAATCCATTACTTCCAATTTTTTAAACAAAATTTGACCTTATTTTTTCATTTTTTTTCCTAATATTATATATATTTAAACTTATTTTATCATTTTTTTTACATTGAATTTTTGCATGTTTATTGTTATGTTTTTAACCCTTTTAATATTCAATTATAGTAACCCACTTCAATTTATATTTATATTTAAGATTTTATATTATTAATCATCGGCAGAATCATATTACATCAAACAATTATCATATATTTATTATACAAAAGTCATTTTATAGTTTTTATTAGTCCTATAGAACCATTATTTGATACTTAAGATTTTCCCAAAATTTCATTCCAAATTTCCAATTTTTAGAGCGAATTTCCATCATTTTTGTTGACCGTAGATGATAATGATATCGATATCGATATCGATATTTGGAGCGAGATATCCGTAAATTTAACTAGCGATATCCGTCGATATCGATATTTTCATCCTTGGCTGCTATTAGGGAAGTTTTCTACTCTTCGAAGCTATTGGGTGAGACTAATTCTACCATTATCACCTTGGTTCCCAAGATGCCCTCTCCGAACACTATAAGGGATTTTCAACCTATTTCGTGCTGCAATACAATTTATAAAATTGTTTCTAAAATTATTTCCAACCGAATTAAACCAATTTTGTCTTCTATCATATCTCCTAACCAAGCTGCTTTTATTGGGGGCACAAGAATCAGAGATAACATTATGTTGGTGCAAGAATTTTATCACCTTAATTTGGGTACCCCTCGATGTGCAGTGAAGGTAGACATCCTCAAAGCTTATGATTCTATGTCTTGGGATTTTATTTTAGATACTTTTA
Source organism: Prinsepia uniflora (assembly GCA_032719365.1). Classification (NCBI taxonomy): domain Eukaryota; kingdom Viridiplantae; phylum Streptophyta; class Magnoliopsida; order Rosales; family Rosaceae; genus Prinsepia; species Prinsepia uniflora. The sequence goes on from CM064871.1 coordinate 3,469,396, forward strand.
TGGCTTTCAGATTTCCCACTCGGTTCATTAGCTGGATTAAAATGTGTGTCACTAGCCCTTATTTCTCGATTACTATGAATGGTGAGCTCGTCGGGTTCTTTCTTGGGAAACGAGGATTACGATAAGGTGACCCTATTTCCCTTATCTTTTTGTAATTAATATGGAAGTTTTTTCCCTTATTATCAATTATGCCATCTCTAGTAACCCCGGTTTTAGGTTTCATTGGCGGTGTGATAAAATCTGTCTCACTCACCTTTCCTTTGTGGATGATCTAATTGTTTTTCTCATGGTGATGGGAATTCCCGCTTGGTCATCAAGCATGCAATTGATATGTTCTCCAATATTTCGGGCCTTCAGCCTAACCTTTGCAAATTCCATATGTTTACGACTAGGATTGTTGAGGAAGTTAAGCAAAGGCTTCTCGGTTGTTTTGGCGTTCAAGAGGACTTCTTGCTCGTGCACTACCTTGGTGTTCCTATTATTACCATTGAGTTCAGCTACAATGATTGTACTCCTCTCATACAAAGGTATAATAGCCAGATGTTGGCCTTTTTTTTCCCCCTTAGGTCTCCAATCAGAATCTGTATATCCCGAAACATCTGCATGCCCCATGTTTTGAGAACATCAAACCTTTTCCTAGTGCAAATTTTAGATACCTCAAAATCCTCGTCACAACAACCATGTGTTGTTCATCTTAATTATGCATAAAGCGGCTCACAACACTTATTATATATGCAATATCAGGTCCATTATGAGACAAATAAATCAACCGCCCAACTAATGTAAGACCCGTGTCCTAGAGGGAACGGTGAACGATCCCACATTCCTACGAGGGGAATGGTTTGGGAGGGGAATAGTGGTGTGCCTTAAAGGCGTAGGCACACACCTATCTAGCACGAGGCCTCCATTGGCCACGTTGGTAAAGGTGCGCCCTGCCAAGCGTGAGGTCTTGGGGTCAAAATCCAGCGGGTGTGGCGTTGGTCGCCCGGTCTTGGACAATATCATGTTAGGTAGAGTGGGTCGTTGCACAACTCTGATCTAAACGAGGCCTTTTGGGAGCTCAGTGGCTTTGGGTTCAGTTGGAACTCCAAAGTTAAGCGAGTTGAGGCTGGTGCAATTCCATGATGGGCGACCCCCTGGGAAGTTGCACTGTGAGCTCCCGAAAACAAAACCGTGAGGGCAAGGGCAAGAATGCCCAAAGCGGATAATATCGTGCTAGATGAGTCAAGTCCTGACCGAGGAGGGTTGAGTCCTAACAGAATGGTATCAGAGCCAAACCCCGATTGGGAAGTGTGCCAGCGAGGACCTTCGGCCCTAAGGGGGGTGGATTGTAACACCCGTGTCCTAGAGGGAACAGTGAACGATCCTACATTCCTGCGAGGGGAATGATTTGGGAGGGGAATGGTGGTGTGCCTTAAAGGTGTAGGCACACACTTATCTAGCACGAAGCCTCCCTTGGCCGCATTGGTAAAGGTGCGCTGACAGGACCCATCCCAATCCCCCCTGGATTAACGCGGGATGTCCCTGCTCCCGTCTAACACGAAGTGTCAGACAAGGGATATTTTCGTCCTTTGCCCTCCCGGGCTATCAGAGTACGCCAGGATCCGGAGGAGGCATGTGATATCTCGGTCTCTGCTATAGTCCACATCCGATGTCAACCTGAAGGGCAGTCAAAACATTAAAAGCTGTGAGTGGACAAAATAAAAGTTTATAAAAACATTTTAACGAGAAGACATTTGTACCCTTCACTAAAAAGCATGCATGCATTCGAAAACCATTTAACCAAAAGAACCATATGTGGGAACTAATGTCAGGGCCCACCCCTAATCCCCCAAGATTAGGGACTAAACCCTGCTTCCGTCTGACAACCCCAAAACGAAATACCGAAACCACCTCACGAAAACTACAAATTACACTGCCAGACGTAGGAGAATTTAAAACAGAACAAGTCAACCGTTATATAGAGCATAGTACGAAACTAAGAAAGCAGAAATCGATACACAGAGTACACGCACAACGGAAAATCGGAAACACTCCGGGAAAACTCTCGAGTACTCTATGCCTCCGATGCTGCCTCAACATCAACCCCCGCTCTAGCTCCACGACATGGAGGGCAATTAAAAACAGAAGGTGTGAGTGGACCATAAAGATTAAAAGTTCAAAAACCATTTTATAACAAAACAGGGTTTGGCCCTCCGTTTTGAAAACATGCATGCATAACCCATTTATTTAAACACCGCTATAAACCACATAGTAATCATCATAAAAAAACATTTAATTTTCACAAAATAAGCATCATGAAAATAGTACGATAAAACATAAATCCAAGTCCTCATTATCCGATCAAACCTGCTGGACTTATCCGAGTCTTTAAACTCAATCCAGGCCTCAATAATATCCGAGTCTTTAAACTCCGAGTCTTTAAACTCAACAGGCCTACAGGGGAAATATCAATATATCCGAGTCTTTATACTCAATCCGGGTCTTTAAACCCAATCCAGGCCCGTCCCCCATCAATCACAATATCCGGGTCTTTAAACCCAATAACCAGATCCAGCAAATCCAATCCAAAACCATTTGAAAACCAATTCGAAATCCACATCCAAACCCGAATCCGAAATCACTGGCCCGAAGCCCTTCCGGCATCCAGAACCGTCATTCCGAACCCAAATCCGGAAATCCACTTTTCAACTTTAAAACCAAATTTCGCGTTTCCAAAATCCGATTCTAAAACCGAAAACCTTGTTCATCGAAATCATGTTCCAAAATCCCTTTATAATCATTGAAAACCCTTTATCATTTGAAATCCCAAAACCATAACATCATCATCAGAAATCAAGCCTTTCTCGTAAAACGTGCCATATCTCGCCCGTCCAATGTCCGATGAAGGCATGCCGCCTGTCGTTGAACTCATGACGACGAGATCTACCTAACGGTCCTCGATCTACGTGAAAGTGACAAGTCTAGCAAAAAGTCAACGTTTTCCCCCTATTTTACCAAATTACGAAAGTACCCTCAACCTTCCGAACATCATAACTTCCTCCTCGGATGTCGGAATCGGGCGTGCCACCTGTCTACGGACTCGTGATGTCCTGAACTACGTCACGGTCATCGGCCAATACCCAATTGACCGTCCAAACTCAAAGTCAACGTTTTGCCCAAACCAAGGGCAAAATCGTCATTCTATGCTCACGGACCAAACGTAACCAACTAAGCACTGATTAAGCTCACTACTCCCACCTTAAACACTCTGCTAATCCCGGCTCCCGGGACGGGTCGTTACAACCTACCCTCCTTAAAAGAATTTCATCCCCGAAATTCCACAGCTCGTTCCCGACACCTTGGGTCTCCTACCCAAACAGCAACTACTCCTGCCAGTTTCCAAACTATCATCTCCACCTTGGGTATTTCACAACGCCACTACTAGTACCTCCGCCTAGTACTACTAACTAGAATTTCATGGTGTACGCAAGGGAAACTCTATGAACAGAAAACAAATGTATTTTAAAATACCTCATATCGAGTACCCAATAGAATTCATAGAGTACATCCTCACGTACTACCACCTTACCTTCCGGAAACCCAACTCAAATCCTAACCCAGAAACAAGCTAGTCCAAAAGGAATCCTACCTACCGGCTCCCTACTCAACGACTCCGACCACCTTGTCGGAATAAACCAACAAAGTCCTAAAGGCAAATCCTAGATTGTGGGTTCTCTTCAATAACCTCATATCGATCAGTTATAGTCACTCCTTTCCAGTTCCTTCCGTCATCCTTCAACGGAACTCACTGTAGTCCTGAACCTCGTCACTCCAGGTCACCTAAGGAAAGTCCTAGACTCTACCCCGAAACCAAACAACACACCAAGGATAGTCAAAGTACATGTCACGGCACCGGGTGCTGACTGAGCCTCCTGTTGGGTCATCGCAAACACTCGGGCTTGGGGTCCTGCAGATCTACCACGTCTCCTCGAACTACTAGTAGTACCACCACCTCCTCTGGTGAGCGCAGTCCCTGACACTGACGCTGTGCTCCGTCCGGGCTCCTCCGCTCCTCGGCCTACACCACCCTCCTGTGGTAACAACGGACACTCACGTCGGAAGTGACCTCGCTCCCCATAGTAGTAGCACACATCCCGACCAGAAGGACTCGGTCTCCCTGTAGACGTAACAGACGTCGTACTGGCTTGCGGAGTCAGCTGTGCTCGGTAACCACGGAACCCTGAACTCTGGAAACTACCAGGTCTGCCGAAACGATCATCGCCCGCCAACGATGCTCCACTGTAGTTACCTCTCTTTGGTACCCTCTGACTCGACGTTCCAGAAAAAGTTGGCTCCCAGCGTCGTACCGGTAAGCTAGCCTCAACCCTCACAGCAACATCCAACAACTCTCGGAGGGTAGCAAACGATCCGCCGTCACTATGGCTCGAATCTCGACTCGCATGCCCAACTCAAACCTACGACACTTCTCGGCTTCAGGAGCCACGAACGCAGGAGCAAAACGAGGCAACACCTGAAACTTCTGTTCGTACTTAGCCACACTCATACTCCCCTGTTGGAGTTGCAGAAACTCAGCCTCCTTGGCATCTCGAAAAGAACGAGGGTAATACTGATCCAGAAACCGTTCCCTAAACGACTCCCAAGTCACTGTGTGGGCGTCCTAGCCAAACAACTCGAGGGTATACCACCACTCGTACGCCGCACCGTATAGTAAAAAGGTAGCCAGTAACACTCGATCCTCCAGTGGGCAATGCATGACTGCGAAAATCCGCTCAAGTCTCGTGATCCACCTCTGGGCTTCCTAAGGATCTGCCCCACCACTAAAAGTCGTAGCCTCGAACCGCTGGGCTCGCTCAATCGTAGCACTCACCGTCCCTCTCGCCGCTTCGTCTTCAGGTCGTGGAGGGGGTTCACGTCTCGGAGGCATGGTCAACCGCACGCTCACAACAAACACCAACCAACAAAAAACATACATAAACCACAAACCTATGCTCTGATACCAATTGTCAGGGCCAACCCCTAATCCCCCAGGATTAGGGACTAAACCCTGCTCCCGTTTGACAATCCCAAAACGAAAGACCGAAACGACCTCACGAAAACTACAAATTACACTGCCAAACGCAGGAGAATTTAAAACAGAACAAGTCAACCGTTTTACAGAGCATAGTACCAAACTAAGAAAGCAGAAATCGATACACAGAGTACACGCACAACGGAAAATTGGAAACACTTCGAGAAAACTCTCGAGTACTCTATGCCTCCGACGCTGCCTCAACGTCAACCCCCGGTCTAGCTCCACGACCTGGAGGGCAATTAAAAACAGAAGGTGTGAGTGGACCATAAAGAATAAAAGTTCAAAAACCATTTTATAACAAAACAAGGTTTGGCCCTCCGTTTTGAAAACATGCATGCATAACCCATTTATTTAAACACCGCTATAAACCACATAGTAATCCTCATAAAAAAAAACATTTAATTTTCACAAAATAAGCATCATGAAAACAATGCGATAAAACATAAATCCAAGTCCTCATTATCCGATCAAACCTGCTGGACCTATCCGAGTCTTTAAACTCCCGAGTCTTTAAACTCAATCCAGGCCTCAATAATATCCGAGTCTTTAAACTCAACAGGCCTACGGGGGAAATGTCAATATATCTGAGTCTTTAAACTCCGAGTCTTTAAACTCAATCCGGGTCTTTAAACCCAATCCGGGCCCGTCCCCCGTCAATCACAATATCCGGGTCTTTAAACCCAATAACCAGATCCAGCAAATCCAATCCAAAACCATTTGAAAACCAATTCGAAATCCACATCTAAACCCGAATCCGAAATCACTGGCCCGAAGCCCTTCCGGCATCCAGAACCGTCATTCCGAACCCAAATCCGGAAATCCACTTTTCAACTTTAAAACCAAATTTCGCGTTTCCAAAATTCGATTCTAAAACCGAAAATCTTGTTCATCGAAATCATGTTCCAAAATCCCTTTATAATCATTGAAAACCCTTTATCGTTTGAAATCCCAAAACCATAACATCATCATCAGAAATCAAGCATTTCTCGTAAAACGTGCCACATACGTAATTTCCCGAAAAACGTGCAATTAAGTAAAACAGTTATAGCATATTCAGTAAACATGAAATCACATATAAAACAATTATAGAAAAGCAGTTATGCATGCTCAGTTATAAAGAAAGGGTCCACTCACAGATACCGGGTGTAACGACCCGTCCCGGGAATTAGGGTTAAGACCGTGATTAAGGTGGGATTAGTGAGCTTAATCGGAGGTTAGTTGGTCCCGATAAGGTCGTTAGGGTAGAATGACAATTTTACCCCTAGTTCGGGCAAAATATTGACTTTTAGTTCGGGCGGTCAATTGGGTTTTGACCGATGACCAGGACGTAGTTTGAGACGTCACGAACCCGTAGACAGGTGGTACGCCCGATTCCTACATCTGAGGAGGAAGTTATGATGTTCGGAAGGTTGAGGGCATATGTAACACCCCGGAAATTCGAGGATTTTAATATTGTAATTTAATGTGTGAATTGACGCTTTTACCCTTGTGATTGGTGTAACGACCCGTCCCGAATTCCGGGGTTAGATTAGTCACTAATCTCGATTAATGAGGTTGAACGGTGGTTAGTAGGGCGGAATCGGACAAAATGTGCAAAATGACCGTTTTGCCCCTGGTCGTGGGCAAAATGTTGACTTTTTGATCGGGCGATCAAACGGACCTTGACCGATGACCGTGACGTAGTTCGGGACGTCACGAGTTCATAGACAGGTGGCACGTTCGATTCCGACATTCGTAGAGAAAGTTTTGGTGTGCGGAAGTTGAGGGGTATTTTGGTAATTTGGCATGTTAGGGGCCAAATGTTGACTTTTTGACCGGAGGTCCGATGGACGAGGGCCAAGGACCGTTACGTAGGTTTCGTCGATACGAATCCAATGACAGGCGGCATGCCGAAATCAGAGATTTGACGACGAAGTTATGGTCACGGAAGTAAACTCGATTAACCGAGACTCGGACTAAAATAATAATATAATAATAATATCTGATTACTTTAATCAAAACGAATCTGGACCCTTGGATATACGCCACGTGTCACCATCCCTTACATTCCCTAAATCAGGGGTTCTTGTTGGCCATTGGTGTAGGTAATCATTTCCTCTCATGAAATCCTCACCTTTCATTTTAAACTGAGATTGAATCTGGGCCGTTGATTCATTTCCTTCCCTTGTATTTGATCAGACAACTCACACACCCATTTTCATTCTCCCTCAAAACCGTGAGCACGGTTTCCTTCCTTGATCATGCACATCATCACCTCACAGCCCAGCCTCACACACCAGACGGCACTAGGTAATCACCAGCCACCCCCAGACGCCAGCAACAACCACCACGGACGGCGGCGCAGCCCATAAACCCCCCATACCCGAGAGGAACCAAATCGGCCCAAAACATCCAAACGTCCAAACTACCTCACCAATCTCCTCTGTGTTGGTGGTGTGAGAGATTAGCTGCACGGTGAGGCTTGAGAGATGACGGGAGGCGACGGGAGACGACGGGAGACGGCGAGGCTGGCGGCGGAAAGGAAAAACATGGGAGGTCCGAAACTCAGAAATTGGAAATCGTTGTGGGATGGTGTTTGATCATTTTGGAGAGGTGAATGATGTTCCTGGAGTCGAACTAGGCGTGCTGGTGGCCACGGCGGGAGCCACGGCGGCGAGGTAAGCCTCGAACCCGTGAGTCTGTTTTCGGGTAAAAATGGCAGGTTGGGTTTTAACGTACTTCGATCGATCTAGTGACCAGGATGATGATCTAGGGGTTGAAACGAGTCTGTAGGGATCGTTTTCGAAGGGAATGGTGGTCGGAGCTGGGAGCAGTCGACGGTGGAGTTTTGGCCGTGAGCTTCTCGATCATGGAGGTACGATCTAGACGTGTTTTCTAGTTTTTAATCCCACAGAACCCTTAGTCTAACCTGGACGATCTTGTAGGAATAAACGGAACTGAGAATGGTTGAGAATTGACTGAGAACTAGTCGGGTTGGGCCGCGGGTCACGGTGACCCGTTTATCAGAGAAACGGGTTTGAACGGTGACACTGTTCACGACGCGTGAGTTTCACGCGCAGCCACTCACGGCGGCGCGTGACGGCGCGTGGGCACGAATCTCGAGTTGAGGTCAACATGAATTTTAATCTATTCGATGTAACAGACATTTTGGAATTGGTTTCGTGTCGATCGGACACCGTCTCGATAGTGTTCGAGATGTCCGAAGGTTTTAAAGTAAGTTTAAAAATAAGTAAAAATTCGGGAAAATTACGGGAATTTGATAGGAGGTTAATGATGAGGTTAGTGACCCTCTAATGTGATTTGGATAGGATTGGGAGTCCCGGTGATAGTGGTGTGGCCCGGGAGGGTCGGTGGCACGCATATCGAGGCACACAGTTAAAACGGTCTGTGAGTGGACTTTGGTTTTATAAATCCTATGCATGCTTAAATGTGATATATGGTTTATATACATGATTTCTATGATGGTATTTGTGAGTATTGATTTTGGGTATGTTGCACGTATTTCGAGGTGTTTTCCGTATTTCACGTATATCGGGATTAACGGTTTATTTGTGGTTTTGCGTGCTTGTGGTTAAATTAATATTATGATAAAACGGTTTTTATATTGGAAAGATGAAATCGGGCTGAGACCCATTTGAGTTATGCTCTCGGGCCAGGGGCCCAGTTGATTTGTGAATTCGGGCCGTGGGCCCAGTTGGTTTATAAATCGGACTGTGGGCTCAGTGGTTCATAAAGTCGGGCATGAGGCCCAGTTGGATTAAAATGATGATTTCGGGTCAGGGACCCTATATTTAATAATTGTGATTTTGGGTCAGGGACCCTAAATGGAATTATGTGGTTTTATGGAAATTTCGGGCAGGGCCCATTGTAATGATGTGATAAAAGGATTTAATAAAACTGTTTTCCATATACCATCTGGACACAAGGATATATGATGGTCTCCTCCAGATGTCTGGGACACTGGGGAAGTCACGGTGCATTGCCTGTGAAGGGTCACCATACGGAGCAGCCGGACCGTATGATGACTCAGGAGCAGGATTGCTATGATTGACGTCAGGGACGTCAGACATCAGGGATGTCAGAAACATGGACCCGGAGAGACCCCGGGCAGCACGCGTAGCTTATGAAACCGTGAGATTTGACGTCAGGGACGTCTAGCGTCTGGGACGCTAAGCATCTGGGATGCTGGTGATGGTAATGGTAAAATATGGATTAATGAATAAAATGGATTATTGGTTGGATATGTGTTATGTGGTAAAAATGAATTATTGGTTATGAAATGGTATGTAGGGTCGGGGACCCTAAATGGTTTTGGATTTTTGAATTGATGTTCATTTATGGTCGTGGGTGGTGACCCACATGGTTTTAATATGTATGGTGGTGGTATTCCACAGTTTTGGGCTGAGTTCCCACACTTGGTTTTTGGTTAACGGTTTTTGGGCTAAGGCCCTAAGGGCTCGGTTGAGCAAACGTTTTGGTTACTGGTTTTTGTGGCATGCATACGTTTTTATTGGAGGGCATAAATGTCTTATAAATGTATTTGGTAAACTTATTGATTTTTGTCCACTCACAGCTTTTGGTTTTAATGCCCTTCAGGTTGATCACGGATGCGATTGCAGCAGAGACTGGGACATTGCACACCTCCTCCATCGATCCTTGCGCACTCTGGATGCCCCGTTTGGGCAGTGGCTCTTAGTTATCCCTTGTCCGACACCCCTTGTTGGACGGGAGCAGGGCACGTTCCACGGTAATCCCGGGGGGATTGGGATGGGTCCTGTCAACTTGGTATCAGAGCACGGTTGCTCTTTTGTGTGCGCAGGTCGAGGGTGTGATGTCTCTTTGGGCTGCAATTCGTTATCAACCTGATAGATAGTTTTTGGGTTTGGATAGTGGATGGAGTGTGATTGGCCCGATACGCCGTGCATTAATGTGATTCTACCCAAGTGGGGTTGATTGTGATGAACTGGTATTGTGGGACCGTCGGTTCGGTCATGTGATATTGGATTGTTGTGCTGCTAGGTGCAGCCAGGTTCGGGGAACCTCATGTGAGTAATGGTTTAAAATGTGAACCCTTGTGGTGGTTTCTAGTGTGAGGGATGTTGGTTCATCGGAGTTGGCCGATGACCTAGTGGTGGAACCCACGTTGATGGGATGGTAGGATTGGATTTGACGTCTATTCGATGTCAGGACCGCGGGGTCGGTCAGGTTGTGGATTTTATATTACGGGAAGTGGTTGGGTTCGGTTGAACCATAGGGTGTGATTGTGGAACCCTAGTATTAAAAAGGTAAACCTTAATTATGATTAGCGAGTGAGAACTTGTGCTGCGACGAGTGGCTGAGGTCATGGATGACCATGTGGATGGCTCTGGTGAGTCTAGGCAGAACTATGGGATTCGATTTACGGATACGGTTCTGAGATAAATTATGGAATCCCGTGCTGGATCGGGTATTAGTGTGAGGTATGGATGCGGATCTCGATAGCAATGACAGTTAGTCGGAAGTCATATGGAGATGACTGGCTATCGAGGGTAATCAGTGTGGTCAAAATACTTGGGGATCAGGGGACGTTCGGGGAACGTTCATTTTCCTGATGTGGATTGTCAGATTAGTGGTACCCATAGTCGTGAGGTACGGGATCGTCGTTCGGTATGAACGGAGATTCAGGGTTGTCGTATTTGCACACGGTGTGCAAGTATGGATGTTTGCGGGTTGGTACTTTTGTGCTGATGCTAGTATGGATGCCTGTGTGCTGATACTAGTGTTGTTGATAGTATGTTGGTGCTGGTACTAGCGCTGGTGCTAGTGTCGGTGATGGTGTTGACGATGAGCCATAAGTTGGGGTTGACTCCGTCATGATGAACATATGTTCGGTCTTTGAGATTCGGTAGTGGTTGAGTGATGGACTGGATGGGATCCAGTTAAGATTGTGATGTGTTGGGATAAGTCCCAATGGTGGTGAGATAACCAGTAAGGAGTGGATTAAAAAGGTATAATTGAGAACTTGGGAAACCGAGTGTTGAACCTGTAAAGGTCGGGATGTGCGAATGGGACAATAACGGATTGATTGTGGACACGGGGTTGTCCAAGTGAGTTGAGGAGGTAGGAAGTCTAGTGGTTAGACTTGACGTTTTGTTAGGAGCGTGTCTGTTTCCAACATGGTTGGAACCTTAGCGTCGAGGAGAGTTGTAATTGGGGAACGAGAGTGGTGTTCGTTTTTGGTGATTGGTATTCCGAAGTCATTGGGGTTGACTTCTTGTTTTCTGCCCTGGCAGACGTTGAGTGTAGTTACCAGTACGTTGAGCGTGTATTGGTTGGTGGGCCCATGTGTATTTGTGGGTCATTAGGAGGAGCTACGTATTTGAAATTAGGTAAACGAGATTTTTCATTTTCTGCTTGGTGGCAGACGATGTGGTGTCACACGGCGTGGTGAGTGCAGTGAGTTTTGTTGCATCCACGTAGGATGAGTTTTGACGTCATCATTTTGGATCATCCTTGGTTTTCCTAGGTGGAAAGACAAGGATCGATACAAACTTGGGTATGTGAGTCGTAAACGGCGGGGTTGAACTTCTTTTCGAAGTGGAGCCTGTATGGTATCTTACTCGAGTGTGTAGGTTTCCGACTGGTCGGACTTTGTCAACCTTAGACGTGTGGAGGTTGGATTGGCTTCCCTATGAAGTCAATCAAGTGTATTGAGCAGGTAACCGGTAGGTTCGGTTTTGGTGTGTCCTGGTAAATGTAAATGAGATTTAGGGATTTGGAATCGAATTTCTGGGTGACGATTCAGGATTCGATTTTGGAACTTGAAAGTATATTTCTGGATTTGGGTACGGAATGATTATTCCAAATGCTAGCTTACGGAATAATGATTTCGGATTCGGATTTGGATATGAATTAAAATGGGATATCTGGGTTTGGATCCGGGATTTCTTACGAAGTTGCGGATTCAGATTCGGAAGTGGAACTAGATGTTGGGTGGAGTTTCGATTTGTCTCATGCTGGATTGGGCAAACGTACTCCCTTATTGGAACGTGTTCGGCTATGACCTAGGTGGTTGTAGTCTGGTTATTAGGTAGATGTGTGTACTTCGTACTTGGGTCGAGGTACAATACCGTGTAGACTTGTGATGTCTAGTTACGGTATACGGGATATACCCGAGGTGTGTCGGTGAACGTGTTGGTAGTCGGATTGGTTCCGATACCATGGGATTGGTTGTGGACCGGACATTACTATGAAATGGGTCATGGTAATTCCGATGTGTTTAATTACACACAGGTCGTGTGAAATGTCGATAAGGGTATTGGTGAGTCGAGTACGTTGGTGGCATGTGTAGCCACGAGTGAGTCTGGTGTCAGTTTTCGACTGACAACAACTGTGTGGTGACAGATTGTCAGGATGTGTCAACATAGATGGTTGAGTGGGGTCAGCTGACTCCTAGTGGGAGTGGGAAAGGAACCGTCGAGTTGTTGCGTCAACGAGAGGGTTGATTTGACAAGTGGTGTCAAATTCGAAACAAGTAGTTTCAGTCATTCGACGGGGTCGAATGTAATCGTTGCGTTTTGAGTATTAGTGGTACGTTTGGGTGTAGACAAGTTTTGTCTAAGTAGTTGGTGTACGGGTGTACACGTGTTGCGTGGTAGATTCCACTTTCCACGGGGTGTTTGTGGAATCAGGGTAATCGAGTTTCGAGAGCGAAACTTATTAAGGAGGGAAGTACGTTGAGATTAGAGCGGTTGGAATTTCGAGGACGAAATTTATTAAGGAGGGAAGGTTGTAACGACCCGTCCCGAATTCCGGGGTTAGATTAGTCACTAATCTCGATTAGTAAGGTTGAACGGTGGTTAGTTGGGCGGAATCGGACAAAATGTGCAAAATGACCGTTTTGCCCCTAGTCGTGGGCAAAATGTTGACTTTTTTATCGGGCGGTCAAACGGACCTTGACCGATGACCGTGACGTAGTTCGGGACGTCACGAGTTCATAGACAGGTGGCACGTTCGATTCCGACATTCGTAGAGAAAGTTTTGGTGTGCGGAAGTTGAGGGGTATTTTGGTAATTTGGCATGTTAGGGGCCAAATGTTGACTTTTTGACCGGAGGTCCGATGGACGAGGGCCAAGGACCGTTACGTAGGTTTCGTCGATACGAATCCAATGACAGGCGGCATGCCGAAATCGGAGATTCGACGACGAAGTTATGGTCACGGAAGTAAACTCGATTAACCGAGACTCGGACTAAAATAATAATATAATAATAATATCTGATTACTTTAATCAAAACGAATCTGGACCCTTGGATATACGCCACGTGTCACCATCCCTTACATTCCCTAAATCAGGGGTTCTTGTTGGCCATTGGTGTAGGTAATCATTTCCTCTCATGGAATCCTCACTTTTCATTTTAAACTGAGTTTGAATCTGGGCCGTTGATTCATTTCCTTCCCTTGTATTTGATCAGACAACTCACACACCCATTTTCATTCTCCCTCAAAACCGTGAGCACGGTTTCCTTCCTTGATCATGCACATCATCACCTCACAGCCCAGCCTCACACACCAGACGGCACCAGGTAATCACCAGCCACCCCCAGACGCCGGCAACAACCACCACGGACGGCGGCGCAGCCCATAAACCCCCCAGACCCGAGAGGAACCAAATCGGCCCAAAACATCCAAACGTCCAAACTACCTCACCAATCTCCTCTGTGTTGGTGGTGTGAGAGATTAGCTGCACGGTGAGGCTTGAGAGATGACGGGAGACGACGGGAGACGACGGGAGACGGCGAGGCTGGCGGCGGAAAGGAAAAACAGGGGAGGTCCGAAACTCAGAAATTGGAAATCGTTGTAGGATGGTGTTTGATCGTTTTGGAGAGGTGAATGATGTTCCTGGAGTCGAACTAGGCGTGCTGGTGGCCACGGCGGGAGCCACGGCGGCGAGGTAAGCCTCGAACCCGTGAGTCTGTTTTCGGGTAAAAATGGCAGGTTGGGTTTTAACGTACTTCGATCGATCTAGTGACCAGGATGATGATCTAGGGGTTGAAACGAGTCTGTAGGGATCGTTTTCGAAGGGAATGGTGGTCGGAGCTGGGAGCAGTCGACGGTGGAGTTTTGGCCGTGAGCTTCTCGATCATGGAGGTACGATCTAGACGTGTTTTCTAGTTTTTAATCCCACAGAACCCTTAGTCTAACCTGGACGATCTTGTAGGAACAAACGGAACTGAGAATGGTTGAGAATTGACTGAGAACCAGTCGGGTTGGGCCGCGGGTCACGGTGACCCGTTTATCAGAGAAACGGGTTTGAACGGTGACACTGTTCACGGCGCGTGAGTTTCACGCGCAGCCACTCACGGCGGCGCGTGATGGCGCGTGGACACGAATCTCGAGGTGAGGTCAACATGACTTTTAATCTATTCGATGTAACGAACATTTTGGAATTAGTTTCGTGTCAATCGGACACCGTCTCGATAGTGTTCGAGATGTCCGAAGGTTTTAAAGTAAGTTTAAAAATAAGTAAAAATTCGGGAAAATTACGGGACTTTGATAGGAGGTTAATGATGAGGTTAGTGACCCTCTAATGTGATTTGGACAGGAATGGGAGTCCCGGTGATAGTGGTGTGGCCTGGGAGGGCCGGTGGCACGCATATCGAGGCACACGGCTAAAACGGTCTGTGAGTGGACTTTGGTTTTATAAATCCTATGCATGCTTAAATGTGATATATGGTTTATATACATGATTTCTATGATGGTATTTGTGAGTATTGATTTTGGGTATGTTGCACGTATTTCGAGGTGTTTTCCGTATTTCACGTATATCGGGATTAACGATTTATTCGTGGTTTTGCGTGCTTGTGGTTAAATAAATATTATGATAAAACGGTTTTTATATTGGAAAGATGAAATCGGGCTAAGACCCATTTGAGTTATGCTCTCGGGCCAGGGGCCCAGTTGATTTGTGAATTCGGGCCGTGGGCCCAGTTGGTTTATAAATCGGACCGTGGGCCCAGTGGTTCATAAAGTCGGGCATGAGGCCCAGTTGGATTAAAATGATGATTTCGGGTCAGGGACCCTATATTTAATAATTGTGATTTTGGGTCAGGGACCCTAAATGGAATTATGTGGTTTTATGGAAATTTCGGGCAGGGCCCATTGTAATGATGTGATAAAAGGATTTAATAAAACTGTTTTCCATATACCATCTAGACACAAGGATATATGATGGTCTCCTCCAGATGTCTGGGACACTGGGGAAGTCACGGTGCATTGCCTGTGAAGGGTCACCATACGGAGCAGCCGGACCGTATGATGACTCAGGAGCAGGATTGCTATGATTGACGTCAGGGACGTCAGACATCAGGGATGTCAGAAACATGGACCCGGAGAGACCCCGGGCAGCACGCGTAGCTTATGAAACCGTGAGATATGACGTCAGGGACGTCTAGCGTCTGGGACGCTAAGCATCTGGGATGCTGGTGATGGTAATGGTAAAATATGGATTAATGAATAAAATGGCTTATTGGTTGGATATGTGTTATGTGGTAAAAATGAATTATTGGTTATGAAATGGTATGTAGGGTCGGGGACCCTAAATGGTTTTGGATTTTTGAATTGATGTTCATTTATGGTCGTGGGTGGTGACCCACATGGTTTTAATATGTATGGTGGTGGTATTCCACAGTTTTGGGCTGAGTTCCCACACTTGGTTTTTGGTTAACGGTTTTTGGGCTAAGGCCCTAAGGGCTCGGTTGAGCAAACGTTTTGGTTACTGGTTTTTGTGGCATGCATACGTTTTTATTGGAGGGCATAAATGTCTTATAAATGTATTTGGTAAACTTATTGATTTTTGTCCACTCACAGCTTTTGGTTTTAATGCCCTTCAGGTTGATCACGGATGCGATTGCAGCAGAGACTGGGACATTGCACACCTCCTCCATCGATCCTTGCGCACTCTGGATGCCCCGTTTGGGCAGTGGCTCTTAGTTATCCCTTGTCCGACACCCCTTGTTGGACGGGAGCAGGGCACATTCCACGGTAATCCCGGGGGGATTGGGATGGGTCCTGTCAATTGGTATGGCCAAATTATTGACTTTTGATTGGTGAATTAAATGGACTTTGACCTATGACCGTGACGTAGTTCGGGACGTCACGAGTTCATAGACAGGTGGCACGTCCATTTCGGACGATCAGGGAAAAAGTTATGACTATCGGAAGTTCAGGGGCATTACCGTAAGTTGTACTTCACGGGCGAAAATGTTGACTTTTCGTTTGACAATTAATTTTCATGCGACTCAAGGACCGATAGGTAGGTCTCGACGTCCTGAGTCCGTAGACAGGCGGCACGCCAAAATCGGACTTCGTATGGCGAGTTACGGGTCTAGGAAGTGAGGGGTATTTTGGTAATTATTGAACCAGGGGCATTTTGGTCTTTTTGCCCTGGTTACTGTAGCAGGCTGCGGGGGACATGGGCGGCACCACCATGTACGGTGGTTCAAACGTGCAATTGGTTGTGCAATTGTGTGCTGGAAAGTTGGGAGTGTCTGATGCTTTAGATCGTGGTCTGTTGCATCCACCGTGCACGACCCCATTATTAATTCAAGTTCGAAGCTTTTCGGGGGACATTTTTCAGTGGACAATTGGACACCCACGAGCCTCTGGGACGGCTTGAAATTAATTAAAACTGATTATATAGTGTGTGAGCTTCACTCTGGTATTGAAAGGACTGAAAATAAGAGTAGAACCAGAGAGAAACCATTTCGCGAATTTTTGGAGGGAAATCGGGTTTTTGATTTCTACGGTGTGTTGGACCAATCTAATCGCAGAGTAAGCTTTCTGGGAGTGTTTAGAACACAACCATATCAAAATCGAAGGCAATCAGCCACGGGTGAGCTGGGACGGTGACTGCTGTTTTCAGGGAAATCGCAGAGCTTGGGACGACGACCTTCAGGTACTTTCAGACACAATTGATTGTTCATTTTGGTTTGTTTTGATCCTATTATACTTCCTGTGAAGTTAATTGGACAATGGGTTTGAAACCAGTGAGTTCTGGTGATTGACCCGTTTGGTTGATCACGGGTTGAAGGGCCATTTAAGGTTTGGATTTGGCAAATTAATAACCCAGAACTTAAATTGAATGTTTAATTAACATGTTAGGATCAAATTGGATTGAAATCGAGTAGGAATTGATGGGTAATTAACCGGGTCAAGCCGCAGGTGGCAGGCCCGAATTACAGACAAACGGGTGAAGGTGCTGACACTGTAGCTACAGTGTCAGGTGTGTGACTTTCACGCGCAGCCACTTTGGGCGGCGCGTGAGGGCGCGTTGGGGCTTATCTCCGATCACGATCAACATGACTTTTATCCCTCTCATCATTCTGAACATTTTTTGGTGAATTGACCATGTTGATCTGAGATAGTTTTTGATGGGTCAGTTTAGGGCCGGTTGCCTCGGGGAACGTGTCGACGGATTCCCCGAGCCAGTTTCTATTTCGGACTTTGTGGTTAAACGTTTTAGACTTGTAGTGACCCTTACATGTGATTTGGACAGACAGGAATTGTACGATAATCCCGGTACAAGTTCGTACGCGCAGGTTCATCGCGCGATCGTACAGTGAGTGGGCCATTTTCTTAAACCCTTGCGTGCATAAATGTTTTCTGGTTTATTATACTTATTCACATGCTAAAACAATAATGGTTTTGATGATATGGAAAATATGGCTATGGCACGTTTCACGGTATTTGGGCTTGAGACCCGTCTGATGAAACTTAATGATTGGTTCGGATTTTATCTATGTATATATATGCTTTGCATGTGGATATCAATAAAATGTATTTGGTACTGCACTGTATAGATCCATTCATATTATATTGTCTCCTCCGGCGAGGTACCCCGGAGAGGTCACGGACGTCTAGTACGTCCAGTGTCTATGACGCTAAGCATCAGGTGATGCTGTACCCGAACGGGATTCGGGGATTTAACTCGGAAATTGAGACCCGAGTGGCACGCGTAGCCTTATTATTGTGACCTTATTAGGCGTCAAGAACGTCAAACATCAGGTGATGTCGGGATTGGAGTGTATTGTGCAGTAACTAAAATTATACTTATGGTTTTATTATATGCCTTATGGTTCATATTATATGATTGATGGTTTTAATTACGGATGCATGCATGTTTGGAAAACGGAGGGGTAAAGTATATGTTTTACTTATCAAATGATTTTATAAACTTGAGTCTCGGCCCACTCACCCTTATTGTTTTTGGTAACCCCTCCAGGTCGTGATACTGAGGTAGAGGAGGAAACTGAGGCTGAGGCATAGATCTACTTCTGCGTACCTAAACCCCTGTTGGGTGGTTTGCCCGCAGGTTTTATTTTAGAGTCGTGCTCGCAACTTGTAATTTTGGATTTCATCCCTTGTCTGACATCTGTTTAATTCGGATTTGATGTATGACTTTAATTTGGTTATTTATGCATTTGATATTTTGAGGTTAAAATTGGTATGAATTATTGGGTGTCAGACGGGAGCAGGGCACGTCCCCTTGTGGTCCCTGTGGGATCGGGGCGGGTCCTGTCAGCATAACTGAAATTTGGTTAAAATAGGGGGAATAGTTGACTTTTCGTACGATTGGGTTTTGACACGTTGACCTAGGACTGTTAGATAGATCTTGTCGTCCTGAGTTCGATGACAGGCGGCACGTATTCATCGGACTTACGATGTGTGAGATACGGGTCTAAAACGGTAAGGGTAAAATCGTAATTTTGGTTTAAAAGGAAGGGCATTTTGGTCTTTTGTACTTTGGGCCTGGTGCAGCAGAGAGGGACAGATGGAGGGCTGAGATTGAGCCACATGGGAGAAGGAATTGTGGGATGAGGACACGTGAAGGAGAGCTAGAGGTTTCTAGCATACACAATCCAATTATTTGGGGTAATCGTGTACCCGTGTGTCTATTTTTGTTCGAAGAACAGAAAACAAAGGGAGGAATTGAGAGGTGATCGTGAGGGTTGGTGAGTTTTGTGAGTGTGTGAGAGTGACCTGAGAGTGAGAGGGAGTTAGTGAGGAGGTTTGGAGGTCCAGTGGCTGTGTGTGTGTGAGAGGGGAGCCACGGGAAACCAGGGGGAAAACAGGGAGGAAGTGAGTGTTTGTGGTGGTGGTGTGGCCGTGTACGGTGCAATTGGACTCGTGGTGGTGTCGTGAGGGGTGAGAGGAGTCGACCAGCCCCAGCGGAGCCTGCGACGGCGACCGGAGGATAGGTAATTCCTCATCCCCATTTATTTGTTCTGTTTTGTCGTCTAGATTCAGACGCTAAGTTGAGCTTTAGGGGTTGAATCGAGGAGTACCGTGAGGTCTAGGGGATTCAGTGGAGTCCTAGGAGTCTTCTGGTTGTACAGCCGTGACGGGGAGTGCACGGTGGAGGCTGGAACGACGGAGAGTACCCGCCGTTCTCTGTTTTTCCGTTTTGCTTCAAACGTTGAGTCGTGGATTTGGGGGGTGAGTCGACGGTTTTGGTGAGTTGGGTGAGGTTTAGGATGGTCCTAGGATTGGTTTAAGCTAGCTACCGTGACGGGGGAAGACCTGGGTGGCCAGAGAAGGAAACAAGGGACAGTTTGGGTTTCTGTTCGAACTTGAGTAGACAGATTTTAAGCCGTGTCGAGATGTCTGAGTAAGGGGAATGGGTAGCCTCGGTCTGGACGAAGCAATTGGTGCAGAGAGGAGTCAATTTGGTGGACGGAAGGCGGAGAACCGTCCTCGCCGGTTCGATCTGTAGGAACTGTGTCGAATCGGGTCGACTCGAGGAAGACGAAGGCACTGTAGCTGGCGCGTGAGGGCCACGCACAACCACTTTGGGCGGCGCGTGAGGGCGCGTGCGGCTGCGGCTGGGAAATCGGTCAACTAGGTTTTTGGTCTAGGTGTTGTGACAAGTCCGTTGGAATTGGTTTCGGGTTGATCGGACGTCGATTCGATGTTATCCCGCGAGGGTGAAGGTTTAGGGTTTCGGTTCGTTACGATTAGGACCCGGGGATTTTTGGGGAAAATTCGGCGAACCTTCCTAGATGTATTAGTAACGTACTTCGGTGGTTGTTGACAGGATCGGGATTTCCCGAGGAAGCTGAGGAACGTACGAGGCGTCGAGGCAGCGTCTGAGGTATAGAAGTCACGAGAGGGATCCCGGAGTGGTTTAAATTTTCCGTGTGCGTGTATCTAGTTTCTTGGGTTTTCTTTCTTTTGTACTGTGGTACTATGCTCTGTAAAACTTAAATTTCGGGATGTATTGTATGGTTCTCCTGCGTCTGACTGAGTGCTTTGGTGGTTTCGAGTGAGTTTACTTTAGTGTTGTGTTGGGGAGTCAGACGGGAGCAGGATTTACCTCGGGTTTCGGGGTGAAACCGGGGTGGGTCCTGACACCGGGTACGTCACTCGCGTCCTGAACGTCCTGTACGTTTCTCGACCTCCTCGGGGATTCTCGATCCTGTCAACAGTCACCAAAACACGTCACTAACACGTTAACGAAGGTTCTCCTAATTCCCCACAAAATTCCCCGGGTTCTAAACGTAACGAACCGAGACCCTAAATCTTCGACCTCGCGGAACTAACCCGAAACCTATCCCAAAAGATCCGTTATAACATTTAGACCAAAAACCTAGTTGACAGTTTCCCCAGAAACCGCCGCACGCGCCTCCACGAGCCGCCCAAAGTGGCTGCGTGTGGGTCTCACGCGCCTGCATAGTCACTGTTCATCTTCAACCTTCAAACCCGTGTACTATTCCAAACCGGCGTGGCCGGTTCTCCGCCGTCCGTCCACCATTTCTGCTCCTCTTTTCACCAGTCTCTTCGTCCTCTACCCAGTAATCTATTCCCTTCATCCAAACACTCCAACACGGCCTCTAAACCAACGTCCCTAACTCGAACCGTAACCTCCCAAAACTCTGTTCTTCCTCCCGGCCACCCGTGTACTCCCCCGTCACGGTGTCGACCTTAAACGACTCCTAGGAACCTACTGAACTCACCAGACCTCACCAAACACCTCGACTCAGCCCCTACCATCACGACTATCGATTTGAACTTCACGGGAAAAACAGAGCAAACAAGGGAATTAGAGAAATTACCTGTGCTGAGGCCGCCGCCTTGAGCTCCACCGTGGCTAAGCGACCCCTCTAATCCTCCTCCGTCCTCTGGACACCACCACCAGCCTTGATTGACCGATTACACATCAACATCACCACCAAACTCCCTCGACACTTCTCTGTGTTTTCCCGAAACCTCACCTCCCTCACACACACAACCACCCAACTCTCAGCCCAGTCCTTGTACTCCCAGCCTCCTCTGAACACACTCTCACACGCACGAACTCACACACTCACCCAGAACCCGATCAATTTCCCTCAACCTTACTCTCTGTTTTTCTCTCTTCGAACACGGCTGCACACACACCGCACAGGTTTAAAACACACACATCGTGCACTTGTGTAGAAGCCACTACACACACTGCACGTGTCACCATCCCAAGGGCCCTCTCAAAATATCCTAATCAGCCCTGTACACTTGTCCTCATCCACTTGCACAAATCCCAATGAACCAAAAGACCAAAATGCCCCTACTTGTGAGTTAAAATTACCGTTTTACCCTTCACCATTCTAGATCCATATCTCGCCCGTCCAATATTCGATGAAGGCATGCCGCCTGTCGTTGAATTGAGGACGACGAGATCTACCTAACGGTCCTCGGTCTACGTGGAAATGACAAGTCTAGCAAAAAGTCAACGTTTTCCCCCTATTTTACCAAATTACGAAAGTGCCCTCAACCTTCCGAACATCATAACTTCCTCCTCGGATGTCGGAATCGGGCGTGCCACCTATCTACAGACTCGTGACGTCCTGAACTACATCACGGTCATCAGCCAATACCCAATTGACCGCCCGAACTCAAAGTCAACATTTTGCCCAAATAAGGGGCAAAATCGTCATTCTACGCTCACGGACCAAACATAACCAACTAAGCACCGATTAAGCTCACTACTCCCACCTTAAACACTCTGCTAATCCAGGCTCCCGGGACGGATCATCACAACTAAGCCCAAAACCATAATTAAAATGACCGTACGGGCCACTGCCCAAATCCATGAGGGACTCAGCCCAAACCATAAATAAACCAAGTACACGAGCCACCGCTCAAAACTTGTGTAACCACACATCACATATCATATATCATATTTATATCATATACACATATAATTCACACAACCAATCCTGTCACGGTTTCCAAAGCTACGCGCGTGCTACCCGGGGTCTCAAACCCAAGTCTTCTCAAAGTCAAAGTCAATGTCCATAGACCACCGACCCTACCTTACGTTATAGTAACCAGCCTTCCTGAGAGTAAGGAACCCAACGGGGGCAACTCCCACTCAGTCAGTGCTCCGTGACTACTCCGGGGTCCACCCAGGCCAACGACCCTCCCCGGAGGAGATAATAGAACAAGTAAAGGAAGGTATATGAACATATATATACATAACATAAACATTCATGCCCGGTTCCCCTGAACCGTCATGATCCATAACATCCATTATATTCATATACATATAGACAACATCCTCCATGACCGATTCCCATAAACCGTCATGTACCATAATGACCTGACAAAGGTTCATGCCGGTTCCCATAAACCGTCATGAACCACAATGACCTTTCCAGAGTTCATGTCGGTTCCCATAAACCGTCATGAACTTGGAAATCCATCTAGGGTCCCTGACCCGAAATCATCAGTGTAAAACAACTGGGTCTCGTGCCCGAACATATGACATCAGATGGGCACCGTGCTCGATATCTAAGGGTCAGTCACGACTCCGATCATAGTGATGCGTGCAACCATCCATCCAGGACCGCCCTCAATCCTGGTATGTCGCCGTGAACGTATCAACTGACGCGACCACCACAAGATCATGGTGCACTCATCACCGATCGATATCCTGAACCGTCAGCACTCTGAAGTCGAGCCTCCCTAGGCTGCCCGACCACGAATCGTGCATCGTGACCTCTCCGGAAGGAACACATCCCAATCCGGAGGTGAGGGTCGTATCGTCGATCGCCGTGCACATAACACCCGTCGCGACCACAATTTAGACCTGTAGGTCGTAACTAGAGTCATATGCCCGAGACCAAACCAAATGGGTCTCATACTCGAGTTTATCCTTTTGGAAATCCAAAACCATTTCATTTAGACCAATAAAGACATACAAACCCGTATAGGCACCGTATAGGGCCGAAACTTCGAAATACGTGCCTATACGTAACCACACATCCAAATGCACTCATGGCATCACAAAAAAGTATTTAAAACATATAATAAACATTTATGCATGCACCAATTTATAAAACAAGGTCCACTCACAGACCGTCCGAGCTGCCGCCTCAATTTGCGTGCCATACGGCTCTCCCGAGCCAATCCGACCTCTCTGGTCATCCTGACCTGTCCAAATCATATCCAAAGGTTATTACTAACCTATACAAGTCCATATTAAGAACTATAAACTTTGTCGAAAAAGTCAACGTGTCCCGTACGAGTTTTCCGAGGTGAAAAACCTCAATTTGACCAACCTAACGATCTCCGATCGACCCGAAACCACCGCCATTGGATCCGGATCATCGAAACCTTTGAAATGACACTGGGCCCACTCAAAACATTGATCACACGCGCTGGTCAACACTGACATCATGTGACGTCAGCATGTCGTCATCACTGACAGCCTCTAACAGTGACACGTGTCACGTTCCCATTGGCCCTCTGTCTGACATGTCAGCGGACATTGTCAGACCTGATAATGCTGACATCATCCCTGACATGATGAATGACGTCATCAGTCATCGTCTACCTCAGATCGGGTCGGCAACCGGGTTGCCGTGACCCACGGGTTGACCTGGTCGGTTCTCCGCCGTCCGGCCACCAAAACTCCTCCCGTTTGTCCCATTTTAATCCTCTCATCCTAACCTAAAGTTATATGATCTTAAAATGGAAGAAAAACATAAAAAACCATACCTTCAAGCTTGGCTATGGCGGGTGAGTTTTCCTCCGCCGTCCACGGTCGTTCCCGGCCGTCTAACGCCTCGAAATCAATCCTATTAAGTTCCTATGGTCCCTAAAAACACAACCAACCCATTAGTTTCGATCCAAGACCAATAAAACCCAAGTTTCGAATTTCAAACCCAAAACCTACCTTTTCGGGTTTCCTCCCGCCGTGAGCCGCCGTGGCTCTGGCCGTCTCCATCCAATCCTTCCTCGCCTCACTCACACTATCCCTCTGGTCTCAGTCGCAGGTGATGAAGGGATGTGTGTTGTGTGTTTGAAGAAAAATGGAGAATATGGGTTATGGGGTTTTCGGGTTGTGAGGAAGAACAAAGAAGATGAGGATAGCTGAGGTGAGGGAGATAGAATTGATGGTGAGGATTGAGTGATTAATTAGAAATAGATGGATAGGATTGTGTGATAAAAAGGTTAATTATAAAATAATAATTATATTAATATTTAATTAAGTAGATCCACAATTTAGGGGATTGTCCAATGGGATGAGTGACACTTGTCACTCATCCATGGGACCCACTCAAAATATCTGGCCAATCAGAATTTGTCAAATCATCACCGTCTCGAAGTACGTGCATAGTGAAACCGAACTTCCGTGACCTATAACTTCCCCGTTCGAAATTCGATTTCAGCATGCCGCCTGTCTATGGATTCGTAACGTCCCGATCTACGTAACGGTCCTCGGGCCTCGGCCATCGGACATCCCGGTCAAAAAGTCAACATTTGACCCCTTTTAACTAAAATTACCAAAATGCCCCTAAACTTCCGAACGTCATAACTTCTTCCACGAACGTCAAAATTGAGCGTGCCACCTGTCTACGAACTCGTGACGTCACGAACTACGTCACGGTCATCGGTCAAAATCCATTTGACCGCCCGATCGAAAAGTCAACGTTTTACCACGACTAGGGGAAAAACGGTCATTTTGCATCGTTCGTCCGATTTCGCCCAACTAATCACCGATTAACCTCACTAATCGTGATTAGTCACTAATCTAATCCTGGAATTTGGAACGGGTCGTTACAACCTTCCCTCCTTAATTAATTTCATCCTCGAAATTCCAACCGACCTAAGTCCAACCGTTCTTCCCTCCTTAATTTAGTTTCATTCTCGAAACTCCAATTATCCTGATTCCACATCCACCCAGTGGAAAGTAGAATCTACCTCACAACACGTGTACACTCGTACACCAACTACCCAGAATAATACTTGTCCGCAACCAGGCGTACCACTAACACTCTCGCTTCGTCGACTACCCTCGACCACGTCGAATGACAGTAGTCATACGTTCCGAATTGACACCACTTGTCAAATCTACCCTTTCGCTGACATAAACAACTAGACGGTTCCCTTCTCAACCACTAATCTATCCTGACGTCTGCTCCCACTGGGAGTCATCAGACCTGACTAACCGATCCACGCTGACACCTTCGACAAACTGTCACCACTTGACAGTCGTCAGTCGAAAACTGACACTATACCACTTGTGGTTACACTAACCACCAACTTACTCAACCTGAGTGAACACTAACCAACAAAGCATTTCACTCAATCTGTGGGTAGCTAGACCCATCGGAATACCATGACCCACTGCATAGTATCCAATGTCTAGTCCACGACCTCAACTAATCTGATGGTATCGGAACTAAGCCGACTACCAAAACACTCACCAATGTACCCCTGGTATAATCTATATACCGTCACTAGGCACCACAAGTCTGCCCGGTATCGTACCTCAAACTAAGTACAAGGTACGTACATCTACCCATCAACCAGCTTACCACAACAACAACGACGACCTAGGTTGTAGGCAATCACGTTTCTATAATGGAGTTTATATGTCCAATCCAGTATTAGACAAATCGAAACTCCGACCCATTATCCATTTCCAAATCCGAATCCGAATCCGCAATTTCGTAAGAAATCCAGAATCCAAACCCAGAAATCATATCCATAATCACGTCCAAATCCGAATCTGAAATCATCATTCTGTAAGCTAGCATTTGGAATAACCATTCCAAACCCAAATCCATAAAAGGAATCCACTGTCAAGCTCCAGAATCAAATCCTGAATCGTCACCCAGAATCCGATTCCAAAACCCAAATCCAGGAATCCTCTTTCAAGTTCCAAAATCAAATCCTGAATCGTCATCCAGAAATCTAATTCCAAAACCCGAAATTTCATTCTCGTCTACCGAGACGCATTATATCGGAACCTATTGGATACCTGTTCAACCGATTACCACAATACAATCGATTGACTTCATGGGGAAGCCAATCCCAATATCAACACGTCTCTAAGGCTGACCAAATCCGCCCTCGTCGGAAAACTACTCACCTGAGTAATATACCATACGGGATTCACTTCGAAAAGAAGTTCAGTCCCAACATCCTCAATTCAAACATCCAGGTAAGAGCGATAGACTCTCCACCTATCTGGATCATCAAGATCACGATCCAGATCCATCACTACGTCAACCGACCATAGACGTCAAGATCATCGATCGTCATGACGTCCAAAGTCCTCAACCTATATCCCACATCTAAATAGATCAGTCAACGACGAGACACGTCGAGACTGTGGGTACTTCCCAATTACCTCGTATCGATCCTTATCATTCCACCGAGGAAAAACCAAGGATGATCGAATACAATGACATCAAAATCCATCCTACGTGAATGCAAACGACACTCGCTGCACTCACCACGTCATGTAACCTGATATCGTCTGCCACCAAGTAGAAAATGAGAATTCTCAGTCACCAAACTTCGATATACTCAACCCCTCCTGATGACCCAAGACAAATCCTGGGTCCACCAACCAATACACGACCAATGTACTGGTGACACAACCATCATCTACATCATCTTCCATCATCAACCATGATAGAACCTGAGAAGTCACCCAAAATGACTTCGACATACCCAATACCAATGCGGAAAATCCGCATTCCACTCGTCACCTCAATCGCAACCTCTCGCGATTCCGAAGTTCCAACAAGATTGGAAACAGCATACCCGGACATCCCTCACGTATCCATTAACCAATTTAACTCTATCTGAGATCCACTCTGGGACCACAGATACCGAACATGTGCCCATTACGATGGATGTAACACAACGTCAACACAATCACCAGTACCAGCACCCGCGCTAGTACCAGTATCATCACATGTCAGCATCAGCACATAAGCATCAACAATAACACTAGCACACCATGTGCAAAACTGACAACCCTGGATCTCCGCTCATACCGAGCGACGACCCCATACCTCTGCTCGTATGGGAGAAACTCTGCCTCCCTCGTACCCAACACCTCTGGGTACAGTCACTCTGACAACTCATACGAGAAAAGGAAACGTCCCCGTCGCATTCTGCGATCGCACTCAGCCGTAACCGAGTCGAATCCAGAATCGCTGCTCTTACACATGCGTTACTCACGTACCTCGTATCATCGTCACGACTCACAATCCCATCGTCACAATCGTCACGACAACCTGAGTCTACTCGACCTGATAAAACTTGACTACGTCTATCGATAGTAGCGTCTACCACAACCTCGTGCAGACCTAACTACCAGACATCTAGATATCCAGACTCCACATCCAACGGAATCAACCGCCTGTAGCAACTACTCGGTATCCCCGCTCCGGGATTCCATCGACAAGTACCAACCCTGGTAACTAGTCCAAAAATCTCTAACCTGTCGTAACTCGACTAAACTAATGTCGTCTACCAGGTCATCCACGACCTTAGTTGCACCAAACCACAACTGAGTAGCACGATAACCAAGTAGGTCTAACCAATAAGTACAACCTCGACTGCAGAGTACAGTCCCATCACTAAAGCTGACATGACTAGACCGACTAACGAACCCAAATCCGAATAGTCGTCAAAATCACACCACTCGCCAACTCACCTTTCCGAACCATACACCTAAGGTAGGGTTCCACGATCACACCTAGAGTTCCACTGAACCCAACTGCATAAGGCAGTATAATCCATAATCTGACCGACCCCGCGGTCCCGACATCGTAAGGACGTCAATCCAACTAGGATTCCACAAATCCGGCTGCTCACAGCAGTAAATCCATCTAACTCAACCAAATCCGATCATCGGATGGTCACAACATCCAACCAGTCGTCGGAACCGATCCTACGACATCGTGAAAGATGATCCCAACTAACCGTCTCACGATCACAATCTAACGTACGAATACGTTCATCCTTCCATAGGGTCCCACACTATCAACCCTGACAGAACTATGGCAACCCCGGCAACTAGTACCGAACCAAGACGATCCAATCCTACTAACTATCGTATCGGCACCCCAACTATCAGGTTGATCACTAACTGTAGCCCATTGAGATATCACATCCTCGACCTACGTACTACTCCAAGAGCTCCACGGTTGCTCGAATAGAGACAACCCCGTTCTGATACCACGTTGACAATATCAGAGCGTCTTGGGTATCCCATAAGCCAACCTGCTCTGATACCACGTTGACAGGACCCATCCCAATCCCCCCCGGGATTAACGCGGGTTGACCCTGCTCCCGTCTGACACGAAGTGTCAGATAAGGGATACTTCCGTCCTTTGCCCTCCCATGCTATCAGAGTACGCCAGGATCCGGATGAGGCATGTGATATCTCGGTCTCTGCTATATTCCACATCCGATGTCAACCTGAAGGGCAGTCAAAAAAACATGCATGCATTCGAAAACCATTTAACCGAAAGAACCATATGAGGGAACTAAGCCCAAAACCATCATGAAAACGACCGTACGGGCCACTGCCCAAATCCATAAGGGACTCAGCCAAAACCAGAAATAAACCAAGTACACGAGCCACCGCTCAAAACCTGTGTAACCACACATCACATATCATATATCATATTTATATCATATACACATATAATTCACACAACCAATCCTGTCACGGTTTCCAAAGCTACGCGCGTGCTACCCGGGGTCTCAAACCCAAGTCTTCTCAAAGTCAAAGTCAATGTCCGTAGACCACCGACCCTACCCGAGGTTATAGTAACCAGCCTTCCTGAGAGTAAGGAACCCAACGGGGGCAACTCCCACTCAGTCAGTGCTCGGTGACTACTCCGGGGTCCACCCAGGCCAACGACCCTCCCCGGAGGAGATAATAGAACAAGTAAAGGAAGGTATATGAACATATATATACATAACATAAACATTCATGCCCGGTTCCCCTGAACCGTCATGATCCATAACATCCATTATATTCATATACATATAGACAACATCCTCCATGACCGATTCCCATAAACCGTCATGTACCATAATGACCTGACAAAGGTTCATGCCGGTTCCCATAAACCGTCATGAACCACAATGACCTTTCCAGAGTTCATGTCGGTTCCCATAAACCGTCATGAACTTGGAAATCCATCTAGGGTCCCTGACCCGAAATCATCAGTGTAAAACAACTGGGTCTCGTGCCCGAACATATGACATCAGATGGGCACCGTGCTCGATATCTAAGGGTCAGTCACGACTCCGAGCATAGTGATGCGTGCAACCATCCATCCAGGACCGCCCTCAATCCTGGTATGTCGTCGTGAACGTATCAACTGACGCGACCACCACAAGATCATGGTGCACTCATCACCGATCGATATCCTGAACCGTCAGCACTCTGAAGTCGAGCCTCCCTAGGCTGCCCGACCACGAATCGTGCATCGTGACCTCTCCGGAAGGAACACATCCCAATCCGGAGGCGAGGGTCGTATCGTCGATCGTCGTGCACATAACACCCGTCGCGACCACAATTTAGACCTGTAGGTCGTAACTAGAGTCATATGCCCGAGACCAAACCAAATGGGTCTCATATTTATCCTTTTGGAAATCCAAAACCATTTCATTTAGACCAATAAAGACATACAAACCCGTATAGGCACCGTATAGGGCCGAAACTTCGAAATACGTGCCTATACGTAACCACACATCCAAATGCACTCATGGCATCACAAAAAAGTATTTAAAACATATAATAAACATTTATGCATGCACCAATTTATAAAACAAGGTCCACTCACAGACCGTCCGAGTTGCCGCCTCAATTTGCGTGCCATACGGCTCTCCCGAGCCAATCTGACCTCTCTAGGTCATCCTGACCTGTCCAAATCATATCCAAAGGTTATTACTAACCTATACAAGTCCATATTAAGAACTATAAACTTTCCCAGAAAAGTCAACGTGTCCCGTACGAGTTTTCCGAGGTGAAAAACCTCAATTTGACCAACCTATCGATCTTCGATCGATCCGAAACCACCGCCATTGGATCCGGATCGTCCAAACCTTTAAAATGACACTGGGCCCACTCAAAACACTGATCACACGCGCCACCACACGCTGGTCAACGCGTTGAAAAGTCAACGCTGACGTCATGCTGACGTCAGTATGACGTCATCACTGACAGCCTCTGATAGTGACACGTGTCACGTTCGCATTAGCCCTCTGTCTGACATGTCAGCTGACATTGTCAGTCCTTACAGTGCTGACGCCATCCCTAACATGATGACGTCATCAGGATGACGTCATCAGTCATCATCTACCTCAGATCGGGTCTGCAACCGGGTTGCCGTGACCCGCGAGTTGACCCGGTCGGTTCTCCGCCGTCCGGCCACCAAAACTCCTCCCGTTTGTCCCATTTTAATCCTCTCATCCTAACCTAAAGTTCTATGATCTTAAAATGGAAGAAAAACATAAAAAACCATACCTTCAAGCTTGGCTATGGCGGGTGAGTTTTCCTCCGCCGTCCACGATCGTTCCCGGCTGTCTAACGCCTCGAAATCAATCCTATTAAGTTCCTATGGTCCCTAGAAACACAACCAACCCATTAGTTTCGATCCAAGACCAATAAAACCCAAGTTTCGAATTTCAAACCCAAAACCTACCTTTTCGGGTTTCCTCCCGCCGTGAGCCGCCGTGGCTCTGGCCGTCTCCGTCCAATCCTTCCTCGCCTCACTTACACTATCCATCTGGTCTCAGTCGCAGGTGATGAAGGGATGTGTGTTGTGTGTTTGAAGAAAAATGGAGAATATGGGTTATGGGGTTTTCGGGTTGTGAGGAAGAACAAAGAAGATGAGGATAGCTGATGTGAGGGAGATAGAATTGATGATGAGGATTGAGTGATTAATTAGAAATAGATGGATAAGATTGTGTGATAAAAAGGTTAATTATAAAATAATAATTATATTAATATTTAATTAAGTAGATCCACAATTTAGGGGATTGTCCAATGGGATGAGTAACACTTGTCACTCATCCATGGGACCCACTCAAAATATATGGTCAATCAGAATTTGTCAAATCATCACCGTCTCGAAGTACGTGCATAGTGAAACCGAACTTCCGTGACCTATAACTTCCCCGTTCGAAATCCGATTTCAGCATGCCGCCTGTCTATGGATTCGTATCGTCCCGATCTACGTAACGGTCCTCGGGCCTCGGCCATCGGACATCCCGGTCAAAAAGTCAACATTTGACCCCTTTTAACTAAAATTACCAAAATGCCCCTAAACTTCCGAGCGTCATAACTTCTTCCACGAACGTCAAAATTGAACGTGCCACCTGTCTATGAACTCGTGACGTCACGAACTACGTCTCGGTCATCGGTCAAAGTCCATTTGACTGTCCAATCAAAAAGTCAACGGTTTGCCACGACTAGGGGCAAAACGGTCATTTTACATCGTTCGTCCGATTTCGCCCAACTAATCACCGATTAACCTCACTAATCGTGATTAGTCACTAATCTAATCCTGGAATTTGAGACGGGTCGTTACATGCGCCCTACTAAGCGTGAGGTCTTGGGGTCAAAACCCAGCGGGTGTGGCGTTGGTCACCCGATCTGGGACAATATCGTGTTAGGTAGAGTGGGCCGCTGCGCAACTCTGATCTAAACGACGCCTTTTGGGAGCTCAGTGGCTTTTGGTTCGGTTGGAACTCCAAAGTTAAGCGAGTTGTGGCTAGTGCAATTCCATGATAGGTGACCCCCTGGAAAGTTGCACCGTGAGCTCCCAAAAACAAAACCGTGAGGGTAAGGGCAAGAAGGACCAAAGCATACAATATCATGCTAGATGACTCAGGTCCTGACCGAGGAGGGTCGGGTCCTGACAACTAACCTCTGATATCCTCATTTATCTTCTAGAATTTGATCAGAGCATTCATCCAAACAGTTATTCTATTCAATAGGAGTTCCAACTGGTTGACACCCAAGCATTCCAATTTCCTTCAGTAAATCTAGTGAGATAAGAAAATACCACATCTGAAGTGGGTAACTTCAATACCCAAAAAATAATTGAGGCCGCCCATATCTATCATATCAAATTCAGAGTATGAATACTCTTTTAATTTTTCCATCTCTTCAGAGTCATTTTCAGTTACCACCATATCATTAACATAAATAATACAACGCCTTTAGAAACAAGTGATATTACCTTAGTAGGAATAAGTGATATTAGCATTGCTCTATTCATTTCCATACCTTTTCAAAGCAAGTCGGAATCTTCCAAACCAAGCATGTGAGGATTGCTTCAGACCATACAACGCCTTATGCAGTTTACAAACAACACTAAAATTATTTGGAGCTATATATCCTATCGGCAGTAACATATAGACTTCTTCCTATAAATATCCGTACAAGAAGGCATTTTTTTACATCATAATGCTACAAAGGCCAATCAAAATTTGCAGCTAAGGGTAACAAGACTTGAATAATATTGATTTTTTCCATGGGTGCAAAGGTCTCCTAATAATCAATTCCATAGGTTTGAGTAACATCTCTAACAACAAGTCGAGTTTTGTACCTATCAATCATAGGGCTGACAATAGATCATGTCGTGTCGGGTTCGTATTGTGCCATGAACTTTGTTTGATCCAAATATGCCCAACTCGAAACCAACCCTTTTAATAATCGTGTTAAGAATGTCCGACCCAAACTTGACCTGTTAATGACCCAGGTCATCCGTGTAACCCATTTAATAAACATGTCGTACTCAAAATCCAATTAAGCTAAGACTCGTTTGACCCGTTTGGCATGCTTAACTTATTTAAAATATAAGATTTAATAGGTATTTATGAAGGTAAATGGGTAGATATATGGGTTAGTAATGACACATTTATTAAATGGGTCAATATATAAATCAATATATGGGTTAACAAATTAGCCTGAAATCTACCCATTTATTAAATGAGTTAATAGGTCATTATATAGGTTAACAGGTTGACCCAAAACTCACCCATTTATTAAATATGTCATAACGGATTGAATCAAAAATGACCCAAAATTTTAATCGTGCAAGTTAAGAGTCGTGTATCAAGTAGTGTAAAAAATCGCCACCCTTAATCACTCAAGCCATTTGGCTTATGCTTGCTTGTATACACCAATCTGGATCCAATATGCTTTTTTCCTCTATAAAGCCACTAAGTCCCATGTTCGATTCTTTTCAAGTGTTGTCATCTCCTTAGTCATTGCACAAGTCCATTTTAGAACAGATAATGACTTTTGTACCTTAATAGGAATATGCAATGCAGACATATGACTAACAAATTCCTGGCAAGTTTCGGACAATCGATGAGTGGATACATAAGAACAAAGTACTGCACAATTCTCTTTTGTCATGTATGCATGTATTTAACATAACTTAGTGGTTAAATTTATTTTTTGTTTAAATGCAAATCAAACAGACAATGACATTTTTCGTCGTTGCCAAAACCATAGTCGCTACATGGCAGCGTCTCACTTGCCTCTATGCGGGCAAATCCCGTGGCCATGTGCTTGATCTTAAGGAGAGACTTACCCTCCTTCACCGTGGTGAACACCCAGTCTCAAACTATCTGTAGGAAGTTCGTCTTCTCTTAGACAAATTTGCTGCCATTGCTACGCCTTATCATACAATGACCTGCTTCTCCACATCCTCAACGCGTGGGTCACCAGTTTGAGGACATTGCTGCTGCTTTCCGACCTAGGGACACCTCGGTGTCCTTTGAAAACCCGCACGATATACTGGGTCAACATGAAGAAACTTTCAAACAAGAAGCCCCGCCAACCCCCAGCCATGTCATCACAACCAATGTGTCCTAGGCTCAACGTGGATGCACCCCAAATGCTCTTATCAAAACTCCTCCAGCAACCACTACGCCTTCACCAACCATGACATCACCAGTCCTTCTAGACAATGGTTCTTTTCCTACACCAACTAGTCCTCCAATCACTGCCCTAACAACCCTGGCACTGTCTACCGAGGCTTCTGCCAGTGGTGTGGCACCCAAGGCCACAACGCCAACTGTTGCCCCCATCTTTCCACTGCCTCAGCTCCTTCCCCCATATCCAACCCTACCACCTAATTTATCTTCCACAGTTGGCTTCTAGACTCTAGTGCATTGCACCATGTCGCCTGTAAGACCCGTGTCTTGGGAAGAATAGTGAACAATCCTGCATCGATCGCGGAGGGAAATATGAAGTATCTTATATATGTAGACATGTATCTATCTAGCGCGAGGCCTTTTGGAAGCTCACTGGCTTGGGTTTGGTTGGAACTCCAAAGTTAAGCGAGTTGAGGCTGGTGCAATCACATGATGGGTGACCTACTGAGAAGTTGCATGTGAGTTCCCATAAACAAAACCGTGAGGGCTGGGCCCAAAGCGGACAATATCATGCTAGATGGGTCGGGTTGTGACAGAATGGTATTAGAGCTGGACCCCGACCGAAAGTGTGCCAGCGAGGACACTGGGCCCCAAGGGGGGTGGATTGTAAGACCTGTGCCTTTGGGAAGAACGGTGAACAATCCCACATCACTCGGGGAGGGAAGAGTGAAGTGTTTTATATATGTGGACACGTATCTATCTAGTGCGAGGCCTTTTAGGAACTAACTGGCTTAGGTTTGGTTGGAACTCCAATGTTAAGCGAGTTGAGGCTGGTGCAATCCCAAGCTGGGTGACTTATTGAGAAGTTGCATGTGATTTCCCAAAAACAAAACCGTGAGGGCTGGGCCCAAAGCGGACAATATCATGCTAGGCGGGTCGGGTTGTGACATCACCACCACCCCTCATCAACTCTTGGATGCCAGCCAATACAATGTCCCAAACGAGATCATCATAGGTAACGGTAAGGGCCTTGGTATCTCCCACACATGTTTAATATTCTTACATTCCCCCACCCCTCACTCTTATGAATGTTCTATGTATTCTCTCAATGTCCAAGAACCTGATTTCAATTTCTAAATTTAATCAACAAAATAATACATCTAATAAAATATTTCCCACCTTTTTCCATGTGAAAAATCTCAGCGCGGGAACGGTTCTCCTTCAAGGCCCGAGTAAGAACGATGTCTACGAGTGATCCTCTACTTTCCTTCAATGGCCTCAAGCTATGATGGGTGTGGTGGTCTCCCCTAATCTTTGGCACTGTTATCTAGGGCATCCCAGCCATAAAGTCCTCCAAACTGTTCTCAGTCACTCTTCCATTAATGTTTCCCTTAAGAACTTAGAATCTATTTGTAATTCCTGCCTATAGAATAAAAGTAAATGACTTCTCTTTGGTGTCTCATCCCTTACAACCTCTCGCCTTCTTAAATTAGTTTACAGTGACGTCTGGGCACCTGCCCCTTATACCTTCATGGAAAATTTCTCATATTATGTCATTTTTGTGGACCACTTTACTAAATATACCTGGTTGTATCCCTTAAGAAAAAAAATCTGACGTTTTCTCCACTTTTGTGGATGTCAAAACACTGGTTGAAAAATACTTCCAACAACCTATTTTGTCCCTATACATTTATGGAGGAGGTGAGTTCATTAAACTCAAATTGTTTCTTCCCACCCACGACATTAACAACCTCATCACCCCTCAACACAATGGTGGTACTGAAAGACGCCACCGTTGACAGGACCCACCCCTAATCTCTCGGGATTAAGGGCTAAATCCTGCTCCCGTCTAACTTGCGAGTGACAAGAACGCTACACTTACGTCCAACCTCCATGTGACACGTAAGTCGGACAAAGGATTCTCGACAGAACCGCTCAAAATCTCCGGAATTCCCAGAGCTTGCAGACTCTAATGTGGATTACGTAAGTGATGTCTCCGTCTCTCTCGACCAACAGCCCGCACCGCAACAACCTGGAGGGTATCGGAAATATGAAAAGACTGTGAGTGGACAAAAATAAAGTATAATTTATAAAACAGTTCAATAAAACATAAGTACAGTTTTACCTTCCACGCAAAAACCAATGCATGCATATCCAAACATATTACGAAACCATTCATATCAAAACCATCAATGAAAACCATTATCAGAAACTCAAATCAAAATCGTTATTCAAATCCAGGCCTCAGCCTCAAATCACAAAGAAATCTCAAATACGAGAACTCAGTCCCAAAACTCATCAAATCCAGTTCATCCGGGGCACTACCCAAAACCAGTGAAAAACTAGTGAAAAACATTAATCATAAGTTTGCTGGATCTCAAGTGCGCCCGAGTTTTTAAGCTCAAAACCATGCGCAATAACCAGGCCTTCCCGGGATAACAACGAGTCTTTAAACTCAAAACCAGATCCAGCGGGTTTTCTTTTCTTTTTCCGGGTCTTTAAACCCAAAACCATTTTTCAGTCAACCGTGAAAACGATAAAAAATCCTTTTCCGAATTCGCAACAATGATTCCGTAAGCCGGCATCCTGAACCATTGTCCCGAACCCAAATCCAGATTCCCTTTCCCAAATCTCGAAAACCAAATCCGAAATCTCATTTTTGAAAGCTAGTTTCAAAACCGAAACCTCGTTTATCAAAATTTCAGAAATAGGGCTCCAAACCCGGAATCACTTTTCCGAAATCCCTTTCAAATCCTTGAAATCAAATCATCAAAATCATAGTCAAATCGTAACATAATCAAAATCTCGTAAAACGTGAAATTCCGTAAATACCTCGAAAAACGAGTGAAATCGTAAATCATCCAAATCATAAGCAAAATCATAGAATCACGTATGAAAACATATAAAAACATATAGGCATGCATCAAGAGTTAGAAATCAAAGTCCACTCACAGACCATTGCACTGTTATCTCGATACGCGCGTACTTATGCTTTCCCAGCTAATCCGCTGTCCTCGGCTTTCCCGAACCTGTCCAAATGCCATACTAAGGTCACTATCTACTTCACAATGGTCATACTAAAGTCCCATAATTTTTTCGTATTTTTAACTGAGCCCTAAAACCTTCGGACATCCCGAAACATGTCGAGACGATGTCCGATTGACTCAAAACTTGTCCTAAAATGTTCGTTACATCGATCAGAGTAAAAACCGTGTTGAACGTTTCCCCAAAACCTACCCCACGGGGCCCCAAGCGCCACCCAAAGGGGCTGCGCGTGGGAGCCACGCGCCTGCACTGTTCATCGTCCCCTACCTCCAGCCAACCCGGTTTAGACTAGTCCAAACCGGTCCGGTCCAACCGAGCCGACGAGGCCGGTTCTCACTCAAATCCAATTCGTTTTCAAACCTAACTACACCACTAGTTTCGTCCTACTCCTAGCAACAGATTCACATAATAAAAACACGAATTAGAGTCCTGGAACCTTACCTCCCAAACTCGAACTTAAACTCAGAAAAACCAGGTTCTGTTTTCAGCCACCAGTTGTCTCCTCAGGGCACTGGTTCGAATCCTAAGCTCAATTACAACTTCCTAGCACTGTTGGTATCAATAAAACGAGTCAACAACCGTCCAAAAGTAACGACTTTCGATTTGAACCGAAATTGGAAAATAGGGGACCGAAACCTTACCTTCCTTCTGCTCACCGCCGTGAGCTCCGCCGCGAGTCTCAGGGTCCCCAAAAGCACTCGTCTGGTCCTCTGAACACCACCACAACTCAACTTCGATGGGTTTGATCGACTGGGCTCTCAGCCGTGCACGAAGAACCTTTCAGTTTTTACTGTTTTCCCACCATTCCCAGCCTTTTCCGCACTCGACTTTCACCAAGAAACACTCAGTAGACTCTCACACTCCACCACAAAGAACACACTCAACTCACACTCCCTGAAAATGGATCGATAGCTCACGGCTCAGTCTCTTTGTTTCTGTTTTCTCCTTTGAACGATTAACAGCCACATTTAAAACCAAAGTCACCGTGTAACCGTGAGAAGGCTGGAAGCCACTAGACACAAGCCAGGTGTCCCCCATTCTGTGATCCAGGAATCAAAATATCCAATCCTCTTTGCCCAGGTGTCCCTATCTGATTGGGCACAGTTCCCCAGGTGTGAAAAGACCAAAATTCCCCTACAAGTCCAAATTACCATTTTACCCCTCACCTTCCTAGACCTATAACTTAACCGTCCGACGTCTGATGATGGCGTGCCGCCTGTCATTATACTCAGGACTTCGAGACCTATCTAACGGTCCTCGGTTTGCGTGAAAAATACTTTTCATGCAAAAGTCCATAATTTCCCCTTTTTGACTTAATTATGAAAATACCCTCAAACTTCCGAATGTCACAACTTCTTCCTCAATCGTCGGAATCGGACGTGCCACCTGTCTACTGACTCGTGACTTCCCGAACTACATCACGGTCATTGGTCAAAGTCCATTTGACCGTTCGAACTAAAAGTCAACTTTTGGCCCATTCCATGGGCAAAATCGTCATTTTGCACAGTCCGTCCGAACGCATCTAACTAATCACCGATTATCTTCACTAATCCGTCATTAACTACTAATCTAATCCCGACTTCCGGGACGGCTTGTTACAATCTACCCTCCTTAAAAAAATTTCGTCCTCGAAATTCCACGTCTCGTGTCTCTGTAACTAGCGGGGAGAAATCCAACCGAACTTACACTCGAATCTCCTACCAGTCCGACTTATCCTGACCGTTCCCAACTTGCCTGCTCAACTCAAATTTGACCAACACTTCACCAATGGGTCCATGAATCACTAACACAGCCATCATGTGGCTCACCAACCATGTCTCACATCGTCTAAGTGCAACCGGACCCTAACACCTTCTTGTCTATTTAACCCAGAACATTCCTCTCAATGCCAAGGTTCCACCAGCCACTCAGTTCGGAGCATCTAGCTCAAGTCAACACTACAGCCCACAAATCAATCGGTAGCTCATGATCACCCTGATCCAGTCCACACGTTCCATCCTTCAACGTACATCCAACCATCCTATGGGAACTACCCTAATCACCAGTTTAACCACAACATACCCTGGCACTAATCCGATCACCCATACTTCTACCCGAACTGCACGTCCAAATACATCGGCCTGGTTCCAACCATTGTAGTACCAATACGTAACTTCCACGTACTACCAACAAGTACCACATTGTTCACGCAAGGACAACCCTACGAGCTTCAAATAAAATAAAGGTATTTTAGAATACCTCAAACACAGCTTGTAGAGTATATCCTCACGTACTTCCAACTACACACCTTCCGGGAAAGTCTAACTTAAAGTCCTTCTCCATCGCACGAATGATCCTCCTTCTCATTACCAACTCAACCCCTGAGCCAGGAGTGATCCAATCCTGATCTACTCACCCTTAAGTAGATCCTACTCACCGGCT
Organism: Prinsepia uniflora; assembly: GCA_032719365.1. Lineage (NCBI taxonomy): Eukaryota > Viridiplantae > Streptophyta > Magnoliopsida > Rosales > Rosaceae > Prinsepia > Prinsepia uniflora. The sequence goes on from CM064871.1 coordinate 3,509,106, forward strand.
CACCACTTGCCTTCACTTCCTACGATGATCATACCACCTTGTCGAATCAAATCGAGAAAGTCTTCAACACATCTAGGTTGTGGGTTCTCTTCAATAACTTTATATCAATCAATATCCTCATCCTTAACATTCTACCTTAATCCATCTTATCACCATCCCCTGACACTCGCCTCCTACACCAACTCGGGTTCAACACAACATCTTATCGCCCCATCCACAACATCTCCTGATTCCGAGATTCCAACCAGGTTGGAAATATGTCCACCTTTTCCCAACCATGAAACTCAATCTGCAACTCAAATACCATCATTTGGCAAACCGTCCAAACGTCAACTCCACTATCCTTAGGCGATCCTTGACTTCTACGGATCACGACCACGTGTCCGTTCCCAAACCAACTCAATCACTGACCTCGAGCTCCCCAGTTACCACTCTCGAAGTCGCCACTTACTCAGTGTCATCCTCGGCACCGGCCGACATATACCAACATGTCAGGGAAAAGTCTACTAGTACCAACCTCACGAACGATCATCCCCGACCATTCAGTCCTAGCCCGATCCAACACGAAGCCTAGGTCCACCGCGCTTCCGCTGCGCTACTCTGATCAACCAACGGCATCCTAATCGTTCGTCCTAATACATGACCTACCAACGGTTATCAAATCTCTCGGCTCGATTAACGGTCCCAGTACATCAATTCCGAACCTCTACTCCTACCGAGCCGAACCCTTAACCTTCACTCGGGTCGGGTGAGTACCCAACACTGGAGTCGTCCAGAGTCGTCCATCAACCATTCCATACCTCGGTTGCGCCTAGCAGCACCATCTCCAATCCGGCAGTAAGTCGGCCCAAGTCACAACCACCAACTCAGGTGTCTGACACTATGCATTACCTCTGGGTTCCTCTCTAAGGAACTCATAATCTAGCCCTAATCTTCCCACGGGGTTTCTCAACTCATCCCCGTCGTCCGGGTTATCCAACCCCGCAACTGCCACTCCAGGCATCCGTCTACTCGTAGCTATACAAGTCCATGTTTGAACATTCTAACCAAACGGTCACAAGTCCATACTGTCATCATCCAAACACCACCCGGCCCAACCGGCCACCTTGGCCCACGTATCTCACTGACTCAACGGGCTACTCTCGGGCCCCACAGGCCGGCCAACCTACTCATCCGTAGCTCACCTGCTACCATCTAGATTAATTCTGCTAGCGTATCTACGACCCTATAGTCCATCCGTCAAGCAAAACCAGTGCCAACGCACTAAACGTTCCAGCCCCAAGCCGACATACGCCATACCTCGTACCGCGTATCGAGCGAATATCACTATCGTATCCAGGTTGCTGTCGGGCTGTTCCGCTTTGAGACATCACATCCACAGTAGTATCACACCATCCAAGTCGACGAACCAACGACCCTGGGAACCAAACCTTGCGCAGAGCACACGAAACCTCGCTCTGATACCAATTGACAGGACCCACCCCTAATCCCCCGGGATTAAGGGCTAACTCCTGCTCCCGTCTAACTTACGAGTGACACGAAGGCTACAATTACGTCCAACCTCCATGTGACACGTAAGTCGGACAAGGGATTCTCGACTGAACCGCTCAAAATCTCCGGAATTCCCAAAGCTTGCAGACTCTACTGTGGATTGCGTACATGATGTCTCCGTCTCTCTCAACCAACAGCCCGCACCGCAACAACCTGGAGGGTATTGAAAACATGAAAAGACTGTGAGTGGACAAAAATAAAGTATAATTTATAAAATAGTTCAATAAAACATAAGTACAGTTTTACCTTCCACGCAAAAATCAATGCATGCATATCCAAACATATTACGAAACCATTCATATCAAAACCATCAATGAAAACCATTATCGGAAACTCAAATCAAAATCGTTATTCAAATCCAGGCCTCAGCCTCAAATCACAAAAAAAATCTCAAATACGGAAACTCAGTCCCAAAACTCATCAAATCCAGTTCATCCGGGCCACTGCCCAAAACCAGTGGAAAACTAGTGAAAACCATTAATCATAAGTTTGTTGGATCTCAAGTGCGCCCGAGTCTTTAAGCTCAAAACCATGCGCAATAACCAGGCCTTCCCGGGATAACAACGAGTCTTTAAACTCAAAACCAGATCCAGCGGGTTTTCTTTTCTTTTTCCGGGTCTTTAAACCCAAAACTATTTTTCAGTCAACCGTGAAAACCATAGAAAATCCTTTTCCGAATTCGCAACAATGATTCCGTAAGCCGGCATCCTAAACCATTGTCCCGAACCCAAATCCAGATTCCCTTTCCCAAATCTCGAAAACCAAATTCGAAATCTCATTTTTGAAAGCTAGTTTCAAAACCGAAACCTCGTTTATCAAAATTTCAGAAATAGGGCTCCAAACCCGGAATCACTTTTCCGAAATCCCTTTCAAATCCTTGAAATCAAATCATCAAAATCATAGTCAAATCGTAACATAATCAAAATCTCGTAAAACGTGAAATTCCGTAAATACCTCGAAAAACGAGTGAAACCGTAAATCATCCAAATCATAAGCAAAATCATAGAATCACGTATGAAACATATAAAAACATATATGCATGCATCAAGAGTTAGAAATCAGGGTCCCTAAAAGCACTCCTCTGGTCCTCTGAACACCACCACAACTCAACTTGGATGGGTTTGATCGATTCGGCTCTCAGCCGTGCACAAAGAACCTTTCTGTTTTTACTGTTTTCCCACAATTCCCAGCCTTTTCCTCACTCGACTTTCACCAAGAAACACTCAGTAGACTCTTACACTCCACCACAAAGAACACACTCAACTCACACTCCCTAAAAATGGATCAATAGCTCACGGCTCAGTCTCTCGGTTTCTATTTTCTCCTGTGAACGATTAACAACCACATTTAAAACCAAAGTCACCGTGTAACCGTGAGAAGGCTGGAAGCCACTAGACACAAGCCAGGTGTCCCCCATTTTGTGGTCCAGGCCTCAAAATATCCAATCCTCTTTGCCCAGGTGTCCCTATCTGATTGGGCACAGTTCCCCAGGTGTGAAAAATACCAAAATGCCCCTACAAGTCCAAATTACCATTTTACCCCTCACCTTCCTAGACCCATAACTTAACTGTCTGACGTCTGATGATGACGTGTCGCCTGTCGTTGTATTAAGGACGTCGAGACCTATCTAACGGTCCTCAGTTTGCGTGAAAAATACTTGTCGTGCAAAAATTCCATAATTTCCCCCTTTTTGACTTAATTATGAAAATACCCTCAAACTTCCAAATGTCACAACTTCTTCCTCGATCGTCGGAATCGGACGTGCCACCTGTCTACGGACTCGTGACGTCCCGAACTATGTCACGGTCATCGGTCAAAGTCCATTTAACTGCCCAAACTAAAAGTCAACTTTTGGCCAATTCCGAGGGCAAAATCGTCATTTTGCACAGTCCGTCCGAACGCATCTAACTAATCACCGATTATCTTCACTAATCCGTCATTAACTACTAATCTAATACCGACTTCTGGGACGGGTCGTTACAACCGTCACATCGTAGAAACAAGCCTTACCCTTCTTCATCAAGCCTCCATTCCATTGTCCTACTAGTCCTATGCATTTAGAGTCGCCGTGTATCTCATAAACCGGCTTTTGACTTCCTTTCTCCACAAAAAATGTCCATATGTATCTCTCTTCCACCTTCATCCATACTATACCTGCCTACGCACTTTCATGTGCTTCTTTCTTCCCTTGCTGCGCCCTTATAACCCCAATAAGCTCCTCCCCGGTCTAATCCATGTGTCTTTTTAGGCTACTCTGTCATGACCGTCCCAAATCCCCCGGGATTAACGTGGGACCCGCCTGATCCCGTCTGACACCACGTGTCAGACCAGGGAAAATTCCATCTCTGGCTTCGCCGGGGCTATCAGAGTGCATCAGGATCGTAGGAGGAGGGGAGTGATGTCTCGTCTCTACTACAGCCCGCATCCGCGATCAACCTGAAGGGCATTAAAACACGAAAACTGTGAGTGGACAAAATGATAATTTATTAAAAACATTTTCGCATAAAGACATTTATGCCCTTCATAAAAGCATATGCATGCATTCAAAAACCGTTTAGCAAAACGTTCATAAAACCATTTGAAAACATTCACATTTTCCTTTCAAGGGTTCATGCCCGGTTCCCATAAACCACCATGACCCATAAATCCATTTGGGTCCTCGACCCGAAATCACAACTTCTAAAACCATGAACCATAACATGTGGGAACTCAGCCCAAATCCGTTCTCAGTGAAATACCAAAACATCAAGTACGGGGTCTCCGCCCCAAATCATTTCTAAAACATCGAATACGGGGTCTTCGCCCCAAATCACTTTTCTTAAAACCACATACGTATCAACATATGTATAACCCATCCTAGGCACTTCCGGAGAAGATGCCAACTTGGGGCACACAGCCCCTAGGGAACACATCCCCGATATAGTCACGATGTCATCAATCTATCTAGTGTGCACACTACTCGGGGTCTCACTCCGAGTCTTCTCCTATGAATCTCCATCTGGGAGGCTCAATCTCTGGATCTAGTCCGAGCTCTCTCTCTGGATCTAGTCCTCATATCTCTCCGGAATCTGGTCCGGGACCACAACATAATAAGTAACCACCACTCCTGGAACGGGATCCCTATGGGGATACCCACTCTGGTCTGTGGATCGTGACTCTCCAGGTCGACGTCTGGAGGAGACCATATAAACATATGGAGGGTTCATTCATTTCAATTCTTTTCTTTCTTTCTCAATTCACTTTTCAACTGGGTCTCATACCCGATTCATCTCAATAGGATTCCTCGAATCCGAATCAAATCCATTTCACAAGCCTCAACCTAAATCCACAGTTCAACAGGGTCTCATGCCCGAATCTCATTTCGTAAACTGAACTGGGACTCAAGCCTAATTTCACAATCAACGGGGCCTCAAGCCCGATATCACGACTAACTGAGCCCTAAGCCTGAAACCATAACCCAACAGGACCTCATGTCCGATTTTGCAACCAACGGGACCTTAAGCCCGATATCTCAACTAAATGGGTCTCAGGCCCGATATCATAAATCGACGGGGCATCAAGCCCGATAGTATCACTAACTGGGCCTCAAACCCGAATCGTAAACCAACTGGACCCTCGGTCCGATCGTATCGCTCAAAAGGACCCTAGGTCCGATTCCTCGTCAAATCAAATGGACTCCAAGTCCGAGAGCTTGTAATTCAAATGGGTCTCATGCCCGATTTCATATTTCTAAATCCAAAATCCATTTATTAAACCCTCGTTGAAAACCTAGAAAGTATATGCATCATATAAAACCATAAATCTCGAAATACGTGCAAATACGTAAATCCTAGGCTACCACAAACAATTGCACACATGGAAACACAAAATATATAATAAAAAAATTATAAAAAATTTATGCATACGTCGAATTCGAAAGAAAGGTCCACTCACAGACCGTCCGAAGCCGCGCCTCGATAAGCGTGTCATAACCGTCTCCCAGGTCAAACATCGCCTCCGGGATTCCCGAACTTATCCAAATTAATTTAGAGGGTTACTAACTACCTTATTAACCTCCTACCAAAGCCCCGTAATTTTCCGAAACTTTTAACTATATTTAAATCGATCCTAAACCTTCCGACAGCCCGAAACCTATCGAAACGATATCCGATTGATACAAGACCAGTCCCAAAATGTTTGTTACATCGAATAGAAGATTTCATATGTTGAACACTTCCCCAAATTACTGTTCACGAACCCTCACGTGCCCCAAGAAGGCCCAAAACACTATTCATCATCCATAACCTCCAGCTTTACTGTGTTGAACCGGTTCACTGTTCACAGCACTGTGCTGAACAACCGTGACCGGTTCAGTGCTTTACTCTCTCTGTTTTGGTCCGATTTCAACCCTAATTAATCCTATAATTCCTATTTCTTCATTCCTTATCAATTCTAATCATCAAAACAACCTAAAAACACCTAAATCTCATGGTTCCATTTTGAACCAAACGGTTCAAGGTTTCCAAAAATCCCATGGTGTCCTACAGCCCCTAACCATCCTCAAAACCAGTCTAACACCTTCCTACCAACCCATTTAATTCAATAAAAGCAACCAAAATGACCCATAATGCAAAAATCGAAAATTATGGACAAATGGGCCTAACCGTGAAACATGTTCGGGTTCAAGGCTCCACCGCCGTGCACGGCGGCCCAGCCACCATCCTCTGCTTCCTCTACCTCTCTCTCACTCTCTGGGTCTCAGTTATGATCACAGGGTTGGAGGGTTGGATTTGGGGAGAATGGTTTGATCGGTTTTGTTTGGGAACAAAGAAAACGATCGATGAAAAATGCAAGGGAAGGATATGCATGTATGTAATCATGCTGGGCAATGGATGAGTGACACTTGTCACTCATCCATTAGGCCAGAAGAAAAATATCTGGAGCCACTTAAGTCCAAAAGTAACCCGTTTTGTAATTCGTGCAATAGTACTTTTGTACTTCCGTGAATCGTAACTTCGCCGTCGAACGTCCAAATTCGACGTGCCGCCTATCTATGAATTTGTATCGTCCCGATCTACGTAATGGTCTTTGGCCCTTGGCCATTACACCTCTCGGTCAAAAAGTAAACATTTGGCCCCTTTTAACTAAAATTACCAAAGTACCCCTAAACTTCCGAACGTCATAACTTCCTTCTCGAACGTCGGAATTGAACGTGCCACCTGTCTATGAACTCGTGACGCCACGAACTACGTCAGTCATCGGCCAAAGCCCATTTGACCGTCCGAATAAAAAGTCAACGATTCGCCCATTCTAGGGGCAAAATCGTCATTTCGCCCGAACGTCCGCTAATCCTCGTCTAATCTCCGATTAATCTCGCTAATCCGTCATTAATCCTTAATTAATCCCGCTAATTCGGGACGGGTTGTTACATACTCCCTCAACCAAAGTGCCTATCTCTGTTATGATCCCTCCATCCACAAACTGTGCATCTCCCGTCATGTTCAATTTGATAAGTCCTTCTTCCTTGGTTCACCCACTTCTTTCTTAACTCTCTAGTCACCGATGAACTAGCCCTCTTCTGGCTCTCTACCCTTTCCCATGTGTATCTGGTGTCCACAGTGCCACCTTACCATCAACAGCGGTGCCGACAACCACTTCTCTAGGGGACTCACTTGCTTCATCCTTTCTGCCGACCTTAAGTCAGCACCCCACCATGCTTTGATCCTTCCGTCTCCCAGCACTAGCCTACCTATAGACATGGCCATAGACCCCAATCCAGCCCTTGCCCAGCAACAACCCGCTCACGCTCCTGCCCATGTTCCTCCTCCTCCAGTCGCTAGCACCATTGCCCCACCCCTTCCCTTTTATCACCTACAGAAGGTGACCCCTTCATCCACCTAATCCACCACCTCAAAGGCCAATTTCCACCCATCCCATGCTTACCCGTACCCAAACCAGCACTGTTAAGCCCATTTCTAGTTATGCTCTCACTGCTACCACCCACCCATACCTCCTTTGGTTGAACCTACTTGTGTCTCCCAATCCCTTAAGGACCCTAAGTGGCGGAGTACAATGTCTAATAAGATGAATGCACTAATCCAAAATGGAACTTGGGATCTTGTGCTCCCAAGTCCCCAACAGAATGTGGTAGGCAACAAATGGGTTTTTCATATTAAATGAACCCCCACAGGAGCAGTTGATAGGTTAAGGCCTGTCTAGTGGCTAAAGGGTATCATCAGCGGCCCGAGGTGGATTTCCTAGATAGCTTTAGCCCAGTGGTCAAACCCACCACCATTCGATTCATCTTCCACATTGTTGTCACTAATGGATGGCTCCTAAGTTAGCTAGATGTCAACAACGCCTTTCTACAGGGCACCCTTTAGAAAGATTTCTACATGGCCTAGCCTACGAGTTTTGTTGACACCCATAACCCCACCTACGTTTGCAGGCTTTGCAAAGCCTTCTACGGCCTCAAACAGGTCCCATGGGCTTGGTACAAGGATTTTCACTCGTTCCTTCTCACTCAGTGCTTCGTCAATGCCCTCTTGGTCACTTCCTTGTTCCTTCTAAGGCAAGGTACTCATGTTCTGCCTTTCATGGTTTATGTGGATGAGCTAATTGTTACCGAAAATAGTTTCCAACTCATCTCATAGTTCATTCATGCCCTGGCTGCTCGATTCTCAGTGAAGGACCTTGGGCACCTCCACCACTTCCTTAACTTCAAACCAAGTCAAAACCATTTTCAAATTGGCCTTGAGCCCAAAACACGGTTTCCACAAGTACTTAAAGCCTTCCTCTGGGAAGCATCAAAGGCTTTCCATTAGGAAGCACCCAAAACCTTCCACCAGGAAATACCCCTAGTCTTCCTCTTGGAAGAATTCCAAAACCTCATAACTATAAGCATTTAAACTTTTCCGTAAAGCATATCAAGCCTTCTGTTAAGGAGCAAAAACCCTTCCTTGAAGGCAACATAAAAAAAGAAGATTATTTTTCTTCTAAAAACTCAAGTTAGTTAGAACCCATTGCTGTATGCCCATGGTTGCAATGAGGGCATATGACAAGCCAATTGGCTTGGAAGTTTTAGTTCAAGAAATTTATAAAGTTAGTAAAAGAGACTTGACTCTTGAATCTCAAAATTTTGCATAAACAGTGTTTTCATTTATTCATTTGAAAAACGATTAGCAAATCACATATCGATTGGTTGAACCAGTCGTTCAATACTGGAATGGAAGTACAAGTAAAAACAAATAACATAAAGAAACTCTAGATGCAAGTCCTCGAAGCGCATTTTTTTTAGAACTCTGCCCATTCTTCTACTAAAACTAGGGAAACATTGTCAAACAGTGATTCAGAAGTCTTAAGAACGCCCTCATTTCTGACCTCAAGCTCATTCTCACGCTCAAGCTCAGGTTCAGGTTCAGGTTCGGCTCAAGCTCTTTCTCTAGCTCTGGTTCCACATCTATGTTGGTGATCCCACTACAGCTTTCCATATCCAGCTTTTGCACCTCATACTCTTTTGGAGCAAAGTTTTGGGGGCATGTGATGACAATGAACGGTTGCTTCTCAAAAGCCGTTAAGTCCTCAAATTTTGGATTTCCACCGCTAAAAGTTTAATTTTCTCATATGAATCATGCAAATGTCTACGCAACAAAAAGACTCGTTAAGGGCAACGCCTCGTTCATTCTCTATCAGCATCCTCTCTACATGGCTTGTCTCTAACTTGCTCACTTTGTTCTTCAATGTACGAATTCTTTTGACCAAGTGTCGTTGTTTTTCCTAGAGTGGTTTTGACCTTCTTGAAAGTGTATGCACTCACTTTTCGATCTTGTCCTTTTTGAAGGCGTATGCACTCACTTTTCGATCTTGGCCTTTTTGAAGGTGTATGCACTCACTTTCCTATGGCACATTTTTCACAGTTTCTTCCACCATGATAAGGGCAACTGTCACATCTAGAGTCTAAGATGTAGATCGCATCCCCTCCTCTAATCCATTTGAGCCCTCAGCCCTCAAAACCTCAATCACTTCAGGGGAAGTAGGGATAGCCTTCATCCTCTTAGGGTGTTTGACTATATTCTCACAAAGACCGTCTGAAGCTCTATGCTTACTGGATAACCATGCGGGGCTAGAGTGACTAGGCTTGGAAGGAACCTCATAGTCTGACTTCTTCTCCAAAGTAGTAACAGGACCCTACTTGTTGTTTTTCTTCAAGGTAACAACTTTTTTCAGACGCATGTAACACTCAACCACCCTTTGACCAAGCTGTCAAAAGACCTTCCACCATCCATATCTCTAAGTGGGGGAAGAAGTCAGCTCATATCATGAAAATCCGAAAGGATTTTCAAAACCTTGTTAATCTTCTTAAGATCAGGATGACCTTCAAAACCACCATATAGCTCATCAAACATATAAAAGTGCGAGCTGATTCTTAGATCCAATGAGCAATTTGATTCCCACAAACCTTATACTTTAATGAAGTTGTATCGATGTGAGCCATCATCGAACGTCGTCCTCAAAAGTAATTCCACCTTGGAAACGACTCGAGTGAGTCGACCACTAGTAATTCCATTATTTGACACAGAATAGAAATGCTAGAATTCATCTTCAAAAAGCTCCAAGCCAAAGAATTTGTTAAGCTTCTCAAAACACATAATGTGTCGATAAACATCAACATCTAGTTTAGTAGGGTTGCATCCCATCTGGCCAATAATTCTAGAGAAAACCTTCAAGAATGGGAACTTAAAACCTACCTGATGATCAAATGATGAAATTTAGCCTATTGACGACTGACTGAATTTTTGCCCTTGCAATGTCTAAGAGCTTTCATGGAAGAGCACATTTTGACTACACGAACCACCATGCTCCCATAACGCGAGTTTGCTAGACCGCTCTGAATGTATAGTTTGTCGCATCTTAAAATGACTGCCGTGGAAAAATAGAGAGGTCACCACTCAAACTGTCACCAACATATATCTTGAACTCCAGGAATGTGTAAAAGCATAAGGATCAATGAAAAAAAATATTTAATTAATTACATATTATATATGCATACTTTAATTACAAAGTCATATATATATATATATATATATTATATCAACAAGGAATCTGCAGCAAAAAGACTTTGGCCATGGGCCAAGTGGGGCGCACCCACAGGAAAAAATAGCAAGAACCAGTCAAAGCTTGCCACATGACAGAGGAGGATTGCCCAGTTGACAAGGCTGACAAAATCTAACGAACAATAAGCCTTTGTCTACGTGTAGATTGCACGCGCCAACACCTATAGGTGACAAGCTGACGTCAGCATGACATCAGCAACAACCAACAACCAATGCAGTAGCCCATATACGACATGCGCCTGACATACCTCTGATATCCGCTGGCATGCTTCTGGCTATACTGCCAGCTATCAGTGCTTGTGATGCATGCGCCTGACATGGAGTTGACAATTTCAGCTCTCCTTCATCACGTGTCAGGGCGTGACTGGCCCCTTCCGCGAAAGACTCTGCACACGTGCTTCCATCCTTATGTTGTCGGTGTGTGTCATGCACATTCTTTCCATCTCCTAACAGCTATTGACACTGCTCTCCTACTGTCACCACTTGTCGCCGCGTGGCGCCCATGCGCTAGACGTGGTAGGACCTCCACTAATGAGCTTGCAATCTTTTTTCTTTTTTTGTCCCTGATCACAAGACTCCATCCGAGAACCCATACACTTTGATACCCAGTTTTCACTTTTACTGAATGATCAACTCACATTTTCATACAAAAACCTACAGTTAGTAGTCAGCAAAATAAACATAAAAATATATATTATCTTACCCTCAAAGTCACTTGATGTTTTGAGGCGTACATCCTCCATCTCCTTCTCCAGCATCTAAACTTACTATCCTTTCTTTTTCACCTAAACAGACTGCAGACTAGGGTTAAACATTTCCCCCTTTTAACTATTATAGCCCCTTTAAATAAGAAAAAAGCAACCCTCTAAACATTAAAAATGGGATTAATTTCATTAAAAATGGAATTAATTACCATTAAAATAGGTTTATTTCCTTAAATGGGTCTGGGTCAAAAAAGCAGATATCCTTTTTTGTGACACATATTAAGTGTACAAATAAATATTGACTTGATTGTGAGCTCAACAATTTTCCTTAACACGGAGATAGATGGTGACCAAAACTACTGACAAGCTTGGTAACAAAAATTCCAAAAATATACATAATTTAGGATTCCCTGAATCCCGAAGAGATGTGGGGACATTTGTGGAACTTAAAATAATCTGAAAATCATGAAGTTGCTATGTTTCCCATAATTCCCAAAATGTTCAAATTAACCCCAGTAATAACATTAACGGCTTATAGACACCTACACATTAAATTATCTATTTGTCAGTTGCATATATTATTTTAGCGGATTAAAACCTCAATAATATTAATATTCTCCCCGGGAATTAATTGTCCTTATTCATAATAATGTACAATTATTATTAATATTAAATTATTATAATTATCATCCTAATGGGCAATTATTATAATTATTAAATATATATTTTATTAAAATATATTATTTATTAATTACAAATTTAACCGACCAATCAAAATGCTCAGTAGCTCTCGAGGTTTCCCTATAAATAACAGGGTTCATTTCATTTTTAAGGTGATTCGTTTCTTCGTTTTTAAGTATTACATATTCCTCTCTTAAAGCTAACTTAAGCATCATAGTATTTTTTGTTGAACTATCACGATCCGACCTTCTCCAACATAATATTATTTGTTTTGGACCTAATCTTCACGGTTTTGTTCTCGGGAGCTCACGTGCAACTTCCCAGTGGGTCACCCATCATGGGATTGCACCAGCTCATACTCGCATAACTTTGGAGTTCCCAAGAAATCTAAAACCAGTGAGCTCCAAAAGGTCTCCTTTTGAATAAATGCGCGTCCACACATATAAGGCGCATCCCCCAGATCCCCCGGGCGATGTGGGATTTGTAACGACCCGTCCCGGAATTCGGGATTAGATTACTAACTAATCGTGATTAGCGGGGTTAATCGGTGATTAGTTGGGCGAATTCGGACGAACGGTGCAAAATGACCGTTTTGCCCCTAATTGTGGGCAAAACGTTGACTTTTATTTGGGCGGTCGAATGGACTTTGCCCGATGACCGTGACGTAGTTTGGGACGTCACGAGTTCATAGACAGGCGGCACGTTCGATTCCGACGTTCGTGGCGAAAGTTATGACGATCGGAAGCCCAAGGGCATTTCTGTAATTTGGACGAAATAAGGGGAAATGTTGACTTTTTGATCGGGAGGTTCGATGGCCGAGGGCCAAGGACCGTTAGGTTCGTCTCGAAGCCCCGAGTACAATGACAGGCGGCACGCGTCAATCGGAATTCGAATGACCAAGTTGCGGGTCCAGATTGCTTGAGGGCATTTTGGTAAATTTTCGATTGAGGGCAAAATGGTAAATTAGCCTTAGGGACAGCCGTGGGACAACCGTGCGCGGGTGGTTTCCCCTCAGAAAAACAGAGCATGGGCTAGGGAGGATAGTTTTGTCTGCCCAAGGAATTTGGGGAATTCTTTTACCTGATAATGGCTGAGTGGGGAGGATTGTTTAAGGTTTTTGAGGTAGTGGCTTGGGCTGGTGCAAACCCAGTGCACGGGGAGGATTAAACCATGACATTTTTGGGCAGTGCGGGGAACCCTTTGTGCAGAGTGACCAGAATGTCTTCCCACGGGTGTTGGCGTCGTGTGCGGTCATCAGAGTATGTGGGGGTGCTTGTACTGGGGTCTGAAAGTGCACATTCGTGGGCTGGGGTATTCAAACTGTGCGGGTTTCTCTGAGGGAAAAACAGAGTGTGAGTGATGGCTGGCCATTTTTCTACTAGAGCAACTCGGGTGTGAGTTTGAGACAGGGTGAGAGAGTGATTTTAGTCGAGTGTGTTGGGTATGTGGGGATGCAGTGGATTGAACGAGTGGAACTGCACCCAGAAACCCAAAGCTTGTGTTTGGAAAATTCAAACTCGACTTCGAAATGTAGGTCGACCCATGGCAAATTAAGGCCTCATTTAGCCTCCTGGGGTTAAGTCGAGTCGATCCAGGGTGATTGGGGGGTGATTGGATGCTGTACGGTTTCTGATCGGACCTGGTGACCGGGAGGAAAATCGAGCATTGAGTTGTGGACTTGAAGGTAAGCTCTTGCAAAATTGATTCCAACATCATCCTCAGGGTAAGTCTTCGATGCTCCCTGGCCAGTTAATTGAAGAAAAACGGTGACGGGTTGCTGAACGGGAACGTTGAACCGTGATTGGAACAGGAGGTTAGTTGACTTGGTTTTGGACTGTGTCGATTTGAATGAGTATTACAGACCCCTAATTGAGTGTACTGCGAGTCTAGTTGTGGGATCAATTGAAGAAATTAGATGGTTTCTCGCAGGAATTTGATCAGGTCGAGTCGCGGGTCAAATGGCCCGTTTACCAGGCAGTCGGGTGAAGATGGTGACCGTTGGGGTTACTGTAGCGGGCGCGTGGATGTCACGCGCAGCCGCTTGCGGCGGCGCTTGACGGCGCGTGGACCCGAATTTCAAGGTGAGTTCAACACGACTTTTGTCCTATACAATGTAACGAACATTTTAGCGTTGGTTTCGAAATTATCGGACACCGTTTCGATGTGGTTCCGAGGGTCCGAAGATTTCTATTACGTTTGTAATTAATGATTAATTCTCGGAAAATTATGGGAAATTAGTATGCTGTTATGTAAGCCCTTAGTGACACTAAAGTATGTTTTCGAACAGGATTTGGAATTTCTGGAAAATATCGGAAATTACGGAACCGCGTGCGGCGTAAAACCGAGCCCTATTGGACGGTGTGTGAGTGGACTTGCTTTCAAAATTTAATGCATGCATAAATTAATTCTACGATTTTATGATTATGATTATAAGTTGTGATTGATTTTGATTTCCGTATTTATACGTATTCGGTTCTCGTATTTATACGTATTTTTACTATACATGTGAAATTACACGTATTTCGATACTATGGTCACTCGTGTGCTTAATGATGGTTTAATGAAAGAAATTATATGAAATGAGTGTAAAATGATTTAAGAAGGTTGTTTATGATTTGCGAGTGTGACTTACGGTTTTGACACGTGTTTCGAGAATGTTCCGAATTTGCACGTTTTACGAGATTTCGAGTTATTGTGATTTGGTCGCTGTTGATGTTGAATCTGGGAATTGAAATGAGACTTGTGATTTTGAGGATTTTAAAAATGGGTTTTGAGTATTATTTCGAGTGGATCGTGATTTTGGTGATTATGATTGTGGGTTTGATGTGTTGAAAATGAGATTTGAGAAAAAGGTGATTTCTAAGAATAAAAATGGATTTGAAAAGGGGGATTTCGGACTTGATGCTCGGGGCACAAAAGTAACTTTGATTTACGAGATTTCGGTTTTCAAAAATTGAAAGTGGATTCTTGGTTTGGGTTCGGGATGATGCTTCCGGATGCCGGCTTACGGAATCATTGTTGCGAATTCGAATTCGGGAATGAAAAAGGATTTAATAAAGTGATTTGCTATGATTGTGCATGCCCCGTGTTTAATGAGGATTTGAACATGTTTCGTGAAGTAAGGTTTGGGAATTCGAATGTGGAAACTCGGACCATGGGTCCTGTTGCGAGAAATGTGATTTCGGGATGGATCCCGCGTTGTTGTGATTGGGAAATGTTTTGGGTTTAAAGACCCGTTGTTGTGTTTGAAAACTGTTTTGGGTTTAAAAACCCGGTGCTATTGTTGGAGCACATTTTGAGTTTAAAGACTCGGTTAATTGATGACGGGGGAGGGCTCTTAATGAGTTTAAAGACTCGTGAGTTTAAAGACTCAGTTACTGTGATATCCCCGAGGCCTATTGATCATGTTCTGAGTTTAAAGACTCGTTGATATCCCGAGAAGGCCTGTTTATGCGCATGGTTTTGAGTTTAAAGACTCGGGCGCACTTGATATCCAGCAAAATGATTGACTTGTGATTTATTGATGATTTCTGATGTTTCAGTTGAGTTGGGCAGTGGCCCGGTATATGGTTGTTGGTTTTGGATCATGTCGCGCATTTGGTTTTGATTCGTGGTTTTGGGTTGCGGCCCGGTGATTATGATTGAGGGCTAAGACCCGATGGTTGAGGAAGGAAAAATGATTTTGAGGTTCATACGAGTTTTTCCTTGTGTTGAAATTTGATACATAGTTTTTCTTATGTGAAAAATCTTGACCGATTGCGAAATGATTTTTGTATGCATGCATTGGTTTTTTTTTACGCGGAGGGTAAAAACGTTTGCTGTAACTGTTTTGCTAAACTGATTTATTTTTGTCCACTCACACCTTTTGGTTTTTATTGACCCTCCAGGTCGTGGCGCGTTGTTCGAGGCTATACGAGGGGCGGAGGCATGAGTAAGCATATGTGGCTATCCCTGGTCTGGCACGTACTGAGGGTAACTTGGGTATTTCAGTCGACTTGCCAGACGGGAGCAGGACCGAGCACGGTTATCGATGCCCCTTCCGGGGGCGGTCCTGTCAGGATTGCTAACCATGCCTTCAGAGCACGGGTCTTCACAATCCACCCCCCTTGGGGCCTAGCGTCCTCGCTGGCACACTCAATTCCGACCGGGATTGGACTCTAATATCAAACTGACACGACCCGACCTTCTCCAACATGATATTGTCCGCTTTGGGTTTAACCCTCATGATTTTGTTCTCGGGAGAACACGTATAACTTCCTAGTGGGTCATCCATCCTAGGATTGCACCAGCACCTACTCGCTTAACTTTGAAGTTCCCAAGGAATTCAAAGTCACTGTGCTCCCAAAAAGCCTTATATTAGATAGATGCGCGCCCACACATATAAAGCGCATCCCCCAGATCCCCCATGGCAATGTGAGATTGCTAATCATGCCTCCAAAGCACGGGTCCTCACATGAACAACCTTCTGGGGCTTTAACCCTAACTTCAATTGTTTTTTATTTGCTGTTTATAGGGATTGTGAAAACTTTTTCAAGTAAATATAATTTTTGTTTCAACACTCGATTACCTAATACATTCCTGTACTTCATCTAAAAAAATGAACTAGAATTCTTGTATTTATATCTAATTATTGGCTATTCATACCTGCCAAACTTTCTATACCCAACAAAACTCTTAGAAAATTCCTAATCTACTCTTCACACCCGGCAAATTCATCCAAACTGTCCTCCATTAAAAATCATAAATTTTTTGAATAATTAATAAGCAACTAAAGAAACAAATAGTTGATATATACCTAGTCACCATATAAACCTCCTTCAATAGCCACCCATTTACTAAACAATTCTCCCAATCAAATATGAAAATCAAGAAAAATAATACAAAGTTTTCAAATCACACTAACTCAATATGCATAAGATAAAATATTGAAGGGTAAGGGATAATATTATATAGATATTTTTAGAATCCTCGCCCAATTAAAATAATTGTTTTAAAATGAGAAACTTCTGGAATTCAAAAGTTTTCAATAGTCCTGGGCATGATTCGGTATGGTTCTGGATGGAGGTGATACCGGAACCGTACTAAATAATTTTAACCGGTTCGGTACGGTATGGTATTTCTAAATATAAAATTGATATCGTACCGTACCAATTATATTCGGTACGGTTTCGGTTTTGAAGCCAAATTCATAATTTCATTTATTTATTACTTGATTCAATGTCTAAAAGCAACATTTTGATAAAATTCAGAAATTAGAACTCTTGTTGGGTAACCAATATTGTTCAAAATGTATAGAAAATTCATAACCCAATCAATTTCAATACATCAACTAAAATTAACAACATTAACTAAAAAACCATAACAAACAATTAAATCCATCAACTAAAAAACTCTTAAAATAAAATTAAATCTATAAACTAAATTAATATACAACTAAATCTATCAACTAAATTAATATACAATTAAATCCATTATTAGCTATTAGATTATTAGGGGTTTTTTATGGTTGAATTTAATTTAATTTTTAATTAATTAAAAAATTAAAACCGGTTTGGTTTCGGTTTGGAACAGTATTCCGTAACATCGAAATCGATCCCGTACCGATTTAAACCGGTACGGTATCGTTACGGTACCGATCATCCTTTCGGTTTTACTATTCGGTTTTTTTCCAGTTTGGTATGATACGGTACGGGATGGTTTTGGTATGTCGGGACAATATGCCCGCCCCTAGTTTTCAACCTTTGAGATCATGGGTTTTTTTGTTTTTTTTTTAACTACATTTTATAGATCCTAGTCATAGTGAAATTGTAGATAGCCAGGAGAAAAAAAATTGTGGGACTAGGAGTAGTTTTATTTTTTTCTTTTCTTTTCTTTTTTATTGTAGGGTTTATATTCTTTTAATTATTTTGCAGATTCTATATTTGATGCCCTTTATAGTCAAATCTGAAAAAAAAATTGAAAAATAATATTCCAATAAACTTATACAACACAACATCTGACTACAGCCGTTGATTTTATCAAACAAATTATAAATACGATGAAAGAATATATCCTCTCATTCTAAATTTCTAATAGGCAGCGCCCTCAACCAACTTGCTCAACTTTTTGGTCCTTAATCGCTCGGTATGCACCTCACTCCCTTGGCATTCTTCATACCTATGCATACATGCAAAGGAAATTACAAAAATAACCTTGAAAGGTCAAAAATTACTTGTTGACTAATTAACTGGTTGCATTAAAATTAAAATTAAAGTTAATTACCTTGGTGGTAATGAGATCAAAGGGCTCAAACAGTGTGCAAGCTTAACAGCTTCATCCTCAGCATTCACTATTTGATTGAAGCAGAAGTATCTCCCACATGTGGATTGGTCCTCCAAAGCTCGAATATGAATATCGGCCAGAAAATTGACGTCCACAAATGCTAGTACCCCGTTTTCGTACATTTGAGCCGCTCCTATAAATGCAAACGTTGGGATATGCGTTGGTGCACTGCACTGCATGCCTCTACGTATAATTAGTGGAAAATATTCAATTACCGTTAAGATAAGACATGGTTGTTCGAGGGTTTTGCTGAGTCACGCCAGGCCCAAGAACTAATCCAGAGTTTATGGAAACCATGTTAAGCATCCGGTCCATGGCTAAAGCCCAAGCAGTTTGTTCAGAGAGTGTCTTTGCCAAGGCATACCACAACTATAAACAAGAAGAAAATACACAATTTAGGTAAGCTTAACTTGCTACTATCAAAGCTGTGTACGTAGTAATATATGGTAGGTGAACGATAAAGTATGGCACTTCTCTTCTTTTATTGGTCATAGTTTTTATATTACCCTTCTTAATACTAGAAAGTTCCAAATTCAAATTATATATCTCGATCTTATGTTATTTATTTTCTTAATATTAGAAAGTTTCAAATTCTAATCTTCTATTGTCATTCAGTACTACGGTCTACTGTTATTTCTTTCTATTCTCTGTGTGGTATTATATCTCAAGTTCGATTGTTATAAACGGTTAGATATATTGATATCTAGTGTATATGATGTAATTATTTTCCTAAAATTCTAACAATAAAAAAGAAGGGGGAAAAACATAGATATGGGTGATTTTGGCATTGACATGAATATTTTAAAATATTTTATACATTTTGAGAAGGCTAATACTTGCATCCTACCGTGGTGGTACTGGCCTCCTCGTACCATTCTTTCGATATATACAATAATTTGCATATATAAATATATATCATCAGAACTGTTCATTTTTTAAATGTCATTTTAAAATTATCTCCGTGAAAAATTAACAATTTTGGAGGTAATTTTATCACTCATATATATCAAACAATTCAACGATATTGATAACAAGAAAGATCATTATAATAAACCGTCAATTTATTAGTTTATACCTATAAAAAGTTAAGTGTTGATCTTTAATTTAATCGATTCTTTTTTATAAAAATGATTTTAAAATAATAATTTAATAGTTAAGTGGTGACCATTTTGATATAAACATTGAGATAATTTGATAAATTAAAAACATACTGTCAGAATTGAGATGTAAACATTATCTTTTCAGCTTCTGAAACATTTTTAAAAAATGAGCCTCTAAATAGATTTCCTATTTCGTGGGTTTTGTTGGAAAAATAGGGTCATAATTAAGCTAAAAATAGAAGATGACAGAAAATTCAAATAGGAACTGTGTTTTAAGCTAAAATGAACCTTCAATTTCCTGCAAAAGTTGTGATCACTCCATGACTTCTCATCGACATCCTTCTCAGAAGAAATGTTCTCTCTCCATATTGCTGCTGTCAAAGAGGAAGTGAACACAATCTTCTCCACAGTCTCCGTCTGGGCACAAGCTTCCACAACATTAATGGCTCCTCTCACCTCCAAGTCCACCATTTTTTCCTAATCAAGCATCCCATAAGATAATTAATTATACCATCATAAACTACAAAAAGAATAAAAATAAAATACACCAAAATTGATCACAAGTAATTATTATTATTATTATTATTGTTACATCATCATATCCATCTGGGCTGTCTAGGCAGCAGAAGACAGCAGAGCAACCCTTCAAAGCCAAAAGAATGCTGTGATAGTCCAAAACATCGACACCGAATACTACCAATCTCTCGTCTTCCTTCTCCATCTCCCTAATCCTCTTCTCTATCTCTGTTTCCGCTGCAAATCCATCAACCCGAGTACATGGTTAATTAATTAATTAACTAACACATTATATATCCATATACCAAACAAGCCCTCATCATCGATCAGAAAAGAAAAAGAAAAACATATAAATATTACAAATTATAGCTACCATTGCTGTCGATGGCTGCGTGAACTTTGAACCCTCGAGCAAGTAATCCTTTTAGGATCCAGAAGCCCACGTAGGTTGATGCATCAAGAACACAAACCATGGGCTTTTGGTAGTCCATAGTTGCTTTCTTTATTAATTTCTTGCTCGATCTTTTTTCTGGTTATTTTCTTTTTTGGTTCAAGTTTGTCTGTTGCATTCGATGTTCAGTTCGGCTAATATATATAATTAGTTGCCAGAGAATTGAAGGTGAGAGTGGTGATTCTAATGGAGGAAGATAGTTTGGTGAACTATTTGCTACACGTTCCAGCTACTCACCATCTAAGTTGTCAGGGCCCCCTTTTACATAATAGATTTTTACTAATTAACGTGTAGGGACCACAATTTTGAATCATGCTAATTAAGTGACTAATCACATAACATGGCAGTTTAAGTGTTGATTATTTAATGCCTTTCGTGTCATATTTGTCGCCTATATTAATGATTACGTTTTTTTTTTTTTTTTGAAAAATAATCTTTAAACATGTAGAATAAATACCTATTGATTAATTTGTAGCGTAACTTAATTTATCTCAAATTTTAGTCATGGATAATGTTGTCATTTGTCACACAATGTGATAAGCGGGCCATTTCCATTCACCAACGTCAACGGTTTAAAATGAAAAAGCAAACCCGGAATGTGGGGATTCAATGTGTTGGATTTGGATTCCAAAAGCTTCCGATGCATGCTATGTAGGTGGGGAAAACGTGTCATGCCCAAGCCATTGTACACAACCAACTCAAATATGGGCAACATAGTAACTTGCTGTAATAAATTCGCATGTTACGCATTAATGGGTCCATGTTTTTTTTTTTCCATGTTACATGGTAGTATCGTTTTTAATGAAAATTGAATTTGAAAAATATCTTACACAATAAAGATGAATATTAAATATAATACTAAATAATATTTGAGTATTAGAATAAGATACAAGTTTCTTATTCGTATTATACAAACTATTTTATGTTCATACTCAGATTATGAAAAATGAGAACACATATTTGGATATTAATAAATGGAAAAAAAAATAAATACGATAACCGAAATACAAGTAATACTTGAGAATTAGAATAAGATACCACTTTCTTATTCGTATTATACAAACTATTTTATGTTCATACTCATATTATGAAAAATGAGGGCACATATTTGGATACTAACAAATGGAAGAAAATAAACAGGATAACTGAAATACAAGTGTAAATAAGGTCAGTCCTTACTTATGTGGGAAAGATATTTGGTTTTCACCAAAAAAAAAAAATTACAAGTGTAAATTTGTAATATAAGAATTTTTGTTTGTGACCTTTTAATTTTTCATAAACCTATTAAGCAGCTTTTTAGACATATTTTTTTCTTAATCGAGAGTTATGTGGTGCTCATTTTGTTCAAGCTTCTAGATCCCAAGGTAGAAGAAAGATCATGACCAAAACAAACACTAGAAACAAAATAGAAATAATAAAACAGATCGGGGATATGAGGTGTTGTTGACACTTTGGACAGTCGAGAGGAACATATGGTAAAGGAATGTGGAGGAGGCTGCGGAAGTGTGGAGCCATCATGATCATCATTTCAAGCAACGAAAAGAAATTAAAACTCACCTTTATAATTTTCTTAATTTTAATATTCTACTTTAATATTCACAATAATTAAAGGACAATTTCAGATTTTCATCCAATTATTTGAGTAGCACATGCTCCCATCCCATGTGAAAGATATTTTTGTCATATTTTAGTTTTACACTTTTCATCTAATTTGTCTTATCAGTCTTTTCATGTTTTTACCATTTTACTACTATCTATTAGGTATGTTAATCAGTTTTTCGATTCGATTTTTTTTACTAAAATCGAAACCGAACTGAGTTGGGAATCAGTTCTGCTTCGATTCGGTTCTCAACCTCAAAACCGGTTGAACCAAAAAACCGATTAAATCAATTCGATTCGGTTTTGAACCGAATTTGGACCGGTTTCGTATGCGACGGTGGAGAGAACGAGGGAGAAGGAGATGGGCGGTGAGCTTCGAAGACGACTGGTATGTGACGGAGAGAACAAAGGAGAATTCGCGTAGACGTCGAGAACGGGAGAGAGGGAGAAAGGCGGTGAGCTTCGAAGACGACCGATATGTGACGAAGAGAATGAAGATGAGTTTCAACAAAGACGTCAAGGTCGAAGTCGAGGGAGAGGGAGATGGAGAGAACGAGGAACGTGGAGATTGGAGAGAATCAATGAGATGGAGAGAACGACGGGATTAGAGATTAGAGCGAGAGTCGAGAGGGTCGTCGCATCGTGGTGCATCTCTGGAGACAAATGAGGCTGAGCGGCGCATCGATTGAGCGAGAGTGCGAGAGGGTTAGGGATTAGGAATAGAAAGACTCCGAACGACATCGTTTTGGAGATAGAGAGCAGAGAGGTTGGGCAGTACTTGGGCTGTTGCCTGTTGGGCTTGGGGACTTGGGATTGGGCTGGAAAACTTAATTCTTCTTGGGCTAGGTTGGACAATGGACATAGCTCATTGAATTAAACACAGAAGCCTAATCCATTAAAACCCAAAAATAGAAGCCCATTTCATTTAGTTCGGTTTTTTCTGTTCGGTTCGATTTTGGTAAATTAAGAACCAAAACAGAATCGGATTAGACTCGATTCGGTTCAATTTTTACTATTCAATTTCGATTTTCTTTCACTTTGGTTTTTTCGATTTTGGTTTTGGTTTCAGTTCGATCTAGTTTTTTAGAACCAATTAACAGGGCTACTATATACTAGGGATGAACATGTACATCGCAACACATAAAAATTGGAGTTTTTTTTTATAGATTAAAAATTGGAGTTGCAGATAGCAAGCAACACATTAGTTTGCTACAGGGGTAAATAAGTAAATTTCTAACTCTAAAAACATTGTGGTAAATAAGTAAAAGGAAAACTCTTGTTATAATTCATGAATTTAAAAATATGTTAATTATAATTTATGAACTTCATTATTAATAGCAGACGTCCCTTAATTAAGCCCAAATGTGCAGTAACCGTCTCTCGGTTAAAATGATTAACTTTTTTCTGTTAAAAATAAAGGTAAGATGAAATTTTCAAATATGCTTATACAATTCTATCTATTCAACCTAAATGCAAACCAAATTGTTAACTTCTCAACTCATCAATATTTGGGAATTTTCAAGTCCACAAATTTAATAATTGATTAAAATTAAAAGAAAGGAAAAAATATATAGAATTCATGAAAAAAATCTGATTTTTTTTAATATATATGCATTTTTTGTCACGAAAGGTGAGGAGCACTATTAGTAACAAATTATTTTATAAACATTGTCGAAAAAAGATAAAATTTTGGTGCTGTTCATAAAAAAATCGCTATTAATGGTATTCTTCACCTTTAGTTACGAAAAATACATAAACATCGAAACTTTTTCCCGATTTTTTTTTTAATTTTAATCAATTATTATGTTAGTTAGTGGCCTTAAAAATTCCAAATATCCATATATTGATGTTTTTGGCAAAATAGAAGTTCTGGGTTTCATTTAGGTTAAGTGAACGAAATTGTATAAATATACTTAAAAATATCATCTTATTTTTTCTATTTTAACAGAAAAAATTAATAATTTAACAAAAAGACGACTACACATTTGAACATATTTTAAAAACATCTGCTACTAATAATATAGTTCAAAGACATAGCTAACATAAATATAAAGCTTAAAGACCAAAGGAACAATTATCCCATAAGTTAAAATGTTTAATATCCCATGGGAAAACAAGTAAGATCATCGTTTTAAAACATTGAATTGGTTCTTAATGTTTAGTGTACACTTCGAGTACAAATTGAGTAATTGTTGCCACTTAATACTTACGGTTCAATTGTAGTGCTTTCCGTACGCTATACACTCATGACTCAACATTCAGACTCGCCTTCAATAAACTTAACTTTTTTCCGATTTACTGTGCGATTTTAATACCAATTTACAAAAATCAAATTTGAAATCTGGGACCCAGTTGGAACACAGTAAGATGCAATGCCAGAAAGAAAATCTTCTTCAAAGCAGATCATAATCAACTATTTTCTATAATATCAGATTCTGGATGAACTTGTTAAATGTAATTTTTCAGTTAAAGCAACCAGTTCTGAACTTCATGGCACAATTGTCTGTAAGTGATATGACTAATACCATACTACCAAAGATTGTTTTCCCTGATTTTTTTTATCTGTTTTTTTCCAATCCCCAATTCTGTGGTTTCTATATGCAGCTAAGAAAGAATCAATGAAATTCCAGCTTGATATGCTTACAAAGATTGTTCCTAGAAGCTGTCTAAATTATACGAGCATGCCATTTATGTCCGACGATGAACAGAAATTGGCAATGAAAACCCATCATACCTGACGATGTCGAGAGGTTATAACGGTTGATTTTTAAACAAGCTCGATGAAACCTGAAAGAAGCATGTTGTTAGAACGGTCAAAATACAGAGGACAAGCTATATAAAGAGTTTCTAATCTATTAGCTAAAGCTTAATTGTGAAATTGGTGGATTCTGGCCTCTAGTTATATGTGAGAATTTGCGGATATCAAGAGTCTAGCAACCATGTTATTCATGAAGAAAGAGCATGCGTAACTGTACTGTGTTCAACCTTTGTTGAAGGGATCAGAAACAAAATACCCATATATCGTATTGAAAAAAGGTTCTTATTAGTTATTAACTTTGTTGTAAAAAAGCATGTTTACAATCAGAATCAAGCACAAAACACAAGCATCAACTTTTCTTCAAAATCTGGGCAATAGACTTTCCAACAGCAGCAAAATTTTGGATTGCAAAAGCATACCCAGATAATTCTATTTGTTACAAAGGAGAAAAAAAAGGTCGGAGTTGATCACAGTGCATAAATCTTATGAAGAGATAGGGTTGAGATCATGGAAGTATAAGACACATAACAATATTTTTTTCTAAATTCTATGCAAATAGAGATTGGTACAGTGGCTTGAAATTATATGGCATCTTTATCAATCTAACATTATATGGAATAAGTGGAACCTGAACGAATTTTCCCTCTTCCTCTTATTTTCTTTTAGAGCATTATTTGAATGCATATATATATATATATATATATATTATATGCATATGTTTCCTGATACCAGCCCTACTCATATTTACTGGAGGCATTTGACACGATCTGACCCCCATGATTTGATGACAAATTATATTATTATCTGTGTTAATGGAAAATGTAGAGTCGGACATACCTTTACATGATGCGGCATAATCTTAATATCAAATGGGACATAAAGCCATGCTTCAGGTGGATAGAGCAGAAAATTCTCTGGCTTACTGGTGTACACATCTGCATATTGATGAATATGATACGCAAAAGCAGATTCTTGACCTTTATCTGTAAGGAAAGTAGCTCCAAAAGACCTATTAAACATGCTCTTCATCTTGTGACTTGCCTTTTGCCTCCACAAATTTAGCTCCTCCAACAGTGATGCGTAGGGTTCACTTTTCTGAATATTAGCTGAAGTGGCATGCAATCTACCAAGCAATTCCTGAACTATGTGAAATTTCGCCTGTGGCCAGAGAATTTTTAGAATGATAAAAAAGACCAGAAAACTTTGATTAGTAGGAATTCTGCAACGCCCGTTAATCAGTGCAATGTAGGGTGAACTGGGATCTTGCTGATGACATTGGACCCATTTTGGTTGTCAGCACACATAATGTTTTTCCAAAAGCACTTCGAAACGGGCCACAAAGTAGCTGATGTATATTGCAAACCAACATCAAGAAGAAATGAAATATAACAACACCAATCAGTTAAAATAAATAAATTAATATAAGAAAGATTCGCATAAATACCTGCTCCAAGCGGTAAGCATCCTCATTTTGTATACGTATTTCATCCTGAAAAATTAATGGAACATCTTAATAACCATGCTTTTGTCCACACAAACTGAAATTGGTTTATTGAACACCTGGGGCCAACACCTCCAGATTTTAATAGGAGGCCACATTAAGAAAAAGGGTCACATTTCTTTCTTCCTGTTAAATCATATATTTGAAACTTGTTCTAGTAATAGGAAACCACAAATACTCACACAACGGAAAAGAGAGTGGCTTTATTTTCTTTTTCAATTTTATTGAGAACCAGGAAAGGGCGGAGACAAAGATGGTTAGCCAACTGCCAGTCTGAAAAACATACAGGTTTCTTCTTCTTCAAGAACAAAAGAAACATAGATTTGATCAAGCAGTCTGATATGTGGATATAGTTACTAGATATGAGCTGCAGAGAGATCCCAAATGTTTCATTTGGTTACCAATTGCACATTATATAGAATCTCACTATTGCTGACCTAGTAACAAGCTTCCCAATCAAGTTTACAAAATTGGAGATACAACAAAAAAGTCCAGATGCAGAACAAAAATGTTTGACATTGAAGCATGCGGTACAGAAATATCCGGATGATTGGATGACAACCAAAAATTGAAACAAATTGGACGGTGGGGATCCGCATAATGATTCTAATAAAAGAAGGTGGGGGAAAGTGGTGGCAGACTGAATTGAGGGAGAAGTAGGGAGAATCAGGAAGGCGGAACAATTAAATGCTTTTTAAGAAATTTATGAACATATCTATGGAACGGAAACTCAGATCATTTTCACCACTGACTCACCCTTAGTAAACCATTAACTGTTTGTGCCAGTATTT
This sequence comes from Prinsepia uniflora, assembly GCA_032719365.1. Classification (NCBI taxonomy): domain Eukaryota; kingdom Viridiplantae; phylum Streptophyta; class Magnoliopsida; order Rosales; family Rosaceae; genus Prinsepia; species Prinsepia uniflora. Next base: position 3,536,171 of record CM064871.1, read on the forward strand.
TCTAAATTCAACGGAGTTGTAAGCTTTCTATGTTTGTTCTAGTTACATCTCTAAGTTTTAACCCAATAATGAAAGTGAAAACCATTCCAAGTTCTAAAAGCACCATTCTCTTTGTAACAATTACACCAGAAAAAATAAAGCAAACAAAGAAATTTTAACTTAAAAAAAAACCAAATATTCTGGAAATACATCAGAACACTCGCAAGTATAACAAAAGACATACTTCTAGTTCATGGATTATAGCAGCAGTGCGCCAACCAGCTTTTGCAGGTCCTCTGAGGTCACTAAAGAGGTGATCTCCAAAGTATATCACCTACCAAAGTCACATAGGGAAAGGAATATTTTTAAATGATACAAAATAAACAGAAAATTAACTGCCAAGACCTATTAGGTGATTAACAACATAAAAAAGCATATATGAAATAAGTTTGGAAACAAAATAAATCAAACCAAAGTACCTCCGGTCCCTTCCACTTAGTAATTTGAAGGAAGGATTTAAGGCATCCATGGTAATATATTTTATTTGGAAGAAATGCATCCACCTTCATGAAAGCTAAATTGTCCTTCTCTGCATCGTAACAACTGCAAGGGAATTCCAAAGGACAAGGTGCAGAAAAAAAAAACCATATAAGACATTAGCCCAGCTCTTTCTAGGGTCGCCAAGAGAAGACCTTTTCTACGGTCGTCAAGAGAAGACTTTTTCTAGGGTCGTCAAGAGAAGAAAAACTAAGTGAAAAGATACAGAAAACGAATTCACAAAGCAAGAGGAATGAAGAAACTATATGGTCAAGGTTTTCCATTTTCAAGGTGTACATTATATTAGGCACAGGCATCCCATGTATTTGAAGCTGAGACTTATAACAAAATAGTCAATTAACATCCATATTCCGTACTACCTAATTAGTCATCTTCATTGCAATTTTAAATATTCTTGATAGAAATCCAAAGGAGAATAGAATACAATCATAAACTGTTTGAAGAAGAGGAAACAGGACAGAGCACCATGTCTGATTTCTATCTCACACAGGGAGGGAAAAATCAAGCAAGTTCAAGACATACCGAAATGGATGCTCAGATGTGTAGAAATCTGGCTTATTGGCTTTAGCAATCACAACATCAAAAAGATCCCTCCAGGAATCTCTGCAATCCGTAGAATCCTAAGAAAATGTCACAATCAATCCAAGAAACTTAAAACCAACAATCCATATACTTAATTTTGATTGACAACAATAGAAAATTAGCCTACATACACACACACACACAACCAAAGCATCTCTTAAGTGAGCACCCACTTTTCGCAAATTTTCCAATCAAACCATAACCCTTCTGATTGGGCTAGGGCTTCAGTATTTGACCAAAGCGGCTAAAATTTATAGGTCGAATTGCAGATAGTTGACTCACCTCCAACATAAACCTCATTCCTCCATCCACAAAGTAATACGGAGAGTTAGTAAGCAAGAACAGTTTCTTCCCCTTCTCCCTGAGCATCTTGAGAAAGTGCAACAATTGGCCCTAAGAAATATTAACCCATATAAAGATGAGCCACTACTAAGGAAAAATAATATGATCAATTTTCCAATTAGACTAACCCTCAAATCAGCATGAGTTTAAACATGTAATGCCCAATATACTCCAGATGTGCCAGGGCTTACATTTTTCAGAAGATATTTATGGGGGTCAGAAAGAATTCTTCTATGAACCAGACCACTACGGTGAACGTGCTGAATTGCCCGATTTACATCTTGATAGATGTAGCAAGCATCAAATTCCAGCTTAGCATCAACAAAATACTGCACGATATCTGCAATGAGGCATGCCTGCATAGTAACATTCGAACAATGATTGTTAGAAGTAAACAAACATATTCCAATAACTTCTGAAAGAAGAATCATAATTGTTCAGAATTGCATTACATGTAAAAGGAAAGTTGAGCGTATAGACCATTATTTCTTTACTCGCCTATTACCTTAAAAGTTCGGTACAAACTGCTTTGGAAGCTAATGTGTTGCAGGTAATTCCCAGATTGTGCATATCATTCTTGGGGAAAAAGTAGATGTATTTGTTGGGCCGGAAGGAGCTAACATATCGTGGAACTGCGGCCTGGTGGCCATTATGCAGGTGGAAAGTAAAAGGTATTTAAAACAGGTTTCTGTTTTATATTTTACTGAATTACTTTTCTTTACAGTAGTGCCTTATTTATACAGAGGGTTTAACAGAGTCCTAACTAGGTATGTAGTGGTAGAGACTAACTAGGAAAGAAATACAGTAGGAAGGAATCAAGCATGATTCCTGTAGAGATATGATTTGCCGAATCAGGGAGAAGAATTCTCAATCTCCTGTGATTCAGCAGGGTCCTTAATACACCCCCGCAAGATGGTGGAGCCATCCGCGACACCAATCTTGGAACGTAGGAGCTGAAAACGCGGGCGGGGCAGTGGCTTGGTAAGAGCATCAGCTAGTTGATCATCCGTCGTGACATGAGAGACCTGGAGGAGACCACGAGTGACATGATCACGAACAAAGTGGAAGTCAATGTCGACATGCTTCATGCGTGAGTGAAGAACGGGATTGGCACAGTAGAAGGTGGTGCCAATGTTGTCACAGGAAATGGTTGGTGGACCAGCAACGGAGAGACCGAGCTACCGGAGGAGGGATTGGACCCAAAGCAGCTCAGCAGTGGTGGAGGCCACAACACGGTATTCGGCCTCAGTGGATGACCTGGAAACGGCCTTCTGTTTCCGGGAACTCCAGGAGATGAGATTGGCCCCAAAATAAACCAGGTAAGCAGTAGTGGATTTACGGTCTGAGGAGTCTCCTGCCCAATCGGCATCGGAAAAGGCATGGAGGTTATGGGAGTGAGAAACAGCGTGCAGACGGTTGGGAGACCTGGAGTGAAGCTGGAGGCCATAGAACATGGTGCCCTTGAGATAGCGCAGGACGCGTTTGAGGGCCTGCCAGTGAGTGTCTGTGGGGGCATGCATGAACTGGGAGAGCTTGTTGACAGCAAAGGAGAGATCTGGGCGGGTGAGATTGAGGTATTGAAGGCTGCTAACCAGCTTTCTGAACAGTGTGGCGTTAGCAGGGGGAGAGCCATCTGTAAGAGTGAGTGCTGGAGAGACCGCAAGTGGGGTGGCTACTGGTTTTGCACCGTCCATGCGAGCTGTGGTGGGGAGGTCACGGACATATTTGTGCTGCGAGAGAAACAGACCAGTGGGAGTGGGAAGGACTTCCACCCCAAGGAAGTAATGAAGGTCCCCCAGGTCTTTGACAGAAAATCTGGCAGCCAAGGTGTTGATGAAGTCGGAGATAAGAGAGGAACTGCTGCCTGTCACAATGAGATCATCGACATACACCAGAAAATACAGAACATGGTTACCTTGGCGGAGGATGAACAAGGAGGCATCCGAGAGGGCAGGTGTAAACCCTTGAGCAAGGAGGAAGGCATGCAGCTCGTTGTACCAGGCACGGGGGGCTTGTTTAAGACCATACAGGGCTTTCTGGAGTTTGCACACATGGGTGTTGTTATCGGGATCAGCAAAGCCTGTTGGTTGGGCCATGTAAACATCTTCAGTAAGGGTGCCATGTAGGAAGGCATTGTTGACATCAAGCTGCCGGAGGGGCCAGCCTTGAGTCACAGCAAGGTGGAGGACAAGTCGAATGGTTGTGGGCTTGACCACCGGGCTGAAAGTGTCCAGAAAATCCACACCTGGTCGTTGATGGTACCCTTTGGCCACTAGACGGGCTTTAAACCTGCCAACCTCACCTGTAGGGGTTCGTTTGATACGAAAAACCCACTTTTTGCCGACCACATTCTGGTTGGGGCTGGGAGGAACCAGATCCCAAGTGCCATTGCGAATGAGGGCATTTAGTTCATCGGACATGGCATGCCGCCATGCAGGGTCCTTCAGGGCTTGAGAAACGCAGGTTGGCTCAACCAGCGAAGGGAGAGGGTGAGAGGTGGCAGTGAGGGCATAACGGGTGACAAGTTTGATGGTGCCAGTTTGGGTCCGAGTAAGCATAGGATGTGTATGTTGGGGTCGAGAGGATGGTGGAGGAGGATGGGAGGAGGCGGGGGGGCGAGGGCGCCGGCTGTAGGTGAGGAGAGGAGCATGGGAGCGGTCACTGAGGGTGGCGGCAGAGGAAGGAGCAGTGGGGCCGGGTTCTGGTGGTGCAGGTGGAGCAGGGGTGGTCGGGAAACCAGGAGGTGACAGAACCGTAGCAGGGGGCGGGGCTGCCTCTAGGCGAAGTAGAGAAGGTGTAGTGTGAGGGTCCTCGGGGGGAGCATCAGCAGGTACAGCCGGTGGGGCAGATGTGGCAGTCGAGACAGGAACATGGGAAACAGGGAGGAGGGTGGCAAGCCAAGCAGTGAGATCAGGGGTGACCGGGGGGCGACCGGGGGGCTGTGAGGAGTGGCAGAAGAACCAGGGAAGGTAGACTCATCAAACTGGACATGACGGGAGACATAGAGTTTGTGAGTGGAGGGGTCAAGACACAAGTAAGCACTTTGGTTAAGAGAATAGCCAAGAAAGACACAAGGAGTGTGTTAGAGATCGGGATTCCGGCCATTATATAGACTCGGGAGTTCGGCCCTAAAACCAATTGGTGATAGGGAGAGTTGCCCAAGGCTATATAAGGCACACATTCTATTTCCTCTTTTCCGATGTGGGACTCTTATCTTCACATCCCAACACGCCCCCTCACGTGTGGCGGCTCTTCCAGCCAACACGTGATGATGTGAGCCCATTGTCCCACATTCGTATGAGCCCATTGTCTCATACCTCTCTCAACTCTTTTTTTTTTTCAACCACTAGCAGGTTGTCGTCACTACGCCCCCACGCAGCAAGTGACTGGGCAACGTGTGGCACGTGTGGCGGTTAAGCCATCCACGTGGGATAATCCGCTCTGATACCATGTTAGAGATCGGGATTCCGGCCATTATATAGACTCGGGAGTTCGGCCCTAAAACCAATTGGTGATAGGGGGAGTTGCCCAAGGCTATATAAGGCACACATTCTATTTCCTCTTTTCCGATGTGGGACTCTTATCCTCACATCCCAACAGAGTGGACCGTGGCTGAAGTTTGTTCTGGGTATAAGGACGAAGCCATGGGAAACAAAGACAACCAAAGGTGCGCAAACGGGTGTAGTTGGGTGGGAGTTGAAAGAGGAGAGTGTATGGGCACGTATTTTGGAGATTGGGAATGGGAAGCCGATTTATGAGGTAGACGGCTGCCCGAAAAGCATAGGACCAGTAGGATAACGGAAGGGAGGCCTGATGGAGGAGGGTGAGACCAGTTTCAACGATGTGACGATGTCGCCGTTCAGCAACACCGTTATGTTGAGGTGTGTGTGGTGGAGTTAGGAGGTGGTTTATGTCGTGGGTGGCAAGAAAAGGCTTCAGTTTGATGAACTCACCACCGCCATCAGTATAAAGGGAAGTGATGGGATGCTGGAAATATTTTTCAACCAAAGTTTTGAAGTCCTGAAAGGTTGAGTAAACATCTGATTTTCTGCGTAATGGATATAGCCAGGTGTATTTAGTGAAATGGTCAACAAAAAGGACATAGTAGGAAAAACCATCAACAGATGGGTAAGGAGCAGGACCCCAAACATCGTTGTAAAGTAATTGTAAGGGACGAGAGGATTGAAGAGAGGAAACGCCAAATGGAAGGCGGTGACTTTTATTACGTAAGCAAGAATTACAAACTGACTCAAGATGTTTAGGAGACACAGAAATGGAAGACTGACGAAGGACACTTTGAAGAACTTTAGAGCTGGGATGGCCCAAACGACGATGCCACAGATTGGGAGAGACCACCACACCCACCAGAGCTTGAGGCCATTGAAGGGAGGAAGAGGACCACTCATAGACACCATTCCTACTCGGGTCTCGAAGGAGAACCGCCCCCGTGCTGAGATCCTTCACATGGAAACAGGCTGGAAACAGTTCAATAGATGTGTTATTTTGGTGATTAAACTGTGAGATGGAAATAAGATTATTGGTCATGAAAGGAGCACAAAGGACATGTTTAAGAGTAAAGGAAAAGGTAGTGGGTGTGGGTAAAGAGACAGAACCAGTGTGGAAGATACCAAGTCCCAAACCATTACCTATGATTATTTCGTCCGGGCCACTGTACTGCTGGGCATCAGAGAGGTGGTGAGGGTGACCAGTGACATGGTGGGAGGCACCAGAGTTCAAAATCTAGGTTGGGGAGGGGGCCTGGATGGTAGAGTTGGCCACGGGAGGACTGTGGGAAGGAGACTGAAGCTGTGGACAGCGTTTGGCGCTGTGACCCTGAGTTCCACACCACTGGCAGAAGCCACGGTAGCCAGTGGGAGGATTGGAGGAACGGTGGTTGTTGCCCGGGTTGATGGAAGAGGAGGGCCGAGGGCCTGAGGGGCGGGTTGCACCGTTGGGGGGGGGGGGGGGGTTGAGAGCGGCCATTGTGAGAGGGATAACGGCGAGCATGTTGAGTGACATTAGCAGTGATGACTGAGGTTGGTTGGGGGCTGTCTCGCTTTAGGGCTTCCTCATGCTGAACAAGCATATCATGCAAGTTCTCAAAGGACACAGCTGTGTCCCTGGACCGGACAGCAGCAATGATGTCCTTAAATTGGGATCCCACCCCATTGAGAACATAAAGAAGCAGATCATCATCAGCAAGGGGAGTGTCAATTGCAGCAAGTTCGTCAGAGATAAGACGAACCTCCAGCAAGTAATCAGAGACAGGGCGGTCACCACGGCGGAGAAGATGAAGACGCTCCTTAAGGCCTAGAACACGACCACGGGCCTTGCTGGCATAGATGTGGGCAAGACGCTGCCAAGCAGCAGCAGAGGTAGGTGCAGCAGCAATGAGGGTTATGACCTGAGGAGAGACAGAGGCCAGGATGCCGTGGAGGAGGAGTTGGTCCTGGCGTAGCCAGAGGGCACGCTGTGCAGGCTCAGTTTCAGGGGGGCAGGGATGAGTTCCATCCACAAACCCCATAAGATCATACCCACGGAGGAGGGCATGAAATTGGGCACGCCAAGGAAAGTAATTATTAGTTGTGAGCTTGACAGGAAGCTAGGCGGCGGCATTGATGGTAATGAGGGTGGGCGGAAGGGTAGGGTCTACGGCGGGTGGTGGGGGTGGTGGGAGGAAGGGAGCCGAGGCAGGATTTGGTAGGGCGGCCATGGAAACTGAGGATTCGGGAATTAGGGTTTGGAGTTTTTCTCGGTGGAGCTTGGAGGCTCTGATACCATAAAAGGTATTTAAAACAGGTTTCTGTTTTATATTTTACTGAATTACTTTCTTTACAGTAGTGCCCTATTTATACAGAGGGTTTAACAGAGTCCTAACTAGGTATATACAAGTAGAGTCCTAACTAGGTATGTAGTGGTAGAGACTAACTAGGAAAGAAATACAGTAGGAAGGAATCAAGCATGATTCCTGTAGAGATATGATTTGCCGAATCAGGGAGAAGAATTCTCAATCTCCTGTGATTCGGCAGGGTACTTAATAGAAAGAAACTAAGGACCAGAAAATTATGGGGAGGAAGTGAAGCATTTGAAGGATAGGGTGCACTCTTAGGACAGCACTCTGAGCTTCAATTTGACCAGTATTTAGGGACATGGCATTCTTTCTATCATTCGGACTGGAATGTGGTGGTATCTAAATTTATATTTTGTGATTGACTCATCTTTTATGTAATGCATTTCAGGTTTATGGATAAGTTCCATTGTTCTTGACACTATGAGCCTGAGGGGACAGCTTGTCCACTAAGTATGCATTTCTAATATGTGTTTCTCACTAAAAAAAAGGTGAAAAATGCATTAAGTGCCTTCTCCCAACTCTTTTCACGTGTCCTTTCCCCGCCACATTAAAAATTAAACAGTAATATTTATACAGTTAACCAAAAAACTTCCCCAATGCCCCAACTTTTTATTTTTAGCTTTCAAAACAAGGCCATGCTAACATGTCTTTTCGTATAAATGTTCCACTGCAACAATGTTGGGATTTCCCATATATGCATGCATTTTATTTCTTCTTTTCACTAGTTAGGGAAATATGAAATTAACATGACCAACCTCGCTAAAACAGAAGAAGTCCATCAACCCAACAAGTCCCCGGGCTTGATCACGACCAATATGCAGTGTGCCATATATCTCTTCTATTTCCTTCCTGCTAAGCTGCATTTCATTTCAAGAAAGAGAATAATAGACCTATAAATAAGGAACAAAAAATTCTGTACTGAAACCTATTAGTATCTTTTAAGTTCACAGATCAAATTTAATCATAGTTTTGTCAAAACTCGCAAGGGCAAAGCCTATCTGTAATCTGTACATAGTAAACAAAAATAACCAATCCCATCATTCGTGATTCAGCTAACTTGTCAACAAATTTATTTACTTGTAGACAGAAGAAACAATTATTATATTTTAATTGCAGAAAATGAAAATCTGTAGAGGAAGTAAGAGGCTGTGCATTATATATTTGGGGAAAGCAAAGGAGGAAGTTTGAAGAAAAATTAAAAACAAATATACATTAAATTTGACTTAAAATAGAAACCAGGGAATATCAATGGTTGATACCGAAACGACTGAGGAATTAATATCTGTGTATATAGATACATGAGTGTGTCTGTGTGCATGTAGAATTACTGATGTAGGGATCTACCATCTGAAAGATTAACCTTGACCACTTTCAGGAAGGAAAAACACAATGGTGGTAGCATTTTACGGGACAAAATTTCAAAATTCAACCCCCATCTTTAATTCGTAGATTAGACCTGTGTGTTGAAGTTTCCATGTTTTTGAAAAATCTAAAGTTCATTTCCACCGTACTGTAGATGTTTTCAGGACTTGGGAATAGGAGGCACAAGGGGTAAAATCCAGATGATAAACATTTAGATTCGTTGGAGGGGAGGACAGGTTGGTTCGAGGACCCGTTGGTCAAAGATTCTGAGAGCCTATCTTTATATCGCCTTCAAGCACGTTCGTGGCGCTGGGCGGGGAGGCGATACTAGTTATCAGGTTGCCCCTAGTTTATTTTGGGCCGAAGCTGTTCTGACCGCCGTATCTTTTTCCCACTGAGCCTCCCCTTTATCCTTGGTCCACAGAGACAAGATGTAGGACTGGTACTAACAGTTCGTCACGGAAGAAAGGACTCTCCTCTATGTGTGTTTCTGCTGCTAGAGACCATCAGTCCAACTTCTAAAAAGATTGATAAGTGCAGCTCTGATCTCTTTTGAAGAAAAGGCCAGTTCTTTTTTAATTAAGTAACAATCTACAAATCTGCCCCTGTATGAGCACTTTATAATTTTATTTTATTTTGCATCAAAAGCAGTAAAAGGCAATATTTAGGAAAATAACTGCAGTTTGCTGCAGCACCTTCTAGGATTATTATCCCCAAATAATCCTGCAGTGCATGTGAGAGAATAGTGCAATATGGAGCCTGTTATTATCTGTTGTGTACAGGAATCCATGAGAAGGAAGTAATATAGGTGTGCTTTGACCTCTTACCTTATGTGAGAGATCATATATGCTTTGACTGTTTTAGATCCCAGTCTAAGCCGATATACTTTAAGGGCTCCAAAGTTTCAAATTAATTAAGCAGAAAACATGAATTGCATGGATAGACAAGGCCAGGAGATTCATATTTCCAAGAAAATTCAGGCAATTTCGACTGAAAGACCAAATGCTCATAGGAGTGAGTGTTAGAAGGGATGAACTAACAGGTAAGAATCCATGAATTGTTTGCTCATTATAGTATATGCAAACAAAACAATAATGGCTATTGTGAAAGACAATAAACGCTCATAGGAGTGAGTGTTAGAAGGGATGAACTTACATAATTTTACAGATCTAATGTGAAAGACTATTATTGTTGCTTCCTCAAAATTCTCACATATGAGGTCTTTTTCTCTTTTTAGGGAGCCAAAAAATACTTATCTTTCAAGCATTTCCTATACATTAGGGCCTTGGCACAAGTATAAAAAAAAAAAATACTAGCACAACTGTCAGTACCAGAAAGCGTTAGACCACAATCAGAACATACAAGCGAAAATATGGTTTTGTAGTACCTTGCGACGACCATAGTAGCATCCATCTGACTCAATTGACCCAAAAAAATCCAGCTTCAATAAACACCCTTTTAGGTTATCATAGTACAATCCTCTAATGGGAAAAGTGGAATCATACTTAAATTCCATGCAAACCTCAGGATACCGGAACTGAAACAACCACAAATAAATTATCCAATTAGTAATAACACAAGGCTTAAATGTAAAGCATCACCCCATAAACATATAGCAGCAGTGCTTAAATGGGCATTAACTAACCTCGTTTACCATATGCTCCTTTGCAAGATCATAAATCAAGCTCTGTAAATTGGCCGAGTAATGTGCTAGTGTGTAGTCATAGTCAAATCCATACACTTGAATACTGTCCAATCTCAGGTTTTTGTTTACATATATCCCTAATTTCAATACAAGACACTAATCAATAACACAATCAACATGAATATTGAAGCTCAAAAGAGAACCAAAAATGCACTCACAAACCTTGTGGATTCATCTTAGGCATTGCTTTAAGTGCCTCGGGAATCTTGAGGACACTCTGCTTTGCAGCATCAAATTCCCGTCGAATCTGTGATATCTCATCATCAAGAAGTAAGTGATCACCTTCAAGTCGAGTCTCCTCACGTTCTAATTTCAACAGAGTTTGCTCGGTCGAAGCAATTGCTCCATAGCTTCGAAAACCTAAATTGAAGTAAATAGAACAACTGTAATCCTCCATAATGAACAATACAAACATGCATTTGCACAAACATGTAAATATAATGCACTTTAATGCAATTTTCATTCTACATTCATTACACCACCAAATATGTATTTAACAACTGCAAAGAGACAAAAAAGATATACCCAATACGCATTGTTGCATATATTATATTCCTATATTCTAGACAGAGAGAAAAGTAGAAAACCTTGTATATCTCCAGAACCAAAAGATGAGAAGCTCTTCCTCTGCAAAGAAAGCGCAAATAAACAAGATTAGAAGATATAGACATGCATTTGCATGCAAATAAACATGTGGCAGAGAGAGAGAGATACGTTGATGGAGGAGCAGAGAGGAAGCAGCCTACGAAAGCAAGCCATAGGAAGGAAGATATGGGGTTTTAGGCTCTTTTTTTAGCTCTGCATTTGGATTTTGAAGGTAGGGTTTTTCCTTTTACTCTGTAGAGAAATGAAATGGAATTGAAAAAACCCAAGCAGGAAATTTGTTACGAAATGAGGATTTCTTTCGTGCTATCCGAAAATCAAGGACTGCCGCTGCCTCGTAGCCGCCATTTTAAACATGAACGAATACAAGCTGAATTTGTTGAGCACGGGTAGAATGCTGCTTACTCCTTTTCCACAAATAAAAAGTTCATTTCTATTTGTTTTTTCTTTTTTTCCTCTTCTGTTTGAATTTTTTATTATTAAACTGCTTCGAAAAATTATTTTCGTTTTATTTTTATAATAAGTAATTATACATTCAAATAATTTTTATAAAAATAACTTTTAAAACAATTTACATAATGTCAAAAGTTCATCGTTTTTCACAAAAAAAAAAATTATTTTTACAAAACACTTTTACACGGTTTCACTCTCAAAATAAAATATTTTTTAAGCAAAAAAATAATATCAATGGAGCCATGGTTGTATTCATTTTCATATGTTTCATGAGCAGTCTCTACTTCTAAATTCGACTCTCATAATTAGCAAAATTGAATGTTGATATATCGTGATTTCCCTTCATCAAGTTTGTTTGTATCAAAGTATGGTTTAGTTATTGTAGAAAATAACATTCACCGATCAAATTGAGATTCAATGTATATATCGTAATCTAAACTCTTCAATATTTTTGTATCAAGAAATTGAAACTCTTTTGGTTATTTGGGAAATCAGTCACTGGTCATTTAAGAGAGTCATGTGTCTTGATAGTAATATTATGAGAAATAATATTTGAACACATTAAATTGATTATATTTAGTGACAGACTTAATGTAACAATTAATGAATGATGTTAATAAATTATATCACATGATATTTATTTTTTTGTAGTAAATAAAATGTCACACCAAAATGTATCACTATATTTAGTCAATTAGGTTTGTTGAAATAGTATTATTCTAATATTATACATGGGGCCGTATGCAATATTTTTGGAAACTTAAAGGATTTTGTGTAATTTCTTGAAAGATAATGTGGATTGTGTGAAAATACAAAAATTTCAGTGGTTTCGTTGTGGATGGTATGAAGTGCAGCTTCACTGAGTGGTTCCGTTGAACAAGTTGTGGGCAACCTACAGGGCAAGTTTTCAGGGTAGCGGGGGTGTTTTCTACCTTCACAGGCAATTTTCCGGCGAGGGGATCCTCTCTGTGGATAAGTCACTAGATAGTTGTGAAAGTAAGCAAGCACTGTCCTTTACTTTTCATCGTGTGTTTATTCTGACCTGAGTTCAAAGAATGGATGGATTTGAAGTCTTAAACTTGATGAAACTCGCTTGATTGCTATCTGGGTTTCATTTATTTTTCTTCTTGCATAAATGTACATTAGTGCTGTCTGTATATGCATCTGATACTTCAGTTAAATTTCGCCACTTGAAAACTATTCTGGATGATACTTGAAACTACATGCTGCTTATCCAATGGCGGATTTAGAAATTTTTTTCAAGAGGGTCGGCACTTAAAATGATATTAGCTACTATTAATATTCTAATTTTATATGGTAAGTAAACGAACAACTCAATAAAAAATAGTTACCGATTTTTTTGATTATTCCGATTACTTACTTCTCTATTATTTGTAAGAAAATGTGCTATTAATATGAATTGTGGTATGAAAACTTTGTATAGCTATTATTTTGTTTTAATTAGGGTCTGTTGATGTGCGTTGAATTAAGTGCAAAGTTATTATACATCCACCGATGTACATGTACCACTTAACAAAAGTGGTAAATAAATGACACATGTTGTATGACCCGTGAACAATCACACATCGGTCAGAAGAAAAAGGTGAAGTGTCTTATATATATGGACACGTATCTATTTAACATAAGACTTTTTGTGAGCTCACTGACTTTAGGAGCTCATCGGTGAAGTGTCTTACATTTTCACTGATTATTTAATTCCTCATTGTTTGTAAATAAACATATACTCTTTCACTGATTACCTACTTACCGATGTATACCGATGTATATGTACCACTTAACAAAAGTGATAAATAAAAGACACATGCTAGTATTTAAAATAATTAGTAAATGTCTGAATGTTAAATAGTTATTAAATGTATGTATCAACGAGAATAATTGTCTAATTTGTGGGTACATTTTTACCGATTATTTACTTCCTCATTATTTGTTAGTAAACATGTATTCTTTCATCGATTACCTACTATTCATTATTTGTAAGTACAAAATATATAATTTGGCATAAAACTTGGTGCACCTGTTATTATGTTTGATTATGGCCAATTGAATTGAAGCATATTCCATGGCATATCCACTGATGTAGAAGTGTCACATAATAAAGTGATTAGTAAGAAAAAATACTTACTAGATACAAAATTTATCGATGCATTAATTTCTATTTTATGACCTAACATATTCATGATCCAACTAAATATCGGCTCGAACTCAAATTTTTCAATTCTTCAATGATAACCTTAAACAATAGTTCAACTTACGATATTCGACTATAATAACTGACCATATTTGACGTGACACTTAATACGTTATGATATATTAATAAATTAAATTATATTCTATACATTTTAGTTAATTTTTTTTCTTTTAGGAAAAATGTCACATAAGTGAATTAAATAAAATGATCAATTAATATGTTCAAATAAAATCATTCTAATTGATAATTGATAGGCATTGAATTAATTTATTCTTATTAATCAACTTTGTTAATATGGGCAGATATTTTTTGATTCGTATGATATAAATGTGAATTGTGATGTACTAATATATTGAGTTCAATATTAAATTTTGAAAAATGGATTATATGATTTGCACCAAATTCACCTAATTAAATATTATGCAATAAAAAACTAGACATTTTTAACTCGAAAATAATAATATTACATATTAATTTATTGCAAGTTAAAATGGGTCAGTCATGTAGGTTTAATTTAGTTGATTTTACTGTTAATTTATAGGTAATTAGTCTCAAATTTGAACTCGGATGACATATTATAAGAAAAAAAATTAAAAAATTCTTACCTCCACTATAATTAAAAAAAAAAGTTAAAATGAGCCGGCATAAAAGAGTTAAAATGGGCTGGGATCCGAAAAAAGTGTTAAATGGGCCGGATTCTAAAAGAGTTATGGGCCAGAATGCTAAAATCGTGCTTACAACCCAAACTTAGATCCGAACCCGCTTTCGAAGACGGAGTCGAGTGTTGAGGTTCAAGAGCGGTGTAATTGCCTCAGAGGTGGAGCGCAGAGGCAGTGCGCGAGCAGAACTCAACGCAAAAGCAAGGGGGAGTTAGAGGGAACACAAAGGTAAGCAATTACTTATTGAAGCACTTAGAGGGCAAGATGCTAGATGTTTTTGGCTTGAAGATGGAAGCTTTAATCGAGGTTTTCAGGAGTTGGGGTGGTCAATTGACCACCCTTGCCCCTTAATAGATCCGCCTCTGTGCTTATCAATTAGAATTCTTTCTATTTTTCTCATCTAGTTATTGGATTTGCCTTAAAAAAGTTTCATGAAAATATATTTATTGGTGGTCAAGGTCGGAGTCAGCTGAATCGTGCATATGAAATTGGTAAGCAAATTTTGTGCGGAATTATCTGTTCATTTTGTCCAGTTAAACATCATTTTCTTCTTTTTTGAGTGGAGGACTAGCTATTATTGTTTTGTTTGCATATACTAAGTGAAGAGGTCACTTTTGTACCAAAACGGAACATACACTTTCAAAAATCAATATGAACAAAGCAAACAATCTTATATACCTATGGGAATGGGTCAAGAAGATTTTGACTAATCTGCTTTGATGTTGGCGTAAATTCCTTCCTGCTTTTGATAGTCTCATTTCCTTCCTCCAGAATATCCGATGTTATTTTACTTGTTTCTATGTTGGGTTTGTATTTATGTATTCCTTGAACTATCAATGCCTGATTTGTCATCTTGGACTATGGCTGTTCTATCAGCACCACTCCACCCCATATCGTCCTCCCACCGCTCTATCCTCTCTAGTCACTTTGATTTATATTGTCTCATGTTCACAGGAAACAGAAAGGCCTAAGAAAGAGAGAAAGAGTGGTTTTGGAATGGGACCAGATGCTGCAATTCCCCAGTGGGCCTCAAAGCCTTGCATCATGGGCATTGATGAAGCTGGACGAGGCCCTGTTTTAGGTTTACTTTCTTCTCATTATCCATCTTTTCCACTTACACATGCACACACAAGTTTAATTTTCTGAATAACAGGTCCAATGGTGTACGGATGCTTGTACTGTGCTCGCTCATATGAGAAGACTCTCTCCTCTTTGAACTTTGCAGGTTTAGATTCATTTTCCCTTTTCTTTACACATTTTTAGCACTGCTCTGATTATTTTATTACTTTCGATGGTGGAAGGGGGTTTACGTTTTAAGATTTAATTTTATCTTTTTTATTAGTACCTTTTATTTGATGGTTCAAGAAATGAAATTGTGGCTAGAGAAACTTGCATCTCATAATTGTGGTTTATGGGCGGTAAAAAAATAAATTCTGTTGCTTTGGCGGATCTTCAGTTTGATTTCATTATGGGTTCTTAAGACATGGGATGTTGTTATCTTACATGCTATGCTAATACATTGTAAAATTAAACACAGCCCTAAGGAATCTACATCATCATATTGTAGTAGCTGTTTAGTTATAAACTAACAAAAAAATTGATTGATATTATAATAATCATTTTTCTCCTGCTGAAACCATCGATATTTTTGAGATCGTTGTAAATATATTTAATGGCAACTGTCATGTTCGGCCATTTGATCAATGCCATTTAAAATAAGATATCAAATCAAGTGGTCAACTAATTATGTAGTAATTGAAACAGGGGTCAATGTAGAAAGCAATAAGATTTTTTGTAATTGCTAAAGGCACTTTCTGTACATTATTCAAACAAGCTTGACGATGTGGAAAAGAGCGGTGGCTTTGTTCCAGATTCTTGAATGCAAATACTTTTCATGCAACGCATATATCAGTTGAATTACTTAAGAAAATGGATGGCAAAGGGTTTCATGTATACTTGAGCATTTTTTGGCTTCTTTTGAAAAGAAAGAGATTTAATAACCAACAAGACAATGTACACTTAAGCATCAAATGTTCAAATCACCTGAGTTTTCATTACTTCTGAAATCATAAGTTGTATTCAATTATATGTTGTTTATTTTTAAGAATTATCTAGCTGGACCTAGTTCACATGACTTAAGATTTGAACTTGTGTTACATGCGCGCTGTACTCTATTCTTAGGAAATAAAGCAAAATGCCTTGGGATGCCTTTTTAGCAAATTAATGGGGGAAATGGCTGTTTCTTCTGTGAAAGTCTACTACTTAATGGCTCTCAAACACGTGGACTATACATTTGTACTTTGCAGTGAATTTTGCTTTCCCTTGAAATTCTAAGCTCCTTCTATGTTAAGTATTGCATGAGAAATCACATCCCTCCCTATGTTCCTCTCTTGCAGATTCAAAGACACTAAAAGAAGAGGTTAGGGAGGAATTATTTGAAAATCTAAAGGCTGATGAATCCATTGGGTGGGCTGTTGACATCATAGATCCAAGGGAACTCTCAGCAAAAATGCTAAAGAAGTTAGTAAAATATTTGTTTTTTTTTTCTTGTGTCAATCACATGCTAACTTTGTCTTATCTGATTTATTTGGTTTGCTTTCCAATCAGAAATAAGATAAACCTTAATGAAATATCGCACGACTCTGCAATTGGTCTTGTCAATAAGGTCCTAAACATGGGAGTTCTTCTCACTGAGGTAACCTCTTTCTAGCTTAGAAAGATTGTGGGTCATCTACAAGTCTTGTTTTATATGCATGGCTTTATCGGCTTTCAATTACTTGTAAATTGTATTTTCTGTTCATTACCGATGAAAAGAAAGAGAAGGAATATCCTAAGTTCCAAACACGAAACAATTGTTAGATAAATTATTTGTTGCATTGAGCTCTTAGATCATCTGACTTATGCCATTATGGTATCAGAAGCCATCTGAAAGGAAATCAAGTAGAAGCTGTCATAGGATCCTTCATTGGATTAATCTGAAGGACAATATGTGCACACAGAATATTTAATAAGAACAAGAAGTATAAGGAAAGTAACATGAGACAATGAACGAAGATGAAAGCTTTTTTAATTGCTATATTTCTTTTTAAAACCTTTAAAAAAAAATGGATGCAAACTGTATTTGGTAGGTAAGTTCTCCTGGTGCAGCCTAATTAAGAGTTTCAATTCTAAATTAACCAGGCAATTTCTGTTGTCTCACAATCTTTTGGAGACCTTTATCTGCTTTTCCTTCAATACCCTATATCATGAGCAAGAGATCGGAGATATTGTAAAAACTTTTCTCAATCAATTAGTTTCCCAGAAAATGGGAGGTTTGTCTAACCAGTCCTTCAAGAAACTGAAATTAGCATTGCTAGGTTATGTTTGAAGAGGTTGAAAACTAATAAGGTGGTTGAAATTTTTACAAATATATTTGTTTCAGGTTTATGTGGATACAGTGGGAGATGCTGAGAAGTATAGAATTAAACTGTCTGAAAGATTTCCTGCAGTCAAGTTTGTTGTTGCGGTTGAAATTTTTACAAATATATTTGTTTCAGGTTTATGTGGATACAGTGGGAGATGCTGAGAAGTATAGAATTAAACTGTCTGAAAGATTTCCTGCAGTCAAGTTTGTTGTTGCCAAGAAGGCTGATAGTCTTTATCCAGTTGTCAGTGGAGCAAGCATAGCTGCAAAAGTAATACCTTGACCCTGTGTACTTCCAAGATGGAAGTCTCCGGTGGCCACACTGATTTTAAATTTCATTCAATCATCCAGGTCACGAGAGACAGAGCCTTGCGGGAATGGGTGCTTGATGAAACAGCTGAAGAATTGCACAAAAACTTTGGTTCTGGATATCCTGGAGGTAAAACCTTTTTTTTTTTCCCTCAATAACCCTGTAATCTGACTATGGGTACTAATAAGCAGGAATCTGGTTATGGGTTGTTTTCAACAGATCCAGCTACCAAGGCCTGGTTGCAACATCATAAGCACTTGGTTTTTGGATTTCCATCATTGGTACGTTTCAGCTGGGGTACATGCACTCCCTATTTCAAAGACATTGTTGAAGTCTCGTGGTCAGTTCTTCCACAATTTCTTAGCAAAATCTGTCACAAACTATTTCCTAGTTCATTTTATGTGCATGTACGTGCTTTATATTCTTTTCAAATTTCAGTTATGTCTGTGTGAAATGTGCTTCTGAGTTTTCGCATACCTGGTGATGTAGCAGTTCACTTATTGTGAATAACAGCAGACGCAAACTGAAAACAAATTAAATACTGCCACATCACTTGGTCTCCATAACTTAGTGTTAGGAGTGGACAACCTACTTATATTTAAATCGTAGATTATTATTCTATTTTCTAATTTGGGATTTGCACATCCTTTCTTCTTGGCTTGTGTCAAGCCAACTTACACCAACAAGCTACAACTCTTGTATATTGCAATTTACATTCGGTTTTGATATTTTTATTATTTTCGTAGGGAATCCAATGAAATTGATGAAGATGGCTCTAGCAACGGTAATGGAAAGCGGCAATTGAAATTAAGTAATTTTGGTGTAACAACAGCCAAAAGAAAGATTGAAGAAACTGAATCAAGTGGTAAAGGACGCTGCAAATTTTTTGCGGCTCGTAAGCTTGAGCAAGTTACTCAATTCTAAGTTGAAGGTTTGACAACTTATTATTTGTTATTTTGCTTCTCTCGAATTATTTTCCTTCCTTGATTCCAATCAGAGAATCAAACGGATTCTCCTTCACTGTTTTCATTGATAAGAAAGACAAATGAAAGAACTTAGCTAATTAAACAGCTTGTATTGAAGATATTTTTATTTTTATTTTAAGGGAGGGAATAATGACGAGAATTTGACTGAAATGCTGATATTCTGTATGTTCATTTTGGAGTTTTAGCACCTGAATTGGTGCGCATGCTAAGGTATTGTGCTACCGAAATGATTAAACATGATCATGCATACATATAGCACTGACCTTAAAATTTGAAATCCTGTGGATGTGGACCTTTAAATTATGAATACAAAGGAAAAATTCATTACCCTCTTTTGTCATTCTTTACTCACACTTTGAAGACTACTTGCAAACCATCTACCTCTACCACATTTGTGCGTGCTTTGGTACAATTTGAAGAACCAGGTTCAGGTAATACTACAGCTTGTTCTTTGCATTAGGTATCATTGATGAACAAAATGCACAACCCTGAACTCATAATTATAAATCTTATTTCAGGCAATAATTCACAGCACATATATATTTCCCAACATTTGTGTGAAAATGTTGGTCTCGGAAGGAGCCAGTTGTAAAACCCAAATAATCAAATTAGGATTGTGTACAATAAATTAGTATCTGAATGCCATATATAGATGTACAAGGGATGCCCAGGTGGATGCAAACAAGGTGGGCAGTCCAATGCATTTCCTGTTGCTGTTGCCTGCACTACGGCAATTGTTATGGTGGCGGTTGTTTGCTGAACCTCCTGCGTATATAGGTATAAATGTTGAACCTTGTGTATATGGAGATCTGGAACCGCCGTTATTTCCTCCTTCACCAGAACCACCTGGTCGACCACCATTTGCATTTCCGCCGTGTGCGAATTTGCTATTATGTATTATTCTGCTTCTACTATTATCACAATTGTTACTATCATTGCTGCCATGTCCACGTCCCTTTGCACCTTCATCTTCCCTAGTGATTTCCTGCATAGATTCTGTAATGTATTGTTTGATAAGTTACCCGGTACTGAAACTTGTTTTACAAGACCATCATGGATTTTGCCATTAGGAACTACCGAACATCAGAACAACATAAAATGTTCGCTTATAATTTATTTATTTTTCGGTGACTAATTCACCAAAATTTTGATGATTTTGCAGCTCCTAAGAAGTGTACTGAAATCTGAGCTCCATAGGTGTATACGACTTACACTTAAAGCTATTTTCTTTGCTTTGATGTTCATCTCTATGAATGAGTTTATGTAAGGAGTAAAAAAGTAGTCGATTTCGAAGAAGAGGAAGTAGGCGAGTCGGTGTGATTATGAAGAGGAAGAGGAGGTGAAAATGCCAGAATCAGAATGTAGTGGTTGGAGAAGATGATCAGAAGCAATCCTGTTTCTATAATCCCCATTGCTTCCCTCCTCCCTCGGCTTCCAGCTGCTAAATAATTAATGCAAATAATGATAAGGGAGCTGCAAAATAATTACTGCAAATAATGATAAGGCAGAAAAAAAACGTAAAAGAGATGAAGACTGAATTATATGCATCTCCATTATAGCTGTATCTTCCTTTTATCTCGCTCACTTTGGGAAAAGTTTATTCTTGGTTGTAAATTACATAATTAGAATTAGAATCCGTGTGGTTGAAATGAAGTACCCACTGCCACTTGTCTTTCCTGGGTCGATAAAATTGGAATTCCCCCTCTTTTCTTTTAATGTAATATTTCTTAACCGATGACTCACTGCCACTGGTAATAACGGTAAGGTGTAATCTCATCTTTAGCACAGCATGATTATGACATACACTGAAGTCGGCATGATTACTTGAAGGATACTTCATGAAACTCTCAAATTATGTATGCATAACACCGAATTCATTCGATTCTCAAAAAGGATTGTTAAGAATGGGATTACAAATCCTTAATTTAAGCTAAGGATGCGGATTTGATTCCCGCAATCCACTTTTATCTTGAAGGATAATTTTATCGCCAACCTTTGAAATTGTGAATGCCAGTTATCTCAAACTTTGGGACAGACGACATGAAAGTTATTACACATTTTCAATCGCGTATCCAAATTATAAGCACATCGTTTTAGTATCTGCTTTACAGAAACTGTACTCCATGTAGATTTTTTTTTTTAATTTTAAAAGTAATAAAATTTTGTAAAGTGACTTGTAATTATTCTTAGTAATATTAGGAGTTAAATTAATGCCGGAAGTAATATTGGCATGGTTATTCTTTATTGAACAAAATGAATTGATTGCGTGCACATCTAAATCCGATTTAAAAAGTAATCGAAATGTCTACTACAGTAATAGACAAAAATTGGGTAAAAATTAGCTGCCTTCTTTTTCTTGATGCCGAGTACAAATCAGCCTTCTTTTTTCCTTCTTGATGCTATCTCTGATGCCCATGCTTTGCCCACTTCAGTTTGAAACTTACCTGCAGTAAGGTTGAGTATTCATTCCAAGGCTTTCTTTAAAATTAAAGAAAAGAGAATTAGCCTTCCTTACGTCTTACAGAATCAAAGACACAGGCTTTCATTCTCTTTTGGGACAAGAAATATTCATGAACATACAAATGCGTGCTGCACTACATCTTACCTTAGGAATGAACTCAAAACCCTCAAAACAAATTCAATGAAAATGAAAGTAAATGCAAAGCCTTTTCGTCGTGATGCAACTTAGCTATGAGAGCCAGATGCGTATACCTGCAGTTGACTGAAAAAAGTCTTCCAAATCCTTTCCTTGATCTGCATAGAGACAACAATAAGCTCAGTCCAATGCCAACTTTCAGAATATGAAGAATATTTTTTTGCCAGAGATAAGATTCTGTCAAATGCTAGATGATATAACTGTTTTTTTTTTTCCACTATAGATCAAATGATTAGACTCTTCACTTGAGTATTTACAATTAACAAGGCTAAATTGGTTGTTCAAACTATTGATTCATGAATATTAGATTTTTTTTTAATACAATGACATTAAAGGAGGGAAATTACATTATATATACATTGGATATCGACATTGCCCATGAGAGTCTAATCCGAGACCTCCCACATAACATGTGGAGAGGAATACTACTAGGCCATGGCACTAAGTGGCATGATTGATAAATTTAAATAACAAGAAAAATGGAGAAAACAAATGAATTTCAAATGACTTGTGCAAATGGTTATTTTAAATGCCTTTCAAAAGGGCTATCTTTAGTTACTCCAAATATATTCAATCTAGTGTTTTCTAGTTTTTAGCAAATTTAGCCTTGTTTAAATTCTAAATGCCTACCTAAACAAATGGAATATGATATCTTGACTCTACATGAAATGCACTTGGACAATTGGCAAGACAATACAGTAATTCGAAAAAGATAAAATGAGAAGAGAATCACCGTTTTCATATTCAAAGGCTTGAAGTATCATCTCCACCTGCATGGAATAAAAATTATTAACATATAATCCAGTGGGCACAAAAACCACTAAAAACAAAAAATTTAAATACAAGTAGCAATCCAGGTAAATTAATCACGACCACTGCCTTTTCTATCTGCTGCCTGAACAAAATCTAATCTCTATCCCATTATCTATATCTGGAAAAGCAACGAGCTACATAACAAACTTTTCTAGATGCCTTCCCACAATTGTTATAAATTTCTCCTAAATAAACCTACAAATCTTCAAAGGTCACAAATACTTACAGAAACTGTTAATCCTAGTCCAGAATATTTGCAATAGGGAAGTAATAAAGCGTTGATTGTACACAGTACTGCATATATCTCCTCCAGACCATGAAGGTAGAAAAAAAAATTCATTCATTTAGAAGGAGATATCCACAAACTACATACCTTGTCAAGGTCCTTAACAATTTTAGCTTCTGGCGAGGAATTCCCCTCATATTCCATCCACAATTCACCTACTTCTTTAGCTGGAATATGAAAAGTAAATAAAACAAGCAAAATTGTGAGATACAATTAACAATTTCAGGTATAAGAATACAAAATGCACAATCCTGTGACGAACTAATTTAATACCTATTGACCCTCCACCAAGTAATTTGCACATGTGGTCTAATGCCTCTTGCTCTCTGCGACTCTTCTCCGCCTTCGGAATCCCATCCAAGGGTGTTATGTCCCCCACAATGGCTACCCAGGTAATTATAAATCAGATATCTAAGAGCATTTCGTCATTTGAAAGATAAAGTTGCTGATCATTTTTTATTTTACTTAGGCTTATACCATTCATCAGTACTCTTGTAAATATGTTCTACTGATTACCATTCTCTTAACATTTTCTGCCAACACTCTGGAAAAGATAGTTCACTTCTGAATTTTCTACAATTTTCATTTCCAGTACCAAACTTTTAAATAGAAAATTTTACGAAGTTAAATTTGTTTCACCTTCAGCAATATCATGAACA
The DNA here is from genome assembly GCA_032719365.1 of Prinsepia uniflora. NCBI lineage: Eukaryota > Viridiplantae > Streptophyta > Magnoliopsida > Rosales > Rosaceae > Prinsepia > Prinsepia uniflora. The sequence continues at coordinate 3,559,587 of CM064871.1, forward strand.
AGGGCAATTTTTATACACCTGAAGGCAAATACAATAAATTTTTTAGGAAACAATGCAAGGTCACATTAAATTGCAATCGAAGTAATCGCAAAACTTAACTTGTCTCGATCGACACCAGGGATATCGGAAACAATGAGAGCCATTAATCCCATTCGGTACATATGGTCAGCTATAGACTCTGGATCCTTCACGTTTCTCTTCACCCATCCAGCTCTCTTCGTTGTCTAATTCGTAATAAGAACAGCAACACATTACTAACAATCCGAAATTTATTCTCGCATCCGCACAGACCACTAACTACACAAAAATTATATTACCTTAAGGCGATGACAGAGCGAGAGAAAATCAATGGCGGAGGAAGCGGGGGTAGACGAAGACGATGTGGTTGGTTCGTGGTTTGCAGTGGAAGCAGGAGGGTTGTTAGCGTCGCCACCGGAGACGGACGACGGTGTCGACGAAGCCTCGATGGCCATACGATGAACCCTAGAAGTGGAAGACGGTGACGAAATGCGCTTGAATGAGGAGCTTAGAGAAGCGGACGCGAGAGAGGATGTTAGGAGCACCGATTTAGAGAACAATAATCGGCTCATTTTGATTATATTTTTTTTCCTTATTTTTCTTTTCTTTTTATTTTTATATTTTGGTTTTGTGGAGTTCAATCAAATTTTGTTGGGTGCTTGAGTCTGAGAATGATCTCAAACGTACACGTCACGACTGGGTCTCCCAGCTGCAATGATATAACGGTAGGGTAGAGGGGCTGTTTGGGGATCGCTGATGCTTATGGTTTCGTTTTAAAATTTTAATTTATTTTTTTTTATAGCGATTATGAATCTATGATTGATCTATTAAGTAATTTATATGAATGCTTAGTTATTAATCTTTGATTTAAAAAAAGAAGAACTATGCAATCATTTAATTGCTTTTTTAGGAAGGCATCGAAAGTCGAAACCAACCAATAATGAGCTAAAACCTCATTCATTTCACTAGAAGTTAACAATTTAGAGGATGGGTGTGCACTACGCATTCCGTTTTAAATTGTTATTTATTTGATAATTTATATTTGACCGTAGTAATAATTTGAATTTAAATTTTTAATTTGAAAATTCGTTAAATTCAAATCAGACTATTAAAAATATATTAATTTTTATTAATTTTAAAATCTATACAAAATAAAAATAATAAAAATAAAATGATATCTATATATAACCAGATAAATACATATATACACAAATACAAGTATAATCAAATATTAGCAGGATAATGGTTATGTTTACAATCAAATCTTCCACAAATATAATATACAAAATTTTAAATATTAATTATTCTATTATTTTTTTATTCTTACTTTTTTATGTTCTTATTTTTTTTATACCTAAATGATTTCAAACTATTTTGATCCAAACCGAACCGTTAATAAAGATTTGAATCAAAACGGTTTCATTTCTACTTTTAAAAATTTCAATTTGTATCAAATCGCTAAAATTTTAACAATTTATATTTAAATATTAACAATATCTACATTCAATTACACGATGTCTACTCCTATAACACAAAAAAAAATCATACCAAATAAAAAGTTGTTTATTAACAATACCAAATAGTGTCACGGTTGACAACTAGCTTCTGTACTCTCTCTTTTTTTTTAATCAAAAGCTTCTGTCCTTTACCCCAAAAAACAAACCATCTCAAGGCAGTTAGGCCAAAGATCCTGGACCCCGGTAGAACACTAGCTACATATTCCCTTGGAACAACTTCTTTAGAGCATCTCCAGCAGTAGAGTAATCAAATTTAACTTTTAGACAAATTTAATCAAAAAATTATCTAAAAGCATTAAAATTGACTTGTAGCACATTATATAAATATAACTTTTCTATTGAAAATAATTATTTCTTCATATTGTTTCTCTCCCTTCTCTCATTCATCCGCTTCATCCTCTCTTCTTCACAAACTCTCTTCTTCATTCTCAAAACTCATTATTATTTGCATTCAAAAGCTCTAAATTTTTGTGGATTATAAAAAAATTCAACAAAAAAAACGAATTCCAATTATTTTTTTCATTCTTGTGTCGTTAATTTACTCGTATTTTCGTATAGAGTTGTGAAAAATTTGATTCTTTACGATATTTGGGAAATAGAAGTTTTGATGTTTTGCAGCTTTTAGGTGACGATTGGGAAAACCAAGTTTCCGCGAACAGAGCTTAGGTATTATAATTTTAACACATTCAACACTTAAGAGGAAGAAAGGAAGAAAAGTTAGAAATTTTACCATAAATCATGATGGTAACATTGAGTTAAATAATGTTCCTTACTTTCTTTGAGTCGAAAAAATATCCTTGGTCACAGATATCGTCTCTTAAACAAAGACTTAAAGTGTATGATTGTTACTCTCTTTTTCTCTTTAGATGGATTCCCATTTGAAATTTTAGTTATTGTATTTGACTCCGAATTCGTTCTATCCAATTTCACATTTAAAATGGACATATCTATTTGAACCGTTAAAAAACTAACTATATATGCAAAGAATTGTCCGAATTATGGGCTGAATCGATTTTGCACCCAAATAGACATATTTATTTAAACCGTTAAAAAATTACATTAAAATTAACTATTATAGGAAAAATATATTTTTATATATTCAACTTTGAAAAAAAAAATGAACTTAATATTAAAAATGAGTGAAAATATAGAATCCAATTTTAGTACCTATAAAATTGGTTAATTATTAATTATTTTTTGGCCATCTTAAATTAAATGTTTTGTTCAAAGATTTAACTAATCTGATAAGATGCTCTTATGCGCCTGCTGACTGATCAAACATGAATAATGCTCTTATACTCCTGCTGACTGATCAAACATGAATAATACCCTTGTGATTCCAAAACCTGGACATATGAAAACTTGTGCCCCCACCACTGGCCCACCTTGGTAGTTCAATGTCAAGATCTTCCCTTATCTACGATGGGAGTCAAGGGATCCCAATCCAATCCTAGTGAATTGCAACATAAAATGCGGAATGATGTGAAGTTGAACCATTATCATTGTTGTCCAAAGCAACCATATCGTTTACTTGCTATTTGGACGAAATTATACAGATGAAAGGGACACTAATCGAATAAAAGATGGTCATTCCAGTCACTTGGAGTCTTGGAAGACACAACATGATAAAAGTACCAACTTGCCCTTCCGAGCGTCGGCAAGGAAAACCAAATGTGCGCATATGCTTGACTTGACTTGAGCGAGGAACAGCATGAATAACAACATTACACATAAACTTTACAGCTGGTGCGAGTGCGGGTGCGGGTGCGGGTGCGGGTGCGGGTGCGGTTCACAATCGTACGGCTGATGCTCTTCCTGGTTGGACCCAACACTACCATATGTCACGGTTGTACCAGTTGGCTCCTTCCTTATTAGCTGCTTTTTATCAAATTTAGTTTTTCTTTTTTTAGAAAGACAGGTCGATTACAAATTTTTAGTACAATTATAATTTCCCGGAAAATTATAAGCACAAAAATAGAAAGAAGATGAACAGGATTATATCAAGGTTATTTTGCATAAAAAAGATGAATGCAAAATTGGAAGGCATCAATCAAACAACAATAATGCCCAAAACAAACCTGAAAATTTTCCTTTACAAAAAAAATATATATATAACAAAAACTCACGGCTTTCCCAAATAAAGAATGTATCTCTCTTTTTTTTTTCCTTTTTTTTACCCTAGGATTTTTTTCCAAGGTTTTTTTGGAAAAAAAAAAGATATCCTAGAAAGCTGAAGTTAAAAAAAATAAAAGAAAATAAATATTAATTTACAGGCTTGCCATGATTGTAGCCGTAATAAGAAAGATACCACCTAACAAACTTCTTCAACCCGGTCTGCAAATCGGTTGTGGGCTTATACCCGAGTTCTCTTCGGGCCAAGCTTATATTTGCGTGCGTATATGGAACGTCGCCGTTTCCAGGCATATCCACTACATTCTTCTTCGCCTTCATCTTCAAATGCCCCTCCAAGATCCTAACAAGTGTCGGCACGGTGACCGGTGACGTGTTCCCCAAATTAAAGATCCGATACGGTGCGGCTCCAAGCTTCTTCCCACCCGACCCGGTGCTCTTCCCAGACGTATCCAATGACCCTAAACATCCCTTCACAATATCATCAATGTACGTGAAGTCACGGGCCAAGTCGACCCGGTTCTTGCCCCGGTAGACCGTGATGGGTTTACCTTGCAGGATGTTCCGGGTAAATGAGAAGTAGGCCATGTCGGGTCGGCCCCATGGTCCATAAACGGTGAAAAATCTCAACCCGGTAATCGACAACCCGTAGATATGGTTATATGTGTGGGTAATTTCCTCCCCGGCTTTCTTGGTGGCGGCGTAGAGGCTAGCCGGCTGGTCAGTACGGTCCGATTCGGAGAAGGGAACGTTGTCGTTTAGGCCGTAGACGGAGCTGGACGAGGCCCAGACAATGGACGGTTGGGGATTGGCCGTTTTGCAGACTTCGAGAAGCGTGACGAGGCCGGCGATGTTGCTGTGGACATAAGAGTGGGGATTCTCCATAGCGTACCTGACGCCAGCTTGAGCAGCCAAATGCATGACGTGGGTGAAAGCCACGGTGTCGAAGAGCTTGTCCAACAGACGATTGTCGTTTATGTCGCCCTCGACGATGAAAACCCCGTGGCTCTTAAGGAGTGACCGGCGAGCCTTTTTCAACGAGGGGTCGTAATAGCTGTTGAAGTTGTCAATCCCAACGACGCCGTCTCCGCGTTTCTTTAGGGCCAGCGAAACGTGGGTGCCGACGAAACCGGCGGCGCCGGTGACAAGTACGGACATGCCACCGGAGCGGTGGATCTGGGCTGAATTGCGGACCTGCTTCTCCCACTGGATTCCGCCCCAGGAGGCGGAGAAATAGCGGCTACCGGAGTCAACAAAGCTCTGGAAACTCAAATAGGAGGCGGTCAAGGCGATGAGAAATAAGGCCCACAAGAACATGGTGCTTGTGGAGGCGAAGCAGCGATGGAATTGGCGGCTCATGCCGTGGCCCCGCTCGATCTTGAACTTTCCCGGCGTCGATGGAAACAGCTCATCTTCCAATGCAGACGGCATACCTCCGATTTCTGTGGCTTCTTCTCTCTGTATTTCCCCTCTTTCTTTGCTTTATGTAGCCAAAACCAAAACCAAGATTTCAATTTTTTTTTTAAAATTTCAGAATTAAACTTTTAGGTTTTAGATTTGCAAAGAGGGAGATGGGTAGAGAAGAGAATTGAAGACGAAAGGTGCAAGTGCAATTTTTGGGTGATTAGATTTCTGCACCTGCTATTAGTGAGAAGGTGATGGAGGGTTATATATAGTGGTCACCCGCACCCGCATTCATACCACGACAAGGCATACGCGTGAACGCGTTAATGGGACCGGCCAGTCAGAAAACAAAAAAGAATATGTATGGAGGGTTTTTAATTTTTTTTATATCCAAAGGATGCAGGGTTTTTTTTTCCGTTAGTTTCTTTTTTTGGTTGAAAGTTGAAACAGACGGAGTGAGAAGAGTTGAAAATGTCGAGCGGAGTTAATAGTGTCGAGAGTAGTTTCGGAGGATTTTGTTTGTTTTTTGGTCTAAGGAGGATTTTGTTAGTTTGTTTCCCCATTTAACCAAAACTATTTAATTGAAGAGTTTAAATATCTCTAAAAAATTAGAGATATTTAATTAGAATTTTTAAAAATTATAAAATTTTGTGAGTATTTAATCTATACTTTATAGATATTTAGTATATTCAATTATCACGTTTCATAATTTCATACAAATTTAGGGATATTTAAAATATCAATGAATATTATAGGTCTTATTAAATAAAAGAGTTTAATGTGGTTTGATAAACATTTTAGTATTAATTATACTTTAACAAAGTTTATAATTTGATAAGGCTTGAAATATAATTTGTGATTTTTATATTTTTCAATACTTAATAAAATTGAGATTTTATATTGATAATTATCATATATTATTCATTATAAGAATTATAAAGAATTAAATAAAATAAAATTTACATGAATCTATTCAATGTTTGAAGATAATAAAAACAAAAAAAAAATTAATAAAATAAAGAAAAAAAATTCAAAAACATGATGCTTAGTGACCCTAGTCTCTCAATCTCATTAATCGTTAGAGGTTTTATATTTCTGTAATTATTTTTGTAGTGTTATAAATTTTATTTTATTTTATTTCAAGAATTTTTAGTAAAAAAATTATTTTGATTAAATTTCTTCAAATATATATATATATATACCAAATTATATAATTCAGTAGCATTTTCTAAAAAACTCTATCACAATATATAGAACTCAATATGACTCTACAAAACTTTGTTACACAACTCTATATAATTTTTTGGTTAATTATACAAAAATTTATGAAAATCAATATAAATCGATCACTTTAAAAAATTCTATAATTACCTGTATAAATTTAAATTCAATAGACCTCTCTACGTATAATATTAGAACTACGGGTAGTGATATTTTTCTTTAATAACAAGTGAAAGTCTCATATTTAACTTTAATAAATAATGATGAAATTATATATTTATGTGGAGTTGATACATTTGCAATTGACTCATTATGTGACGTAACTCAAATTCCCCTCATCTTACATTAACATTACAATAAGATATTGTGGTATAAAAAAGGAATTGAGAATGATTTAATTTATGACAGCATTTAGCTAGATCTTTACTAGTGTAAAATGATTTTTTTTTTCAATACAACATATACATATGAGTAGTAGAGGATTATACATTAGGTATCTATTTTGTTCTTATTTTGTTGTATCTGAAACCATTACCTACTCAATAAGAAAGAATATTGGTAAGCTACAGTTTTTATTAAATACATGGATCATAATAATAGTGGCTCTTGTTCTTATTAAATACATGAATTTATATAGCTCAAATGGAGTCCCTACCTCACTCTATTCTTTACAATTTTGATATTTTAGGGGTTCTAAAACCCTAAATTTAGGAAATAGGGGAGAGAAAGTAGCAATTGATATCGTCTCTGAATGAATTTTATAAATAATAAAATAATAAATTGAGGTTATTCAAATGTTTAAATTAAAAAAAATAATAAAATATTTACTATCACCAAAATATGAAACACACTGAAACAAACTTTTGTAAAGTAGTTAGCTAAAATAATTTTTCAATTATTTTAGCTTAAATTTCTTGGCGAGATCTTTGCTATCGGCCAATTTTGAGGAAATTAGACCTTGTTGAAAAATTCGATTTTTCTAGCGAGATTCCCATAATCTGACCACCATCGACGGTGGTGATGATAGCAGTCCGGTCACTGCCTACGATGAAATTTCGACGATGGGTGGTCAACTATGAGTCAACTGACACCATCAGTGGTTAATGGAATATGTTAACAGTGTTAGCATATTCTTATAAAAAATAACGTCGTAATAATGGACCCTAACGCCGTTAGTGCTAACAGAGTATTCGGATTCCGTCAAAGCGACAAAATATTTCACACAGAATATCCTATCGCATGAGACGCACGTGGGGTGCATGAGAATGTGTGGGCGACGCGTGTGACCTTCCAGTAGTGCATGGTGGCGTGTGGGACGACTTGTCGACTTCCAGCTAGCGTGTAAGGCCACTTTCTAGACTTTTGTTGGCATGTGGGGTAGTCTCTTAGTCGACGAAGACATTAATGCTAACATAATATTTTGATTTCGTTAAAATATTCCGTTAGAGCGACGACCGCATAGGATATTTTGGCGCTTGAGACGTGCGTGAGCGCGTGTGGCCTCTCGGAAGCACGTGAGGAGACTTTCCGACTGGTGCGTGAGGACATTTTCGACCTTCTCCTGACACGTGGGGCAGTCTCTCGGTCCACGAAGGCGCATGGACCTAGTTTTGGGGTCTTTCGAAATCAGAATATTCTATTATCACTAATGCCCTTAGTGCTAACATAATGTTCTGATTAAACCTGGACATGGGTCGAGATGGTTCAGTATGGAGGTGATATTAGAACCGTACCACTTAATTTTAACCAGTTCAGTACGATACAATATTTCAAAATATAAAATTGATATTGAATCGTACCATACCAATTGTGCTTGGTACGGTTTCAATTTTGAGCAAAATTACTCAACAAAAAATTGAGTCAAAATTTATACAAAATTCATATCATAAGTCAGCCAATCAATAAATTCCTACAAATGTCACTGAAAAAAAAATGTCAAGCATGCAATTATAAAAACCAATGTTTGTTAAAATGAAAAATTCATCAACAATGGCTGTGGGTTAATCTAGAGGTGATTAAATGGCAAGTCTTCTAATGTTTAGATTTTGAGCGAACCTTGCCCTTGTTCAGAATTATGTAGTAAAGTTGATCTTCATATATCCTTTTCCATGATCGTTGTTATATCTTCTCGAAAATGGTATAAGCTAATAACATGAAAAACCTTCACCCTCTTAACTACGCTGATTTCTTGTATTCAGTCTAGTACAGCTTATCTTTATATGCATGTTACTGAAGCTTATGATCTTCTTTCACTTGCAAAAATTTTGACTTTTCTTATTTACTCCATGTCATAATTTTTTCTATTAATGTTGTTGATATGCATATTCTTTCATGTGTTACTTATAGGAGGTAATTAATCACACACAATGTCGACATTGCAGTAGATTTGTTTAATAAACGGTTTAAGGTAAGCATGTTGAAGCACACAACTGATTGTTATAGAAACGATTCCATGCAACACGAGTTATTCATCTATTAATGTTCCATATTATTTTCTCATGTCTTAGTTAACTCATTACAATATTCTGTAAGTTTATTATTATGTGCATTTAACATCACCTCAAAGCAACATCTGTGAGGCATATATCCCAATAAGTCTAAATTTATGCTTTGTTAACATGATAGGGCATGCAAGGCCTTACTGTGCATTAGATTTGATTTTGCTCTAGTAACATTTTCCTTCAACCTCTAATATCTTGTTCAAGTCTCCTTAAAGTTCATTAACATGTCATTGCTATATATTGTACACAAATCAGTGTGTATTTTACCAAAACAGCACCAATTCATCAACAACTCATGAAAAATTCTTCAACAATGGCCAAAGTAAGGATTGAGGAGTCATTCATTAGTTATCAGGATATTAGGGTTTTTTTTTTAGATTTAATTTAAATTTTAATTAATTAAAAAATTCAAAATTATTTTGGTTTCGGTACGGGACAATATTCTTTAACATCAAAATCGATCCCGTACCGGTTTAAACCAGTATGGTATCGGTATCGTACCGATCATCTATTTGGTTTTACTATTTAATTTTTTCCCGGTTTAGTATGATATGAGACGAGACTGTTTCGGTATTTCGGGACGATATGCTCAGAGCTAGTTCTGATTCCATCAAAATATTCCGTCAAAGCAACATAATGTTCCGTAGAGAATATTCCGGCGTGTGAAAGGCGCGTGGGGGTGCGCAAGCATGTGTGACCCCTAACCAGCGCGTGGCGGCGTGTGAGGTGACTTTTCGACCTCCAACCGGCGCCTGAGGCCACTTTTCAGCTTTCTGCTGGCACGTAGGGCAGTCTCTCAACCCATGGTGATGTGTGGGCCTAGTTTTGGGGTCTTTTAGATCTTTTTAAACACGTTTTGATATGTTTGAAATCATGTATGCACCACTTTGGGCACCTTAGTGAGGTTTTGCTTAAAATTTGATTTATAAGTTGTTAGTAACTTTTATGAATGGTTTCGATAGGGTTGTATCAGTTTAGAGCTCTTTTTTGCTTGACTTTATGGGTGATTTTGACTCCCCAACTAGTTACTGAGTGGACCTCCTTACTTGTTTTACACTTTTTAATTTTTACTTGCACGTTATTACTTATTTAAATTTTGATGAATGATAAATGCTAGATTCTTTATATTTTCGAGCATGCTAGATGGCACTTGATTATATTATATTTACCAAGTTAGTTTTTGTTTGCATGTTTACTGCATTTTAGTATCTTAATTATGTCATGTTTGATATTGATGGTGTGAATGATTAGACGAATTCGAGACGATATATTTAAGATTTGACCTTAAAGTTGAGTTAGTAGTCTTATACCCACTTAAAATTCGTCGTTATCTTAAGTACATGTCTGATTGGGCACAGACCAGTCTCCACGTGATTGTTCACTTGCGCCGCTTGTAATACTAATTAAATAGCGTTCGCTTGTCCTCGAGTTATAGGGGACTTGAGGTGACCGATGCTTAGCACCTAGTTTTCATGTGGTTGAGGTACACGAACAATTATAAATACCCAATCCATCATGAACGTATGACTCGAGCGACTCAAGAGTATGTTTTAATGGGTTATTTTCTGATATACTTATGTTTCAGCTTGAGATATGAGAATGCTTGTTATTTTATTATTATGTCTCGTATAACGTACAAATTAAAGGTTTTGATAATAAGTTTTTAGCAAAATTGGAGAGTTAAAATCTGTTTAATAACTTGTGGTTTTATATTGAAACAATTACTAGGTTCATTCACCTTTCTGTTTTTGTATCCCTTAGGTCCCGGTGCTACTTCATGTATTTCGAAGAGTTCACGGTAGCTGCTCTGACATTCACACCAGTAGTTTGGGGTAACACAATGGAAATCAGGAAAACTCAGACTGTTACTTGAACTATATGATCATCAAAATTAGTGTTCTATGCTCTATAATTCCGCTATTTCGGTGGAATACTAATTGATTTTTACTTATTATATTTCACATGACCTCTTAAAACACAATGTTTTAACTATTTGACTTTCGTCATCTATACGACACCATCTAGATATTGGTCAACATACTTCAATTTTGGCGTCCTAATGGACTTTCAGGATCAGAGTGTGTCACAAAAACGGAAGAAAGCCGCAATGAATATGCTAGACCAAGCCAAGCTATTTGGCAAAGGCCTAGCTACAGCCCTGCCAGCTCGTCCTTGGCCGCAGGGAGTGGCAAGCGGCACGAAGGAGCTTGATATCTTGCGTTTTAGGTCAAGTTCCCCTCTCTTTCGATTAGAAGAGTTTGATATCGTGTGGTTTATGTTAAATTCCCCCTCTTTAGATTAGAATTATAATTGAATACTGTTGTATTAAAAAAATATTTATCATGCATTTTTAAATAATTTAATTGAAATTTTTTGATACGTTAATTTTCATTATTATTATCAAATATAACCTTAATTTGTGATTTGTTTAGGCGATTTTATGGACTATAAATACAAAATTCTAATTGATACCCTATCCGCGGGCGGAAGTGATGAACGAATATATCAAGTCGGTATTTTGATAATATTTTTTTGGATAAATAAAACAAAATATCATGGGCGCCGCGCCATTGGCCGTTTGCTGAAAGCGAAAATCTGGGTGATCTATACCACTCAAATCCAAAAAGAATATTTTGTTATTCTCAAAATAAGAACTTGATAATTAATAAAAATCAAATACTTGACTGAGCAAGATATGAGTTGATCAGTATGTATGACCGCCCACGTGACGAAGCGGTCGTTACGGGGAGGGAAGATAAAAGTATTGAAGAGGATTTGAGAATAATGGTTAATCGGGAGAAACGGGCACAACCCCGCGGCCGGTGGCTAAATTGTTATTAGTTTAATGTAATGGGGCGGTGCTCTTACAATTTAATTTCTTTTATTTGGGAAGGAAATAAAATTACTAATTAGGGCTATTTATTTATACATCCTTGACAACTATATTATTTATTGAAAAACTTGTAAACAAGTCCTTTGAAGACTCCAGTCTCCAGCCCTTCCTCGCCAAAAAGCCGAAGGTCAGTACTGGTTCCTAACCCCAGCTCAAATTCTTATTGGTCCAACCCAGTTTTTATGAATTTTAACTACTACTGGTACATGGTACAACCCAGTTTTCGTCCATTAGTTGTGATTGGTACAATTGCTTCAAGACCTTCAAAGATACAATAGCATATTAGCATGCAGGTAATTAAATAAACAACTAAATATTAAACTCTCCATTTTTAATTTATTTCTAAAAATAAAGTTTTCACTTTTTTTCTTTTGAAATTTATTTACACCTGGAATAATTGACAAGACCCGTCCTCGAAGGACATAGATAACTGTGCCCGGTTTTGCTCCCGTCTGACAAGTCAACCGAGGTTCCGAAATTACCCTCATCACTTGCCAAACAAGGGATAACCATACTTGTGCCCACTCATGCCTCCACCTCCCGAATAGCCTCGATCATCGCGCCACGACGTGGAGAGTCAATAGAACAGAAAACAAAACAAAGTTTTAGAAATACCTTTATCAAAATACATTCTTACCCTCCAGTTTTACAAACATGCATGCATATCATAAAACATGAGTTATAGTGTGCAATAAATCAAGTATGAACAGTGGACCAATAAAATCAAAACATGTTTTCTCATGGTCCATAAAACTCATGTTTCTCAAATCAGTACACGATATAAAGTATCTGGACACAAATATCAATAAATCATAATATCACCAATCCTCAATATACAATCTCAATATCCAAGTAACCCGTCACGATATCAATGCAACGCGTGCAACTCGGGTGTCTCATGTCCGAGTACCTCCCCAGGATCTACGACGTCTGGGGTGATATCCTCTCTAGGATCTACGACGTCTGGAGGGTATCATCATATATCACACTCCTGAGACTGAGCCTCCCTCGGAGCTACTCATCTCCAGGCAGTGGATCATGACTACTCCAGGATCTACGACGTCTGGAGGAGACCATCAAATCACAGAGGATGGTATATGTGGAACAGTCACCAAATCCCGTAATCTCATTTTAAAACCATTCAAATCTCAAATCAAATAAAAAACGTTTCAACAAGGCATCTGCCCGAAACATAGCTTTCACAAAGCAAGTTCCACAAATCCAACATAGAAACAGTGTCCAAAATATACTTTATAAATCAAAATCATCAAGTTCATCATATTCACATATGACTCCAAATCCGAGTCAAAATCACTATCCAATTGGGTTTCAAGCCCAAAATATCATTTTCACGTAATCCATGAACTCGCAACCTCAGTTGCCACTTTCACATAAATCCATAAAAGATAGCCAAAAGCATTACAATTCCATCAAATCATTTCCCGACTCATAATCCGAGTCAAAACCAATCTCAAATCCCTGGCCTTCGCCCAAAACAACAATTTCACAGTTTTCTCGAAAATCGTGCCCAAAATCATATAAAATAATGTGACAAATGTGACTTAATGACTATTCCACGCCCAATTCACCAATTCCAAGTGTCCACTGTTGGTTCAACATAATCTCAATATCAGCTATTTAACCGCCCAACTCAACGTACCATTTTGCCCTTCTTCTCACAATTTACCAAACTGCCCTTCACTTTCTCAGGCCCGTAACTTTTTCATCTGAATCCCGGTCGACGCATGCCGCTTGTCTACGGATTCAGCGTCTCGAGACCTATCCAACGGTACTTACGGAAAGTCCAAACACGGTCCTGATCAAAAAGTCAACAAATGACCCCTTTTTAACGAATTTACCAAATTGCCCTTAAACTTCCGAACATCACAACTTTCTTCTTGAATGTCGGAATCAAGCTTGCCACCTGTCTATGAACTTGTGACGTCCCGAACTACGTCACAGTCATCGGTCAAAGTCCGTTTGACCGTTTGAACCAATAGTCAACCGTTCGCCCAATTCTAGGGGCAAAATCGTCATTTTCCTTCAAATTTTTCAAATTTTCCTTTTTCAAATTTCCGGGTCGTTACAATAATCCATTATGGATCTAAAGGATATTTTTAAGAAATTAAAGATCAAATCTGACGTTAGGCTTAAATCGAGCTCGTATCCAACAACTGGATCATGGGAAGTGCGAGCGTGATGTACTCAATCACACTGACATGGTGCCAAAATCGTCAGAAGGGACAAGGGTGGTGTACGACTAAGTCGTTGTGAAGGAGATACATGTGTTGTCAGGACCCGACCCTCCTCTGTCAGGTCCCGACTCATCTAGCACGATATTATCCTCTTTGGGCCACAACAATACTCAACGGCAAACCTGCGCCCTCAAGGTTTTGTTTTCGGGAGCTCACGGTGCAACTTCCCAGGGGGTCACCCATCATGGAATTGCACCAGCCTCAACTCGCTTAACTTTGGGGTTCCAATCCCCCCAAAGCCACTGAGCTCCCAAAAGGCCTCATGCTAGATAGGTGTGTGCCTACACCTTTAAGGTACACCACCATTCCCTTCCCAGACCATTCCCCCCTCGCAGGAATGTGGGATTGTTCACCATTCCCTCCAGGACACGGGTCTTACAATCCACCCCCCTTAGGGCCCAGCGTCCTCGCTGGCACACTTTCTGGTTGGGGTCTGGCTTTGATACCATTCTGTCAGGACCCGACCCTCCTCTGTCAGGTCCCGACCCTCCTGCGTCAAAAGGATGTTAAGTCATCCTAATCCAATGTACCGCTTAGCTGAAGAGTCACAACAGACTCCTGCTGTGATCTACAGCCAAATCGTTGTATACCACCAAATCTGACCATTCACCTTTATGTCATAAGATGCCACTTATGTCATCTATTCGTATCTGGATCTCACGTTTCACCTCAAACGTTACAACTTCTGGGCACACCCTCGCGACTCAATCTCGCAGCATTGGGGGAACTAGTCTCCATTACTGGGGAAACTGATCTCCATCACAGGGGAAAATGATCTCCATCACTGAGGAAACTGGTCTCCATCACTGCGAAACTGGTCTCCATCACTGAGGAAACTGATCTCCATCCCTGGGGAAACTGGTCTCCATACCAAGTACTCCTGTACCTCGTACTGAGCCACTCGGGATCTTCTCTGTCCCACTCTTAACCACTACCTTCACAGGGATAGCGTAGCAAGTATGCTCGCACCCAACATCAGCATCTCATTCTGCGATCGGACTCAGCCGTCATCGAGTCGAATCTAGAAGCATTGCTCGTACTATGCGTCACTCACGCACCTCGTATCATTGTCACGATTGACGAATCCCATCGTCACAATCGTCACGGCAACCTGAGTCCATCCAACTTGATAAGACTCGACTACGTCCATCGATAGCAGCGTCTATGTAACAACCCGTCCCGAGAGCCGAGATTAGTAGGGTGCTTAAGATGGGATTTGTGAGCTTAATCGGTGGTTAGTTGGTCCCGATAAGGTCATAAGCGTAGAATGACGATTTTGCCCCTTGTTAGGGCAAAAAGTTGACTTTTCGTTCGGGTGGTCAATTGGGTATTGACCTGTGACCAGGACGTAGTTTAGGACGTCACGAATCCGTAGACAGGTAGCACGCTCGATTCCGACATCCGAGGAGGAAGTTATGATGTTCGGAAGGTTGGGGACATAACCGTAATTGGGCTAAATTAAGGGGGAAAAGTTGACTTTTTGTACGAACAGGTTTTGGTATGTTGACCTAGGATGGTTAGATAGCTCTTGTCGTCCTGAGTTCGATGACAGGTGGCACGTATTCATCGGACTTACGATGTGGGAGTTACGGGTCTAGGAAGTCAGTGGCATAACCGTAAATTTGAGTTAAAAAGAAGGGTAATTTGGTCTTTTGGTTATCTGGGATTTGTGCACAGAGAGGGCAAAGTGGATGGCTGAGATTGGGCCAGATGGTGAAGGTATGGGCAGCTTGGTGACATGTGGCAAGTGTGTAGTGGGTTCTACACACTTGTGCACTGATCCAATTATTTGGGACTTAAATCGTGCCCGTGTGTGTGTGTTCTTCAACCAGAGTGAAACAGAGGGAGGAATTGAGAGAAATTGAGAAGGTAATCGTGTAGGTTGGTGAGTCTGGTGAGTTGTGAGGGTGAAAGGAAGAAGAAAGGAGGTTGATGATCGAGTTTGGGACCGAGATCGTGCACGGAGACACGGTGGTTGGTGAGGCTGAGTTTTCTGGGAAAACAGAGAGACGGTGAGACAGAGACGGTGGTTGTGCCGTGAGGTGGCTCAATTCAAGTCAAAAGGAGGCTGGGACGAGTGTAGAGGACTTGTTGGACACCGTGGTACACGGCGGTGCAGACGGCGGAGGAAGAATCGAAGGTATACCCGATTCCCCTGTTTTTTCTTATTTGTTTCAATTCAAAAGTCGTGGACCTAGGGCTAGAGTCGAGGGATTTGGAGGTTAGGGTGAGACTCCTGGAGGTCCTAGGAAGCGTCTGAGTGTGTTGCCGTGACGGGGAGTGCACGGTGGCGGTTGGCACGACAAAGAGTACTTGTGTGCTCTGTTTTTGCCGTGATGTTCAAACGGGAAGTCGTGACGTGTGGGGTTGAGTCGACGGTCAAGGTGAGTCGGGTTAGGCTTAGAGAGGTCTAGGGAAGAGTTTGGTGTAGCCACCGTGAAGGGAGGTGAGCTGGGTGGCCGGGAAGGAAAACAGGGGCTATTGGGCCGTCTGGTTTTGAGTTCAGTCGACGGTGTAGAGGCTGTGTCGAGGTGATTGGAGTTGGGGAAAAGATAGCCTAGGACTGGACGATGAGAGTGGTGAAGAAAGGGAGGAAAATGGTGCATGCACGGCGGTGAACCGCTGACGTCGGTTCAAGTTGCAAACTACTGTGCTGAACCGGGTCTGCTCGAGGTTGAAGGTGCACTGTAACAGGAACGTGAGGGCCACGCGCAGCCATTTTGGGAGGCGCGTGGGGGCGCGTGCGGCAGCGATGGGGAAAACGGTCAACATGGTTTTTGGTCCAGGAGTTGTGTTGAGTTCATTGGAAGTGGTTTCGGGTTAATCGGACGTCGAATCGAAGTAGTTTCGCGAGGGTGAAAGCTTAGGGTCCCGGTTTATTACGTTTAGGCTTCGGAGATTTTTGAGGGAATTTAGGTGAACTTTCGTAGACGTGTTAGTGACGTAATTTGGTGGTTGTTGACAGGATCGGGATTTCCCGAGGAAGTCGAGGAACGTGCGGGACGTTCGGGACGCGATTGAGGGCTCGGTACTGTGAGTGGACCCTTTCCTTAAACTCGAACATGCATAACTATTTTCTATACTTGCTTTATATATGATTGTTGGATTTATGATGTGATTTTACATAATTGCACGTTTTTCGAGAAAATACGGTATTTGGCACGTTTTACGATAAAAGGTTGATTTCTGATTATAATGTTATAGTTTTGGGATTTCAAATGATAAGTGGTTTTCAATGATTATAAAGGGATTTTGGAACATGATTTCGACAATTAAAGGTTTTCGGTTTTAGAAACGGATTTCAGAAAAAGGGTTGGTTACCAAATGGAAAAGTGGATTCCGGATTTGGGTTCGGAATGACGGTTCGGGATGCTGGAAGGGCATCAGACCGGTGATTTCGGATTCGAGTTTGGATGTGAATACGGAAATGGTTTTCAACTGGTTTTGATTGGATTTGCTGGATCTGGTTATTGGGTTTAAAGACCCGGATATTGATTTGACGGGGGACGGGCCAGGATTGAGTTTAAAGACTCGAAAGTTTAAAGACTCGGATATATTGATTTTCCCCCGTAGGCCTTGAGTTTAAAGACTCGGGAGTTTAACGACTCGGATATTATTAAGGCCTGGATTGAGTTTAAAGACTCGGGAGTTTAAAGACTCGGATAGGTCCAGCAGGTTTGATCGGAAAATGGTGATTTCATGTTCATGGGTTATGACACGGTTTTATGATTCACAGGCTGTGGTTTTTCTAACTGTTTTATAGTGTTTCTGTTTCTTATGATGTGGTTTATGGGACTTTGGTTTATAACTGTTCTGATAACTGGGTTATGCATGTGGTTTTCAAAACGGAGGGTGAAACTTGGTTTTCTAATAAATGGTTTTAGAACTTTTCTTTTATTATGGTCCACTCACACCTTTTGTTTCTAACTTGCCCTCCAGGTTGTGGAGCGAGCGCGGGGTCTTGACGTCGAGGCAGTGTCTGAGGCATAGAAGTGACGAGCGGGATTTCCGAGTGTTTAAGTTTTCTTCCTGCGTACGTGTACTTATTATCGGTTTTTATTTCCTTGTGTTTCGTACTATGCTTTGTACATTATAATTTCGGGATATTTTATATAGTTTCTCCTGCGTCTGACTGAGTTTTGGGTGATGTTGAGTGAGCTTTATTTAGGTGTTGTGTCGGGGAGTCAGACGGGAGCAGGATTTACCTCGGGTTTCGGGGTGAAACCGGGGTGGGTCCTGACAGTCTGCCACAACCTCGTGCAGACCAATCTTAGAAACACTCTGCTACCGAGACTCCAAATCCATGCGGTAGTCGACCGCCGGTACCAATCACTCTACTCGCCACATCCACCGATCGGTCCACCTCTAGATCCGATCACAAGTACAACACTCCTAGTAACTTATCCAAACAATCACCTACTAGGGTTAACACAAACCCGACTGCCCGTTGCAGCCCTTCCATCCTGACCGATCCCTCGATCTTGACTCCGAAGAGTCGTCATACTCCAATGCTGGTACCCAACCAGCCAACAACTATACTCTGAGGATCTCGTCCTCATGTAACTCTACGACTCTCAGCTGTTGGCCTCCACAAGAACTGGCCATACTCCGGGTCCAACACTACACAAACGCTATGTGCGCAATCACATCCTATCGCGTCACACCACATCTACTCCAGGCATCCACGGCCTATCGACATCCCTCTGGGATTCGACACACTAAAACATGGCAACGCATGCCAACCAGGATCACACATTTCTATTCCTAACCGTCGTGAGTGTAGTCGTACAGGGTCATCGTAAACCGGGCGACCCAGACCTCTGACCATACTGGTATGACTCCATACATCCTCTATCCGACACGACCGTATTGTCGAGCGGTCACGACTCTCAAGTCGTCATACTGTGTTTACCGGTCAGCGTAACCTATCCACCGGTAACACCATGGCTCTAAGCCGTTATCTTTCACACAAATTCTGATCCTACTCAGGATCCACTTCCTCGAAACACGTGGTATTCCACGCCAATTGAACCTCTAACTATCGTATCGCGTGCCAAACACCGTCTAACTTAAGGTTCGCTTCTACCGAATCCTCGTACTAATGCCCTAACTACCAGGTTGATGACGGGCTGTTACGACCTCAGAGACATCACATCCTCGACCTGCGCGTACTCCACGAGTAAAACATGCTCTGATACCAACTTGTCAGAACCGGTCCCAAATCCCCCGGTATTAACATGGGACCCGCCTGATCCCGTCTGACACCACGTGTCAGACCATGGAAAATTCCATCTCTGCCCTCGCCCAGGGCCATCAGAGTGCATCAGGATGGTAGGAGGAGGGGAGTGATGTCTCGTCTCTGCTACAACCCGCATCTGCGATCAACCTGAAGGGCATTAAAACACGAAAAACTGTGAGTGGACAAAAATAAACATTTCATTTAAAAACATTTTTACATAAAGACATTTATGCCCTTCATAAAAACATACGCATGCATTCCAAAAACCGTTTAGTAAAACATTCATAAAATCATTCAATTTATCAAACATATTCTTGAAATCATTCAAGGGTTCATGCCCGGTTCCTATAAACCGTCATGACCCACAAACACCTATCAAAGGTTCATGCCGGTTCCCATAAACCGTCATGAACCATAAATCCATTTGGGTCCTCGACCCGAAATCACAACTCAAAAACCATCAATCAAAACATGGGAACTCAGCCCCAAAACATGTCACGTGGGTCTCAGCCCAAAACCTTTCTCATTGAAATACCAACACATACCACACGGGGTCTCCGCCCCAAACCATTTCCAAAACATCGTTTACGGGGTCGCCGCCCAAATCACTTTCTAACTCATAAAACAAAGGGGTTTCTGCCCCCAATTCACTTTATAAAATCTCATACGTACCGTCATACGTATAACCCATCCTAGGCACTTCCGGAGAAGATGCCAACTCGGGGCACACAGCCCCTAGGGAACACATCCCCGATATAGTCACGATTAATCATATCTATCTAGTGTGCACACTACTCGGGGTCTTACTCCAAGTATTCTCCTAGGAATCTCCATTTGGGAGGCTCAATCACTGGATCTAGTCCGAGCTCTCTCTCTGGATCTAGTCCACACATCTCTCCGGAATCTGGTCTGGGACCACAACATAATGAGTAACCACCACTCCTGGAACGGGATCCCTATGGGGATACCCACTCTGGTATGTGGATCGTGACTCTCCAGGTCAACGCTGGAGGAGACCATAATCATATGGAGGGATCATTCATTTCCAAATACTTTCTTTCTTTCTCAAATAGTTTCTTTCTCAAATCACTTTTCAACTGGGTCTCATACCCGATTCATCTCAATGGGATTCCTCGAATCTGATTCAATTCACTTTCACAGGCCTCGGCCTAAATCCTCAATCCAACAGGGTCTCATGCCTGAATACTCATTTCATAAACTGAATTGGGACTCAAGCTCGATTTCACAGTCAACAGGGCCTCAAGCCCGATATCATGACTAACTGGGCCCTAAGCCCGAAACCATAACTCAACGGGACCTCACGTCCGATTTCACAACCAACGAGGCCTTAAGCCCGATATTTCAACTAAATGGGTCTCAGGCCCGATGTCATAAATCAACAGGGCATCAAGCCCGATAGTACCACTAACTGGGCCTCAAACTCGAATCGTAAACCAACTGGACTCTCGGTCCGATCGTATAGCTCAAATGGACCCTAGGTCCGATTCCTCGTCAAATCAAATGGACTCCAAGTCCGAGAGTTTATAAATCAATTGGGTCTCACGCCCGAGTTCATGTTTCTAAATCCGAAATCCATTTATTAAACCCTCGTTGAAAACCTAGAACGTATATGCATCGTATAAAATCAGAAATCTCGAAATACGTGCAAATACGTAAATCCTAGGCTACCATAAACAATTGCACTCATGGCATCACAAAACATAGATTAAAACAATTATAAAACATTATGCATGCATCAAATTCGAAAGAAAGGTCCACTCACAGACCGTCCGAGCTGCCGCATCGATTTGCGTGCCATAGGCTCTCTCGAACCGATCACTATCACCGGGACTCCCAAACCTGTCAAAATTTTAATATAAGGTTACTAACTACTTAATTAACCTCCCATTAAAGTCCCGTAATTTTCCCGAATTTTTAACTATTTTTAAACCGACCCTAAACCTTCCGACAACCCGAAACCTATCGAAACGATGTCCGATTGACGCGAGACTAGTCTCAAAATCTTCCTTACATCGAATAGAAGATTTCATATGTTGAGAACTTCCCAAAATTATGGTCCACGCGCCCTCACGCGCTCCTAGAAGGCCCTGGGTACTATTTATCATCACCTACATCTGAAAACCGGTTTTTTCCTGGTTTTGGACCAGTTACTGTGCTGAACCGGCGTGACCGGTTCAGCGTTCCTACTCCCTCAAATCTCGTCCGTTTGCCTCCATTTCAATTCCTAAATTCCTATTTTCAAGTTTCCTATCTAACCCAAACCCTAAACCTAAGAAAAACCAACCCGAAACCCTTGGTTCAAAATGGACCTCACGGTCCTAGTTTTCCTATAACTCTCCCATGGCTTCCCAGCCATCCAAAACGTCCCAAACCTTCTTAAAACCTTCCTAAAAATCTAATAAACTCATTAAGAACACTTAAAACCAACCATAACGTCAAAATCGAATTTTAAAAGGAAAAATGGCCTAACCGTGAAGTTTGGTTCGAGTCCATGGCCACCGTGCACGGTGGCGCCGTCTTGGCCGGCCACCATCCTCCACGGGTCCTCTCTTCCTTCCCTTGGTCTCAATCATGGTCGGATGGGAAGGGTTGGATTGGTTTGGGGTCAAGGTGGATCGGTTTGGGTGTGTTTGGATGGAAAGAAAAATGAATGATCGATGAAGATGGGAAATGCATGAATGAAGGGAGGTGGCCAGTGGATGAGTGACACTTGTCACTCATCAATTGGTTGATGAAAAGCAACTGGGCCCACTAAAGTCTAAAAGCTCCTCGTAAAACGTGTCGCTATGAATAGTAACTTAGAACTTCCGTGAACCGTAACTTCGCCGTCGAACGTCCGAATTCGACGTGCCGCCTGTCTACCGATTCGTATCATCCCGATCTATGTAACGATCTTCGGCCCTCGGCCATCGGACCTCTCGGTCAAAAAGTCAACTTTTGGCCCAAATTACCAAAATGCCATCGAACTTCCGAATGTCATAACTTCCTCCTCGAACGTCGGAATCGAGCGTGCCACCTGCCTATGAACTCGTGACGTCACGAACTACATCACAGTCATTAGCCAAAGTCCATTTGACCACCTGAACTAAAAGTCAACAATTTGCCCATTCTAGGGGCAAAATCGTCATCTCGCGCGAACGTCCGCTAATCCTTTTCTAATCCGCGATTAGTCTCGCTAATCTATCATTAATTCTTAATTAATCCCGTTAATTTGGGACGGGTCGTCACAAATTGTCAGGACCCGTCCCTCCTCGGTCAGGACCCAACTCATCTAGTACCATATTGTCCGCTTTGGGTGTCGCCCTCACGGTTTTGTTTTCGGGAGCTCATGGTGCAACTTCCTAGGGGGTCACCCATCATGGAATTGCACTAGCCTCAACTCGCTTAGCTTTGGGGTTCCAATCCCCCCCAAAGCCACTTGAGCTCCCAAAAGGCCTAGTGCTAGATAGGTGTGTGCCTACACCTTTAAGGCACACCACCATCCTCTCCTAGACCATTTGTCAGGACCCACCCCGGTTTCACCCCGAAACCCGAGGTAAATCCTGCTCCCGTCTGACTTCCCGACACATCACCAAGTAAACTCACGCGAAACCACCAAAGTACTCAGTCAGATGCAGGAGAACTATACAATACATCCCGAAGTTAAAAATTTACAGAGCATAGTTCTAAGTACAAAAGAAAAGAAAATCGATAAACCAAATACACGCACACGAAAAATTTAAAACACTTCGGGATCCCTCTTGTGACTTCTATGCCTCAGACGCTGCCTCGACGTCGAAACCCCGCTTTAGCTCCAAGACCTGGAGGGCAATTTAAAACAGAAGGTGTGAGTGGACCATAATACAAGAAAAGTTTCCAAAACCAATTTAGAAGAAAACCGGGTTTAGCCCTCCGTTTTGAAACCACATGCATAACCCAGTTATGAAAACAGTTATCAATCAATCACCATAAAACATTTACAGAATCATTTTAACCACAGTATAATTCTCATAACCTCACCATAAGAACAGAAACACTATAAAACAGTTATAGAAATCATAGCAGAAACATCATAAAACCGTATCATAAACCGTGAATATCAAATCATCATTTTCCGATCAAACCTGCTGGATCTATCCTAGTCTTTAAACTCCCGAGTCTTTAAACTCAATCCAGGCCTCAATAATATCCGAGTCTTTAAACTCCCTAGTCTTTAAACTCAACAGGCCTACGGGGGAAATATCAATATATCCGAGTCTTTAAACTCCCGAGTCTTTAAACTCAATCCGGGTCTTTAAACCCAATCTGGGCTCGTCCCCTGTCAAATATAATCCGGGTCTTTAAGCCCAATATCCAGATCCAGCAAATCCAATCAAAACCATTGAAAAACCATTTCTAAATTCACATCCAAACCCGAATCTGAAATCACTGGTCCGATGCCCTTCCGGCATTCCGAACCGTCATTCCGAACCCAAATCCGGAATTCCACTTTTCAACTTTAAAACCAAATTCCGTTTTACGAAATCCGATTCTAAAACCGAAAAACCTGATCATCAAAATCATGTTCCAAAATCCCTTTATAATCATTGAAAATCACTTATCGTTTGAAATCCCCAAAATCCCGACACCATAATCAGAAATTAAGTCTTTATCGTAAAACGTGTCAAATACGTTATTTCTCGAAAACCGTGCAATTATGTAAATCCAATAGAGCATAATCAATCATCATGAAATCACTTATAAAATCATAAAACAATTATAGAAAAACAGTTATGCATGCTCAAGTTTAGAGAAGGGGTCCACTCACAGTACCGAGCCCTCAATCGCGTCCCGAACGTCGCATACGTTCCTCAGCTTCCTCGAGAACTCCCGATCCTGTCAACAACCACCAAAGTACGTTACTAACACCAAGACTCTCCTAATTTCCTCCGAAAATCCCCGGGTCCTAAACGTACCGAACCGGAACCTTAAACCTTCACCCTCGTGGAACTAACCTCAAACGACATTCGAACAACTCGAAACTAATTCCAACGGACTCGTCACAACACCTAGATCAAAAACCTAATTGACAATTTCCCCAAAGACCGCCACACGCGCCGCCCAAAGTGGCTGCGCGTGGCCCTCACGCGCCTGCTACAGTGCATCGTCTTCCTCGCGTCGACCTGGTTCGACACAGTGCCTGCAAATCGAACCGCGAGGACGGTTCTCCGCCGTACCTGCACCAAAACCACTCATCTCTTCACCAACAGCATCGTCCAGACCTAATTAATCCATTCTCCTTACTAAGACGCCTCGACTCAACCTAAAACCCGTCGACACAAACTCGAACCATAATCCCGATACACCCCCTGTTTCCTTCTCCGACCACCCAGGTCACCCCCTGTCACGGTGGCAGTCTCAAACCCTTTCTAAGAGCATCCTAAACCTCACCCAACTCACCAAGACCGTCGACTCATTCCCTAAGTCCACGACTTTCAATTTGAAACTCGACGGTAAAACAGAGCACACAGGTACTCTCCGTCGTCCTAGCCTCCACCGTGCACTCCCCGTCACGGCTGCTTCACCAAAAGACTCCTAGGACTCCACTGAACTCCCTAGACCTCACGGGACTCCTCGATTCAACTCGTAAAGCTACGACTTAGCTCCTGAATCCAGACGGTAAAATAGAGCATCTATAGGGAAAACAAGAAATTACCTGTCCTCCTGTCGTCGTCGTGAGCTCAGCCGTGAGGCAGTAGCTCCTTCCGTCCTCCTCCGTCCTCTGGAAACTTCCACTGACCTCGATGGGTCGATCACGGCTGCAACACCACCCATAAACACTCACTTCCTCCCTGTTTTTCTCTGATGTCCCGTGGCTCTCAACTCATGCACAAACCATCACCACTCCTCCAACCTCCCTCACTGTCTCCCTCTCACTCTCTGGTCACTCTCACACACTCACAACTCACCAACACCTACGATCACTCCTCAATTTCTCTCAATTCCTCAGCCTCTGTTCTTCGATCACGAACACACAGCACACACGGTACACCGCCCAAAATCCCCAAATTATTTGACCTGTGCAACTCCTGGAAGCCTCTAGCCCTCCTACACGTGTCACCAATCCACCATTCCACTCCCTTTCTCTCACAAATGGCTCAATCCCAGCCATCCATCTGTCCCTCTCTGCTGCACAAATCCCCATGTGAAAAGACCAAAATACCCCTCATTTTAAACCAAAATTACCCTTTTGCCACTACCTTTCTAGACCCGTAACTCACACATCGTAAGTCCGATGAATACGTGCCGCCTGTCATCGAACTCAGGACGACGAGATCTACCTAACTGTCCTAGGTCAACATCTCAAAACCCTGTTGTACGAAAAGTCAACTTTTCCCCCTATTTTAGCCAAATTACGATTATGCCCTCAACCTTCCGAACATCATAATTTCCTCCTCGGATGTCAGAATCGAGCGTACCACCTGTCTACGGGTTCGTGACGTCCTAAACTACGTCCTGGTCATCGGTCAAAATCCAATTGACCGCCCGAACTAAAAGTCAACTTTTTGTCCGGACTAGGGGCAAAATCGTCATTCTACCCTAACGACCTTATCAAGACTAACTAACCCCCAATTAAGCTCACTAATCCCATCTTAATCACTGTCTTAACCTTAATTCCTAGGACGGGTCGTTACACCATTCCCCCTCGCAGGAATGTGGGATTGTTCACCATTCCCTCCAGGACACGGGTCTTACAATCCACCCCCCTTAGGGCCCAGTGTCCTCGCTGACACACTTCCCGGTCGGCGTCTGGCTCTTATACCAAATTGTCAGGACCCGACCCTCCTCGGTCAGGACCCGACTCATCTAGCACCATATTGTCCGCTTTGGGCCTCGCCCTCACGGTTTTGTTTTTGGGAGCTCAAGGTGCAACTTCCTAGGGGGTCACCCATCATGGAATTGCACTAGCCTCAACTCGCTTAACTTTGGGGTTCCAATCCCCCCCAAAGCCACTTGAGCTCCCAAAAGGCCTCATGCTAGATAGGTGTGTGCCTACACCTTTAAGGCACACCACCATCCTCTCCCAGACCATTCCTCCTCGCAGGAATGTGGGATTGTTCACCGTTCCCTCCAGGACACGGGTCTTACATTCCTGCGAAGGGGAATGGTCTGGGAGAGGATGGTGGTGTACCTTAAAGGTGTAGGCGCACACCTATCTAGCACTAGGCCTTTTGGGAGCTCAAGTGGCTTTGGGGGGGATTGGAACCCCAAAATTAAGCGAGTTGAGGCTGGTGCAATTCCATGATGGGTGACCCCTTGGGAAGTTGCACCGTGAGCTCCCGAAAACAAAACCTTGAGGGCGCAGGCTTGCCGTTGAGTATTGCTGTGGCCCAAAGAGGACAATATCGTGCTAGATGAGTCGAGACCTGACAGAGGAGGGTCGGGTCCTGACAGAATGGTATCAGAGCCAGACCCCAATTGGGAAGTGTGCCAGCGAGGACGCTGGGCCCTAAGGGGGGTGGATTGTAAGACCCGTGTCCTGGAGGGAACGGTGAACAATCCCACATTCCTGCGATGGGGGAATGGTTTGGGAAGGAAATGGTGGTGTGCCTTAAAGGTGTAGGAACACACCTATCTAGCATGAGTCCTTTTGGGAGCTCAGTGACTTTGGGGGGGATTGAAACCCAAAAGTTAAGCGAGTTGAGGCTGGTGCAATTCCATGATGGGTGACCCCCTGGGAAGTTGCACCGTGAGTTCCTGAAAACAAAACCTTGAGGGCGCAGGCTTGCCGTTGAGTATTGCTGTGGCCCAAAGAGGACAATATCGTGCTAGATGAGTCGGGACCTGACAGAGGAGGGCCAGGTCCTGACATGTGTTCATGCACGTGTCAACCATTCGCACTCCCATACTGCCTATAAACGGAGGAAAAAAAACCCCTTCTTAAAGGACAATCAACAACTCCATCAAACAAATAAATTGATCAAACTCAATCAATTTCAATAACTGGGAACCCTCAAAAAAAATTTCGGTACTCAAAAACTCGCCTTTTTGGAAAAAAATTGTCTGTTCGATTCGAAATCAATATTCAGTTCTCCTCTCAACCCTGCTCAGTTCTTACCCCAAAGAACACTAAGCTTTTCTTCGAATTCAATTTGCACCCAAGTTCGTTTTTGGAGATTCTCGACCATTATACTTCATTCTGACTTGATTCCACAACACATTTTGAAGGTCACCTAACACTCTCCTCATTTCGATTGCACCAAACTAGTCTTTGAAGCCCTCACAATCTCACTCCCTGATATCATCATGTCTTTTTACTGCTCCGCCAATGCCTCTGGTATGATGGTCTCTCGACCAAGAACGCCATCACATGGCTTAGTTTAGGGATAGTTTACTTTCCGCACCTATAATTCATTTCATCATATTAACACTTAATCATCTTTACTTTTCCAATTATTTGCACTTCCCATCCCCCTCTCTACAATCAGTTTCTTCAAATATGAATAATTCGAATACACCAACCAATGAGTTCTAAGGCTGCATAAACCATAGAACCATCTTTGTGTTTTAGTTCAGTATTTGAACAATCTAACTTGAAAATGTTGATCTATCTAACTCCCCCATTTAACTCTGAATTGCATGCTACTAACATGAACACACACCGATATTGAACTTGAACTAGGCGCAAAAAAAAAAAATTTAAAGTCCTCGAAGGAGGCATAGAAAAGAACAGCACAAACAAGATGTCTGCTTGCTCTACTTTCACTTGACTCAAACGATGGTTTATGGACTGCAATTCAGAAATCATTTCTAATCATGTCTAATAGAAGTTTTTACTAGTGGTACGCCTATTTTGAAGGTACCTAGAAGGCCAAATCAGCTGGACCAGCCCATCTAGGATAGGATCACGACACCATGGCCTAAAGCTTATAGCCTTTTCCCCACTCGCCCTATTCACGTACACCTCACACCACTCCATTAGAATATATCGAAGAGATCTCACTCACCCAAACACTTGCGTATCCGCTCATTCAGAAGCGAGCGATCGAACGGTGACCCCGAATTCTGCTACGACAACATTTTGGGCACGAATAAAATTTTTGAGGAAAAAAAGAAAAATCTAGTCCTATATATATATTTTTCATATTAGATTAGGTTTATCATTTATTATTTAGGGTTTAATTCTTGAATTTTGGGCACAAAATTCAAGAATTAAATCATAAACTCTAGGTCATAAACTCTTCCACCACCACCCTACCTATACATCCTCACTCTCTTCCCAAGACTTTCTATAATCTACTAATAAATTACAGATAACATGGATATCATTCTCGATTTCAAAGGAAAACAAAATTATATAAGCTTAATTATAAAAGTGTTCTAAGTTTAATTATAAAATATGAGTTAGAATTTTAATTATGCATTGTATAAAAAGATTATAATAAATATGCATGGCTAAAAATTAGTTTAGGAACCTAAGACTAACGTACCCAGCTTGTAAGCAAAGTATAAACTTGTTAAGGAATGGTTAGTAATTCATCCATAATTTTTTTTTTCAATCAATTTGTACTTTAGTTTTGACTCACACACTTATGCTCACCAGCTTTTGACACTTCTATTCTATTCGTTAATTTTCTTCAACTTGATGTTCTTGCCAGCTTAGACTGGAAACTCTTTTAAAAAAATGGATTGAAAATGTAAGCAAGACGGCCACTTAATTTGCACCACTAACAATCGCACAATTTTCTCTCATTCTCTAATGCATTTTGATACCTTCTCTCAAAAGTTCTTCCCAACTTTGCAATTGCGATGGTGGCTCAATTGTAGATTTGTAAATAGCAAGATGGATAAAACCAGTTTACTTGTGATTACAGCAATTGATTATATATTTTTTTTCCACCTCAAAATGAAAAATATCCAATATACAACAGCAAATAGTATGAACATAATATTAACATCAAATTCAAAAAAGTACAATAAACCAACAATTTAATAGAGTAATATCAATACTAACAATAACTGCCCAAACAATTAAATGACTCACATCACAAAATTAAACGTAATTTCAAACTAAGCCTGTAATTAGAACAACCAAAATCCTAAAACAACCCATAACCGTAAAGGACTACAACCACCTGAAGTAGCAACACCATCAAACACATCGCCTATGACATTGAAAAGTTGTAGAGTAGTGCATATGGGAAAATCTTGATATATGGTGATCCAACTGTTCGTGAAAACGAATGAAGGTCATACATTGGCGGAAGTGACCAACAGCAAACTCATTCAAGAGCACGGTATTAATGAACAAAATGTGTCAACTTAGAGATTGTGCTCTGCCTACTTCCCATGTGTCACGTGATCTTTGGAAACCTGTATAGAGAAGAGGGATTGGTCGTCGGTTAGGAGTAGACACCTTTGTAGTGTCAGCCTAAGAGTTTCTGATGCCAAAGTTAGTATGATTACATTCCATCTCATTTTCAATAAAGAAGAAAACCCACATTTATGCCAGTAAATCTATTTATTACTTTTCGTTTAGTAATGTGTACTTGAAATGTGAGTCTTGAGGAAAACATATTCATTCATGTGATTGTTGAGAAAATATGCTTCAGAAAACAATATTAATTAAAGAGAAAATTTTAGACTAAAACGCAATGAGCTAGCCTAATTATCGAACTCCACACAATATCTTCACAATGGGCAAAGAGTAGTCTCTTAGCTTTCCAACGTCGGTCAGTTTATATTAGTAAAAAATATGATTAAATTGTAATATTTTATTGAACTCGGAGTAATTTTCCAAGCACAGAAATAAAGAAGAAGATGAAATGAATTAGGTGACAGATGAGCTAATGGGAACACGATCCCGGTATACTTAATTAAATAGTCGATGATATGGATTTATTAATAATGAAGCAATATAGACTTCGTACACATGCGCGATTGTCTCCACCTCCATGCTTTTATTTTATTTATGGAACTTTCCCAGAATGTTCATGTCATGTGCAGTACAGGTAGTAAGCATACTACACATGTATAAACTTGTGAATATTTATTGCCCTAGATGTTTCTTATATATATATATATATATATGTTTAAACGATGATCAACTATTTATATCTGTTATCATTTGTTCATCAGCATGATAAAGAGGAAGATGTTTCAACAAAAGATGGTCTACGACTATGCCTATCGATCCCAAAATAGAAGCAGGCTAGGCAACCGGGAATGGAGGTTTAACCTTGTTGGTTAATATTATACGAAGCAAAATATATATTAAAAAATATCCACTTTCAGCATAAGGTGGACAAAATCTGGTTAGTTCATTATGAATATTCCAACAGTACTCCTTAGCATGTAGCTGGGTTGCTTATATCTGGTTTCTTTGTTGGTGATCCGGTAAATGAAATTGACTAGTTATGATTTTTTTTTTTTTGTTCTAAGTATGGTTTGGTTTGAATTTAAGGAAGAAAATGAGAGAAAATTGTTTGAAAGGGGATGTATAATTGTGTTCATCAGTTAAATTAAGAACAGAATTGAAAGATTTTCCACCATCACAATCTACTAATTAAACTTCGAACAACGAATACAATTTCATCGAACAAAGCAATAAGAAAGCAATCGGTCAAAGGTTGAAATTAAGTGTTGAAACGACATTTGGAACCGAGCCACCAAACAGCTCATCAGCAGAACAATGATCAATGAATATTAATTATCGGAAAGATAATTAACAAATGATAATATGCACTGAATTGGCAAACAATATGATGATGATCGAGATGAGATGAGATCGATGAGAAGGCTTTGAACACATTCTAAAACGAAACATCACCTTCTTAAAATGACTCCAAACAGAATAACATCCTCCACAAACCTAAATCATAAATAATAGACCAAATTTTATAATTAATGAATAAACCAGCTGTTTCATTATGCATATAAAATTTAACCATCAACGCACATAAACTATTCGGTAATCTGGTAACTCTAATATATGTCAGCAATTCAGTGCATTACCATAGTGACCTGCAACAAAAATAATGAAGCTACAAACCTTCAGGCCGGGAGAATAAGGACTGCATGTAGAAACTTCATGATCAGTAAGAAAACTCTAGCTAGATATAAACTTGTAGCACACTACCTTCCAGCCAAAATCAACACGTACGCCTTACAAGGTGTGCATCCTACCAAGGGCATTGAAGATGTTTCTATAAGTGATTTTACTTAATTTGGATAGATTGTAAAGTGAACTTAATTAGTGAAAATTCCACTACAAGAAAAGTTCAGGGGCCGACATGATTTTCCCCGACGGAGAGAATACCCGACGAATCTCGCGGCGTAGGCGGGAAATATTTTTTTTTATCTAGCCCGACGAATTGTTACCTTGCTCGACGAATCTCGCATCGTTTCGGGTGATATGACTGTTACCCGATGAATCTATCTTAATTCGTTGTAAAAACTTCTAGTCCGACGACTTATTACCCGACGAATTTTATTGTGGGTTAAGCTTTTTTCTTGAAGTATTCAAAGAGTTAAAATACGACTCCATAGACTCTTAAAATCAATGTTCAAAAAGGCATTAGGCACTCCTAGGGTGACCGATAGGGGTCTAGCACCTAGGCAGTTAGGCGGGGTCTAGGCAGGAGTCTAGGCGGTTTTTTTTTTAAGACAAAATTCAGCAAATTAATAATAGAATGAATACTATCAAATAATTCTAGTATAAAAATTAATTATCTAGATAAATAAATTGAGTTGAGAATTATACTTATTGAAAATGCAAGTTTTTTATTAATTTATTATACAACATTCTATGTTCTTTATTTTATTATTCTTGTTTTAATTAATAATTTATTAACTAAGTATTTAATAAATAAAATAAATTATATATATATACTCTAAGTTGAGTTTACAAACTAAAATGTTTTACAAGTGAATCCACATAAG
This sequence comes from Prinsepia uniflora, assembly GCA_032719365.1. Lineage (NCBI taxonomy): Eukaryota > Viridiplantae > Streptophyta > Magnoliopsida > Rosales > Rosaceae > Prinsepia > Prinsepia uniflora. The sequence continues at coordinate 3,591,686 of CM064871.1, forward strand.
CGCCTAATCAATATGAGGGACGGTTTCTCATCTTTAAACACCTAAATGATGTTTAAATAGACTAGGCAATCGCCGTGTTGAATAATGGGTCTTGAATAGTGCTTAAAATGTACGTAACATATTGATTATCTTGCTCCTGCCCTAGAACATGATCACTTTGATTATTGATCGTTTTGAATAGTGCTTAAATTGGACATAGCATATTGATTATCTTGCTCCTGCCATAGAACATGGTCACTTTGATTATTGATTTAGCACGTGCTTTATTTACTAACATGGAATAAAAATACATATATGCTAAGAACATATGGAAAACACAGAACCACGCGGTAGAAACATAGAAGAGTGAGTATCAGGCCAAGAAATCACAGTAAATTGATGAGATGTAATTACCTTATCTGGTAGTTTTAGATCCAGCTTTCCACATCTGAGGTGCCTCCACCACAATCACAAATGTTCCAAAAGACAAACGCCAAGTTTGATATCATGGCCCCCGTAAGTACTGAAATAAATTTAAGACTAGGAGCTTTCAGAAAAACAACCAAATAGAGCAAAAAATTCGGACTCCCCCAACCCACCTCCTGCAAACAGAGCGAAAAAAAACCTCTCTCTCTCCTTTCAAACTTAATAGGCTTTTACAAAAAATATAAATTAATCAGCCCTAAAGTTGCTACACCAGATAAAATGATAGGGAGAATTCTTATATTGTTTGTTCCAAGAGCATAAGGGGAAACATATATATACAGTCATTTTGAGGCTTGTCTTCTGGAAACTATATTGAAACTGATATATGTGTATATATGTATAATATATATATTGTTTATACATAGGGGACTGCGATATATCTGGAAATGTCTCTCTTCTCTATATGGATATTAATTTTGTTGCTATCCACAAAAATGGAATCATATTCGAAATGGAAAATCAGAATTTATTACTCAAATAAAAAGCTCTTATGCTGCATTAAAAATAAAAAGAATAATTACATAAAATTATCAAAATTATAGGGGTCATTTCAAATTCATACTCCAACTATGAAAAAACTCATATATATATATATATATTAGTGGGATTATGAGCCCCCACTGGACCCTATCTCTCTCTACCCCTAATTTTAGGTACTCAACTATCAAAATACAATATTTAGGTACCAACTAGGGGTGTGCATGGTACAATTCGATACAATATTGACGGTTAACAGTTCAGTTTAGACATAAAAATTAGGGGCGTTAACGGTTCAATTAACGGTTTGGCGTTAAAATCTTTAAAAAAAAATAATAAGAATATTAAAAAAAATAAGGATAAAAAAACAGAATAATCAATGATTAAAATTCTATATATTAAGTTTGCGAAGGATTGGATTGCAATCATTATCACTATATTAAAATTTATCAAATAAACATTACTAGCTACTTAATAATCTCCTATTATACTCTTATCTAGGTATACATGTATTTATCTTGGTATATTCGAGAATCCTTTTATTTTGTATTAATAATAAATTTAAAAACTAATAAAAATTAATATATTCCTTAATGACCCGATTTAGATTTAATGGATTTCTAAAATGAAAATCCAAATTCAAACCATTATTAACGGAGCGGTTTAGATTCTCTAACCGTTTGACTTTTATCCGGTCAAATCTAAACCGTTGGATAAATAACGGTTTGAAGCGGATTGATTAGCGGTTTTAACAGATTCGTGTCCACTCATAGTACCTACCATTGAGAATTTACAAAAATGGACAAAAGTTAGTACTTCAATTCAAAATTTTCATTTAAAAAACAAACTTTCAATTATAGAAAAAAACATATCCAAGTAAACTTAAATACCCTAAATAGTATGGTGCATAGATCTTTGACATTGGCATTATGAATGAATGAACGAATATATGTGTTCTACACCCTCTTTGCAAATTATTCCCATGATGAATTTCATTCTCATTTGATGAACGATAATGAATCTAAGTGTTGTAAGAAATTAAATTTCGGCATTTTATCAAACACCATCCAATCCAAAAACTCAAAGAAGGGAGTATATGAGAATAAAGGATTGCAGCTTCCAATGACCAGTTGTATTTTTGACCATATAAAGTGCTACATGATTCACCGGACAAGCCGGATGCTCATGTTCTATATTGTAGCTTCTGATAACAAGTTTGAGAGAGCTTCTTGGTCAGTCCGTAATATCTTTTCACCTATAGAAGCAATCAAGCAAAGGAGATGTGCGCAAAAATTATTTCTCACCTCACTCACCCAGCGACATCACCTGAAGTAAAAAGAGAAAAAATTTCTCACCTTCAGCAAACCCACTTTGAAAAACAAATAGAGATTTTTCTCCAATATATCCACTTCCATCACCAAAATATAAGACAAAATATACAAGAAGAAAAAGACCAATTTTTTTCCTCACATGTCTTTTCTGGCCATTGTCTCTCCACAAAAAGAACCTTCCTTCTCAACAGCTACAAACTCAGCAATTAGAGGGATAAGAGTTATTAATTCTTAAGAAATGAAGGTTATCAATGCTCCATTTCATTCAATTGGATTAATTTTTGGAAAATGGGGGTTACTAGCGCCCCATTTTATTAAATTGAAATCCTAATTCCTATTGGGCATCAAGAGTCAAAAGACTTCAAGTTCAAAGCCTCCTATTTTAAATTGGAGGAGCACATAAAGCTATTAAGGTTTCAATTGTGTACAAAAAATTTATATTCAAGACAAAGTGGAGTCCTACTTTCATAAAAATAATTTATTGGGATTGCAAACTTTACATCCCTTAGGATTCCCTGAATTTCTAAACGATGTCGGGTATTTATGGAATCATAAATTATCGGAAAATTATGGAGCTGCCACATGACCCATAAATCATATAATGTCCAAATTACCCATGGTGATGACATTTATGGCTCACATTTACCACATATTAAAAAATATATTTATCATTTCAATATATTATTTAATCAGGTTAAATTCTCAATGATATTAATATTCTTCCCGATAATCAATTTTTATTATTTTTAATATGAACAATTATTATCAATATTAAATCTTCATAATTTTCATTTTTATTCTTAATAATGAACAATTATTAGAATTATTAAATACTACATTTTATTAAAAATATATTATTAATTACATAATCAATCGACCAATCAGAAAGCTTTGAGACTCACAAGATTTCTCTATAAACAATGAAACTCATTTTACTTTCAATGTAATTCGATTTATCGCTTCTTAAACTCTTGTGTGCTGACTTAAGTATCAGAGTGTTCTTGGTCGAACAATTACCCGGGGCTTCGATCGAGGCAAACAATAGCCTCTTGTTAGCTGTTTGCAGGGATCGAGAACACTTTTGCAAGTGTGTACGAATTCTGCTCAAGAGAGACCATATGCTTTTCTTAAGCTCTTCGTTCTTATCATCGACAATGACCATCACACCCTACTTTCAACCATTCTCCCTTTCGTTCAATTTTCATTTTCTCCACATTTCTCTCTTATCTCAAGGCGATCTTTACCTTTGAGCATAGGTTAGTTCTTCCTAATGTGCAACTATAGGCGGAAGAAGAAATCGTAGCTTCGAGAAATTTGTAGGACAAGGCTTTGAGTAAGAACTAACTATGACCCACGCTCAAAGGTAGGGATCACCTTGAGATAAGAGATATTGAAAAAAAGGTGGGATATATGATCTGCAAGATGGTTATTTTAAACTTGGAGTTGGTTGGAAGTGATTTGATCTGCACTATTTGGATATAATTAGTGTTGAATCAAAGATTGAACTCGTCGCGAAAAGTCCTCACAATTCCTGCAAACAGCAAACAATTAGCTATCGTTGCTTCGATCGATTTACCCGGGGGGGTTGTTCGACCAAGAACACTCCGATGCTTAAGTTAGCTTTGAGAGAGGAAAGGGATATACTTCGAAACGAAGAATCAACGTACCTTGGAAATGAAATGTGCTTTGCTATTTATAGGAAAATCTTGGGAGCCTTGGAGCGTTCTGATTGGTCGGTTGAATATTTAATTAATAAAAAATATATTATTAATTAAATATACTATTTAATAATTGTAATGATGGTTCATCATGATAGTAATGACAATTATTGTATTTTAATATCAATATTAATTATCCATTATTAAGAATAACGACAATTAATTCTCGGGGAGAATATTGATATTACGGAGATTTTAACCCGATCAAATAACGTATTTAACTGGTAAATAGATTATTTAATATGCGGGTGTTTTCAAATGATCAGCGTTATTGCCAGGGGCAATTTAGTCATTTTTGGGAATTACGGGCCACGTGGCAGCTCCATAATTTTCGGATGATTTTGGGTTCCACAAATGCCCCACATTGATTCGGAATTTAGGGAATCCGAAGGGATGTACATTTTTTGGAATCTTGTTTTACCATGTTTACCGGTTACTGCTGAGTAGGTCCCGAGGCGCTAAATCCGCAGACAGGCGGCATGCGTCAATCGGAGGTCGGACGCGAAAGTTATGGATCTGCGAAGGCGGGGTGTAACGACCCGTCCCGAGTATTGGGATGAAATATTAATTAATTATGTTTTAGAATGACTAATCTGGGATTAGTGGAGTGAATCGGACGAAATGTGCAAAATGACCGTTTTGCCCCTAGGCATGGGAAAAATATTGACTTTTAGTTCGGACGGTCAAATGGACTTTGACTGATGACTATGACGTAGTTTGGGACGTCACGAGTTCATAGGCAGGTGGAACGTTCGATTCCGACATTCGAGGAAGAAGTTACGACGTTCGGAAATCGAGGGGTATTTTGGTAATTTTGAAAGGTAGGGGCGAAATGTTGTTTTGACCCTGGAGGTCCAGAGGACGAGGGCCAAGGACCGTTACGTAGGTCGAGTCGATACGAATCCATAGACAGGCGGCATGCCGAAATCAGAGATTCGTCGACGAATTTGTGGTCTCGGGGACGAAAACGATTAACCGAACAAACCGGGATTTCGATTAAAATAATATTAAATTATGAATAGTGACCGTTGATTTGTGAACACTTGGATGAGCGACAAGTGTCACCCATCCCTTGATTCAAGGACCTTTAAAATGTGCCCCATGTTTCATGGAAAACATCATCATCATGTTTTAATCCATGTTTCATGGAAAACATCATCATCATGTTTTAATCATTTTTTTAATCCATCTCTAATCCTATTTAAACACCACTAATCTTCCTCTTCCTTCATCAATCCGTGAACAACAAAGGGTGAAATTGTTCATGAGAGTGAGTATTTGAGTGTTTGAAGAGTCTGATTTTGGGTGAGGAAAACACGGGGACAGAGGGTGAGAAGTGAGAACCAGAATCGAAAATTTTGGAATTTTGGGAGGAAATTCGAAATCGAATTTGCGAGCTGTGGGGATCCAAATTGAGACTTGATTAAGTCTCCTGGGATCATTTCGAACCGATCCACATCAAAGACAAAGAGGATTGAGGTTGTACTGAGCAAGACACTGTTCATCGTGCAATGTAGCAAATCACTGTTCACCGAAGGTTTAGGTTATGCTCTAAATTACTATTTAATTCCCAAAAAATTGTGGGAGTTTGATATGATACTCATAGAGTCATTATTGACCTTTTATGATTTTTTTTTTGGGCAGGATTCGAAATTCCTGAAAAGTGTCAGAAATTACAGAATCGCGTGTAGTTTGGAAAACGAGCAGTTTTGGACAGTGCGTGCTTGCATTGGTAGGCTAGATCACGTTCAATGTGACTCTTGCTAGTACCACAAATATGCTTGCTACGTGGTGAACGGAGTTTGGCTGAACAGTCAACGGGGATTTGGCGGCGACTGAGTGCACTAGCGGGCGTGAAGAGTGAGTATTGGTAGGCTGGATCACATTCACTATGACTCTTGCTAGTACCACAAATATGCTCGCTATGCGTCAAGGTGCCGAGAGACCCAGCAAACTTGCTTTGTGGGAGCGTGGCGGTTCTTGTTGCCTTAGTCCATTCCGAGGGAAAGATATGGAGTTTTGAGAAACTCGAAGATTTCAAGGAGTGGAAGGCTCGCAATCAAATTGCTTTTCCAGACGATGTTTTTGTGGAGCTTGGTGACAGATGTTCTTCCATGAAGGCTATTTAAGCATGGGAGAGGAAAAAACCCTGTCGGCGGTCGGCTTTCTCGGGTCGTACCTAAAGTGGAGCTATTTTTTAGGACGAAGTTCAATGACAGCACGTACAGAGTTAACTGTATCGAAGTTGGTGGTGCATGGGACAAAAACGCCTCCCCGGACCTGAGGATTGCCTCACACTTCCGCTCGTCACGTCGAAAACGGAGTTCGGATGCGAACGTTAGGGGTCACGGAAGGCTAGGGGCAAAGTAATTTGTCGAACCAGGGGTAAATGGTCTTTTAACCTTGATCAGACAATGACACCTGTCCTTTGTCTTCTTCTTGCCCCAGATAACATGGAATCCGGTTTTGGGGCTAATGATACTCACCTTTAATTAAGGGTAATTGTAATCATTTTGTCCAAATTGAACCGTGATATCCCACTGTCTCACCGTCATTGTGCAATTTAAAAGCTTAAGGAACTGAATTGAGAGAGAGGAACTCGAGGGACTGAGATAACTGGTGTATTCAGAGTTCGAAAATTCAGAAAATCAAGGGAAATTCGAATTCGAATTTGTGAGCTAGGAGAAGGGAATTTGAGGATTGAATTAAGCTCATAGGATCAAAACGAAACTCCCTGCAACAAAAACGAAGAGGAATCGTGTCGAATTGGGGAAGAACAGAAGACGAGGATTTGGCGGCGACTGAGTGCACTTGCAGACGTGACTAGTGAGCATCGGTAGGCAGGATCACATTCACTGTGACTCTTGCTAGTACCACAAACATGCTCGCCAAGCGTCAAGGTGCCGAGAGACCCAGCAAACTTGCTCTGTGGGAGCGTGGCAGTTCTCGTGGCCTAAGTCCATTCCGAGGGAAAGATATGGATTCTGAGAAGCCCGAAGACTTCATGGAGTGGAAGACTCGTAATCAAATTGCCTTTCCAAGCGACGTTCTCGTGGAGCTTGGCGACAGATGTTCTTCCAGAGTTCCTGGACATGAGCCGGCTACTCTCTCCATGAATGGCGGGAGGCTTCCAGACATCCCGATCAGGGAGTGGTTGAGCGTTCCACTGTGCTTGAAAGGATCCGTTGTTCAGAAGAAGAATGATAAACAAGGACCTATTGGTTCTTGGGAGAAAAAAGCATGCCGTGCAACTTCTTTCCTAACCAAAAAGCATGCCGAGCAACTTCTTTCCTAACCTTTCCGTTCTGGCCCTGCGAATGTGCTATCTTGAAGGGCCGCAGAAATGGAAAGTTATGTTGTTGATGTGATATTACGATAACTTAAGAAAACTTAAGGTCTTAATTTCACATCGGAAGCCAAGGTGGGCGAGTTGGAGATGAGCCGTGCGGAGAGGATGCTGATAGAAAATGAGCGAGATACCGCTCGAGATGAGCTCTCCTTGCTGCGCAGAAATTCGTGGGACTTAGAAGGCTTAGATGCTTCGATGACGAAGGCTTGAATGCTTCGCAGGGCGAAGGCTTGGGTGCTTCGATGACGAAGGCTTAGGTGCTTCGCATGGCGAAGGCTTAGATGCTTCGCAGGGCGAAAGCATGGATGCTTCGATGACGAAGGCTTGGATGCTTCGATGACGAAGGCTTGGATGCTTCGAAGAAGAAGGCTTGGATGCTTCGATGACGAAGGCTTGAATACTTCGCAGGGCGAAGGCTTTGATGCTTCGATGATGAAGGCTTAGGTGCTTCGCATGGCGAAGGCTTAGATGCTTCGCAGGGCGAAAGTTTGGATGCTTCGATGACGAAGGCTTGGATGCTTCGATGACGAAGGCTTGGATGCTTCAAAGATGAAGGCTTGGATGCTTCGAAGACGAAGGCTTTTTACACTAGAGAGAATAAGCTTTGAAAATTGTACATGGTGAACAAATCAATTTGTCAATCTCATTTCATTGATACTTGAATTTAGAAGACAACTTGAAAAGTAAAATTGAAAAGCTTCGTATTTCAGGACCCGACCCTCTTCTGTCAGGTCTCGATTCATCTAGCACGATATTGTCCGCTTTGGGCCTCGCCCTCACGGTTTTGTTTTCGGGAGCTCACGGTGCAACTTCCCAGGGGGTCACCCATCTGGAATTGCACCAGCCTCAACTCGCTTAACTTTGGGGTTCCAATCCCCCCCAAAGCCACTGAGCTCCCAAAAGGCCTCGTGCTAGATAGGTGTGTGCCTACACCTTTAAGGCACACCACCATTCCCTTCCCAGACCATTCCCCTCGCAGGAATGTGGGATTGTTCACCGTTCCCTCCAGGACACGGGTCTTACAATCCACCCCCCTTAGGGCCCAGCGTCCTCGCTGGCACACTTCCCGGTCGGGGTCTAGCTCTGATACCAAATTTTCAGGACCCGACCCTCTTCTGTCAGGTCCCGATTCATCTAGCACGATATTGTCCGCTTTGGGCCTCGCCCTTACGGTTTTGTTCTCGGGAGCTCACGGTGCAACTTCCCAGGGGGTCACCCATCTGGAATTGCACCAGCCTCAACTCGCTTAACTTTGGGGTTCCAATCCCCCCCAAAGCCACTGAGCTCCCAAAAGGCCTCGTGCTAGATAGGTGTGTGCCTACACCTTTAAGGCACACCACCATTCCCTTCCCAGACCATTCCCCTCGCAGGAATGTGGGATTGTTCACCGTTCCCTCCAGGACACGGGTCTTACACCGTAGATTTTTATGTCTCTCTAATGTTGTCTTGCGTCTAGTTGATGTGGATCACCTTTGACGCTGGCTCGTTTGGCTCTTTATTCTCCATGTGATTTACAGTCTTCTTCTTGATGTAGTCTGTACAATGCCCCTCCTTCAGGAGATTTCGGAGATATCTTTCGAAAGATATACAAGTGCTGATATTGTGCTCATAACATTCATGATAGGCGCACCATTTGGTTTTATCAGCATTCTCTTGATTGCCTTTGACTGGCTCCGGCTTCTTAAACCATGGCTTGTTCTTAATTTCATTGTAGATCTGATGGACTGGTAAAGATAGCTACAAGTTAGGCCTCCCCATAACTGGTGTTTGGGAGTGTTGCCCCGCTTTGCGCTTGTTGAGCTTTCCAGTCGCAAACTTTCCATGGGGTTCATCCTCATTGGAGACCTTTTCGCTAGTCCTGGCATGGTCCTGAGCATGAGCGACGCTCTTCTTGTCCTCCCAACTTGCATGTCGCTCTGCCAGCGAAAGTATTTTGGAAAGACTTCGCGCATTGCTCATGATGATGTCCCCATAAAGCTGGCTGTCTCGAGGGAGTCCTTGCTTAAATGCCATTGCTGCAACAAGGTCATTACAACCGATAATGCGAGACTTTTCCTCACAAAATCTTCGTATGTATTGTCGGAGAGTATCTTTTGCTCTTTTTCAGACAGAGAAAAGATGGTCATCTTTCACCTCGATTGTCCGAAGTTGTGCGTATTCCTTCACAAATGCCAGGGCCAACTCTTCGAAGGACTCAATCGACCTCGGGGGGAGATGATTGAACCAAGTCATGGCTTGGCCTTGAAGAGAAGCTTGAAAAACCTTGCACATGAGCGCATCGTTAGACCTGTGGGGGATCATGACTCCTCGGTAATAATCTATGTGTTTTACCGGGTCGGAGGCTCCTTTGAATGGAGTGAAGTTTGGTGTTGCGAATCTCTGGGGGAATGGCTCCTCCTCAATATCCCTTATAAAGGGCGTAGAGAGCTGTATCTGGCGACGTAGATCGTCCTCTAGATCGCCACCTTGTTGAGCACGAAGGTGCATGTCCAGCAATTTTTGAACATCATTAGCCCGCAATGCTCCTTGCTGAGGCGATGAGTCCCTTTGTGCTAATCGTCGAGAACCTCTTTGAGCTTCTCCCTTTGATTTCTGAGATCGTGCAGGGGAGTAGGCTTCGTCTTCCCTTTTACTGCCGTGGGCAGATTGTTTTGGGTTTTTGTGTAGAGCTCGAAGTTGCCCCCTGCCTCCATGGGAGTGTTGTGAGCGCTCTGCCCGTGAGGTTGCCCCAGGCTTATTTCCTAGCCGTTCACGTACTGATGACCTTAGGCGTTGAGGGTTTTTTGCTCGGTGAGTATGACTTTCTTCACTGGAATTTTTTAGCGAAGTGTCTCGTGACATTGTTCGGCAGTGGACTGGTTCTTTCCCAGGACGCCTTTAAGCATGCTCCTGTTTTCCACGTGACGTGGAATGTCTGTCCTGCTCTTGGACTGGTCTCTCTGCTAGGAGTTGCTGCAAGAGCTCTGACTGAAGTTGAACTTGTTTGCTTAAACCTTCAACTTGCTGCGCCAAGTTGTCCTGGGGAGGTTGGTGATGACTTCTCCCTGAGATGTCATGACACCCGTCCAGAAAGTCCCTTAGGACCATGTTTGTTGTGGGTTGATCATGTCGTGATGTATTTCCCATCAACCTCTCGTTTGCTTGTTGTAAAGCCGAAGTTCCTTCCCCTAGCGCGGGTACTTGGTTAGCTGGAGAGGGGAACGCTCCAAAACTGAAGGTTGGCCTCCCTCCAAGTGTCTCCATGGGTGATTCTATGGACACACGCCTGGGTTGAATTGGCCGCTTCTCCGGAGTTTCAATGCGAGCCTCATTCCTTGTCTGAGCTGTTGAGGCAGAAACACCTTCTCCAGTTGATCGAACGGATCGATGAACCTTAGCCATGCCGAATCGAAGAATTTTGAATTTGGAAAGCTGTTGATGGATAATTTGAACAACGTTCAGAATCTTCGAACAATGTCGATGAACGACGAACGAAGGGAGATGAACGATGAACAATGTTCAAAATCTTCGAACAATTCGATGAACGACGAACGAAAAAAGATGAACGGTGAACGAATTCTTGATGAGTGATGAACAACGTTAAAAATCTTCGAACAATGTCGATGAACGACGAACGAAGAAAGATGAGCGATGAACAAATTCTTGATGAGTGATGAACAACGTTAAAAATCTTCGAACAATGTCGATGAACGACGAACGAAGAAAGATGAACGATGAACAAATTCTTGATGAGTGATGAACAACGTTCAAAATCTTCGAACAATGTCGATGAACGACGAACGAAGAAAGATGAACTATGAACAAATGAGAGAGGTTCTTCTGAGTACAACTCAATAGCTCTCAATGAAAGCACCAATTGTTGAATCAAAGATTGAACTCGTCGCGAAAAGTCCTCACAATTCTTGCAAACAGCAAACAATTAGCTATCGTTGCTTCGATCGATTTACCCGAGGGGGGGGGGGGGGGGTTGTTCGACCAAGAACACTCCGATGCTTAAGTTAGCTTTGAGAGAGGAAAGGGATATACTTCAAAACGAAGAATCAACGTACCTTGGAAATGAAATGTGCCTTGCTATTTATAGGAAAATCTTGGGAGCCTTGGAGCATTCTGATTGGTCGGTTGAATATTTAATTAATAAAAAATATATTATTAATTAAATATACTATTTAATAATTGTAATGATGGTTCATCATGATAGTAATGACAATTATTGTATTTTAATATCAATATTAATTATCCATTATTAAGAATAACGACAATTAATTCTCGGGGAGAATATTGATATTACGGAGATTTTAACCCGATCAAATAACGTATTTAACTGGTAAATAGATTATTTAATATGCGGGTGTTTTCAAATGATCAGCGTTATTGCCAGGGGCAATTTAGTCATTTTTGGGAATTACGGGCCACGTGGCAGCTCCATAATTTTCGGATGATTTTGGGTTCCACAATTAGCTTAGTATTTGAATTCTTCATTTGATAGGTGGAAAGTGGTTTGACCAAATTACTAGGGAGATTCTGATGAATTTGGAGTAGAATTCTAGTAAAGTCTTTGTTGGACTAGTGAAGATATTTCAAGAATTAAAATGAGATCTCAGGTGTTGTCAAATGAGAGCAAGCTTCTCAACGATTTTGAGAGGAAGTTTTAGAGAGGTTCCGTTGTCTCCTTCCCCAAACTCATAAGTATATGTGTTCTATGTATGTGTGTTGTGTGAATATGATGTGTGTGGAACCCAGAATCATCCGAAAATTATGGAGCCACCACGTGTCCCGTAATTCCCAAAAACAAACACTGATCATTCGAAAAATACCCGCACATCAAATAATCTATTTACCAGTTAAATACGTTATTTGGCCGGGTTAAAATCTCCGTAATATTGATATTCTCTCCGAGAGATAATTATCGTTATTCTTAATAACGGTAATTTAATATTAATATTACAATACACTAAAAATCATTACTATCATGATAAGCCATCATTATGATTATCAAAATAATATATTATTCATTTATTAATAATATATTATTTATTAATTAAATATTCAAACCGACCAATCAGAACTCTCCAAGGCTCCCAAGATTTTTCTATAAATAGCAAGGTACATTTCACTTCCAAGGTACGTTGATTCTTCGTTTCGAAGTATATCCTTTTCCTCTCTCAAAGCTAACTTAAGCATCGGAGTGTTCTTGGTCGAACAACCCCCCGGGTAAATCGATCGAAGCAACGATAGCTAATTGTTTGCTGTCTGCAGGAATTGTGAGGACTTTTCGCGACGAGTTCAATCTTTGATTCAACAATTGGTGCTTTCATTGAGAGCTATTGAGTTATACTCAGAAGAAGCTCTCTCATTTGTTCATCGTTCATCTTTCTTCGTTCGTCGTTCATCGACATTGTTCGAAGATTTTGAACGTTGTTCATCACTCATCAACAATTTGTTCATCGTTCATCTTTCTTCGTTCGTCGTTCATCGACATTGTTCGAAGATTTTGAACGTTGTTCATCACTCATCAAGAATTTGTTCACCGTTCATCTCCCTTCGTTCGTCGTTCATCGACATTGTTCAAATCAGCATGGCTAAGGTTCGTCGATCCATTCAGTCAGCCAGAGAAGGTGTTTCTGCCTCAACAGCTCAGACGAGGAATGAGACTCACATTGAGACTCCGGAGAAGCGCCCTGCTCAACCCAGGCGTGTGACCATAGAAGCGCCCATTGAGACACTCGGAGGGAGACCAACCTTCAGCTTCGGAACCTTCCCCTCTTCGGCCAGCCAAATACCCCCGCTAGGGGAAGGAACTTCGACTCTACAACGGGCAGGCGGGAGATTGATGGGAAGTACATCGCAACATGAGCAGCCTGCAACAAACATGGTCCTAAGGGACTTCCTGGATGGGAATCATGACATCTCAGGGAGAGGTCACCCCCAACCCCCCCAGGACATCTTGGCGCAACAAGTTGAAAGGTTGAGCAACCAAGTTCAACTTCAATCGGAGCTCTTGCAGCAAATCCTCGCAGGGAGACCAATCCAGGAGCAGCATAGATAGGAGAATACCCAAAGACGCCCTGGGAAAGAACAAGTCCGCTGCCAAACAATGTCACGAGATACTTCGCTTAGCGACTCTGGAGCGGAAAGTCACGCTCGTCAAGCAAAAAGCCCACAACGCCTAAAGCCGTTAGTACGGGAACGGCTAGGAGGAAGGGTTGGGACAACCTCACGAGCAGAGCTCTCACAACACTCACATAGGAGTAGGGGGCAACCGCAGGCTCTATACCAAAACCTGAGGCGATCTGTCCACGACAGTGAAGGAGAGGATGAGGCCTATTCCCCTACACGATCCCATAGATCGAGGGAAGAAGCCCACGGAGGTTCTCGACGACTGTCACAGCGGAATTCATCGCTTCAGCACGGCGCATTACGGGCTAATGATGTGCAAAAGATACTGGACAAGCACCTCCGTGCTCAGCGAGGTGGCGATCTAGAGGACGATCTACGCCGCCAAATACAGCTCTCTACACCCTTTGTAAGAGATATCGAGGAGGAACCATTTCCCCAGAGGTTCGCAACGCCGAACTTTACCCCATTCAAAGGAACCTCCGATCCGGTAAAACACATAGATTATTACCGAGGAGTCATGATCCCCCACAGGTCTAACGATGCACTTATGTGCAAAGTTTTCCAGGCTTCTCTTCAAGGCCAAGCCATGACTTGGTTTAATCATCTCCCCCCCATGGTCGATTGAGTCCTTTGAAGAGTTGGCCTTGGCATTTGTGAAGGAATATGCACAACTTCGGACAATCGAGGTAAAGGATGACCACCTTTTCTCTGTCCGCAAGAAAACAAAAGATACTCTGCGACAGTACATACGCAGATTTTGCGAAGAGAAGTCTCGCATTGTCGGCTGTAGTGACCTTGTAGCAGCAATGGCGTTCAAACAAGGACTCCCTCGGGACAGCCAGCTTTACGGGGATATCGTCATGAGTAATGCCCGAAGCCTCACCAAAATACTTTCGCTAGCAGAGCGACATGCAAGTTGGGAGGATGAGAAGAACGCCACTCAAACTCAGGATCATGTTGGAGCTGGTGAGAAGACCCCCAAAAAGGAGGAATCCCATGGCAAGTTTACGGCTGGAAAGACCAACAAGCGCAAGGCGGGACAACCTTCCCAAACTCCGGCAGTAGGGAAGCCTAATTTGCAACTATCTTTACCAGTCCATCAGATCCACAGTGAGATTAAGGACAAACCATGGTTTAAAAAGCCAGAACCAGTCAAGGGAGATCAGGAGAAGGCTGATAAAACAAAGTGGTGTGCCTTCCACGAATGCTATGGGCACAACATCGGTAAATGCATATCTTTTGAGAGATATCTCCGAAATCTCATCAAGGAGGGGCATTGTACTGAGTATGTCAAGGGGAAGGCTGCAGATCGACCTACCGACAAAGGACCAAAGGAGCCTGCAGCCAAGATGATTCGCATCAATACCATCATGGCTGAATCAGAATTGCTAGGAACCACCTCCAAGCAGAAAAAGAGAAAAATACGAGATGCTCTTGCCATCTCTCAAGTCTCCCAAGTCACCACCACCGGGGTGGCCAACGACCTTGTCGTTGGTTTCTCTTTGAAGGACAAGGAGGGACTTGATTGGCCGCACGATGACGCATTGGTCGTATCAATCCAGATCGCTCATGCTCAGGTTGATCGGGTTCACGTGGATGAAGGGAGTGCGGCGAATATCCTCAGCCTAGAGGCAGTTCGCCAGATGGGGTTAGAAAGCCTAGTGGTAAAAGGGGTTGTCCCTCTCCGAGGCTTCAATGGGTCAACTAGTATGACCATTGGTACACTCCAGCTAGATGTACATTCAAACCCCGTTGTCACGACCCAGACCTTTTACATCATGGACGAGTACTCTCCATACAATGGAATCCTCGGAAGGCCATGGCTTCACAAAATCCTCGCAACCACATCAAGCCTCTACCAAAAGATTAGATTCCCTATTCCCGGTGGAGGAATCGGAGAAATCAAGGGCGATCAGACGATGGCTCGACGGTGCCTCACCGAAGGGCTAAGGGAGGTAAAGGTGGCAGAATTCATTCCCCAAGCAGGATCATCCAATAGGGGCAAGATTTCTTCTTCATCTCCCAAATAGCAACTAATCACAGGACAAGATCCTGACGTTCACGAGGAACCATCGGCTCCGGAAGGGTGGCAGCCGGAGGATGACGTGATCCTCGTTCAGCTTGACCCTCGACATCCTGAGCAAGAGGCCCGTATTGGCGCCCGGTTAAGTGACACAGAAAAGGAAGAACTCATAGCCTTCCTGCGTAGGGAGAAAGAAGTTTTTGCTTGGTCTCCGTCTGACATGCCTGGGATTGACCCTACTATCGTTAGCCACAGGCTACACGTCAATCCCCACCACAAGCCGGTCAAACAGAAAAGACGCAACTTTTCCCCAGAGAAAATTGCTATCATTCAAGAGGAGATCGACAAGTTACTCATTGCTGGATCCATTGAAGAAGTTCCGCACTCTGAATGGCTAGCAAATGTCGTGCTTGTCAAGAAAAAAGAGGCTGGACGGTGGAGAGTTTGTGTTGATTACACCGACCTCAATCTTGCGTGCCCAAAGGATCACTATCCTCTGCCTCGAATCGATCTCTTGGTAGATTCAACTGCAGGAAATGAGCTGCTAAGCTTCCTGGATGCATACTCGGGCTATAATCAGATCTCCATGCACGAAAACGACAAGGACAAGACGACCTTCGTTTTCGACCGCGGTGTATACTGCTACAAGGTGATGCCATTTGGCCTCAAGAATGCAGGAGCAACGTACCAGAGACTCGTCAATCGGATGTTCAAGGATCTCATCGGCAAAACCATGGAAGTCTATGTGGACGATATCATGGTCAAAGGAGAAAAACGAGGGGATCATATCGCCAACTTGCGAGAAACCTTCAACTTGCTGAAGAAGTACAAAATGAAGCTCAACCCTCTTAAGTGTACTTTCGGAGTCTCAGCAGGGAAATTCTTGGGATACCTTGTGACTCAACGTGGGATCGAAGCAAACCCAAAACAGATCAAGGCAATACTCGAGATGAAATCCCCATCAAGTCTGAAGGAGATTCAAAGTCTCACTGGACGGGCAGCAGCGTTGAATAGGTTCCTGTCCAAATCAACTGATCGGTGTCGACCCTTCTTCCAGGCGGTAAAGAAGGCATCCAGGGATAAGTGGGATGAAGGTTGTGAGAAAGCATTTCAAGATCTCAAGGCCTACTTAACATCCCCACCATTGCTATCAAAACCCAAGGATAACGAGGACCTGTTCCTCTATCTGGGGGTTTCGGACGTTGCCGTAAGCTCTGCACTTATCCGAGAAGAAAATGGGATTCAGCTTCCTGTATTTTACACATCCAAAGCCCTCCTTGATGCTGAGACACGATACCCGAAATTTGAAAGGCTGATTCTAGCATTACTAGTTACCACAAAAAAGCTGAGGCCATACTTTCAAGCTCATCGAGTGATAGTCATGACCGAATATCCACTCCGTTCGTTGCTCCATGCACCTGATGCATCGACACGGGTAATGAAATGGGCCATCGAGTTGAGTCAGCATGATTTGCTCTATCGACCACGGACAGCTGTCAAAGGCCAGACCTTAGCAGATTTTGTTGTGGAGTTCACACCGGCGTCACTGGAAGGAGGCAATAAGCTTGGCAAAACCCCCGGGGCCGCCGACACTTCTCTACCACAGGATCAAGAGGCCAGTTCTTCTTCCCTACAGCCCTCAATTTCCAATCTTCTATGGAAACTCTTTGTTGACGGCTCCTCAAACCAAAGGGGGGCAGGAGCAGGGATTGTCCTTATCACTCCAGATGGCTCAATGATAGAACAGGCGGTACAGTTCGGATTCAAAGCCTCTAACAATGAAGCGGAGTATGAGGCTTTGATTTGCGGACTCACGCTTGCCAAGGAGTTGGGAATCAAACGCCTCGCTATTCATTCGGACTCGCAATTGATTACTAACCAATCAACCGGAGAATATGCTGCGCGTGATGCAAGAATGCTCAAGTATAATAACAAGGTCCAGGAAATGCTTACCCTTTTCCCAATTTTTACTTTTCATCAACTTCCACGAGCGGAAAATACGCAAGCAGATGCGCTGGCCAATCTAGCATCATCACTTGACTTTCGATTCAAGCGCTCGATCCCGATCGAATATCTCGAACGGAGAAGTATTGACATGAGGGAGATCGAAGTGAGACAAATTGGTTCATCTCCAAGCTGGCAAGATCCTTTCCTCAACTATCTGGAACATGGAATATTGCCTGATGAACGATTAGAGGCCCGCAAAATCCAGATGAAAGCTGTGCGATACTATGTCGACAGGGGGCAACTCTTTCGAAAAAGCTTTACAGGACCAAACTTGTTATGCTTAAGGCACCCAGAAACATTGAAGGTCTTGGCAGAAGTTCATGAAGGGCATTGTGGAAATCATTCCGGTGGAAGATCGCTCGCTCAAAAGACGCTTAGTGCAGGGTTTTACTGGCCTACTCTACGCCAGGAAGCTCTGCAATACGCCCAGAAATGTGACAAATGCCAAAGGTTCAAGCCTAACCAATTGGCACCACCGGAAGAGTTACATGCACAGTTAAGCCCTTGGCCATTCATGCAATGGGGACTTGACATTGTTGGACCACTCCCAAGTACCCCAATCCCAAGCAAGAGGTATTTGATTGTCGCCACTGACTACTTCACTAAGTGGGTGGAGGCAAAAGCTTTGGCTACCATAACCCAGGCTGATGTCCAAAAATTCATCTGGAGCCAGATTATCTGCCGATTTGGGCTCCCCAAGGTCATTCTGACTGACAATGGGACTCAGTTCACTGGCGCCATAATCAACGAGTTCTTTGAGCTTTGGAGGATCAAGCATTACACTTCAACTGCATATTACCCCCAGGGTAATGGCCAAGCTGAAGCTTCCAACAAAACGATCCTTAACTGTATCAAGAAGCGGCTCGAAGATAAAAAAGGCTTGTGGGAGGAGGAGTTGGATGGCACGCTCTGGGCATACCGTACCACTCCGCGTCGAGCA
This sequence comes from Prinsepia uniflora, assembly GCA_032719365.1. Classification (NCBI taxonomy): domain Eukaryota; kingdom Viridiplantae; phylum Streptophyta; class Magnoliopsida; order Rosales; family Rosaceae; genus Prinsepia; species Prinsepia uniflora. Next base: position 3,610,113 of record CM064871.1, read on the forward strand.
ACAGGAGAGTCTCCATTCACCCTTGCATACGGTACTGACGCAGTCATTCCTCCACACGTTGTTGTCCCGGCACCCTTCACCGAGCTCGACGATCCAGTGGTCAACTCCATCGCTCTGAGAACTTCACTTGATCTCAGCGAGGAATTAAGAGAGCAAGTAGTGAAGCGTATCTCCAGCTACCAGCAGCAAGTGAGAAGCTCCTATAACAAGAGGGCTCGACTCCGGCACTTTCTCCCAGGAGACCTTGTTCTCAAGAAAAAGTTTGCGGCACCCAATCGTCCAGGGTCTCAAAAACTCAAGTCCCCTTGGGAAGGACCTTACCGAATCTACCAAGTAGGCGGAAAAGGAAGCTATACCTTGGAGACCATGGACGGGAAGTTGGTGAGTGGTTCCATGAACGCTCATCACCTCCGAAAATACTATGTGTAATACAAACTCGAGCTCAATAATAAAGCTAGTCGTTGTTTGATGCTACATAAAAGACTTTATTCCCCCGGGAAGAACTCAAGCCTTCCTCCGGGAAGCATCCAAAGCCTTCCTTCAGGAAGCACCTCAAGCCTTCCTCCGGGAAGCATCCGAAGCCTTCCTTCAGGAAGCACCTCAAGCCTTCCTCCGGGAAGCATCCAAAGCCTTCCTTCAGGAAGCACCTCAAGCCTTCCTCCTAGGAAGCATCCTAAGCCTTCCTCTTGGAAGCTCCCTAAGCCTTCTTCATCGAAGCACTTCAAGCCTTCTCTTAAAGAAGCACAAGCCCTTCCCTGAAGGCATCATTCCAAAGACTTAATCATCTAAAAGCGTCACAAGTCATTTAGAACCCACTGTTATACACACATGGTTTTGGTTGAGGCATATTAACAAACTCACACCAATACATTTACAGACATTTACAAATATTCACTTCGACACATAACATGTAAGAAAGTTAACACTTGCGTTTCAACAACTTAACTTCAATTCTTCTTATTTATTCATTTGGTAAGTGTTTGGCAAATCACATGACGATTGCTCACACCAGTTGTACAAAACATAAAAAAATGCACACAAGAACAAGCCGACATGTAACTATGGAGGCAAATCTTCAAATCCCATCGTGTTTCTAAACTCTTCCCACTCTTCTGCTGAAAGTAAGGAAGTATCATGAAACAATGAATCAGCAGTCTCAGGGACAGCTTCATTCCTGGTCCCGGCCTCGGGCTCTGGGAAAGATACCGGAACAGGCTCCAGCTCTTGCTCCAACTCTGGTTCCCGCTCTTTGGTGGTGACCCCGCTACAACTCGCCATATCCAACTTTTGTGCCTCAACAGGTCTTTGGCACAAAGTTGTGGGGGCATGCGGCGATTGTAAATAATCATGTCCCGGGAGCATTGCCGCTTTTAGACTCTGGATCTCCACCTCCAAAAGTCTGCTTGTTTCTTCTGAGTCTTGCAACTTTCTGCGCAGCAAAGAGAGCTCGTCTCGAGCAGAGTCTCGCTCCTTTTCTATCCGAATCCTCTCAGCACGGCTCACCTCCAGCTCGCCCACTTTGACTTCCAAAGAGTGGACCCTTCCGACCAAAACTTCGTTATTCCGACTAGAGTGGTCTCGGGCTTCTCGAAGACGTTTACATTCGCTCTTCATTCGCTCATTTTCACCCTCCAAACCAACATTCCCACGAAGCATGTCCACCAACTTATGGGCCCCAGCTTTCGCAATCCTAAGGTCTCGGACTACCTTGTCGAAAGCCCCTCGCGAAACAGTTTTCTGACTGTCCTCTGTTGGGATGGAGGCACCTATCACATCAACAATCTTGGACGGTGCACGTGTCTCCCCCACTATCCGATCTAGGCTTTCATCTCTCGACGCTTGATGAACCGGGTAGTGGGAGGTGGGGATCACCTTCAGCTTCTTAAGTTGCTTGGGTACCCCCTCGCAAGGACCTTCTGAAGCTTTACGCTTGCTAGATGACTCCGCAGGAATAGAACGGTCAGGCTTGAAATGAAGCTGCTCAGCATGCCTTTTTTCCAAGGAAACATTGGACCCTTGCTTGTCATTCCTCTTCTGGATAATGGGTTTCTTCAACCGCAAAGGAGCACTCAACCACTCTTTGATTAGGATATCCGAGGGCCTCCCACCATTCAAATCTCTAAGTGGAGAAAGTAGCCAACTCATGTCTCGGAACTCTGGGGGAATCTTCAAAGCCATATCAATCTTCTTAAGATCAGGATGACTTTCAAATCCGCTATACAACTCATCAAACGAACGAAAATGTGAGGCGATCCTCAGGTCTGAGGAGGCGTGTTTGTCCCATGCACCACCGACTTCAATACAGTTAACCCTATACGCACTGTCATTGAACTCCGCCCTCAAAAATAGCTCCACCTTGGGAACAACTCGAGAAAGCCGACCGCCGGTAACTCCGTTGTGTGACACGGAATAGCAATGCCAGAATTCATCTTCCGAGAGTCCCAGGCTAAAGAACTTGTTCAACTTCTCAAAGCACATGATGTGTCGATAAGCATCGACGTCCAGTTGAGCAGGACTGCATCCCATCCGGCCAATAATCTTAGAAAAGAACTTCGAGAACGGGAACTTGAAACCCCACCCAATGGTCAAAGGATGGAATTTAGTCCACCGACCGCCGACAGGGTTCTTTCCCCTTCCATGCTTAAGAGCCTTCATGGAAGAGCATCTGTCTCCAAGCTCCACAAAGACATCCTCGGGAAAAGCAATTTGATTACGAGCTTTCCACTCCTTAAAATCTTCAGGCTTCTCAAACTCCATATCTTTCCCTCGGAATGGACTAAGGCTACGAGAACCGCCACGCTCCCACAAAACAGGCTTGCTGGGTCTCTCAGCACCTTGACGCATAGCGAACATATTTGTGGTACTAGCAAACGTCACAACAGATGTGACCTAGCCTACCAATGCTCACTAGTCACGTTTGCAAGTGCACTCAATCACCACCAAATCCCCGTCAACTGCTCAGCCAAACTCCGTTCACCACGTAGCAAGCATATTTGTGGTACTAGCAAGGGTCACAATGAGTGTGAGCCAGCCTACCGATGCAAGCACGCACTATCCAAACTGCTCATTTTCCAAACTGCACGCGATTCCGTAATTTCTGACGCTTTTTAGGAATTTCGAATCCTGCCCAAAAAACATCATAAAGGGTCACCAATGACTCTAAATACATCATATCCATTTTCCACAATTTTTCGGGAATTTAATAAAAATTTAAAGTTATAACCTAAACCATCGGACCCTCGAAACAGTATCGATACAATGTCAGTTTGTCTCGGACCCAACACAAAAAATGTTCATTACATCAAAAATAATAAAACACCTGTTGAAAATCCCCCCGGAAACGCCTCCACGCGCCCTCACGCGCCGCCGCAAGCGGCTGCGCGTGAAAGCCACGCGCGTAGCACAGTAACTGCTACAGTGCGTCTCCTCTACCCGAATGACTGGTAAACGGGTTGGAGACCCGCGTTGAGACCCGATCTGTTCTCCTTCAATTGGGCATTGTTTTCATCCGTTTTTTAAACTGATTTCATCCAAACCATTTATATTTAGGTTCTGTAACGTTTAAAACTTCAATTATAACCAAAAACTGATAAATCCCCGATGAACTCTCAAACGGGTTTCGTGATCGGGTTCGTTCAATTCATCCCTGTTTTTCAAATTAAATCACACAGAGAGTATTGTGAGAATGAAACAAAAGTTTTTGCATAATCAATTTCATACAATTATACCTCCAGCTGCTCGAACTCAAGCTCGATTTCGAGCAAAATTCAAAGCTTCTGTTCTTGCTCAGGGAAGCCCCAATTCTCTCCGTTTTTGTTGTGAATCGATTCGAATTGACCTCAGAAGACTCAATCAAGTCCCAATTTTGATCCTTGGAGCTCGCGAATCCGAATTCGAATTCTCCCCACAATTTCTCAAAATTTTCGAAATCTGCAAAATCAGTTCACCCTCCGTCTCTCGTGTTTAATTTGATCTAATTCAACCTCTCAATTGATAATTCTCGCAGCCAATTTGATCTGTTATTTAAACAATAACCCAAATGGACACATTGAGTGTTTTTCCCCTAATTAAGGGTTTAATGTCTCTAAACCCTAGGTTTAATCCCTAAAATCAGGTGTAAAAGTGAGAGGGAAAGTGACATGCTTGGCTGGAAGTTTGAGTCAGCATTCACTTTTCGTTTAAACGACCGTTTCGCCCTTCGCTCGGAAAATTACGAAAATGCCCCTCGCCTTCATAGATCCATAACTTTTGCGTCCGATCTCCGATTTCGGCATGCCGACTGTCTATGGATTCGTATCGATTGGACCTACGTAATGGTCCTTGGCCCTTGTCCTTCGGACCTCCCGGGTCAAAAGTCAACATTTTGCCCTTACTTTGCAAAATTTACGAAAATGCCACTCTCCTTCGTAGATCCATAACTTTTGCATCCGATCCCCGATTTCGGCATGCCGCCTGTCTATGAATTCGTATTAACTCGACCTACGTAAACGGTCTCTGACCCACAACCTTTGGACCCCGGGCTCAAAAGTCGACTTTTTTCCATGCTTGGGGGGCAAAATGGTCATTTTTGCACATTATGACCGATTCACACCACTAAACCCGGTAATATAAGATTCCAAGCAAAATACATCCCTCCGGATTCCCAGAATACCGAATCGATGTGGGGGCATTTGTGGAACCCAGAATCATCCGAAAATTATGGAGCCACCACGTGTCCCGTAATTCCCAAAAACAAACACTGATCATTCGAAAAATACCCGCACATCAAATAATCTATTTACCAGTTAAATACGTTATTTGGCCGGGTTAAAATCTCCGTAATATTGATATTCTCTCCGAGAGATAATTATCGTTATTCTTAATAACGGTAATTTAATATTAATATTACAATACACTAAAAATCATTACTATCATGATAAGCCATCATTATGATTATCAAAATAATATATTATTCATTTATTAATAATATATTATTTATTAATTAAATATTCAAACCGACCAATCAGAACTCTCCAAGGCTCCCAAGATTTTTCTATAAATAGCAAGGTACATTTCACTTCCAAGGTACGTTGATTCTTCGTTTCGAAGTATATCCTTTTCCTCTCTCAAAGCTAACTTAAGCATCGGAGTGTTCTTGGTCGAACAACCCCCCGGGTAAATCGATCGAAGCAACGATAGCTAATTGTTTGCTGTCTGCAGGAATTGTGAGGACTTTTCGCGACGAGTTCAATCTTTGATTCAACAATGTGTTTAGGATAATTGGTTCTATTATTGTTGTACACTTTCTTGGTTGTGATGCTAGAATAATAGTCGATGCCACGTGCTTGCATTAGGGCCGGCATTTGTGTGCTGTTCTGGATTAAAGGTAATCCTTATGGACTTATGATATTATTAGTACGCTTCGAATATTGGTGGCTTAGTGGTAAATCTTGATGGTCGATTCCGATGTATAATTTATGATATTGATTCGCGAGTTGCAATAAATTTGGTGATAGTCACAAACTATGGAGAGATATTGATACGAAACGACGAATATGATGAATGCGACGACCGAAAAAGAATAGTCCTCATATATGAAGTGCTATTGCCAAGGTTTAAGCTATCCTAGTACATGAGTTGTGTTTGAGGTGCTATTTCCAAGGGTTATACCGATTTAGCATATGATTTATGACTAAAGTGCTACTTCCGAGGGTTATTTTGGCCATAGTTACTTGGTTCGGTAAAAGGGGATCCGGCCCACGATCCGAAACATCCGACCCCAAATGGAGTACGGTTCCAATCCAAATCGCCAAATCGACCAACCCATAAATTCAAGGTAAATTGAGAGTAAAAGATGACTTAGTTATCTATGCGAACTGAATAAATGTTGAGTTTATGGTATCATTTCCTCAAAATTCTATACTGATCATATATATCATAACGTACCGGGATCTTTTTAATCTATCGTACCCCATACCAGAACTCATTTTTCATACCAAACCGACCCGTGAATCAGGTAACATTGATTTTGGCCTAGCAAATGAGTCCTGTTTGATTGCTATTACTGCCGCCGTAGCTCATGAGTCATATTTGAGATGCTACAGTATAGGGATATGCCGACTTAGCACAATAGTAGAGGGGCATTTAGCATAGTGAAATGTATAATCAAGGTTGTAATCGGTATTTAGCATCAAAGGATATACTTGATGGATATTCTTCTCCCTAGTTTTTGCTATCAACGGTTATTTTCATTGTAGACCACATGTCTAATACAAATTATTTATATGTGATTTTCGTAGCATTTCCCTTTACAATATTATTCAATTACTATTCTGATTTAGGAGCCTGCTTACAAAATCAAAACTGGATTAGGATTCTGTTAGCTACAGGATAGAATCACCAATTCCTTCATAGGTGGTTCATGCAAATCTAATGAAATCAACCATGGAGCAAAACTTGACGTGTATAATAAGCAGCTATACCAATTCCCATTGAATAATCATTCCAATTTTCACTAAACTCACCATATATTTCAATCATGACAGACAGTTACTTCACACATTGAACAGGATTTCCAAAGCCATCACTGAAAAGAAATAGAAAAATATGATTTATAATGATGATCGATGTTTATATATAAATCATTACGCACATAATGCACACAACTCATATTCTGATACGGGTCTGATTTGATTTTCAGGTGATATTTTATTTTTTCTTTTATAGTTGTATTTATTTATTTTCCATTTTTGGTGTTTCTATTGGAATTCTGTTCATAGTTAGTTATGGGTTTGTTTGAATCTACTTATCTTTAAAATTCTTTATCTAACTCAGTTTAAGGTGGCGCACAACAAAGGTAATTATTTTATGTCATTTATATTGATATGTGAGAAAAATGTCCCACATCGAAAAATCACAACTACAATTTGTGCCTTATATGATTTTAAACTACTCCCTCCATTGTGAATTGGTTATGGGGTAAAATCTCAACGAAAAGGTCCCACATTGGAAAAACACAAATGTGATCACAGAATAGTTATTAATCATTTATGACATCATCCCCGATTTCTGCACAACTAGTGCGTTGCCGCAGATCTACGATATTAATATGTTTATATGCTTTACCAATTGGTTTTGGGTTGGAACCAACAACTTAAATGTGATCACAGAATAATCATTAATCATTTAATCAATATGTTAAAAGTTTAATCCTATTGAACAACATTATGACATCATCCCCGATTTCTGCACAACTAGTGCGTTGCCGCTTACAGGGATAGAAATAAATGAATTTATTGATCTAATGAACAAGTTCAGATCTACAGTATTAATATGTTTATATGCTTTGCATAATGATAAGTTTAGAAGGCTAATTTTTATGGGGCGTTTGTTTCGAATATTGATTCGAAATTTTTCTGCTTTCTGTGATTGGTTGGTTGATTTTGTTTTTTTTTTTATTCCTTGTTTTTTTTTTTGTTCTTTGGTGTGATATTGTAGATGAGTTCATTAAGTTCATCATATCTTAAATGATATACTAATGATTAGTGAAATTTGTAGGAGTGGTAGGCGCACGATATATATATGTATGCAGTGATCCCAGTGATCTCAGTGATCTTCATGATTTCTTTAAAAAGGAAGCTTCATTGTTTAACAAAATCATCAAGCAATCAAGAGCAAAAAGTAGTTTGTATGAAACCTAAAGCATCGTGTGGGCACAATTATTAGTTAATTTTATATGGTTAATATGAAGATGAGAGAATATAAGAAGAAGATGATAGAATAAGAAAGTTCAAAACAAACCATTATTATTCCTTTCCAAAACCTAAAAAGAAAAAACAGAAAACCCAAGCATCACAAAAACTCAATCAAAATTCACACAAATCTAATCGGAAATTTTAGAATCTACAAGATACTTTAAGTATACGAGGTCGAGTTAAGCCCATATCTGAAACTTATCTAACAAATATAGACCTTCTAAACTGCCAAATCTACCATTCTTGGAATAAGAATAAACCTGATCTTGAACCCATGATACAAAGATAACATATATTTAGACGAAAAAATGGGAGCTTTGTGAAAAAAGTTGGAGAAAGATTAAAGATTTAAATAAATATGGATATATAGTGGGAGAGGAAGAGAGAAGGCAAGAGGAAGATAACTACAAATTTTGTTATATAATATATATATATATATATATATATATTTTATAAATAAATTTTTAAATGTTCAATTTTTTAAATAAATTTTTAACATATATTTTATTTCCGTCATATTTTCAATTAAATAAGATTAGAAAGGTCGAATCGGTTGACAATGAGACAATTGGCAGAACCTTCCCGCACTGTCCATATCATTCTCCGCAATGGGCGGGCACATAAAAGTAAATAGACACGCATGACAAATTTAAGGCATATTTTCTGTAACGTGACATGCTTGTAATCGTCCTCATCTATCTATGGATGAAGGACCGAAATTACTATGCAAAGTCGGCAAGAGACCAATTATTCTTTTTATTTTATATTATAACATGTATTTAAGTCAGCATGTAATCATCCTCCTCGATGAATAAAGAAGCTAATCGGCTGTAGATGGAGACTTAGTAGTTCTTTTTATTTTATACTAACCTAACTGATGGAGGCCAATAATTCTTTTTATTTATATTATGATCGACATGTATCTAAAGGTCAGCATGTAATCATCCTCATCTTTGAATGAAGGACCTACTTTACCATGTGGAATCGACTGTAGATGAAGACCAATATATAGTTAGACATATTGTAGGGCTTCTTCATAATGATCATTTTGCATTTGATTTCTTGTTCTATGTTTTTTGGATATGAGGTATGTACGTAGAAAGTATTAAGAGGTACATGAAATGATCGAGGTGGAGATATGGAGAGTTGAAGTACACGTACATCTCTTTTACGTACCATCTATTTTTCATTTTGTATTTCCACATATCTCAAATATAAAATATAAAAAATTAAAAACAAAATAATTATCAAGGAATAGAACTTTAAATATATTAATTGTATATTTATATTATAACATATGGCAGGAATATATATCATGAATATTAATTAAAATAAAAAAGAACTTAATTAAATCAGAAAATTCTTTTATTGACATTAATCGCATAAAGACAAAAAAAAAAAAAAAGACAATCGCACAAAGAAAGGTACACATGCAGAGATTCACACTCCCTCCATTATTTATTGATTACCAAATTTTCCACACACGTTTTGGTTTAATAACTACATACATATGACTACGATAAGGTGACATTCATTTTCTGGATCGACCACCAATTTTATGCCCGCCCGGAGCCAGAATTCCATGCATGTAGGCATGGGAGAACCTCGAACTTAACCATGGTTTCCTGAGCCTGAGCCAGCCCTAGACCCGGAACCTGCCTCGGACCCTGCTCCTCTGCCTGACCCATTAGATCTTGACGAAGAAGATAAGCTTGAGCTAGAGCTAGAGCTAGACCCGGACACGGAATTACCCGAGACGGGTCCAGCACCGGACCCAGCTCCGCTGCCACCAAGGCCAATACCTATTCCAGTACCTATTCCAATGCCAATGCCAACGCCGACCCCAGTCCCAGTCCCAGCCCCACCTTGGGACATGACCATAGCGAAGGTGCTGGAGACAAGCAAGGCCATGAGGGCAAAAGACTTGAACAAACTCATGAAGCTAGCTGCCATTGTTAAGGAATAATGAAGTTGATTGGCGATCGAGTAGCTACTTTAATTAATTAGTTTAAGCCTCAGTTAGGGGACAACCTAAGTGAATATATAACAAAGAAAGGCAGAATTTTGGCTTTGAATGCAAGGGAGCGAGGGACACTGATTGTGAAAAATGAATGCACTAATTATTCCTATTTATAGTGGAAAATTTGTAAGTTGTTGCCAGCTTTGGAATTGCGGTGGTGGCTCTATTGTAAATTTGCAAATAGCAGGATGGGTAAAACTGTTGAGTTTCATAGTTTTGTAGTATTTGAGAGAAGAAGAGAAAGAGGAGAGTATTGAGTGAAAGAGAGACTGAGAGAATGGGTGAAATTTCGTTATTGGATTCTTAATTTGATCTTCTACAATTCATTTGTCATACACACGTTCTCGTTCCTTAATCTTTAAGCAATACAGCCAGCATTATAACTGTCTTAAGAGACTAACAACCTAGCATTCTAACTACCCTAACAGACTAACCACCTTGAACATTAGTCATTATATGGTTTCATCCTAACATCCCCCTTCAATCTTAAGGGACATCAGATTGGACGTATGAACCATAAATAACTTTTTATCACTACACCAAAAGAGGCCTTTCACTATGTCATTTTTAGCCACAAATGACACTAATTAGATAACAATTTAGATAAAAATGACAATTTTGATTAAAACTGTCATCTATAATCATCTAAAAATAATTATTGCTATGATTTTTAATATTTTGGGATCTATTAGACAACACTTTCATAAAAAGTGTTGTCTATTGGAGTTTATGGGAAGAAGGGAAATGAAAATTTTCCCAAAACATGAAAGCGGCAAACAAAATTACAAAACATGCTTAGCACTATTCATCACTTATAAAAAAACCTAAAAGTGTGAAGAGGCTTGCTGATACATCGTGAAGGTGCGATTGAGGAATGAGAATGAGCGATCTAGGGTTTATGCATCTCTCTCTCTTCCCCTTGAACCCCTTCCTCTCGTGCCTTCTAAATTAGCCCGCATACAATCCATACACTGTCACTCGCACCACCCAGTTCCGCCTCATCTTCTTCATCTTCTTGTTGGGTCCAAACACTCTCACTGTCGCTCGGCTAAGTGCCACCAGTCACGGTCTCAGCTTGCTCTCCTTCACCGCCGCTCGTGTAAAAAAGTGATGTTTTTACTCGTCATTAAGAAAGAGATGAAATTGCAAGCTTCATCGTCATCTTCTTCAACTACCCACCAAGACTAGAACGACGAAGAAGAGGGTGAAAAAGAAGATGACTCTGATCCTAACCTTGAAGACCTTGAATACGTCGGTCAAATCAAAAGGGTATGTTTCTTTTCGGCCATTATTTACTGGGTTGTAATTCATTTCAATCTTTCACTCAATCATATTGTTGAATTTTGATAGGTGTTGGAGCTTCTCTGCAAAAACAAAGACATGAGTTTTAGTGAGGTATGGTATAATTCATTGAACCTAGTTCTTCATTTACTTTACCATGTCAATATTATGAGTCTCAAACAACTTTGTAATGCTATGTAAATATGGCAGGTTAAGCTAACCGTCACGATTGAGGATCTACAAGAAGTTGAGCGCATGAGACTCCTTGGCATCAAAGATCCTGATGCCCCTACCAGGGAGGAATTGGCCGACGTTCTTGAAGAAGCAAGTCCATTGTGTTTTATTATGCTTGGAGAGAGCTCAAAAGCAATTACCTTATTATGTTCTGTAATGACCCGTCCCGAGTGTCGGGATTAAATATTAATTAATTATGGTTTAGAATGACTAATCTGGGATTAGTGGAGTCAAATCGGACGAAATGTGCAAAATGACCGTTTTGCCCCTAGTCGTGGGTAAAATGTTGACTTTTGACCTGGGAAGTCCAATGGACGAGGGCCAAAGACCGTTACGTAGGTCTCGTCGATACGAATCCAACGACAGGCGGCACGTCGAAAACGGAGTTCGGGTGACCAAGTTACGGGTCACAGAAGTCTAGGGGAAAAATGGTAATTTGTCGAACGACGGGCAAAATGGTCTTTTAACATTGATTCTTGCTGCCAGACAGTGACATCTGTCACTTTGTCATCTTTCTTGCCCCAGAGAACATGGAAACGGGTTTGTGGGTTAATGATGATCACTTTGGACATTAACCCCTAAATTAAGGATTTCCTCATCATTGTCCAAATTACAATCTGTTAAGTGGATTGTTTCGGCTTCATTTGTGTAATTAGTGTAATTGTGAGATTGAGGAAGCTGAAATGAGAGAAAAGCTCGAGAGACAGAGAGGCCATTGGGACATTCAGAATCGAAAATTTTGGAAAATTAGAGGGAAATTCGAATTGGAAATAGTAAGCTTAAAGGATCACATTTGAGGATTGAATTCGACATCTGGGATCAAAACGAACATCTCTGCCACGAAAACGAAGAGAAATGGTGTCGAATTGAGGAAGAACAGAAGCTTCCATGGCAGCTTAAATTCGAGCTTGAGTTCAGCGAGTTAGAAGGACAAAATCAGTAAACCCGAATTGAAAACCCATCGAGGATCGATCGTGAGTCGTGAAGATTTAGACCCTAATTTGAGTAATTCAATTTACAGAACTGGAATTAATGACAGGACCCCGTCCCAACTAGACGTCAAAAACCGTGCCCGGTCCTGCTCCCATCTGACAAGTCAACCAAAGGTCCGAAACTACCCTTCAGTGCTTGCCAGACAAGGGATGTTTGTGCTGATTTCTGCTGCTGCCACTGCCTCACGATCAGTCCCGAACGTCGTACCACGGCCTGGAGGGTCACAAAACAGAAAAGGTGTGAGTGGATAAAAATGACCTCTTATAAAAATATTTGCCAAAATACATTCTTACCCTCAAGTTTTCACAAACTTGCATGCATATCGTAAAACATGAGTAATAGTATGAAATCATTCAAGTATGAACCGTGGACCGATAAAATCAAAACATATTTTCCCATGGTCCGTAAAACTCATGTTCACCAAATCAGTTCATGTTATAAAACATCAAATCCCGGCTTTCAGGCCAAAATATGTGAAAACATAATCACTTGGCCACAAAGACCAAAAACCCGTACTCAATACCAGTACGTCATCACAAACAACATCAATCAGCACTAATCACAAGTGCACAATAAATATATCAATCCAATCAATCCGCACTACTCACAAGTGCACAAACTATCACAATCACATCTGCACTACTCACAAGTGCTCAATCAATCAAACTGCACTACTCACAAGTGCGGCACTACGCGTAGGCCAATATCCAGCTACTCTCTCGGGAACAGACACCTCTGGGCTCAACCCTCGGGCTCAGTCACATCTGGGAGAACACATCCCCAGGCTCAGACCCATCCAAGTGGTACATCCAGGCTCAGTCACATCCGAGAAGCTGACTACCATAGGATCAACTACCGATCCTACAATCACATCCCCCAAGCTCCGGTCGTCTAGGTAATCCCCCCAAGCTCCGACCGTCTGGGCATTTCACAATCACAATGAAAACCATCTCGGGAATTACATCCCAAAATATTTCAATCAAATGTTGTCCTCATACAAAGTCAAGATCATTCCCGACTGGGTCTCAAGCCCAAATTACCATTTTCACGTAAACCGTTAAAATCACATTTTAAAACAATAAAATAATCCAGAAATCATCATTGACTTACCAACTAAGTCCAAATATCATTTTAGAAATCCTTTTGACTCCGGGCCTAACCCAAAACATCATTTGCACGTTCCTCGTAAAACGTGCCCGAAAGACTGATTAAAATAATCATAAAACCACAAGAAATCATTAATTTCACCAAATTCACAAGTGACTCCAAATCCGAGTCAAAATCACTATTCACTTGGGTTCTTACGGCCAAAATAACATTATCACGCAAATCCATGCGTTGCAACCTCCGTTGCCATTTTCACGTAAATCCACGAAATTGACCCTTGACTCATTCTCGAGTCACAACATCATTTTTCAATCCATGACTCACAATCCGAGTCCAAACATTATTTTCAACCAAATTCAATACCGGACTCATAACCCGAGTCCAAACATCATTTTTAACCAATTTCATAATTTCTCAAAAATTGTGCCAAATATAATAATCCATAAAATCGAGAAATTACCAGATTGAAATATCAATCATGCCCAAGCATATAAAATCATATAATAAGGCATTTAAATCATATATGCATGCATCACGGTTAGAAAACAAAGTCCTCTCACACACACCGTCCAAAACGGTTCGTTTCCGAGCTGCACGTTTTTCCGTAAATTCTGAAAATCACAACTCCTGTCCAAAATCATTATAGAGGGTTACTAACATCTCAAAATACTTCATATAATTTTCCCCAATTTTTCCGGAATTTAAATACGTATTTTTAACGTAAAACAAAATTTCGGATACGCGGAACATTAACGAAACGATATCCGATTTCCTCGAAACCAGAGTCAAAATGTCCGTTATAATGAGAGGATCAAAAGTCATGTTGACCTCACCTTGAAACTAGGCCGTACGCGCCCTCACGCGCCACCGTGAGTGGCTGCGCGTGAAACCCACGCTCCTGCTACAGTGTCGTCGTCCTCACCCTTTTAACTGATAAACGGATCCTGCAACCCGCGAGACGACTCGGTTCAATGTCCGTCAATTCTACACCGTTTTCAGTAATTCAAACGGCCATTAGCATCGAATTAGTTTGAATTAAGGATCTGCGAACTTAATTACAATCGACCTTACCTCAAACCTCACGATCAAAGATGATTGTTCGAAGAACATTCGAACCCTGTTCATCATTCGAAGTCCTTCAATGTCACACGATTTCCTTCAATTGACGCAACCAGAAGTGTAACGACCCGTCCCGAATTCCGGGATTAGTTTAGTGACTAATCTTGATTAGTGAGGTTGGACGGTGGTTAGTAGGGCGGAATCGGACAAATTGTGCAAAATGACCGTTTTGCCCCTGATCGTGGGCAAAATGTTGACTTTTTGATCGGGCGGTCAAATGGACTTTGACCGATGACCGTGACGTAGTTCGGGACGTCACGAGTTCATAGACAGGTGGCACGTTCGATTCCGACATTCGTAGAGAAAGTTATGATGTTCGAAAGTTGAGGGGTATTTTGGTAATTTGGCATGTTAAGGGCCAAATGTTGACTTTTTGATCGGGAGGTCCGATGGGCGAGGGCCAAGGACCGTTACGTAGGTATCGTCGATACGAATCCAACGACAGGCGGCATGCCGAAATCGGAGATCCGACGACGACGTTATGGTCAAGGAAACGAACTAACGAACCGAGGCCGGGATTAAAATAATAATATAATATTGAATAGTGACCGTTGACCCTACACACCTGGATGAGTGACAAGTGTCACCCATCCCTTGTTTCTAGCTCCTTGTTTCCCTCCAAACATCATCATTACTACACCATCATCATCTAATCCACCAATTCCCCTAATTTCCTCTTCTTTGTTCCTAAACCGTGCACAAAATTGGGAGAATCAGATTGGGAGAATTGGCTCCCTCTCTCTGCCGTTCCTGAGAGAAAAATGGGAGACTAAGATGAGGGAATTAACTGGGAAACACGAGGGTTTGAGTGTGGGTTGAATTTTGGATTTTGGATTTTGGGAAAATGAGAGGGAAAATTCGAATTGAAGGAATTGGGCTGTGATGATCGAATTGGAGGTTACAAACATCTTCCTAAGGTTGTGACGAGTCGATCCACATCAAAAACGAGAAGGAATGGTGCCATTTTGGCTCTGATCGAGCTTGGGGACAGAGGAAGAAATCGAGGCTGAGTCGTGGAGTTTGGGGATGTGATTGACTCAATTGTTATGGGGAAATGATTTCCCATGATCCCACGATGCTTCTGGGATCATCAATTGAAGGAAACCGGCTGAGATCGATGAAACTCCATGGTTGCACAGTGGACGGTGTTCGTACTTGTGTCGTGATCATTTAC
Organism: Prinsepia uniflora; assembly: GCA_032719365.1. Lineage (NCBI taxonomy): Eukaryota > Viridiplantae > Streptophyta > Magnoliopsida > Rosales > Rosaceae > Prinsepia > Prinsepia uniflora. The sequence goes on from CM064871.1 coordinate 3,625,774, forward strand.
TGATCAAACGACGGAATTGATGTGGGGGAATTGTTCCCCGTGGTCCACTGATGCTTCTGGTTGAACCAATTTGGGGAAATCAATCGAGATTGAAGGAATCCCATGATTGAACAGTGACCGGAGTGTTCTTCGTGTTCATCGTTGAATCGTGGAATTGTAGGTAATGTTTTGTGTAATTGAGATTACAGAACCTTAATTAAACTTAAAACGAAACTAATGGAATGATCAATTGAAGGAATTAGGATCGAATTGACAGGATTGGAACCGGGTTGTGTCGCGGGTGAGTTGGACCCGTTTACCAGACAAACGGGTTGGGCTGGTGACACTGTAGCAGGCGCGTGAGTTTCACGTGCAGCCACTCACGGCGGCGCGTGGTGGCGCGTGGGCATGAATCTCGAGGTGAGGTCAACATGACTTTTAATCCATTCGATGTAACGGACATTTTGGAATTGGTTTCGTGTCGATCGGACACCGTCTCGATATTGTTCGGGATGTCCGAAGGTTTTAAATTAAGTTTAAAAATAAGTAAAAATTCGGAAAAATTACGGGACTTTGATAGGATGTTAATGATGAGGTTAGTGACCCTCTAATGTGATTTGGACAGGATTGGGAGTCCCGGTGATAGTGGTGTGGCCCGGGAGGGCCGGTGGCACGCGTATCGAGGCACACGGTTAAAACGGTCTGTGAGTGGACTTTGGTTTTATAAATCCTATGCATGCTTAAATGTGTTATATGGTTTATATACATGATTTCTATGATGGTATTTGTGAGTATTGATTTTGGGTATGTTGCACGTATTTCGAGGTATTTTCCGTATTTCACGTGTATCGGGATTAACGGTTTATTTGTGGTTTCGCATGCTTGTGGTTAAATAAATATTATGATAAAATGGTTTTTATATTGGAAAGATGAACTCGGGCTTGAGGCCCACTTGTTTTGGAAATTTCGGACTTGGAGTCCATTTGAGAATCGGGCCGGGGGCCCAGTTGGTTAATGAAATCGGGCCAGGGGCCCAGTTGGTATGAAATCGGGCTGAGACCCATTTGAGTTATGTTCTCGGGCCAGGGGCCCAGTTGATTTACGAATTCGGGCCGTGGGCCCAGTTGGTTTATAAGTCGGGCTGCGGGCCCAGTTAGTTTACAAATCGGGCCGTGGGCCCAGTGGTTCATAAAATCGGGCAGGAGGCCCAGTTGGATAATCAATGTGATTTCGGGTCAGGGACCCTATATTTAATAATTGTGATTTTGGGTCAGGGACCCTAAATGGAACTGTGTGGTTTTATGGAAATTTCGGGCAGGGCCCAATGGTAATAATGTGATAAAAGGATTTAATAAAACTGTTTTCCATATACCATCTGGACACAAGGATATATGATGGTCTCCTCCAGATGTCTGGGACACTGGGGAAGTCACGGTGCATTGCCTGCGAGGGGTCATTATACGGAGCAGCCGGACCGTATGATGACTCAGGAGCAGGATTGCTATGATTGACGTCAGGGACGTCAGACATCAGGGATGCCAGATTTATGGACCCGGAGAGACCCCGGGCAGCACGCGTAGCTTATGAAACCGTGAGATATGACGTCAGGGACGTCTAGCGTCTGGGACGCTAAGCATCTGGGATGCTGGTGATGGTAATGGTAAAATATGGTTTAATGAATAAAATGGCTTATTGGTTGGATATGTGTTATGTGGTAAAAATGGATTATTGGTTATGAAATGGTATGTCGGGTCAGGGACCCTAAATGGTTTTGGATTTTTGAATTGATGTTCATCTATGGTCGTGGGTGGTGACCCACATGGTTTTAATATGTATGGTGGTGGTATTCCACGGTTTTGGGCTGAGTTCCCACACTTGGTTTTTGGTTAACGGTTTTTGGGCTAAGGCCCTAAGGGCTCGGTTGAGCAAACGTTTTGGTTACTGGTTTTTGTGGCATGCATACGTTTTTATTGGAGGGCATAAATGTCTTATAAATGTATTTGGTAAACTTATTGGTTTTTGTCCACTCACAGCTTTTGGTTTTAATGCCCTTCAGGTTGATTACGGATGCGATTGCAGCAGAGACTGGGACATTGCACACCTCCTTCATCGATCCTTGCGCACTTTGGAAGCCCCGTTTGGGCAGTGGCTCGTGGTTATCCCTTGTCTGACACCCCTTGTTGGACGGGAGCAGGGCACATTCCACGGTAATCCCGGGGGGATTGGGATGGGTCCTGTCAAGAAGCTTCAATGGACTCAGGTAAACTCTTTCCCCAACTCAATTGCATCAATTCAAGGCTCAAACTCCACGACTCAAACTCGGACTTGCACACTGTTACCAGACCCAGTTCAGAGCCAATTGGGCCTCGATTTCTTCCGTTCTTGATGTGAATCGACTCGTACAGACCTCAGGAAGCTAACTCGAGCTTCAATTTCACTCCTCACGGCTCAAATCTCCCAATTCGAATTTCCCCCCTAATTTTCTGAAATTCGAATTCCAGTTCCTCAGCTCTCAATCACTCCTGGTGTTTTCCCAGTTCAATTCAATCCTTCAAATCACACAATTCTCACTCAAAACCGGCTGTGGAAGAGAGCTGAATTCTCTCAATTATGTTCCCCCCAAATTGTGTTTGAAGAACAAAGAGGATTAATGGGGGATTTAAAAATAATTTAGTTTAATTAATTAATAAAACATCATAATTGTGTCTTCCCCAAAACAAGGATCTGTGTTTAAGCCTGAATTTAAGGGATGAGTGACACTTGTCACTCATCCAGGTGTGTTCAGTCACCGGGTACTGTTCATAATAAAATAATATTTTAATCCCGGTTCGTTCGGTTAATTGAGTCCGTTCCCGTGACCATAACTTCGTCGTCGAATCTCCGATTTCGGCATGCCGCTTGTCGTTGGATTCGTATCGACGAGACCTACGTAACGGTCCTTGGCCCTCGTCCATTGGACTTCCCGGGTCAAAAGTCAACATTTGGCCCCTTTTTAGCCAAATTACCAAAATACCCCTCAACTTCCGAACGTCATAACTTTCACCTCGAATGTCGGAATCGAACGTGCCACCTGTCTATGAACTCGTGACGTCCCGAACTACGTCACGGTCATCGGTCAAAGCCCGTTTGACCATCCGAACTAAAAGTCAACATTTTGCCCACGCTAGGGGCAAAACGGTCATTTTGCACAATTCGTCCGATTTCACTCAACTAATCCCCGATTAGTCATTCTAAACTGTAATTAATTAATATTCGATCCCGATATTTGGGACGGGTCATTACAACCGTCCCCTCTTAACGAATTTCGTCCCCGAAAGTCCAACTATCCGTATTCTACATCCACCTCGTGGAAAACAAATGGGCCTCACAACATGTGTACACCTGTACACCCACTAGCTAACATAGAACTCGTCTGCACTCAGACGTCACATCACAGATGCACGTCGTACTGACTACACTCGACCACCTCGAGGGAAATTGGTCACCTGAAATTCGCAATGTCACCATTAAGCTGACTCCTTCAACTTGACGGCCCCTCGTAATCACTAATGTGCCCTGACCTTCGCTCTCATCGAGAGTCACCAAATCTCACTTATCAGTCCATGCCGACACTACTAGCCAAACTGTCGCCACAAAGCTTTACCACCCTTGTAAAGCTCCAATCAGTAACAAATCAGTGACAACACATCATACTACAACGTCCGTCAATGTAGCATAAGATCAACAACATGATCTCACCTCGCAGGGAAAACTCAATCCTGCGACAAACACCAACCTCAGTATCCACAACTGTCACCCCCTCAGGGATCCCAGATGCTGGTAAGGTCACGACATGATAATATCTCGCAAAGCAAATCGTGGTCACGCTAACCACCAACTCACTCGATCAGATGGTGTAACTGGAACACATTGAACACCACCCTAGCAGTGATCACACAACTCAACACTAGAGTTACACTAGCCAACCATGGCTAAGAGCACCTGCTCAAACAATTACTGAAATCATCAGAATCACCCTGCCCAGTGCATCGTGTTCAATGTCCAGTTCACGTTCACAACAAAAAACCAATGGAATCGGAACTAAGCCAAATACCAACACGTTTATCGATACATCACTGGTACAACCCATGTACCGTCACTAAGTATCAAGTACCATCAACCATATGGTACAGCAAATCGTACACCAAGTATGATCCCACAGCTGGAACCCAGTAGCCTAAATGATCAAATTTAAAGTATTACTCCAATCCCATGGAGTTCCATTAATAACAGGATTCCACTGATCCTCACGTTATCAAAAATTTCAACTCTCTCAGCTTAGTATATCGGCTACCTTACTAGTCGTACACCCGACCCGACTACAAGGTCGAAATCTCAAAGTCTCCTGATAGTCGCCCTTTCCAGAAGTATGACCTCAGCATACTCAACCCATAGACCAATATGGTCGATCCCAAACCAGGTAGGGAAAAGTAAAAAGCCTGAGGGTTTAGCTAGCATCGACAATCCTTGTCCTATGCTACCCAAAAACACCTCGCCAAATCACAACTCTCAAAATGACACATCAACGTGTCCACAGGAAAGAACGTCTAGTTCTCCCGGAATTCACACTAACCCCGGCCACCACGAACACTTATGTCACAAGTCTACTCTGGTCGACTAAACCTAACACCACAAATTTTCTCTTAGGATAGTCAACACATCTATCGAGCACATCACATGCCCATCCATAGATGAAGGCATACCAACACATTATCATGACCAACCCAACTGTGGTCAGAAAACTTGCCTCAACAACTCACAGTCAAAACCAGCTCATCCGGAGCCCTCAAATCACATCAGGACTCATCCCGAATCCTAAACCAACTCCCAACTCCGACTGAGTCCAAGTTCAATCTCGACTGACGTCAATGCCACCACTGGCATATCCGGTCACCTAGCAAATACCCCTAGGTAAACCACTTCCTTTCTAAAATCTCTTAGTAAACACTAAACCATTTCCAGACCCCCTCTGAGTCCAATCCAATATCCAAACCCATCCTCGGGTCAAGTTTATTCTGGACCCAACATGCCCATCCACAAACCAAACCGTTAACAAAAACAACCATCTGGACCCACACTAGTCCGACACAATCAAAACACAAGATACAATGTTACAACAAAAGTGTACAATACAAACTATTTACAAAGTAGCACGAAACCAAGTATCAATACATTTATTTTGAACTACTGTCAAGTCGATCGGGGCAGTTCCTTCGCAAATGTCCAAGTTTCCTACAGAAGTGACAGGGGGCAGTGCTGAGGCGACTAGCTCCACCACGCCGCTTACCTGTCGACCTAGTTGAAGTTCCACTCGAATGAAAACCCACCGAGGGTCGCGACACAAGAGAATGAAGGCTAACACGCTTCGATGTTTCCTGACTTATCTGTTCAGTATCCTGACGCTCTCGGCGTCGTCTAGAGCTCAAAGATTGTTCTGGCACAGGTAAAATAGTAGCCTCCACTCAGATAGCAGCATCCGATAATTCCCTCAGGATAGAATACGAGCCCACAGTAACAGCACCTCGTATCTCATTCCTCAATCCCTGCTCAAACCTTCGACACTTATCCTCCTCAGTAGCCACATACAGAGGAGCGAAACTAGATAAGTGCAAAAATTACTGTTCATAATCGACCACTGACAGATTCCCTTGCTGCAATTGGAGAAACTCAACCTCCTTAGCGTTCCGAAATGAGCATGGGTAAAACTGATCTAAAAATCGCTCTCGGAATGCATCCCATGCCAAGGTACGGGCATCCCAACCAGTCAACTGTAAACTATGCCACCACCTGTAAGCATAGCCATCCAGAAGAAAAGTGGCTGAGGGCACCATGTCCTCCTGGGGACATATCATGGCCTCAAAAATCCTTTCCAATCGAGCAATCCAATCTTCGGCGCCATCCGGCCCGAATCACCACGAAACACAGTGGCTCATAACCGTCGAGCTCGCTCAATATCAGGACCTTCTCTAACACTATTCTCGTCCCTTCCATCCTCAGACCGTGTACGGGACGCACGACTCGGAGTCATGACGTAACAACAGAAATCAATAACCAAATGCTCTGATACCATCCTGACAGGACCCAGTCCCAACCGGAAGTTAAAAACCGTGTCCGGTCCTGCTCCCGTCTGACAAGTCAACCAAAGGTCCGAAACTACCCTTCAGTGCTTGCCAGACAAGGGATGTTTGTGCTGATTTCTGCTATTGCCACTGCCTCACGATCAGTCCCGAACGTCGTACCACGGCCTGGAGGGTCACAAAACAGAAAAGGTGTGAGTGGAAAAAAATGACCTCTTATAAAAACATTTGCCAAAATACATTCTTACCCTCCAGTTTTCACAAACTTGCATGCATATCGTAAAACATGAGTAATAGTATGAAATCATTCAAGTATGAACCGTGGACCGATAAAATCAAAAAATATTTTCCCATGGTCCGTAAAACTCATGTTCACCAAATCAGTTCATGTTATAAAACATCAAATCCCGGCTCTCAGGCCAAAACATGTGAAAACATAATTACTTGGCCACAAAGACCAAAAACCAGTACTCAATACCAGTACGTCATCACAAACAACATCAATCAGCACTAATCACAAGTGCACAATAAATATATCAATCCAATCAATCCGCATTACTCACAAGTGCACAAACTATCACAATCACATATGCACTACTCACAAGTGCTCAATCAATCAAACTGCACTACTCACAAGTGCGGTACTACGCGTAGGCCAATATCCAGCCACTCTCTCGGGAACAGACACCTATGGGCTCAACCCTCGGGCTCTGTCACATCTGGGCGAACACATCCCCAAGCTCAGACCCATTCGAGTGGTACATCCAGGCTCAGTCACATCCGAGAAGCTGACTACCATAGGATCAACTACCGATCCTACAAGCACATCCCCCAAGCTCCGGTCGTCTGGGTAATCCCCCCAAGCTTCGACCGTCTGGGCATTTCACAATCACAATGAAAACCATCTCGGGAATTACATCGCAAATATTTCAATCAAATCTTGTCTTCATACAAAGTCAAGATCATTCCCGACTGGGTCTCAAGCCCAAATTACCATTTTCACGTAAACCGTTAAAATCACATTTTAAAACAATAAAATAATCCAGAAATCATCATTGACTTACCAACTAAGTCCAAATATCATTTTAGAAATCCTTTTGACTCCGGACCTAGCCCAAAACATTATTTGCACGTTCCTCGTAAAACGTGCCCGAAAGACTGATTAAAATAATCATAAAATCACAAGAAACCATTAATTTCACCAAATTCACAAGTGACTCCAAATCCGAGTCAAAATCACTATTCACTTGGGTTCTCACGACCAAAATAACATTATCACGCAAATCCATGCGTTGCAACCTCCGTTGCCATTTTCACGTAAATCCACGAAATTGACCCTTGACTCATTCTCGAGTCACAACATCATTTTTCAATCCATGACTCACAATCCAAGTCCAAACATTATTTTCAACCAAATTCAATACCGGACTCATAACCCGAGTCCAAACATCATTTTTAACCAATTTCATAATTTCTCAAAAATTGTGCCAAATATAATAATCCATAAAATCGAGAAATTACCAGATTGAAATATCAATCATGCCCAAGCATATAAAATCATATAATAAGGCATTTAAAACATATATGCATGCATCACGGTTAGAAAACAAAGTCCACTAACACACACCGTCCAAAACGGTCCGTTTCCGAGCTGCACGTTTTTCCGTAAATTCTGAAAATCACAACTCCTGTCCAAAATCATTATAGAGGGTTACTAACATCTCAAAATACTTCATATAATTTTCCCCAATTTTTCCGGAATTTAAATACGTATTTTTAACGTAAAACAAAACTTCGGATACGCGGAACATTAACGAAACGATATCCGATTTCCTCGAAACCAGAGGCAAAATGTCCGTTACAATGAGAGGATCAAAAGTCATGTTGACCTCACCTTGAAACTAGGCCGTACGCGCCCTCACGCGCCACCGTGAGTGGCTGCGCGTGAAACCCACGCTCCTGCTACAGTGTCGTCGTCCTCACCCATTTAACTGATAAACAGATCCTGCAACCCGCGAGACGACCCGGTTCAATGTCCGTCAATTCTACACCGTTTTCAGTAATTCAAACGGCCATTAGCATCGAATTAGTTTGAATTAAGGATATGCGAACTTAATTACAATCGGCCTTACTTCAAACCTCACGATCAAAGATGATTGTTCGAAGAACATTCGAACCCTGTTCATCATTCGAAGTCCTTTAATGTCACACGATTTCCTTCAATTGACGCAACCAGAAGCTTCAATGGACTCAGGTAAACTCTTTCCCCAACTCAATTGCATCAATTCAAGGCTCAAAATCCACGACTCAAACTCGAACTTGCACACTGTTACCAGACCCAGTTCAGAGCCAATTGGGCCTCGATTTCTTCCGTTCTTGATGTGAATCGACTCGTACAGACCTCAGGAAGCTAACTCGAGCTTCAATTTCACTCCTCACGGCTCAAATCTCCCAATTCGAATTTCCCCCCTAATTTTCTGAAATTCGAATTCCAGTTCCTCAGCTCTCAATCACTCCCTCGTGTTTTCCCAGTTCAATTCAATCCCTCAAATCACACAATTCTCACTCAAAACCGGCTGTGGAAGGGAGCTGAATTCTCTCAATTCTGTTTCCCCCAAATTTTGCACGGTTTGAAGAACAAAGAGGATTAATGGGGGATTTAAAAATAATTTAGTTTAATTAATTAATAAAACATCATAATTGTGTCTTCCCCAAAACAAGGATCTGTGTTTAAGCCTGAATTTAAGGGATGAGTGACACTTATCACTCATCCAGGTGTGTTCAGTCATCGGGTACTGTTCATAATAAAATAATATTTTAATCCCGGTTCGTTCGGTTAATTGATTCTGTTCCCGTGACCATAACTTCGTCGTCGAATCTCCGATTTCGGCATGCCGCTTGTCGTTGGATTCGTATCGACGAGACCTACGTAACGGTCCTTGGCCCTCGTCCATTGGACTTCCCGGGTCAAAAGTCAACATTTGACCCTTTTTAGCCAAATTACCAAAATACCCTTCAACTTCCGAACGGCATAACTTTCACCTCGAATGTCGGTATCGAACGTGCCACCTGTCTTTGAACTCGTGACGGCCCGAACTACGTCACGGTCATCGGTCAAAGCCCGTTTGACCGCCCGAACTAAAGGTCAACATTTTGCCCACGCTAGGGGCAAAACAGTCATATTGCACAATTCGTCCGATTTTACTCAACTAATCCCCGATTAGTCATTCTAAACCGTAATTAATTAATATTCGATCCCGATATTCAGGACGGGTCATTACAATTAAGTTGGAGTACAAGGGATCAGCTGAAAGAATGGATTGATTTGAGGTTGAATTGAGTGAGTTTGAATCGGGTTCTATCACGGGTTTTCCAACCCGTTTATCAGGCATACGGGTGAAAAATGAGCACAATAGCAACACTATGCTACGCGCGTGGCTTTCACGCGCAGCCGCTTGCGGCGGCGCGTGAGTGAGAATCCCGAGGAACGTTCAACATGACTTTTATCCTATTCAGTGTATTGAACATTTTGACACTGGTTTCGAGGAAATCGGATATCGTTTCGTTAATGTTCCGCCTATCCGAAGTTTTGTTTTACGTTTAAAATACGTATTTAAATTCTAGAAAAATTTGGGGAAAAATTATATGAAGTATTTTGAGATGTTAGTAACCCTCTATAATGATTTTGGACAGGAGTTGTGATTTCCAGAAATTACGGAAAAACGTGGAGCTCGGAAACGAACCGTTTAGACGGTGTGTGTGAATGGACTTTGTTTTCTAACCATGATGCATGCATATCTGATTCAAATGCTTTATTATATGATTTTATATTCTTTGGCATGATTGATGTTTTAATCCGGTGATTTCTAGGTTTTATGATTATTATATTATATTTTGGCACGATTTTCGAGAAATGATGAAATTGATGTTTTTGGGCTAGGCCCGGATTGAAAATGATGTTTTGACTCGGGTTATGAGTCAGGGAATTAAAAATGATATTTGGACTCAGATTATGAGTCAGGGATTGTTTTCATGGATTTACGTGATCGTGGCAACTCGGGTTTACGGTTGCACGGATTTACGTGAAAATGAGATTTTGGGCTTGAGACCCAAGTGAATAGTAATTTTGACTCGGATTTGGAGTCACATGTGAATATGATTAAATTGTTGATTTTGATTTATAAAGTGAATTCTGGACACTGTTTTATGATGGATTTGTGGAACTTGCTTTATGAAAGCTATGTCTCGGGCATAGGCCCTATTGAAATGTTTTTGACTTGATTTTAGACATAAATGATTTTAAAATGAGATTACTGGATTTGGTGACCTGTTCCACATATACCGTCCTCTGTGATTTGATAGTCTCCTCCAGACGTCGTAGATCCTGGAGTAGTCACGATCCACTGCTTGGAGATGAGTAGCTCTGAGGGAGGCTCACTCTCAGGAGCGTGGGACCACTATCTGGAGGTGAGTAGCTCCGAGGGAGGCTCACTCGCAGGAGCGTGGGATTATGATGATATCCTCTAGACGTCGAGGATCCTAGAGTTGATATCCCCCTAGGCGTCGTAGATCCTGGGGGATGTACTCGGACGTGAGACACCGAGTTGCACGCGTTGCATTGATATCGTTACAGGTTATATGGATATTGAGGATTGGTGGTATTGTGATTTATTGATATTTTTGTCCAGAGGCTTTATAACAGATGCTTTATATCATGAACTGATTTGATGAACATGAGTTTTACGGACCCTGGGAAAACATGTTTTGATTTTATCGGTCCACTGTTCATACTCGAATGATTTCATACTATTACTCATGTTTTACGATATGCATGCAAATTTGTGAAAACTGGAGAGTAAGAATGTATTTTGGCAAATGTTTTTTATAAGAAGTAATTTTTGTCTACTCACACCTTTTCTGTTTTATTGACCCTTCAGGTCGTGGCGCGATGGTCGAGGCTATTCGAGAGGTGGAGGTATGAGTGGGCACAGGCGCAAATATCCCTTGTCTGGCAGGCGCTGAAGGGTATTTTCGGATTTTCAGTTGACTTGTCAGACGGGAGCAGGACCGGGCACGGTTATCTATGTCCTTCGGGGACAGGTCCTGTCAATTGGTATCAGAGCACTAGGTTGCTGATGCTGTTGCCACTCCATACCTCCAAAATGTGAGCCTCGTGCGCGACCTGGTAGTGAGATGGGTATATTAGGGTATTTGAGGCCTTGTGATAGATATCGGCATGTAATTGACCTTGGTTTGAAGGTCAGATGTTAATTAGTGTAATTGCGACTTACTAATTGTTGAATCAGTATTTTTATGGGTCCCAGGATTGAACGAACCCAGAGGCTAGAAGGGTAGCACCATTGGGTAGGTTGGACCCATGATGAGATTATTCTCAGTAAATTCCTTGAGCGGAATGCGAGTTCCAACGTCTAGAGTGTGTTGGGGTATTCCTAAGCTTTGTAAGTGGTATAAGATGTGGTTCACCGGCGGTAATTTGCTAGGTGACCGGGTATGCCAGGGATGGCATGGATGATTGAGTCAAGATTTCGGTTAGGACTCGAGATGAGTCATGGTAATATCTTAGGACTTAGGAGCAGTCGGGTTTTGAGGAACCCTAAGGTAGGGTGTTTGGTTCGAAAAGGTGTGATGACGAGTGGTTTGACTTTTAATGACTTTTCGAAGTCGAGACCGACTGACGGTTGTGTCAGGTCTAGTCATGTCAGCTTTAGTGGTGGAACTGCAATCCACAGTCGGGGTTGTACTTATCGGTGAGAACTAGTTGGTTGTCGTGCTACTTAGTTGTGACAGATTGTTGGTGCAACTATGGGCAGGGGCGACCTAGTAGACGACATTGGTTGAGTAGAGTTACGATTGGTTGGAGATGTGTTGGACAGGTTACCAGGGGTTGGTACTTGTCGATGGAATCCCAGAGTGGGGATACAGAGTAGTTGTACAGGTACTTGATTCCATTGGATGTGGAGTCTCGATAGCGGTATCTGGTGGTTGGGTCTGCACAAGTCTGTGGCTGACACTACTACCGAGAGTGGTTGTTAAGAATCGGGGGACGTTCAGGGGACGTTTCCTTTTCTCATATGAGTTGTCAGAGTGACTGTACCCAGAGTTGTTGAGAATGAGGGAGGCAGAATTTCTCCTATTCGAGCAGAGGTACGGGGTCGTCGCTTGTTATGAGCGGAGATCCAGGGTTTTCAGTTTTGCACACGGTGTGCTCATACTGATGCTGTTGTTTGTGTGCTGATGATGAAGTTAGTGCTAGTGTTGGTGCTGGTACTAGTGCTGGTGTTGGTGCCGGTGTTTGTGCTGACGATGAGTCACGAGTCGAGTTGTGACTTTGTCGAGTTGGGCATGTGTCAGTAACCAGTCAAAAAGGGACACGTGGTTGGTGTCCGAGTACGTTGGTTCCAACATGGTTGGACCTACGGAATCGTGAGAGGTTGCGTTTGAGGTGATAGGAGGATTGCGGGGTTTTCGCATTAGGATTAGGTATTCTGAAGTCATCGGGGGTGACTTCTTATTTTCTGCCCTGGCAGACGTTGATCGTAGTTACCAGTACGTTGAGCGTGTATTGGTTGGTGGGCCCATGTGTGTTTCCCATTTTCTGCTTGGTGGCAGACGATGTTGGGTTACATGGCGTGGGGAGTGCATCGTGTTTTGTTTGCATCCACGTAGGATGAGTATTGGTGTTATTGCATTGGTTCATCCTTGGTTTTCCCTTGGTGGGATGGCAAGGATAGATACGAGGTAATCAGTGAGAACCCACAGTCGCGATGTGTCTCGTCGTTGACTGAACTATTTAATTGTGGGAGTTGGTTGTCAAATGTTGTGACAGTAAGAAAATGAGATGAGGGTGTAAGACCCTATGGTTTCTAGTAGTTAACTGTGTGGATCCTAGGTGGAGCAGGATCATGACATTTTTAGTCAGGGACGCGATGTCGAATCTGGGTCGTTATTTCGATGATCCAGATAGGGAGAGAGTTTATCACTCTTACTTTGGTATGTGAGTCGTAAATGAAGGGACTGAACTTTTTTTTCGAAATGGAGCCCCTTATGGTATATTACTCGAGTGAGTAGGTTTCCGACGTGGTCGGATTTTGTCAACCTTAGATGTGTGGTTGTTGGATTGGCTTCCCTATGAAGTCAACCGATTATAGTGAACTGGTAACCGATAGGTTCGGTTTTGGTGTGTCCGAGTGGACGTGAACGAAATTTCGGGTTTTGGAATCGACTTTCTGGGTGACGATTCAGGATTCGATTTTGGAACTTGAAAGTGGAATACTGGATTTGGGTGCAGAATGATTATTCCAAATGCTAGCTTACGAAATAATGATTTCAGATTCGGATTTGGAAATGGATTAAAAATGTGATGTCTGGGTTCGGATTCGGGATTTCTTAGGAAATTGCGGATTCGGATTTGGAATTGGAACTAGATGTTGGGTGGAGTTTCGATTTGTCTACTGCTGGTTTGGGCAAATGGACTCCATTATTGGAACGTGTTTGGCTATGACCTAGGTGGTTGTAGTCTGGTCAATGGATAGATGTATGTACCTTGTACATGGTTTGAGGTACGATACTTTACAGACTTGTGGTGACCGGTGACGGTATACGGGTTATACCATTTGTGGTGAACGTGTTGGTAATTGGCTTAGCTCCGATACCATTGGTTTTGATTGTGAACGTGAACTGGACATTGAACACGATGCACTGGGTATAGTGATTTGGATGCATTCTGTGATTGTATGCGCAAGTGCTCTTAGCCAGGGACGGCTAGTGAAACTCTAGTGTTGAGTTGTGTGATCACTGCTAGGCTGATGTTCAATGTGTTCCAGTTACACCGTCTGATTGTACGAGATGTCTGTATGCGTATGCTCAGGATGAGTGAGTTGGTGGTTAGTGTGACCGCAAGTTGCTTTGCGGCGAGATGTTACCATGTCGTGACCTTACCAGCATCTTGGATCGCTGAGGGGGGTGACAGTTGTGGATACTGAGGAGTGGTATTTGTCGCAGGATTGAGTTCGCCCTGCGAGGTGAGATCATGTGGTTGATCTTACGCTACATTGACGGAGTTGTAGTCCGAGGTGGTGTCACTGTTTGTTGCTGATTGGAACTTTACTAGGGTGGTAAAGCTTAGTGGTGACTGTTTGGCTTGTAATGTCAGCTTGGACTAACAAGTGAGATTTGGTGACTCTCGATGAGAGCGGAGGTCAGGGCACATTAGTGATTGTGAGGAAACGTCAAGCTGAAGGAGTCAGCTTATTAACGACATTGTCAATTTCTGGTGATCAATTTCACTCGAGGTGGTCGAGTGTAGTCAGTACGACGTGAGTCTGTGATGAGACGTCTGGGTGCAGATGAGTTCTGCGTTGTTTAGTGGGTGTACAGGTGTACACATATTGTGAAACCATTTGTTTTCCACGAGGTGGATGCGGAATGATGATAATTGGAATTTCGGGGACGAAATTCTTTAAGGGGGGAAGGTTGTAATGACCCGTCCCGAGTGTCGGGATTAAATATTAATTAATTATGGTTTAGAATGACTAATCTGGGATTAGTGGAGTCAAATCGGACGAAATGTGCAAAATGACCGTTTTGCCCCTAGTCGTGGGCAAAATGTTGACTTTTGACCCGGGAAGTCCAATGGACGAGGGCCAAAGACCATTACGTAGGTCTCGTCGATACGAATCCAACGACAGGCGGCTGGTCGAAAACGGAGTTCGGGTGACCAAGTTACGGGTCACGGAAGTCTAGGGGCAAAATGGTAATTTGTCGAACGAAGGGCAAAATGGTCTTTTAACATTGATTCTTGCTGCCAGACAGTGAAATCTGTCACTTTGTCATCTTTCTTGCCCTAGAGAACATGGAAACGGGTTTGTGGGTTAATGATGATCACTTTGGACATTAACCCCTAAATTAAGGATTTCCTCATCATTGTCCAAATTACAATCTGTTAAGTGGATTGTTTCGGCTTCATTTGTGTAATTAGTGTAATTGTGAGATTGAGGAAGCCGAAATGAGAGAAAAGCTCGAGAGACAGAGAGGCCACTGGGACATTCAGAATCGAAAATTTTGAAAAATTAGAGGGAAATTCGAATTGGAAATTGTAAGCTTAGAGGATCACATTTGAGGATTGAATTCGACTTCTGGGATCAAAACGAACATCTCTGCAACGAAAACGAAGAGAAATGGTGTAGAATTGAGGAAGAACAGAAGCGTCCATGGCAGCTTAAATTCGAGCTTGAGTTCAGCAAGTTAGAGGGACAGAATCAGTAAACCCGAATTGAAAACCTGTCGAGGATCGATCGTGAGTCGTGAAGATTTAGACCCTAATTTGAGTTATTCAATTTACAGAACTGGAATTAAGTTGGAGTATAAGGGATTAGTTGAAAGAATGGATTGATTTGAGGTCGAATTGAGTGAGTTTGAATCGGGTTCTATCGCAGGTTTTCCAACCCGTTTATCAGACATACGGGTGAAGAAGGAGCACTGTAGCAACACTTGTGCTACGCGCGTGAGTGAGAATCCCGAGGTACGTTCAACATGACTTTTGTCCCATTCAGTGTAACGAACATTTTGACACTGGTTTCGAGGAAATCGGATATCGTTTCGTTAATGTTCCGCATATCCGAAGTTTTGTTTTACGTTTAAAATACGTATTTAAATTCCAGAAAAATTTGGGGAAAAATTATATGAAGTATTTTGAGATGTTAGTAACCCTCTATAATGCTTTTGGACATGAGTTGTGATTTCCAGAAATTACGGAAAAATGTGCAGCTCGAAAACGAACCGTTTAGACGGTGTGTGTGTGTGAGTGGACTTTGTTTTCTAACCGTGATGCATGCATATTTGATTTAAATGCTTTATTATATGATTTTATATGCTTTGGCATGATTGATGTTTTAATCCGGTGATTTCTCGGTTTTATGATTATTATATTATATTTTGGCACGATTTTCGAGAAATGATGAAATTGATGTTTTTGGGCTAGACCCGGATTGAAAATGATGTTTTGACTCGGGTTATGATTCAGGGAATTAAAAATGATATTTGGACTCGGATTATGAGTCGGGGATTGTTTTCATGGATTTAAGTGATCGTGGCAACTCGGGTTTACGGTTGCACGGATTTGCGTGAAAATGAGATTTTGGGCTTGAGACCCAAGTGAATAGTAATTTTGCCTCGGATTTGGAGTCACATGTGAATATGATTAAATTGATGATTTTGATTTATAAAGTGAATTCTGGACACTGTTTTATGATGGATTTGTGGAACTTGCTTTATGAAATCTATGTCTCGAGCATAGGCCATATTGAAATGTTTTTGGCTTGATTTGAGACATAAATGATTTTAAAATGAGATTACTGGATTTGGTGACCTATTCCACATATACCATCCTCTGTTATTTGATAGTCTCCTCCAGACGTCGTAGATCCTGGAGTAGTCACGATCCACTGCCTGGAGATGAGTAGCTCCGAGGGAGGCTCACTCTCAGGAGCGTGGGACCACTGCCTGGAGATGAGTAGCTCTGAGGGAGGCTCACTCGCAGGAGCGTGGGATTATGATGATATCCTCTAGACGTCGAGGATCCTAGAGTTGATACCACCTAGACGTATTAGATCCTGGGGGATGTACTCGGACGTGAGACACCGAGTTGAAAGCGTTGCATTGATATCGTGACGGGTTATATGGATATTGAGATTGGATATTGAGGATTGGTGGTATTATGATTTATTGATTTTTGTGTCCAGAGGCTTTATAACAGATGCTTTATATCATGAATTGATTTGATGAACATGAGTTTTACGGACCCTGGGAAAACATGTTTTGATTTTATCGGTCCACTGTTCATACTCGAATGATTTCATACTATTACTCATGTTTTACGATATGCATGCAAATTTGTGAAAACTGGAGGGTAAGAATGTATTTTGGCAAATGTTTTTTTATAAGAAGTCATTTTTGTCCACTCACACATTTTCTATTTTATTGACCCTTCAGATCGTGGCGCGATGGTCGAGGCTATTCGAGAGGTGGAGGTATGAGTGGGCACAGGCGCAAATATCCCTTGTCTGGCAGGCGCTGAAGGGTATTTTCGGATTTTCAGTTGACTTGTCAGACGGGAGCAGGACCGGGCACGATTATCTATGTCCTTCGGGGACGGGTCCTGTCATGTTCACTCGAAACATTAAGTTCAATTATTTTGATATGCCCATGTTGCAATCTTTAAAAGACTCTTGAATTCTAGTACCAATTCCAAATCCCTAATCCAGTGTTACCTAAACTTTCATCATTCTGATCTTGTTGCTAAATTGGTGTATCGATGACTTCTATTGATCATATTTTGAACATTTGCTTATGTGTGCCTGTTATTGTTGATATTGTGGTTGTTGCTGATACTAATGAACTGTGATCTTGACAAAGATTTTTGAATTCTCATCCTAAAAATGCATAAGCCTTTTGAATTCAAAACCCGGAATTTAGCTAGCTTGTGTTTAGTCTTCTTGAGTTGGTTTACCACTTTGCCATGCTTGTAGTTGATGTTAGTTTGTTGGAACTTATGACTTGAGTAATCCATGAATTTATTGTTGAAATAATTGTACTCATGGCCATCATACTTCAAGTCATTGTATACAGGGCATTGTCTAATCGGATGATCATACTACCTCGTTTTGACGACGTGGTACCACAATCCTACAATGGGTTTTTGTTTTTGTTTTTTTATTGTGTGGAGCACATGATAGCTTAAAACCCAGATGAAGTGAAGTAATCCTATAATCGGATGATCATACTACTTAATTGTGTGTTTTTTTCTCCTACGATGAATCACAACATATTGTTTCGTAAAAAAAGTGAAGTAATCCTATAATCAATTACATTATAGAACATCATATATATCTACAAGGTATAAAGAAAGCTAAAGAAACATTTAATCGGGGAGGAAAAATTGTGGATGATTTGTTACACACAACCACGGTATTTGGCTTTCTAAAATTGGAGTTTGTTTTCTTCGTGAAAGGATGGCATGACATCATGTATTTATGTGTAGTAACTACTTTTTCAACTTTCAATACACATCTATCTTCTTTGTGTATAAATTTGGTCTTACAAAACAAGATCTTCAATATTTTAAGAAAAATCAATTAAAGAGTGTAGGAAAATATGCAATGTTTCATTTCGTTTATTTTTGGACACTTGAAGAAAAATTTTGTTTGTAATTCTTTTGGTTAAATGAGTGTATTTGTCTATTGTTTTTAGCTCACAGGGTTTTATATTATTATGAGTTTTTTAAATTTTCTAATACATAGTTGCTTCCTAATTGTTTAGTATGAACTACATAAATTTTTTTCCCTTACGGATCCATGTCTTATTTGGGAATAGATTTTAGAACATATAGAGGTTCGATTTGTACCACTCTGGTGTGGACTAATAATTGAGTCATTTTTACTTCTGCAAGGCTATATCTTTTACCTATTTACATTTGTAGACTCTGCGTGCGATGCTAGTAATGGTTCTAGGATCACCAACACTTTGTCTTGTTGGAGCTCCTAATGTTGGGAAGTCATCTTTGGTCCACATACTCTCTACCAGGGAGCCTGAGGTATGAACAATTTTATTGACAATGTAATGTCCTTTCTACGGAATAGTACAGGTAATCAAAGTTCTTATGAGCCAAGTTGAATGAATGTAGAGCTTATTTTTTTACCTTTGGTAATGAGGAGCCTAAGCATTGTGCTTGGAGTCAGTATATATTTCGGAAATGATATTTCAAATGTCTTCATTGTCGGTAGGCTCAAACACTTAGTGTACAAAGGGAATGAATGGATATCATAAAGGAAACATGAACACCTTGCATAAGATAGTAAGATATTTGATTGGATAGTCTACCTTGTACTTCAATAAATGTACCAACAGTGGAGTCGCAGAGAAAGATCTTGATAAAAAATATATAATGATCAAGTGAAAAAATTAAGCTAGTTGCATTATACAATAGTATTTGCAGTATCCTTGATTGGGATTCAACTTTTAGGGTGGAAAGATTTCTTTTTCACACTGATGCCAAAATTTCTATAAGTTCATTGACATATGATTATTGAAATGTGCATGATATGTATAGAATCTGGACATGTTAGTAACTGGAACATAAATTAATGATTTAAATTTTGTTTACCCTTCTCTCATTTCAAGGTAAGAAGTGTAGTAGTTGTTGAAACCTTAAGCGGCTAATAGAGATGAGGTTTTCTTAGCCGGTGCTCTGTGTTCATTGTTATTTTACTTTCCTTTAGCTTAAGTTTTGAAAGTTCAATATATTATATTTTTGGTGTGACTATGATGTTGAGGTTTGGTTTAGTATTTAAGATGTTTAAATTGGTACACTGACAAAAACTCGTGTATGCATCTTAAGGTATTTATCGCCTTTTTTTCTTTCTTTTGATTTTAGGTCTGCAATTACCCTTTCACAACAAGAGGAATACTAATGGGTCATATAATTTCAAATCAGCATACCTTTCAGGTTGGTCAATCTCTATATTTGGAAGGGAGTAAATATTGTTTGTTTTCGATCTTAATTTTAGTTATATCTAGAAACTAACTGCATGTGACAGACACCCCTGTCATGCTGAAGAGATGTGATTGTAAGTGACTGGGCATTTGTTAGTTGTTATGTATCTTATAGAGTGGTTATATTTAACGATTGCCACTTGGCTATTAAATGCCAAAATTTAATCTCAATGGTTGACAGTACATTATAAAATGGACTGTTACTGCCCTTATCATCAAAAGACACATTTAGTTTCATATTTCTTTAATTTATCATCATGGAAGCATGTTTTTTATCTTTCATATTTCTCTGCTTGTTGATCAAACAACTCACCGTAGGGGTATTTTTCTTGGTACACTAGTGCGTGAGCTTGATTTAGTTATGAAAACAAATGTTTTTACCATTTCTAATCGTACCTCCACACTCCTTTTAGGTTGTGCCCATCTCCAAGGGCCAAGCACTTGCCAGCGAATATGGGATTAGGTTCTTTGAAACTGTAAGTCATGCCTTTGAATCGATCGGGTTTGTTGAAACCGTAAGTCTTGCCCACCTCCGCTCTCTTTCATTCACGATGTTGATAATTTGATCCATGTGTATTAACATATATGGATGAGTATGCAATACTTCGAAAAATTAAGTCTAATTTTTCAAAGCCAGAAGTTTTTGTGGCCCTATCTGTGCTTTGGAAAAGGAAAGATGAGAGAGGACAAGCCAAATTTTTTTTTCATATAATGAAGGTATTGATATGATCTTATATCAGATAGGTTAGTGTTTCTATTTTTTTTAAATAATATATCAGTATGCTTAGTACTCTGTTCTCAATGAGGGAAGATTAACTCTTTCAACTTTTTAGGGTAACCTGATATTTTCAATGAAGCGAGCAGAAGCAGCTGCAGTTTACTTCAAGGCAACTCAAGAGTTGAGACCTGATATTCGTTCCTGTCAAGGTGGGACTTTTAAGAATTATACTTGCTTGCATCATTGCTTGACATGCATTTTTGTCTGTCATTGAAATATTATGTTTGATGCCCTTTTCTTATAGATAAATATGAAGTAATTGCAGGAGTTAATAATCAAAAACTCAATTGTGATTTTAGCTCTGGTTCATTCTTATTTATCTCTTTCTAAAATCAAAGAGGCTTTATATGCTTCCATGGAGGTTATGAAAACTATGCCTCAATCTGCAATGAGGTTAACTGCTTGAAGAAAGATTTGGGTATCGAAGATCTGAAGGAGCAATTACTTAATTTTGCCTAAACATGTACTTTGATGTTAATTTTACTTTTTTTTTGTTATATCTTGAGGCACACTTACTTAGCTAGCTAGATAGCTAAACTTGATGTACTTGATGTACTTGATGTTACATGTATTTTCGAGTTCTCATGGCTTTTAGAGGATTTAATATATAAAATCACGTTTCATAAATTTTTTTCAAAGAATTAAACTTTGATTGAAAATAATTTATATATGTGAACTGATGACAGGCTACAATTGTTGTGTCAAATAAAGATAAATAATGTTGCATAAAAAACTGTTGTCTGATAACATATTAGACGATAAAAAAATGTCGTCTGATGACATATTAGATGACAATTTTTAGAAAAACTGTCATCTGATAACACTTATTTTTATTTTCAAATGACATAGTGTTTTGTTACACCCAATGCACGCCTTAAATGTGTTTTCACAACGCACAAGAGTGTGCCTTAAAAGGCAATGCCGTAAAAAGCTTTTATTATTTGAGGCATTAACGTAAATAAAAAAAATGCATAGTTTTGAGGGCATACAATGCATGCCATAAAAACCAACCTTTTGAAGGCACACACCGCATGGCATGAAAATGAATATTGAAGGCATGCGGTGTACACCGTAAAATGAATATTGAAGGTATGCTTTGCGCGCCATTGTTGCAATTTTTTTTTAATATTCACTTATTAATTCATATAGGTTTCCATTTAAATCAATGCCAACTAGATTGTAAAATATATTCAACAAAAAGAAAGAAAGAATCAATTTACAAGCACTCTAAACATAAGAAGAAATACTTCATTAATTGATAGTAGATTCAATAGAAAAGTAACAAGTTGAGGTGCTTGAACCCTAATGAACATAATGCCCGAAAAAAAATTAAGTCTACCACCTCATATTCCTTCCAAGCAATACAAAAACATCTTCAAATACAAGGCTTTGAGTTAGATAATCTTTCGCTTTCAATTACAAATGTGACCTACTACCATTGATGAAAATATCGATGGATGTCGCCGAAATTTCGTTATTTTGGGCCGGCGGCATGTAAGAAGGGGGGGGGGGGGGGGAAGAAATTCGCCCAAATATCCAACAATTGACATGTTTTGAGTCCATAGATCTTTTCCTAGGATCAAAAGGATGAAAATGCACTATTAATTCGTAAAAATCGGATTAAATCGAAGGATATATCGCCGGGTCATGCCGCTGGGTCAGAAAACCCGAGTTGCAGACCCGGCGGGAGGTAGGGGGAGACTGTTGCTAGCCGGTTAATTTGTATACTTATATAATGGACGTTATGTAATTTAACAAAGTCCAGCCCAGCAGAGTTGGTTTGGGTTTTTGGACTCATTTGGGGGGTCTCAGGTTCAACCCCCAAAAGGCTTGTTTTTATTGTTTTTTCCTTTTTTTATTCATTTATTCCAATTTTTCAAAGGTTGGTTTTTTTTTTTTTCCCTTTTTTATAATCCATTACTTCCAATTTTTTAAACAAAATTTGACCCTATTTCTTCATTTTTTTTTCAATATTAAATATATTTAAACTTATTTTATCATTTTTTTACATTGAATTTTTGTATGTTTATTGTTATGTTTTTAACCTTTTTAACATTCAATTATAGTAACTCACTTCAATTTATATTTATATTTAAGATTTATATTATTAGTCATCGGCAGAATCATATTACATCAAACAATTGTCATATATTTATCATATCAAAGTCATTTTATAGTTTTTATTAGTCCTATATAACCATTATTGGGTACTTAAGTTTTTCCCCAAGTTTCATTCCAAGTTTCCGTCATTTGAACCCAATTTCCATCATTTTTGTTGACCGTAAACGATATCGATATCGATATCGATATTTGGGGCGAGATATCCGTAAATTCGGCGAGCGATATATCCGTCGATATCGATATTTTCATCCTTGCCTACTACCAACAAGGAAAAAAAACAACAATCAAGAAATCAAGTCTACACATTTCACAAACCATAAAATAACAATCAGAATTCAACTCTAAACAATTAGGACACCAGAAATGCAAACATTTTTTTCGATTTAAAAAAAAAGAAGAAATGCAAGAACGATTTGCTATAATCAAACAAAAGAATATACTAGGAAGTCATTAGGGCCCTAGCTTATTTCATATTCAATTCTGTACGAGTTAATCACTTAAAACGTGGTTTGAATCTTATCATATGAAAGAATACACAAAAATAATTAAATAGATTATTGTAGTAGTTAAGGCCAAGACACATGTTACTGCACTTTTATATTGATAGATTATATACCTAGTCGAGATAAAAATATTAAAGTAGGCATTCCTACATGCCAAGTCATGTGATGATCCTTTCAACTTAGATAACATGGCAACTGAATCTACTCTAATAGGACAGTTAAAAACCTGAAATTTAAATAACAGGAAATTAGTGACAATAAGCATATCCCTACGATTAAAACATAAAAATAAACTCCAACTTATGACAATTTCATATGAACATCGAATTCAAAAAAGCTTTCAAAAAAAAAAAAAAGTGACTGTCATTCACTTCAAAACCAATGAAGGTAAACCCACCCTCCACCACATCCCTATCCAAGCTTCTGGTTTCACTAACCTTCATGCAATAAAAGGTTAGTGAAAATGGTAGGATTTTGGGGAAAATAAAAGGTTTTGGAGTAGTCTTTTTAACGAACATATTACATGAAAAATGTATGCGTAAACTGTTCAAACCGATCCAAATCATAACAGTTGACAACGATTTGGATTAGAATGGCTTCAATTTTAATTTTTGAAAATTAAGAACGTATAAAACTGTTAAGATGTTAATGTTTAGATTTGGTTGATTGGGACTGTAAGAATTGGAGTTGATGAAACACATGGGGTCCTTTTCACACACCTTATGTACATACCAAGGCTGACCAACCGAGTGGCTCTGGCACGGCAAGAGACTGTCCCCCCCCCCCCCCCCATGCTTGTTGTTATTTGTTTTGGGGGTGGGACACTCTTTTTCGTCACTAAATTTATCTTACGCTAGCTAGATTTTAATGTAAAATTTTAATGAGACCTCGATTTAAAAAAAAAAACAAAACTTTACCTGGAAATTTCACCAATACCCATCAATTTCGTCCTCAAGCCTTCTAAAACAAGATTGAGATTGATGAGACATTTTCATGATAACAATTAGAAACCCTACTAATTGAGATTGAGATAAACAAACCATTGACGATCGATAAAGTTATCTCTTTCTCGTGATCGATGAAGCTCTCTCTCGATGGTCAAACCTCTCTCGATCCATCTCACTTCGCCAACTGCTTTTGGAAGGAGAAATCAATGAAGGCATCTTGAGGATTTCAGTATGCAGAGTGTTCTTGAAATGCGTACTAACCTCATTTTAATTAATATACGTACATTGACCATTCTACCTTCATAACATTAGAAGTCCGAATTTTAATATTTTCTGTTAACTATGCGCATTTTCACATTATTGAAAATTTAACCATATTGCCATTCGCGCTTTAAATTTATAAAAGTTAAATATATGTTGGTACATAATTAAAATTAAAACGTTTTACAAAAAAATATATTTCTAAATGCTTGGTTTTTGTCGGGGTGGTCAAACTCCTAAGCAAACTATTGGGTTAGGGCCTTAGGCTATGATAGAATGTCATATAGGCCACGCTAACCCAAGCGATCAACTTCCTAGCTAGTTGGGCCATGATCTTATCATTTTGGCCCTGAAACTTTTCATTTTGGGCCGAGATCTCCTTAGGATTGGCTCTTATAGAAGAACTCGAAGGGCAAGTCGAGACATTCCATTCAACCCTTTGCCGTCACAGACAATCTTTCATAAACACCTACCAAGTCGTCGCTCGAGGATCGCCCTCCACTTCTTAATATCTAGTAGCTGCTGCTCCAAGGGCACTTGGGATGGCTACTGCGTGAGCTCAACATGTGCTTGTTGGACGTCTTATAGCATTTCTGCCTACAAAATTAAATAAATATTTATTAGTAATATAGTTATCAACACATAATTTTAATATTTAATATGCCAAAAATAAACTTACGTGAATAACATCAACCTCTTGATTACCTCGACCAACATATAGTACTTGTCCCCAGGCTTCCACCTGAGGGAACAGACCCAACGATGCATCGATCCTCTTACCGGGCCGATAAGGAATGTGACTCCCGTGGTGGTTGTCCCAAAACACAAACACCTGCAATTGAAACTAAATTCATAACATTTGGGGAAAAATTCATCAACTTCGGGGTAAAATTCATCAACCGTTTATCGCATCTGAGCAAAATAGCAAAATTTGAACTACATTTCACAGAAATCTGAGTCAAATCTTGCCATTTGAAAATAAAGATCAATTACATAAGCAAAAGAAAATAGATGTAAATTATAAAGTAATTGATATACCTTTATGGTTGTAACAAGCCCCAACCTGTAGTAAAAACCCATAATTTTGCATCAGTTAATTTTCACAATTGACATTGTTCAATGTTCATGACCAGTTCTGAAACATCCTCCCCACTTCCTCAGCCACACTAGTCCCCTCGAGCTCAACTCGCTCACCACCTCCGATCTGAGCTTCTCACCTCCGCTATTTGCACGCATCCTCATGGGCCCTAGCCATAGCCAAGCGCATAAACAAACCCCGCAGTTGGATCATCGAGCTCAAGTCGCTCATGCTCGTCCTCACGACGACCCCTGTTTTCCGATCAAAGTCCTCCATGCCTCGAAGCGCGATGCCAAGATTCTCAATCTCTCCAACTTCCGCAACGACTGATGCCATTGAGACTACACCGCCTTCGTCCGCACCTTCGCCTTCTACCTCGACGAGCGGCTCATTTCCTAAAGCTTCATCCGCCTCTGCGGAAAACGCAGACGAGCTTCTTCAGCATGGCGGTTCATCTGACACTTGCAGCTATAGGTCCACCAGTAGCATCCGATTGCTCGATTTCATCCCTTCTGACGCGGTCATCGATCTTCAAGTGTAAGAAGAAGAAGAAATTTTTTTGTAGACATCACCACTTTTAACATCATTAGTAACAGAGAATGATAAAAGATGTAACATAGATAAAGAAACACCCTCAGATAAAAAAAATAGATAACGAAATACCCATTTTCGTTACAAAAAATAGATAACGAAATACCTATTCTCGTTACAATAAATGAGCAAATTTCTATTGTGAGTGTATTTTGAGACTCCTTAATTAACTCATTCTTAATGCATTTTAAATAATAAACCGATGGAGGAAAAATGAATAACAAAAATAAAAAGTAAACTCGCAAAAAAAATGGTTTTGAATTTTAGTTTTTTATTTTATTTTATTATTTGCACTACATCTCTTTTACCGTCTTCTTTCGCTATCTTTCTTGATTTTTTATTTACACATATCTTAAATAAAAAAATGAAATTTGGAAAGTGAAGAACAGAATAGTATCAAATTACAATGGAACCATAAATATATATACTGGCATTCAGATTCTAACATATGTCAGGAATATATCATGAATACAGATAAATATTAATTAAAATAAAAAAGAACTTAATTAAATCAGAAAATTCTTCTATTGACAGTCACACAAAGAAAGGTACACATGTAGAGATTCACACTCCTTTATTTATTGATAACCATATTGGTGACGCATTTTTCACACATGTTTTGGTTTAATAATTTACTACATATATATAACGAGGATAAGATGGCATTCATTTTCTGGATCGACCGCCAATTTCATGCCCTGCCCGGAGCCAGAATTCCATGCATATATGCATGGCAGAACCTCGAACTTAACCACGGCGTCTTGAGCCTGCGCCTGAGCCAGCCCTAGACCCGGCATAAGACCCAGCAGATGAACCTGCCTCGGACCCTGCTCGTCCGCCTGACCCATTCGATCTTGACGAAGAAGATGAGCTTGAGCTTGAACTTGAGCTAGAGCTAGACCCGGACCCTGAACCCGAGCCAGCTCCAGCACCGGACTCTGCTCCACTGCCACCAAGGCCAATGCCTACTCCAGCACCGACTCCAACGCCAACCCCACCAAGATCGATTCCCAGGTCTTTTCTTGCCACTCGACCTGAATGGGACATGACCGGAGCAAAGGTGCTGGAGACAAGCAACGCAATGAGGGCAAAAGACTTGAACAAACTCATGAAGCTAGCTGCCATTGTTAGGGAATAATATTGAAGTTGATTGGTGATCGATCGAGTAGCTACGTACTTTAATTAGTTTAAGCCTCAGTTAGGGGACAACCTAAGTGGAACAACAAAAAAAGGGAGAATAATGTTTGGCTTTGCATGCAAGGGAGAGAGGGACACTGATTGTGAGAAATGAAAGTGCTAATTGCTCCTTTTATAGTGGAAAATTTTATGGGGCAGCTAGCATGCATATATGCATCTGGCAATGATGAATCGCTGGAGGATTTGCTTTGTTTTGGTAATTGAGATATGTGGCACAATTTTTATCCACAAATTTTGCTCAACCACAAGAGTACGTGTTCATTATTAATTCTTAGGTATATATAGCTAGGGTGGTGGTGGTGGTGCCGACTTATTCATAGATTACCGATGAACAATTGGCATCATAGCACATCCCACTCATCATAGTGCATTAGTGCGTGAGAATGAGCGATAGTGGAGTATGACTGGCTACGCTTCTACCTACGAATTAATTTAGTAATAATATAAGAGGAATATTTGATATTCTCAGGATTGAACGCTAAATCTAAGTTGATATTTTTCTTTGTAGTATTTTTCCTGAAACCCTAATTCCCAAAGTCGAAAAAATTTAGACACTCGGGCAGGTCATTTTGGTTTTGTGATTTCATTCTTTTGAAGTGGATGGGAAATTTATTACCGTTAAAGGCTAGGTGATATTTAATGACTTTTGAAAATTACTGTGACATTTCATTTGAATTTTTTTATGAGGTGACATTTCAGAAAATTATCTTAAAAAACACATCACAGATGCCCAATCGTCATCGCGTAATGCACCCAAATATTCTCAAAACACATAGAGCCCTTTGTTTTTAGTGAAAACAGGTTGACTCAAATTTATTCGATGACATCAAATAATTAAACCCTGTTGAATCAAAGATTGAACCCGTCGCGAAAAGTCCTCACAATTCCTGCAAACAGCAAACAATTAGCTATCGTTGCCTCGATCGATTTACCCGGGGGGTTATTCGACCAAGAACACTCCGATGCCTAAGTTAGCTTCGAGAGAGGAAAGGGATATACTTCGAAACGAAGAATCAACGTACCTTGGAAATGAAATGTGCTTTCCTATTTATAGGAAAATATTGGGAGCCTTGGAGCGTTCTGATTGGTCGGTTGAATATTTAATTAGTAAATAATATATTATTATTAAATATATTATTTAATAATTGTAATGATGGCTCATTATGATAGTAATGATATTTGTTGTATTTTAATATTAATATTAATTATCCATTATTAAGAATAACGATAATTAACTCTCGGGGAGAATATCAATATTACGGAGGTTTTAACCCGATCAAATAACGTATTTAACTGGTAAATAGATTATTTAATGTGTGGGTGTTTTTCAAATGATCAGCGTTATTTGCCAAGGGCAATTTGGTCATTTTTGGGAATTACGGGACACGTGGCGGCTCCATAATTTTCGGATGATTTTGGGTTCCACAAATACCCCCACATCGATTCGGTATTCAGGGAATTCGGATGGATGTACATTGTTTGGAGTCTTATATTACTGGGTTACCGGTTACTGTTGGGTTCAAGAATCGAGTCAGTGTTTATTTGACGATTTTGCCCCTGGTTATAAGGGTAAAAAGTTCATTTTTAGTTTTAGAATGACTATTCTGGGTTTAGTGGTGTGAACCGGACATAATGTGCAAAATGACCATTTTGCCCCCAAGCATGGGCAAAATGTTGACTTTTGAACCGTGGGGTCCAAAGGACGAGAACCAGAGACCGTTACGTAGGTCGGGTTGATACGAATCCATAGACAGGCGACATGCCGAAATCGGAGATCAGATGCGAAAGTTATGGGTCTACGAAGGCGAGGGGCATTTTCGTAATTTTGGAAGCGAAGGGCAAAACGGTCCTTTTGAGACGAGCGAACGGTGGACGCTGACTCATGCTACCTGCCAATGATTTTTGCTGCTTTGTCCAGACAACATGGAGGAAATCATGGATTTAGGGACCCTAAAACCCTTAATTAGGGAAAACTCAATCATTTTGTCCAAACCTTGATTTTGTTAAATAGAAGGGCAATTCGGTTGTGAGAATGAGAGATTGGAGAGTCTGATTTGGAGAAAACAAACACGAGGGACAGAGGGGTTACCGATTTTGCAAAATTCGAAAATTTTGAAAATTGAGGTGAAAATTCGAATTTAGAGTTGTGAGTCCTGAGGATCAAAATTGAGACTGGATTAAGTCTTTTGGGACTATTTCAAACCGATCCAAACCAAAAACGGAGAGGATTGAGGCCGTATCGAGCAAGAACAGAAGCTTCAAAATCCTCGAAAAATCGAGCTTGAGTTCTACTAGCTGGAGGTAAGGAATTATCAAATTGATCTTGTAAAATCATTCCTTATACTCTCACGATTCTAACCGTATGAATTAATTTGAAAATCAGGGACGAAATCGATAAACCCGAATAGGAGACCCGTCAAAATTTGATCGTGAGTCGTGAAGTTTTAGACGTTCATTGAGGTAATTGATTTTACAGAACTTGATTTTAGTTGGACTAGAGGGGATCAGTTGAAAGAACGGAAGAAATCAAGGTCGAATTGATGGAGATTTTTCCGGGTCTGATCGCGGGCTCTCGACCCGTTTATCAGAGAAACAGGCAGAGAAGACGCACTGTAGCAGTTACTGTGCTACGCGCGTGGCTTTCACGCGCAGCCGCTTGCGGTGGCGCGTGAGAGCGCGTGGATGTGTTTCTGGGGAAGTGTTCAACATGTGTTTTACTATACTTAATGTAACGAACATTCTTAGTGTTGGGTACGAGTTAATCGGGCACTGTTTTGATACTCTTTCGGGGGTCCGAAGGTTTAGTTTATGTTTTAAATTTTTATTAAATTCCCGAAAAATTGTGGAAAATTGATATGATGTTTTTAGAGTCATTAATGACCTTTCATGTTGTTTTTTGGACAGGATTCGAGATTCCTGGAAAGCGTGGGAAATTACGGAAGTGCGTCCGGCCTGGAAAATGAGCGGTTTGGACGGTGTGTGCGAGCATTGGTAGGCTGGCTCACATTTAACGTGACCCTTTCTAGTACCGCAAATATGCTTGCTACGCATCAAGAGTCCGTCGAAGGTGTTTAGAAACTTTGTTGGAGCGGGTGTACTACCGGTGCCACGTGGTGGACGGAGTTTGGCTGAACAGTCGACGGGGACTTGGTGGTGACCGAGTGCACTTGCGGACGTGACTAGTGAGCATCGGTAGGCAGGATCACACTTACTGTGACTCTTGCTAGTACCACATATATGCTCGCCATGCGTCAAGGTGCTGAGAGACCCGGCAAACTTGCCCTGTGGGAGCGTGGCGGTTTTTGTGGCCTAAGTCCATTCCGAGGGGAAGATATGGATTCTGAGAAACCCGAAGACTTCATGGAGTGGAAGGCTCGCAATCAAATTTCCTTTTCAAGTGACGTTCTCGTGGAGCTTGGCGACAGATGTTCTTCTAGAGTTTTGGGACATGAGCCGGCTACTCTCTCCATGAATGGCGAGAAGCTTTCAGACATCCCAATCAAGGAGTGGTTGTGCGTTCCACTGTGCTTGAAGGAGACCGTTGTTCAGAAGAAGGACAATAAACAAGGGTTTACTGGTTCTTGGGAGAAAAAACCATGCCGAGTAACTTCTTTCCTAACCCATAAGCATACCGAGCAACTTCTTTCCTAACCTTTCCGTTCTGGCCCTGCGAATGTGCCATCTTGATGCGAAGGGCAGGCGGAAATGGAAAGTTATGTTGTTGATGTGAGATTACGATAACTTAAGAAAACTTGAGGTCTCAATTTCACATCGGAAGCCAAAATGGGCGAGTTGGATATGAGCCGTGCAGAGAGGATGCTGATAGAAAATGAGCGAGATACCACTCGAGATGAGCTCTCCCTGCTGCACAGAAATTTGCAGGACTCAGAAGGCTTTGATGCTTCGATGACGAAGGCTTGAATGCTTCGCAGGGCGAAGGCTTGGATGCTTCGATGACGAAGGCTTAGGTGCTTCGCATGGCGAAGGCTTAGGTGCTTCGCATGGCGAAGGCTTAGATGCTTCGCAAGGCGAAGGCTTGAATGCTTCGATGACGAAGGCTTGGATGCTTCGATGACGAAGGCCTAGATGCTTCGCAAGGCGAAAACTCAGATGCTTCGATGACGAAGGCTTTGATGCTTCGATCATGAAGGCTTTTTACACTAGAGAGAATAAGCTTTGAAAATTGTACATGGTGAACAAATCAATTTGTTAATCTCATTTCATTGATACTTGAACTCAGAAGGCAACTTGAAAAGCAAAATTGAAAAGCTCCATAGAGTTTTATGTCTTAATGTTGACTTGCGTCTAGTTGATGCGGATCACCTTTGACGCTGGCTCGTTTGACTCTTTGTTCTCCATGTGATTTACAGTCTTGTTTTTGATGTAGTCTGTACAATGCCCCTCCCTCAGGAGATTTCAGAGATATCTTTCGAAAGATATACATGTGCTGATATTGTGCCCATAACATTCATGATAGGCGCACCATTTGGTTTTATTAGCATTATCTTGATTGCCTTTGACTGGCTCTGGTTTCTTAAACCATGGCTTGTTTTTAATTTCATTAAGGATCTGATGGGCTGGTAAAGATAGCTGCAAGTTAGGCTTCCCCATAACTGGCGTTTGGGAGTGTTGCCCTGCCTTTCGCTTGTTGAGCTTTCCAGTTGCAGACTTTCCATGGGGTTCATCCTCATTGGAGGCCTTTTCGCCAGTCCCAGCATGGCCATGAGTATGAGCGGCGCGCTTCTCGTCCTCCCAACTTGCATGTCGCTCTGCTAGCGAAAGTATTTTGGAAAGACTTCGCGCATTGCTCATGACGATGTCCCCGTAAAGCTGGCTGTCTCGAGGGAGTCCTTGCTTGAATGCCATTGCCGCAACAAAGTCATTACAGCCGATAATGCGAGATTTCTCCTCACAAAATCTCCGTATGTATTGTCGCAGAGTGTCTTTTGCTCTCCTTCGGACAGAGAAAAGATGGTCGTCTTTCACCTCGATTGACCGAAGTTGTGCGTATTCCTTCACAAATGTCAAAGCCAACTCTTCGAAGGACTCAATCGACCTCGGGGGGAGATGATTGAACCAAGTCATGGCTTGGCCTTGAAGGGAAGCTTGAAAAACTTTGCACATGAGCGTATCATTAGACCTGTGGGGGATCATGACTCCTCGATAATGATCTATGTGTTTTACCGGGTCGGAGGCTCCTTTGAATGGAGTGAAGTTTGGTGTTGCGAATCTCTGGGGGAATGGCTTCTCCTCAATATCCCTTATAAAGGGCGTAGAAAGCTGTATCTGGCGACGTAGATCGTCCTCTAGATCGCCACCTTGTTGAGCACGAAGGTGCATGTCCAGCAATTTTTGAACATCATTAGCCCGCAATGCTCCTTGCCGAGGCGATGAGTCCCTTTGTGCTAATCGTCGAGAACCTCTTTGAACTTCTCCCCTTGATTTCTGAGATCGTGCAGGGGAGTAGGCCTCGTCTTCCCTTTTACTGCCGTGGGCAGATTGTTTTGGGTTTTTGTGTAGAGCTCGAAGTTGCCCCCTGCCTCCATGGGAGTGTTGTGAGCGCTCTGCCCGTGAGGTTGCCCCAGGCTTATTTCCTAGCCGTTCACGTACTGATGACCTTAGGCGTTGAGGGTTTTTTGCTCGGTGAGTATGACTTTCTTCACTGGAATTGTTTAGCGAAGTGTCTCGTGACATTGTTCGGCAGTGGACTGGTTCTTTCCTAGGACGCCTTTGAGCATGCTCCTGTTTTCCACGTGACGTGGAATGTCTGTTCTGTTCTTGGACTGGTCTCTCTGCTAGGAGTTGCTGCAAGAGCTCTGACTGAAGTTGAACTTGTTTGCTTAACCCTTCAACTTGCTGCGCCAAGTTGTCCTGGGGAGGTTGGTGACGACTTCTCCCTGAGATGTCATGACACCCGTCCAGAAAGTCCCTTAGGACCATGCTTGTTGTGGGTTGATCATGTCGTGATGTATTTCCCATCAACCTCTCGTTTGCTTGTTGCAAAGCCGAAGTTCCTTCCCCTAGCGCGGGTACTTGGTTAGCTGGAGAAGGGAACGCTCCAAAACTGAAGGTTGGCCTCCCTCCAAGTGTCTCCATGGGTGATTCTATGGACACACGCCTGGGTTGAGTTGGGCGCTTCTCCGGAGTTTCTATGTGAGCCTCATTCCTCGTCTGGGCCGTTGAGGCAGAAACACCTTCTCCGGCTGACTGAACGGATCAACAAACCTTAGCCATGCTGATTCGAAGAATGTTGAGTTGGAAAGCTGTTTGATGGATAATTTGAACAACATTCAGAATCTTCGAACAATGTCGATGAACGACGAACGAAGGGAGATGAACGATGAACAAACGTTCTTCGAACAATGTCGATGAACGACGAATGAAGAAAGATGAACGATGAAAGAATTTCTGATGAGTGATGAACAACGTTCAAAATCTTCGAACAATGTCGATGAACGACGAACGAAGAAAGATGAACGATGAACAAATTCTTGATGAGTGATGAACAACGTTCAAAATCTTCGAACAATGTCGATGAACGACGAACGAAGAAAGATGAACGATGAACAAATTCTTGATGAGTGATGAACAACGTTCAAAATCTTCGAACAATGTCGATGAACGACGAACGAAGAAAGATGAACGATGAACAAATGAGAGAGCTTCTTCTGAGTATAACTCAATAGCTCTCAATGAAAGCACCAATTGTTGAATCAAAGATTGAACCCGTCGCGAAAAGTCCTCACAATTCCTACAAACAGCAAACATTTAGCTATCGTTGCCTCGATCGATTTACCCGGGGGGTTGTTCGACCAAGAACACTCCGATGCCTAAGTTAGCTTCGAGAGAGGAAAGGGATATACTTCGAAACGAAGAATCAACGTACCTTGGAAATGAAATGTGCTTTCCTATTTATAGGAAAATCTTGGGAGCCTTGGAGCGTTCTGATTGGTCGGTTGAATATTTAATTAGTAAATAATATATTATTATTAAATATATTATTTAATAATTGTAATGATGGCTCATTATGATAGTAATGATATTTGTTGTATTTTAATATTAATATTAATTATCCATTATTAAGAATAACGATAATTAACTCTCGGGGAGAATATCAATATTACGGAGGTTTTAACCCGATCAAATAACGTATTTAACTGGTAAATAGATTATTTAATGTGTGGGTGTTTTTCAAATGATCAGCGTTATTTGCCAAGGGCAATTTGGTCATTTTTGGGAATTACGGGACACGTGGCGGCTCCATAATTTTCGGATGATTTTGGGTTCCACAAACCCGAACGCTTATTAACATTATATGGCACCAATCCTAAGATTACTAATTAAATTTTTCAACGGAGATCTTTACAAAAAAATTTACAAAATAAAATATATGAAAAAATTCAACCCTAAAAAAGGATAAGAACGCAGGTAGCTAAGTCTCAAATTTATTCCAATATTATATTCAGAACGTACATATGGAAAATGAGCTGGAAGGATGCGAAAGGGATGGGGTTGACAAGTCGCAAGCACCTTGATATTGACCTAGCGAGTCCATGTCTTCGACTGATACATATGAGCTCTACACGAGAGGGGGTGAGCAATCATCTCATCCATTCATTTGTCCAATAGGGGCACCCCCAGTCAAATTTGAAAGTAATTATGTAAAATTACATATTTCAATATTAATGTATAAAAAGGTTAAATTAAACATACACGGCGCAAATGTTAAGTCACACGTGTTTCTATCTCATTGAACATCATGATTGCATGCACTCCAAAAAAAAGGAGCCTTTTGCAACTGATATTTTGCAATGGAGGACACGGCCGTTGCAAACATAAGTGATTTTGAGCGCTAGTCATTTGCATGAAAACATTCACGACGCCACACTTAATACCATTGCAATAAGGGTCGTAAAAAGAATGTACTTATCACTCCAATTCGCTCAATTTTTTTTTTACTGAAAGTGAACAAACCTAGCCGTTTTCCACTCAACCACTCTTCATGCTCCCTCTTCTCCTCCACCAACGAAACCCTAACCCCTTCATCATCACCTCCGAGCTCTCCGACCTCATGTGCTAAAAGCTCACTCATGGAAAATGGAGATACCTTATATTCTCAGTTCTTCATTCACTGTATGCTATTTGTATTGTCTTTACTAATTTTATATGTGAAATTAAGATTTGAGGCCATGGCTGTTGGATTTCGTTTCGGCTTTGGACGACACCTTGGTGAAATCAGCCTCCCAAAAGGCTTTTCAGGCTCTATCAGATATCTCGAAGGTAATTTCTGAGCTCACGGTGCACAAAGGCGTAGGTCCCTCCTTTGCCTCGGCTGTTCTGGCAGCTTATGCCCTGGGAGTGGCGCCCTTCATGCCTGATGAGGTAATTTAATTCTGGGATTTTGAATTCTGATTTCGTGTTCGTTGAATATAATTTGAGT
Organism: Prinsepia uniflora; assembly: GCA_032719365.1. Lineage (NCBI taxonomy): Eukaryota > Viridiplantae > Streptophyta > Magnoliopsida > Rosales > Rosaceae > Prinsepia > Prinsepia uniflora. Next base: position 3,661,354 of record CM064871.1, read on the forward strand.
AATGTCATGTATTTCATCTTACAATTGACTTTTTTTTTTCCTTTTTGAGTGGTGAAAGGATGTAGTGGAAGAGATGGATGAGTTGTCCAAGTCAGAGGTGCCAGGACCCATCCCAGTCCCCCCGGGATTACCGTGGAATGTGCCATGCTCCCATCCAACAAAGGGTGTCAGGCAAGGGATAACCAAAAATCACTGCCCAACGGGGCTTCCAGAGTGCGCAAGGATCGATGGAGGAGGCGTGCAATGTCCCAGTCTCTGTTGCAGTCGCATCCGTAATCAACCTGAAGGGCATTAAAACCAATAAAAGCTATGAGTGGACGAAAATCATTAAGTTCATTAAACACAGTTATAAGACATTTATGCCCTTCAATAAAAACGTATGCATGCCACGAAAACCAGTAACCAAAACGTTTGTTCAATCAAGCCATTAGGGCTTTAGCCCAAAAACCGTAACTCAAAACCAAGTGTGGGAACTCAACCCAAAACTGTGGAATACCACATCCAGAAATACAAAACCATGTGGGCCACCGCCCAAAGCCATAAACATAAATCCATAAATCCAAAACCATTTAGGGTCCCCGACCCGAAATACTATTTCAATAACCAATAATCCATTTTTACCACATAAACATAAATCCAACCGAAAAGCCATTTCATAGATTCATTAATCCATATTTACCATTACCATCTCCAGCATCCCAAATGCTTAGCGTCCCAGACGCTTGACGTCCCAGACGTCATGTCTCACGGTATAATAAGCGACGCGTGCTGCCCGGGGTCTTTCTGGGTCAATATCTTTGACATCACAGATGTCTGACGTCCCAGACGTCAATCATAGCAATCCTGCTCCTGAATCACTATACGGTCCGGTAACTCCGTATAATGACCCATCGCAGACAATGCACCGTGACTTCCCCAGTGTCCCAGACATCTGGAGGAGACCATCATATATCCTCGTATCCAGATGGTATATGGAAAACAGTTTTATTAAATCATTTCACAACATTACAATGGGCCCTTGCCCGAAATCTCCATAAACATTACAATTCCATTTAGGGTCTCTGACCCGAAATCACATTTATTAAACATAGGGTCATAGACCCGAAATCACATTTATTAAACATAGGGTCATAGACCCGAAATCACATTTATTACACAACTGGGCCTCATGCCCGATTTTGTAAACCACTAGGCTCACGACCCGATTTTATAAACCACTGGGCCCACAGCCCTAATCCGTAAATCAACTGGGCCCCTGGCCCGATAATATCACTCAAATGGGTCTCAGCCCGATTTCGTAACAACTGGGCCCCTGGCCCGATTTCGTAACAACTGGGCCCCTGGCTCGATTACGTAACTCAAATGGACTCCAAGTCCGAGGTTTCCAAAACAATTGGGCCTCAAGCCCGAGTTCATCTTTCCAATTTCCAAAACCATTTCATGAAATCATATCCAAAACCATAAGCATGAAAAATTAGTGTAAAACCGGAAAAACCTCGATTTACGTGCAAGCACGTAAATCGCCTCGAAATACGTGAAATCGTATAATTTAACAATATCCAAATCAACATCATACAATCACAATCATAATCCATGTAAAACAGTTAAGCATGCATAGAATTTATAAACCCAAAGTCCACTCACAGACCGTCCAACGATATCGCCTCGATACGCGTACTATAAGCCTTCTCGGGCTAATCCAACCTCTCCGGGTCATCATGACCTATCCAAATCATATCCAAAGGTTACTACTAACCTATACAAGTCCATATTAAGAACCCTAAAATTTCCCGAAAAAGTCAACGTGTCCCGTACACTTTTTCCGAGGTGAAAAACCTCGATTTGACCAACTTAACGATCTCCGATCGACCCGAAACCACCGCCATGGATCCGGATCGTCGAAACCTTTAAAATAGTCCTAGTCCCACCTAAAAATACGCTCCCACGCGCGGGTCAAAGTTTTAGTCAAATGTTGACCAAAAAGTCAACGCTGAGGTCATCATGAACAGTAAGTCAACGGATAAAAGTCAACGAGTCAACTCACCGGTCAATGAGTCAATTCGCCGGCGACCGAGTCAACTCGCCGAAATTTCTCTCCGGAAAACTCTATTGATGCTCCAAACTTCAAACTTCGATATCTCACTCGTTTCTCAACCAAATTGGACGTTCTACTTATGTAAATCCATCTACTCGAGCCAAGGATTATAAATATCATCCCAGAAATTTCAGAAAGTACCTGGATTTTAAGTTATGGCCATTCAAAGTTTCGGCCAGATTTCCAATCATCATTCCGGCCACCTCCAACGTCCAAATCCGTCCCAAATTGCACCTACAAGCTCGTGAGAACTCAAAGAACATCATCCTAAACTTAGAATCGATCAAAACCATCAAAATCAAAAACCCAAAATTTGAATCGCACGGTTTACCTTCCAAAATTTCGGCCACCGTGCATGACGGTCTTTGCCGTGGCCACCATTGGGTTCGTCTCAACATCCTCTCCAACTTCCATTCACGAGTCATAAGCAAAGGATGAAGATCAAGGAGGGGGGGGGGGGGGGGGGGGGGGTTGTAGAGCTTGTTTTCTCACTTCTCTCATGCTCTGTTTTCTTGGTTGTTCACGGTTCAATGAAGAACACAGAGAAGGCATAATGATGATTAATTAAGGCTAATGGTGATGATGATGTTGGGAGGGAAACATGGAGCAGATTCTTGGCCTCAAATCAAGGGATGGGTGACACTTGTCACTCATCCAAGCATCCACCATCAACGATCACTATTCACAATAAAATAATATTTTAATCGAAATCCCGATTTGTTCGGTTAATCGATTTCGTTCCCGTGACCATAACTTTGTCGTCGAAACTCTGATTTCGGCATGCCGCATGTCTACGAATTCTGTCAGGGCCCACCCCAGTTTCACCTCGAAAACCGAGGTAAATCCTGCTCCCGGCTGACACCCTGACACACATACAGTCAGACGCAGGAGAAATTATACTACATATCCTGAAGTCAACAGTTTACAGAGCATAGTACGCAATACAAAAGAAAGAAAACTATTAAACGGCATACACGCACACGGAAATTAAAACAAAATACTTCGGGATCCCTCTCGTAACTTCTATGCCTCAGACGCTGCCTCGACGCTGGAACCCCGCGCTAGCTCCACGACCTGGAGGGCAGTTAAAAACAGAAGGTGTGAGTGGACCAAAATAAAATAAGAATTTCCAAAACCATTGTATAAGAAAACCGGTTTTAGCCCTCCGTTTTGAAACCACATGCATAACCCAGTTATCAAAACGGTTATAAATCAATCATCATAAAATATCATAAGAAACAGAAACACTATAAGACAGTTATAAAAAGCATAGCAGAAACATCATAAAACCGTATCATAAATCGTGAATATTAACTCATCATTTTCCGATCAAACCTGCTGGACCTATCCGAGTCTTTAAACTCCCGAGTCTTTAAACTCAATCCAGGCCTCAATAATATCCGAGTCTTTAAACTCCCGAGTCTTTAAACTCAATAGGCCTACGGGGGTAATATCGTAAATATCCGAGTCTTTAAACTCCTGATTCTTTAAACTCAATAGGGTCTTTAAACCCAAACCGGGCCCGTCCCCCGTCAATCAATATCCGGGTCTTTAAACCCAATAACCAGATCCAGAAAATCCAATCCAAAACCATTGAAAACCCATTTCTCAATTCACATCCAAACCAAAATCCGAAATCACAGGTCTGATGCCCTTCCGGCATTTCGAACCGCCATTCCGAACCCATAATCAGAAATCAAGCCTTTCTCGTAAAACGTGCCAAATACGTAATTTCTCGAAAAACGTGCAATTAAGTAAAACAGTTATAGCATATTCAAATGACCATGAAATCACATATAAAACCATAAAACAAGTAATTAAAAGCAGTTATGCATGCTCAGTTATAGAGAAGGGGTCCACTCACAGTACCGAGCCCTCAATCGTGTCCCGAACGTCTCGTACGTTCCTCAGCTTCCTCAGGAACTCCCGATCCTGTCAACAGCAACCAAAGTACGTTACTAACACATCTACTAAGGTCCACCTAAATTCCCTCAAAAATCCCCGGGTCCTAACCGGAATGAATCGGAACCCTAAACCTTCACCCTCGTGAAACTACTACGATTCGACGTCCGATTAACCCGAAACCAACGCTAAAAGACTCGTCACAACACCTAGACCAAAAACCATGTTGACACCTTCCCTAAAGACCGCCGTACGCGCCCCCACGCGCCGCCCAAAGTGGCTGCGCGTGGCCCTCACGCGCCTGCTATAGTGTCACCGTCTACCTCAAGCAAACCCGGTTCAGCACAGTGTCTGCAACTTGAACCGGCGTCAGTGGTTCACAGCCTTCCGTCCACCAACTCGACTCCTTTCTTCACCAACAGCATCTTCCAGACCTAGGCTACCCATTCCCGTAATCCAATCACCTCGACACGACCTAATACTCATCGACTCGAACTTGAAACAAAACCCGCACACAGCCCTGTTTCCTTCTCCGGCCACCCAGGTCACCCCCCATCACGGTGGCTAGCTTAAACCCTTCCTAGGGCCATCCTAAACCTCACCCAACTCACCAAAACCGTCGACTCTACCCCAGACTTCACGACTCTACGTTTGAAGCAAAATGGAAAAACAAGGCACACAGGGCACCTTCCGTTGTCTAGCCTCCACCGTGTACTTCCCCGTCACGGCAGCACAACCAGAAGACACCCAGGCCTCAACTGAGTCCCCTAGACCTCCCTAGACTCTTCGAATCAACCCCTAAACTCACGACTTCGATTTGAAAATCGACGGAAAAACAGAGTATCGAAAAGGGAAACAAGAAATTACCTGCCTCCTGTCGCCGTCGTGAACTCAGCCGTGAGGCAGTAGCTCCTCCCGTCCACCTCCAGCCTCTGGACACCTCCTATGGCCTCGCTTGATCGATCACAGCCGCAACACCACCCATAAACACTCACTTCCTCCCTGTTTTCCTTATTGTTTTCCCGTGGCTCAACTTGCACTCACACACAGTCACTACACCTCCAAACCTCCACACTACCTCCCTCTCACTCTCTGAGCACTCATCCCCTCAGAAATTCACACGACTCACACAAAACACCGTCCAATTTCCCAATTCCTCAGCCTCTGTTTTCTGTTCTTCGAACACACGAACACACGGGCATCCCCCAAATAATTGGACCGTGCACACGCCTAGAAGCCACTAGGCCCTTGCCACGCGTCACCATCCTCTCCTCTCCTTCACATCTGTTTCAATCTTAGCCCTCCATCTGTCCCTATCTGTTGCACACATCCTAGAGCACAAAAGACCAAAATGCCCTTCTGTTTTAACCAAAATTACAACTTTGCCACTACCTTTCTAGACCCGTAACTCCCACATCGTAAGTCCGATGAATACGTGCCGCTTGTCGTTGGATTCAGGACGACGAGATCTATTTAACCATCCTAGGTCAACAGCTCAAAACCCGTTCAAACGAAAAGTCAACTTTTCCCCCTAGTTTAGCCAAATTACAGTTATGCCCTCGACCTTCCGAACATCATAACTTCCTCCTCGGATGTCGGAATCGGGCGTGCCACCTGCCTACGGATTCGTGACGTCCCAAACTACGTCCTGGTCACCGGTCAAAATCCATTTGACCATCCGAACTAAAAGGCAACTTTTTGCCCGGACCAGGGGCAAAATCGTCATTCTACACCAACGACCTCAACGAGACCAACTAACCACCGATTAAGCGTACTAATCCCATCTTAATCACTGTCTTAACCTAAATTTCCGGGACGGGTCGTTACAGATTCGTATCGACACGCACTACGTAACGGTCCTTGGCCCTCGTCCATTGGACCTCCCGGGTCAAAAGTTAATATTTGGCCCTATTTCCACCAAATTACCAAAATGCCCCTCGACTTCCGAACATCATAACCGCTTACTCGAACGTCGGAATCGAACGTGTCACCTGTCTATGAACTTGTGACGTCCTGAACTACGTCACGGTCATCGATCAAAGTCCATTTGACCACCCGATCAAAAGTCAACATTTTGCCCACGACAAGGGGCAAAACGGTCATTTTGCATCGTTCGTCCGATTTCGCCCAACTAATCACCGATCAACCCCAATAATCAAGATTAGTCACTAATCTAATCCCAGAATTCGGGACGGGTCGTTACAAGAGGAGTATTCGATTATCTTCTCAGCTTAGCTTGTGATCATCGGTGAATTTGATGATCAAACATATAATATGTATTGAACTAATGTCCATCTAATGACTATATTACTATGCCTTTATATATATATATATAATTTATCTTGAGTGGCTCAATTTTTGCTTAATCAATTTCAATTTACGAATTTCAATCCAACTATGGTTAATTACTTTTCTTGACGAGTTAATACAATCTTGAACTTATTGAATACAAGTTACAATCACCCACAATTTGAGTAGCCTATTGCTTTAAAGGTAGTCCAAGATTTAAACGGGAGATTTCTTCTAGGAAAAAAAAAAACCCATGGAAATCGGGTAATTTCTTATTTTCATTAACCAAAAGAATTATGATTTTCTATTTTGTTTCCTAATATGCATCATCATCATCATCATTATGATTATTACACCTTCACAAATTCGGCTACCAAGGAAAGAAATGAAGTTGTTCGAGTTTCCTATAACATTAGTTGAAGCTAAGAAGAGAGTTTTTCATTTTGGTGCTCAATTTCTTACTTGTAAGGGAGAATCACGGAATTGGATATCAGAAGCATCAGACTGGACTCCTTAGTTACTTTTTTGTTGCACTCTCATGGTCTACCAATCAAGTTAGTTTTCTACTAGTTTTTCACATTTTAGTTTATAATTGAAGTTCACTGGTTTCTATGGGGAATTTGATTGAAGGAGCTAGGCTGATGTAATTTGATCAAATTTGCAGATGTTGCTTTCATCGTCAATGGAAAAAACTGTTAGATTATGGGATTTGGAAACGAAGACCTGTTTGAATTTGTTTGCACAATGATTATGGTAGGATATCCCTGTATGTATAAACCAATCTTTATCTACTCTGCATATTTGTTGCTTGACACTATAATGCAAAATATATAACGCATATGTGCAAAATGTGTTTTAGTTTCTTGAGTCTTGACTGGGCTGATTCGATTGTGGGAAATGAATATTTGTTTCTTGAGTCTTGATTGCATATTTGTTGCTTGACACTCACTTGCATAAGGTACTATTCAACTTTGTCGCAGCGTTCCTCGTACACTTTTGGCCATGGGAAAGGTTGATCCATCACACTCAGAGTTACAAGTAGATCTTCTTAATATACTAGGTCCTGTCAACAAGTTGGTATATCAGCTTCCACTGGTAAAATTTTCTTTGTAATGTGTTGGCTGCTCAAGTATTTTTATTATTCTTTCTTTGGGGGAAGTGCCTGTCTTTGGTTCTAGGGCTTGTACAGATTGTGGTTGAATTTTCTATTGGAACTCACAGGTAAGTGCATATTCATTATGGATAAGGATTGCAAATTTGGTTGGTATGTTCATTAATGCCCCTCTTTAATAGATCAATTCCTTATAAAGATATTCAATGTGTGGTTGCATCGAACTCAGACTCTTTATCGGTGGAGTCCTTGTTAGAGCTCTTGGACGAGGAAAGCTTAAGGAAAGGCACAACACTTCCTTCTCCAGAGTGGGCATCAGATCACATTGCACTTCTAGCTGGGTTTTGCTGCAAGTCTAGAATTGGACGTTGATACATTCAGGTAGGCTTCCAAATCTTTGCTGGTTCCATCCTACTCATGAATATTTCTTGAGACTTATAAAAAATTTAATGGAAAGGGTTGGAGACTGATGGTTAGTATACACAGAGAAATTAATGATTCTATCACCAATAATGATTGATAATGTGATATTTGCGTAATCGACTTTTGTAATTTGTGGTTATTGTGTTTGACAGGAATGTGAAAGCTTGTAGGAGCTGAAATGCTTTTAAGAGAGGAGAGGTTTGAAGACATCGAAGAGAAGGCTGAAAGAGAAGCAGCGGTTGGATGTTGAGGTTAAAGTAATTCTATGATAGGTAGATCATGGCCACTCTTCTATTCCAGGAATCTCCTTGTGTGATGATCTTTGCTATGATCTGCTTTTTACCTTTATCTTATAGAAAAAAGTCACTATGATGCCTTCTGATCAATTGCGATTGTTGGCTCTTTTCCTTTATATCATGATGCTCTTGATCACAACTCATTTTCCCTTTAAGAAAAAAGGGTTAGATGTACAAATTGGCTAGCTCCCTTTAAAATAAATTTATAATTTCTTTATTACATTTGTGGACATAGAAATCCCGTGGGAAATAGGTTTTTACGACGTGCATGAGGGTCACAAATGGTTTTTTTTTTAAAATCTGGCCATGTGTGGCGATGGAAATTTCTCATTGCAACCCCGTAGTAAATACCATTTGCGATGGTTATAATCATTCGCTAAAAGTGTCAAACTTTTTGCGACCCCACTTTGTTGCGACAGTTTCTTATCCGTCTCATGACCGTCGCAAAAGCCCTTTTACGACGCTATTTAAAGTTGATACGACGGTTTTTACCCTTCGCTTATAGCCTATTTTTATTTTTTATAGTGATGGTAGTGTCCTTGGTGCATCTGCAGTACTGCATTCTCACCCATGGAACCGTCCCAGCTGTCACAATAGCTATAACAAACCTCCTAGCTATCTATTTGAGTTAGTTACTATAGCTGTACATATAGCTAGCACTAGTAAGAGATCACTGTACGATTACTTGAAGGCTAAGCAATTAGATGTAAGTAATACAGGTTGTATAAATACTGTAATGTGTTAGTAGCATTGTGATATGGTTGTATGAATGAATAAAACAGTCTGAATCTCTCTCATTGATCTCTCTTTCTCTCCACTCTCTATATCTCCTTCTCTTCTCTAAAATCTACTTTGCTTCTCCTTCGGTTTGCCCCTCATTTCTTCTCTGATTTCTAGTACCTATCATGGTATCAGACCTTGGTCATGTTCTAATGGCTAATCACCATACATGAATGATCCTGGTGCTTCCGCTCTTCAAAGTTATTAACTCCTCTTATCAGTATTCTCTTCTTTTTTCTTAACAAAAACTTGTTGCATCTTGTACCTCGATAATCTGGTTTCCTGTCTTTGCACACCAAGTGCTTGCTCCTATTCCCCTCTTGAATTTCTTCTTTCCTGTTCTTCCTCGACAATCAAGTATGGTCACAATATCTAGCTACAAATCTTGCCGTCTCCAATTGCTTCCCTGATCCTAACTGTAGGCAATACTGTCACAGTCAAACTTGATATCATAATTTCATCACTTGGAACTTTCAGATGGAATTAATTCTCAATGTGAATAGAATCTTCAGATTCGTAAATGGTACACATGCTTGTCCACCTTGATTTTCCTCAGAATCGGGATCAGATGGCATAGCCTCTGATGCATACCAAGTATGGAAGATACACGATCAAGCACTGATGCAACTCATCACTACAACTCTCTCTCCTTCAGCCATCTCTTGTGTCATAGGATGCAAAAGTGCTCAAGAAATGTGGAATTCCCTCAAAGGCAGGTTTGCTTTCTCCACAAAAGCCTCAATTTTCCAAATGAAGACCGGTCTACAAAACATTAGGAAAGGATTTGAGAACATGACTCAGTATCTGCAAAGGATTAAGAATGCTAGAGACTTGCTTGAGTCCTATAATGTCCACTTTGGAGATGTTGTGTCAGGACCCGTCCCAATCCCCCTGGGATTAACGCGGGACGACCCTGATCCCCTCGGATACGAAGCGTCAAACAAGGAAAATTTCCGACCTTAGCCCTCTCGGGCTATCAGAGTACGCCAGGATTCGGAGGAGGCATGTGATATCTCGGTCTCTGCTATAGTCCACATCCGTTGTCAACCTAAAAGGCAGTCAAAACATTAAAAACTGTGAGTGGACAAAATAAAGAGTTATAAAAACATTTCATAAGAAAGACATTTGTACCCTCGGATACGAAGCGTCAAACAAGGAAAATTTCCGACCTTAGCCCTCTCGGGCTATCAGAGTACGCCAGGATTCGGAGGAGGCATGTGATATCTCGGTCTCTGCTATAGTCCACATCCGTTGTCAACCTAAAAGGCAGTCAAAACATTAAAAACTGTGAGTGGACAAAATAAAGAGTTATAAAAACATTTCATAAGAAAGACATTTGTACCCTTCACTAAAAAGCCTGCATGCATTCAAAAACCATTTATCCAAAAGAACCATACTTAGGAACTAAGCCCAAATCCATAAAAAACCAACCATAAAGATACCAACCATACGGGCCACTGCCCAAATCCATTCGGGACTCAGCCCAAAACATGTACACATCACATATCATATATCATACATACATATAATCACACAACCAATCCTGTCACGGTATCCAAAGCTACGCACGTGCTACCCGGGGTTTCAAGCCCAAGTCCCTCAGGGTCAACCAGGTCAGTGTCCGTAAACCAATGACCCTCCCTGAGGTTATGATCCAAGCCCTCCTGAGAGTAAGGTACCCAACGGGGGAAACTCCACCCAGTCAGTGCTCCGTGACTACTCCGGGGTCCACCCAGGCCAACGACCCTCCCCAGAGGAGACATTCCAAGTAAAGAAAGGTATATGAATATATATATATTTATACATCAATATAGAAAACATTCTTAAAACCGTTCAAAGTATTCATGCCCGGTCCTCATAAACCGTCATGATCCATAAAAACCTTTCAAGGGTTCATGCCGGTACTCATAAACCGTCATGAACCTGGAAATCCGTTTAGGGTCCCCGACCCGAAAACATAAACATAAAGTAACTGGGTCTCGTTCCCGAACACATGCCCGATATCTCAGGGTCAATCACGACTCCGATCGTAGTGATGCGTGCAACCATCCATCCAGGATCGCTCTCAATCCCGGTATGTCACCGTGAACGTATCAACTGACGCGACCACCTCTAGATCATGGTGCACTCATCACCGATCGATATCTTGAACCGTCAGCACTCTGAAGTTGAGCCTGCATCGGCTGCCTGACCACAGATCGTGCGTCATGACCTCTCTAGAAGGAACAAATCCTAGTCCGGAGGTGAGCGTCGTATCCTCCGTCGCCGTGCACAAAGCGCTCGCCGCGACTACGATTCAGATCCGTAGGTCACCAATAGGGTCATATGCCCGAGAAAAAAACCAAATGGGTCTCATGCCCGAGTTTATCCTTTTGAGATTCAAAACCATTTCATAGAACCCAACAAGAAAGTACAATCCCGTATCGGCACCATATAGGGCCAAAACCTTGAAATACGTGCCAATACGTAACCACACACAAATTCACTCATGGAATCATCAAACAAGTATTAAAACATATAATAAACATTTATGCATGCACTAATTTAGAAATCAAGGTCCACTCACAGACCGTCCGACCTGCCGCCTCGATATGAGTGGCATACGGCTCTCTCGAGCCAATCGTCATCACCGAGACTCCCAAACCTGTCCAAATTGTAATAAAGGGTTACTAAATAATTAAATAACCCCTCACTAAAGCCCCGTAATTTTCTGAAATTTTTAACTATTTTTAATCCCGATCCTAAATCTTCAGACACCCCGAAACCTATCGAAACGAGGTCCGATCGACATGAACCCAGTCTCAAAATGTTCGTTACATCAAATAGATGATTTCACATGTTGGAACTTTACCCAAAATGTTGGCCACGCGCCCACACGGGCCCAAGGAAGCCCTTGCGCGTGAGCTCACGCGTCGCACTGTAGCACTGTCTCCTACCTTGCGATGGACAGGGTCTGGCCGGTTCGATGGTTCGCATGGACCGGCCTGACCGGTCCAGCCTGGTTCCTCACTCATTTCTGGTCCGTTTGCTTCCATTTTAATTCCATTCTTCCTAGTTCTTCAATTCCTATCTGTTCTTATGAAGAAAACTAAGAAAACCCCGTTGAAACCACTTGGTTCTAAAACGGTCCTCACGACCATTTTTCCCAGTTCATCCCCCAGGCTTCCCCAGCCTCAAACCATCATCAAAGTCATCCTATTACCTTCCTAATAACACATTAAGCTCATTAAAATCGATTAAAACCATCCCTAATGATTGAACACAAAGAATATGAAGATGAGACAAAATCAATACCTGGTCGGGTTTCTCCTCCACGCCACCGTCCACGGCAGTTCTGGCCGTCCTGTCCAGCCACCTCCATCATCCAGCACTCTTCTCACTCTCAGGCCTCACTCAAGATCAGATCGGAAGGGACATGGGTTTTTGGGTTCAAACATGAGATTGGGGTTTGTGTTTGTGAAAATAAAGAAGATGGTCGATGCATGAATACAATTTCAATGGGCAATGGATGAGTGACACTTGTCACTCATCCATTGGTCCTCCTTAAAATATCTGGGCCCACTTGAGGACAAAAGCCAAGTGGTTTTGTAAAATGTGAAATAATCCTCCGAAACTTCCGTAAACCGTAATTTCGTCGTCGAACGTCCGAATTCGACGTGCCGCCTGTCTATGGATTCATATCGTCCCGATCTACGTAATGGTCCTCGGCCCTCGACCATCAGACCTTCCAGGTCAAAAGTAAACTATTTTCCCCTTTTAACCAAAATTACCAAAATACGCTTGAACTTTCGAACGTCATAACTTCTTCCTCGAATGTCGGAATTGAACGTGCCACCTATCTATGAACTCATGACGTCCGAACGAAGTCACAGTCATCGGCCAAAGTCCATTTGACCTTCTGAACGAAAAGTCAACGTTTTGCCCACGCCCAAGGGCAAAATGGTCATTTTGCACCGTTCGTCCGATTTCACCCAACAAATCACGGATTAACCTCACTAATCATGATTAGTCACTAATATAATCCAGGAATTCGGGACGGGTCATTAAATGTTGATGTTATTATCCTTGCCTTAAGAGGTTTGCCTATGGAGTACATAAGTCTCAAAGATTCCAGGTCTCAACTTCTTGCTGAAGAAACTATAATTGGGCAGTATGTTGATCAACCCTTATTTCTATCTGCACTAGCTGCTACTAAGCCTGGAGGAGTTGATTTGTCTCAGCCAAGTTATGATCATGGTAGTTCGAGTAATACTTCTCCTGTAAGTAGCAATCCTGAAGTCTCACAGCAGACACCTTTTTTTCAGTCCACTAGTGTGCTAGGGAGCTTTCAGTAGGTGTCAAACTATGGTCCAGGAAACTTCCAACAGATGACAAACAGTCACCAGTTTGGCTATAATGGAAGTTATAGTCAACACAATAGGGCTCAAAGCAGCAACTTTAACACAGGTTACAAAGGAAATGGTAACAAGTGGAACAAAAAGGGTAGATGGGGCTTCAATAGTGGAGGAAATAATGGAGGAAAACCTTGGAACAAGGGCAACAGAGGAATGCCTAATCATTCTTTGGCTCTTGGTATCCTTGGTTCACCACATCAAAACTTCTATCAGCCCTCACCAACCTGCCAAATCTGTGGTAAGAAGGGACATATTTCTATTGATTGCTATTATCGACACCAAAATCAGACACCTTAAGCAAATGAACCTTGTCAAATTTGCTGGAAACATGGTCATTCAGCTGTGAATTGCTTTCAAAGGGAGAACTACACCTATCAAGGAGCCTCTCCTCCATCCACTTCAACTGCAATGAGTGCACATACCTCTTATCCCACTCAACAGCAAGAATACTGGATTGCAGATACTGGAGCTACAGCTCATATGACTTCTGAGTTGTCTCAAGTTCAGAAACAAGTGCTTCCACTTTTGGAGATGTCATCACTACTGCTGGAGGGTCAGGTTTGAAAGTTGCTCATACTGGTCTCTCCTCTCTTGTGACTATGTCGCCTTCCCCTCATAAATTTGTGTTGAATTAAGTCCTACATGTTGCACATATGTTAGTACACTTACTATCTGTCAACAAATTGTGCCACGGGAACTACACTATTCCAAGGGCTGAGTAAGGATGGTCTGTACCTCCTTCCATTTAAACCTGCCTTCAGATCACCTGCCTTCAGATCACTTGTTATTCACAACCTATCAAAGAATCATCCAAAGACATCTGTGAGTCATGACTAGAAGGCAAACTGTCAAAACTGTCTTTATGTCTTTCCAACTCTCAGTCCTCGACTTCTTTTGAAATTCTTCATTCAGATGTATGGAGTCCTTCTCTTACTACTTCTTATGAAGGTTTTAAGTACTATGTTAATTTGATTAATGGTTGTACCCGTTCCACTTGGATTTTTCCCATGAAGAATAAATATGATGTTCAAGCTATCTTTACACATTTCTATCAGTATGTTCTTAATCAGTTCTTTGCAACCATTAAAGTCCTTCAAAGTGATGGCGGGGGAGAATATGTAGGTCATAGTTTTCAGAGTTTCTTGTCTACTAAAGGCATTGTTCACCACATATCATGTCCTCATACACCTGAGCAAAATGGTTTAGCAGAAAGAAAACACAGACACACTCTTGAAACTCCCATAACCCTACTTCAAAATTCCTCTCTACCATCACATTTTTAGCTTCATGTGTAACGACCTGTCCAGAATTCCGGGATTAGATTAGTGACTAATCTTGATTAGTGAGGTTGATCGTTGGTTAGTAGAGCGAAATCGGACAAAATGTGCAAAATAACCGTTTTGCCCATGGTCGTGGGCAAAATGTTGACTTTTGATCGGGCGGTCAAATGGACTTTGACCGATGACCGTGACGTAGTTCGGGACGTCACGAGTTCATAGACAGGTGGCACGTTCGATTCCGACATTCGAGGAGGAAGTTATGACGATCAGAAGTTTAGGGGTATTTTGGTAATTTCGAGTAATAGGGGTCAAATGTTGACTTTTTGACTGGGAGGTCCGATGGACGAGGGCCAAGGACCGTTACGTAGGTCTCGTCGATACGAATCCAATGACAGGCGGCATGCCGAAATCGGAGAATCAACGACGAAGTTATGGTCACTGGAACAAATTAACGAACCGAGGCTCCGATTAAAATAATATTATAATATTGAATAGTAACCATTGACTGTGCACACCTGGATGAGTGACAAGTGTCACCCATCCCTAATCTAAGCTTTAAAACCTGATCCATGTTTTCCTCTAAACACTACCATTACTACATCATCATTCCTCCTTCATCATTTCCTCCATTTTCCTTTTATTTTCTTTGTTCCCTTTGAACCGTGAGAACTGAGTTTGAGAGCTAGGAGAATTGGCCTCCTTCCTTGGTCGTTCTTGAGTGAAAATGGAAGGTTAGAAGAGACTAAATTGGCTGGGGAAAACACGGGGACTGAGACTGGGTTGTATGATCGGAATTCGAAATTTTAGTTTTGGGAGGGAAATTCGAATTTCAAGCCTTAGGCTCTGAGGGTCCAAATTGAGCTCAATTCGAGCTTCCTGAGATCACTACGATCAGAATCGTCGAAAGAACGAAGGGAATTAGTGCCCTTTTGGCTCTGAACAGGTTTGGTAACAGCGGAAGAAAATCGAGGTTGTGTCGTGATCATTGAGTGATCAAACGACGAAATTGATGTGGGGAAACTGTTTCTCATCGTCCATTTATGCTTCTCGGTGAATCAATTGGAAGAAATCAGCAGCCATTGACGGAACAGTGACGGGTGTTCTTCGTGGATCATAGTCGAGTCGTGGGATTGTAGGTAAGGTTTTGTGTAATCAACGATTCAGAACTCTAATGAACTTAAGTGGAAGCTAATTGAATGATCAATTGATGTAATTAAGGCTGAATTGATAGGATTGGAACCGGGTCGTCTCGCGGGCAAAAGGACCCGTTTATCAGACATACGGGTTAGGACGGTGACACTGTAGCTGGCGCGTGGGTTTCACGCGCAGCCACTCACGGTCGATCGGTTTAATGTAACGAACATTTTAGGATTGGTTTCGTGTTGATCGGACACCGTCTCGATATTGTTCGGGACGTCCGAAGGTTTTAAAACAAGTTTAAAAATAGTTAAAAATTCGGGAAAATTACGGGACTTTGATAGGATGTTAATGAAGAGGTTAGTGACCCTCTAATGTGATTTGGACAGGATTGGGAGTCCCGGTGATAGTGGTGTGGCCCGGGAGGGCCGATGGCACGCATATCGAGGCATACCGTTAAAACGGTCTGTGAGTGGACTTTGGTTTTATAAATCCTATGCATGCTTAAATGTGTTATATGTTTTATATACGTGATTTCTATGATGGTGATTGCGAGTATTGATTTCGGGTATGTTGCACGTATTTCGAGGTGTTTTCCGTATTTCACGTATATCGAGGTTAACGGTTTTATTGTGGTTTTATGTGCTTATGGCTTAATGGCTTAATAAATAATGTGATAAAAAGGGTTTTGGAATTGGAAAGGTAAACTCGGGTTGGAGGCCCAATTATTTTGGAAACCTCGGACTTGGAGTCCATTTGTGTTAATGAAATCGGGCCGGGGGCCCAGTTTCTTGGTGAAATCGGGCCAGGGGCCCAGTTGTTTATGAAAACGGGCTAAGACCCATTTGAGTGATATTATCGGGCCAGGGGCCCAGTTGATTTACAAATTAGGGCCGTGGGCCCAGTGGTTTATAAAATCGGGTCGTGGGCCCAGTGGTTTACAAAATCGGGCATGGGGCCCAGTTGGGTTATAAATGTGATTTCGGGTCTGGGACCCTATGTTTAATAAATATGATTTCGGGTCAGGGACCCTACATGGAATTGTAATATTTTATGGAGATTTCGGGAAAGGGCCCATTGTAATGTTGTGAAATGATTTAATAAAACTGTTTTCCCTATACCATCTGGATACAAGGATATATGATGGTCTCCTCCAGATGTCTGGGACACTGGGGAAGTCACGGTGCATTAACTGCGAGGGGTCATTGTACGGAGCAGCCGGACCGTATGATGACTCAGGAGTAGGATTGCTATGATTGTCGTCAGGGACGTCAGACATATATGATGTCAGAGATATGGACCCGGAGAGACCCCGGGCAACACATGTAGCTTATTATACCGTGAGATATGACGTCAGGGACGTCAAGCGTCTGGGATGCTAAGCATCTGGGATTCTGGTGATGGTAATGGTAAATATGGATTAATGAAGATATGAAATGGCTTTTCAGTTGAATTTGTGTTATGTGGTAGAAATGGATTATTGGTTATGTTATGGTATTTCGGGTCGGGGACCCTAAATGGTTTTGGATTTATGGATTTATGTTTATGGCTTTGGGCTGTGGCCCATATGGTTTTAATATGTCTGGTAGTGGTATTCCACAGTTTTGGGTTGAGTTCCCACACTTGGTTTTAAGTTAACGGTTTTTGGGCTAAGGCCCTAATGGCTTGTTGAACAAATGTTTTGGTTACTGGTTTTCGTGGCATGCATACGTTTTTATTGGAGGGCATAAATGTCTTATAACTGTGTTTACACGTTTTTATTGGAACGTGTTTGGCTATGAAATCACCCTTTGAAGCTCTCTATCGTAAACCACCAGATATCACCCATTTGAGAATCTTTAGATGTGCCTGCTTCCATTTACTAAAGCCTTACAACACAAATAAACTGCAACCTAAAACCAAAAAATGTGTGTTCATAGGTTATGCAGAGAAATACGAAGGCTATATCTATCATTATCCTGCTCAAAATAAACTCTTTGTGTCTAGACATGTTGTTTTTGATGAAAAACAGTTCCCTTTTCTCCACTTCTTTTCCATCTTCTCACAATACACTTGCTACCTTGAACTCACATTTATCCCCATCTTCCACTAGATGTTCCTTCTTTCCTCCTTCTCCCACTCTAACCTCAGATTTCCTAGCTTCTGCTCAGTCCATTCCATCATCTGTGGTTCATGGCCCTGACCTCAACAATGACTTCAACTCTCCTCAAGTCACTCATACTATTTCTAAATCTTTGCCTATCTCATCATCTGATTCAGGTCTTCATCTGCGTGTAAGTAAGTTAAGATCCTCCACTCATCCTCACACTGTAAAAGATTCAGACTTTCAGCCTCAACTACTTCAAGTAGTGCTTCCTATCTCTGGAATCAATATGCATCCCATGCAGACACGATCCAAGAGTGGAATTTCCAAACCAAAGGCTTATATATCTGCTCATACAGTGTCCTCCACAGTTGATCTTGCACAGGTTGAGCCTGTCTCCTTCAAGTCTGCCTCTTCTGTTCCAGTCTGGATGGAAGCTATGCATGAGGAAATAAATTCCCTCTATAGTCAGAACACTTGGACTCTTGTTCCCCTCCCTGCCTCCAAGAATCTTGTAGGGTGAAAATGGGTGTATAAACTCAAAAAGAATGTTGATGGGACAATTGCAAGACACAAAGCTCGACTTGTTGCAAAAGGGTTTCAGTCAAGAAGTGGGTCTCGCCTATGGGGAGACATTCAGTCCTGTGGTTAAAACCATAATAGTGAGATTGGTTTTAGCTTTGGCAGCACATTTCCACTAGCCTCTTTGACAATTGGATGTAAAAAATGCATTCTTGCATGGCGAGCTCAAAGTTGAAGTATACATGGCTCAACCACCTAGCTTTGAAGACCCTCATCACCTGACTTCGTATGCAAACTGGAAAAATCCCTCTATGAACTCAAGCAAGCCCCTCGAGCTTGGAATGAAAAGTTCACTAATTTCTCCCTCATCTTGGATTTAAAACCACATGGGCAGACTCATCTTTGTTTGTCAAACAAACTCCATCTGCCATTGTTGTTCTTCTCCTCTATGTCGATGATATAATTCTCACAGGAAGCAGTCCTATTGCTATCTCAGAATTTGTCAGTGCCTTAACCTCTGAGTTTGACATGAAGGATCTCGGAAAGCTTCACTATTTCCTGGGATTACAAATTACATATACCTCATCTAGGTTGTTTATCTCTCAGTCTAATACATACACGATTTACTCATCAAAACCTCTACGTTGGATAGTGTTGTTGTTGAGACTCCTAATGTCCCTAGCTCTAGACTTAAGAAGGATAATGGACCCCTATATAACAATACTTCCAATTACAGGAGCAATGTTGGTGTTTTAATGTCAATCAAGTATGCCAATACATGCATTCTCCCATAGAGTCCCATTTCATGGCTGTCAAACGGATCTTACGGTATCTCAAGGGCACTACTCAACGTGGCCTCTCATTCACTGCTAGTTCCCTTGATCTCATTGCCTACACTGATGCAGACTGTGCTGGTGACCCGAATGATCGCCGTCCCACCACTGGCTTGGTTGTCCATCTTGGAGAAAACCATATCTCTTGGATGTTAAAGAAGCAAGCCATGGTGTCTAGGTCCAGTACTGAGTCTGAGTATCGGGCACTTGCAATCACGGCTGCTGAAGTGTCCTGGATCAGGCAACTACTATGTGCCCTCCACATTCCTCTCTCGAAGCCTCCATTGATCCTGTGTGACCGTACATCTGCTACCAGCCTTTGTGCTAACCCTATCTTTCACTCAAAAGCCAAACATATCGAAATCGATTATCATTTTGATCGAGAACGCGTAGTTCGGGGAGATGTTGATGTCAAACACGTATCTTCTCATGATCAGACCGCATACATCTTTACCAAGGCCTTATATGATGATCTATTTTGGTTACATTCCTCCAATCTGATGCTCGAGTCCCTCTCCTTATCAGCTTGAGGGGGCCTGTTAAGTCACACGTGTTTCTACCTCATTGAACCTCATGATTGCATGGCAGTGTCCTTGGTGCAGCTGCAGTACTAGATTCTCACCCATGGAACCGTTCCAACAGTCACAACAGTTATAACAAACCTCCTAGCTGTCTATTTGAGTTAGTTACTACAGTTGTACATATAGCTAGCACTAGTAAGATATCACTGTACGATTACTTGAAGGCTAAGCAATTAGATGTAAGTAATACAGGTTCTATAAATACTGTAATGTGTTAGTAGCATTGTGATATGGTTGTATGAATGAATAAAACAGTTTGAATCTCTCTCATTGATCTTTTTTTCTCTCTACTCTCTTTATCTCATTCTCTTCTCTAAAATCTACTTTGCTTCTCCTTCGGTTTGTCCCTCATTTCTTCTCTGATTTCTGGTACCTATCAGCAAACACATACATGAGATACTAGTCAAGTGAGTTTAATTAGTTCAGTTAGTTCTCTAACATTGACTTGTAGATAATTAACCTCAAATTTGAACCCCGATGACTTATTATATGAAAATTTTCCAAAATTCGTCCTCCCCAATAAATAAATAAAAAATACATGAGATACTAAACTGTTTGAGATTCTCATAAAACTTTCCTTTAAAACATATTTTGGGTACACATACATATCCTACTTGATAGCTCGTTAAATAGACCAATTACTTTAACCATACTTTAAGGATAATACTTATCTCACCCTAGTGGTAATATCTTCTCGTGCCACTTTTTCAATTTATCCATTGTAATAATACATATATCATAATCGATATTGTCCAAATACTAAATCATCATTTCAAGATAATTCACGCAAAAAAATAAATGAAATTGGAGATAATTTTATGTCTTTCTAATGTTGACTTGCGTCTAGTTGATGCGGATCACCTTTGACGCTGTCTCGTTTGGCTCTTTGTTCTCCATGTGATTTACAGTCTTCTTTTTTATGTAGTCTGTACAATGCCCCTCCCTCAGGAGATTTCGGAGATATCTTTCGAAAGATATACATGTGCTGATATTGTGCCCATAACATTCATGATAGGCGCACCATTTGGTTTTATCAGCATTCTCTTGATTGCCTTTGACTGGCTCCGGCTTCTTAAACCATGGCTTGTTCTTAATTTCATTGTGGATCTGATGGGCTGGTAAAGATAGCTGCAAGTTAGGCTTCCCCATAACTGGCGTTTGGGAGTGTTGCCCCGCCTTTCGCTTGTTGAGCTTTCCAGTCGCAGACTTTCCATGGGGTTCATCCTCATTGGAGGCCTTTTCGCTAGTCCCGACATGGT
The DNA here is from genome assembly GCA_032719365.1 of Prinsepia uniflora. NCBI lineage: Eukaryota > Viridiplantae > Streptophyta > Magnoliopsida > Rosales > Rosaceae > Prinsepia > Prinsepia uniflora. The sequence continues at coordinate 3,682,339 of CM064871.1, forward strand.
CATGAGTATGAGCGGCGCTCTTCTCGTCCTCCCAACTTGCATGTCGCTCTGCTAGCGAAAGTATTTTGGAAAGACTTCGCGCATTGCTCATGAAGATGTCCCCGTAAAGCTGGCTATCTCGAGGGAGTCCTTACTTGAATGCCATTGCCGCAACAAGGTCATTACAGCCGATAATGCGAGATTTCTCCTCACAAAATCTCCGTATGTATTGTCGCAGAGTGTCTTTTGCTCTCTTTTGGACAGAGAAAAGATGGTCATCTTTCACCTCGATTGTCTGAAGTTGTGCGTATTCCTTCACAAATGTCAAAGCCAACTCTTCGAAGGACTCAATCGACCTCGGGGGGAGATGATTGAACCAAGTCATGGCTTGGCCTTGAAGGGAAGCTTGAAAAACTTTGCACATGAGCGCATCGTTAGACCTGTGGGGGATCACGACTCCTCGATAATAATCTATGTGTTTTACCGGGTTGGAGGCTCCTTTGAATGGAGTGAAGTTTGGCGTTGCGAACCTCTGGGGGAATGGCTCCTCCTCAATATCCCTTATAAAGGGCGTAGAGAGCCGTATCTGGCGGCGTTGATCGTCCTCTAGATCGCCACCTTGTTGAGCACGAAGGTGCATGTCCAGCATTTTTTGAACATCATTAGCGTGCAACGCTCCTTGCTGAGGCGATGAGTCCCTTTTTGCTAATCGTTGAGAACCTCTTTGAGCTTCTCCCCCTGATCTCTGGGATCATGCAGGGGAGTAGGCTTCATCTTCCCCTTTACTGTCGTGGCAGATCGTTTTGGGTTTTTGTATAGAGCTCGAAGTTGCCCCCTGCTCCCATGTGAGTGTTGGCAGCGGACCTGCTCTTTCCCAGGACGTCTTTAGGCATTCTCTTGTCTTCCACGTGACGTGGATCGTCTGTCCTGCTCCTGGATTGGTCTCCCTGCTAGGAGTTGCTGCAAGAGCTCTGACTGAAGTTGAACTTGTTTGCTTAACCCTTCAACTTGCTGCGCCAAGTTGTCCTGGGGAGGTTGGTGATGACTTCTCCTTAAGATGTCATGACACCCGTCCAGAAAGTCCCTTAGGACCATGTTTGTTGTGGGTCGATCATGCCGTGATGCATTTCCTATCAACCTCTCGTTTGCTTGTTGTAAAGTCGAAGTTCCTTCCCCTAGCGCGGGTACTTGGTTAGCTGGAGTGGGGAATGCTCCAAAACTGAAGGTTGGCCTTCCTTCGAGTGTCTCAATGGGCGCTTATATGGACACGCGCCTGAGTTGAGCTGGGCGCTTCTCCGGAGTTTCTATGTGAGCTTCATTCCTCGTCTGAGCTGTTGAGGCAGAAACATCTTCTCCGGCTGACTGAACGAATTGACGAACCTTAGCCATGCTGATTCGAATAATTTTGAGTTGGAAAGCTGTTGATGGATAATTTGAACAACGTTCAGAATCTTCGAACAATGTCGATGAACGACGAACGAAGGGAGATGAACGATGAACAAACGTTCAAAATCTTCGAACAATGTCGATGAACGACGAACGAAGAAAGATGAACGATGAACGAATTCTTGATGAGTGATGAACAACGTTCAAAATCTTCGAACAATGTCGATGAACGACGAACGAAGAACAAAGAAAGATGAACGATGAACAAAATCCTGATGAGCGATGAACAACGTTCAAAATCTTCGAACAATGTCGATGAACGACGAACGAAGAAAGATGAACGATGAACAAATGAGAGAGCTTCTTCTGAGTATATCTCAATATCTCTCAATGAAAGCTCCAATTGTTGAATCAAAGATTAAACCCGTCGCGAAAAGTCCTCACAATTCCTGCAAACAGCAAACAAATAGCTATCGTTGCTTCGATCGATTTACCCGAGGGGTTGTTCGACCAAGAACACTCCGATGCTTAAGTTAGCTTTGAGAGAGGAAAAGGATGTACTTCGAAACGAAGAATCAACGTACCTTGGAAATGAAATGTGCCTTGCTATTTATAGGAAAATCTTGGGAGCCTTGGAGAGTTCTGATTGGTCGGTTTGAATATTTAATTAGTAAATAATATATTATTATTAAATATATTATTTAATAATTGTAATGATGGCTCATCATGATGGTAATGATATTTATTGTATTTTAATATTAATATTAATTATCCATTATTAAGAATAACGATAATTAACTCTCGGGGAGAATATCAATATTACGGAGACTTTAACCCGATCAAATAACGTATTTAACTGGTAAATAGATTATTTAATGTGCGGGTGTTTTTCAAATGATCAGCGTTATTTGCCAAGGGCAATTTGGTCATTTTTGGGAATTACGGGACACGTGGCAGCTCCATAATTTTCGGATAATTTTGGATTCCACATTACTAATATTTACATTCGGTATGTGGTATCTTAATTACTAATATTTAAATTCTGCTATATATATATCGTATCTTACTTATACTATCACTTTGATAAAACAATTATAATCCTTGTGCATATATTATAATAGAATTATTCAAATCCTAATTCATCATTTTAAAAACATATATTTATATTTTAAAAAATTAATCCAATATTTATATTAAAAAAAATTTAACCAAATTAACCCTATGTATATTTAAATAAAAAATTAACCAAATAAAAAATTATTTATTTTAACTATATATTCATATGTGTATACTAAATAGATGGTGAATGATCTTTATTATTATCAATGCCCATTAGTTCCCGTTTCATACTTATAAATAACTAAACTACCTTAATGATGTTGATTTTTTTTTTTCGTTTCATAAATATGAATCACTAAACCACTTCCACTGTTTGAACCAAAAAAAAAATCACTTCCACTGATGTTGATTTTTTACAAAGATAATTATTAGATAATTATTTAGGAATTTGAACTGTTAATTTTTTTTTTCGGAAATGATCTTTAAATTATTATCTAAGAATTGAATACTATCGATTATTATATATGTATGGAAATTATTATTGGATAAATCAAAAAGATGGTATAAGAAAATACCAAAACTAAGATGAGATACATATATGGGATACAATAATTATTCATTATTTATTATCACTACAAATATGTAGATATATAGCTAGTTTAATTAGCTTGCTAGCTAGTGTATAATTGCGTTTGATTTTCTCAGTCGCCACCTTCGTCACTGCCGTAACCCTCCCCATAGCCATGACCCTCCCCGTGACCCTCACCACTTCCCTGGCCTGAACCCCCGCCACGGCCACCACCACCTCCACCGCCTCCACCTCCTCCACCTCGAGTACTTCTCCCTGACCCAGAACCGGCCCGAGATCCAGCAGATGATCCAGCCTCGGAGCTTGCACCACCACCGCCGCCACCAGATCCCGAAGCTGAAGATGAACTAGAACTGGATGAAGACGAGCTTGAAGAAGAGCCGGCCCCTGATCCAGAGCCAGAGCCAGAGCCAGACCCACCAAGCCCTAAACCCAGGCCTAGTCCTCCACCAATCCCAATTCCTCCGAGGTCCACACCCAAGTTCTTCCTGGTGGCAATCACTCGGCCTTCTGATACACTAATAAAATCAGAGGACAATGACGTCGACATAGCAACAATGAAAGCAAGAAGAGGTATTGATGACGACTTGAATGAAGCCATTCTATTAAGGATTGAAAGAAAATGATGGTGATATATTAAACTCAGCTGTTTGATCAAGGGTTGAAGGAGATATATATGTTGATGAAACCCTAGCATATGAGACCACCTATTTATACACGTGAAGTAAATTAATATTAATGCATGGGATTTATAATTAATTTGAAGTGGGGGTGGTGGTGCATGGTGAGCTGGCAAGTGGTGGTGGTGATGAGCTGGCCAGTGGAGGGGGTAAGGTGGATTCCGTGGGATTTCGCTGGACCAAAATTATGTGGATGAGAGATGGCTGAGCGCTTGGAGTTGAACATTGTATTGACAAGTGTTTCAATCTTTGCCGACCCATCTCAATTATTTTCTTCCCCCACTCACATACTGTATATCATGATGAACTCTACAGTAGAGCAGCAGTACTCACTGAGTTTGTTATATATAAATATATATATATATATAATAACAAATTATAAGTATTATCCTTATAAGTATATCATGATCAACTCAACAGTGGAGCAGCAGTACATCTTCATCCAAGTCTTTTGGTTCCTTATTACCTGGATTTAGATTAAAAATACAATCAAAGAAATATAAGTATTATTCTTATAGTCGAAAATACCAATATAAAAATATTAATACAACTTACATGAATTTGTTGCTTCAATATTTCTTTTTTTGGAGTTTAAAAGACAAGTTATTTTGTCATGATATGTCAACTTTTTTCATAAATCACACTTTCTTTTCTTCGTTTTTGGCCTAACTCAATATCACTTTTAATTATTTGGGAACTGCTATAGTATTTTCCTTCTTTCTATCCTTAGTCTGTGAGATATTCGGATTCAAAATCAGTGGATGAGAGAATTCAACATTAGTACATGAATCACCTTTTCCTAAGGAGTGGTTGTGGGTAGATGAGAGTTTTTCGAATTTTTTTTGGACAATTCATTTATACCTTCCATGAATGTTTGTATATCCCTCACTTGAAGATGTTGCAATACAGGACAACTTAGTTGTTTGTTGACACATATGTCTAAGTCGCAAAACTTCTGGTTCTTCCTTGCCATCATTTGTCACCAAATTTATAGAATCCATGATTCTAAATTTGTTGGTTTCTTGTCTCCATCTTGGAAGAATGAAATGTTCAGAAATTGTATCAATATCTTGCTGGACAAATAATTTCAGCAAATGCCTACAAAGTGTTCCAAAAAATTCTAAGTTTTTACACCCACACATACCTTTGTATGTTTGCAAATTTAACTTCACCACAAATTCTTTATGCTCTCCAAATTTTGTTTTCACTAGATAGGTGTGATATTCATTGTCACCTTTCATTTCTTCAACTTTATACCGATTAACCTTACTCCATACATCCTTAAATTTTTTGAAAACATTTATGGTATAAAACTTTGCTACATGCTTCAAAAAGAGTTCTCCTTCATTAATAATGCGATACTTGTGCTTAGATTCAAAATTTTCTATCACTTTCTCTTTCCATAATCTTCTTCAATGCTTTCTCATATTCGCGAACAAACTCTTTAAGATTAGTTGATGCAGTAACAAACCCATCAAAGAATGAATTAATACCCTCACTACGTCCAGTAGTATTCATTCATGTAAAAAACTTGTCTTGATTATAAACAGGAACCCAAGAGTTATGTATATCATACAAATGTTGTAACCAATCATTCTTATCCAATTCATATTCCCCCAACAAGGTCTTCCATTTTTCTTCGAAATCACCTATATTCTATGTAAATCGAATGCATTCTTCATCTCAACTTTGAACTTAGACTTCTTACAGTACACATGTGATAACTTTTCAACAAACTTCTTCTTAATATGCCACAAGCATAGTCGATGATGAGTTTTAGGGAAAATTTTGGCAATTACTCCTTTCCTTGCCAAGTCTTGTTAATGAAGTTTGATGACGTCGCCCCATTGCTTCAAGCCATGTCTCAAACAACCACAAAAAAGTTACCTTCGTCTCATCCTGTAAAAGCGCACATCTAAATTGTATTGATTGCAAATGGTGGTTCACTCCCACAAATGGTGCAAAGGGTATATCATATTTGTTTGTCTTATAGGTAGTATCAAATGTGACTACATCCTCAAAATTCTGGTATGCCATTTGTGATCGAGCATCTACCCAGTAAAAATTAGCCGCCTTTCCATTTTCATCACTTTGGATGACATAAAAAGATTGTGCATTCTCCACTTTTTTTTCCTAAAGTAAGTAAGGGCTGACTGAGCATCACCTCCATCCAATTCACGATGCCTGACATTTCTCGAGTGGTTATAACAATCCGTATTGTTAAAGCCAATGTAACCTCCACTAAGGATTGAAGAAACTTTGGGGATTGGAAAAATGTCTTCATGGAATGTCTCAGTTAGAATTCTAGTTGCTTTCACCATAACTTTATTTGACTTCATTTTCATTCTTATTTCTGGAGTAATTGCTTTGTGATTGTGAAAGTCACCAAAATTTGAAACCTTTCATTTGTTTGACCAGATATCATATACAACTCGCATACTTTGCTTGCAATCACACTTCACCGTAGAACAAGTTTATTCCTTTTCTTCATATTATCTATCTCACATGTCTCTCTCTCATCATTATCTTCTGATGTCCCAAGTAGCTACATTTTCCTTGATGAGTACAAACAAATAGTCTACTTGTTATTGTGTCTAACTGCCCCCGAAGATCGAATTCGAATCCAAAATCTGTTTTTTCGACTATAATCTTCATAATAGTTTCTACCTTCTTCCAATGTGACAAAAACATCCCTATGAATGGTGCTATAAGTTGGCCTCCATTTTCTTTCAGAGGACTCGTTTCACCATTTTCCATTATAACTGTATCTTCTACCCGTTTAACATATTAATTATACTTAATGCAAATAAGAATAAAATTTCTAGACATCTATTATGCTTATAAGAACAAAAAAAATTTAGAAAAAAAATCAAAAGACAATAATAAAAATAATAATAATTTTATTACTGGTTTTGAATAACATATATATTATAAGAATGGTGGAGAGGGTTGTGCTTATTGGAGATATAACTAGAATGAAGATTTTCTTTTTATATATAGAGCTAGGAAAACTAGTGATCCTCACATAAAGACAACCTAGAATGAGCTAGAAGAAGAAGAACTAACTAATAAAGTCTACTTTAATTAAGAAAAATAATATGTTACCACATCACATTATGCTCATAAATTTTATATGTAACATGGCTTATGTTTAAAGTAATTATTGTAGGGTTCAGCTTTTAATTTATATGGCTTAAATTCAGAGCATTTCAATTTCTCAACCCACCAATACATAAAGTGAATTGTTGAGCTTATAAACAGTGCAACTGAACCTTGAAAATAAAAATTAAAACTCTCAATAATAATGAGACCAATGAAATTTACTTGCAATTCAACATTAAAATCTAATAAAAACCTCATAATCAAATGCTAATTGTAAAATACCCAAAAGAGAAAATCCCGCACATTAAACTCAATAACCAATTCAAACTTTAAAATTTACATCAAAAATAACAAAATTTAGCTAAAGGACTAAACACAAACCTAATTAAAAAGCTGGTGAGGCTGTAGGAGAGTAGCGGTGAGAGAATGGTCCTCAGAGCTGGAGCTTCACGACAAGGCTTTGCTTACTATCAAAACCCTTCAACATCATCAAAAACCAAGGACAAAATTGAACAAAAGAAACCATAGTATGGTTGAACAAAATAAAGAACAAAATTGAATAAAGAACAAAATTGAACAAAGTGAAGAGTTCTATATTCTTTACATGATATTAATCAGCAATTAGAATACTAATCAGCATAGCAATTAGTATTCAACTTACACATCACACTACAATAGCCTCAGACCTTAGATGACAGGAGCCGTCCCCTGAAGAACATTGATAACCGTGCCCGATCCTGCTCTCGTCTGACAAATCAACTGAAGTTCCAAAATTACCCTCAGCACTTGTCGAACAAAAGATAACCATACATGTGCCCACTCATGCCTCCACCTCTCGATCGGCCTCGATCATCGCGCTACGACCTGTAGGGTCAATAAAAACATAAAAAGTGTGAATAGAAAAAAATAAATAAATTTATAAAACATTTTACCTAAAAAGACATTTATGCCCTCCATTAAAAAAAACAATGCATGCATCTGAAAATCAGTATAAAACCGAAATTACTTTCCTTTCTCAAATCACTGGGCCTTAGCCCAAAACATCTGCAAATCATTGGAAATCATCAGTAAAAGATATGTCAATCAACATACTGGATCCCATATCAACGTGTCTTTAAACTCAAAACACTTATCAAGCCTTCCTGGGATATCAACGAGTCTTTAAACTCAAAACACAATCAACATGCCTCGGGGGATATCACAATAACGAGTCTTTAAACTCACGAGTCTTTAAACTCACGAGTCTTTAAACTCACGAGTCTTTAAACTCACGAGTCTTTAAACTCAAAACATATCCATCAAGGGCCCTTCCCCGCACATCAATCAACGGGTCTTTAAACCCAAAACCAGATCAAGCAACAACAACGAGTCTTTAAACCCAAAACCATGTGTAAATCATAGGAAATCCAAAAATCCATCGAAATCCAAATTCCAAAACCAAATCCGAAATCATATTTTATCGAAATGGGTCTCGTGCCCGAATTCACATTCAAACCCAATGTCACATCATCAAATCATTATCAAAACATGATACGTATAAACCATATAAAATCATCCATCAAACCATCCTCAAAGCATAGCATAAACCATATTCTCGAAATACGTGAAATTACATATTTCATATCGAAATACATGTAAATACGAAAATCGTAATTACAATAAGCATAAGCATAGAAATCATAAATAGAAAACATATAAAACAATTATGCATGCATTGAAATTTAGAAAACAAAGTCCACTCACACACCGTCGAAACTGCCCGCTCCCGAGCTGCAAGTTTTTCCGTAATTTTCGAGAATGATGATTCCTGTCCAAAATCATTCTTGAGGGTCACTAACACTTCAATATATGTCATATTATTTTCCCCCAATTTTTTTTGGAATTTAAATGCGTATTTAAACTATAATATAACGCTTTGGACTCTTAAAACTATATCGAAACGGTGTCCGATCGACTCGAAACCTGTGCCAAAATGTTCGTTACATCAGAAGGAACAAGTTGCATGTTGACCTCACCTCGAGATTGGGTCTCATGCGCCCCCACGCGCCAGCTATAGTACTCGCCCCTGTCACCCGTTTGGTTCTGCAATTGGGTCCTTCGATCCGCGGTACAACCCGTCCAGAACTCCACCAATTCTGCATCATTTCTTTCAATTAATTCATCTAACATCATAGTTTAAACCTTACTTAGAGGTCTGTGATTTCAATTACACCAATTCTTACCTCAATCTATTCGATTCGAAGATGCATATTGGAAGGACACCCGCACACTGTTCATTCTTCGAAGTTCATCAATTCCACTTGTTTTTCTTCAATTGATCCATCCAAAAGCTTCGTGGAACTCTTATGAACTTTTTTTTTTCGATTCCAATTATAGCTTGAACTCCTTCCAATTAATCGAACTCAGAGATAAGTTTTTGAATTGAAACCAGGGTCTGTCTGGGCTCATTTCTCTCCAATTCTCTTCGATTTTGATGTCATTCGACTCGTTTAAGTTCCCATAAGCTCACCAAAATCTTTGTTTCCACCAATTAATCACACAACTCAGAATTCAATCCCAACTCCCCATCAAGAATTTAGGCGGCGGGGGAGAGATGGGGGGGTGGGGGTGTTTCGGTTTTCAGTGTTCCTCCCCTCTTTTCATTCCATTTTTCTCACAAGTAGACTCTCTCAATCACCCTCAATTGATCGAACATAGAGAGATTTTGGCTGCTTCAGATGGAGCATAAGTGATGCTCTATTTTCTCAAGGTATCCATACATATACCTATACGGTGGAAAGGATTAAACATATAAGTCAAACTTCATCACCTGAATTATTGCCACTAATTGTTTCCTTACAGTGACAGATGTCACTTAGTGAATGCCATGACTCACTAATCACGGCTGAATCAGCTAATTAATCGTCCAATTCACCTTGCTGCCCCAAATTACCATTTTTCCCCTACATCTCATAATTACCAAAATGCCCCTCATAGTTCTAGACCCGTAACTTCCACGTCCAAACTCTGATCAACGCATGCCACCTGTCTACGGACTCAGCGTCTCGATACCTACACAAAGGTTCTTATGGAAAGTCCAAAAAATGTCCCGATCAAAATGTCAACTTTTGGCCCTTATAACTAGGGGCAAAATCGTAATTTTCTTCAAATTTTCCAAAATTTTCTTTTTCGAATTTCCGGGTCTTCACATTAGACACCACAATTAGAATAGCAATTCATATTCAACCTAAGATGGGCACCGAATCCGTACATCATAATCATTTAAATTAAAAGAAAAAAAAAACTAGAAAGTATATGTTGGGAGGGATGCTTACTTTGCATCAATAAATCCCAAGCTTGAAAAATACGGAGCTTAGATTGTAGCCCAACAAGATGTCGACATTGATGTAGTCTCCAGTACACGTCAATAATATTTTGGTGGTTTTGAACCAAAGATTTCGCCGTGTGTAGAACGAGAAAGAAGAAGAGTATGTACGAAAGAAAGAATGAGAGTCTGTAAGGGGAGGAGATGAAAAATGTGAGAGTTTTCCTAGAAATTTATTTTTAATTTCAAGTTATTAAAGAAATTTATTAAAATTTATTATTTTAATTATTATTAAATTTAGATTATAAGTAAAAGTCATGTCATCTTTAATCTCAACCATTGAAAATCTTTAAATTTAATGGTTGAAAAATTGTGTCAAAATTGTGTCATTGACTTACGATAATATAGTAAGTATCATTCAATAAGAAGGGTTAAAATGTGCATTGATATAAAAATCAATAAACAAATAAAAAATGAAAAGAAAACTACAAAATACGAAATGGGTAACTTTTTTGAACAATATGGGCTACCTTCAATAGCACCATCACAAAAGCAAAAACGAAAAGAAATTCATCATAATAAAAATAAATATAATAATTACAAAATAAATAATCAGTTTAAATCTAATAATTTTATGAAACCAAACATAGAAAATTGAATTCTACAAAACCTTTTTGTCCTCATAAACAATCAAAAATTAAAAAAAGAAATTAGATGTTATAAGTGTAATAAAAAAGGACACTATGCAAGAGATTGCACGGTAAAAAAGGCTATCAACTAATTAAAACTCCCAGATGAAGAAAAAGAAAAATTATTAAAAATTCTTCAAATACAAAATATTGATTCCAATACAGTAATTCCAAAGAAGACCACATTAACGATTGGAGTTCACATTCTACAACAGATAGTGATAGTTAACAGTTCGATTCCCCAGACATAACCTTTGGTTGCAATGATAATTGCTGCAAAACTATCAATGTGTTAAATAGTAATACAATCAATGTCCTTACTAAACAGGAGGAACAAGAACAACTTTTAATTGAATTAATCAACCAAATCAATGATCCGAAAACTAAGACTCAGTATTTAAAAAGGTCAAAAGATCTTCTTAATAATCCTAGTAGTTCAACCACACCAAAATCCAAAAATATCAATCTCACAACTCTTGAAAAATTCATGAAGGTCAAAAGAACGGTCACACTCCAAAATCTCTAAATGGAAGTCACCAATTTAAAAAATGATATCAAAATACTAAAACAACAAAACCATGGAATAATACAAGATGTTGAAACACTAAAATCCATCACTCCGATTAAACCAATCATTGAGGAAGAGCGACAAAGTCATGATACTTCTCTTCTTTGTATTAACCGTCTTAAAATTTGAAAATGGTACTCCAGATTAACAATCAGAGTTAAAGATTTTGAATTAATTACCAACACATTAATTGATACATGAGCATATCTCAATTGCATTCAAGAAGGACTAATCCCAAGTAAATATTTTTAAAAATCATTCAAAAATCTCAGATATACTATCCCCCAGTCCACAATTATCCCTATTGATTGAGTCCTCCAATTTGTCGATAAATTTCTTGATAAAATCCTTATTAAAAATCCACTTCAACGGTTCCTTGGATCTCTAAATTATGTTTCCGAATTTTACGAAAATCTTTGCCAAAAATGCAAACCATTATTTGAGCGAATCCAAAGTAACCCACCTCCTTGGACTGACATCCACACTTTTCTAGTTAAAGAAATCAAAAAATATGTCCTTACTCTTCCATGTACCCTCAATCCATTCCTTCAAAATCGTTGAAAACTGATGCCTCTGACCTTGGTTACAGAGATATTCTTTAACAAAGAAGTAATCCAAACAGTCTTGAGTGTCTAGTCTGTTTCCATTATGGTGCTTGGAATTCTACCCAGAAATTAAAAACATAAATTTTATCCATAGTCTTATGCATATGCAAATTTCAAGATGATTTACTAAATCAAAAAAATTTAGTTCATGTTGATTGCAAAAGTATGAAATATGTTTTAGATAAATATGTTCAAAACATTGCATCAAAACAGATCTTTGCCCGATGTCAATTGATCGATCTTATCCCACTATTTTGTGTGCAATAAATGAGCGACTAAATCGGATTCAATTTTGTACTCCCATTTGATGATCCATGGAACTTTGTATTTGGCTATACATATATATATATATATATATCAATTAAATGGACGGTTCGTCATGAGGATCTTTATTTTTACCAAAACCATTGATTTTTAATTTAATACAAATGAATATGAATGGCTAAACGCGACATCTATTCTTATGGATTTTTAACGGAGATGATCTTGATATCATGATTTAAAAAATAAGTCGTTCCGATTATGATATGTGTATATACAAAGATAAATCAATAAATTAAAATGGTAATATAAAAAGATACGACCAACATAGTATGTAAATGTTTTCCATAATTATTTTGTTAATTAGGGAAATAAATGTAAACACAAAACACAATTAAATAGTTTGGAAATTTTGGAAGGAATTTTTAGCATGATGCCTAAGGTTGAAGTAATGAAGACTTAGGATGAGGCTGCTTACTCACTTGTGGTTATGAAGTTTGTTAGGTTGTTGTTCAATCTGTTATGACAACTAGGATTTGATTAGTCGTTTATTAGGCTCCAAGTATGTTGTTTATAATTTATCCTTGTATAAAAGCCATAGTGCTCAATGTTCTAGTTGTAATGTGAACTACGAAAATATCAATCTATCTCTCTCTAATCTTTTTCTCTGTTTCTCTATAGACCTATCTTCTTCATTCCATTGTTCTAGTCTTTTAACATGGTATCAAGAGCCTACAATGGCTTATTCCATCGATTCGATCCTTTTTCCGTTGCAACAATTCGTGTTCTTTCTTCGAAATCTCCAAATTTTTCTACTACTGCAATAATTCAGTGCCTTTCTCTTTTTCTTCTTGATCTTCTGCTTCTATATCTTGTTCTTTCTCTTCTACATCCTCTGAATTCTGTTTCTTAGTCTGTTCTTCTTTTTGTGCTCACTACGTGTTTGAAGCACTGTCTCACTCAAGATCTATTTCAAGATTCATAGAAAATGGTGACTCATATCCAACTCCAAATCGCGCAATCGCCCATAGTCAGTTTGACCTCTACTGTGGGGAACTCTGTGCAAGTAAAAATAAATGATCTGAATTACCTTACTTGGTCGTTTCAGATCGAATTGTTACTGAATGTTCATGGCCCGATGGGTTTTGTTACTGGCCAAAATTCATGTCCTATGTCTACTTCTTCTTCCTCCCCTCCTGATAATGATTCTTGTGCACAAGCTGCTCAAGTGTACGTGGAGATTGCATGATCAAGCCCTCATTCTATTAATCCATGCAACACTGTCTACCACCGCTATGTCATGTGTTCTTGGGTGCAAGGCCTTTAAAGAAATGTGGGCCAATCTTCGTGATAGGTTTGTTTCGATCTCCAAAGCCTCTATCTTTTAGTTGAAAAATGATCTTCAAAACATAAAGAAGGGATCTGAGAATGTCAATCAATACTTACAACGTATTAAAGATACAAGGGATTTACTTGAATTTTATAGGGTTCATTTTGAAATTGATGACATTGTGATTCTTGCACTCAGAGGATAACCTTCTGAATACAACACCTTTCGAACTGTGATTAGGGGCAGAGATAGTACAATTACACTTAAAGAATTTCAATCACAGCTTGTTTCCGAAGAAAGTGTTATTCAACAATCTTGTGAACCATTTCCTATCTTAAGTGCTATGTCTGCCAGCCGAAACTCTGCTCCTCCATTTGAGAATTCTACATATGAACATGGTGCTGCTAGCTCTTCCCGCACAAATCAGGTTTCTGATGGATCTGTTTTTGGAAAGCCTCATGTTCTACATGGTCAACAACTGAGAAACGTTTAACAGGTGACTGGCAACCTTCACCAATTTGGTTACAATGGAGGTTACCCTACCCATGGTCAGTATCATAATCAGTATAGCGGTAATGGATACAAGGGCAAGAAGCCAAAGAACTACAATCATGGTTATAACAGTGGCTATTATAATGGGGGTCCAAGATACAATCAAGGAAGAGGTCAGGTGACACCACGAATCTTGTACTACAAAAAAAAGCTCTTTAGCGAGGAAATTTATAGTCGCATCAGGGCACAAATTCCTTACTGATAACGTTCAAACTGCGCACGTAATTTGAGTATTATGCAATTTAAACCCTTTTTGTGTAGATATAGTATTGGTAAATAGGGATCGTTCTTAATCGGGGAAATTAGTAAACATTAATAATATGTTAGTGAGAAAGAATAATGAATAATCAAAGAATAAAATAATAAATGAATTAATGAATAAAATAATAAATAATAGATGAATTAAAAATAAAAAGATAAAAAAAATAAAAGAATAAAATAATAAAAGAATAAAGAATTAAATGGGGGGTTTGTAAAGATTGTAATCATAAAATAAAGAAAATAAGTAAAAACAATTAAAAACTTAATTCTACTTCTACTTTAACCTTTTTACAAGTGAACTTTCTTCAAACACATATTTTTACTAACACTCTAACATTTTGCTCGTATTGAACCAATCCCAAAATTCTACCTCCATCATCTTAATTACATGCATACATTTTTTAATACTATAAATGCACCAAACAGCGGTCATAAACAATTGTAATACGATTCACCTTACGTTATTGATTTCAATGTGCGTCAAATATTTAAATCTCTTCAACCCTATTCTAAGTGCACTGAACAACGGTCATAAACACTTAGCGTTAAATAGAAGGTTAAGCGCTAAAACATATAAAGTAAATGAAATTCAAAAAGTAAAACACATTGAGATTGTATTCACATTTACAAATGTTAGAAAGAAAATACCAACAAATATATTGAAATATAAATAAAACCGAAACAATAACTAGAGTTTAAGTAAAGTGAGAAAGGTTACACTTTCAGAACCCAAGAACAGCTTATGATTCCGAAAGTGGATGGAAATAATGAAATATTATCCATAAACTTCTCTGAACAGCAGAAGGAACCTTATGAAGATGGAGGAATAAACATAAAAATACAGACTTAAACTATAGAATTATATCGGAAATATTCGGCCTAAGTATTTCTTAAGAAAAACATAAAAATGTGTATAAGAGCTCTAAAAAAAAGTTACAAGAATAAAGTTAAGGAGAAATGAAATTAAGAAACAAAATGTAAAAAAAAAAATTAAAAACAAGAATTAAAAGAAATCTAATTAATAAGAAAATCTACAAAAAGTTACAAATGGTCCCAAAACTAAAGAACAAAATAGAAAGAAGATGAACTAAAAGATAAAAAAGAACTAACAACATGAAACTAAAATGAACAAAATGGGAACTAAAATTGGGACTAAAACTAGAAGAAAAAGGGACACTCACTATTTATAGAGGGAGTGCCAAAATTAAAATATAAAAATAAAATAAAATAATGAAATCATGAACAATGATGATTAATGATGATTTTGTGTTGAATTTAGGGCTGAAATTGACTGAAAAACTGCACAAAGTGGAGCAAATTGGAGCAGTTTGATTTTCGGCAGAGAGCAGCTGAGCTGGGAGCAGGTAGAATCGGCAGACTACAGCTGGGATAAGACTTGTGTTTCGGCGTGGGCTGGCTGATGGGATGAAGCAAATTCAGCGCCTAACGAGCTGACAGAGGCATGCCGCTTAGCGCACGCGTACTGACAAGAAGACTGAAGGATTGACGCACGCACGCCGAATTCTTCATCTCCATATCGGCAGGCGCTCGCCGAACCGGTGGTAGACGGCCTAAAAGTAGGTGCATTGGGCTGGGCTTGTGGGCTGGACTTCCGTGCGTTCTGGGCTCGCCAATTTCGGTTCAGTGCAGTAGGATTTGGGTTCAGTGGGAATCCATCGAATTTCCTTGCGAATTTCGGTGGTCATCCTTGTTTCGTCCATAATTTCTTCGTTATAATTCCGTTCGGGACGATTCTTTCGCCAAAATACTCCAAATTCCAAACTTAATTTATTTCTACAAAAAATCCACAAAATATATTATTTTCTCCAATTTTTTATTATTTTAATATTAAAAGTCAAGTATAAAGGGTATAAAATAATATAAAATAATGCGTATCACTCGCTGAAGCTTTATCGCGAGGAAAATATATTCCTCGGTCGTTTCTCGTAGAAAGCCTCTCGTAGTAGGCTATAACGAGGAATTTTTGAATTCTCGCTAAAACCTTATAGTGAGGAATTTCTAAGTTTCTCGTGGATATCTTTTGCTACAAATAAATCATTTCCTCATTGAACATTCTATCATGAAACCGATTTCCTCGCTAATTATCATTTTATTTCTCGCTAAAGATTGTAAACAACCCAAAAATTGCCTTTAAATCCTCGCTGATGCACGCTTTAATGAGGAATTCACTTCCTCGCCATAGTTGGGTAGGTGTTAAGAAAGTCAGGTGAGGAATTTTTGTTTCCTCATTGTAGTTATCCTAATGTGAGGAAAAACTTCCTCACTGAAGAGTTCTTATTTGATCTCCATTTCATTCTGTTGGCCTAGCTGATTCTATAATTTTAATTACATTATATTTTTCGTAATAACAATAAAGAGAAACATGTGAGTAATAGAAGATATTACTAATAATTCAAACTGCATTATACCACTTGAACATTAGTCATCACTAATACAAAAGAAACTAGAGTTAAACTAGAATGCCTTGTTTAATAAAACCAAATACTAATGCTAAAAGTCATCAAGGAATTAGCCATCATCAATACTAAAGTAGCTAATTTTGAACTTAATATCTTTCCCATTCTTAATTAATGCCAAAAGTTATCAAGTTAACCATAAATTAAAGTGAGACATAAGCTGTCTAGTTGGGTTATGACTTAAGCTCATCCTCTCCATAAATTCCTAAATTTTTTTTGTCTCTCCTCCAAATCATTATATGATGTTTCCGCTGCTCAAGTTGTTGTTTTTAAGCCTTAACAATAGCTTTTGTTCCCTGCAATTCATTTGCTAACTCTATATTTTGCTGAAACACATATACTCTAGAGAATGATCCCAAGGGTCGAGGGCCAAATCCACAACCCTTAATGTACCCAGCTTTTTTACCTAAAACTTTAGCAATTATTTCATCATTTGTCATTAATTGTTCTTGAGCAATCTAGAAGAGTATTCTCATAGCGCAAATCAATCATCACTTCCTACATATGGAGTTAACATTATATCTCACTATAATTCCTTCAAAGAAAATACATGAACCATAGATAATGAGCAAGTTTAGTCCAACATATCATAGTAGTTTAAATTGAGTAATTCTACATTCAATCAAGGAGCAATATCCAAAGGAAACATGACCGTCACAACATCTTGTAAAAAGAAAAAATTAACATCAAAAGAAAATAAATCTAGGCTATGCATGTTTGAAATTATACTTGAGATGTAATGACCCGTCTCGAATTCCGAGATTAGATTAGTGATTAATCAAGGATTAGTGAGGTTATTCTGTGATTAGTTGAGCGAAATCGGACGGACGATGCAAAATGATCGTTTTGCCCCTAGTCGTGGGCAAAATGTTGACTTTTGACCTGGGAGGTCCGATGGCCGAGGGCCGAGAATCTTTACATAGATCAAGTTGATACGAATCCGTAGACAGGCGGCACGTCGAAATCGGACGTTCGACGGGAAAGTTATAATTCACGGAAGTTCGATTTCACTATGCACGCATTAAAAGGCAATGATTAGGTGGCAATATCTGATTGGGCAGATATTTAAGTGGGGCCCATGGATGGGTGACAAGTGTCACTCACCCCATTGGTCATTAACCCCAAATTGTGGATCTCAACATTAATTGGTGAGATTTGGATTAAAATAATATTATTGTTATTATTTTATAATTCCCACTCATCTCATCTCTTAATCTCAGCCATCCATCTCATCTAATCTCTCAATCCTGACCGTCCAAATCTTCATCCTCTCACTTGATCATCATCACCAAACCTCTCTCTCTCCTTTCCCAGCAGATCAAACATCATCTTCTTCATTTTCTCTGTAAAACCCAAACCCCCAATCCCACAAACAAACCCCAATCTTGATCCTTTGCTGTTGGACTTCAACAAAAGTGAGAGAGTGTCGAAAGAGGATTCGAATGGTGGCCACGACCTGGGCCGTCGTGGACGGCGGCCCAAGAAGCCGAAAATGGTGAGTTTCGGGTTTGAATTTTTGTTTTGGATTTCAATGCTTTTCGATCGATGCTAATGGTTGGGTCGTGTTCTTAGGACTCAGAGGAGTCGAATGGGACTGGTCTTGTGGACTGGGGTGGCCGGAAAAGCTAGAACACAGTGGTTGCAAGTGGCCGGTCGGGTTTCTCCATGAACAGGTATGAAAATGATCTCATTTCTTAGTTTTTAGATCGTAGGAAGGTTTCTGGGAATGAGACAAACACATAGGAAGAAACAGGGTCGAAAATGGTTGGGTATTGGTTAAGAACCGGTTGGGTCGGTTCGTTGGTTCGGCTGAATCGGACCTAACCAGAGAACCTAGTTCGACAGAGGTTAGGGGTGACACTGTTTGGCGTGTGGGTTTCACGCGCATATGGATTCAAACAGCGCGTGGGAGGGGGGGGGGGGGGGGGCGGGGGCGTGAGCGGTAATTTGGGAAAGTGTCTAACAAGTGAATTACTCTATTCGATGTAACGAACATTTTGGGACTGATTTTGTGTCTATCAGACACCGTCTTGATATTGTTCGGGACGTCCGAAGGTTTAGGATCGGGATTAAAAATAGTTAAAAATTTCACAAATTTATGGGGCTTTAGTGAGAGGTTATTTAAGTAGTTACTAACCTTATATTACGATTTGGACAGGTTTGGAGGTCCTGGTGATGGCGTTTGGCTCGAGAGAGCCGTATGAGACACGTATCAAGGTGGCAGCTCGGACGGTCTATGTAACGGCCCATCCTGGAAATCGGGATTAGATTAGTGGTTAATGACGGATCAGTGAAGTTAATCGGTGATTCGTTGGGTACTCTCGCGGTTGACTTTTCATTCGGACGGTCAAATGGACTTTGACCGATGACTGTGATGTAGTTCGGGACGCCACGAGTTCATAAACAGGTGGCACGTCCGATTCCGGCATCCGAGGAGGAAGTTATGGTGTTCGGAAGTTCGAGGGTATTTTGGTAATTTGGTTAAAAAGGGGCAATTTGTTGACTTTCTACACGACAAATTATTTGTACGAAGTTCAAGGACCGTTAGGTAGGTCTCGGTCTCCTGAATACAACGACAGGTGGCACGCGTCAATTGGAATTCGGACGATAGAGTTACGGTTCTAGGAACATGAGGGGTAAAATGGTAATTTGTCATTCAGGGGCATTTTGGTCATTTACTGAATAGGGAAAAGTTCCCAATGATTAGTGGACACTTGGCTGCTTTGGTATGGTGGTGTATTGAGATTGGAACATGTGTCCCATGTCTAGAGGTCTGTGGAACCTTTTAAACCGACTTAATTGGTTTTAAAACAAAACAATTGGGAAGCTTTGGCTGCCCTGGTTTGGCCGTGAGCTGAGAACAGAGCGTGATCGTGAACCCCAAACTCTCTGAAATCTCATCATATGCACGTACTCTTCCAAGAAACATGGGAGAAGACGGTGAAAGGATTATGGTGGCTTGACCGTGCCGACTGCCGTGGACGGCTGTGTTACAATTGTGAGGAATAGAATGCAGGGTACGCTTGATCGTGAACTCTAAGGCCCTTGATTTTCATCTCCTGGCCATGGTGTGTGAATGGGAAGGTGCAGGGAAGGTGAGACGATGTTGTTGGTACCCACGGCGGGGCTCGACGGCGAAGGTACTGTCAAAAACCCGTAACCGCCCTGTTTTTGGTTGAAAATGGTACTTGGATGTTTAGGCGTTATTCATTGATTTGGTGAATTAGCTGTTGTTTTGGAAGTTAAAAGGGAGCTATAGGGACAGAAACTAGGGCTTGTGGTGGCTGGAAAGGCGGAAACAGGAAGTTGGAAAACGGTTCGATCGTCTGTCGATTTGGAAGGTATGAAACAGGCTCAACTTTCACGTTTTAATTAGTTAAATCGATGGTATGTGTTTGAAAGAACCTAATGGACTAAAAAGGACTAAAAATGAACCAGGAATAGCTAGAAACCGTGAGCACTGGCTTGGTCGAATCGGACCGGTTCGAACCGGTCTGAACTAGGTCGGCGAGAGGAAGAGGATGACGAATAGTGTCACGCATGAGCCCCACGTGCAGCCCCTTTGGGCGGCATTTGAGGGTGCGTGGGGCCCCTTTTGGAGAAGTTTTCAACATGACTTTTAAAGTATTTGATGTAACGAACATTTTGGAACTGGTTTTGAGTCGATCAGACATCGTTTCGATGTATTTCGGGATGTCCGAAGGTTTTAGAGCTCGTTTAAAAATAGTTAAAAATTTGAAAAAATTACAGGGCTTTAGTATAAGCTGTATGAAGTAGTTAGTGACCTTATTATGGGATTTGGACAGGTTCGGGGAAGCCGATGATAGTGGATTAGCCCAGAAAGCGTAATTGCACGCGTATCGAGGTAGCAGCTGGAATGGTCTTTGAGTGGAATTTGCTTTCAAACTTATGATGCATGCATAAATGTATTATATGTTTTCTATATGTGATTTCTATTTTTTTTATTATGATCTTGATGATTTACGGTTTTACACGTATTTCGAGATAATTACGTGTTTGCACGTTTTACGAGCTTACGATTTATGCTGTGATTTGATCATGGTTTTGCTGAGTTGAATTTGGGATTTGACTTATGATTTGATTTCAATGATTTATACTGGATTTTGGAAAAGTGGTTTCAGGCTTGAAGCCCTGTTCCTAAAAAGGGATTTCGATAAACGTGATTTCGGGTTTTGGAGCTGTATTTCGAAAATGATGCTTTGAGATTTGGTTTTGGAACTTGAAAGTGAATTTCTGGATTTGGGTTCGGAATAATGATTCCAGATGCTAGCTTACGAAATCATGATTGCGAATTCAGATATTGATTTTCTATGATTTTCACTTGGTTTTGGGTTTAAAGACCCGTTGAAACTTGTTTTTGGGTTTAAAGACCCGTTGAAACTTGGTTTTGGGTTTAAAGACCCGGATATGGCTGGATTTGGTTTTGAGTTAAAAGACTCGGTTGATTGACGGGAGAGGGACTTGGATTGTTATATTTTGAGTTTAAAGACTCGGTTATTGTGATATCCCTCGAGGCCTGTTGATTGTGTTTTGAGTTTAAAGACTCGTTGATATCCCGGGAAGGCCTGATTATACGCATGTGTTTTGAGTTTAAAGACTCAGCGCGCTTGAGATCCAGCAACTTGATTGATTGATATTTTACTTTTGTTTTTCACTAGTTTTCAGATGTTTTGGGTTGTGGCCCGGATGATTTGGATTTAATGAGTTTTGAGCTGAGTTCCCGTACTTTGATGAGGATTTATGATTTTGTGTTGAGGCCCTGGATTTGAGTTACGGATTTGAGAAAAGGAAATTATTCCAGTTTTCAATGATGGTTTCTTATCTTGGATATGAAATGGTTTTATGACAAGATTTTCATATGCATGCATTAGTTTTTGCGTGGAGTGTAACGACCTGTCCCAGAAATTAGGGCTAAGACAGTGATTAAGGTGAGATTAGTGAGGTTAATCGAGGGTTAGTTGGTCCCGATAAGGTCGTTACCCTAGAATGACTATTTTGACCCTAGTTTGGGCAAAAAGTTGACTTTTAGTTCGGGCGGTCAAATGGACTTTGACCGATGACCAGGACGTAGTTTAGAACGTCACGAATCCGTAGACAGGTGGCACGCCCAATTTCGACATCCGAGGAGGAAGTTATGATGTTCGGAAGGTTGAGGGCATAACCGTAATTTGGTTAAACTAGGGGGAAAAGTTGACTTTTTGTTTGATCGGGCTTTGGCACGTTGACCTAGGACCGTTAGATATATTTCGTCGTCCTGAGTTCGATGACAGGCGGCACGTATTCATCGGACTTACGATGTGTGAGTTACGGGTCTAGAAAGGTAGTGGCACAATGGTAATTTTGGGGTTCAAGAAGGGGCATTTTGGTCTTTTGCACTTGGGATTTGTACAACAGAGAAGGACAATGGAGGGCTGAGATTGAGCCACTTGTGAGAGGAAGAGGGAGGATGGTGACACGTGTAGGGGTTCTGGTTGGTTCTAGGGAACACGGTCCCAATTATTTGGGCATTGTGTTCGTGTTTGTTCTTCAAACCAGACAGAAACAAAGGGAGAGAATTGAGGGAAATTGGACGGTGGCCAGGAGTGTTGGTGTGTTCTGGTGAGGGAATGAGTGACCAGAGACTGTGGGAGAGTTAGGGAGAAGGTTAGGAGGTGCGGTGGTGGTGTGTGTGAGTTATGAGCCACGGGAAAATCAGAGAAAACAGAGAGCAATGAGGAGTGTTGGGTGGTGGTGCTGCAGTGGTCGATCAATCGAAGCTGTTGGTGGTGGTCAGAAACAAGAGTGGAGCCTTAGGAACCCAGTGGACACGGCGGAGCTCACGGTGGAGAACAGGACGCAAGTAATTTCTTTGTTTTCCTTTATGTGCTCTGTTTTACCGTTTAGGTTCAGACGTCAAGTTGTAGCTTTTGGGGTTGAATCGAGGAGTCTAGTGAGGTCTGGGGGACTCAGTAGGGTCCTAGTTAGCTGCTGGTTGTGCAGCCGTGACGGAGGAGTGCACGGCGGAGGCTGGAACGAGGTGTGCCCTGTTTTTTCGTGTCGCTTTAGACGTTGAGTCGTGACTTTTGGACGTGAGTCGACAGTTTTGGTGAGTTGGGTAAGACTCAGTGAGGTTCTAGGAAGAGTTTAAGACAGTCAGCGTGACGGGGGGTGACCGGGTTGGCGGGATCGTGAAATAGGGGACTGGTTCGAGGTTGAGTCGATGAGTTGTAGGATGAGTCGAGGTGTTAGAGTGAGGGGGATGAGTTCCTTAGGACGGGACGAAGCAGATGGTGAAGAGAGGAGCAGTTTTGGTGCAGGCACGGCGGAGAACCGTCCTCTCCGGTTCGAGTTGCAGGGACTGTTTCGAACCGGGTCGACCAGAGGTTGCTGGTGACACTGTAGCTGGCGCGTAAGGGCCACGCGCAGCCACTTTGGGTGGCGCATGCGGCGGCGGTTGGGAAATCGATCAACATGGTTTTTAGCGTGGGAGTTGTGACGAGTCTAATGGAATTGGTTTCGGTTTGTTCGGACGTCGTTTGAGGTTAGTTCCGCGAGGGTGAAGGTTAAGGGTTCTGGTTCGTTACGTTTAGGACTCGGGGATTTTTGTGGAAATTTAGGAGAGTCTTGGTAGATGTGTTAGTGACGTACTTTGGTGACTTGTGACAAGATCGGGGTTGCCCGAGGAAGCTGAGGAACGTACGAAACATTCGGGACGCGATTGAGGGCTCGGTACTGTGAGTGGACCCTTTCTCTAAACTCGAGCATGCATAACTGTTTTTCTATAATTTTTGTATGGTTTTAATTATGATTCTATGTTCATCGAATATGCTTTGTTGATTTTATATAAGTACACATTTTTCGAGAAAGTTTGGTTTTTAGCACGTTTTACGAGAAAAGTGTGAGTTCTGAATATGATGCTTTAAGTGGCTTAAATGTTCAGGTGATTAAAGGGTTTTCGATTTTGAAATAGAATTTCAGTAAGGGGATTTGATTTTAAGGTTGAAAAGTGGAATTCCGGATTTGGGTTCGGAATGACGGTTCTGGATGCCGAAAGGGCATCCGACCGGTGATTTCGGATTCGGGTTTGGATATAGATTCCGAAATGGTTTTCAAATGGTTTTGATTGGATTTGCTGGATCTGGTTATTGGGTTTAAAGACCCGGATATTGATTGACGGGGGACGGGCCCGGATTGGGTTTAAAGACCCGGATTGAGTTTAAAGACTTGGGAGTTTAAAGACTCGGATATCTTGATATTTCCCCCGTAGGCCTGTTGAGTTTAAAGACTCGGGAGTTTAAAGACTCGGATATTATTGAGGCCTGGATTGAGTTTAAAGACTCGGGAGTTTAAAGACTCGGATAGATCAAGAAGGTTTGATCGATTGGTGATGGCTTGGTACTTATGTTTTCTGATACAGTTTTATGATGCGTATGATATGATTTCTACAACTGTTTTTATAGTGTTTCTGTTCTTATGATGAGGTTTACGTGATTGATAATTGTTTTCAGTAACTGGGTTATGCATATGGTTTCAAAACGGAGGGCTAAACCCGGTTTTCTTATAAAATGGTTTTGGAAACTTTTATTTTATACTGGTCCACTCACACCTTCTGTTTTAAATTGCCCTTCAGGTCGTGGAGCTAAAGCGGGGTTTCGGCGTCGAGGCAGCGTCTGAGGCATAGAAGTCACGAGAGCGATCCCGGAGTGTTGTCCAGTTTCCTTGTGCGTGTATCTAGTTACCAGTTTCCTTTCTGTTGTATTCAGTACAATGCTCTGTAAAACTTGACTTCGGGGTGTTGTACTTATTTTTCTTCTGCGTCTGACGGTGTAGTTTAGTAGTTACCTTGGTGTTGTGTCGGGGTGTCAGACGGGAGCAGGATTTACCTCGGTTTTCGGGGTGCAACCGGGGTGGGTCCTGACAATTGGTATCAGAGCATAGGTTTGTCGAGTTTGTTGGGTTTTTCAGTCTGTGAGGTTGTGTTTTGGTTGTTTGACTATTTCTATGCCTCTTTTAGCGTGCGGTTGACGATGCCTCCGATACGTAGACCCTCTCCACGACCTGAAGACGAAGCAGCTAGAGGGACATAGAGTGCTACGATTGAGCGAGCCCAGCGGCTCGGGGCTACTACTTTTAGTGGTGGGGCAGATCCTGAGGATGCCCAGAGGTGGATTACGAGACTTGAGCGGATCTTTGCAGTGATGCATTACCCACCGGAGGATCGAGTGTTACTGGCTACGTTCTTACTGGACGGTGCGGCGTACGAGTGGTGGTATACCCTCGAGTTGTCTGGCTGGGATGCCCACACTATGACCTGGGAGACGTTTCGGGAGAGATTCTTATATGAGTATTACCCTCGTTCTTTCCGTGATGCCAAGGAGGCTGAGTTTCTGCAGCTCCAACAGGGGAATCTGAGTGTGGCTGAGTACGAACTGAAGTTTCAGATGTTGAGTTGGTTTGCTCCTGCGTTTGTGGCTACTGAAGCCGAGAAGTGTCGTAGGTTTGAGTTGGGCCTGCGAGGTGAGATTCGAGCCATAGTGACGGCTGGATCGTTTACTACCCTCCGAGAGTTGTCGGACGCAGCGGTGAGAGTTGAGGCTAGTTTGCCGGTGCGACGCCGGGAGCCATCTTTTCCTGGAGCTTCGAGTCAGAGGACACCGAAGAGTGGTAACTTCAGTGGAGCATCGTCGTTGGGCGATGATCGTTTCGGTAGACCTGGTAGTTTCCAGAGTTCAGGATTTCGAGGTTATCGAGCACAACCGACTCCACAAGCTCGCGCGACATCTGTTGCGTCGACATGGAGATCGAGTGGTGGACCTGGTCGAGATGTTTGTTTCTACTGCGGAGAGAGAGGTCATTTCCGACGTGAGTGTCCACTGTTGCCACAGGAAGGTGGTGTAGGCCGAGGAGTGGCGGAACCCCGGACAGAGTACAGCATCAGGGACAGCGGGCGCTAAAGGAGATGGTGGTGCCACTAGTAGTTCTAGGGGACGTGGTAGAGCGTCGGGATCTCATGCCCGAGTGTTTTCGATGACTCAGCAGGAGGTTCAGTCGGCACCAGGTGCGGGGACATGTATTTTTACTACCCTTGGTTGTGTTGTACCTACTTTGTTGTTGGATTCCAAGGTAGAGTCTAGGATTTACCCTAGGTGACCTGGAGTGTTACGGTGAGTTCCGTTGAAGGAACAGGAAATGAGGGACTATCACTGATCGATATGAGGTTATTGAAGGAGAGAACCCACCATCTAGAGTTTGCCTTCAGGACTTTGTAGATTTCTCCGACAAGTGGTCGAAGTAGCAGCCGAGGGAGTGAGCCAGTAGGTAGGAATTCTTGTTGGATGACTTGAGATGGGTTCTGGAAGGTGAGGTGGTAGTACGTGAGGAAGTACTCTATGACTTTTACCGAGTACTCTATATGAGGTATTTAAAAATACCTTTGTTTTTTTTGTTCATAGAGTTTCCCTTGCGTACACCATGAAGTGTAACTGGTAGTTGGGGATGGAGTGAAATACCCAAGGTGGAGATGATAGACAGGAATCCCAGGAGAGGTTGTTGTTGAGTTCATATTGCTTACCGGGTAGGAGACCCCTAGTGTCGGGAACTAGCTGTGGAATTTCGGGGACGAAATTCTTATTAGGTGGGTAGGTTGTAACGACCCGTCCAGGAAATTAGGGCTAAGATAGTGATTAAGGTGATATTAGTGAGGTTAATCGAGGGTTAGTTGGTCCCGATAAGGTCGTTAGCCTAGAATGACAATTTTGCCCCTAGTTTGGGCAAAAAGTTAACTTTTATTTCGGGCGGTCAAATGGATTTTGACCGATAATCAGGACGTAGTTTAGGACGTCACGAATCCGTAGACAGGTGGTACGCCCGATTCCGACATCCGAGGAGGAAGTTATGATGTTCGGAAGGTTGATGGCATAACCGTAATTTGGTTAAACTGAGGGGAAAAGTTGACTTTTCGTATGATCGGGTTTTGGCACGTTGACCTAGGACCCTTAGATAGATTTCGTCATCCTGAGTTCGATGACAGGCGGCACGTATTCATCGGACTTACGATGTGTGAGTTACGGGTCTAGAAAGGTAGTGGCACAATGGTAATTTTGGGGTTCAAGAAGGGGCATTTTGCTCTTTTGCACTTGGGATTGGTGCAACAGAGAGGGACAATGGAGGGCTGAGATTGAGCCACTTGTGAGAGGAAGAGGGAGGATGGTGACACGTGTAGGGGTTCTGGTTGGTTCTAGGGAACACGGTCCCAATTATTTGGGCATTGTGTTCGTGTTTGTTCTTCAAACCAGACAGAAACAGAGGGAGAGAGTTGAGGGAAATTGGCCGGTGACCAGGAGTGTTGGTGTGTTCTGGTGAGGGAGTGAGTGACCAGAGACTGTGGGAGAGTTAGGGAGAAGGTTAGGAGGTGCGGTGGTGGTGTGTGTGTGAGTTGTGAGCCACGGGGAAATCAGAGAAAACAAAGAGCAGTGAGGAGTGTTGGGTGGTGGTGCTGCCGTGGTCGATCAATCGAAGCTATTGGTGGTGGTCAGAAACAAGAGTGGAGCCTTAGGAACCCAGTGGACACGGCGGAGCTCACGGTAGAGAACAGGACGCAGGTAATTTCGTTGTTTTCCTTTCTGTGCTATGTTTAACCGTTTAGGTTCAGACGTCAAGTTGTAGCTTTTGGGGTTGAATCGAGGAGTCTAGTGAGGTCTGGGGGACTCAGTAAGGTCCTAGGTAGCTGCTGGTTGTGCAGCCGTGACAGAGGAGTGCACGACGGAGGCTGGAACGAGGTGTGCCCTGTTTTTTCGTGTCGCTTTAGACGTTGAGTCGTTGCTTTTGGACGTGAGTCGACGGTTTTGGTGAGTTGGGTAAGACTCAGTGAGGTTCTAGGAAGAGTTTAAGACAGTCAGCGTGACGGGGGGCGACGGGGTTGGCCGGATCGTGAAACATGGGACTAGTTTGAGCTTGAGTCGATGAGTTGTAGGATGAGTCGAGGCGTTAGAGTGAGGGGGATGAGTTCCTTAGAAAGGGACGAAGCAGATGGTGAAGAGAGGAACAGTTTTGGTGCAGGCACGGCGGAGAACCGTCATCGCCGGTTCGAGTTGCAGGGACTGTTTCGAACCGGGTCGACCAGAGGTTGCTGGTGACACTGTAGTTGGCGAGTGAGGGCCACGCGCAGCCACTTTGGGTGGCGCGTGGGGACGCGTACGGCGGCGTCTGGGAAAACGATCAACATGGTTTTTAGTCTGGGTGTTGTGACGAGTCTAACGGAATTGGTTTCGGGTTGTTCGGACGTCATTTGTGGTTAGTTCCGCGAGGGTGAAGGTTAAGGGTTCTGGTTCGTTACGTTTAGGACTCGGGGAAGGGGATTTTTGGGGAAAATTAGGAGAGTCTTGGTAGACGTGTTAGTGATGTACTTTGGTGACTTGTGACAGGATCGGGGTTGCCCGAGGAACCTGAGGAACGTACGAGACGTGCGGGACGCGATTGAGGGCTCGGTACTGTGAGTGGACCCCTTCTCTAAACTCGAGCATGCATAACTGTTTTTCTATAATTTTTGTGTGGTTTTAATTATGATTCTATGTTCATCGAATATGCTTTGTTGATTTTACATAAGTACATATTTTTCGAGAAAATTTGGTTTTCAGCACGTTTTACGGGAAAAGTGTGAGTTCTGAATATGATGATTTAAGTGGCTTAAATGTTCAGATGATTAAAGGGTTTTCGATTTTGAAATCGGATTTCGGTAAGGGGATTTGATTTTAAGGTTGAAAAGTGGAATTCCGGATTTGGGTTCGGAATGACGGTTCTGGATGCCGGAAGGGCATCAGACCGGTGATTTCGGATTCGGGTTTGGATATAGATTCCGAATTGGTTTTCAAATGGTTTTGATTTGATTTGCTGGATCTGGTTATTGGGTTTAAAGACCTGGATATTTATTGACGAGGGACGGGCCCGTATTGGGTTTAAAGACCCGGATTGAGTTTAAAGACTCGGGAGTTTAAAGACTCGGATATCTTGATATTTCCCCCGTAAGCCTGTTGAGTTTAAAGACTCGGGAGTTTAAAGACTCGGATATTATTGAGGCCTGGATTGAGTTTAAAGACTCGGGAGTTTAAAGACTCGGATAGATCCAGCAGGTTTGATCGGTTGGTGATGGCTTGGTACTTATGTTTTCTGATACGGTTTTATCATGCGTATGATATGATTTCTACAACTGTTTTTATAGTGTTTCTGTTCTTATGATGAGGTTTACGTGATTGATAATTGTTTTCAGTAACTGGGTTATGCATGTGGTTTCAAAACGGAGGGCTAAACCCAGTTTTCTTATAAAATGGTTTTGGAAACTTTTCTTTTATACTGGTCCACTCACACCTTCTGTTTTAAATTGCCCTCCAGGTCGTGGAGCTAAAGCGGGGTTTCGGCGTCGAGGCAGCGTCTGAGGCATAGAAGTCACGAGAGCGATCCCGGAGTGTTGTCCAGTTTTCCTTGTGCGTGTATCTAGTTACCAGTTTCCTTTCTGTTGTATTCAGTACTATGCTCTGTAAAACTTGACTTCAGGGTGTTGTACTTATTTTTTTTCCTGCGTCTGACGGTGTAGTTTAGTAGTTACCTTGGTGTTGTGTCGGGGTGTCAGACGGGAGCAGGATTTACCACGGTTTTCGGGGTGCAACCGAGGTGGGTCCTGACATGGAGGGTATAAATGTACTTTTCTATAACCTATTTTTAGAACGTATTGTTTATTTTTGTCCACTCATAGTCTTTTTATGTTTTCGATACCCTCCAGGTTTGATGGGTGTGGGCTGTTGTTAGAGAGACGGAGACATCACATACACGATCCATTGTAGGTTCTGTGCGCTCTGTTAAGTCCGGAAAGTTTGGACGGTTCGCTTGGAAATCCCTTGTCCGGCTTACGTGTTACGTGGAGGTTGGACGTAGATTTAGCCTTCATGTCGCACGTAAGTTATACGGGAGCATAGCTTAGCCCTTAATCTCGGGGGATTGGGAGTAGGTCGTGTCAAATTGGTATCAGAGCTCGGATAGTGCCATTGAACCTCGCGTAGAGCAAGGTTGACATGTGATCAATCGAGGTTTTGTCTTCCAGAGCAGGTGGTTTGTCGACTTCTGTATTGCGATGCTGTTGTGGACGTGATGTCTCAACGCTGAATAGCCCGTTATCAACCTAGAAACGCAAGGGTTAGCAAGTAATCGTATGATAGTTAGTGGCTTAGTTAGTAGCAAGGTTACTAGTGACTGGGTGCTGGTCGCCTGATACGCGATGGGGTGTGATGCTTGGAGGCTTTGGGCTGGAAGGGATAACGTTTGGATTGCTCGAGAGTTGGACATGAGGGTCGGATGTAGGCAAGAGAATGTAACCTGAATGGTAACTAGTGAGATACGATTGTTGGTTGGCTGGTAGGCTAGTGGGGCTGGTTGACGGTGGCATGTTGGGCCGGATGGCGCTTTGATGACGATAATATGGACTTGTGACCACTTGGTCAGATTGTTTGAGCTTGGACTTGTGCGGATACGAGTCCCTGGATGCCTTGAGTTGCGGGGGTAAAGGAACCTGCTTTTAGGATTTGACGGATTCCCCCTAACGATGGTTACCGGTTGACGATTGTGTAAACTTTATGTGATGGGATGTTCTTAGTCTAGTATGGCGACCCGAGTGTTGAAGGTGTTGTGAGCTAGTGGATGCCGTGGGTTTTTGATAACCCTAGTGATGAATTGAAGGCCCCTGTTATGAGGACTGGCTTGTCACTGTGAGTACCTTGGTGGTAAGTGCTTAGTCTGGAAAACGTGAGTTGGGCTTTGTGGTTAGTTAGTTGTTGTGGCTTGGGCCGACTTACGCCTGGATTAGTGATGGTGCTGCTGGGATGCATATGAGGTATTGGATGGCATGGTGGATGACTCTGGACGAGTTGAGTGCAATTGTGGCATATGGTTGAGCATTGAGTTGCTCAGAGTTGTGGATTACTGGGGATGTCAGTTCCCCTGACCAAAGCGTAGATTGAGGGTTTTGGCTCGGTAGGAACGGAGGTTCGGGACTGGTGTGCTGTGAGCACGAGATAGGGGATGATGTGCCCGAGCTGGGATGCTTGTGAACGGTAGGATGGGCACATTGTGAATTGAGGTGGTGGCCAGTCATGAGGTGATGGTGTCTGGTAGGAGGAACCGCTAACCGAGTTAGGATACGTGATAACCATTGGTAGGTCATGTTTCAGTACGAACGGTCAGGATGCCGATAGGTGGATCAGAGTAGCGCAGTGGACCTCTGCTTCATGTTGGATCGGGCTGGGTTGGTATGGTCAGGTAGACCATGATGCGACGAATGAGTCAGCAGATGTTGGTTGTGTCGGAAAGTGTTGGTATTCGGTGATGCCGAGGCTGGTACTTGGTGATTCCTCGAGACTAGGGATTGACGACTCCGAGGATAGGGATAGATCAGTCCAAGGTTAGTGATCGTTACTTGTGGTCCCAAGAGTTGGTAACTTGTAAGTTAGTGATGCTCGGGCATTGAACCTCGGAACGGTTGAGACGCGATCACCAGATGGAGTGATGATTGACATCCTTTTGGATGTGCATAAATGGGGATAACCGACAGGCGAGTTGGTTTGGCTACGGACACATGGTTGTGATCCATAGGAGTTGTGGATTTCCTAAGTGTAGTAGAGAAGGTGATGTCTGGACAGTTAGTCTGGAGGTGGTATACTTGAGGATGAAGTCTCATGGTTGGAAAAGATGGAAATACTTCCAACACAGTTGGAATCCTAGAATTAGTAGATGTTGAGTGTTGGATGCTCTAGAGTCGATTCGGGTGACTCAGTGATGGCACTTCCGGAGTTGTGAACCCCCCCCCCCCCCCCCCCTCTCTCTAATTGTAGACACGTGTGGATGTTTTCAGGAGAAGAGAGAGTACTTAGTGACACCATGTTTGGCGGGTGTGGCGAGTGTCATAGGATTGTGTTAAGTGGGATTACGGTAGGCTGACTTGTGATGTCATGGAGGTGGCCCATTGTGAGTTTTGTGGCATTGTGAGAAAAGAGGATACTAAGTTAGAATGAAAGGAGTGACTCTAACTGATCGATATGAGGTTATTGAAGAGAACCCACAATCTAGACGTGTCGCCAGACGTGTGGTATTCGTGATTGATTGGATTCGATGCAGTGGTCTGATACAAAGTGGGATCCACTTAGGAGTGAGTGGATCGGGATTGGATCGTTTCTGGCCCAGGTTTGAGTTGTTGTGGATCTGGAGGATCGTATGTGAGACATAGGTTGGAGACCATCTTGGAGTTGTGCAGGACATGTGTGATCTGTTGTTGCATACGTATGGGTATTGGACTTGGACCTAGTGCTGGGTCTGCCCCATGAAAGGTTATTGGATTTGAGATTAGTTGGGAGACCCAGGAGACTGGGAGACTCGGAATAGTCTTGAGTTGGTCCTCGGAAGACATGGAATTCAGCCTAGTGGTAAGATTGGACCGACGGACTACAAAAGTGAAGTGTGATGGGCTCGTAGTCAGGTGGTAATTCGTATGGTTATGAGGATGTTTGTGTGCTCTGGAGATACACTGTGAAGGTGACGGGTACACTATGGTGTTGTTGTGGACTTTGGGTGTAGTAGAGCTTGGCTGATGCCGATGTGGTTGATTGATGGACTTACCGTAGGATGTCGTTGGAAGTACTTGAGGATGTACTTTACGATCGCTGTAATCGAGGTATTCTAAACTATCTCTATTTGACTCAAGTTTGTAGGGTTGTTTTTGTGTGTGTTTGGTGGTATGCACCGTGATTCTGGTTGGTTGTGATTGGTGCATGTACTTGAGATGTGTTCCTGCGATTATATGTGCATCATGATATTCTGGAAGGGAATTGATGATCGGCGGAGTTCCAATATGATTGATTTTGATGGAGCATGTGGATCGGATCAAGGTGATCCCGAGTGTTTGAGATATGAGCTGGGTGCTCAGAGCCATGAGTGGCTGGTGGGACCCTGACATTGAGATGTATGATCATGGTTAAAGAGGTATGTGAAAGGGTCCAGTTACAGAGAGATAGTGTGTGATGTGGATAGTGTTTCCACAGGATTGACTGTGTTAATGGTTAGGGGAACCACCGGTGAGATGGTTTGTTGCGTAGTGGTTGAGAGCGGGACGTTATGACTCCGGTAGGGTCGGCGCGGGTCGCTGACGGAAGTTGGAACGTTGAACGAATATCGATGGATATGAGTATCGAGGCTATTGGGTGCATATGTGGTGAGACTCGTGCCTGCTGACGGCAGACTCACACAATGTACTAAGACATTGGAACGAGGTATGCATGACTCGAGACTGATTGTAGGATGATGTGACTGGTAGTCGTGCGTCACGACCGAATGATAGTTGAGTCGTGAGTGTCGACTGGTGAAAATCAATGGGTTACTAGATGGACTGGAAATTGGTTGAGTTGACTCGCTTGACAGAAATGTGGTGACAGTCTGGGAATTCTCAGGATACACCAG
The DNA here is from genome assembly GCA_032719365.1 of Prinsepia uniflora. NCBI lineage: Eukaryota > Viridiplantae > Streptophyta > Magnoliopsida > Rosales > Rosaceae > Prinsepia > Prinsepia uniflora. Next base: position 3,715,675 of record CM064871.1, read on the forward strand.
ATTAGCGAGTGATGGACACCAGGTAGGAGACCCCAGGTGTGAGATTAGTTGGATTTCCCCAGGAAGTTGTGGGTATACGAGATTCGGAATTTCGGGGATGAAATTCTGTAAGGGGGGAGATTGTAACGACCCGTCCCGGAAACCGGGATTAGATTAGTGGTTAATGAATTATGGATTTGAGAAAAGGAAATTATTCTGCTTTTCAATGATGGTTTTCTTATCTTGGATATGAAATGATTTTATGACTAGGTTTTCATATGCATGCATTGGTTTTTACGTGGAGGGTATAAATTTACTTTTCTATAACCTGTTTTCAGAACGTATTGTTTATTTTTGTCCACTCACAGTCTTTTTATGTTTTCGATACCCTATAGGTTTGATGCGGTGCGGGCTATTATTAGAGAGACGGAGACATCGCACACACGATCCACAGTAGGTTCTGCCCACTCTGGGAAGTCCGGAAATTTTTGGAATGTTCGCTTGGAAATCCCTTGTCTAGATTACGTGTTACGTGGAGGTTGGACGTCGGTTTAGCCTTCATGTCGCACGTACGTTAGAAGGGAGCATGGTTTAGCCCTTAATCCCGGGGGATTGGGGGTAGGTCGTGTCAGTCTGTGAGTGGACTTGTTTTCTAAATTGATGCAAGCATAAATGTTTATTATGTGTTTTAATACATGTTTTGTGATGCCATGAGTGCATTTGTGTGTGTTCACGTATTGGCACGTATTTCGGGGTTTCAGCCTTATACGGTACTTATACGTACTATGTTTTCTACGATGGTTTAAATGAAATGGTTTTGGGACTTAAAAAGGTTAAACTCGGGCATGACACCCAATTAGTTTTGTCTCGGGCATGTGGCCCTATTGATGACCTACAGATCCAAGTCGTGGTCGCGACGAGTGCTTTGTGCACGGCGACGGACGACACGACGCTCGCCTCCGGACTTGGATGTGTTCCTTCTGGAGAGGTCACGATGCACGTTCCGCTGTCGAGCAGCCACTGGAGGCTTGACTTGTAACACCCCGGACATTCGAGGATTTTAATATTTCAATTTAATGTATGAATTGACGCTTTTACCCTTGTGATTGATATGACCAAATTGTTGACTTTTTTATTGATGAGTTAAATGGACTTTGACCTATGACCGTGACGTAGTACGGGACGTCACGAGTTCATAGACAGGTGGCACGTCCATTTCGGACGATCAGGGAAAAAGTTATGACTATCGGAAGTTCAGGGGCATTACCGTAAGTTGGACTTCACGGGCGAAAATGTTGACTTTTCGTTTGACAATTAATTTTCACGTGACTCAAGGACCGATGGGTAGGTCTCGACGTCTTGAGTCCGTAGACAGGCGGCACGCCGAAATCGGACTTCGTATGGATGAGTTACAGGTCTAGGAAGTGAGGGGTATTTTGGTAATTATTTGAACCAGTGGCATTTTGGTATTTTTGCCCTGGTTACTGTAGCAAACCGCGGGGGTCATGGGCGGCACCACCATGTGCGGTGGCTCTGAGTGCGATTTGTTTACTGGTGAGTGTGGGTTGGAAAGTATTGATTGTTTAAACCTTTTTGAAGCATCAAACGTGGTCTGATTCTTCCAGCTACACGATCAAATTGATTAATCAAAATTCGAAGCATTCGGGGGACAAATTTCAGTGGACAAATTGGACACCCACGAGCCTCTGGGACGGCTTGAATTTGTTTAAAACTGATTAGGACTTGAGTGAGCATCACTCTGATGCAGAGATAACTGAGAACGGGTGAGGAAAACCAGAGAAGCCATTTCTGGAAAAATTGGAGGGAAAATCGGGTTTTGATTTCTGGTGACTGTTGGACCAAACCAAGGCCTGGTTTAGTCTTCTGGGAGTGTTTGGAACTCAACCGCATCGAAATCGAAGGCCATCAGCCACGGCTGAGCTGGGACGGTGACTGCTATTTTCAGGGAAATCACAGAACTTAGGACGACGACCTTCAGGTACTTTCAGACACAATTGATTGTTCATTTTGGTTCGTTTTGATCCTGTTATACTTCCTGTGAAGTTAATTGGACAATGGGTTTGAAACCAGTGAGTTCTGGTGATTGACCCGTTTGGATGATCACGGGTCGAGGGGCCGTTTAAGGATTGGTTTTGGATAATTAATAACTCAGAACTTAAATTAGATGTTTAAATAACATGTTAGGATCAAATTGGATTGAAATCAAGTAGGAATTGACGGGTAATTAACTGGGTCAAGCCGCGGGTGGCAAGCCCGAATTACAGACAAACGGGTGAAGGTGCTGACACTGTAGCTACAGTGTCAGGCGCGTGACTTTCACGCGCAGCCACTTTGGGCGGCGCGTGAGGGCGCGTTGGGGCTTATCTCCGATCACGATCAACATGACTTTTATTCCTCTCATCATTCTGAACATTTGTGGTGAATTAACCATGTTGATCAGAGATAGTTTGAAGGATCAGGATAGGGTCGGTTGCCTCGGGAAACGTGTTGACGGTTTCCCCGAACCGGCTTCTGTTTCGAACTTTCTTTTGAATAAATATTAAGGAATTGTAGTGACCCTTACGTGTGAATTGAACTGACAGTAATTGTACGATAATCTCGGTACAGGTCCGTACGCGCAGATTCGCAGCGGAATCGTACAATGAGTGGGCCCGTTTTCATTAAACCCTTGCATGCTTAAATGTTTTCTGATTTACTTATATGTTCACATGCTGGAATCTATAAATGGTTTTGATGATATTGAGATTTCGGTTATTGCACGTTTCACGATATTTGGGCATGAGACCCGTTTGATGAAACGTAACGATCGGTTCAGATTTTACCTATGTATACATATATGTTGCATGTGGATATCAATAAAATGTATTTGGTACTGCACTGTATAGATCCTTCCATATTATATTGTCTCCTCCGGATGAGGTACCCAGGAGAGGTCACGGACGTCTAGAACGTCCAGCGTCTACGACGCTAAGCATCGGGGATGCTGTAACCGAACAGGGTTCGGGGATTGAACTCGGAATTGAGACCCGAGTGGCACGCGTAGCCTTGTGATTGTGACCTTATTGGACGTCAGGGACGTCAGACATCAGGGATGTCGGATTGGAGTGTATAGTGCAGTGGCTAAAATTATGGTTATGGTTTTATTACATGCCTTATGATTCATATTATATTATTTATGATTTTAAATGATGCTGCATGCATGTTTGGAAAAAGGAGGGGTAAATTATATGTTTTACTTATCAAACGATTTTATAAACTTGAGTTTCGGTCCACTCACCCTTAATGTTTTTGGTAACCCCTCCAGGTCGTGATACTGAGGTAGAGGAGGAACCCGAGGCTAAGGCATAGATCTACTTCTGCGTACCTGAACCCCTGTTGGGTGGTGTACCCGCAGATTTACTATAGTGTCGTGCTTGCAACTTGTAATTTTGGATTTCATCCCTTGTCTGGCATTCGTTTAATTCGGATTTTGATGTATGACTTTAATTTGGTTATTTATGCATTTGATGTTTTGAGGTTAAAATTGGTATGAATTACTGGGTGTCAGACGGGAGCAGGGCACGTCCCCTTGTGGTCCCTGTGGGATCGGGGCGGGTCCTGTCAGCTTGGTATCAGAGCACTAGGTTGTGGTCAGTACTAGGGTTTGGTCAGCATGCTAGACTAGCGATTAGTACTAGTTACTTTTCGACTTTTAAGAATATTGTTTTCTGATCTATGCCTCTTGACAGTTGGTTATGCCTCCTAGGAGAATTCCTCATACACGAACTGACGAGGATCTGGAAAGGGAGATGGAATGCGCGAGCATTGAAAGGGCTCAACGTTTGGGAGCCACTCCTTTCTGCGGGGGATCAAACCCCGAGGATGCTGATGATTGGATCACCAAGTGGGAGAGGATCTTCTCGGTGATGCACTGCCCTCCGGGCGAACGGGTAACTTTGGCGGCCTTCTTACTGGAGGGAGGAGCCTACCAGTGGTGGCACAGACTCGAAATGTCTGGGTGGTCTGTCCATACCACTACTTGGGAAGCTTTCCGTTCCAGATTTCTGGACCAGTACTACCCGCAATCTTTTCTCTCGGCACGGGAGGCTGAGTTCCTGCGGCTGGAGCAGGGTGATATGTCCGTTACGGACTACGAGGAAATTTTTGGAAAACTATCCCAGTTCGCTGCATCATTCGTGAGCACGGAGGAGGACAAATGCCAAAGGTTTGAGCTTGGACTCCGAGGGGAGATCCGGGCAAGTGTGGCTGCTGCTACTCATGCTTCTCTGAGAGATTTGGTCAACGCTGCGGTGCGTGTCGAGGCCAGTCTGGCGGCACACCAGACACGACAACCTTCGGGCGAGGGGCGACGTCAGGATCGCCCACATCGTGGGCCATCGGGTCATAAGAACAACAAGGGAGGGGGCTACAGGGGAGCACCCTCATCCTTCAAGGGTCGTGGCTGGTCAGGTCGACGCGGAGGCTCTCAGGGCAGAGGATCTGGATACAACTATGGGCAGCGCTCATCTTGGAGCGGTGCTTCTGGAGGGAATATGGACAGGCCGAGGCCAGTAACTTGTTTTGCTTGCGGAGAGGAGGGCCACTATGCCAGTGATTGCCCGCAGTTGACCAAGAACAACGACGCTGGGGGCTCTAGTGTGGTGCAGAGCACGGCTTCCCACACTAATGGAGGTCGCGGTCAGGGAGGTGACCGTGGTGCTGGGCGTGGCGCGCGCGGGCGCGGACGGAACGGAGGGCCAAGGGCCCAAGTGTTTGCAATGACCAAGCAGCAGGCGAGGACTGCCCCAGGCGTGGTCACAGGTACACTACATATCTTTAACCTTCTTGTACGTGTATTGATGGATGCGGGGGCTACACATTCTTTTATTTCGAAAAGTTGTGCTGGTATGCTTGATTGTGTGGTATCAGCTTTAGATTGCGAAATGGGTGTTGGCACCCCGATGGGTATCGTGTACCTTGTGAATCAGGTGATTCGGAGGTGCCCGGTAAGAATTGAGGATGTGGATTTACCAGCAGACTTAATTATTCTGGATATCCAAGACTTCGATATAATCCTAGGGATGGATTGGCTGTCGGAGCACGGATCGCTCATCGACTGCTGTAGCAAGCAAGTGATTCTGCGGAGCCCGGGTTTGCCGGAAGTTATCTTTCAGGGCGAACGTGACGGTTCGCCTCCTGAAGTGATTTCGTCACTTACTGCTACCAAACTTCTACGGAAGGGATGCCAGGCTTATCTGGCGCATGTCGTGTCGGAACAGGTTGATACTCCGGGTATCGACGAGATACCGGAGGTATGTGAGTTTCCGGATGTGTTCCCGGAAGACTTACCTGGATTCCCACCCTCGCGGGAGATCGAGTTTACTATTGAACTACTCCCTGGTACCCGACCTATATCTCAGGCACCATACCGGATGGCGCCGGCCAAGTTACGATAACTCAAGACTCAATTGCAGGAGTTGGTGGATTTGGGATATGTCCGACCGAGTACTTCACCGTGGGGAGCACCGGTGTTGTTCGTAAAGAAGAAGGAGGGAAGTCTCCGTTTGTGTATTGATTATGGACAGCTCAACAAGGTGACGCTAAGGAACTAGTATCCTCTACCCAGGATCGATGACCTTTTTGACCAGTTGCGGGGAGCTCAGTGCTTCTCGAAAATTGATTTGCGGTCTGGGTATCACCAACTGAGGATTTCGGAGGAGGATATTCCGAAAACTGCTTTTCGAACCCGTTACGGACACTACGAGTTCCTTGTTATGCCATTTGGTTTGACGAATGCTCCAGCAGCATTCATGGATCTGATGAACCGGGTCTTCCGACCCTACCTGGATAAGTTCGTGATTGTGTTCATCGATGATATTTTGGTGTACTCGAGGAGTGCCCGTGCACATGAGGGACATCTACGGTTGGTCTTGGAGTGGCTGAGACAAGAACAATTGTACGCCAAACTGAGCAAGTGTCAGTTTTGGCTGAGCAGTATTGGTTTTCTGGGACACGTGATATCGACGGATGGGACTTGCGTGGATCCCCAGAAAACAGAAGCGGTGACCAACTGGGCTAGACCGACAACTGTAACTGAGGTGCGGAGTTTCGTCGGATTAGCAGGTTACTACCGGAGATTCGTGGAGGGTTTCTCCAAAATTGCTGCACCATTGACTCGTTTGACTCGGAAGGGAGTGAAGTTTATCTGGGACGAGCAGTGCGATCGGAGCTTTCAAGAGTTGAAAGATCGATTGACCACTGCACCTGTCCTTGCATTACCGGATGACAGTGGAGAGTTTGTGGTCTTCAGTGATGCATCGCTGCAGGGTCTGGGCTGCGTATTGATGCAAACTGGCAAGGTTATCGCCTATGCATCCCGGCAGCTGAAGACTCATGAGTTGAACTACCCTACCCATGATTTGGAGTTGGCGGCGGTGGTTCATGCTCTAAAGATCTGGAGACATTATCTATTCAGCGCAACGTGTCGGATATACACCGACCACCAGAGTCTTAAATACTTATTCACTCAGAAGGAGCTTAACATGAGACAACGGAGATGGTTGGAGCTGCTAAAGGACTATGACTGTACGATCGAGTACCATCCGGGTAAGGCCAATGTGGTGGCGGATGCACTCAGCAGAAAATCAGCGGGAACTGTTGCACACCTGGGGATGGTGTATCTTCCCTTACTGGTGGAACTCCGGAAGGCGGGAGTTATCTTGGGTACGGATAAGCATGGAGCTTTGTTGGCTAGCTTCCATGTACGACCAGTACTGATTGATCGGATCATCGAGGCACAACTTCAGGATCCGATACTCTGTATTTACAGAATTGAGGTCGATGCGGATGGGAGATAGAATTTTACCATCCGGGACGATGGAGTACTTGTGAAATTGGGCCGTTTGTGTGTACCTGCAGTGGTAGAGTTACGAGCCGAGATTCTTGGGGAGGCCCATAGTTCGGCCTATGCTATGCATCCGGGAGGTACAAAGATGTACCGTACCCTCCGGAACCATTATTGGTGGCCAGGAATGAAGAAGGATATTGCTGAATTCGTGAGCAGATGCTTAACCTGTCAGCAGGTTAAGGCGGAACGGCAGAGACCGTATGGGGCTATGCAGCCACTTCCGATTCCCGAGTGGAAGTGGGATCACATCACCATGGACTTCGTCTTTAAGTTGCCAAGGACTCATAGTGGAGTGGACGGAGTATGGGTGATCGTGGACCGGCTAACCAAATCAGCCCATTTTCTGCCAGTTCAGGAGACCTATAAACCTAACCGACTGGCTCAGTTGTTTGTGAAGGAAATCATACGATTGCATGGTACGCTGGAATCGATCGTGTCCGATCGTGATCCGCGTTTCACTTCCAGGTTCTGGCGGAGTTTGCAAGCTACTCTGGGAACAACCCTACGTTTCAGTACTGCTTTCCATCCACAGACCGATGGACAGTCTGAAAGAACCATTCAGACCCTGGAGGACATGATGAGGTCATGTGTACTACAGTTTCAAGACTCTTGGGATACTCATTTGCCATTGATGGAATTCGCTTACAACAACAGCTATCAGGCAAGCATTGGGATGGCACCTTATGAGGCACTGTATGGCCGACAGTGCAGGACACCTATCTGTTGGACGGAGATAGGAGAGCGAGCGGCTGTAGGGCCGGAATTGATGGACTTAACCATGGAAACTGTTCGTGTTATCAAGGAGAGATTGAAGGCGGCACAGGATCGCCAGAAGAGTTATGCCGATCGACGGATTCGAGACTTGGAATTTGAAGTGGGAGATTTTGTCTTCCTGAAGTTATCACCGTGGAAGGGGATTATCCGATTCGGTCGACGGGGGAAACTGAGTCCGCGTTTTATCGGACCATATGAGATCGTGGAGAGAATCGGCAGAGTTGCTTACCGATTGGCACTACCTCCAGAACTATCTAGAGTTCACGATGTTTTCCACATATCAATGCTACGGAAGTACGTACATGATGCTTCTCATGTACTTGGGGAACAACCTGTCGAACTACGGGAGGATTTGAGCTTTGATGAACAACCAGTACAGATCTTGGATCGGAAGGACAAGGTACTACGTCGGAAGACGATCCCTCTCGTGAAGATTCTCTGGAGAAACCAGAATGTGGAAGAAGCCACATGGGAGCCTGAGGCTCAGATGCAAGAACAATTTCCTCATTTGTTTCCTTGAAATTTCGGGACGAAATTTCTTAAGGGGGGAAGGTTGTAACACCCCGGACATTCGAGGATTTTAATATTTCAATTTAATTTGTGAATTGACTCTTTTACCCTTGTGATTGATATGGCCAAATTGTTGACTTTTTGATTGATGAGTTAAATGGACTTTGACCTATGACCGTGACGTAGTACGGGACGTCACGAGTTCATAGACAGGTGGAACGTCCATTTCGGACGATCAGGGAAAAAGTTATGACTATCGGAAGTTCAGGGGCATTACCGTAAGTTGGACTTCACGGGCGAAAATGTTGACTTTTCGTTTGACAATTAATTTTCACGCGACTCAAGGACCGATGGGTAGGTCTCGACGTCCTGAGTCCGTAGACAGGCGGCACGCCGAAATCGGACTTCGTATGGCTGAGTTACGGGTCTAGGAAGTGAGGGGTATTTTGGTAATTATTTGAACCACGGGCATTTTGGTCTTTTTACCCTGGTTACTGTAGCAAACCGCGGGGGTCATGAGCGGCACCACCATGTGCGGTGGCTCTGAGTGCGATTTGTTTACTGGTGAGTGTGGGTTGGAAAGTATTGATTGTTTAAACCTTTTTGAAGCATCAAACGTGGTCTGATTCTTCCAGCTACACGATCAAATTGATTAATCAAAATTCGAAACTTTCGGAGGACAAATTTCAGTGGACAAATTGGACACCCACGAGCCTCTGGGACGGCTTGAATTTGTTTAAAACTGATTAGGACTTGAGTGAGCATCACTCTGATGCAGAGATAACTGAGAACGGGTGAGGAAAACCAGAGAAGCCATTTCTGGAAAAATTGGAGGGAAAATCGGGTTTTGATTTCTGGTGATTGTTGGACCAAACCAAGGCCTGGTTTAGTCTTCTGGGAGTGTTTGGAACTCAACCGCATCGAAATCGAAGGCCATCAGCCACGGTTGAGCTGGGACGGTGACTGCTGTTTTCAGGGAAATCGCAGAACTTGGGACGACGACCTTCAGGTACTTTCAGACACAATTGATTGTTCATTTTGGTTCGTTTTGATCCTGTTATACTTCCTGTGAAGTTAATTGGACAATGGGTTTGAAACCAGTGAGTTCTGGTGATTGACCCGTTTGGATGATCACGGGTCGAGGGGCCGTTTAAGGATTGGTTTTGGATAATTAATAACTCAGAACTTAAATTAGATGTTTAAATAACATGTTAGGATCAAATTGGATTGAAATCACGTAGGAATTGACGGGTAATTAACCGGGTCAAGCCGCGGGTGGCAGGCCCGAATTACAGACAAACGGGTGAAGGTGCTGACACTGTAGCTACAGTGTCAGGCGCGTGACTTTCACGCGCAGCCACTTTGGGCGGCCCGTGAGGGCGCGTTGGGGCTTATCTCCGATCACGATCAACATGACTTTTATTCCTCTCATCATTCTGAACATTTGTGGTGAATTAACCATGTTGATCAGAGATAGTTTGAAGGGTCAGGATAGGGTCGGTTGCCTCGGGAAACGTGTTGACGGTTTCCCCGAACCGGCTTCTGTTTCGAACTTTCTTTTGAATAAATATTAAGGACTTGTAGTGACCCTTACGTGTGAATTGAACTGACAGGAATTGTATGATAATCTCGGTACAGGTCCGTACGCGCAGATTCGCAGCGGAATCGTACAGTGAGTGGGCCCGTTTTCATTAAACCCTTGCATGCTTAAATGTTTTCTGATTTACTTATATGTTCACATGCTGGAATCTATAAATGGTTTTGATGATATTGAGATTTCGGTTATGGCACGTTTCATGGTATTTGGGCATGAGACCCGTTTGATGAAACGTAACAATCGGTTCAGATTTTACCTATGTATACATATATGTTGCATGTGGATATCAATAAAATGTATTTGGTACTGCACTGTATAGATCCTTCCATATTATATTGTCTCCTCCGGATGAGGTACCCCGGAGAGGTCACAGACGTCTAGAACGTCCAGCGTCTACGACGCTAAGCATCGGGGATGCTGTAACCGAACAGGGTTCGGGGATTGAACTCGAAATTGAGACCCGAGTGGCACGCGTAGCCTTGTGATTGTGACCTTATTGGACGTCAGGGACGTCAGACATCAGGGATGTCGGATTGGAGTGTATAGTGCAGTGGCTAAAATTATGGTTATGGTTTTATTACATGCCTTATGATTCATATTATATTATTTATGATTTTAAATGATGCTGCATGCATGTTTGGAAAAAGGAGGGGTAAATTATATGTTTTACTTATCAAACGATTTTATAAACTTGAGTTTCGGTCCACTCACCCTTAATGTTTTTGGTAACCCCTCCAGGTCGTGATACTGTGGTAGAGGAGGAACCCGAGGCTGAGGCATAGATCTACTTCTGCGTACCTGAACCCCTGTTGGGTGGTGTACCCGCAGGTTTACTATAGTGTCGTGCTCGCAACTTGTAATTTTGGATTTCATCCCTTGTCTGACATTCGTTTAATTCGGATTTTGATGTATGACTTTAATTTGGTTATTTATGCATTTGATGTTTTGAGGTTAAAATTGGTATGAATTACTGGGTGTCAGACGGGAGCAGGGCACGTCCCCTTGTGGTCCCTGTGGGATCGGGGAGGGTCCTGTCACGACTTCAGAATGCTGACAGTTCAGGATATCAATCGGTGATGGGTGCACCATGATCTAGAGGTGGTCGTGTCGGTTGATACGTTCACAGTGACATACCAGGATTGAGGGCGGTCTTGGACGGATGGTTGCACGCATCACTACGATCGGAATCATGACTGACCTTGAGATATCGGGCCCGATGCCCAGTTGAGTCATGAGTCCGGGCTTGAGTCCCAGTTGGTTTACGTTATGATTTCGGGTCGTCGACCCTAAATGGATTTTTTGGTTCATGACGGTTTATGAGAACCAGGCATGAATCCCTTGAAAGGTTTTAAGAATGTTTTCGATATAAATATGTAACGACCCGTCCCGGATGTCGGGATTAGATTAGTGGTTAATGACGGATTAGCGAAGAAAAACGGTGATTAGGAGGATACTTTTGGACGGTTGGTGCAGAATAACGATTTTGCCCTTGGAATGGGCAAAATGTTGACTTTTTGTTCGGGCGGTCAAATGGACATTGACCGATGACCATGACATAGTTCGAGACGTCACAAATCTGTAGACAGGTGGCATGCCCGATTCCGACATCCGAGGCGGAAGTTATGATGTTCAGAAGATTGGGGGCATTTCCGTAATTTGGTTAAAAGGAGGAAATTTGTTGACTTTTGCATGACAAGTTTTCTTTACGCAAATCGAGAACCGTTAGATAGGTCTCGATGTCCTGAGTACAACGACAGGCGGCACATGTCGATTGGAGTTCAGACGATAAAGTTATGGATCTAGGAACGTGAAGGGTAGAACGGTAATTTATGCAACAAAGGTAAAATGGTCATTATGATTCCTTGGGATCTGTGCCCTGTTAGTGTTTGACAAGTGGCTGTTCTGGGGAGTTCTAACCACAGAGAAGTGGACATCTGTCCTTCTCTGGATGGTGGTAGAACTTTGCACCAATCAGATTAAACGGGCGTTTGTGTGTGCACAGGTTAAGCAAACCAAAGAAAACAGGTACATAGAGGAGCTTGGAACCTTAACCCCTTAAACATTGATCAGATGAAGATGAAGTGTGAAGGAAAGATGGAGGAGAGGGTATGTTGAAGTGACTGGTGGCCACAATGAGGCCACGACGGCGAAAGGAGGAGCAAAACCGTAAATCCCTTGTTTTTCCTTTAATTGGGCAAACCATGTTTTTCTTGAGTATTGCCCAATTCAGTCACTGAGATGTGTTGCTGGAGGTCTTGTGAATCGATTGAGGTTGGTCACGAAGCCTGTCGTGGTTGGGGGACGTAAAACCATGAGAGGTAACGTTCAAATTGAAAAATGGTAAGTTGTTACTTATTGATTGTCGAGATCAACTTGGTTACTTGAGTGTTGGTTTGGAAGTTCAAGTGAACTCCTAGGACGTGAACCCATAGCCAATGGTGGCTGGAGAAGCTAGAACAGAGAAGGGAAAGTTCGTTTGTGTTTTACGATTTGGTGAGTAACAAATAGACCCCAAGTCTTTGTTTTGTTTGTACAATTGTGTAGGGAAAACATGGACGAACCCAATAGGATTATTTGGGATTAAAAATGGTTGAAAACAGGACAAAATAAGCAAGAGAAACTGGTAAACCGTCCACGTCGGTTAGGTTCGGCCGGACCGGTTCGAATCGGTTCAGACCGGGCTGGACAGAGGAAGAAGACAATGAATAGTGTGGTGTGTGGGCCTCAGGCGCAACCCCTTTGGACGGCGCATGGGGCCTAGTTTGGGGAAATTTTCAACACGACTTTTAAAGTATTCGATGTAACGAACATTTTGGCGCTAGTTTCGAGTCGATCAGACATCGTCTCGATATGTTTCAGGATGTCAAAAAGTTTAAAGCCTTGGTTAAAAATAGTTAAAAATTCGGGAAAATTACGGGACTTTAGTATAATCTTAATGAAGTAGTTAGTGACCTCGTTATGGGATTTGGACAGGTTCGGGAAAGCCGAGGATAGCGAAATGGCCGGGAATGGCCTTTGTGCGAGCGTATCGAGGCGACGTCGGAATGGTCTGTGAGTGGACTTTGCTTTCTAACCTATGATACATGCATATATGTTTTCATATGCTTTCTATACTTGATTCTATGATTTTATTTATGATCTTGATGGTTTACGGTTTTACACGTATTTCGAGGTATTTTACGGGATTTCACGTTGTACGAGATTTCGACTGATCTTGTGATTTGATCATGGTTTTAATGGCTTGATTTTGGGATTTGGAATATGATTTGATTTCAAGGATCCCTTGTCCGACTTACGTGTCACATGAAGGTTGGACGTCAGTTTAGCCTTCGTGTCATGTGTAAGTTGGACGGGATTGGGATTTAGCCCTTAATCCCGGGTGATTAGGGGTGGGTCCTGACAATATATATATATACATATATATTCATATACCTTCCTTTACTTGGATTGTCTCCTCCAGGGAGGGTCGTTGGCCTGGGTGGACCCCGGAGTTGTCTCGGAGCACTAACTGAGTGAAGTCGCCCCCGTTGGGTACCTTACTCTCAGGAAGGCTTGGATTGTAACCCTCAGGGAAGGTCATTGATCTACAAACATTGACCTGGGTGGACCCTACGGAGACTTGGGCTTTGAGACCCCGGGTAGCACGCCCGTAGCTCTAGATACCGTGACAGGATGGTTATGTGATTTATATTTATATGATATGTGATGTGATGTATACAAGTTTCAGGCTGAGTCCCACATGGATTTGGGCAGTAGCCCGTGTACTTGGTTTCATTTACGATTTTGGGCTAAGGCCCTAATGGTTTGGTAACGACTTTTTGAATGCATGCATACTTTTTAGTGAAGGGTACAAATGTCTTTTGTGAATTTTGTTTTTTATAAATTATTGTTTTGTCCACTCACAACTTTTAAATGTTTTGACTGCCCTTCAGGTTGATCGCGGATGCGGGCTGTAGCAGAGGCCGAGACATCACATACCTCCTCCGGATTCTGGCGTACTCTGAAACCCCGAGCGGGCTAATGTCAGAAATTCCCTTGTCTGACACTCCGTGTCAGACGGAATCAAGCGCATCCCGCGTTAACCCTGGGGGGATTGTGACTGGGCCTGACATGAGATTTCATGGAACAACATTTAAAATAAAGTAGAAGAAACAACATTTCATAAAGTCCAAATTTGTTGTGATCAAATTTTAACAAGAAAAATAACATTTTGGGACAAGTAAATGCACAAATGACACTCCACAACCACAATTTATATAAAACCAACTTACCCATTTGGCCTTTGCTCCTTTATCCCAGACATTTTTCAAGTTTGTGTGCATTGTCTCAAAGTGGTCAATTGCATTTTGCTTGTACCCCATTTTTGCAGCCTAATACATAGTAACAAAATTTAATATTTCTATATTAATTACATAAATTACTTATATATATATATATATCTTACAATCTCTTTTTGATGTGCCACAAAAGACTTTGATCTTACTTTGTGATTATAAGTTAATCCAGCCCTATTACGAATTTGTTTTTGATCGTTCCTATAGATATGATTACAATATATGCATATATGAAACTCAAATTCCTTTTCAAATAAAACAGACATAGATAAATATACTATTATGACTTGTAAAGACACAAAGGTACTAGCAGCATGTGCTGCTAGAAATGGAATATGGATAAGATATTAGTCACGGTGCAACTTCCCAGTGGGTCACCCATCATGGGATTGCAGCAGCCTCCACTCGCTTAACTTTGGAGTTCCCCCGGAATCCAAAGCCAGTGAGCTTCTAGAAGGCCTCGCTCTAGATAGGTGTGTGCCTACACCTTTAAGGCACACCACCATTCCCCTCCCAGACCGTTCCCCCCCCCCCCCCTCGCAGGAATGTGGGATCTTTCACCATTCCCTTCAGGACACGGGTCTTACAATCTATCCCCCTAAGTGTAATGACCCGGAAATTCGAAAAAGGAAAAATTCGGAAAATTTGAAGGAAATGACGATTTTGCCCCTGGTTATAAGGGCTGAAAGTTAACTTTTTTTATCAAAACACTTTTTGTACGGTCTGAAGAGACTGTTGAGTAGGTCTCGGGACGCTGAATCTGCGGACAGGCGGCATGCGTCAATCGGAGGTCGGATGTGAAAGTTACGGGTCTGTGAAGATGAAGGGCATTTTGGTAATTTTGAAAGGTAAGGGCAAAATTTTGACTTTTTCCTCGAACAATCAAACGAACTTTGACCAATGATAGTGACGTAGTTCAGGACGTCACGAGTCAGTAGACAGGCGGCACGTCGAAATCGAACATCGAACGGGAAAGTTATGGTCACGGGACTGAAATCGATTAACCGAACGAACCGAGATTTCGATTAAAATATTATTTAAATAGTGAACAGTGACCATTGATTGTGCATGCTTGGATGAGTGACAAGTGCCACCCATCCCTTGTTTTCACGCCTAAATTCTGCTCCATGTTTTGGGGAAACATCATCAACATGTTTTATCATTTTAAATCATCTTTAATCATTCTTAATCAGCACCATTAGTCTTCTTCTTTACATTTTCCTTGAACCGTGAACAAGCAAAAACAGAGATGAGAGAATTGAGTTTCCCCCTCCACAACTGAGCTTGAGAGTGAGAATTTGAGAGATTGAAGAGACTAAGTTAGAAAGGGAAACATGGGGACAGAGAGAGAGTGGTGAAACTAAGAATCAAATTTTAGAATTTTTGGGGGGAAATTAGAATTCCAAGCTTTGAGCTGTAAAACTTCAAATTGAGCGTGGATTTAGCTTCCTGAGGTTATTACGAGTCGATCCAGATCAAGAATGAAGAAAATCGATGGCTTTTGGGCTCTGAACGGACCTGGTAACAGAGAAGCAAAGTCGAAGGTTGAGTCGTGATCTTGGAGAGATCAAACGATGAAATTGAATTGGGAAATGAGTTTAACTTGGTCAATTGTAGCTTCTAGGTGGATCAATTGAAGGAAATCTGTTGAGATTGATGAATTTTGAAGAAGGAGCAGTACCCAGGTGTTCTTCCACATTCATCTTCGAATCGTTTGATTTGAGGTAAGGATTAGAGAAATTATGTTTACAGAACTCTAATTGGACTTAAATCGAAGCTATTTGAATGTTCAATTGAAGGATTGGATGTCGAATTGATAGGAAACAAGTCGGGTTAAGACGCGGGTTGCAGGACCCGTTTTATAGACAAACGGGTGAGGACGAAGGTACTGTAGCAGACACGTGGGTTTCACGCGCAGCCACTCACGATGGCGCGTGACTGCGCGTGGGCACGAATCTCGAGGTGAGGTCAACATGAATTTTGTCCCATTTAATATAACGAACATTTTGGCACTTGTTTCGAGGGAATTGGATATCGTTTTGATAGTGTTCTGAGTATCCGAAGTTTTAATATACGTGTACAATACGTATTTAAATTCCAGAAAAATTAGGGTAAATTATATGAGATATATTGAAGTGTTAGTGACCCTCGGTAATAATTTTGGACAAGAATTGTGATTTCCAGAATTTACAAAAAAAACGTGCAGCTCAGAAGCGGGCCGTTTGAACTGTGTGTGTGAGTGGACTTTGTTTTCTAACTGTGATGCATGCATATATGATTTAAATGCTTTATTATATGATTTGATATGTTTTGACATGATCGATGTTTCAATCCGGTGATTTCTCGATTTTGTGGATTATTATATTATTTTTGGCACGATTTTTGAGAAATTATGAAATTGATGTTTTGGGTGTTGGCCCGGGATTGAAAATGATGTTTGGACTCGGGTTATGAGTCAAGGATTTGATTTCATGGATTTATATGAAAATGGAAACTAAGGTTGCGATCACATGGATTTGCGTGAAAATGAGATTTTGGGCTTGAGACCCAATTGGATAGTGATTTTGACTCGGATTTGGAGTCACATGTGAATATGATGAAATTGATGATTTTGATTTATAAAGTAGATCCTGAAGTAGTTACGAACCACTGCCTGGAGATGAGTAGCTCCGAGGAAGGCTCACTCTCAGGAGCGTGGGATTATGATGATATCCTCCAGACGTCATTGATCCTGGAGTTGATATCCCCCCAGACGTCGTAGATCCTGGGGGATGTACTCGGACGTGAGACACCGAGTTTGCACACGTTGCATTGATATCGTGATGGGTTATTTGGATATTGAGGATTGGTGGTATTGTGATTTCTTGATATTTGTGTCCATAGGCTTTATAATAGATGCTTTATATCATGAACTGATTTGATGAACATGTGTTTTACGGACCATGGGAAAACATGTTTTGATTTTATTGGTCCACTGTTCATACTTGAATGATTTCATACTATTACTCATGTTTTATGATATGCATGCACGTTTGTGAAAACTAGAAGGTAAGAATGTGTTTTGGTAAGCGTATTTATAAAATTTTGTTTTGTCCACTCACACCTTTTCTGTTTTATTGACCCTCCAGGTCGCGGCGCGATGATCGAGGTTATTAGAGAAGTGGAGGTATGATTGGGCACATGCGCAGTTATCCCTTGTTTGGCAAGCCTTGAAGGGTATTTTCGGAACTTCAGTTGACTTGTCAGACGGGAGCAGGACCGGGCACGGTTATCTATGTCCCTCAGGGACGGGTCCTATCACTTAGGGCCCAACATCCTCGCTGGCACATTTCCCGGTCAGGGTTTGGCTCTGATACCATACTATCAGGACCCAACCCTCCTCGATCAGGACACGACTCATCTAGCACGATATTGTCCGCTTTGGGTCTCCTTGCCCTTGCCCTCATAGTTTTGTTTTCTGAGAGCTCACTGGCTTTGGATTCCTGGGGAACTCCAAAGTTAAGCGAGTGGAGGCTGGTGCAATCCCATGATGGGTGACCCACTGGGAAGTTGCACCGTAAGCTCCCAGGAACAAAACCCTACGGGTTGGGCTGGTCCGGCCAGTGAGTCTAGTGGGGACAATATCGTGTTAGATAGAGTAGGCCGCTGCGCAACTCTGATCTAAACGAGGCCTCCCGTGGCCGCGTTGGTAAAGGTGCGCCCTGCCAAGCGTGAGGTCTTGGAGTCAAAACCCAGCGGGTGTGGCGTTGGTCGCCCGGTCTGGGACAATATCGTGTTAGGTAGAGTGGGCCGCTACGCAACTCTAATATAAACGAGGCCTTTTCGGAGCTCAGTGGCTTTGGGTTCGGTTGGAACTCTAAAGTTAAGTGAATTGAGGCTGGTGCAATTCCATGATGGGTGACTGTCAGGACCCACCCCGATTATCACCCCGATAACCGAGGTGAACCCTGCTCCCGTCTGACAACCCAACACAAAGGACGGAAACAACCTCACAAAAACCACAAATTTACATTGCCAGACAAGGGAGAATTTAAAACATCCAGGAGTCAACTGTTATACAGAGCATAGTACAAAACAAAATAAACAGTACTACACACACAACGGAAAATGTAACGGAAAAACTTCGGAAACACTCCGGGGTCACTCTATGCCTCTGACTCTACCTCAACCCCCGCGCTAGCTCCACGACCTGGAGGGTAATTAAAAACTAGAAAAGTGTGAGTGGACCAAGAATAAAAGTTTCAAAAAAAAATTCATAACAAACCAGGGTTTGGCCCTCCGTTTTGAAAACATGCATGCATAACCCAATTTATGAAAACAGTTATAAATCATATCATTTTCATCATGGAAACTGCAGCAACATAAACACAGTATGATAAACCTGCTGGATCATCCGATCAAACCTGCTGGATCTATCCGAGTCTTTAAACTCAATACAGGCCTCAATATAATTCGAGTCTTTAAACTCAACAGGCCTACGGGGGAAAATATCAATATCCGAGTCTTTAAACTCAATCCGGGTCTTTAAACCCAATCTGGGCTGTCCCCCATCAATCATAATCTGGGTCTTTAAACCCAATAACCAGATCCAGCAAATCCAATCCAAAACAGTTTGAAAATCATTTCTAAATCCATATCCAAACCCGAATCCGAAATCATAGGTCCGAAGCCAGTCCGGCGTTCAGAATCGTCATTCCGAACCCAAATCCGGAAATCCTCTTTTCAACTTTAAAACCAAATTCCGCTTTCCGAAATCCGATTCTAAAACCGAAAACCTTGATTATCAAATCATGTCTCAAAATCCATTTATAATCATTGAAAACCAGTTATCAATGTAAATCCCAAAATCATGGCATCAAAATCATAAACAGAGTATTTCTCGTAAAACGTGCTGAAATACGTCAATTCCTCAAAAAACGTGCAAGTTCGTAAAACAGATATAAAATACTCAATAATCATGAAATCATAATTAAAACCATAAAACAAGTAAATAAAACATTTATGCATGCTCGGTTAGAAAGAAAGAGTCCACTCACTATTCCCGGGCACGTCACTCGCGTCCCGTACGTCTCGTACGTTCCTCGGTCTCCCTGGGGATTCCCGATCCTGTCACAAGTCACCAAAACTAGTCACTAACACGTCAACTAAGTTCCTCCTAATTTTCCCCAATTTTCCCGAATCCTAAACATAACTAAATGGGACCCTAAACCTTCGACCACTTAGAACTAACACGAGACATTGTCCGATTGTCCCGAAACTTGTCCCAACAGATTCGTTACAACGATTAGACCAAAAACTATATTGAACACTTCCCCGGAAACCGACCCACGCGTCCTCACTCGCCGCCCAAAGTGGCTGCGCGTGAGCCTCATGCGCCTGCACAGGGTTACTGTTCATCCTTTTCCTCAGGCAGTCGACCGGTCTGAACCGGCGTCACCGATTCTCCGCCGTCCCTCAACCAATCCCGTTCCTTTTTCCACCAAACACTCCGTCCTTATCTTAGCAACTAATTCCAATCCTAAAAACTAGACATTACTGCCTCAAACCCATCTTCCCAAGCTTGAACCAGCAACCATCCAAAACTCTATTTCTGCTCCCAGCCAACCGTCCTTCCCCCAGTCACAGCTTCGACTTCTACAGGTTCCTAGGGACCTACTGAACCTAACTAGAACTCACAGAACCCTCGACTCAGCCCCAAAAGTCATGACTTTCAGTTTGAACCAAAACGGAAAAACAGAGGAAACATGGAAAACTTACCTGTCTGTGCACTGCCGTGAACGCCGTCGTGGCCCAGACCGTCCAACGTCTCTTCTCTTCCTTCAGACCACTCCCGCCCCCTAAATTTGAAAGGTTTGATCGACCACAGCAACACCACAACCTCGATTCTTCTCTGTTTTCCACAGAAACTCACACTCACACACACAGGTTTTCCTCACACTAGTTCCACCCAGAACCACTCACTAGCTCTCACTTAGTCTCTACTCACTCACTCGATCACCAAAACACACATACACGCACTGTAATCGATCAATTTCCTCCCAACCTCCGTCTCTGTTTTCCTCTCCCTTACACGACTCACACACACACGGCTAATTTAATTTTCCCGTGAAACTTTGTAGAACCCTCTAGCCTACCCCCACGTGTCCAAGCCCTATGGTCCCTAACTCAAAAATATCCAATTAGCACTGCACACTTGGCCTTATCAGATTGGCCCAATTCCCAAGGCACAAAAAGACCAGAATACCCTTGTGAGTCCAAATTACGATTTTACCCTTCGCCGTTCTGGACCCGTATCTCACTCGTCCTTCGTCCGATGAAAGCATACCGTCTGTCGTTGAACTCATGACGACGAGATCTACCTAACGGTCCTCGGTCTACGTGGAAAAACCTTGTCGTGTGAAAAGTTAACTTTTTGTCCAAATCAGGGGTAAAATCGTCAATTTACGCCCAAGGTCCAAAAGTAACCAACTAAACACCGATTAACTCAGCTAATCCGTCACTAATCACTTCGCTAATCTGGACTTCCGGGACGGGTCATTACAGTGACCCCCTGAAAAGTTGCACCGTGAGCTCCCAAAAACAAAACCGTGAGGGTAAGGGTAAGGAGGCTCAAAGCGAATAATATCGTGCTTGATGAGTCGGGTTCTGACCGAGGAGGGTTGGGTCCTGAAATACGGCACAACTTGTAGGTGCGCAACTTAGACGGTCTGTGAGTGGATACTTGATTTCTAAATATGATGCATGCATAAATATTTTATTTATTTTATGAACATGATTTGAGATGCCTTGAATGCATATGGTTTATATATTTGATTGTGATGTTTTGACATTCTTGTGGAAATATGGTATTGCACGTATTTCGATATTTATAGTTTATGTTGTATCTTGGGCTTAGCCCAAGTTGTCATACATGCTGGTGTTTCCAAATGATTTGAACAATGAGGTGTTTTCGGATTTGGAAATGAAATATCGGGCTTGAGACCCAATTGGTTTATGATATCGGGCTTAAGGCCCACTTGGATTATGATATCGGGCTTGAGACCCAATTGGTTTATGATATCAGGTTTGGGGCCCAATTGATTTATGATATCGGGCTTGAGTCCCAGTTATGGTTTATGAAATGAAATTTTGGGTTTAAGACCCTATTGAGATGATTTTGGGCTAAGTCCCAATGAGATTTGGATATGGGCTTGAGTTCCTATGAGATTTGGATTGGATCGAATTCAGTTTGGGGAAACTATACCTCGAGCTGAGACCCTGTTGAAATGTTTAAAACTTGAATTGAGGTATAAATGGTTTATAATGATTTTCCACTGGATTTGATTTCGGTTTTACATACCATCCTTATGTGTGACTTGTCTCCTCCAGACATCTCGTAATATCCAGGAGTAGTCACGGTGCATTACCTGGGAGGGGCTGCTCCGAGGAAAGGCTCAGGACCAGGAGTGCGAGGATTGCCTGAGTGGGGCCACTCTACGGAGAGGCTCAGGATCAGGATTGCTAGATATGTATATCACCCAAGACAGTGTCTGGTGATATCACCCGGACACTGGTGGATCCTAGGGAGGACTCGAACTTGAGACCCCGAGTGGCACGCGTAGCCTTAGAGACCGTGACATTATTGATTAGACATCTGGGATGTCGATGATTGGCTAAACTATATTTTCCTGATTTGGGCAGAGACCTCACATGTTTTGGTTTTGGGCTGAGACCCTACTAAGGAAATGACTTTGATTGATAAACGTTCTCACTGAGTTGCAACTCGAAAAGCCATATGATTCGATTTAATGAAAGTGGTTGTTATAGCTGGTTTTCTGATGCATGCATACTTTTTAGTGAAGGGTATAAATATCTTTTAGGAAGTGATTTTAAAACTGTTTATTTTCGTCCACTCACAGCTTTTATTATTTTTAATACCCTTTAGGATGATCGTTGATGCGAGTTGTAGCAGAGACCGAGACATCACATGCCTCCACAGATCCTGCCGTACTCTGGAATCCCGAGAGGGTTAGGTGTATCCTTAGTCTGGCACGGGGTATCAGACGGGAGCATGACACATCCCGTGTTAATCCAAGGAGGATTGGGACGAGTCATGTCAACTTACTGTTAATCTTGCAACAAGCGTATCCACAACCTCTTTATCTATGTTACTCCATTAATTCACACCAAGTAGTGGTGCTTATGTCTGGACTGTAAAGCCTATGTCATTCGAGAACATATCAGAATATAAACCAGTGGGTGCACCATTTTGCTTAGTCAAAGTGACTGGTATTTCAATACCAAGTTGAGTTTGCACGTTATTAGAATTTATTCCACGTGTCTTTGATCTGAGGACAATGACGTCGACATAGCAACAATGAAAGCAGGAAGAGGTATTGATGACGACTTGAATGAAGCCATTATATTAAGGATTTAAAGAAAATTATGGGTGATATATTAAACTCAGCTGAATGATCAAAGGTTGAAGGAGATATATATGTTGATGAAACCCTAGCATATGAGACCTGACAAGACCCATCCCGATTATCCCTCGATAATCGTGAAAGATCCTGCTCCCGTCTGACAATAACTCGAAGGTACCAAAAGTAGTTTAACATATATACATATAGAACATAACAAACGATAAACATTGTCAAACAAGGGATAATTCAGTATTCCGAGTCCGTTGACCTAGTCAACAGGTTTACAGAGCATACGTAATATTTACAAGTAGTGATCAAAATCCTACGCTGCAAAGTGTCTGAGTACGCAACGGTCTGTTTATTCCTCTGCCTCAATACTAGCCTCAGTACCTGTGCACTGGCCTGGAGGGCAAATAAAACATCAAAGATGTGAGTGGACAAAAAGAAAGTTTTAGAAATACATTTACAAAATACATTCTTACCCTCCAGTTTCACAAACATGCATGCATATCATAAAACATTAGTTATAATATAATATAAATCAAGTATGAATAGTGGATTGATAAAAATATGTTCATTAAATCAGGCATAAATATCAATCAATCAACATAATACCACCAATCCTCAATACTCAATCTCAATATCCAAGTAATCCGTCACGATAGCAATGTAACACATGCAACTCGGGTGTCTCAAGTCCGAGTACCTCCCCAGGATCAACGAAGTATGGGGTGATATCATCTCCAGGATCAACGATGTCTGGAGAATATCATCATAATCTCACACTGCTGAGACTGAGCCTCCCTCGGAGCTACTCATCTCCAGGTAGTGGATTGTGACTACTCCAGGATCTACGACGTTTGGAGGAGACTATCAAATCACAGAGGTTGGTATATGTGGGACAGTCACCAAATCTAGTAATCTCATTTTAAAATCATTTATATCTCAAATCAAATCAAAAACATTTCAACCGGACATCTGCCCGAAACATAGCTTTCACAAAACACGTTCCACAAATCCATCATAATCACGCAAATCCATAAACGATAGTCAAAAGCATTTCAATTGCATCAAATCAATTTCTCGACTCATAATCCGAGCCAAAACTAAGCTCAAATCCAGGGTCTTCGCCCAAAATAACAATATCATAGTTTTCTCGAAAATCGTGCCCAAAAGCATATAAAATAATATAATATTCTCAAAATCCGGAAATCATCATATCGAAACATCAATCATACCAAATCAGTTCAAATAATATCATAAAGCATTTAAAACATATATGCATGCATTTAGGGTAGAAAACAAAAGTCCACTCACACACCGTCCAGATTGTTCAGTTTCGAGCTGTTCGTTCTCTTCTGAAGTCCTGGGACTATTCCGGCCTCCAAGTAATCGAACTCAAGCTCCAAATTTCAAAGAGATCGCAGGGCCAGTTCTTCACCAATTCACCACTAATTTCCTTCCCAATCGATTTGGTTCGAGTCGTCTAGTTCCCAGAAGGCTAAAGATCACGTCAATTTCAATCGAAACCGCCTAAGAATTCAAATTCGACATCTATGTTTTTAGGTGATTTTTCGGGTTTTGTTCTCAGATGGTTCCCGGTTCAATTCCTCTCAGTTTTCACTCAATTGTTCACTCAATTTCTCCCTTTTGTTCTCTGTTCAGTCTCTCTCACTCTATGGGATGATGGATCAATCATGGTTTTAGGAGATTTAGTGTTGTTTTAATTTGTAGCATTTGGTATGTTTAGCAGTAAACGGTGCCACTAATTAGCTGGTTAAATTGGCAGGTGTTACTTGCTGAGCTATACGAATCATCTAATGGGCTGAATCAGCCCTTTGCACCATTAATCAATTTCTTCACCTACAATTACCATTTTACCCTTTAAGTCACAATTTACCATTTTACCATTTTACCCTTTAAGTCACAATTTACCATTTTGCCCCTGAACTTCCCAGACCCGTAACTTTTTCATCCGAGCTCTGTTTTCGACTTGCCACCTGTCTATGGATTCAGCGTCTCGAGACCTACACAATGGTCCTCGAAAAATGTACAAAAAGTATTCCAAACAAAAAGTAAATTTTTGGCCACATCCCTCCAAGGGTAAAAACGTCATTTTACACATTATTTTAATATTTTACATTTTTTTTTGGATTTTCGGGGCGTTACAACCTTCCTCCCTTAGGAAATTTCGTCCCCGAAATTTTAAGGAAACAAATACGGATACAATTCTCTCATCTGAGCTTCGGGTTCCCAGGTAGCCTCTTCTACGTTCTGATTTCTCCAAAGAACTTTCACTAGGGGAATTGTCTTTCGGCGGAATACCTTATCCTTTCGGTCCAGGATCTGCACAGGTTGTTCCTCAAAGCTCAGGTCTTCCTTGAGCTCAATAGGCTGCTCGTCTAATACATGAGACTCATCATACACATATTTCCGCAGCATTGACACATGGAATACATTATGAACTCTGGAAAGCTCTGAAGGTAATGCAAGTCTGTAAGTAACTCGGCCGATCCGCTCCACAATCTCATATGGACCAATGAAACGGGGGCTCAATTTCCCGTGCCTGCCAAATCGTACTATGCCTTTCCAATGAGATAACTTCAGGAAGACCCAATCTCCTACTGCAAATTCAAGATCCCTGATCCGACGGTCCACGTAGCTCTTTTGTCTATCCTGGGCTGCTTTAAGTCTATCCCAGATGAGTTTAACTTTCTCGGTCGTCAGGTCTATCAATTCGGACTTAGAAAATTTTCTTTCGCCCACTTCCGTCCAACACAATGGGGTTCTGCACTGTCGTCCATATAAGGCTTCATAAGGTGCCATCCCAATACTTGTTTGGTAACTATTGTTGTAGGCGAATTCCATCAATGGAAAATGCGACTCCCAAGTACCCTGGAATTGCAGAACACAAGCTCTCATCATATCTTCCAAGGTCTGGATGGTCCGTTCTGACTGTCCGTCTATCTGAGGGTGGAACGCCGTACTAAAATGCAATCTCGTTCCAAAAGCTTCATGTAGACTCTACCAAAATCTAGATGTGAATCGTGGATCTCAATCTGAGACAATGGAGGCAGGTGTGCCATGTAACCGGACGATCTCATTAATGAATAAGTTGGCGTACTGGGTCATCTGAAATTCTTCCTTCACAGGTAAGAAATGCGTTGACTTGGTAAGTCTGTCCACAATTACCCAAACTCCATTGTGTCCTCTGGGCGTCCTCGGAAGTTTAAACACAAAGTCCATGGTTAAGTGGTCCCATATCCATTCTGGGATAGGAAGTGGTTGCCGTGCTCCATAAGGTCTTTGTCTTTCCGCTTTCACCTGCTGACATATCAAACACATGCTCACATACTCAGCAATTTCTCTTTTCATACTCGGCCACCAATAGTGTTCTCGCAGTGTACGGTACATTTTGGTCCCACCTGGATGCATAGCGTACGCAGAACTATGGGCTTCGTCCAGAATCTCCTTTTTCAATACTACATCTGCAGGTACACATAATCTTCCTTCTTTATTAAAGCTCCATCCTTGCTAACTGCATAATCCTGTCATTCCTCTGCTTCTACTTCAATTCGGAGAATACATAAGACAGGGTCTTGAAATTGAGCATCAATAATCTGATCAATCAGGATTGGTCGCACCTGGAAACTCACCACCAAACCACCTTGGCCATCAAGTTCCAACATCACTTCAGTCTTACGAAGTTCAACCAATAAGGGCAAATGTATCTTCCGTAAATGGGCTATAGAATGTGCTGATTTCCGACTCAATGCATCAGCTACCACATTCGCTTTTCCCGGATGGTATTCAATTGTGCAGTCATAATCCTTAAGCAATTCCAACCATCTTCTCTGCCTCACATTCAGTTCCTTCTAAGTGAAAAAGTACTTCAAACTCTTATGATCCGTAAACAGTCTACATGTTTCACCATATAAATAGTGTCGCCAGATCTTTAGCGCATGTACCACTGCAGCCAGTTCTAGATCATGAGTAGGATAGTTGTGTTCATGCGGTTTCAACTGTCGAGAAGCATAAGCAATCACCTTTCCATGTTGCATTAACACACACCCCAATCCGTGTAAGGAAGCATCAGTATACACTTTGAATTTTCCACTATCATCTGGAAGAGCCAATACCGGAGCGGATGTCAATCGTTTCTTCAGTTCTTGAAAACTCCGCTCACAAGTCTCATCCCAAATGAATTTAACTCCCTTCCTTGTCAAGCGAGTCAAATGGGCAGCAATCGTAGAAAATCCTTCTAAAAAACGCCTGTAGTAACCGGCCAAACCCAAAAAGCTCCTCACTTCGGTTACTGTTGTCAGCTGCTTCCAGTTGGCCACTGCCTCAATCTTCTGGGGATCAACACAAATTCCTTCTGCAGAAATCACATGTCCCTGAAATCCCACACTGGTTAACCAAAATTGACACTTACTCAATTTGGTAAAAAGCTGATTCTCCCTGAGAGTCTCAAGCACAAGTCTCAGGTGCTTCTCATGCGCCTTCTTACTCTTTGAATACACCAAAATATCATCAATAAACACAATGACAAACTGATCAAGATATTTCCCGAACACTCGGTTCATCAAGTCCATAAATGTCGCCGGTGCATTGGTTAACCCAAACGGCATTACTAAAAACTCATAATGACCATACCGAGTCCGGAAGGCTGTTTTTGGAATATCCCCTTCTCCAATCCTCAAATGATGGTAACCAGAACGGAGATCAATCTTTGAAAAATACTTAGCTCCCCTTAATTGGTCAAACAAATCATCCATTCAGGGCAAAGGATACTTATTCTTTATTGTCACTTTGTTCAGTTGTCTATAATCCATGCACAATCTCAAGGTGCCCTCCTTTTTCTTTACAAATAATACGGGGGCTCCCCACGGTGACACACTCGGTCGGATGAATCCCATGTCCACTATATCTTGTAACTGCACCTTCAATTCCCTTATCTCAGCTGGTGCCATACGGTAAGGAGTGAAGGAAATAGGTCGTGTACCAGGGATCAAATCGATGGTAAACTCCATCTCTCTATGTGGTGGTAACCCTCGTAAATCCTCAGGAAACACATCTGGGAACTCACATATAATAGGGATGTCCTAGACCCTAACTGGGGTATCCCGTACATCAATCACATGTGCCAAATAACCCTGGCAACCTTTCCGCAACAATCTCTCTGCCGTGAGAGTTGATATGACTTTGATGGGTAACATTTCCCGATCTCCCTGAAATGTCACCTCGGGTAATCCTGGGCTCCAGAGTATCACCCTCTTATCAAAACACTCGATAGAGGCATGATGAGTTTTCAACCAATCCATCCCAAGGATAACATCAAAATCATACAAATCTAACAATATTAGGTCAGCCACTAGAATCACACCCCCTACCAACACAGGATAACCTCGTATCACCTGATTGACCACATATATATCCCTAGTCGGCGTGCCGACTCCCATATCACAACCAATCGCGGAGATCTCTCTATCTTCTAACGATGCATACGCTCAAGAAACAAAAGAATAGCTCCCGGGTCTATTAAAGTACGTGCATGATGACAAAAAATAGGAAGCATACCTGTCACCACTCCCGAAGTTACTCGGGCCTCCTGTTGAGTGACTGCAAATACTCGAGCCAGTGGTCCCGAAGTCTGACTACGTCCTCGTGATCCACCACGTCCTCTGTCAACTCCTCTACCACCTGTCGCATCAGAAGTCGAGGCCGTATTCAGACTCTGCTCTGCTGTTCCTCGACCTGTGCCACTACTACCCGACCCATATGGGCAGTTCCTTTTGATGTGTCCAGGCTCTCCACAAGAAAAACAAGTTATTGTACCAGGCCGACTAGGTCTATCACTCCGTAGACCCCACAGATGTTCCACTAGACTGAGATGTTGCCTGAGGTCGATAACCAAATCTCGGTGTGCTTCCACTACCATAACTCGGACGAGTGCCACCAGAAGATCCAGAACTAGAACCACCCCTCTTCGGCCATCTCTGACTCGGCGCTCCCTGATACTGTTGCTCTCGGCGCCGACCGAAGCCTGAAAACTGTTGTCGTACCAGCAAGGTCACCTCAACTCTGGCGGCAGCATCAGACAACTCCCTCAGGGAAGCATACGATCCTACTGCCACAGCACCACGGATCTCATTTCTCAACCCTTGCTCAAATCTTCTACACTTGTCCTCCTCGTTTGCCACATACAGAGGGGAAAAGTTAGCTAGGTTCAAGAATTTCTGCTCGTAGTCAGCCACTGATAGGTTTCCTTGTTGCAGCTGAAGGAACTCCACTTCCTTGGCATTGCGAAAGGAACGAGGATAAAACTGGTCTAGAAAGCGGTGTTTGAAACCCTCCCAACTCAGAGTGCGGGCATCCAATCCCGTCAGCTGTAATCCGCGTCACCATCTATACGTCTGACTACTCAGCATGAACGTGGCTAATGGAACCATGTCTCCTGGTGGGCATCGCATGATCTCGAAAATCCTCTCCAACTGCGTAATCCACTCATAGGCCTCGTCTGGGTTGGTCTGGCCAGTAAAACTCGTGGCCCCCAAACGTTGAGCTCTTTCTACGTCCGGACCCTCCATCTCATCGCCAGGTTGTACATGAGGCTCACGTCGCGGAGGCATATTGAGGTATTTTTTTGTAAGTAAAACAGATCAGTAACAACACAAACACCCAAAGTGCAAAACTCAGACCGCAACCTAATGCACTGATACCAATTTGACAAGACCCATCCCGATTATCCCTCGATAATCGTGAAAGATCCTGCTCTCATCTGACAATAACTCGAAGGTACCAAAAGTAGTTTAACATATATACATATAGAACATAACAAAGGATAAACATTGTCAGACAATGGATAATTCAGTATTCCGAGACCGTTGACCTAGTCAATAGGTTTACAGAGCATAGGTAATATTTACAAGTAGGGATCAAAATCCTACGCTGCAAAGTGTCTGAGTACGCAACGGTCTGTTTATTCCTCTGCCTCGATACTAGCCTCAGTACCTGTGCACTGGCCTGGAGGGCAAATAAAACATCAAAGATGTGAGTGGACAAAAAGAAAGTTTTAGAAATACATTTATAAAATACATTCTTATCCTCCAGTTTCACAAACATGCATGCATATCATAAAACATGAGTTATAATATAATATAAATCAAGTATGAATAGTGGATTGATAAAAATATGTTCATTAAATCAGGCATAAATATCAATCAATCAGCATAATACCACCAATCCTCAATACTCAATCTCAATATCCAAGTAATCTGTCACAATAGCAATGCAACGAGTGCAACTCGGGTGTCTCATGTCCGAGTACCTCCCCAGGATCAACGACGTCTGGGGTGATATCATCTCCAGGATCAACGACGTCTGGAGGATATCATCATAATCTCACACTCCTGAGACTGTGCCTCCCTCGGAGCTACTCATCTCCAGGTAGTGGATCGTGACTACTCCAGGATCTACGACGTCTGGAGGAGACTATCAAATCACAGAGGATGGTATATGTGGAACAGTCACCAAATCTAGTAATCTCATTTTAAAATCATTTATATCTCAAATCAAATCAAAAAACATTTCAACCGGACCTCTGCCCGAAACATAGCTTTCACAAAACACGTTCCACAAATCCATCATAATCACGCAAATCCATAAACGATAGTCAAAAGCATTTCAATTGCATCAAATAAATTTCTCGACTCATAATCCGAGTCAAAACTAAGCTCAAATCCCGGGCCTTCGCCCAAAATAACAATATCATGGTTTTCTCGAAAATCGTGCCCAAAAGCATATAAAATAATATAATATTCCCAAAATCTGGAAATCATCATATCGAAACATCAATCATACCAAATCAGTTCAAATAATATCGTAAAGCATTTAAAACATATATGCATGCATTTAGGGTAGAAAACAAAAGTTCACTCGCACACCGTCCAGATTGTTCAGTTTCGAGCTGTTCGTTCTCTTCCGAAGTCCTGGGACTATTCCGGCCTCCAAGTAATCGAACTCAAGCTCCAAATTTCAAAGCGATCGCAGGGTCAGTTCTTCACCAATTCACCACTAATTTCCTTCCCAATCGATTTGGTTCGAGTCGTCTAGTTCCCAGAAGGCTAAAGATCACGTCAATTTCAATCGAAACCGCCTAAGAATTCAAATTTGACATCTATGTTTTTAGGTGATTTTTCGGGTTTTGTTCTCAGATGGTTCCCGGTTCAATTCCTCTCAGTTTTCACTCAATTGTTCACTCAATTTCTCCCTTTTGTTCTCTGTTCAGTCTCTCTCACTCTATGGGATGATGGATCGATCAAGGTTTTAGGAGATTTAGTGTTGTTTTAATTTGTAGCATTTTGTATGTTTAGCGGTAAACGGTGCCACTAATTAGCTGGTTAAATTGGCAAGTGTCACTTGCTGAGCTATATGAATCATCTAATGGGCTGAATTAGCCCTTTGCACCGTTAATCAATTTCTTCACCTACAATTACCATTTTACCCTTTAAGTCACAATTTACCATTTTGCCCCTGAACTTCCCAGACCCGTAACTTTTTCATCCGAGCTCCGTTTTCGACGTGCCACCTGTCTACAGATTCAGCGTCTCGAGACCTACACAATGGTCCTCGAAAAATGTACAAAAAGTATTCCAAACAAAAAGTAAACTTTTAGCCACATCCCTCCAAGGGTAAAAACGTCATTTCGGGGCCTTACAAGACCACCCATTTATACACGTGAAGTAAATTAATATTAATGCATGGGATTTATAATTAACTTGAAGTGGGGGTGGTGGTGCATGGTGAGTTGGCAAGTGGTGGTGGTGATGAGGTGGCCAGTGGAGGGGGTAAGGTGGATTCTGTGGGATTTCGCTGGACCAAAATTATGCGGATGAGAGATGGTTGAGCGCTTGGAGTTGAACATTGTAATGACAAGTGTTTCAATCTTTGCTGATCCATCTCAATTATTTTCTTCCCCCACTCACATACTGTATATCATGATGAACTCTACATTAGAGAAGCAGGACTCACTGATTTTGTTATATATATATATATATATATATTCATTGTTTATATAATAACAAATTATAAGTATTATCCTTATAAGTATATCATGATCAACTCAACAGTGGAGCAGCAATTCATCTTCATCCAAGTCTTTTGGTTCCTTATTACTTGGATTTAGATTAAAAATACAATCAAAGAAATATAAGTATTATTCTTATAGTCGGAAATACCAATATAAAAAAAATTAATACAACTTACATGAATTTTTTGCTTCAATATTTCTTTTTTTGGAGTTTAAAAGACAAGTTATTGATTTTGTCATAATATGTCAACTTTTGACATAAATCACACTTTCTTTTCTTCCTTTCTTGGGCTAACTCAATATCACTTTTAATTATTTGGGAACTGCTATAGTATTTTCCTTCTTTCTATCCTTAGTCTGTGAGATATTCGGGTCCAAAATTAGTGGATGAGAGAATTCAACATTAGTACACGAATCACCTTTTCCTAAGGAAGTAGTGGTTGTGGGTAGATGAGAGTTTTCCGACAATTTTTTGGACAATTCATTTATACCTTCCATGAATGTTTGTATATCCCTCAGTTGAAGATGTTGCAATACAGGACAACTTAGTTGTTTGTTGACACATATGTCTAAGTCGCAAAGCTTCTGGTTTTTCCTTGCCATCATTTGTCACCAAATTTATAGAATCCATGATTCTAAATTTGTTGGTTTCTTGTCTCCATCTTGGAAGAATGAAATGTTCAGGAATTGCATCAATATCTTGCTGGACAAATAATTTCAGCAAATGCCTACAAAGTGTTCCAAAAAATTCTAAGTTTTTACACCCACACATACCTTTGTATGTTTGCAAATTTAACTTCACCACAAATTCTTCATGCTCTCCAAATTTTGTTTTCACTAGATAGGTGTGATATTCATTGTCACCTTCCATTTCTTCAACTTTATACCGATTTACTCCATACATCCTTAAATTTTTTGAAAACATTTCTGGTATAAAACTTTGCTACATGCTTCAAAAAGAGTTCTCCTTCATTAATAATGTGATACTTGTGCTTAGATTCAAAATTTTCTATCACTTTCTCTTTCCATAATCTTCTTCAATGCTTTCTCATATTCGCGAACAAACTCTTTAAGATTAGTTGATGCAGTAACAAACCCATCAAAGAAAGAATTAATACCCTCACTATGTCCAATAGTATTCATTCCTGTAAAAAACTTGTCTTGATTATAAACAGGAACCCAAGAGTTACATATATCATACAAATGTTGTAACCAATCATTCTTATCCAATTCATATTCCCTCAACAAGCTCTTCCATTTTTCTTCAAAATCATCTCTCTTCCATTTTTCTTCGAAATTATCATAAAAAAAATGAACGAATATATTGTAATATTATTAGGTGTGGTGAGTTCAATTGATTAGTACGTTGTTTTTTTATACAAACTAAACAATTTTTTTCTTAGATGAATTATTATAACAAATCTAAGAATCATATGTTGAACTGGCATATGTCGATTCCCTGTTAAAAAAAAACCAAAAAACTGTGAAAAAAAAAAAACTGGCATGTCGATCATTATTTCCACTCTCGTAACACATTGTTAAAATGATTGTTACCTGATGACAGATAGGATTTGTTAGCTGAGTGCTGCGGTGTCAATAGTTTGTTAGTATGAGAGTTAGTTATTGCGCGCTGATCTATTTGACAGTTAGAAAGTTTGGTAGAATTGGTAGTTAGTAAGATAGCTAAGTAAGAGATATATATATATATATATATACAAGAAAAAGCCTATGTAATGGGTAAGAAATGAGAATACATTGAAATCTTTTTACACAATAATCACTCTCCGTCTCTCAATTCTCACTCTCTTCGTTTCCTCATTTCGTTTCCTCTGATGCTTCGGTTTCGACTACCATCACATTTCTTCCTCCAATTTGTAATCAGGAACCAATATGGAGTTTCATGTTTTAACTTGTCGAAGAAGTCACTTTTATTATATTTAATAGGGATAATTATAAATAGGTCCAATTTTTTAGTTCAACTTATAAATTAATTCAGTATGGTAAATAGAGACACTAAAAAATAAATAAATTTTTATTTATTCTTTGTCAAATTATATCATTCTTTTTAGTCCGTTATTTTTTAAATAATTACAAGTATGTCATTACATATTATATTTATGTACGTACCAATATCTGATTCTAAACTTAGAAATTAAATAATATTACTTACTTAACTCTCCCGTATAAATAAGATACTTATATATTTAGAAATTCTAATTGCATCATAATAAGTATATTTTTTTCTTAATATACCTCTCTCAAAAGAAAATAAAATAAACGGATTCTTATTAATTTACTTACGAAAAGTAATAAGATAAATAACGTACATGTAACTCTCTGATTCTTCAAAAGTATCAGATGTTATCCGATAATAAAAATATAAAATAAATCTTCTGAAATTTAGTTAGAATTATCTTAATTTAATTAATTTTGAAAAATAAATATAAAATAATAATATTTGAAATTTGAAAATTTATCATCCGTATTTAAAAAAAATGGTATAAAGAGTATTTAAAAACTTAAAAAAATAAAAACATAAAAAGAATACAGTAAAAATCTAAAAAAATAGTAAATAAACTATTTTATATGTTAAGTGGACTAATTTATAAGTTACGCTTAAAATTGGATTAATTTATAATTAATACTATTTAGTATATTTTAATTTATGCTATTGTTATTTTCAAATAGTCTTTATAAATAACCAATTAAATTGAAAATAATTTAATATTAGTAATCTAAATAAATCATCATAAAGTTCTTAATTATATATTACAAAAATTTGTAATTTATTTGATATATATGAATAACTAAACAATCGCAAATTTGATTAAAAAAATTCACGCAACATGATATCATGAAATAATGATGAATATAGATGATTTCAATTATAATATATGTAAGTTCATTAAATTAATAAAATACAAATATATATTATCTTAAGACTCGTTATTTGGAGGAATAAGAGGTTAGACTAGCAACGAAGGTAAGTGTTTCCACTAACAGTAATAACAAAAACAAAAAAAGTGGTTAGTAAAAGGAGAGACTTACTAGTGTCGAAATTCACCGATACTCTAATTTTGATTGTGATATCTCTAATCAATTTTTTTTAATAAATTAAAATTGGATTAAAAGGCAAAGTTCTAAAACAGTTGCCCAAAACAGGCACCAAAAATGCCACAAAAATAACAACATATCAACATCAGATGAGCCTACCGACACTATTTTCGTTTCGTAGGGTTATACATATTTAGTTGGCCTATATGGACTGATTTACCCTACGAAATTTGAAGATAAAATGGTAGGGTAAGTGTTCATTGACTTTTTACAGTTGCCCAATGGTATTACCCTACGATTTTTTCTGTAGGGTACGCAGTGTTTATCCTACGATTTCTGAATTCTCGTTGGGCAACTGGTATCCCTACAACGGTAGCCCGACGGTATTTGACCAACAAAATTTCGTTGGGTTTTTTGTTGCCCTACCATTGTTCATTTTTAGCCTACGACATGGTTTTGTAGGGCAACCATTAATTTTTTGTAGTGATACCCAACCTAATAGCTTAACAAGGGATAATCCAAGTTCTAGCAATATGTCTACTACAATAATCAACATTAAACTTGAGACAACGAAGTCGCATTTTATCAAATCCACCACCTGATTAAAGACAATTCTAGAGGAGTAAGAAGAATCGCTAAAAATTCAACTATTTCGTCCTTCCACACGCATACCCAGGAAAGTAGGCCAATGAGAGATTGATCCATGGTACGCTACACCTAGCCAGGATTCTCTTCCAAATGCCACCGTTAAATGGGCAATCAAAGAAGATATGGTCACGAGATTCAACAGCCCCAAAAGGACACACCTGAATTAGAATGAGAAGAATAACGGAAGAGGCAATCAAGGGCAGATAACTGGCCCTCAATATCAATCTAAAGGATGAAGCTTGCCCTAGGGATGGAAGCTTTATTATAAACTAAATGAGCCCAAACAGCACTCTGTCCCCCACAGCAAGGGACTTCCATAATTACCAAGTAGAGAAAATATCATTGGAAGACGAATTGCATCTAAAGAAGTCATCCTTAGCTGCGTCAGCATGGACTGACGAGCAATCTTGAACAATAGAGCTCAGCATCGGACCACTGGGAAACGGCCAGCACCATCTATAATTATGAATGAAATCACACAGTTTAGCATTAGAAGGAATGCCCACCCCAATCCACACTACCATCACCTCGCTCGAAGGGAACCAAGAAGGCACCAATCATCATGGCAAAATAAAATCCTCATCACAAGACCCATACAACATTAGATGAGGGGGCAAACTAGCTCCCGGATCTTTAACAACTTCCTCTAATTCCACAAGCACATAGGATATTTAATCATCCGCAAACACCTACCATGAATGGAATAGGCCTTAGTCCAACTAGCCCATAATAAATTAGAGTCATCATTACCACATAGAAACCAAATATACTTCTAATCTCCCTCAGCTTCAACCCTAAATATTTTTCTTCTCTCTCTCAGCTTCATTAATAATGTCACGTTCCTATTGTCGCCTATCCTACTACCAGGGAAGTAAATATCGCCGGAATCGTCGATATATCGGGATTTTCGGCCGGCGGCACATAAGAGGGGGGAAGAAATTGAGCGAAATTTCGATATTTTATTTCGTTTTAAGCCCATAGATCTAATTATTTAATTAAAACGATCGAGATAGAACCAAATTTTATGAAAATCGGACGTAAAACAAGTGATTTCCAGTCGGGTCATGCCGCCGGGTCGTAAAGACCCGAATCGCAGACCTGCGGGAGGAAGGGGATGACTGTTAAGAGTGTACGTTTGTATCCTTTATATATTATACGGTGCTTATAATTTCAATTAAATTTGGTCAGCTGAGTTGGTTTTGGTTTTGCCCTCAGGAGTTGAGGTCCTGGGTTCAACCCACGCAATGCAATTGCTGTTTTTTTTTTCCTTTTTTCCATTTTTTTTTTCGTTTTTTCCAAATTTTCAACTTTCTTTGCCATTTTTTTTTTTCAATTTTAAATATATCAATTCTTTTCAATTTTTGAACAAAAATTGACTCTATTTTTTCATCATTTTTTTTCCAATTTTAAATATATTTACTCATTTTATAATTTTTCTTCCATTGAAATTTTTTATGCTTATTGTTATATTTTTAATTATATTAACATTCAATTATAGTAATTCACTTCAACTTATGTTTATGTTTAAATTTTATATTATTAGTCATCATCAGAACCTTATTGTATCATATAATTAATCATATAATTATTATATCAAAGTCATTTTATAGTTTTTATTAGTCCTATATAACCATTATTGGGTACTTAAGTTTTTCCCAAAGTTTCATTCCAAATTTCCGTCATTTGGACCCAATTTCCGTCATTTTTGTTGACCGTAAACGATATCGATATCGATATTTGGGGCGAGATATCCGTAAATTCAGCGAGCGATATATCCGTCGATATCGATATTTTAATCATTGCCTACTACAACCTTTTCTCATTCATTTTGGTTTTGTCAGCACCTTCTTTGTTGTTCCTCTTTAATTGCCAATATTCATTGAAAAGTTCAATATTTATTGTATAGATAGATTCCAACACGAGATTAATAATAGGCTGTCAATTGATAGCTTATTAGTTACTTAATTACTTATCAAATATAAGACTATTTTCGTTCAGTAGCCACTCCTACCTAGCCCCACTTGATTAATGTGGCCTCCCTTAAGCCAGTACTAGAGGTGTATTCGATGGGAGCGGATCAGCTGCCCCACTTTGGTGTCCCTTTTTTTGTCCCGATCTCAAATTTTGACATTTGTTTCATAACTTATCAAAAACCCTCCCCTGCTCATTAACCTTAACAACCCACTTCTCCTCACAATTAATCTAACCACCACCTTCTGGTAACAATTAGCCTACCCATCACCGATCCCATTAGCAGCAATTCCTCACCATCATCGGAGCATCTTCTCTTCTTTCGATATCTTCCTCTGCCTTCAAACATCCAATTAAATACAAATTTGGCAACAGTGTCCTTAAAAATCAGATCTTGTTCCCTCTGATTTTATCAAATTGAGATCTCAATTGACGATGAGATCTCATCATTGACGAGATCTAAAATAATGAGCACTATATTTTTCTTTTGTAAGTGAAAGTAGAGGATGCAACCCTCTACTTTTGAGTGTACGGAAAAACTGACAACACACATTCCAAAATCATTTTGATAACCGTGTAAAATTCTGATTCCGTCTGACAACTTAACAAATGTACCTGTAATATCCTTAGGACTTAAATACATAAAACCAGAGACCTGTCAACCAAGGGATGAACATCAACCAACCCGGAAACATAGTCTCGTTATATAAACCAAACAGATTTTGCCCTCATTTGGTCACCGTCCACACCAATCCACTAACCCTCAATGAATAGTGGAACCCAACACCCCGTCTCCTTTCAAGCTCTAAATTGGTATCATGACTCTTTCCGAATCTTATCCTGATATCCTTACTCTTCTGGATTCTGTTCCGGCCTCTTAGCCAGACAAGGATTCCGTAGTGATCCCCCAAGGCCTCGAGGTTTTTACATGTACCCTAACTATAAGCATCGTCACTTCGAACATAGGAAACTACCCTGAAACAATATTCAATCGCCAAAAAAATTGTACCATTGGAATTCAAAAAGAAAAAAATTTCATGTTGATCGGACTCCAAGGTGACACCGTACGCACTACCATGTGCCAGTGGACTACCAGTAAGTCTCCCCTACGTGCACTGTAGCCCAGTTGTACCCCTAGTTTTCTTCTTCCTCGCGTCGGGTCATCCCAATTCTCTACAACCGGGTCCCAACCCGGTAACTCCAACCTAGCTCAATTTCGTCCGCTTTTCACCCGTTTTTCATTTTCATACATCCAATAGCGCCTAGGAACTACCAGGAACACGATTTCACTATCAAAACAACATAAATTTGACCTCAATTCCATGGTGGAAGTTCGAAGTCTCGGCCAGACTTCCCACTTTGTTCTGATAACTTTCTCGAGTCCAAACCCTCAAATTTTGGGTTGGCTTTACTTGCATCAGCCTTGAGATTCCACTCACTGTCCAAAATCGAAAGCCCCAATATAGAGGTCTCGGCTATTTCCATTCCCCGTAGCTCTGTTCTTCTTACTTTCTTCCTCCCCCGAGACAAATAGACATCTATAGAATCTTTCCAATTTCTCTGGTTTTCATGAAATCGTCCATAGAGAGAGAGAGAGAGTGTGTGTGTGTGTGTGTGTGAGAAAGAGAGAGAGAAATATATATATATATATATATAGAGAGAGAGAGAGAGAGAGAGAGAGAGAGAGTAACCCCTTCCCCTTTCTCCTCCCCCTTCTTTGTTTCTTCCCTGTGTGTTTTCCTCCACTTTGAACGAACACGATGGAGGCGGGAATTTCTCACAACTGATGACTCATCCAACCTAAACCCATATAAAATTACTAAAATGTCCTTGTCCAACAAAATTACCAAAATGCCCTTAGGCATTTAGAACCGTAACTTTTTCATATGGTCTTCGTTTTCTGCGTGCCACCGTCTACGAACTTGTAAGTTCGAGACTCACGCAATAATCCAATTGGAACTTCTGAGAAATTCCCCGAATTAAAGTTGACTTTTGGACCATTAATAAAAATAGAAGTAAATCTGTCATTTTCCAATTTAATTTACAAAATTTCCCCAAATTCCCAGAACGGGTCATTATAAAAAGTCCGACTCGATTCTTATTACGAATGTCAATTTCAAATGGTGAAAAATGTGGGTATGGAGATTAGGTGGTTGCGATCAGTGGCTGGTGGTTTCAAATATTTTTACGTCAGTTAGGGCTATTGCAAAAACTGCGGAGTGATTTTAGATTTTTTACTAAAGTGGGCTATCAGATTTGGAAGAGTGGGAGTAGTTGTCCGATCTAGGTGGATGTAGTTGATGGTATCTTCTTTATTTTTTATATTAAACAATATAATTTGTTTAATTGTGTTAAAAAGTTAACGGATTAATTTTGAAATTAATTGAGTGGACACATGGCAAATTATTATAAATGGGACATGAAGGGGGGACACCAAAGTGAGACAGCAGATCCACTCCCGTAAATAGCTTAGTGAGGCCTTCCAAATGCCACTAAGTGCATAAGATACTTAACATATGGATGAAGGTTTAATAAACTAATTATAGAATAATGATACTTTTTATATTCTGATATTTCATTTTAATTCTAATTTAAAGGGAGGAAGATTGAAGCTTGTTGATGCACAAAATATGCTAACTTAGAGATAAAATCTAATTCAGCCACGTATCCTTGGACTAACCTATCAAAAGAGGGTAACTGGTTGTTGGTTAGAGGTAAGCATCGGTGTGGTGCCGACCTAAGGATACTACGATGCCCAAGTTAGTGTAGGTCTGTGTGTATAAAGAGTAAGTGGTGAATAGTAATTCATAAGTAGATGTGAATAGTGATATTAGTTACCTTATTGGGAAATATGCATCCTTTTTATATGGGTGAGTGAAGCTGTCCTTTTTTTTTATAGTTGCGATGTGGGAGGAATGCACCTTGATTGTAGTGTTGACACGTGGCATGTAGATCAATGGTGGAGATGTACCCACGTGTCATCCCATATTTAACCCATTGATAGGGTTTTTTTAGATTATGTGGGCTTGGACTATGTTTGGTGTTTAGGCGTTAGGCATAAGACCTAGTGAGACTGATCCAATATGGTGTCAATAGAAGTCCCCCAAGTTCTTGACCAATGTGGAATTTCTCGGTTAGAGGAATTGTCTTTTCCTTCCAAACTCAGTGGGAAATATGCATGTAGCCCCATAAGTCTCTCGATCGAGAGAGGTCGTTGATTGTGCGTATGCTTGTATATGGAAGTCCCTAATGGTCGGTGTCCGTGTGGTAGGTTGATTGGTGTGATGCTCTTAGCCTTCTCGGCCTTGTCGGCACTTGCTTCTTTTAGACCGCTCGGTGATGATTAAGCCAGTCCATATGATGTGGGTGTCATGG
This sequence comes from Prinsepia uniflora, assembly GCA_032719365.1. Taxonomy (NCBI): domain Eukaryota; kingdom Viridiplantae; phylum Streptophyta; class Magnoliopsida; order Rosales; family Rosaceae; genus Prinsepia; species Prinsepia uniflora. The sequence continues at coordinate 3,756,317 of CM064871.1, forward strand.
TACTTGATTTTCTAGGTGCCCACCGAGTGATCATTGTAGCTCGGTTGACCGTGCTGGTGCTGAAGGTGCTTCTTCTTAGTGGTTAACCTAAGATATTAAGGTACTCAGCTTGTCAGGTGCCAGTTGAATGGTATGTGTTGTAACGCCACAAAACTTCAAAAAGGGTAAAAATGTAAATTCGGAAAAGATTTGTATAAAAATGACGTTTCTACCCTTGTGAATAGTGTGGTCAAACGTTGACTTTTTGTTTGGTAGGTCGAACGGACGTTGGCCGATAACTGTGATGTAGTTCGGGACATCACAAGTCCGTAGACAGGTGGCATGTCCAATTTCGATAATCGAGGAAGAAGTTATGATGTTCAGAAAGTTGAGGGTATTTTGGTAATTTGGTTAAAAAGGGGGAATTTGTTTACTTTTTATACGACAAGTATTTTTCACGCAATTCGAGGACCGTTAGATAGGTCTCGATTCCCTGAGTACAATGACAGGCGGTATGTAACAACCCGTTCCGCAAATCGGGATTAAATTAGTGTTAATGACGAATTAGTGAAGTTAATCGGTGATTAGTTGGAGGCGTTCAGACGGACGGTGCGAAATGACGATTTTGCCCTTAGAATGGGCAAAAATGTTGACTTTTTGTTCGGGTGGTCAAATGGATCTTGACCGATGATCGTGACGTAGTTTGGGACGTCGGGGGTTCATAGACAGGTGGCACGTCTGATTCCGACATCCGAGGAAAAAGTTATGACGTTCGGAAGTTCAAGGGTACTTTGGTAATTTAATCGAATAGGCGCAAAAGGTTGACTTTTTGGACGACAAGGAATTTTCACGTAATTCAAGGACCGTTAGATAGGTCTCGATGCCCTGAATTTAACGACAGGCGGCATGCGTCAATTGGACTTCGGATGAATCGAGTTTGGGTTTAGGAACATGAGGGGCAAAATGGTAATTTGTGAAGGAAGGGCATTTTGGTCATTTTTGCATCAGGATCTGTGCCCAGGAGAAGTGGACACTTGGCTAATTGTTGGAAATGATTCCCACAGAGACTTTGACGCGTGGCCTTACCTGGATGGTTGTAGAACCTCCCTGCCGCTTCACGTTATGTTTTAAAACGAAAACAAATTGTTTTGTGCACGAGTTTGGAATGCAAAAGCACAGAGAAAAACAGAACACAGAGTAAAATCGTGAGGAACCCACTCCACAACTCCCTTCGATTTTCATCTTTTGACTTTACTGAGTGAATGAAAAAGACTAGAAATGATGAGACATAAATGGTGGTGGCGGCACGGCTGCCCACGGCGGCAAGAGGCGGTGAAAAAGTCAAACAACATCGGGAGTCCCCTGTTTCCTTGTGGTAAGAGTGAAGTGTGTTTTAAGGGATAAGGATCGAATTGGTGAATTGGGTTATGTTTTTAAGATCGTTAGGGAGCTTTTGAGCTTGGTTTTGAGACTTACTAATGGAAGGTAAGGTGAGTTACAGAGAAACCTTCATTCGAATTCAAAAATGGTGGAACTTGTTTTCGTGTTAATTGATATGTTTGGCTTATTGGATTTTAATTTGAAGGTAAAGACAAAGCTAAAGATCTTGGAAAACAGAGGAATGGTCACCGGAGAAGGGGACGCTGGAACTTGGAAGAAAATTTGAGGAATTGTCGACTTAGAAGGTAACCAATAGACCCTAAATTCATGATTTCATTCGATAATTCGATTCTACATGATTGAACGAACCTAATAGAATAAAAAGGAACGAAATTGGACTAGGATTAAGCAGGAAACCGCTCACGCCGGTTCAACTGTTGGACCGAATTTGCAGACCGGTCGACTGAGGAAGACGATGAACAGTAACTTAGGCGCGTGAGGCCCACGCGCAACCACTTTAGACGGCGCGTGTGGGCGCGTGGCACGCCTTTTGAGGAAGGTTCCAACACGACTTTTAAAGTATTTGATGTAACAAACATTTTGGGATTGGTTTTGAGTCGATCAGACATCGTCTCGATAGGTTTCGGAATGTCTGAAGGTTTTAGGGCTGGATTAAAAATAGGTAAAAATAAGGAAAAAAATACGGGGCTTTTCTATAAGCTTTATGAAGTAGTTAGTGACCTTATTATGGGATTTGGATAGGTTCGGGGAAGCCGAGGATAGCGGATTGGCCGGAAACGGCATAAGTATGCGCGTATCGAGGCAACGGCGAAAACGGTATGTGAGTGGACTTTGCTTTCTAACTCTTGATGCATGCATATATGTTTTTATATGTTATCTATACTTGATTCTATGATTTGATTTATGATCTTGATGGTTTACGGTTTTGCACGGTTTTCGAGATATTTACGGAATTTCACGTTTTACGAGATTTCGAATGATCTTGTGATTTGATCATGGTTTTTATGATTTGATTTCAGGATTTGAAATATGATTTGATTTCAATGATTTGAAAGGGATTTTGGAAAAGTGATTTCGGGCTTGGAGCTCTGTTCACGAGCTTTTGGTTTTGAAACTAGATTTCGAAAATGAGTTTTCGGATTTGGTTTTGAAACTTGGAAAGGAAATCTGGACTTGGGTTCGAGACAGTGGTTTCGGATGTCGGCTTACGGAATCATTGTTGCGAATTCGGATAAGGATTTTCTATGGTTTTCACTGTTTCTTGAAAAATGGTTTTGGGTTTAAAGACCCAGAAAAAGAAAAGAAAAAAACCGCTGGATCTGGTTTTGAGTTTAAAGACTCGGTTGATTGATGGGGGGGAGGGCCCTGGATTGATATGTTTTGAGTTTAAAGACTCGGTATATGTTTTGAGTTTAAAGACTCGATATATGTTTTGAGTTTAAAGACTCGGTATATGTTTTGAGTTTAAAGACTCAGTTATGTTACCCCCCGAGGCCTGTGATTATGTTTTGAGTTTAAAGACTCGTTCATATCCCGGGAATGCCTGATTATTGCGCACGATTTTGAGTTTAAAGACTCGGGCGCACTTGAGATCCATCAAACTCATATGATTGATGTTTTTCACTAGGTTTTCATTGGTTTTTCGATGTTTCGGGCAGTGGCCCAGATGATATGGATTTGATGAATTTTGGGACTGAGTTCCCATATTTGAGCTTTATTTGTGATTTGAGGCTGAGGCCTGGATTTGACTAACAGATTTGATTCGGGTTTCCAAATGGTTTTCAATGATGGTTTTTGATATGAATGTTTTCATGACTTGAATTGATATGCATGCATTGAATTTTGCGTGGAGGGTAAAAATGTACTTGTTTATAAACTGTTTTATAACCTTATACTTTATTTTTTTGTTCACTCACAATCTTTTGTGTTTTCGATACCCTCCAGGTGTTGCGGTGCGGGCTGTTGGTCTAAAGGGAGACGGAGACATCACATACGTGATCCACAGTAGAGTCTGTACGCTCTGGGAAGTCCGGAAGTTTTGAGCGGTTCAGTCAAGAATATCTTATCCGACTTACGTGTCACATGGAGGTTGGACGTCAGTTTAGCCTTCGTATCATGCGTAAGTTAGACGGGAGCAGGATTTAGCCCTTAATCCCAGGAGATTGGGGGTGGGTCCTATCACGGCACGCCGTCATCAGACGTCAGACGGTTTAGTTACGGGTCTAATTAGGTGAGGGGTAAAATGGTAATTTGGACATTAAGGGGAAAAATGGTCTTTTAGCGTCTTGATTTATGTGAACAATCAGGTGAGGACACCTAGGGCTGATGGATTGGATATTTTTGGATGAAACCACAAAGATGAGGACACCTGTCCACTCTCCAGTGGCTTCTAGCCAAGTCGGTCTCACGATTATAATTTTAAATTGGGCTTATCGATCAAATGAGAGAAACAGAGACAGATAGCAAATCAATCATATTCTTTGTGTGAGTCGTGTGAGATCAAGTTGTGTGAGTGAGTGAGTGCTCAGAGGCTTAACTGTGATCTTTGTGATTGTGTTTAAGTGAAGGATCAAGTGCAAAGTGTGTGAGAAGTGAGTTAAACACATAGAATATAGAAGAAACCGTGAGCCTCAATCGATCAAAACCCACCTAAATCTTACCTGTGGTGGTGGTTAGGAAGCTGAGGATTGACTCTTGGACGTGAGTGAGCACGGTGGAGGTCACAGTGGAGGAACAGAGAGCAGGTATGTACTCTCGACTGCCCTCTTTTTCCAGAAATGGTTCGAATGAAAATTGATGGTTTTGGCGTGTTGTTGAACCACTATGTTGATGTTTATCGTCTTAGTAGATTACTAAGGAATCCAGGGACTTGAAATCGTGACTTGAGAGGCTAGTGGTGGCCGGGAACAGAGACTGGAAATTTCTGAGTTTTGGTTCGAAGTTGGGAGGTAAGAATCTAGGTTTCCTTTCGTGTTTTAGTTAGATTAATCAGTTCTAAATTGAAGGACGAAACTAATGGTGAAGAGAGGTTTGAAAATGGTTTGGAAATGGGTGAAAACCGGCCTCGCCGGCTCAGTTGGACAGGGCCGGTCTGGACTGGTCTGAACAAGGCTGGCGGGAGGTAGATGACAATGAACAGTGCCGCGCGTGGCTCCTACGCGCAACCCCTTTGGGCACGCGTGAGGCGCGTGGGGCCTCTTTTGGGGAAATGTTCAACATGATTTTCACTCTAATCGATATAACGAACATTTTGGGACAAGTTTCGAGTCGATTAGACACCGTCTCGGGGTAGTTTTGAGTATCCAAAGATTTAGGGTTTAATTTAATTACGTTTAAAAATCCTGAAAAATTGGGGAAATTAGTGGGAGCTTAAACGAAGTGTTTGTGACCCGAAATTATGACTTTTGACAGGTCGGGATATTCCTGAGGCATCTGAGGAGCGTATGGGACGCGATTGACGCATTCGAACTTTGTGAGTGGACTTTTATTTTCTAACTGAGCATGCATAACTGTTTTTATCTACTTATTCCATGCTTTTAAATATGGTTTTATGTTTTGGATTACGATATATCTGCTTTACATAATTGCACGTTTTTCGAGAGGTTTCTGAGATATATACGTATTTCGACACGTTTTACGAGATAAGGATTTATGCTATGATTTGATCATGATTCTGATGCTATAGTTTTGGGATTTAAATATATGACTTGTTTTCAATGATTACAAATGAGTTTTGAAACATGATTTCGATAATCAAGGTTTTGGGTTTTAGAATCGGATTTCGGAATCAAGATTTGGTTGTAAAGCTTAAAAAGGGATTTCTGGATTTGGATTCGAAATGATGATTCTGGACGCCAGCATGACTTCAGAATGGTGATTTTGGATTCAGATTTGGACATGGATTTGGAAATGGTTTTCAAACGATTTTGGATTGGATTTGTTGGATCTGGTTATTGGGTTTAAATACCCGGATATGATACACGGCAGGGGCGGGCCCGGATTGGGTTTAAAGACCCAGATTGAGTTTAAAGACTCGGGAGTTTAAAGACTCGGATATTTTGATTTCCCCCGTAGGCCTATTGAGTTTAAAAACTTGGGAGTTTAAAGACTCGGATTATATTGAGGCTTGGATTGAGTTTAAAGACTCGAATAGATCCAGCCGGTTCGATTGGTTGATGATATATTTCGTATTTCATGTTTTTATGATAAAGTTTCCATAATGATTGCTATACGGTTTATACGGTTGTTTTCAGATACTTATTTATGCATGCATGTTTTTAAAACGAAGGGTAAAATCCTGGTTTGCTTTTAAACTGTTTTTTTTTTTAACTCTTATTTTTAGTCCACTCACACTTTTATGGTTTTAAATACCCTGCAGGTTGTGGTGCAAGCGTCGGGGCTAACTTTGAGGCAGAGGCATAAATTTTTCTCGTTGTGCGTTTAGTCAGCTCACAGTAGGATTTATATTCTTATCTTGTACTGTTACTATGCTCTGTGCTACTGTTGACTGGTTGTATTGTAACTTCTTCCTGGTCTGATAATGTATGTTTTGTGGTTATTGTGGTTATTTTGGCCTTTTAAGTTTGGTTGTCAGACGGGAGCAGGGTTCGTCCCGGTTATCGAAGTGATAATCGGGGTGGGTCTTGTCATGTGTAGCTCGGTTGGTTTTTCCCAAAACGGCCTAGTGTGTCAGCTCACGCGATATCAGTTACGTTGGATTTGGTTTTGATGATGATGACTGATCTGTATGGTTGGTTGATGCTCCCTTACTGAATTTGGTTCAGAGTTTATCAGCTCGTGAGAAGGTTGGTCTTCTCGGCCTGAGAGACGATTGGTTTTTTTTGTTATCATAATTTTTTGGATGTGTGAAGTATGTCAATTGAATGTGTGCACGTGGGACACGTGTTGGCCTCTAAAGTGTGCGACGCCTCGTAGTTTGTGCTGCTATTTATAAACAGGAAGGGTCCTCTTTCATTTTTTCTCACTTTGCATTTTTGAGTTGTTTCTGAAGTGCTGTCGGTTTGTCAAGGCGATTTCCAACCAGGACTCTGCGACGGTCTTTACAATGGTACAATTTCCGACATGTCTACTCTGCCTTGAAAAAACACGGTAAGTGATCTTCTTCCTTGTTTTTTCGATTTTAATAGGTTTTTATTGAAGAACTGGGCATGAGCTCGATTGGGTGAGTGCTCAGATCTTCCAAGTTGTTGGGTCGACCTCTAAGTTTGTTTTTTTTTATAGATGTTTGAGACTAGTGACTCGAAAGAGGATAGAGGTTACAACTCAGAGGTCGAGGATCCCTCATCTGATAGTGCCGAAGTCATCGAGTCAACTCGATCCGTAAGTGAGGATGAGTCAAGCTCATAGGAGAGTAAAGATAGGACTCGGCCAGATAAGAAAATGGTAGAGAGCTCTTGCCAGAAAGAAGAGTCGGTCCCTGTAGTGGATATGTTTGAGAGGTCTGGTAGAGGCAATGTTTCTGTCGATGCCTACACCATAGTTGAGAAAAGGGGTATATAAGGAGTTGAAACTTACCCAAGGTCGCAAGAGAGGTGGTACCCTCGTCCTAAAAATGGGGTCGTCCAATAAGTGCTCGGTTCCCCAGGTGGTTCCACTTGTAAAGGCCGCGTTCAAGGTAAACGAGATGGTCAATCGGAAGACCAAGGAAGGGTTGGGTAAGCTTTGAGAAGAATTCAGAGTCCCTGACTCGGTCACGATCGGCTGGGATGGCATTATTATACCCTGAGCTGATGTCTCACAACGTCCGACGTCTACTTCATCTGTGGTTGTGGAAGATGGTGAAAAGATTGGGGGTTGCGCTCGGCCAACTGAACCCCAATGTCTAGATAGCGTTTTACTCACTATACACTGCCTTCTCGTGAGCTAAAGTGCCCGAGCCGACCTATGCCCAACTGACGTACTTGTATGAGTTTGAATGTCAGGACCCACCCCGGTTTCACCCCGAAACCCGAGGTAAATCCTGCTCCCGTTTGACTCCCCGACACAACACCAAAGTAAAACTCACACGTAACCACCAACATACTCAGTCAGACGCAAGAGAAACTATACAATACATCCCGAAGTTAATAGTTTACAGAGCATAGTCCCAAATACACAGGAAAGAAAACCGAAAATCTAAGTACACGCACAACGGAAAATTTAAAACACTCCGGAATCGCTCTCGTGTGAATTCTATGCCTCAGACGCTGCCTCGACGCCGGAACCCCGCTCTAGCTCCACGACCTGGAGGGCAATTTAAAACAGAAGGTGTGAGTAGACCAGAATAAAAGAAAGTTCTAAAAAGCATTTAATGAGAAAACCGAGTTTTACCCTCCGTTTTGAAAATCACATGCATAACCCAGTTATCGAACAGTTATGAAGCAATCACCATAAAACATCATAAGAAACAGAAACACTATAAAACAGTTATAGAAAACATAGCAGAAACATTATAAAGCCGTATCATAAACCGTGAATATCAAACCGTTCTTTTCCGATCAAACCTGCTGGACCTATCCGAGTCTTTAAACTCCCGAGTCTTTAAACTCAATCCAGGCCTCAATAATATCCGAGTCTTTAAACTCGCGAGTCTTTAAACTCAATAGGCCTATGGGAGAAATCAATATATCCGAGTCTTTAAACTCCCGAGTCTTTAAACTCAATCCAGGTCTGTCCCCCGTCATCACAATATCCGGGTCTTTAAACCCAATAACCAGATCCAGCAAATCCAATCAAAACCATTTGAAAACCATTTCTAAATCCATATCCAAACCCGAATCCGAAATCATCGGTCCGATGCCCTTCCAGCATCCCGAACCGTCATTCCGAACCCAAATCCGGAAATCCACTTTCCAACTTTAAAACCCAAATTCCGCTTTACGAAAACCTTGACGATCGAAATCATGTTTCAAAATCCACTTATAATCCTTGAAAATCATTTAACGTTCGAAACCCCAAAACTATAGCCTCATATTCCAAAAATTACCATTTTCTTGTAAAACGTGCTGAAAACCATCTTTTCTCGAAAACCGTGCAAATACGTAAAACGAACATAGCATTTTCAAATGATCATGAAATCACATATAAAACCATAAAACAAGTAATTAAAAGCAGTTATGCATGCTCAGTTATAGAGAAGGGATCCACTCACAGTACCGAGCCCTCAATCGTGTCCCGAACATCTCGTACGTTCCTCAGCTACCTCGGAAAATCCTGATCCTGTCAATAACCACCAAATTACGTCACTAACACGTCTATGAGGATCCACCTACTTTTCCATGAAATTCTCCGAATCCTAAACGTAATGAACCGGGACCCTAAACCTTCACCCTCGCGGAACTACTTCGATTCGACGTCCGATGAACCCGAAACCACTTCCATTGGACTCGTTATAACGTTTAGAACAAAAACCATGTGGACACCTTCGTCGGAATCTGCCCCACGCGCCGCCCGAAGTGGCTACGCGTGGCCCTCACGCGCCTGCTACAGTGTCACCGTCTACCTCGAGTAGACCGAGTTCGACACAGTCCTGCAACTTGAACCGGCGAGGACGGTTCTCCTCCTTCCGTCCACCAAATCGACTCCTCTCTTCACCAACAGCATCGTCCAATCCTAGGCTACCCATTCCCGTACTTCACTCACCTCGACTCACCCTAAAACTCGTCGATTCGAACTCAAACAAAAACCCGTACACTACTCTGTTTCCTTCTCCGGCCACCCAGGTAACCTCCCTTCACGGTGGCCATCCCAAACTCTTCCTAGGACCCTTCTAAGCCTAACCCATCTCACCTTGACCGTCGACTCAGTCCCTAGGTTCACGACTCGCCGTTTGAAACACACGGCCAAAATAGGGTACACAGAGGTACTCACCGTCGTCTCGCCTCCACTGTGCACCACCGTCACGGCAGCTCCACCAGAAGATTCCTAGGACTCAACTGAACTCCCTAGACTTCTCTATACACTTCGATTCAACCCCTAGCCTTACAACTTCAGATTTGAACTCAGTCTACAAAACAGAGCACAGAAACAAGGATGAGGAATTACCTTCGATCCGTCCTCCGCCGTTCGAACCGCCGCACACCACGGTGTCCCTGAGTCCCCTGCCACCGTCTGAGTCTCCACTCTGCTTGAAGTAGGCCAACACACTGCATAAACACCACCACGATCTCTCACAACCGCCCTGAGTTCCTCCCTGTTTCCTCTGATTTCCCCACAGCTCACAACTCCCTCACACACAGCCACCGCACCAACTAACCTTCTCCCTGCCTCACTTTCACTCTCTGGTCACTCTCACACCCTCACAAACTCACCAGCACCCACGATTACCCTTCAATTTTCCTCACCGCGTCACTCTGTTCCACTCTGGCTGAAGAGAAGAACACGAACACACACGGGCTCACCCAATTAATTGGAACCGTGCATACACTGGAACTCACCAGAACCCACTAGCCCTCTTGCACGTGTCACAATCCACTCCATACACTCCCAAGTGGCTCAATCCCAGCCGTCCATCTGTCCCTCTCTCTGCACAATTTCCAGAGCACAAAAGACCAAACTGCCCCTCCTTTTAATCAAATATTACGGTTTGGCCACTAACTTTCTTGACCCGTAACTCCCTCATCGTAAGTCCGATGAATACGTGCCGCCTGTCATCGAACTCAGGACGACGAGATCTACCTAACCATCCTCAGTCAATGTACCAAAACCCGATCGTCCAAAAAGTCAACTTTTCCCCTTATTTTACCCAAATTACGGTTATACCCTCAACCTTCCGAACACCATAACTTCTTCCTCGGATGTCGGAATCGGGCATGCCACCTGCCAACGGATTCGTGACGTCCTGAACTACGTCCTGGTCTCTGGTCAACACTCAATTAACTTCCCGAACTAAAAGTCAACATTTTGCCCGAACCAAGGGCAAAATCGTCATTCTACCCTAACGACCCCAACGAGACCAACTAACCACCGTTTAAGCTCACTAATCCCATCTTAAACACTACTAATCCCAGCTCTCGGGATGGGTTGTTACATTGAATTCCAACAATAGAGGATCCGGTGAATTTATTTACACTTCATAAAGAAGTTCGAGAGGGGTAAGCTCATTCATCACTTGTCGACCTCATAGAAATCGTACAAGACTCGATTCTGCTTTGTTGGTGGGGGTGGGAAAGGAGCACAGAGGGGGGTCCTATAGTGAGGAAGTTCCAGACCGAAGGTGTTTAGTGGTCTCGGTCTTCACTATTTTGGTCATATATTTATTTTCTATTTTCCCAAGTCTTGTTATAATGCCGACCATTGATTCGATGTCCAGGTCTATTTAATAAGGTTGAGAAGTCGAGCAAGGCCGAGAGGAAAAAGTCTCACAAATGGAACTAATCATCCGCCGAGGAAGATGCTGCCACTCATCTGGCCAATTTGTTTTGAAGAAAGAAAAATGTGAAGAAAGTACCGAGGGATGTCCAAATCTCGGTGGTCAACTCGGCTCATCATGCAGATCGAGTGTCTGAACAAGTCAACCTGAATTCGTATGAGTAATATGAATTCTCGGCAGAAGACTCCTCTACTGCAGACTAGTAGGTCGATCGATCCTCAACGGGGGAGGATTTTTTCGTTTGACACTAGGTGTAACGACCCATCCTAAATTTTGGGATTAGATTAATGACTAATGAAGGATTAGTGAGATTAATCGGTGATTAGTTGAGCGATATCGGACCGACGGTGCAAAATGACCATTTTGCCCCTAGTCTTGCGTAAAATGTTGACTTTTGACTCGAGGAGTCAAACGTACGAGGACCGATGACCGTGACGTAGATTAGGACCGATGACCGATGACCGATGACCGTCCCGATCCCACAGGGACCACAAGGGGACGTGCCCTGCTCCCGTCTGACACCCAAAATAACGTTCCAATTTTAACCTCAAAAGTTCAAATGAATAAATAACCAAATAAAGTTATACATCAAATCCGAAATAAACCGATGTCAAACAAGGGATAAAGTTCCAAATTACAAATTGCGAGCACGACTCTAAAATAAACCTGCGGGCAAACCACCCAATAGGAGATCAGGTACGCGGAAGTAGATCTATGCCTCAGCCTCAGGATCCTCCTCTACCTCAGTAGCACAGCCTGGAGGGGTTACCAAAACATTAAGGGTGAGTGGGCCGAAACTCAAGTTTATAAAAACAGTTTAATAAGTAAAACATATAATTTACCCCTCCGTTTTCCAAACATGCATGCATCAGAATTTAAAACCATAAATCATATAGTATGAACCATAAGGCATGTAATTAAATCATAAGATAATTTTAGCTACTGCACTATACGCTCCGATCCTGACATCCCAGATGCCTAACGTCCCTGACGTCCAATAAGGTCACAGTCTCAAGGCTACGCGTGCCACTCGGGGTCTCAATCCCGAATCAAATCCCCGAACCCTGTCCGGGTATGGCATGTCAAATGCCTAGCGTCCTAGACGCTCGACGTCCCTGACGTCAAATTATAGCAATCCTACTCCTGAGTCATTTTACGGTCCGGTTCCTCCGTAGAATGACCCCTCGCAGGCAATGCGCCGTGACCACTCCGGGTACCACATCCGGAGGAGACAGTATCATAAGAGTGGATCTATACAGTGCAGTACCAAATTCATTTTATTGATATCCACATGAAAAACATATATATACATAGATAAAATCCAAACCAATCCTTAAGTTTCATCAAAACGAGTCTCAAACCCAAATACCGTGGAACGTGCCATAATCATAATTTCAATATCATCAAAACCGTTTCTTGATTCCAGCATGTGAATATAAGTAAATCAGAAAACATTTAAGCATGCAAAGGTTTAATGAAATCGGGCCCACTCACAGTACGATCCCGCGGTGAACCTGCGCGTACGAACTTGTACCGGGATTATCGTACAATTCCTGTCAGTCCAAATCACACGTAAGGGTCACTATTAGTCTTACAAATTTATCCAAAAGGTCCGAAACAGAAACCGGCTCGGGGAAACCATCCAACACGTTTCCCGAGACAACCGGCCCTAAACTGACCCTCCCAAACTATCTCAGATCAACATGGTTAATTCATGAAAAATGTTCAGAATGATGAGAGGAACAAAAGTCATGTTGATCGTGATCGAAGATAAGGTCCAACGCGCCCTCACGCGCCGCCCAAAGTGGCTGCGCGTGAAAGTCACGCGCCTGACACTGTAGCTACAGTGTCACCACCTTCACCCGTTTGTCTGTAATACGGGCCTGCCACCCGCGGCTTGACCCGGTTAATTAACCCTCTATTTCCACTTGATTTCACTCGTATTTGATCCTAACCTGTTTATTAACTATCTAATTTAGGTTCTGAGACATTAATCAACCTCGACAAGTCCCCGATCGACCCATCGACCCGTGATCAACCAAACGGGTCAATCACCAGAACTTCCTGGTTTCTAACTCAATCTCCAATTAACTTCACAGGAAGCATAATAGGATCAAAATGAACTAAAATGAACAATCAATTGTGTCTGAAAGTACCTGAAGGTTGTCGTCCCAAGCTCTGCAACTCCACTGAAAACGGCAGCCTCTGTCCCAGCTCAACCGTGGCTGGTTCCCCTCAATTTTGATGTGGTTGAGTTCCAAATACTCCCAGAAGACTAAACCAGGCTTTGGTTTGGTCCAACAATCACTAGAAATCAAAACCCGATTTTCCCTCCAATTTTCCCCGAAATGGTTTCTCTGGTTTTCCTCTCCAATTCTCAGTTTCCTCAACAGCAGAATGAAGCTCACTCAAATTCCACTCAGTTTAAACTATCAGTGCTACCCAACAGCTCGTGGAAACCCAGCCTGGCCACTGAGAAAGTTTCCCGAAATGCTTCGAATCTTCAATTAACAAATTGACCGTGCTGGGTGGATGAATCAGACCACGTTTGATGCTTCCAAAAGTTTTAAACAATCCATACTTTCCAGCACACCCTTGAATAATCAATTGTGCACTCAGAACCACCGCACATGGTGGTGCCGCCCATGTTCCCCCGCGGTTGCTACAGTAACTAGGGGTAAAATGACCAAAATGCCCCTGGTTCAAAAATTACCAAAATGCCCTTCACTTTCTAGACCCGTAACTCAGCCATACGAAGTCTGATTTTGGCGTGCCGCCTGTCTACGGACTCAGGGCGTCGAGACCTACCCAACGGTCCTCGAGTCGTGTGAAAATTAGTTACCAAGCAAAAAGTCAATATTTTCGCCCCCATCGTCCAAATTACGGTAATGCCCCTGAACTTCCGATAGTCATAACTTTTTCCCTGATCGTCCGAATTGGACGTGCCACCTGTCTATGAACTCGTGACGTCCCGAACTACGTCACGGTCATTGGTCAAAGCTCGTTTGACCCACCAATCAAAAAGTCAACAAATTGGGCAATACAATTCACAGGGGTAAAAACGTCAAACCATACATTAAATTACTTTATTATAATCCTCGAATTTCCGGGGTGTTACACCAACCTTTCAATCTTCATTATTTGGGTCTGGGATGTGAATGAAAGTGAGAGAGGGAGATGAGACGATGATGATGGTGGCCACGGCTTGCGCCGTCATGGACGGTGGCCGGAGAAACCATGAAAGGTAAATTTGAGGTTCAAATTTGGAAATTGAGTTTTTTAAGTGATTGTTGAATGGTTTTATTGATGGAAATGGTTGTATAGACGTTGTACAAATTTCTTGGGAGTATGGGGCTGGACGGTGGTGGCCGGAATCGTGGAAAACCGACGAGGCATGGTTGGCCGGTTCAACAAATCGACCGGGAAGGTATGTTTTTTGGTTTTGGTTTTCACGTTTTGAACTCATAATTAGATTAGGAATGTTTAAAGGATGATTTAGGAGAAAATTGGAGTGAAAATGGGTTGAGGAAGGGGTTGAAATTAACCCGAACCAGTCACTCTGGTCCAGTTGGACTAGCTAGACCAACCAAACCGAACCGAACCGAACCGGTCTGCCTGAGGTAGGGGATGATGAACAATAGGTGCGTGGCTTCCACGCGTAGCGCCTTTGGGCGGCGCGTGGGGGTGTGTGAGGGACCTTTTGGGGAAGTTTTCAATATGTGAAATCATTTATTCGATGTAACGAACATTTTGGGACTGGTTTCGTGTCGATCGGACATCGTTTTGATATATTTCGGGGTGTCCGAAGGTTTAGGATCGAGCTTAAAAATGTTTAAAAATTCAGAAAAATTATGGGGCTTTAATGAGAGGTTAATGAAGTGGTTAGTGACCCTCTAGTATGATTTGGATAAGTTTGGAAGTCCCGGTGATAGTGATGTGACTCAGGAAGGCTTATGGCACGTGTATCAAGGCGGCAGCGTAGGACGGTCTGTGAGTGGACAATATTTTCTATGGAGATTGGTTGGCCCGACACGAAATGAAATGATGGGATTCGATCCACGAGTATGGTTATGAGATAATATATGGAAAACCGAGTTGGACCAAATAATGGTGTGATGTGTGGATGCAGATCTCTATAACGATGACTGTTGGTCGACAGCCGTGTGGAGATGGCTGGATATCGATGGTGATTGATGTAGTTGTGGTTGCCGAAAAATTGGGGGACGTTCAGGGAACATTCAGTATCTTGTTGTGGATTGTCAGAGTGGTGGTGCCCATAGTTGTAGGGTACGAGGGAGACAGAGTTTCTTTAACCTGAACGGAGGTACGGGGTTGTTGCTCGGTATGAGTAATGACTTAGGGTTGTCTGATTCGCACACTGCGTGCTAGTGATTGTGATGACGATGAGCCACGAGTTGGGATGTGACTCCGTCATGATGGGCATACTTTCGGTATATGATTTTTGGCAGTATTTGAGTTAGATTGGACGGGATCCAACAAGGGTTGAGATGTGCTGTGTTAAGTCCCAACAGGGATGAGTTGACTAAGTGATGAATGGATGAAAGGGTATGATTGAGACATGAGGAGTTTTGGATGACACAGGAGACGTCATGGAAATTAGTGGATAAGGGGAGTTGTCGTCAACTCCAAAACTTCAGTGGCCGAGTATTTCTAGTATCACGAAGAAGTGCAAAGAATTTATTGAAATTGGAAGAAGCCGAAGAGAATCAATGGTAGTGTTGATGTGAGATTTTGTGATTATGAATAACATGGAGACCCGAGAGTTGAGCCTGTAAAGGTTGAGATGTGAGAACGAGATAGTAACGAATTACATCCTTTTGGATGTGCATAAACAGTTATTAACGAACATGAGGTTTGGGTAATAGATTGGTTGCGGGCACGTGGTTGTCCAAGTAAGTTGAGGATTTGGGAAGTCCAGTGCTTGGACTTGACATTTAGTTGGAAGCATATCTATTTTCCAACATGGTTGGCACTTTGGAACCAAGAGAAGTTGTGATTGAGGCGACGAGAGGAGTGCTCGTTTCAGCATTAGTGATGGGTATTCTGAAGTCATTGGGGTAACTTCATATTTTCTACCCATGTCAGATGATGGTTGTTGTCACCAGTACGTTGAGCGTGTATTGGTTGGTGGACTCGTGATTTGTTTTGGGTCATCAGGAGGAGTTGGGTATTTTGAAGTTAGGTGAACGTGATTTCTCCTTTTCTGCTTGGTGGCAGACGATGTTTGGTTACATGATGTGGTGAGTGCAGTGAGTTTGTGTTTGCACTCACATAGGATGAATTTTGATGTCATCGCCTTGGATCATCTTTGATTTTCCCTAGGTGTGGCAGCCCTCGGCGGTACTTGGCGGCTGGGCGGCGACGCGGAGAATCAGTCCCAAAAAATTCATTATAACATAAAATTGTTTATAAATCTATAATCCAAACACAAACATAATTCAAATGAACCCAAATCCTCAATTCAACATAAAATTATTCACAAATCTTCAATCCAACACAAACATAATTCAAAATGAACCCAAATATTCAATCTAATAGCCCCAATTCAAAGAACCTAGATTTACCCAATACTCACCCAACCACCCTTTGCGATTTTGAATTGAGACCGGAGAACGAGACTCATCCTTTGTGGCTTTGATCTCACCGTCTCCGTTGAAATCGCACCACCATTGGGACATCGCAACGTCATCCCCTTATACTCTTCCATTCTTCATCGCGATGTCGTCACCTTCTGCTCTTCTATTCATCATCACATCATCGCCATCAGACATCGCCTCCGTCTCAACGCGTTGAATCCTTCTCTCGAATCTCGATCAATCGATCGTTTGTCTCTCTTAGTTCTCATCTATATGTTTCCTTCTCTTTCTCCCCTTCCCTCACTCCTTCTCTGTGTCTCTCTCCCTCACTCCCTCTATGTCTCGCCTTTGTGATGTCGACATAAACTAGGTAGCGAATATGTTGATTGCCAAACAATAACACTTAATAAGTTAATAGGTATTTTCAATTTAATTAATAGCTATTTACTTATTTATAATTTGGGCTAGTTATTGATGGGCTTACATGTCTCCAAAACTTCAATGTGAACTCATAAATCAAATTTAATTTAAGTATTGTACTTTGTATTTGAAACAAATTGACTTATTAATTTTCTTATATTCTAAGTAAATTGAATTAGTAACTGTTCAAATTGATTTGAGCTAAATAGAAAATTAAATTATGTTTATGTGTGAGTCCTTTAAATTTTGAATGTTTATATTTATATTTGGGTCCCATGTATTTTGTTTGTTTATGTTTATGTTCTTTATAAAATTTTCATTTCGGACATTTATGATTTATATTTTAAGTTATCAATTTTAAAATGTATTTTTATTCTAGGTTTATTTAGAAAAATTTATTTTATTATTTGCTTATTGAATTTTTTATTGAGAAAAAAATCGCCTAGGCACTAAGCCCCAGCTTGCCGCCCTATGAGCCCCTAGCGCCGTTTTGAATATTGCTCCTAAAAACCAGCGACTACCACCAAGAACCACCACCAGCGATTTGGCCGCTTCACTCAGTCCCTTTCAATTTGAAATCTGGTACGATTGCTTTAGTTCCATCAAAAATGGTAAATCTTAAAATTCTTCAATTTTATTCTTTTCAGTTCATATTTAGATAAAATTGAAGGCAGTGTCCATTGTATTTTGTCATTTGTTTGAGGTTTATTTTGTGTTCTTTAAAGAAATTGACCACTATTATTATTCTCGTGTATGGGTAGTCTTGTAATGACCCAAAAATTCAAAAAAGGTAATTTCAGAAAACTAAAAAAGGAATTGACGATTTTGCCCTTATAGGTCATAAGTTGACTTTTTGGATTCGGGTACTTCTTGGACTTTTCGTAAGAATCATTGTGTAGACCTCGAAGTCCTCAGTCCATAAACATGTGGTATGTTAGAAACAGAGACCAGACAAATATTTTATGAGTCTGAAATGACCAAAGGCATTTTGGTAATTTCACAAGTGGAGATATTTTGAAATGGTGACAATGTCCATCCTTATCCCTTTCCCTCCCTTTCCCTCCCTTATCCCGTGTGTGCACCAACTTAGGGTGCGCGGTTATGTGTGTGTGGAGGTGTGTGATGTTTGTGTATATGTGTGTATTTAACTCAACCCATGAACGGAGATAAGAAAAACCATGAGAGGAAAAGAGAAGGAAAATAGAGAAAATGAGAGAAAGGAAGAAGAAAAACATAGACCCAAAAACACGATAAATCAAAATTTGATGTTTGAATCGTTTGAAACTTCCTGGCTTGTAACCAAGCCCACTACTATCTTAGTTGAGTTCTTGGCAAGTAAAACTAGCCTAAACTTGAAGAACTGGACGCAAGAAACTGCCTATAATTTAGGTGGAAGTTTGGCCGAAATTCATGGAATTGGGTAGTGTTATCGAGGTGAGTTCTTCGTGTTTTGACATCATAGAACTCTTCCTACGATAGTTTAGATGAGTTTTGATTATTGGAACCCGAAAAACAAACGTGGAATGAGGATTTACGAGGCGACACAACCTCGCTAGGTCGGGTTGAAAGTGCAGGCCCGTGAGTCGACCTTCGAGAAGAATAAGATGACCCTGTGGTAGGGCGCGTGAGATGCAGAGAAAGTACATGGCACTTAGGGACGCATGTCTCACCCTCTCGATTTTCGATCAACATGACTTTTCTAGTATTCGACGTTACAAATCCATTGGTGGAAGTTTCGAGTCGATCAGACATCATCTTGATGTAGTTTTGAGTGTCCAAAGTGTTATGCTTAGGTTTTTAATTCGTATTTAATCCCGAAAATTAGTGGACTTTAATTTAAGATTATTTCGGACATTAGTGATCCTTGGTTATGTATTGTTGACATGCTAGATAGCTCCTGGGACTTCGGAGGAGCGTACATCTAGAAATTGAGCCGCTTGGTCGGTGTGTGAGTGGACTTTGTTTGTATACTTATGATACATGCATAGTTCGATATTTTAATTGTTTTATTTCATGATTTATATTGCAATGATTTAAATAATAATTTCTAAATGATTATTCGATGATTTTCTAGATTTATCAATTGATTACTGGACACGGATTCTACGATTATTTGTGGAAACTGTGTTTTAGGCTCATATTGGTTTTGAAAGTGTTTTGACTTGGTTTTAAGTCAAGGATTGTGTTAATGAGTTTGCATGGTCAACCATCCTCAGATTGAATTAAAAGGGATTTTAAATGTTCCCAAATTGAATTATAAAATCTTTCACTTCACATAATAGACACCTTTATGCAAATAAAGATTAAAATACACAAAACTAAAATGTGTTCACTTCCTTTGCATCAGGAATCAAATATACAAGAAATATGGGTAGTTAACACATAACCAAACTAACTTTCACTCATTATTCAATAAATTGGAAGTTTTCAGCGTTTTCCATTGCCACATAGATATGTAACGACCCATCCCGAGTTTACGGGATTAATTAAGGGCTAATCGAGGATTATCGGGACTAATCGGAGATTAGTCGATGATTGTTCAGACGGTCGATGTAAAATGACGATTTTTCCCCTAGGAATGGGCAAAAAGTTAACTTTTGACTCGGGTGGTCAAATGTAAGGGGACCGAGGACCGTTACGTAGACCGGGATGTCAGGAGTCAGAAGACATGCGGCACGTCGAAATTTGACATCGTACGAGAAATTTACGGGTCACAGACGTTTTTAGGGTGCTATGCACGATTTACAAGACAAGTGGACTTTTTTCTTGAGTGGGATCCAAATATTTGTTCAGACCCAATGGATCGGTGACAAGTGTCACTCATCCATTACCCAACCCTTTTTATACATGCATCCACCCCTCATTCTCTGTTTCATTCCATTAACTTGAAACCCCTAACGTCCATATCACCCCAAACCTCCTCATATCTTCATCCTCTACAAGTTGAGTGAAAGGGAGAGTAAGAGAGGACGTCGAGACGAGCACGATGGTGCTAACGGCGAGGACGACGAAACACGGTGGCTGGAGTAGGTAAGTATTTTCGGGTTCAAATTTGAGTATCACTTTTAAGGGCAAAGGAGGCCAGGATCGATGGGAAACAGAGTTGGAGGTTCACTGTCATTGTTCAACTTTCAAAAGGTAAGTCCTAGCCCATATTTCATGATTTTGAGTCCATAGAGAAGTTTCTGGGAGTGAGGCGGTGGTCAGAGGAGGAAGAATAGGTAGGGTCGAGTCGCGGGTGTGCGTGACCCAGTTTCAGAGGTTCGGATCGACCCAGACGAAGGTTGAAGACGATGATGACATCATCATCTGTCATGTGTCAGAGGTAGGCCAATAGGAAGTTACCACATGGCAGTTGTCAGTGCCCAGTTAGCCTGACATGTTAGGGACGTGGACCAATCATAGGGCGCCATGTGTCACTAACATGTAAGACATGTGAACCAACGGGCTGTTGACACATGTCACCTATCAGGATGACGTCAGCGTTGATCGCTGACGTCAGCGTTGACTTTGCTGACGTCAGTAGCTAACTTTTGACCAGTGTTGACCGCATCTTTGACCCGTGCATGGGGGTGCATGGGTACTAATCTCTAGGTGGGACTAGAGCCATTTTAAAGATTTCGAGGATTCAGATCTAATGGTCGTGGTTTCGGGTCGATTAGAGATCGTTAGGTTGGTCAAATTGAGGTCTTTAACCTAGGGATGCGTGTTTGGGATACGTTGACTTTTTCGGGAGTTGTGAGGGTTCTTGATTAGAACTTATCTAGGTTGGTAGTAACCCTTGAGTGTGTTTTGGACAGGTCTGGATGACCCGGAGAGGTTGGATTAGCCCGGAGTGGCTTATGGCACGGTTATCGAGGCGTAATAAGGACGGTCTGTGAGTGAACACTTATTTTCTAAAGATAATGCATGCATAACTATTTTATATGTTTTATATCTATGTTTTGAAATTCCTTTAGTGCATATGATTGTGGTATTTGGTATTTACATATTTGCACGTATTCTGAGGTCTATGGTTTTATATTGGGTTTATACGTGCTTATGTTTTCAATAGTTTGATTAATGGAATCATTTCGGATTTGGAAATATGGAAATTATATCTCGGGCTTGAGACTCATTTGATTTATGAACTATCGGACTTGAAGTCCATTTGATTTGATGAGGTATCGGGCTAGAGACCCATTTGGTTTATACTATCGGACTTGAAGCCCAATTGGTTATGAAATTGGGCTTAAGTCCCAATTGTGGTTTAAGTACATGAATTGTGGAAATGGTTTATGAAAATTATACTTCAGGCTGAGACCCTGTTGAAATGCTTAAACTGGATTTGAGGTATAAATGGTTTTACGATGGTTTTCCACTGGTTGGATTTCGGTTTTTAAACATACCATCCTATTAGTGGATTTTCTCTCCAGGTTTCAAGGACATTGCAGTAGTCACAGAGCATTTCTTGAGAGGGGCCGCTCTACGTGAAAGATCGTAGAGAGGCTCATGATCAGGATTGCTAGAGGTTAAAAACCTCCGCCCCCCAAGGAGGGTCATAGACTTGGGTGGACCTTGGGGAGACTCGGACTTGAGACTGAGGGACATGCATATCCTTAGACCGTGACATTATGGGATGTCAGGCATCTAGGATTCCAGGGATTGGTAAATTGTATTTCAATAAACCGATTTTTTGGTATTAAAGGATTTGGGTTGTGACCCACATACTTGATTTTGGGCTGAGTTCCCATGTGATTAGTTTTGGGTTGAGTTCCCACATGGATTTATGGTTTTGGGATAAGGCCCTAATGATTTGAGGAAGGAAATGGTTTTGATTAAACAATGTTTTCACTGAGATATGATTTGGAAAACCTATGATTTGATTTACTGCAATTGGTTGTACTAACTGTTTTTTGCAAGCATGCATGCTTTTTAGTGAATAGTATAAATGTATTTTTTGAAATTTGTTTTATTAAACTATTTATTTTCGTCCACTCAGTTTTTAGTGGTTTTTAATACCCTTCAGGTTGATTGCGGATGTGGGCTGTAGCAAAAACCGAGACATCACACTCCTCCACTAATCCTGGCGCGCTCTGAAAGCTCTGAGAGGATCAAGGCTTGGGTTATCTCTTGTCTGGCACTTGGTATCAGACGGAAGCATGGAACATCCCGAGTTAATCCCGGGGAGATTGGGATGGGTCGTGTCAAATATTTCTCCAATGTTCATTCGTCATTGTTTTAAGGGGAAAACAAAATTGATTAAATGACCATGGTACAAAGGAGCACAATCTTGAAATTTTGATTATTCTAATATGTCAAAATTCACTCACACTAGAACCAAACAAAAGAGATGATCATTAAGGTTGTCAATGTTAGAAGATGCCAACTACCATTCCAACATAGACTTTTACGTACAGTAACTTGATGCTAATTAGAACATAACTAGCATACATGCCACAATAAGTAGCCTCAAGGTTTCATTTGTTGCATACCGAAAGAAAAATATTCTCAAATTGAATTAAAAAATCTCTTACTTCATAGAGTAGGCACCTTTCAATTCCAAAAGAAAAAGAGACCCAAACTCTCAAATAAAATAAAAAATTCTTCTTCTTCTTCTTCTCTATATTTATCATTAATCAATCCATTCAAAATAGGTAAAAGAGTCCAATCACTATGGTTCGTTTTCAGATTAAGAACTAGCATAAAGCTGTAAAAAAAAAATTAAATCAAAATATGAAAGAGTGACGAACGAGAAGGCGTCTTGTGGAGGTGCGTGACAAGACTCGTTCCTAAATTTATCTTAAAAATCGTGTCGATTCTGCTCCCGTGTGACAACTTTTATTAGACAAGGAATTTTCTTATTTTTGGTCTTAATCTTATTGATACGTGAACCAAACAAAATTCGTCCCTTGTGGGGTAATGCCTACATCCAACCCACTCACCCATCAAATAGAGGAAACCACTAACTCAACCACATTCGGGTTTAAAATTATCATTATTTGCAACATTGATTGTATAATTAAAGTATTAACAATTTTAGAATATATCACTCGTTCAAAAATTCCTTATATTATCAAATTTCACATTGCAAGCACAAGTCACAATCATATAACAATTTAGGTAATAATTTTTGCATAATATTAATAACTTTAATAGTTCAATTGATATATCTATAAACACAAGCCTTTAGTTAAATTACCTATTTCACATTTCCATAATTCTTTATTCATCATAATTTATCCTGAAAGTCCAATAATATCTAGATTAATCTCATGTTTATTTTCCAAATTTATTTACTAAAATTAATATCGTTAATTAAACACACTATATTGGATATTCAGAATTATACTCAATAATGTCCAAATGACTCAGTAATTATACCATTAAACTCATAATTTAGAAACAAAAAATTTTCATGTTGACTGGACGACAAAAGGCCGCCGCATGCGCCGCCACGCGCCAGGGAGGCTTTCTACGCATGGCGGCCACGCGCTTGTATCAGGGGTTGTCATCTACCTCTTCCCCATTCCTGTTTCAGGTCGTTCGACCCTCAACTTCGACCCGATTAAAACTCGACTATTTCTAGACCATTTCTTGTGATTTAAACATCTAAGTTCTTCTATTAGACTCTAGGAGAGGATCTACGTGTTTAAAAATGAAGGAACATACCTTAAACTCCTTGCGCAAGATTTTGATTCTCGGCCATATCATAAACTCCCTATTGTGGCATTTCCCACTTCCAAATCTCTCTCTTTTAGTTCCATAATAACCATAAGGTCTCACACATCGTTCCCAAACTCTTAGTTTCTAGCAGAAGCCTCGAAAGACACTAATGACTAGTGGTCATAATGGAGCCTCTCGGCTATGAAGGTATGTCTCCTTCTCCAATCTATATTCTGATTCCTTTCCCTTAAAACTCTCCCTTTTCTCTCTGATTCTTCCCCCTTGCCCTTCAGTTTTTCTTTCTGTTTCATCATCCTTTCATTCCTTTCTTCATTTCACGCTTTCTTTCTTTTTTGCCTACCTTCACCGGGTTGCCTTAATCTCTCTCTCTCTCTCACACACGCGCGCACACGCGCACGCACACACACACACACATTTATAGTTAGTTAAGTCGGTGGCATAGAATGAGAGGGGAAAATGGAGGGTATTCTAGAATATTCTAGTTTTCTCATTCAAAATGACCAAAATACCCTTATGCTCAAAATTTCCAAAATGCCCTTATACTATTTTGACCCATATTTAACCTATTCGATCATCGATTTTGGTATATTGCTTGTCTATGGACTCGGGAATTCAGAACCTTCCAAACACCTTTTTGGATTGTCTACAAAATGTCTCGATCAAAATGTCAACCTTTAACCTTCAGGAGAAAAATCGTCATTTTTATTTTTCTCAAATTTATGGGTCGTTACAGTGGAAGTAGTGGTGAAGATTATGGGGTCAAAAGACATGATTTGAATTCAATGTCCAGCGTGAGACTACACATACACGAGATTAATAGTAGTGGTCAATTTATTAAAGAACACCAAATAAACCTCAAACAAACATCAAAACTAATGGCCATTTCGTTCAATTTCATCTAAATATGAACTGAAAAAAAATTTAAGGGTTTAAGATTTACCGTCTTTGATGGAACTGAAGGACTTGGACCAGATTTTAAATTGAAGAGGACTAAGGAAAGTGACCGAATCGCCGGTGTTGGTCGATGGTGATGATCGCTAGTGTTGGTCACTGGTGGTGGTCGCTAGTAGTGGTCACTGGTTGATGGAAGAGAAGCGAGAGTCGCTGGTTGCTAGGAAAGGAGCGAGAAACAATAATGCAAGGGCATTATGATTTTTTGCATTCTAATTTGATTTGTTAAATGTTTAATTTAAGTGTTTTTTTTTACTTTGTTTATTTGTAATTCTTTTTATTGAAAGCTAATTTCATTGATAATAGAAAAAGTACAAGGATGCAGGGGCAACAACTTAAGAGAGCCTCATTAAAACATTACCTTAAAACTTGCTAGTCTAGGAGAAATCTAGTAAGGAAAAATAGTGTTCCACTCACACAAATACATAAAAAATAGAAATCATCCTGAAACATAAGAATCTCTAACCATGGTAGAGCAGGGGTTGTCTACTAAACAAAGACCTAGGACTGGAGACAGTCATGAGCAAGGGCATGCACCAGCTGATTGGAAGACCGGGGAGAGAAAATCATATGGCGCAGGTCCACCCCCAGCTGCCGAAAGTTATCCCGAATCTCTAGAATAAGTAAAGCACCCATATACCATGGTGCCCTAGTAGCATGAACTGCTTCGACAACAGTTTAGGCATCTGACTCAATCAAAGAGTCCACAATCGCCATCGGCGTAAAAGGAGTAGCCTTTCTTTGATGGTGTAACGACCCGTCCCGAATTAGCGGGATTAATTAAGGATTAATGATGGATTAGCGAGACTAATCGGGGATTAGACAAGGATTAGCAGACGTTCAGGGCGAAATGACAATTTTGCCCCTAGAATGGGCGAAATATTGACTTTTCATTCAGACGATCAAATGGACTTTGGTCGATGATTGTGACGTAGTTCGGGACGTCACGAGTTCATAGACAGGTGGCACGTTCGATTTCGAAATCCGTGGAAGAAGTTATGGCGATCGGAAGTTCGAGGGTATTTTGGTAATTTGGTTGAATAGAGGCCAACGGTTGACTTTTGACCCGGGAGGTCAGATGGCTGAGGGCCGAGAACTGTTACATAGATCAAGACGATACGAATCCGTAGACAGGCTGTACGCCGAATTCAGACGTACGACGAAGAAGTTACGGTTCACGGAAGTTCGAACGTACTATTGCACGTTTTACGAGACGAGGACTTTTGGCAGCAAGTGGGCCCAGATATTATTGGACAGGCCCAATGGATGAGTTACAAGTGTCACCCATCCATTGCCCATCCAAAACAACTCATGCATATCCCATTCTCCTTCATCGATCATTTTCCCCATTTTTCCCAACCAACCCGATCAACCATTTCCAATCCAATCCAAACCCTTCAACCCTATAACCATTTGTGAGACCCAAGAAAGTGAGAAGAGGACTGGAGAATTTGGTGGTTGGCCCAGGCAAAGCCGCCGTGGACGGCGGAGGAGGAACCCGACCAAGGTAATCGGTTTTACCCGATTTTATCCATTTTTGATTTCACGCATTATGGGCCATTTTGGGTGGTTTTAATGAGTTAAATAGGATATTAGAATTGTAATAGAATGATTTTGAGGAAGATTGGAGGTTGAGAAACCCATGGGGCAGTTTTAGAAAGATCGAACCGTGAGAGCCATGTTGGACCGGTTAGATTTTATGGGTTTTAGGAGTTTTGATTGATAGATTTAGGTTCCTAGAATCGAATTAGGAAGGATGGAATTGATTAGGAGAGAAACGGACGAAGATTGGACCGGGTATGAAGCTGGACCGGTCACGCCGATCTAAGTTGCAGAGAAAACCGAACCAGCCTGGTCGGATCGGTCGGCTGGAGGACAGGGATGACCCTGTAAAGTGGCGCGTGAGGCCCATGCGCAGGGCCATCTTGGGGCGCGTCCAGGTGCGTGGTGAAGAATCTGAGGGTGGTTCCAACATGTGAAATCATCTATTCGATGTAACGAACATTTTGGGACTGGTTTCGAATCAATCGGATATCGTCTCGACATAGTTCGGGCTGTCCGAAAGTTTCGGTGAGCGTTTAAAAATAGTTAAAAATCTCGGAAAATTAGGGGGCTTTAGTGAAGGGTTAATTAAGTAGTTAGTAACCCTCTAAAGTGATTTGGACAGATTTGGAAGTCCCGGTGACGGCGATTAGCCAGGGAGAGCCGTATTGTATGCATATCGAGGCGAGGCGGCAATGCGGACGGTCTCTGAGTGGACTTTCTTTCTGAAATTGATGCATGCATAAATGTTTTATATATGTTTTAATGTATGTTTTGTGATGCCTTGAGTGCATTTTGGTGTGTGTTTACGTATGGGAACGTATTTCGAGGTTTTCGAGTTTTATACGTGCTTATACGCGCTTATACTTTCGATTTTCATCGAGCAGCCACTGGAGGCTCGACTTCGGAGTGCTGACGGTTTAGAGGATAGATCGGCAACATGTGCACCATGGTCTCGAGATGGTCGCGGCAGTGATGTGTTCAAGGCGACATACTAGGATTGAGAGCGGTTCTGGATTGATGGTTACACGCATCGCTATGATCGGGATAGTGACTGACCCTGAGATATCGGGCTTGATGCCCCGTTGATTTACGAGTTCGGGCTCGATGCCCAGTTATTGTGAAATCGGGCTAGAGGCCCTGTTGAGTCCTATGTTCGGGCTGGAGGCCCAGTTACTTTATGTTATCGGACGTGAGTCCTGTTTTATGGTTTTGTATACTGGTATGTATATACCCTCCTTACAAGATTATTGATTGGTCTCCTCCATATGTCGACCTGGAGAGTCACGATCCACATACCAGAGTGGGTATCCCTATAGGGATCCTTTTCCAAGAGTGGGCGTTATGATGTGGTCCCAGACCAAATTCCGGAGAGATGATCGGACTAGGTCCGAAGATGAGCCTCCCAGATGGAGAATTCTTAGGAGAAGACTCGGAGTGAGACCCCAAGTAGAATGCATACTTATATATAGAGAGAGATATCGTGACTATATCGGGGATGTGTTCCCTAGGGGCTGTGTGTCCCGAGTTGGTATCTTCTCCAGAAATGCCTAGGACGGGTTATATATGTATATATGTATATGTGTACGGGTTTTCACTGAGATGACGTTGGGTTGAGACCCACGCGTATTGGTTTTGGGCTGAGACCCTTATGAGATGGTTATGGGACGAGTTCCCACGTGTTTTGGTTTGGGCGGAGGTCCATGTATTGATTGACGGATTTCGGGCTAAATGTCAGGACCCACCCCGGTTTCACCCCGAAACCCGAGGTAAATCCTGCTCCCGTCTGACTCCCCGACTCAAAACCCCAGTAAAACTCACTCAAACCCAGCCAGACGCAGGAGTAATTAAACAAAAATATCCCGAAGTTAGAGTTTTACAGAGCATAGTACGAAATACAAGGAAATAAAAATCGATAATAATAACACGCACGCGGAAAACTTTAAACCACTCCGGGATCCCTCGCGTGACTTCTATGCCTCGGACACTGCCTCGACGTCAAGACCCTGCGCTATCTCCACAACCTGGAGGGCAATTTAAAACATAAGGTGTGAGTGGACCATAATAAAAGAAAAGTTCTAAAACCATTTACCAGAAAACCGAGTTTAGCCCTCCGTTTTGAAACCACATGCATAACCAACAGTTATTAACACAGTTACAATTCAATTCTCATAAAACATCATAAGAAACAGAAACACTATAAAACAGTTATAGAAATCATAGCATGAGTATCAGAAACCGTATCATAAACCATAAAGCTCAAATCATCATTTCCCGATCAAACCTGATGGACCTATCCGAGTCTTTAAACTCCCGAGTCTTTAAACTCAATCCAGGCCTTAATCATATCCGAGTCTTTAAACTCCCGAGTCTTTAAACTTAAGGCCTACGGGGGAAATATCAATATATCCGAGTCTTTAAACTCCCGAGTCTTTAAACTCAATCCGGGCCCGTCCCCCGTCAAATATATCCGGGTCTTTAAACCCAATAACCAGATCCAGCAAATCCAATCCCAAAACCATTTAAAAACCATTTCCGAATTCACATCCAAACCCGAATCCGAAATCACTGGTCCGATGCCCTTCCGGCATCCCGAACCGTCATTCCGAACCCAAATCCGGAATCCACTTTTCAACTTTAAAACCAAATTCCATTTCCGAAATTCGATTCTAAAACCGAAAACCTTGACCATCGAATCACGTTCCAAAATCCATTTATAATCACTGAAAACCATTTATCAATTGAAATCCCGAACTATGACATTATATTCCAAAATCACCATTTTCTCGTAAAACGTGCTAAAAACCGAACTTCCTCGAAAAACGTGCAATAATGTAAAACCAACCAAAACATATTCGATAAACATAGAATTATGATTAAAACCATAAAACCATTATAGAAAAACAGTTATGCATGCTCGAGTTTAGAGAAGGGGTCCACTCACAGTACTGAGCCCTACTCGCGTCCTGAACGTCCTGTACGTTCTTCGGCTTCCTCGGGAAATCCCGTTCCTGTCAATAACCACCAAATTACGTCACTAACACGTCTACGAGGATCCACCTAAAGTCCCTCAAAATTCCCCGAATCGAAAGCGTAAATAACCCGGGACCCTAAACCTTCACCCTCGCGGAACTACTTCGATTCGACGTCCGATTGACCCGAAACCAATTCCATTGAACTCAACACAACTCCTAGACCAAAAACCTAGTTGACCGTTTCCCCAACCGCCGCCGCACGCGCCCCCACGCGCCGTCCAAAGTGGTTGCGCGTGGCCCTCACGCGCCAGCTACAGTACCACCATCTTCCTCGATCAAACCCGGTTTGCACCAGGGCTGCAACCCGGACCGGCGAGACCTGTTCTCCGCCGTCCAGCCACCAATCTCCTCCCTTCCTTCACCCACAGCTTCTTCCAGATCCAATCTATCCATTCCCCAACTCCTCTAACCTCGACACGGCCCCAATCCCGTCGACTTAAGCTCGAAACCAGACGGCCAAACTCCCCTGTTTCACGATCCAGCCACTCCGGTCACCCCCCGTCACGG
This sequence comes from Prinsepia uniflora, assembly GCA_032719365.1. NCBI lineage: Eukaryota > Viridiplantae > Streptophyta > Magnoliopsida > Rosales > Rosaceae > Prinsepia > Prinsepia uniflora. Next base: position 3,785,785 of record CM064871.1, read on the forward strand.
TGACCGTCCCAGACTCTTCCTAGGGCCTCACTGAACCTAAACCAACCCTCCTAGACCTTCGACTCAGCCCCTACCTTCACGACTCGCCGTTTGAATCCACGACCAAAACAGAGCACCAAAATACCCCTGTCGTGCCATCCTCCGCCGTGTACCTCCCCGTCACGGCAACACAACCAATAGAATCCCAGACCTCCACTGAGTCCCCTAGACCTGCTTATGAACCTCGATTCGACCTCTAGACTCTCGACTCTCGACTTGAAACTCAACGGCTAAACAGAGCAAGTAAAAGAGGATGAGGAATTACCTGTCCTCCGATCGCCGTCGCGAGCTCAGCCGTGAGGCAGTAGCTTCCCCCGTCCACCTCCAGCCTTTGGACACTTCCTCTGGCCTTGCTTGATCGATCACGGCCACCCACAAACACTCACGTCCTCCCTGTGCACTCTGGTTTTTCCCGTGGCCCTCACTCCCCTCACACACACAGACAACACTTCCACACCTCCTCCCTGCTTCCCTCTCACTCTCTGAACACCCACACACAGTCACAAACTCACCAGCACCCTCGATCAACCTTCAATCCTCTCACTTCTCCCCCTCTGTTTCTCTCTGTGTCGAAGAACACCCACACGGGCACTGCACGGTTGCACCCCAATTATTGGAACCGTGCACACACGCGAGAACTCCCCAGAACCCACTACACAATTGCCACATGTCACCATCCCCCACTCTCTCTCACCCATGTGGCCCAATCTCAACCCTTCATCTGCTTCTCTCTGCACAAATCTCCAGGTGCAAAAGACCAAAATACCCTTCTGTTTAACTCAAATTTACGGTTTTGCCACTTCCTTTCTAGACCCGTATCTCACACCTCGTAAGTCCGATGAATACGTGTCGCCTGTCATCGAACTCAGGACGACAAGAACTATCTAACCATCCTAGGTCAACGTACCAAAACTCGATTCTACAAAAAGTCAACTATTCCCCCTAATTTACCCAAATGACGGTTAGGCCCTCAACCTTCCGAACATCACAACCCCCTCCTCGGACGTCGGAATCGGGTGTGCCACCTGCCTATGGATTCGTGACGTCCTAAACTACGTCCTAGGTACTGGTCAATACCCAATGGACCACCCGAACTAAAAGTCAACATTTTTGCCCGAACCAGGGGCAAAATCGTCATTCTAGGCTCATGGACCTATAAGGACCACCTAACCGCCGATTAACCTCACTAATCACACCTTAATTAGTCTACTAATCCCGGCTCTCGGGACGGGTTGTTACACTAAGGCCCAAATGATTTTATGGTTCATAAAGGTTTATGGGGACCGGACATGAACCCTAGAAATGGTTTTCGAATGCATGCATATGTTTTTAATAGAGGGCATTAAGGTCTTTTATGAAATGTTTTTATAAAATAATTTTTTTGTCCACTCACAACTTTTGTATTTTGAATGTCCTTCAGATTGGTCGCGGATGCAACTGTAGCAGAGACGAGACATCGCATTCCTCCTTCGGATCCTGGCGCCCTCTGATAGGGCCGGTTGGGTAAAGGACGAAAATACCCCTGGTCTGGCACTTCGTGTCAGACGGGAGTAGGCACGTCCCACGCTAATCCCGAGGGATTTGGGACGGGTTCTGTTAGATGGCTTCCAACTCACGCAACCTAACTAGGAGCCCGGGGTGCCCGACCCTGCAAAACCCGCCACCACTCTCCCCCATCATCATGCAACACCCCACCAATGCTTCTATCTAACCCAGGAAAGCCCAGTTTAACTTGAAAAGTGAATGAGGGAGTTTAGACCAACGTATCTGGTGAACGCCGTTGTAGAAAAAGACTTAACCCCCCCCCCCCCCCCCCCCCCCCCCCCAAAAGTTGTTTATTTCTATTTTAATCTAAGTTTGTTGAATATTTGATTTTTAAGATATGTAGTTAAGGATGATGAAATAAATAATTACAAATGATTATGTAGTATTTTACATCAGATCAGATGCCACATAAAGTGAGATACAAAATATGAAATTTTAGATAATATTTCTATTATTATTGAAAAAAATATATATCAATGAAAAGTGATTAGTTACATTATATTAATTGAACTTTGATCTCGTTTTTTACGAGAATTAACACGAGATTTTCCGTGTGGACCGTAATATTGAGTGGCTAATCGATCTGATGAAATGTGGGTTATTACGAATAAAGAAAGAGATGTATTTTATGTAAAGAAGCCTTTCTAAGAATACATGCAACACCATATCACTCAACGTTCACACAAAAAAAAGAATAAAAAAAAGGGCAAGCTTTCGTGTCGTCTTCTTCGCGAGAGTGCCTCAGAGTTGGAGCCCGGTGGGCGAGAGCAGAAGTTTCAAACACAGCCGCAAAAGCGAGGGGGAATTAGTGGGGACACAAAGGTAAGGGTAATTAGACAAGCACTTAGAGGGCAACATGTTAGAGCTTTTAGGTGTCAAGATGGAAGCTATAATGGAGGATTTCAGGGTTCAAGATGGACGCCTTGATTGACCACCCTTTCCCCTTAATAGATCAGCACCTGCTCGTAAGAACCTTGAAATTCTCTCTTCTTTTTAGTTTGGGGTTTGAATTTATGAATTTGATGCGATTTACTGCTTATAATTTGTAGCCTATGATCTATCTATTTGCACATTGAATGGTAAAATGGGGCAGAAATTGAATTTTTAGTATTTATTCTGGGTATGTAAGAATGTCTCGTAAGTGGCGTGCGTCCATTTTATTTTGAGCATGTTGCATGAAATTTGATCAGAATTATGTGTGAATATTGGTTTCTTTCTTGCACTGTCTGGTTTTTTGTACTTAAATTAGAGATTACAATTTTTAGGATAATGAAGGAATGTGATACATTATGGGCCTTTCCCATTGCTAGGATTTGAGGTTCTTCATCACTTCTTACAATTACTACCTACCAGTGTACCTTTTCTATTTAATAAACTGTGTTTCTATTCACCTGCAAATTAATCATCATGGCTGCCCATAGCAAATGTCTGTTGTGAGTACATCTTCTACCCTTTTAAGGAGCAACAGAAAAAGGAAAACAATCGTGTTGGTTAATGGAAGGGCTATTCTTGTCCCCGATTCTCCTGCACTCCAGCACGTGATGGCTGTGGCGGAGCGCCAATAGCGCCCCTTTGCTAATTACCAAAATCTAGGAAATTAGTGGGTGTAAGTAGATAATTATATGGATCTAATTGAGGCTCTATTGAGTTCTGATGAGTGGATTCATTGGAAACAAAGAAGAGTGAGTGCACCTGTAATGCTTGCTCACTAATTACAGAGGAAGCTCTGCACTTTTCATTGTTTGTCATCACCTTTGAAGGTTATATAGTGTTCCTGATGTCCAGACTACTTGATCTATTGTTGGCTTGTTCTTGGATCCCTCGTGTTTCGTATCTCATGCTGCCCAGTTTCCTATGAGAAGAAAGGATTGACATATTGTTGAAAAATGGTTATAGTCTAATAGGACTGTGTTTTATATGAGTTAGAATATCTGCATACTCTGCCAGTCTACCTTCCTTAGAGGTCCTTTTTGGAGGTCTCCATATACATATTATCATTTCAGTGGAGCTTTTTTTAATAATATATGTATATATGTATCTGTATGTATTACTGATCACTGGTTCTGTTTTGTTTGTAAAGCTTCTGGTTACTTAAGCTTTGTTTTTTCATGTACGTACCTGCATTTCAGGGTTTTCACATATTACTATTGATGTTTGTTTTGGTCATAAGGGATTATTAGAAAACAACTGTAAGCGATGGCTGGGAGGCGAAAAATTCCTTCATCATTTGAGCGACGTCCTATTCAATCTCCAGGGATGATGCGGCATGGTCCGCTGCCTGGGATAGGGCTTACTGCTGGCCACCGAAAATTTGAGTCACTGCCGCGTCCTGAAGTATTGGAAAATAAAATTGCACACCAAGCGTCGGAGATAAAACAACTTGCTGGAGAAAATCGTAGATTGGCAGCTACCCAAGTGGATTTAAGGCAGGATGTTTTTGCTGCTGAGGAGGAAGTGCAAAAACTCAAGGCACACATGAGAAGCATCCAGACTGAGAGTGACATACAGATCCGGGCTTTGCTTGACAAGATTGCAAAAAGGGAAGCCGACATCATAGCTGGTGAGGGTGTGAAGAAGGAACTACAAAAGGCTCACATGGAGGCACAAAGCTCGTATGCTGTTCGACAAGAGCTGACTAATCAAGTTCGACAGGCCATGGAGGATTTGCAGAAAGCTCGTCTTGATGTTGAGAAACTACCAGATTTGTATGCTGAACTTGACAGTTTGAGGCAAGAACACCAGAGACTATGGTGAGTCATTCAAGCTGTGATGCTTAGTTTCAAGTCTATTTGCTTATTTCGAAGTGACACCCCTAGAACTTCATGTAAAGCATGAAACTTTCTCTCCTTTATTGATAATTATTGGCACTGTGCTTTTATAACCTTAAGAAATCAAAGGCCGCAGTATCGTTTCTATTTTTCCTCCTTCCAGAAATGGGACTCTATTATGTGTTTTTCCCTGGGTTATTTAATCAAATGATGGGTTAGTCACATATACAACTTATAATGAAGTATTTCCAATCTTTTCTGTCCAAATTAGACCTTACTAGATATTCCCCCAAATTAGTTGTATGAAACACAATGCATGGTGCTTAATTTAAAAGTGCATAATGCTCTTCTATCATTTTATCATTACATCGTACCTTTTGTGCACTATTTTGACAGTTTAACTTGATATTCTGATGCATTAAATATGTTGTTTGGACAAAACAGTTCCACTTTTGAATATGAAAAAGGTTTAAACATAGAGCAAGTGGAACAGATGAAAGCAATGGAGGAGAATCTAATCGGGATGGCAAGAGAAGTAGAAAGGTTGCGTAATGAGGTCATGAGTGCAGAGAAGAGAGCCAGTGGTAAGTTTCCATGCCTGTCTATATCGTGTTGGTGTTGGTATCAGTTTAAGCTTCCTGTTTATATCATCTGATACTTTTGATATTTATTATAGCACCAAATGCACATGCTGGTGGTTACATACATCCAGATTCTTATTACCAAGTTAATGTGCAAGGTGGTGGTGCATATTTTGAAGGTTATGGAAGGCCTTTTGTTCCAACTGTTATTGGGCCAGCAGGAGAGGGAATAGTTCCATATGCCAGCAGCAGCAGCAGCATAGCTGCTGGTGCAGGTGTCCCAACTACTGGTGGTGGTGCTTGGGGAACGTCCTATCCCCACGCTTGACACCAATGCCACTGCTGCAGCTAGGGTTGGTGCAGTTTGGAGAGGCTCATATGATACTGCACTATCTCGGTAGTGATTACAGAACCAGCCCTGAGGTTTTTGGGTTTTAAAGTTCACATAAGAGTTTCTATTTCGAATTTTTAAGGGAATAGTTTTCTGCTTGTTTTGTGTCAAGTCGAATGACACCCATATTAGGTTGATGGGGGTTGTCTAAAAAAACTAGGCCTTGATCTGACTTGGGTTGGAGCACTTTATAAGCATGGAAACCTTTCAGTCTCCTGCGTTATTTTGAGCGCAGCCGGATTATATACCTGAGCAAGTCCGAAAAAGATGAAGCTAAAGAGAAGGTAGCATTTGTTGCCATTTCTATAGAATGGGGAAAGCTGTTTCTTAGTTGATGGGAAACCAATATCTAATTACATGTTCTTTGGTACTTGTAAGTAATATTTGCAGGATTCTTTTTTCGGGAATGGTTATTGTTTTTATATAATGGATTATACACCTCGGATATCGATCTCACTCTTGCTGTGTATAAAAATTAAAGATCTCATTGTTTATTATGGTTGAACTTGAGGTCTCTCGCTTCATGGCAGAAAAAAACTATCGCTATGCTAACATTATTAATTTAATTTATTAGTGTTTTTAAGAATGGTTATTAGGTTGCACTCCATATCTTCTCACTAGGACAGAGTGCATGATTTTGTTTTTGAAGCTCCAATACCACCTCCCATTTTATTTGTCCCAATTAAGAATTCGTGTTCGAATGAACTAGTGGTAAGGACATTTTTTTCCAAGAAAGAAATACACTCGGACTTACCTAAAAAGATTGCAACTAATAAACTCAATATTTTATAAATTCAATTGATTTCACAAAGTAATATTACAATTTAAACTGCTTAGTTGTTGGTCCTTATCCAAATTGGATATGGCCCGTCCTAGGTCCACCGAAATTGGTGGCCGGAAGTTGCTCCTCATAATGTCATCAAAATTGGTGGGAGGGTGGCCGGCGGAATGAAGTGGGAAAAATGTTGGGGCTTTTAGAAAACGTGTTAAAATGATTTGATTTTTGCACTCGAGATCTCGTTCATACATGTAAAATTTGAATGATTAAAGTCTAAGTTGGCATATTTATCGACTCTTATTTGTAGTTCTCTCTTCCCTTATGAGTGAAATATTATAATATTTTAGTTTAATTTTTGTATATGATATATTTATAGAATTCGATACTTAATGATTAACTGATTGTGTGATTTAATTCAAACACTTATTAGAATGCCGATATTTACATGAATATCGAAGTCCTTGAATTGTACTCAAATATCCACATCGTATTGTACCAAATCCATAAGTATCCACTCATCCCCAATTCCAATATTGTTCCACTCATGAAACCATTAGGAAAGCTAATGTGTGTTTTGATGAAAAATAGGAGGGAAATAAAACATGGGTTGTTAGACTGAAAAATGAATTGAACAAAAAGGACTAAAATGTAATTTACTATATTTTATCAATAAACATATTAAAATTACGTGGCGCTAGGCAATCAATCAGAGGACAGGAAGGAATTGGAGAGAAGTTTCGGGCCAATTCAATTTCCTATATTTGCTTTCCCCCGTTCTCAAATCCTCCATTTCGCGTTTTCCCTTTTTCCTTTGATCCAGAAATTCTTCAGTTATGGCCGAGGTTAGCTTTTTCCTTCTTCTTCACTATATGTGTATTGTTTATGGATTTTGTTAGTATTCCAGGATTTGATTTAATTATCATCATTTTACGAATCTATCTCAGTTTGACCTTTTCTTTGATACTGGGCGCATTGGGTTGTCGTTGTAAAAATATTATCTTTATGGTTATCATTTTTATTTCAATTAATTCTTTTGCAAGTTGGTCCTGCTGAGATTTATGATTGACTATTTCCGGTTCATCTGCTATTTCCTAGATTCAATTAAATAACTTTTTAATGTGTGGAATGATGGATGCAAAAGTACTGTAAATTTTAATTACTGATGAAATTTTCCACTGTTCATTTTCTGAAGTGTAAATCCTAATTTCCTGGTAAAAAAACAATGAAGTTTTTGAAATTAGATTTCTTATGTAGAGATGTATAAACCTCACGAGATGTATGTGGACTGGTTGCTTTTCCTGAGCAGTATGAACCAATTGGCTCTACAACCTGTTCTGCCTGTCATAAACAGTAATGCCTTTAAAAAATTTGTATGTTAGCTTCATTTTCTGGCTCTCTTCATCAGTGCATTTCTCTTTCGTGCTTTTATGGCCTTCATAAGAATTAACCAAATTTTGTCCAGGGTTTGATGATATTTTGTACAAAATTTCAATTAGTCACAAATGTCTGCTTGCTGATGTCTTTTAAGAAGTATTATAATGTGTTTCTTGCTCATGTAAAATACCAACTTACCAGTGGTTTGTATCTAGTTTGATAGATTCATCATTTTGATAGATGAAATATCTGAAGCTGTAAGTGTGAGGCTACAATAAAACTAATATTGATCTAGATCACAGAATGGCACTTTGATGGGGCTAATCTATTTTCTGCAGTTGATTTTTCTTTTTGTACCTAAAATGATGTGAACGAGACCTGTAATTTATGTCAACTATTTGTTACGTTTTTTGTGTGTGGCATAAGTTTTCTGTTTTTTTTTTTTTAAATCCCAGACTGAGCTGAAAACAGCACCTGCTGATTTTCGATTCCCAACAACAAATCAAACAAGGCATTGTTTCACACGCTACATTGAGTTTCATAAGTAGGTTTTTGAACTTTAGCACTCAATACCTCAGCTTTCAATTATTACTTGAGAATTAAAAAGGTGAACATATAAAACCAATTCCAGGTGCTTGGCAGCCAAGGGTGAAGAATCTAGTGAATGTGAGAGATTTTCCAAATATTACCGTTCTCTCTGCCCAGGTGAATGGGTGAGTACTTCTTATCTTATCTTATTGCAAGAGCCGAAATTTTTCTCAGGCCTTTTTGGATACTTCAAATTGTTATATTCATACAGTAAAAATGTTTGATTAAGCACTTCATGTACCTAAATTCGTGAAGTCTATGGAGAAAAAAAATAAAACCCATTTGATCTTTTCAAGTGCTGTTTCATTGTCATGAGGTAAAAGTAATTTCGCAATAAATATGGGGGGAGCTTTACAATTTTGAGGCAAAAAAGTTCGAACTGTGATACGTGTTCGAAAATAAATTAGTCTACATTCATGGTGGATTTTTCTCATATTGTTGTCCTCTTGTTTTTAACTTGCTATGTTTATTTGCAAGTTGGATTATACTTTGTATGGTAGTTGCTTTGTTAGTTGCCCATACGCCGGCTAGCCCTTACTGTGAAGAGGGAAAATAATCTTTGATCATTGAGGAATGTACTTTAAACATCACAACATCAATTAGATCCTGATATCTTAATTTAGTTTAAGGACACAGGTTATTACCTGTATGGTTTTATATCAGATTAAGCTGTTAGTGGCTTATTGTCGTTGGGACAGCAATGGAAATTTCAATTTAGATAGTTCCTTCTGTTCCGAAAATAAACTGTGCTCCTCATTTGATTGGGCAAGTGTTGATTGTTGAAGAAAAGAATATTGTAGTACCAGTAGTGAAATCCTAACTACAATCTTTCTTTTATGGCTATAGAAGGAATTCATGAAATTTTAATTTAATTATTTTCTTGGGTAAGTTTTGTTTAATTTAACTCTTTTCCGTTCATATTTAATTTTGGTAGCTTTTTGTATTTCCTTGGAGACATTGAGGGTCTTTCAAGTACAATGGTTTATAGCATTTTATATAGTAAAAACGTTGGTACATTTTATTTTATTTCTAAAATCTAATTTTTTTTTTTTTTGGTTGCTTGAGATATTCTAGGTTGAGAAGTGGAACGAGCAGAGGGAGAATGGAAGCTTCCCAGGTCCTCTCTAATTTAACAACAGAACCCCTTGGCATGATTTTTCATTGATATGAAAGTTGCAGATCACTTCTTTCTTTTTTTTAATCTCAACACCAACCAGTTGCATGGTTTCTTTGTTGGATCATTTTGAATCAATAATTGACCTGTTCAGATTTCTTTGATTTTATTAAAATCGCCTCATTGTTGTTTTAATAGATGGTTTGTTGTGAATGGTTCCATGGGTACTCACCCTTCAAGGGTTTTCTTTTTACCTTCTCATTCGGTTGTTTTCGAACCCCCTAAGCCACCCACATAAATAATTGAAGGTTTGGTTTGCAATTTTGCATTGTAGCTGTCAACCAGTCTGGCGTCTTAAATAATCTACTTAACTCAGGTGTACTGTTTCAAATTGTAGACTGATGGGGGTTTCAATGTTTCATGTGGAATTAGTTAACTTATGATTGCATGTGTAAATTAATTTGCATCATGTAGAAGCTAGTTGTTGGAGTCCATACATAATTTTCCAAATAAAATTGGAGTTTTCTTTGAAAACAGGAGCCTGTCTTGTTACATTTCTTGATTGGAGGATCCTTATTATTTGGGGTAAGGCATATGGGTGAAGTTGTGAATAGTAATCGAGTCTCTCGAATACTTAAAAGAGTATCCAAGACACTGGTGATGGGCATAAATTTTGATTTTGCTTTGCCAAAACTGTGTGATTGGTTGAACCTGGAAACCTTCATTTCACTGGTTCTTTTTTCTTTATTAAACTTGTAAGATTAAACTATATCATGGTAAGAACTTTGTCTAATTTTTTTATATGTATATATGTAGTTGTGTCGTGGGCTCCTCAGTTCATTATTTCTTTTTATCAAACTATTGTGTTCATCATATGATGATATACTGGCTTTTTTTCTAGTGGATTGTATTCACTTAACCCAGCAAGCAGTTCATAATTGAACGTAGTAGCAACTATGCCTGATCAAAATACTTCAGTTTTTTGGTCAAAGATAATATTGATTCCAGATTTAAAAAAAAAGGATAAACTTGATTGAGAAAAGGTAAGGACTATGCACATTCATACCGAATGGAAGGGTTGTAAAGTAAATAGGATGCACAAGGTTCAATACCAAATTTGTGGTTTTAGGTGTTGGATTGTTGTCTTTTAGGTCATATGTTTTTTGTTTTTAGGTCATATGTTCGGGGAATGTTTTCGAATTATAATTTTTTCGTTGTTTAGATACAGAAATAAGTGTAAAACACGTTTATTAGTTAATTTTTTTTAAAAAAAAAAAAATCGAATATGAAAATCTCAGCAATCTGCAACACTTTGTATAATGTCAAAATCATGTTTTAGAATTCTTAAGAATACAACTGAAAACATGGAATTTATACAGAAAAAGTTGTCAGTTTCAATGATAAAAAAAAAAAAGAGGTAGAAAATCCGTTCCTGTTGAAGCCGCTCAAAAAACCTGACCATGTATGCACTAGCAATACACAGGAGTACTGCCATGGACGGACCACTGAAGGGGCAGTTTTGTCTGTAGCACAGGTCATTTGTTCCTTTTATATAGAGTACAGCTCTGGTTTTGGCATGTGATTATAGTTGCTTCCCCAATAACCTAGTTCCAGTCTTGAGGTGATTCTTTATTAATTTTGTTCATTTTCATCATTATTTTCCTTTTTTTTTTTTCATTTTCATCATTATTGGCTAAGGCTAGGCACAACACAACCTACAAACCAGGGCTCAAATTTTCTAATGGGGTGGGCTAGCCTGGACTGGGTAGGGCCAAAGGCAGAGGCTGTGACTATTCTAGTCTCTCTTATTGCCTGGGCTGGACTAATGACACTCAATAAAGAATTGACACATGTCAAATGTTGTAATTTTTTTATATCTTTCATATTTTTTTTTTTATTTATCAATTTAAATTTGTATTTTTTTTTACTAGACTTGCATTATTTTTAGTATAATTTAAATTTTATTTTATTTTTGAAAAATTTTAAATTATATAAAATAAAATTTCTTCATTATGATGATAAATAAGTCAAGAATGATAAATAAGAATTAAATGGTATTTCATATACATTATATAATATTTCTATATTATTATCTTTTAAAAAATAATTTCCAAAAATTTAAATTTTTGCCCATTGCCCTCCTCATTAGAAACACAGCAAACATTTTTGGGTAAAATGTCATGGACATTATCATTTAAGGGATTAAATCTTTCCTCTAGCCCCTTACCCTCGCTTCTACCACTAGACATGCTCTAAACATTCAATTAGACCCACTTTATAAAATAATATTACAATTTAACAGTTTACTTTTTAGTTAAGATCATTTCTACAAAAATTCGTTCAATTTGGTAATTTTTTTATTATATAATACAATAGCTAAATATATAAACAAACTTGGAGTGCCACATGCTAATCCCAATAAAAAAAGTTAAATTTGCCTAGTCTGCTACAAGGCCATTTTGATATTTTTGGATAAATTTTTAGTTAAATTTGTCCAAAAATTAAATTTAACTACTTTACTGTAATGCTCCAACACAATAATGTCTTATTAATAATTAAATAACTTAAAGATTTTCGATTGGGCTAAATTTTTATAAAGATGATATTTGAATGAACTATCGAATGAAAGGTTAGATTGTGATATTGTTTCGTGGAATTGGTCCAAATGAATATATTTTTAGGGGTAAATAAACGATTATATTAAGACTTTTTAGACTAAATACACTAGGAACGGAAAAATCGATCTCAAAATGCACTAGAAACAGATATTTTCCTCAGTGTGTTGCAGGAACATGTACAACTTCAAAAACATTATATCATCTATCAGTTAATGTTAGTAACGACGTTAATCATGATGACGTGGCATCAATATTATAAAATAGTAAGGATAATTAAAAAATTTGTTTCATTTTATTAATTTTTCTTTGAAAATTAATTTTAAAATATTAAAACAAATAAAATAAGGCTCCATCTTCCCCAACCCAACTCACCTGATTATGTCCCTTCCCAGGGACCTCCGACTATCCCAACTCTAACCCCTCCACCTCTGGACTAGGCCTCGTCATTGGGCCGGGTCGGGCAAACCCGGCCCAAAATTTTTGGGCTTGGGTCGGGCATATTTCATAATTTAAAAAATACCGGGCCGGATCGGGCGGGTTTGATCATAAATATGAAAGCCCATGCCCTTTGTCGGGCCGGGTTTGGGCCGGGCTTTTATCTGGCTTTACGGGTCGGGCCTACTAAGCCCACTTGGGCCGGGCCTACTAAGCCCATTTGTACCTACCTAATTGTAAAAATAAAAAAGTGAGTTGAGCTTAAATATTATTATCAAATATTAAAATAAACTAAGGAGGGGTACTATTAGATTTGGAGAATTGACTTAACTTTTCGACCATAAAGCCGAAATAGGATAAGGAGGTCGATAAAAGAGTTAGAGACCTAGTGAGTTTTTTTGAATTTAGGGTTAGGGTTTGGTTTGGGCATTGGGCTTTTAAATGACACTAGGTTGAGATTTGGTTGGAGTTTTGGATTTTGGCTATGATAGTAGTAACAAGATTGGACTGGGTATCAATTCTTAATTTATAATTATTTTATATTTTCGGGCTTATGTGACAGGACCCACCCCGATTATCGCCTCGATAATCGGGAAGCATCCTGCTCCCGTCTGACAATCGAATCCAAAAGACCGGAAAACTAAATAATAATACCACACACCCATTGTCAGACCAGGGAGATTAAACGATTACAACCGACTGGACGTCTAGTCCACAGTTTCACAGAGCAATATTACAAAACAAATTAAAGAACAAGTCCTACTCTGTGAACTAACTACTCCGCAACGGAAAACTTTATGCCTCCGCCTCTGCCTCGGCGCTTGCCCCCACGCTTGTACCACGACCTGGAGGGAATTTAAAACAACAAGGTGTGAGTGGACCGAAACATAAGTTTAACAGGAAAAACAGTTTTTCCGAAATCGGGTTCGCCCTCCAGTTTTGTAATCCGCATGCATAACCAAATATTCAAAATTGTGTATTGAACTTTTGAAAACTCTTTTTCCAAAACACATGAAAACGTTACAAGGATCGTCATAACTCATGTAAAACCATTTAATAATACCAGATTCCAGAAACCGTCATTTTGAAATATTATTTGCACAAATCAAGTAAAACGCAAATCAATAATCATGATTATGCCGTTGGATCCATCCGAGTCTTTAAACTCAACATTAGGCCTTCCCGGGATATCAACGAGTCTTTAAACTCAAAACACGATTGGTAGGCCTCGGGGGTATCATAATAATCGAGTCTTTAAACTCACGAGTCTTTAAACTCAATTTTCGGGCCCGCCCCCAACATCAACATACCGGGTCTTTAAACCCAAAACCAGATCCAACCATCAACCGGGTCTTTAAACCCAAAACCGTTTTTAAAACACAATAAACCATGATTCATCACAACTGTTTTCCTATATCATTCCGAAATCATATCACAACATAGTAGGACTTATGTCCGAAGTCACATGCAATTTCCAACTCATGCAATTTCCGAAAATTACTTCACAATATGATCAAACGTCATAAATCCGAAACATGCATATTCATATCCAGATACTTCATCAAAGTTATCACGCATGCATAGGCAAAAACCGAAATCTCGAAATGCGTGAAATACGATAAATATCTCGAAAAACGTGAAAACAGGTAAAACCGATATATCATCTCACCATCATAAAATCATATGTAAAACCATGAGATAAATATGCAAAATAGTCAAGCATGCCCAATTTAGAAATCAAAAAGTCCACTCACAGTCTTAGGACACGTCAATCGCGTCCCGCGCGCTCCTCCGTAGCTTCGGAAGTGTCCGGGCCTGTGAAAACGTACAAGAAGGGTTACAAACATCCCAAAATAACTCGTAGGATTTTTCCTAATTTTTCCGGATTTTTCGGCGAAAATAAACTTAAAGACTGAATCTTCCGGACTCCCGAAATTATCCCGAATGACTCCCGATCGATTCGAACTCTAAAGATAAAATGTTAATTAAACTGTAAGGATTAATTCTCATGTTGACCGTGATCGGAGTTGACGTCACACGCGCCGTCACGCGCCGCCCAAAGTGGCTGCGCGTGAAAGCCACGCGCCAAGCTACAGTACCTTCGTCCCTACCCGAATCAACTGATAAACGGGTCTATTACCCGCGACTCAACCCGACCAGTTCAAGCCCAATTCTCATTCAATTCCTCTCGTTTTTGATTCTATTATCTTCTCTAATCCTTTAATTTTAGGTCTGTATTGAAGATTAACCTCGACTAGTACCCAAACGACCCAACTCAAACTCGAACAGTCGAACAAATCGACATTCTGGAACTCACCCAAACTAACCCCATTCTCAAATTAATTTCACCAGTAGCTTAAGGGGACTTATACGAACACAATGGTACCGTCAATTGGTCTCGCCGTTACCTGGAAGTCGTCGTCCTCAAGCTCGAAAATAATCAGAACCAGGGCACTCCGTTCCTGGCCAATTCGTGGATGTCGTCCTTCGAATTTGACGTGGTTGGTTTCCTTTTGCTCCCAGAAGACTAGAATGGCCCCTGGTTTCGATCAACAAGCCTCAGAAATCGAATTCAGTTTTTCCCTCCAACTGGTTCAACTCTGAACCGTAACTCAGGTTCCTGGGCGAGACGGGCTCCAATCCCTTCAGCTCTTGCACCGTAGTGATTATTTCACTCCAAGAAGTCTCACCGTGTGTTTAGTTTGATCCCTCGACCCTCAGAATTTGAACTCTGCGATTTCCCCCCCAGAAACCCGAAATGGTTCAACACTGGTTCTCTCAATCTCTCTCAGTTTTTCCACAGTAGGAAGGACGCAAATGAGTCTCTAAGTCCAACAGCAATCAGAGTAATCGATTCAAACGGCCAGCAACTCGTGGGAGACACTCTGAAGTCTCTGAAAACGGTTTCCCGCAAGCACAGAGACCACGGCCATTCCTCACTCTCCCGTGCTCTGAGCTCTGCCCAAACGTGCACCAAGGTCACTCAATCCTGCTTCCACTGCCTAAAACTACATAAACAAAACGTCTGAGCCCCCCACTAGCCATAAACAATTGCACGCACAAAACCCACGGCCGTGCACTCTGTTTTTCACGGTGGTGAACAGTAACCACCGTGAAATGACCAAAATGCCCCTCTGTGCAATAATTACCAAAATGCCCTCCAACATCCGTGACCCATAACTCGGTCATCCGACGTCCGTTTCAAGCGTGCCGCCTGTCGTTGTACTAGGGCGTCGAGACGAACATAACGGTCTTCGAGTCAAATGAATATCAATTGTCAAACAAAAAGTCAACTTTTTCCCCTTATAACGCCCAAATTACGATAATGCCCCTGAACTTCCGAACATCATAACTTTCACTCCGAGCGTCCGAATCGGACGTGCCACCTGTCTATGAACTCGTGACATCCCGAACTACGTCACGGTCATCACTCAACGTCCGTTCGACCTCCAAATCAAAAAGTCAACAAATCGACCACACAAACACAGGGGTAAAAACGTCATTTTATTCAATATTTATAATATTACATTTCCAGAACGTCCGGGGCGCTACATTATGGGTCGGGTTTACCTGGGTGGGTCGGGCTGGGCTTACCGGGCTTTATCGAGCTCGGGCCTATCGGGCCTAGCAGGCTTGAATACCCTAAGCCCAAGTCCAGCCAGTCAACATGCGAGCCTGACCTGCCCACGGCCCATATCGGGCCGAGTCGGGCTTTTTGTCATCGGACTTATCGGGTACCCATAAACCCGTGGGCTTCTGGGCCAAATGATGAGGGCTACTCTGGACTAGCGCCTCCGTTAGTGACAATGGTCAAAGAGAGCTCGACACGAAAGAAAAGTAATTGGCCAACGGAAGCACCATTTTTATGACAAAATATTTTGTTATGTACACATTCTTATGACAAAATATTTTGTTATGTACACATTCTTATGACAAAATATTTTATCGTTAAAATTCTTTTGCGACGAATTATTTCGTCGTCTATAACAAGGCAACAGAACACTTTGTCGTCATGGTTGTCAGCAATCGGTATGACCAAATGGAATGCAAAATTTCGGTCGTCTAATATCTGAGCCAATAGTGACAATATAGTCAGATAAATTTTTTTGTTGTCATAAAATTATACCGACAAAATTTGATATTTACCGACAAAAAGATTTTATCGGCACATCAATTTTTTCTTCTTGTAGTATGATCTCCCTGAGCTGGAGAAGTTTTCTTCAATTCTAAGAGCAAGAGGATGGCACCTCGACAGCCTAAAGAAAAGTATAAGACGCAGCAATAGCATATTTGCAGGTGGCAAAAAAGTTTGAAAATGCAAGTCGTTGTCTTGTCTCGTCTTGCTGTATATGAAATTCAAGGATAATATATCACGGTATATGTTGCACATGCTTGATACCAAATTACAGATCACACACAATACGGCTTTGACTTTTAAATAATGAACATTGGCATGACAAATGGCACATCCCACGGGGACTATCCCGTTTCAGGCCACCTTCCAAGTTCCATTACTGGTGACACAAATTGAAGTTTTAAGTTTTAACCAGCATGGGCTTCAATGTCGGACACATTTTCAAAATCCCAAATTTAGTTTTACAAAATGGTCTATCAAACACACTTTACATTTATAATAATATAGGAAAAAAAAAACCCTATAAAAGGAGGGATTATTTTTAAATTGGAAGTTTCTTAATACATATTGCTAACTAATTCCTCATTGTCAATACATTATCGGACCAATTTTATGGTAAAATAAGACTTATAAAATGACCTCCTAATTAAATTTGTTACTAGAATACAAATACAGAAATTGAACCTTAGATAGAAATTCTCACATAGGCTGTCATTCACTATATTATTGGTTGTGGTTTAATTCCATGTTTCGTTGTAACTGTTGTGGCAGCGACATTGTGACTCCGTGTGAGACTTGGGAGTACAAATTTAGCTTCCCATTCTGTTTTGCTAACTCAAAAAAAATCTGCTTCGTCGTGTCGTCATATAGTGATATACTAGTCTACACGTACGCGGCTTAATCTCCGATACACTTCCGTTAAATTCACGATATAAACACCTCACCTCACCTCACCTCACCCCACCCCACCCACTCAATCCCGCTTCAATCCCTCACAATTCCCCATATTAATTGTCCCTCTGTCTCTCTCTTGTCCCTCGCTCTCTCTCTGGTTTGAATTTTGTGAACTGGGTTTCTGATTTTGTGCCTTGTTTCACAATGAGGATCAGCAACAACCTTGTGGGTATTCTCAACTTCCTCACCTTCCTCCTCTCCATCCCCATCGTCGTAGCCGGAGTATGGCTCGGCAAGCAAGGCAGCTCTGAGTGCGAGAAGTTCTTAGACAAGCCCGTCATCATACTCGGCATTTTCCTTATGCTCGTCTCCCTCGCCGGCCTCATCGGCGCCTGTTGCCGAGTCTCGTGGCTCCTCTGGGTCTACCTCCTTGTTATGTTCCTCCTCATCGTTGTCCTCTTCGCCGTCACCATCTTCACCTTCGCCGTCACCAACAAAGGCGCCGGAAAAGTTCTTTCCGGCAAAGGCTACAAGGAGTACAAGCTTGGAGACTATTCTCACTGGCTGCAGAAGAGGGTCAACAGCACCAAGAACTGGAATAAGATCAAGAGTTGTCTTGCTGATAGCAAGGTCTGCTCCAGTTTTAAGGACAAGTATGTCAATGACACCGTCACCGAGTTCTATAAGGAGAACTTGTCTGCGCTTCAGGTATTCACCATGTCCTTCGCAATCTTTATTCAAATTATTCATTTTGATATCTTTCATTCTGTTTGCTCAAGATCTGAAGTTTGGTTCAATTGGGTGTGTTTCTCTTCTAGGTTGAAAGTTTAGTCTCCCAGTTCTCTTATCGAAATTCGTTTTTATTTCGCTTGGGTATTGCTGATTTTTGAGTCAGCTACTGCATATGCTAATACTGTGAATTAGTTTTGTTCACCTTTTTGGAAATTATGTTTGTTTGTCCTCTGGGGTTGCAATTGTGGTTTCTGAACGACGGCCCTGGCTAATTTTGTCTGATTTGATTTGGGATTTTGCTAATTTGACTCCTGCTACCTTTGAGATCTGAATTATAGGTTATGAAAAAGATCTGACAATCAAAATCTCACACTAATTGATTTTGGGTTCAAATGTTTGGTTTTCATTTCGTTTGGATCACTGTTTCATTATCTTTTGATTATCCAGGATTTTGTTTGGATCACTATTTCTTTATCTTTTTATTATCCAGGCTTTTATTTTTATTTTTATTTTTATTTTTTTACCTCCTTCTCATTGAAAGAAGTAATTTAATATGCAGAATGAATGATTTGTTTATATATGGTTATACTAGTTGAACTGCAATAGTCATTCTAGTTGGAACTACGTTATTCATCCTTTTGTGAGATATAATTTGACCTTTGGAAAGTTTGAATGCCGTCTTCACAAGCTTTGAACTAAAGGATAAAAAGGCTATCTTCTTAAGCCCCACTCTTTCTCTGAGTCTGCAACTTCTGTATGCTTTGCAAATTTTGCCCTTTTTGAAATATAGTCAATCTTATATATAAAGAGGTTAATTTATTAAATTTATTTGTTCCTATCAGTTAAAAGATTTTATAATTAAAATTGTATAATAATAACTTTAAAGTGCGTACTTGGTTCTTTAATCTTCAACTGTGCAGCTCTAATTTACAGTGATTTGGTGGTAGGAGTAGCCCCTTATATTAATTCTTTGTTAGAGTCTTGCTGTTTTGGCGTCCCGGTAGCAAGTTTAATTCTTGAAGCAATTTATATGGACATTGTGTTGATACCCTGGCTTGCATTCATTTAAATTTCAAGGGATTTTCCATCAACTAATTATGCTTGGGGGGACTAATGGTAATGCTTTGTTGGTTTTGCTAGTTTTGTTTTCAAATAAGTTGGCAGTCCATATCTGTCATGTTTTCTAGTGGTATTTTGCTTTTTAGAAAGTGCATATAGTTGGTCATGATAGAAAAGAAGAATTCCTTTCCTTTTAGACACAACTTGATGGGGATGGCCTACCTACCCTCCATCTTCCACAGCCACATGCACATCCACATCGATGTACCTTCCATACATATATTTATATACATAAATATATAACTGTTAGTGAATTTAATTTCCATTTATACCGATGGGTCTATTTGCTAACATTTGTGCAACTACTGTTGCAATTTCCTTAGGAAATGTTTATCCTAATATTTTTACCCTTTTTTTGTGCCTTCAGGTTTTGCATTTTTAAGTTTTCTAGCTTTGTATATCATGGAAAAGATTAAAGTCTAATTGCGTGTCTGTGTACCTGTAATTTAGCTTTCATTGAGTAATTGAAGATATTGTTTTGCATTTTCAATTGATTTTATTGTCATCATCTCGGGTTCAACAAGTAGGATTCGACAAGTAGTCTAATGTGTTTACTGATATGCAGACTGGTTGCTGTAAGCCGTCAGATGATTGTGGATTTAACTACGTGAGCCCGACCAACTGGGTCAGCAATTCCACTGCTGTTTCCTCCAACCCCGATTGCAGTGCATGGAAGAATGATGCAAAGATTTTGTGCTTCGACTGTCAGTCATGCAAGGCTGGACTGCTGGACAACATAAAAAGTGACTGGAAGAAGACGGCGATTGTGAACATTGTGTTCCTCATCTTCCTCATTGTTGTGTACACCATTGGATGCTGCGCATTCAGAAACAACAGGAGGGATAATGAATATTGGAAGTGATAAGCCATACCCGAGTAGGATCTGATTATTGGGAAATGGCATTGTAGAGAGAGTAGGTTGGCAGCTAGCTCTTGTTACTTCTTACTTATGTCTTTATGACTTCTTACTTATGTCTTTATGACTTCTTACTTA
This sequence comes from Prinsepia uniflora, assembly GCA_032719365.1. NCBI lineage: Eukaryota > Viridiplantae > Streptophyta > Magnoliopsida > Rosales > Rosaceae > Prinsepia > Prinsepia uniflora. The sequence continues at coordinate 3,805,890 of CM064871.1, forward strand.
TGTTAATTTCTTGTAAAGTCTTTAATCATACTTTGTGTAGGCTATTTCATGTATCACAGCTGCTAGTTTGATGTTTTTTCACCTGCCATTTTTTTTTCTTTTTACTTCTGATTGTTTTTGTGTAGTTACCTTTTGACCTTATTTCTGTACTGGCTGGTCTTTGATTTGGTTACTCTTACTTCCCACCTCGTGGTCTTGGATGCTTATGTCGGCGATGGTTTAATGTCATATGTTATTATATGCCATTCTCTTCAGGCACGTTTCATAAAATTTTTATTTATATTTTACACGGCTTGTCACAGCTAAAATTTTCAACGAGTATCTCCTAATTTAATTTTTTTTTGAACATATCTATTTTTTTTTTTGTTTACATCTCTCTAGCCATTTACGAATAACAGCAAAGTTTTAGACGTTTACTGGTATTGTATTTTACTATTTTAGACGTGCTAAAATCCAATAATGCCCAACCTGCATTTGATTGGTGGTGGGCGATGCTACATCAGTAATTGTGACATTTTGGATGGATCATGACATTTTTGGATGGTTCAGAAGCCGGAACATTTTTGGATGGTTCAGCACAAAGAAAATTGAAGCGAAATTACATAAATTGTTACCAGAGAGAAATTTCTCAAAAATAAATTCAATTTGTTTCTTTAATGTACAGTGATAAAATTTATTTAATATCAATTAATGTTAACAGTAACTTTTTATTCAAAAGTATAACACGAATCTAATCTCATATGAAAATTCTTTTTTTAACATAATATTATGATTTAGTGATATTTCTCTTTATTAGTAAGTTGGATATCTTATAGGTGACGATTGCATTATATATTTGTTTGAAGTTTGATACATCGCAGTTGTGGCAATGACGCTGTATATTTTTGTAGAGTTTGATACCTCACAACTTCGGCCATGACGACATAATATATTTGTATAGAGTTTGATACCCTATAATTGGCTCATTACTTGACGCTATATATTTGTGTGGAGTTTGATATCTTATAACTCTTGGAATGACGTTATATATTTATATGGAGTTTGATACTTTACAAGTGGCCCATTGTGTGACTTAGCCACAATTCTTTTTTCTTTAAATTATAGTTAGTGAATGATATTTTTGTGTAAAAAAAATTCTCTTTTATACTTTTATAAGAAAAAATGGCAAATTACACTTTACTATTATGTGGTTTATATCTTATAATATATTCATACTCGAACTTTGAAATGTTTCAATTATCTCTTTGACCTCTTCTAATCGTGATAATATGATCAATCTGTTAACTATTCTGTTAAGATTTCAATTAAATGGTGATATGGGCAACTTGAACCCATTATTAAATTTAAATTAATTACAAGTAGGTGTACCGTGGAAAAAATAATAATAAATTAATTTAAAATTATTAGAACTAATTTTATTCCATAAATTTTAAAACTAATCTATTCAAAAAAATAAAAAAAATAAAACAACAAGCCAATCAAAGGGATTGTTGAATGAAGAAGTAGGGAAGAGAGAGAAAGAGAGAATAATGTAAAAATGTGGATATATATATATATATATAAAATAGATTGTAGCTACAATAGTCTCCTTTGCATCTCACCTATCTCAAACCCTCTAATTAAATTCCAAGTCTTTCGTTAATTTTCTGAAATTTTTCAGGGAAAGTATTGAGTTTTTTTTTGAACATTTCGTCACTAAAAGTAGAAATACATTTAGCACAAAAATTCAGATAAACAGCAGGGTAAAAAGTACTTTTAGCAATGCAGTCATATGAATTCTTGGATAGGTGTTCTTTTTGGCGACAAAATATTCAAACAAACTCAAAAATATATTGTTCAGAAAATGCAGTAAATTTTCCTAACTTGATAATGATTTAAGACCTTCCAACAAATTCCCTTAGATTCTCATCAATGGCTTAATACTCACATTTTAATCTTATTTCTCTTTATTCTTTCTCCAAATTTTTTATTCTCTCCCTCTCTTCTATGTCTCTTGATTTTCACTTTCAATTCATTCGTCAGTCTCATTTTGTCCACGTCAGTATTTAACAAAATTTTATTAGATTAGTTAGCGAATAGATTATATTGTCACATTTTAAAAAATTTAAAAAGATAATCGAAACATTTCAAAGTTTAATTATAAATTTATTATAAGAATAATAAAATATAATTTCCTTAAAAAAATTCTATTAGAAGGCACGCAGGCAGAGGGGCGGGCACTCGTCATAGAAAAAGGATGCCAACAAAGGAGTAAGGATATGGTGAAAAAGGTTATAAGCTTTTATTTACTGATTGAGACTGGTAGATGCCCATTTTTCTAGGTTTTATTTTTCTATGTCGAACCATTTTCTTGGTTAAACTACAAGTCGACAACTACTATCTTAGTGGGGGTACTCAATACCAAGATAAGAAGCGTGGAGCCATAGGTGTCAAATCGTACAGGAAAGGATATTGAGGCTTTGATATTTTTGCATTCACGCAATATCCAATATATGTATACTAGATAGATACCTATTCTAATAGCTTACAAAGTCAAACATTCTAATTAGTAGGAAAGTAATATTCACAAAGATAATAACATTCTAAATATACAAATACATTTGTCTAATATTTTTTTTTAAGTTGGAGAGTGAATATTTTGAACTTCGAATTTGTCTCGTAGTATTACGAATTGTTGCGTCCCTAAGGTTTTTGTGAACACATCTGCCAAGTGGAAACGTATAGAAATATACGAAGGACTAATCATTCAAGCTTGCAATTTTTCTCAAACCATGTGACAATCAATTTTTATATACTTTGTTCGCTCATGGAAAACCGGATTGGTTGCAATATGCAACGCTGATTGATTGTCACAAAATAATGGTGCATGAGCCGTTTAAAAAACTTTAAAATCCTGTAATATATATTGTAATTAAGTCAACTCCAAACTGGTGTTTGCCATAGCTCGATATTTCGCCTATGCTGAAGATCTAGAAACATTTTATTGTTTCTTAGATTTCCAAGAGACGAGAGAATTACCAAGGAAAATACAGTATCATGTAACTGACCTCCTTGTAGTACGACAACCTACCCAATCTGAATCACATAAACCTCTCAAACAAGGTTGTTGGAAGCAAGAAACAACAAATCTTGTCCATGTTCTCCTTTGATGTATCTGAGAATTCTTAGGGTTGCATCCCAATGTGGTTTACGTGGCTCGTTCATAAATTGACTCAAGGTACGAACTGAGTAGACAATATCAGGCCTTGTGACAGTGAGACAGATTAACCTACCAACCAAATGTATGTATATGGTTGGATCATGAAGTAAGTCACCATTTGTGAGAGTGAGTTTCAAATTTTCTTCCAATGAGAGTTTGTCTAGGCGTGCACCGAGAAGACTCGACTCTTGCAAAATATCGAGGGTATACTTTCTTTGAGACATGAAGATACCCTGCTTGGAACGAGAGAATTCAATGCCCAAAAATTACTTCAAATCTTCTAAGTCTTTCATGCGAAAATGCTTAAGAAGAAAATGTTTGAGATGTTCCATTTTAGTAAGATCGTTTCCTGTGAGAAGTATATCATCAACATAAATACGGACTACAGTAAATGAGCAACCTTGAGCCGTGGTAAAGAGGGAGTAATCAGCTTTTGGCTTTTGGTAGCCAGCTTTCTGAATAGCTAGAGAAAATGTAGAAAACCAATTGCGAGATGCTTTTTGAGACCATAAAGAGATTTGTCGAGCCGACACACAGTGTTCTCCCTTGTCGGCGAAGTCCAAGAGGAGGGCCTATGTAAACAACTTCAAACAAGTCACTATGGAGAAATGCATTGTGAACATCTAACTGGTGAATGAACCAATTGTGGGAAGCAGCGACAGTGAGAAGGTAGCGGAGAGTGGTGAGTTCGGTAGTGGGGGAGAAAGTGTCCTGATAGTCAACGCCCATAGAGACATCACATCCTCGACCTGCGTGTAGCTCAAGAGCAAACCTGCTCTGATACCACTTGTCACGACCTATCCCAATCCCCCCGAGATTAACACGGGATGTGTCATGCTCCCGTTTGACACTAAGTGTCAGGCAAGGGATAATTTGAAACCTTCAGCCCGACCAGCTTCTAGAGCGCGCCAGGATCAAGTGGAGGAGTGTGATGTCTCGGTCTCTGTTACAGTCTGCATCCGTAATCAACCTGAAGGACATTAAAATCATTAAAAGTTGTGAGTGGACAAAAATGAATAGTATAATAAAACACATTTCATAAAAGACCTTTATGCCTTTCACTAACAAGCATGCATGCATTTGAAAACCATTTACCAAACCACATATTCAAATAACCATTATTAGGGTCTCAGCCCCAAGTTTCATAAATCCAAGTCATATGGGCCCCTGCCCAAAACCATTTACACAATTCCATAATTCATTTCAACCATATGTGGGAGCTCAGCCCAAAACCGTAAATCTGATTATGTGGGTCATTTCTCAAATCTATTTACTATTCACTAAACACCATTTCATCAAATCCAACAAATTGTGTTTACCAAATATCATATAACCAATCCTGTCACGGTTTCTAAAGCTACGCGCGTGCTATCCGGGGACTCAAATCACAAGTGTAACGACTCGTCCCAAATTCTTAGATTAGATTAGTGACTAATCACGATTAGTGAGGTTAATTGGTGATTAGTTGAGCGAAATTGGACGAACGATGCGAAATGACAGTTTTGCCCTTGGGCGTGGCAAAATGTTGACTTTTCAATCGGGCGGTTAAATGGACTTTGACCAAGGACCGTGATGTAGTTTAGGACGTCACAAGTTCATAGACAGGTGACACGTTCAATTCCGACGTTCGAGGAGGAAGTTATGACGTTCGGAAGTTTAGGGGCATTTTGGTAATTTTGGTTAAAAAGGGGCAAAAGTTGACTTTTTGACCAAGAGGTCCGATGGCCGAGGACCGAAGACCGTTACGTAGATAAGGACGATACGAATCCATAGACAGGCGGCACGTCGAATTCGGACGTTCGACGACGAAGTTACGGTTCACGGAAGTTCAAGTGCACTATTGCACGAATTACGAGATGCGTTCACTTTTGGACTCTAGTGGGCCCAGATATTTGTCCTGATGCCCAATGGATGAGTGACAAGTGTCACCCATCCAATGGACACCCAAATTGATTCATGCACCGTGCAAACCATCCCATTTTCATTCAAACCCAAACACCCACCCGATCTCACCATTTCTCTCGTTCCCGTGCAACCCAAACCCATCCAGCTTCCACCCAAGACCAGGACAGAGGACTAGGAGGCTGAGGGCGTTGTGGTGGCTGGCCTGGATGGCCAGGGCCGCCGTGAACGGCGGCTGGAAGGGACGAACCCGTGCGGGTACCCGGTTAGTCCGTTTTCGATCCAAATTCCATTTTTCTTGTTATGGTTCAATTTTAATGGTTTTAATGAATCAAATAGGTTTCTAGGATAGTTTTAGGAAGGTTTCTATGGTGGTTGGACGGCTGGGCAGCCGTGGGTGAGTTTTGGAAATATTGAACCGTTTGGTTCATAATTAAACCATGGGTTTTGTGCGGTTTTAGCTAGTTTAATGAATTGGGTTAGATAGGAAATGAAGAAATAGGAATTTAGGAATTAAAATGGGAGCAAACGGACCGAAAATGAGGACGGAGGAATGCTGAACCAGTCACGCCGGTTCAGCACAGTGCGGACCGGTCCAGGAAAACCAGAAAAACCGGTTTTCCAAGGTTGATGGTGATAAATAGTATTTTTGACCTTCTAGGAGCGCGTGAGGGTGCGTGGGACATAATTTTGGAAAGTGTTCAACATGGGAAATCTTCTATTCAATGTAACGAACATTTTGGGACTGGTTTCGTGTCGATCGGACACCGTCTCGATATGTTTCGGGCCATCGGAAGGTCTAGGGTAGGTTTAAAAATAGTTAAAAGTTCTGAAAAATTACGGGGCTTTTATGGGAGGTTAATTAAGTAGTTATTAACCTTCTATTAAAATTAGGACAGGTTTGGGAGTCACGAAAATGGGGATCGGCTCGGGGATCCGAATGACACGCAAATCGAGGCGGCAGCTCGGACAGTCTGTGAGTGGACCTTGTTTTCTAAATTGGTGCATGCATAAATTTTTATTATATGTTTTATTGCATGTTTGTGATGCCATGAGTGCATTTTGATGTGTGGTTACGTATAGGCACGTATTTCGAGGTTTTGGCCCTATACGGTGCCTATACGGGTCTGTATTTCTTTATTGGTTTAAATGAAAAGGTTTTGGATTTCCAAAAGGATAAAATCGGGTATGAGACCCATTTGGTTTGGTCTCGGGCATATGACTCTAGTTACGACCTTCAGGTCTGAGTCGTGGTCGCGGCAGGTGCTGGGTGCACGGCGACGTACGACGTGACGCTCGCCTCCGGATTGGGATGTGTTCCTTCCGGAGAGGTCACAATGCATGATTCATGGTCGGGCAGCCTAGGGAGGCTCGACTTCGGAGTGCTGACGGTTCAGGATATCGATCGGTGATGAGTGCACTATGATCTTGTGGTGGTCGCGTCGGTTGATACGTTCACGGTGACATACCAGGATTGAGGGCGGTTCTGGATGGATGGTTGCACGCATCACTATGATCAGAGCCGTGACTGACCCTTAGATATCGGGCACAATGCCCAGTTGAGTCATATGTTCGGGCACGAGACCCAGTTGTTTACACTGATGATTTCGAGTCAGGGACCCTAGTTGGAGTTCCAAGTTCATGACGGTTTATGGGAACCGACATGAACTTTGGAAAGGTTATTGTGGTTCATGACGGTTTATGGGAACCGACATGAACCCTTGTCAGGTCATTATGGTACATGACGGTTTATGGGAACCGGCATGAACCCTGGTTAATGAATGTTATGGATCATGACGGTTCAAGGGAACCGATCATGAATGTTTATGTTATGTATATATATGTATTCATATACCTTCCTTTACTTCTATTATCTCCTCCGGGGAGGGTCGTTGGCCTGGGTGGACCCCGGAGTAGTCACAGAGCACCGACTGAGTGGAGTCACCCCCCAGTTGGGTTCCTTACTCTCAGGAAGGCTATGATTACTATTACCTCGGGTAGGGTCAGTGGTCTGCGGACATTGATCTTGACTTTGAGAAGACTCGGATTGAGACCTGGGTAGCACGCGCGTAGCTTTGGAAACCATGACACGATTGGTTGTGTGAATTGTATGTGTATATGATATAAATATGATATATGATATGTGATGTGTGGTTACACAAGTTTTGGGCAGTGGCCCGTACGGTTGAGTCTTTATGGTTCTTTCAATCTTGGTTTTGGGCTTAGTTCCCACCTATGGTTTTTCTGAATAAATGGTTTTCGAATGCATGCATGCTTTTTAGTGAAGGGTACAAATGTCTTCTTATGAAATGTTTTATAAACTCTTGTTTTGTCCACTCACAGCTTTTAATGTTTTGACTGCCCTTCAGGTTGACATCGGATGTGGACTGTAGCAGAGACCGGGGTATCACATGCCTCCTCCGGATCCTGGTGTACTCTGATAGCCCGGGAGGGCAAAGGTCGAAAATATCCCTTATCTGACACTCCGTGTCAGACGGGAGCAGGGTCATCCCGCGTTAATCCCGGGGGGGGGGGGGGGGGGGGGGGATCGGGATGGGTCCTGTCAGCGTGGTATCAGAGCATAGGATTGCTTATCAGAGCATGGTTGCTCGTGTTACTCTGAATTCCAGAGCGTGTTTTGCGTACTACTCCTTACGCAGGTCGAGGATGTGATAACTCAATTGGCTGCAGTTCGTAGTCAACCTGATTGTTGGGATGCCGATACGATAGTTAGTAGGATGGAATCAGGATATGTCTTAGTTCGGCACTGTATGCCGGGGTTTCCATAGTTCTGTCGGGATTGACAGTGTGGAGCCCTACAAATGGTGAACGTAGTATTACGTTAGAGTTTTGGATCGTGAGACGGTTAGTTGGGATCGTCTTCACGATGTCGTAGGATCGGTTCCGACGACTGGTTAGGAGTTGTGACCATCGGATGGTCGGATAGTGTCGAGTTAGATGGATTTACTGCTGGGAGCAGTTGGGTTATGGATTACATTGCAGTTGGAGGTTAGCAGTTGAGTTCATGGAACTCTAGTTGAACTTATGGAAGTTAGCGGTCGGATTCAGGGAATCCGAGTTGGATTGACGGTAGGATTGGATTGACGTCCTTGCGATGTCAAGACCGTGGAGTCGGTCAGATTGTTGATTTTCCTGCCTTATGCAGTTGGGTTCAGTGGAACTCTAGGTGTGATTGTGGAACCCTACATTTAGGTGTATGGTTCAGAAAGGTAAGTTGGCGAGTGGTTTGACTTGGACGACTATTCGGATTTGGATTCGTTAGTCGGTCTAGTCATGTTAGCTTGTGTTGGACTGCACTTCGCAGTCGAGGTTGTACTTATCGGTTAGACCTAGTTGGCTGGTCATACTACCGTAGTTGTGATGGATTGTTGGTGCAACTAACGTCATGGGGGACCTGGTAGACGACATCGGTTAAGTCGAGTTACGACTGGTTAGAGTTGGTTAGACAGGTTACCAGGGTTGGTACTTGTCGATGGAATCCCAGGTTTGGGATACGGGATAGTTTGTACGACCGATTGATTCCGTTGGATGTGAATCTCTATCGTGATGTTTGGTGTTTAGGTCTGAATGAGTTTGTGGCAGGCGCTACTGCCGAGAGTGGTGGTAGTTACGGTTGTTGGGAATCGAGGACGTTCGGGGAACGTTTCCTTTTCTCGTATGAGTTATCAGGGTGACTGTACCCAGAGTGGTCGGGTACGACGGAGGCAGAGTTTCTCCTATTCGTGCAGAGGTACGCGATCGTCGTTCGGTAGGAGCGAAGATCCAGGGTTGTCTATTTCGCACACTAGATGGAGATGCTGATGCTTGTATGCAGGTGATATTGCGTTGGTGCTGGTACTAGCGCTGGTTCTGGTGCTGGTGATCTTGATGACGGTGAGTTACGAATCGGGATATGACTCCGTCAAGATGAGTATATGTTCGGTATCTGTGGTCCCATAGTGGATCTCAGATAGAGTTAAATTGGTTAATGGACACGTGAGCGATGTCCGGGTATGTTGTTTCCAATCTTGTTGGAATTTCGGAATCGCGATAGGTTGCGATTGAGGTGACGAGGGGAATGCGGGCTTTCCGCATTAGTAATGAGTATTTCAAAGTTAGGTGACTGAGATTTCTCATTTTCTGCTGGGTGGCAGAAGATGTTGGGTTACATGGTGTGGTGAATGCAGCGAGTTTTGGTTGCATTCACGTAGGATGAGTTTTGTTGTCATTGTTTTGGATCATCTTTGGTTTTTCCTAGGTGGAGGGATAAAGATTGATATGAGGTAATCAGTGAGAACCCACAGTCTCGACGTGTCTCGTCGTTGACTGATGTATTTAAGATGTGGGAAATGGTTGAGGACTTTGGACGTCGTGACGATCGGGGATCGTGACGTCTATGGTCGGTTGGCGTAGTGTTGGATCTGGATCGTGATCTTGATGATCCAGATAGGTGGAGAGCTTATCACTCTTACTGGGATGTTTGAGTGTAGCATGATGGGACTAAACTTCTTTTCGAGGTAATATCCCTTGTTTGGCGTACTCTGATAGCCTGGGAGGGCAAAGGTCAGAAATATCCCTTGTCTGACACTTCATGTCAGACGGGAGTAGGGTCATCCCGTGTTAATCCCGGGGGGGATCGGGACGGGTCCTGTCAACAAGTCTCCCCAAGGTTCACCGAGGTCAATGTCCGCAGATCAATGACCTTCCCTGGGGGTTATAATTCGTATATGCCTCCCTGAGAGTAAGGTACCCCACATGGGCGACTCTACTCAGTTAGTGCTCCGTGACTACTACGGGGTCCACACAGGCCAACGACCCTCCCTAGAGAAGAAAATCCATAAATACAAGGAAGGTATATGAAAAACCATTTCGAAATCATTCTCAAAACCTTTCAAACCATTCAAAGGATCCATGCCCGGTACCCATAAACCATCATGAAACCAGAAATCCCTATTTCCAAATCCAAATCCTCTAGGGTCTCTGAATCCAAAATCACCTTTATAAACCATAAATGGAACTCATGCCCCGATATCATAACCAATTGGACCTCAAGCCCGATTTCGTAAACCAACTGGGCCTCGAGCCCGATTTCGTAAACCAACTGGGTCTCAAGCTCGATTTCGTAAAACAAATGGGCCTCCGGCTCGATGCCTTATTAAATCAAATGGACTCCAAGTCTGAGAGTTCGTAAATCAAATGGGTCTCATACCCGATTCCATATTTCCAAATCCGAAAACATTCATCAACCAATTGGGCCCCTGGCCCGATAATGTAACTAAAATGGACTTCGAGTCCAAGGGTTTCTAAAACAAATGGGTCTCATGCATGAGTTTGCCTTTTCAAATCTAAAACCATTTCATTAAACCATCACCGAAACCGTAAGCACATACAAGCCCCGTATAAAATAGAAAACCTCGAAATACGTGCAAATACGTAAATACTAACTACCACAACCATATGCACTCAAGGTATCTCAAAACATGTATTTAAACTCATATAAAACATTTAAGCATGTATCAATTTAGAAAACAAGGTCCACTCACAGACCGTCCGAACTACCACCTCGATATGCGTGCCAATACGCCTTCCCCGGCTAATCACTATCACCGGGACTCCTAAACCTGTTCAAATCATACTAGAGGTTACTAACTACCTTATTAACCTCTCATTGAAGTCCCGTAATTTTTCCGAATTTTTAACTATTTTTAAACTCGATCCCAAACCTTCGGACGTCCCGAACTATATCGAAACGATGTTCGATCGACTCGAAACAAGTCTCAAAATGTTTGTTACTTCGAAGTTGAAATTACATGTCGGACACTTCCCCAAAAGATGGCCGACATGCCCTGCACAGTGTCATCCTCTTCCTTTGGCAGACCGGGTCGGACCGATTCACTTACAATCTGGTCCGACTGGACCGGCGTGATCTGTCCAAGCCCATAACTCCTCCATTTTTCATCCTTTCTCATCCAATTCAATTCCTAAACTTCTGTCTAATCATGTACTATCAGCCTATGTCCTCAAAAACATGAAAAACAGGCGAGAGATTACCTGTTTAATCGAAAACCTCACGACCCTGTATTTCCACCGTCTGTCTAGGCTGCTCAGCCGTCCCCAGTCCACGATCTAGATCCCAATCGCCAAATATGACCTCCAGAAACATTATCCAATCTTTAGAACCGATCCATAACCTTCAAACTCAAACGTCCAAGTTTGAACGTAAAACTTACCTCACGGGTTCCCAGCCACCGTGCGCGTCGGCCTTCGCTGTCAACGCCACCATCATCTGACAAGACCAATCCCGATTATTCCTCGATAGTCGTGATGGATCCTACTCCCGTCTGACAATAACTCTAAAATTCCAAAAGTAACCATACATATATACAACACAACAAATGACAGACATTGTCAGACAAGGGATAGTTAAGTTTTACAGGACCGTTGACATTACAAGTTTGGCTAGTCAACAGGTTCACAGAGCATAGGTAATATTACAAGTAGGGATCAAACTCCTACTCTGTACGGTGTCTGAATGCACAACGGTCTACTTATTCCTTTGCCTCGTTACTAGCCCCTGTACCTGTGCACTGGCCTGGAGGGTAAATAAAACATCAAAGGTGTGAGTGGACAAAAATAAAGTTCGATAAATACATTTGAAGAAAATCAATCATACCCTCTAGAATCGCAAACATGCATGCGTATCATGATATAAAGCATCTGGACACAAATATCAATAAATCGCAAATATCGCCAATCCTCAATATCCAAGTAACCACCACGATATCAATGCAACGCGTGCAAACTCGGGAGTCTCACGTCCGAGCACATCCCCAGGATCTACTACGTCTAGGGTGATATCATCTCCAGGATCTACGACGTCTAGAGGATATCATCATAATCTCACACTCTTGAGATTGAGCCTCTCTCGGAGCTACTCATCTCCAAGCAGTGGATCGTGACTACTCCAGGATCTACGACGTCTGGAGGAGACTATCAAATCATAGAGGATGGTATATGTGGAACAGTCACCAAATCCAGTAATCTCATTTTAATATCATTTATGTCTCAAATCGAATAAAAAACATTTCAATAGGGCCTATGCCCGAAACATAGTTTTCACAAAGCAAGTTCCACAAATCCATCATAAAATAGTGTCCAGAATTCACTTTATAAATCAAAATCATCAATTTAATCATATTCACATGTGACTCCAAATCCGAGTCAAAATCACTATCCAATTGGGTCTCAAGCCCAAAATATCATTTTTACGCAAATCCGTGCGATCGCAACCTCAGTTGCCATTTTCATATGAATCTATAAAAGATATCCAAAAGCATTAAAAATCCATCAAATCATTTCCTGACTCATAATTCGAGTTAAAATCAATCTCAAATTTCGGGCCTTCGCCCAGAATAGCAATTTCACAATTGTCTCGAAAATCGTGCCCAAACAATATAAAATAATATAATATTCCCAAAATCCAGAAATCATCATATTGAAACGCTAATCATGCAAAATCATTTCAAATCATATAATAAAGCATTTAAAACATATATGCATGCATTCTGGGTAGAAAACAAAAGTCCACTCACACACCGTCCACATTGTTTAGTCTCAAGCTGTTCGCTCTTTTCCGACGTCCTGAGAATATTCCGACTTGTCAAACAAAGTAATTTAAGGTTACTAGACTATCGTATAGTCCCACATATGAATTCCCTAATCGTCGAAATTTAATAATATTATTTAAACATAAACTATATGCTTCGGGTACTCGAAACTACTCCGAATTCATATCCGATTGACCCAAAACCAAAAAAAATAGGTTCGTATCATCGAGAACATTAAAAAGTATGTTGGACACGTCCTCCGAAACCCAGCCACGCGCCCTCACGCGCCGCCCCAAGCGACTGCGCATGAAAGCCACGAGCTTTGCACAGTACTGCTACAGTGTCACCCCTTCTACCCATTTATTTGATAAACGGGCTGAGAACCCGCGACAAGACCCGGATCGTTCTCTCTCAATTCGATCTTGTTTTCTTCAATTCTTTCATCTGATTCCATCTTACCCAACTTAATTTAAGTTCTGTAAACTTAATTACTTCAATCACGACCTTAATCCTTACATCCCACGATCAACCTTCGAACGGATTTCCTTTTCGCGTTCACTCAATTCGTCTTGGTTTTTCAAATTAATTGACACAGGAAGCATCGTGAGAGTGTAATAAACATTTCTACATAATTAATTACACAAGTTCTTACCTCCAGCTATTCGAACTCAAGCTCGATTTTGAGTAGAAATTGGAGCTTCTGTTCTTGCTCAAAACAACATCAATTCCCTTTGTTTTTGTTGTGGATTGGTTCGAAATGATCTCAGAAAGCTTAATCAAGCCTTAATTTTGATCCTCAAAGCTTAAAACTTTGAATTCGAATTTTCACCATAATTTTCCAAATTTTCGATTTTGAATTTTCCAGTAACCTCTCTGTCCCTCGTGTTTTTCTCTCTAACTCAGTCTCCTCAATCTCTCATTCTCTCAAATGATGCTGACACATTGTTTATCACGGTTGTTAAAGGGACAAAAAAGATGATTATCCCTAATTAAGGGATCAATGTCCCTAATTCATGATTTCCTCCATGAAATCCGGGGCAAGGGGGGGGGGGGGGGGACAAAGTGACATGTGTCACTTGCTGGTAGCATGAGTCAGCATGCTAATGATTCAACCGTTCGTTTGTTAAAAGACCGTTTTGCCCTTCGCTCGGTAAATGACCGTTTTACCCTTGGACTTCGTAGATCCGTAACTTTCACATTCGAGCTCCGTTTTTGACATGCCACCTATCTACGGACTCAACGTCTCGAGATCTACACAACGGTCCTCACAAAATTATGCAAAAGTATCCCAAACAAAAAATTAACATTTAACCACACCCCTCTAAGGGTAAAAACGTCATTTTACATATTATTTATAAATTTACATGATTTGGATTTTTGGGGTGTTACATCATCCCCTCACCTCATCATCTCATCTTTATCCACGAGCCACCAGCATCAGATGAGGTTTAGGGAGGGGCGGTGAGTATGGGCCATGGTGTTTGGGTTTTTGAAGAAAAATGAAAGATGGTGAAGTTTGATGATGATAAACAAATGATGAAAAATGATGGAGATGAAGGGTGGAGATGAGAGGAAAATATAGAGATGGATGGTGAGGATTAAGAGATGAGAGATGTGGGAATTATAAAATAATTAAAATAATATTATTTTAATATAAAAACCCACCAATTAAGATTGAGATCAACAATTTGGGGTTAAAGACCAATGGGATGAGTGACACTTGTCACTCATCCATTAGGCCTGAAATAAATATCTGGGCCCACATAAGCAATTGTAATCCGTCTCTTAATTCGTGCAATAGTTTCTCCAAACTTCCGTGAACCATAACTTCTTCGTTCGACGTCCGATTTCGACGTACCGCTTGTCTACGCACTCGTGACGTTCAGATCTACGTCACCGTCATCGGTCCTCTTACGTTTGACTCCCCGAGTCAAAATTCAACATTTTCTCCAAGTTCAGGGGCAAAACGGTCATTTTACATCGTCCGTCGGATTTCGATCAACTAATCACTGATTAATCTCACTAATCCTCCATTAGTCACTAATCTAATCCTAGAATTTGGAACGGGTCGTTACAACCTTCCCCCTTAAATAATTTCGTCCTCGAAATTCCAACCATTCTGATTCCACAACCACCTCGTGGATTGAAAATTTGACCACACATCATGTGTACACTTGTACACCCACTAACCACTACGATAGTTGTTTACACCCAGACGTTCCACCAACACTCACGTCGTATCGACTACACCTGGCCACGTCGAGTGACATTGATCACACGTTTTGAGTTGATACCACCCGACAATTCTACCAATACGCTGACACTTCCCACACTGTCACCACTCGACAGTCGCTAGTCAAAACTAACACCATACTCACTTGTGGTTACACTAATCACCAACTCACGCAATCTGAGTGTAACTAGACCCCATTGAATACCAGCCCAGCAGCGATAACATAACTCCACTCTAGGGTTCCACTAGCCATCCACTGCTCTGAGCACTTGCTCATACAATCACTGAACCCATCAAAATCACTCTAGCCTAACGCACAATATCCAATATCCAGTTCACGTTCTCGACCAATCCAATGATATCGGAGCTAAGCCGATTACCAACATGCTCACCAACGTACCCCTAGTATATCCTATATACTGTCACCATGCACCACAAGCCTGTCCAGTATCGATCCTCGCACGACGTACCCTGTACGTACATCCATCCACCAACCAGCCTACTACATAGTTCGTAGCTAATCACGTTTCAATTCTGGAGTCCATCTGTCCAATCCAGAACTAGACAAATCGAATACTCCAACTCATCATTCATTCTAAGTCCCATGGTCACCCGACCAGCATCACAACGTCTACTCCCAATCACGTAATCCAACATGTAACAATCCGACTCACGCCTGCCAAGGCGTACCCATTCATGCCAAATGAGCATCCAATCTCACCCACATCTACCGAGACCCACCAATTTCGAACCTATCAGTTACCTGCTCATTCGATTGCCATCTTATATTTGATTGACTTCAAATGGAAGCCAAACCCATTATTCACACATCTAAGGCTGACAAAATCCTACCCCGTCGGACATCTACTCGTTTGATTAATACCCATACGGGATTAATCTCGAAAAGATGTTCAGTCCCAACATTACTATATCCAAATATCCAAGTAAGAGTAATAATGACAAGACCCGTCCTAATCCCCCCGAGATTAACGCGGGACGACCCTGCTCTCGTCTGACACGAAGTGTCAGACAAGGGATAATTCCGTCCTTTGCCCTCTCGGGCCATCAGAGTATGCCAGGATCCGGAGGAGGTATGTGATATCTCGGTCTCTGCTACAGTTCACATCCGATGTCAACCTGAAGGGCAGTCAAAACATTAAAAGCTGTGAGTGGACAAAACAAAAGTTTATAAAAACATTTCCATAAAGACATTTGTACCCTTCACTAAAAAGCATGCATGCATTCAAAAACCATTTAACCAAATGAAATCATATGTGGGAACTAAGCCCAAAACCATAATCGAAAGAATTATAAAGATTCAACCATACGAGCCACTGCCCAAAAACATACGGGACTCAGCCCAAAACCATCATGAAACCAAGTACACGGGCCACTGCCCAAATCCTGTGCACATCACATATCATATACCATATATCTCATATATCATATATACATATAACTCACACAACCAATCCTGTCACGGTTTCCAAAACTACGCGCGTACTACTCGGGTCTCAATCCGAGTCTTCTCAAAGTCAAGGTCAATGTCCGCAGACCACTGATCCTACCCAAGGTTATAGTAACCATAGCCTTCCTGAGAGTAAGGAACCCAACTGGGGGTGACTCCACTCAGTCGGTGCTCCGTGACTACTCCGGGGTCCACCCAGGCCAACGACCCTCCCCGGAGGAGATAATAGAAGTAAAGGAAGGTATATGAACATATATATACATAACATAACATTCATGCCCGGTTCCCCTGAACTGTCATGATCCATAACATACATTTTAAGAGTTCATGCCCGGTTCCCTGAACCGTCATGATCCAGAACATCCACAATAACCTTT
Source organism: Prinsepia uniflora (assembly GCA_032719365.1). Taxonomy (NCBI): domain Eukaryota; kingdom Viridiplantae; phylum Streptophyta; class Magnoliopsida; order Rosales; family Rosaceae; genus Prinsepia; species Prinsepia uniflora. Next base: position 3,822,676 of record CM064871.1, read on the forward strand.
CCAGGGTTCATGCCGGTTCCCATAAACCGCCATGAACTTGGAAATCCATCAAGGGTCCGTGACCCGAAGTCATAACCATAAACAAACTGGGTCTCGTGCCCGAACATATGACATCAGCTGGGCATCCTTCCCGATATCTCAGGGTCAGTCACGACTCTGATCGTAGTGATGCGTGCAACCATCCATCCAGGACCGCCCTCAATCCTGGTATGTCACCGTGAACGAATCAACCGACGCAACCAGCACAAGATCATGGTACACTCATCACCGATCGCTATCCTGAACCGTCAACACTCCGAAGTCGAGCCTCCCCAAGCTATCCGATAACAGATCGTGCATCGTGGCCTCTCCGGAAGGAACACATCCCAATCCGGAGGCGAGAATCACGTCGTCCGTCGCCGTGCACCAAGCACCTGCCGCGACCACGACTCAGACCCGAAGGTCATCCGTAGCGTCATATGCCCGAGACCAAACCAAATGGGTCTCATACCTGAGTTTATCCTTTTGGAAATCCAAATCCATTTCATTTAAACCATTAAAGAAATACCGACCCGTATAAGCACCGTATAAGGCCGAAACCTCGAAATACGTGCTTATACGTAACCACAACCAAATGCACCCATGGCATTACCAAACATGTATTAAAACATTTAATAAACATTTATGCATGCACCAATTTAGAAAACCAAGGTCCACTCACAGACCGTCCGAGCTGCTGCCTCGATGTGCGTGCCATACAGCTCCTGAGCAATCGCTATCACCGGGACTCCCAAACCTGTCCAAATCGTAATAAAAGGTTACTAACTACTTAATTAATCTCCCACTAAAGCCCCGTAATTTTTTGATATTTTTAACTATTTTTAAAACCAATCCTAAATCTTTGGACACCCCGAAACCTATCGAAACGATGTCCGATTGATACGAAACCAGTCCCAAAATGTTCGTTACATCAAATAGATGATTTCATATGTTGAACACTTCCCCAAATTATGGGCCACGCGCCCTCACGCACTCCAAGAAGGCCCTGTGCACTGTTCATCGTCACCTACATCAGCTGAACCGATTTTCTGGTTCTGGACCGGTCTAAACCGGCATGACCGGTTCATCGATTTTTCCTCCCCTAATTCAGTCCGATTCAACCCCAAATAAATCCTATAATCTCCCTTGCATCTTTACGCATCTAACCTTATAAATTAGAACCTTAAAAACTCCCTAGAACCTGTGAACCCGAAAGCCCCTCACGGTCTCCATTTTTCCAGAAATCCACCCGGGCTTTCCCAGCCTCCAACCAACCTCAAAATCATCTTAATAGGTTCCTAATAACCCCTAAGCTCATTCTAATCACCTAGAATCAACCTTAACGTGCGAAATCAAAATAAAAAGGAAAATGGTGAAACCGAGTACCTCTCCGGTTTCTCCTCCTCTCGCCGCCGTGGACGGTGGTTCAGGCCATCCTTCAACCTCCTTAGTCCTCTCATCACTCCCTGGCCTCTCTATCATGATCATAGGGTAAGGGTTGGATTGGTTTGTTTGGGTTGCACAGAGAAGAGGAAATGAGATCGGGAAATGTTTTGGGTTTGTGTTTGAATGAAGAAAGAATGATCGATGCATGTATTAGTTTGGGTGGCCTGTGGATGGGTGACAAGTGTCACTCATCCATTGGGCCTCCATAAAATATCTGGGGCCCACTAGAGTCCAAAAGTGAAGTTATCTCGTAATTCGTGCAATAGTGCACTTAAACTTCCGTGAACCGTAACTTCGCCGTCGAACGTCCGATCTACGTAACGGTCCTCGACCCTTGGCCATCGGACATCCCAGGTCAAAAGTCAACTATTTGCCCGTTTTAACCAAAATTACCAAAATGCCCATAAACTTCCGAACGTCATAACTTCTTCCTCGAACGTCGGAATTGAACGTGCCACCTGCCTATGAACTCGTTACGTCCTAAACTACGTCACGGTCATCGGTCAAAGTCCCTTTGACTGCCCGATCAAAAAGTCAACGTTTTGCCCACGGCCAGGGGCAAAACGATCATTTTGCATCGTTCGTCCGATTTTACGCAACTAATCACCGATTAACCTCCCTAATCGTGATTAGTCACTAATCTAATCCTGGAATTCGGGACAGGTCGTTACAAATAAACTCTCCACCTACCCTGATCAACAAGATCACGGTCCAGATCCATCACCATCATCACCTGGTCATTAACATCACGATCCTCGATCGTCACAACACCCTATATTTTCAACGTCCCGATCCCGATCCACATCGCGATCCAGATCCACCTAGGATCCGCACATGCTCACTCAGCTAACAATCCACATGAAATCTGGTCATAGGGTCTTGTACCCTTATTGAATCTGCATACTATCATATCGTTCCTTAGCTGTTTCACATCTAATCACTCAGTCAAAGACTAAACACGTCTAGATTGTGGGTCCTCTCCAATTACCTCATATCGATCCTTATCATTCCACCTAGGAAAAATCAAGGATGATCCCATACAATGACATCAAAATTCATTCTACGTGAGTGCAAGCACAAATCCACTGCACCCACCACACCAGGTAACCCAACATCGTCTGCCACTAAGCAGAAAATGAGAAATCGCATTCACTTAACTTCGAAATACCCAACTCCTCCTGATGACCCAAAACAAATCGTGGGTCCACCCACCAATACACGATCAATGTACTGGTGATAACAACCATCATCTGCCATGGAAAAATATGATAAGTCACCCCAAATGACTTCGAAATACTCATTACCAATGCGGAATTCGCGCACTTCCCTTGTCGCCTAATTCACACCCTCTCTCGATTTCGAAGTTCCAACTATGTTGAAACCAACTCACTCGGGCATCAACCACGTATTCGTAACCAATCTAACTCACTACCAAGTTCGCCTATCAGCTTATACTGTTTATGTAGATCCAAAAAGATGTGGTCCATTACTACTTGATTCACACGTCTCAACCCCTGCTGAATCTCGTCTAGTCTATCACTATCTGAAATCCACTACTGGATCCTAAGTACCGAACGTATGCCCATCATGGCGGAGTCACATCTCGACTCGTGGCACATCGTCATCGCAATCATCGGCACCAGCACCAGCACATTAGCATTAGCATCAGCATCAGCATCAGCACACACTGTGTGAATCAGACAACCCTGAATCTTTGTTCATACTGAGCAACTGCCCCGTACCTCTGCCCAAGTTGGAGAAATTCTGCCTGCCTCGTACCCAATAACTCTGGGTACAGTCATTCTGACTACTCATATAAGAAAAAGAAACGTTCCCTGAACGTCCCCCAATTCTCAACAACCACAACTACAACCACTCCCGATAATAGTGTCTGCCACAATCTCGTGTAGACTCAACCATCAGACATCGCTATCAACACTCCACATCCAACGGAATCAACTTCCCATACTAACTACTGCATATCCCCACTTCGGGATTCCATCGACAAGTACCAACCCTAGTAACATGTCCAACCAATCTCTAACCAATCTTAACTCGAATAAACCAATGTCGTCTATCAGGTCGTCCATGACCTTAGCTGCACCAACTATCCATCACAACTAGAGTAGTACGACAACCAACTAGGTCTAACAACTTCGACTGCAGAGTGCAGTCCCATCACCAAAGGTGACATGACATAACCCACCAACGGTCCTGACATCGCGTGGACGTCAATACAATCCTACCCCCAACTCAACTGGGGTTCCACAAATCCAGCTGCTCCCCGTAACACAATTCACAACTCAATATGACATGACCATCTAATGGTCTCAACTCTATACGATCGTCATAACCGATCCTACAATATCATGATAAATGATCCCAAAATAACCGTCCCACGGTCAAAACTGTAAAGTACTATTATGTTCATCCCTCAGTAGGGTCCCACACTGCCAAACCACGACAGAACTATGGCATACTCTGGCATCAAATGCCGAACCAACTATCCACGATTCAATTCCTACTAACTCTCGTACCGGCATCTTAACTATCAGGTTGATAACGAACTGTATCCCATAGAGACATCACATCCTCGACCTGTGCGTAGCTCAAGATCAAACCTGCTCTGATACCACTTGTCAAACCTATCCCAATCCCCCCAGGATTAACACGGGATGTGCCATACTCGCGTCTGATACGAATTGTCAGACAAGGGATAATCCGAAGCCTTCAGCCCTACCGGCTTCCAGAGCGCGCCAGGATTAGGTGGAGGACTGTGATGTCCCAGTCTCTGCTACAGTCCACATCCGGGATCAACCTGAAGGGCATTAAAATCATTAAAAGCTATGAGTGGACAAAAATAAATAGTTTAATAAAACACATTTCATAAAAGATGATTATGCCCTTCACTAAAAAGCATGCATGCATTCGAAAACCATTTACCAAACCACATATTCAAATAACCATTATTAGGGTCTCAGCCCCAAGTTTCATAAATCCAAGTCACACGGGCCCCTGCCCAAAACCATTTACACAAATCCATAATTCATTTCAACCATATGTGGGAACTCAGCCCAAAACCGTAAATTCGATTATGTGGGTCATTGCCCAAATCCATTTACTATTCACAAAACACAATTTCATCAAGTCTAAGAAATCGTGTTTACAAAATATCATATAACCAATCCTGTCACGGTTTCTAAAGCTACACGCGTGCTACCCGGGGTCTCAAATCCCAAGTCTTCCTAGGGTCCACCGAGGTCAATGTTCGCAGATCAATGACCCTCTCTGGGGGTTATAATCTATATATGCCTTCCTAAGAGTAAGGTACCCCACGGTGGCGATTCCACTCAGTTAGTTAGTACTCCGTGACTACTCCGGGGTCCATCCAGGCCAACGACCCTCCTCAAAGGAGACAATCCATAAATACAAGGAAGGTATATGAAAAACCATTTCGAAATCATTCTCAAAACCTTTCAAACTTTTCAAAGGATCCATGCCCTGTCCTCATAAACCGTCATAAAACTAGAAATCCCTATTTCCAAACCCAAATCCATCTAAGATCTCCAAACCCGAAATCACCTTTATAAAACATAAATGGGACTCATGCCTGATATCATAACCAATTGGGCCTCAAGCCCGATTTCATAAACCAACTCGGCCTCGAGCCCGATTTCGTAAACCAACTGGGCCTCAAGCTTGATTTCGTAAACCAACTGGGCCTCATGCTCGATTTCGTATACCAGCTGGGCATCTGGCCCGATGCCTTATTAAATCAAATGGACTCCAAGTCCGAGAGTTCATAAATCAAATGGGTCTCATGCCCGATTCCATATTTCCAAATCCGAAAACAATCCACGAACCAATTGGGCCCCTTGCCCGATAATGTAACTAAAATAGGCTTCTAGTCCGAGGGTTTCCAAAACAAATGGGTCTCATGCCCGAGTTTGCCTTTTCAAATCTGAAACCATTTCATTAAACCATAACCGAAACCATAAGCACATATAAGCCTCTTATAAAATCGAAAACCTCAAAATACGTGCAAATACGTAAATAGTAACTACCACAACCAAATGCACTCAAGGTATCTCAAAACATGTATTTAAACTCATATAAAACATTTAAGCATGCATCAATTTAGAAAACAAGATCCACTCACGGACTGTCCGAGCTGCCGCCTCGATATGTGTGCTAATACGCCTTCCCGAGCTAATCACCGTCACCGGGACTCCCAAACATGTCCAAATCATACTAGAGGTTACTAACTACCTTATTAACCTCTCATTGAAGTCCCGTAAGTTTTCCGAATTTTTAACTATTTTTAAACTCGATCCTAAACCTTCGGACGTTCCGAACTATATCAGAACGATGTCTGATCGACTCGAAACCAGTCTCAAAATGTTCGTTACATCGAATAGATGAAATTACATGTTAGACACTTCCCCAAAAGACTGCCCCCGTGCCCTGTACAGTGTCATCCCCTTCCTTCGGCAGACCGGGTCCGACCAGTTCGCTTGCAATTCGGTCCGGCTGGACCGGCGTGACTAGTCCAAGCCCATAACTCCTCCATTTTTTTTGTCCTTTCTCATCCATTTAAATTCCTAAACCTCTGTCTAATCATTTCCTATCAACTTATGCCCTCAAAAACATGAAAAACAGGCGAGAGATTACCTGTTTAATCGAAAACCTCACAGCTCTGTTTTTCCGCCGTCTATCTAGGCTGCTCAGCCATCCCCAGTCCACGATCTCAATCCCAATCGCCAAATATGACCTCCAGAAACATTATCCAATCTTTAGAATCGATCCATAACCTTCAAACTCAAACATCCAAGTTTGAACGTAAAACTTACCTCACGGGTTCCCTGCCACCGTGTGCGTCGGCCCTCGCTGGCAACGCCACCATCATCGCCTCTCCTCATCATCTCATCTTCATCCACGAGCCACTAGCATCAGATGAGGTTTAGGGAGAGGCAGTGAGTATGGGTCATGGTGTTCAGGTTTTTGAAGAAAAATGAAAGATGGTGAAGTTTTATGATGATAAACAGATGATGAAAAATGATGGAGATGAAGGGTGGAGATGAGAGGAAGAGATAGAGATGGACGGCGAGGATTAAGAGATGAGAGATGTTGGAATTATAAAATAATTAAAATAATATTATTTTAATATAAAAACCCACCAATCAAGATTGAGATCCACAATTTGGGGTTAAGGACCAATGGGATGAGTGACACTTGTCACTTGTCACTCATCCATTGGGCCTGAAATAAATATCTGAGCCCACATGAGTACAATTGTAATCTATCTCGTAATTCATGCAATAGTTTCCCTGAACTTCCGTGAACCATAACTTCTTCGTTCGACGTCCGATTTCGACGTGTCGCCTGTCTACGGACTTGTGACGTCCCGATCTACGTCACGGTCATCGGTCCTCGTACGTTTGCCTCCCCGGGTCAAAAGTCAACATTTTTCCCAAGATTAGGGGCAAAACGGTCATTTTACACCGTCCGCCCAATTTCGCTCAACTTATCACCGATTAATCTCACTAATCCTTCATTAGTCACTAATCTAATCCCGGAATTCGGGACGGATCGTTACAATGATTGTTTGGGGAAAGGGTGGGATGAGGTTGGGGGGATGGGATATTTATTGAGGGGGATGAGGGGTGTTGAAGAGTGGGTATGTGGGGTAAGAGGTAGGGTAGCAGGTGGATTTGGTGGGATAGGAAGGGTGTTAGAGGGGTTAAAGGAAGGTGGGAGAAAGGGAGGTGCGCATGGGAGGGAAAAGATGGAGAAGACTCGTCCTGGGTGAGAGGAGGGAGAGTGGGGTGAGGCATGGAGAATGGGAAGACAGATTCATGAAACTTGACATTCGGATTGACAAAAAATTTATGAGAAATTAAATCAAATAATTTATACCTTTTTTGACCAGTAGGATATTCAATGAATATACAGGGTTGCACATGACAGTCAAATTTATGGAGGTGGAGGACATTAGTGGCATAACACAAACACCCAAAAACACGTAAGTGAGCAAGAGAAAGTAGACGGTGATATAATAACAAAAAAAGGAGATTCATTAGATAATAAAGGAGATGGAAGCCGGTTAATGAGATAAACGGCAATGGTAACACACTCACCGCAAAAGAAAAGAGCTAAGTGAGCCTGAAGAAGTAGGACACGGGAAACGGTGAAAATGTGACAGTGTTGGAAACTCATGCGCCACATCAGTCATTGTAATTAAAAACTTGGATTTTAATTGATACCTCTCTAACATTATTGTAGTCAATAAGACATTACAATGCACAACTTCATTCCTTAATAAGAAAACAGGTATTAATGCTAACCACCAAGTCTTCAAATTTCCTGTCATGGTATTTTGCTTCCCGCTCGTTAATCATAATTATTATTAACATATATGTTAAATCTAAATGCCATTTATTCTATTTCCCATTTCCCCCTGAGTGCAAATTCCATGAATGTTGTTAATTAGATATCATAATATTTAAGGAGGGTTGATGTTGAAGGCCACAGTGTAGTTTTATTTATTTTTGAATCAGTATACGTAGTGAGTTTTGTGGGGGTAAAGCCTTTTAGGGGTAAAAACAAGAAGATGGGAGGAGGAATGGAGGGTTACAAGCCGTTGGCGGCAATGATCGGAATCCAATGCGTATATGCAGGTCTTGGTCTTTTCAGTAGACTTGCTTTGGTGCAAGGAATGAGCCCTAGAGTCTTTGTGGTCTACAGGCAGGCTATAGGCACTTTGCTCTTGGCTCCATTCGTTTTCTTCTCCAGATGGTATGCACCCGCACACACCCTCATTTCCTTTCTCTTATAAGAACGGTTAGTTTGTGATATTATTTAATTTATAATTTAAGTTCAAATACGTGATTAAACGATGATCGATCATATGTGTATTGTTTTTTTTCAGGAGAAATCCATGTAGGACTCCACTTGGAATAAGGGGCTTTTGGTTAATATTTCTGTCCTCTTTTATTGGGTAAACTATACTATGCTTAGTATCTTGTTTGAGTTTCTTTGGTACATGTACAACTTTGTTGTGGAGCAAAAGTCTTCCTATTCCAAATTTTATTTTGGTATGCAGAGTAACTGCGAATCAGAATGCTTATTTTGAGGGCCTATATTTGTCTTCTTCAACAATAGCAAGTGCAATGATTAATCTCGTACCTGCAATTACATTTTTCCTGGCCGTAATAGTGGGGTAAGTGCAAAATATATATTTATCATACCATCGTTCTTTTATAATTTTTATTTAAGAGATTTGTAGTTTAGTATGTACGTTTTTTTTTGAATCGAAATAGTATGTACGTTTATATCAAATACTTTAGCGGTTACGTACTAACCATATTGTAACATGTGACGTGCCGTAATTTTTTGAAAGAGTATTGCTAGGCAAGCAAGAAGTACCTTATTCAGTTCATATTAATTAAAAAAATTATGTTTCTTCTTACACAACCATATTTATAGTATATTTCGATTTCATTTTTCACGAGGGCCAATTAAACTTGAAAACACTCTAAAAAAGAACGATTAATAGATATGATACTAATATATAACTAGTTGATCGATGAATTACAAAATGTTGGCCAAACTATTACACAAAGTAGATCTCCCAATTAATTTTGTTTGGCCTCACCTTTATTAGAGGGGTGGTAATGAATAAAATTGGGGTTTCACCTCAAAATCATATGATATGGGAGGAGATGTCTAATTGCTTATAAGCGCTTGTAAAGTTGTGCAATTTTTTAATGTGAGACTTTTTATACTTCAAATTAATTCTCACACGCCAACCTTTAGAGAAAGAGGTTCAAATCCTTGTAAGCTTTTGCAAGGTTGAATAATGGGGGTGAGATCCAATTGGGGTTGGTCCAAGATCTTGAAGGCATAGGGTGAAAATGTACGTGCCCTAGTATTCACATACTAATTACAGAAAATGCAATTTGTATAAAAACTAAGTAATAAAGGTTTCTAGGCTCATTTTGTCTCATATCAAAACTTCTTTAGCTTCAATTCGATACTACAACCATGACAACTTGACTTGAATTTTTTCTTTCAAAAAATATGACTTGTAAAAACAGGCAGCATGAAACATTACCTTATAACATATGATCCTTTCCATCCACCTATTTAAAAACAGTCTATATATCTATTTCTTTTAACTTTTTAGAGTATAATTAAAATCAACAAAGGTTATGTAAAATTACGCATTCCAGTGAAACTATCACAAGTTATATAAAAGTTAAATAAATAATGGAAGTTGAAATTGAAAAGGATGCTGTTTACTCAATGCAACATATTCTCTTTTTAATATCTGATGATTTTTTCTTCTTCTAGTATATGGTTATAATAGTTGCGCTTTTTTATGGCCCATGGCAATTATATAAGCTAATTGTTATTCAAGAAATTAGTGACAGATTGATTCCAATATATATATATATATATATATTAATTGTATTCGATTTTTGATACTTACATATGTGTCACGTCTTGCATATATGTTAAATTTAGATTCGAGAAAGTGAATCTACAAAGCTTGAGCAGTAATGCGAAGATAATTGGGACGATGATCTGTGTTGGTGGAGCCATTTACATGACATTTGTGAAAGGAACAAAATTATTGAATACACAATTGTTACCACTCCGTAGCTGGGAATCTGCGTTTATTAATACTCTATCCATTGACAACTTGAAGCTGGGTTGTCTACTGCTCTTCGCAAACAGTTGCTTTGCCTCAATATGGGTCATTCTTCAGGTACTTATATATATATATATATATATATAAGCTATTAATATTTAATATACTTGAGTTTATATTCTGAATTGTGTTGCTGCTTCTATTTATTTGCAAACAGGTTCCTATTTCAGCGAATTGTCCAGATAACTTATATTCAGCATTTTGGATGTGTTTGTTGGGAACCATACAATCTGCAATAGTCACTCCTGTTTTAGAACATGACCTACAAGTGTGGAATGTTCATTCAATTATTCAAGTCGGCAGTTGTTTCTATGCTGTAAGTATATATCCACTTCTCAACGTATGTATATATAAGGGGTTATGTTATATAATTAGGGAAAGCTGTTGCGAGTTTTATACAAATTTTGGTTATTGTCCCTAAATTTTATTATAATTAATAGCAGACGTTCCTAAATTTCTTAATAATTTTTCTTTAGGATAAGTGTAAAGTTATTCTATCTAGCTAGTGTGACAAAAATCATTGAGAGATTTAACAGGAGGACTATATCCGTGCACATTTAGACATAATTAAGGAACGTCTGCTACTAATAATAATATTTAAAGACGATAACTAAAATTAGTATAAAATTTAGACACGTCAGCAACCATTAATGTAATTCGTTTGTTCAATCAAAATGCTAGACCGCTCAATATATCATGCTTAAGTGGAACATTTGCACTATGAACATTTCTATTCTAGTTAAATGATTAACGTACTACGAATTAGAGGTTTTATGTAAAACTAATATATTTTTTAATTTGAAATATTTTTGGCTGTAAATAGGGATTAGCAACTGCTCTGTCTTTTTTCATTCAAACCTGGTGTATATCAGTAAAAGGCCCACTGTACGTTGCCATGTTCAACCCACTATGCACAGTCATAACAACCTTTGTAGCTGCTGTGTTTCTACATGAGGAATTATATTTGGGAAGGTAATATTGATTTTAACCTTTTTAATTTTTTTTTTATATATGATTTATTTAGCATATATTATCTATTAAATAATAAAATCTGAGATGCATATTGCATATCTATCTGCTTGACTCAGCCTGATAGGTGCTGTTGCTGTGATAATTGGTTTATACATTGTATTATGGGGCAAGGGCAATGACCCCGGAAAAATCGAACAGATGACCGACATGGGGAAAAGTATAAAAGCTGGCGTCATGGATGACTCTTTGGAGAAGACGACTTGCAGAATTGATCTACAAGAACCATTTCTGTCGGAAAAATAATCACCTTATGTGCTAGCTATATTATGCTATATAATTTAAAGGGAAAATTGTTATTGGCGTCTATGAATTTTAGCTTTCATTCTTAATTTTATTTTTAATAACAATTGTTCATCAATTACGTCTAAATGTGTAAAGAGAATTTTTTCGTTTAGATTTCTCAACCATTGCTATTAAGAATTTGGATGAAGTTGTCATATCATGTGTTTTTATAACCGAAATTGTTGAGAAAATTAACGGAAAAATTGTCTTTGCATGTTTAGACATATTTCAGGGATGTCTGCTACTAATAATAAAGTTTAGCGATAATTATTAAAATTAGTGTAAAGTGCAAGGAATCATGGACATAAATCCGTTGAAACCAGTACCAATTCGATTCAAACCGTTATTAGCACTCCAATTCGAATTTGACTGGATAAAAATCAAATGGTTTGAAATTCAAAATATTCTGTTAGTAACGGTTTGATTTTGAATTTTGATTTTGAAAACCTTTGGATTCCAAACCGAACCATTCAATTATTTATTTATTTATATAGATTATTAGTTAATATTTTCACACTATAACATGTTAAAGTGTTCATCACATACACTACCTCACTTAATCTTTGCCAATTATGTGCTACTTTCAAATTCAAATTATATTTAAATAATAACCTATCATATTTGAAGTTTAAAATGTTGAAATTTTTAATCAGTTGATGTGTATGAATGAATGAAATCTTAATGTGAATAAATGTGGAATTCTGGGAAAAAAATTATCTTTTAAGGGTTCTCTTATTAAATAAGTTATATGAAAATTTTATACCTAAACTCTTCAAGCCGTTAATAATATTTGGATTGGAACGCTTTCGATTCTATTTTTTGAAAATCCGAACAATATCGAACCTAAGATTTTAATGGATTAAATTTGGATTTGGGTGAGATCCTTATTGATACAAACCGCCCCATCCCTAGAACAACAAATGCATGTGTAGCCACAATCCATAATTAACATTATTAACATAGTAGCTTGGCTTCTCCTAACATTTTTAGTCATGTTATTTCAACAAAAGACACATACTCGCATGCTGGCAGGTGAATGTTGACCTACATACGTTTTTATGAGCTCCGAGGCTCCTCATTTATGCTTCGCGTAGTTAATGATATCTAATGTTTTTTTTTTTTTAAAGAAAGATTGAATTCTCATTGAATTGAGCAGAATTACAATGCAGGTATATTTCGTGGCCTCGTTACAATCTTGTTGAAGATTGCAATCCAAAGAAGGAAAAAAAGAGTGACGCAATATAAAAAGAAGTTTACAATTAAATTGAATCAAAAGCCCCCAAAAAAAAAAAAAAACGAAAGCCACAAAGGGGGATCTTCCAACCAAACCATTTGATCAGTCAAAGAGAGAGCATGCTTAGCCAGGTGATGAGCCAGTCTATTGCATACTCGAGGCACATACTGGCATGAGTCATAGCTAAAGAGACATGCAAGGTACATGTTCTTAGAAATCACAATGCCATCCACCCCATAAGATTCTGAAGTTTGATTCACACTTTCACAGCATGCACAACTACCATTGAGTCAAATTCCATCGAAACATTATAGAAACCAACATCATAAAAAAACTACACACCCAAACTGATAGTGTAGTAATCCGTTAAGAGATGAGAGAAGACACCCACCAGTCACCACGAGGCGCTGACCATGTAGTTGCCTTCATGATCTCATATGAGTATCCCTATCCCCCGAGACATGGAATCTGGTCTACAAGCTCTATCAATATTTACCTTATAAACATTTCTAGGATGGGGGGCTCCATTGCGATGCTTTAACGGCAGCAGGTCGAGCTGCTTAAGTCCCAAGGTGTACCTTTCAGTATTCATCAGCCATTGCCATCCACAGTGGAAGCTACTCGTCCACGGATCTATTCGAGTCTTGGAATAATTAGTTACTTAGGTGAGTCCACAATCCATAGCATAGGCAGGCACATAGTCTCAATTCATCGACAGAGAGTACTGCCACATAATAACACCACAAATCATTGAAAGATCCGTCAGTCCAATTCACCCAAACTCTTCTCAACACGGAGTTTTTCCAAGCTTTCTTTGCAATTATGCAATCCCATATAACATGGAAAACATGCTCAACCCTATTTTGGCACCAATCACAAGTAGGAATATCACAAATACAGCGGCATGTCAACTGCAATTTACTAGGTAACAATTTGTGCATGCGTCGTCACAAGAAGACCCTGATTTTTGGAGCAACTTTCAGCATCCATAATTTAACCCCACATATTAGGCATACCCATGGTAGACACGGCGACACCACCATGTTTTTTTTTTCGATGTTCAAAGAGCGGGAACGACACACGAACAACAGAAAAAACAAGAACAAAATCAGAAAATCAAATAAAACAACCACTACGAACTCAATGGCTAAAGCGCATCGGGGGGCAGGGTAATCCATCTCGGGATAACAAATGCACTAGGGATGATGGGGGACGGTCAATCCAGACCTCCCGGAGCATCATTCGTCGCGCCCATGAAGCTAAGGCGTCAGCAGTCATATTAGAGGACCTCTGCGTCCATTTAAACCTCACGGAGTCGAAATCCCTTGAAGCCATTTTGATTCGAGCTAGAATTGGATAAAGTTCCCATCTTCCTTGGCAAATTGAACCCTTGACTGCACTAACCAGTTCCAAAGAGTCAGACTCGAACACCACTCTGTTGTAACCATTGCTCCCAGCCAGCAAGACTCCCTCAAGAAGAGCCCATGCCTCAACCTCAATAGCCGAAGACGCGGAACGCTCAGAACAACACCCAGCCAAGGATTGCCCATCAGCATTTCGAACCACAACTCCAAGCCCAGCCCGTTGCGTACTAGCGAGCCAAGAAGCATCGGTATTGATCTTAATATGGTTTGGTCCCGGGGGTTGCCAAGAAAGCTCAGACATTGGATCACCCTTACTTGCCTGAGCATCCACTGGATGCCGGACCATGGCATCCCAAAATTCCTCATAAAGAAGCCTGGCCCGAATAATAGAATTAAAAGGAATGAAATTCCTTCCCTCAAAAGCCACTCTGCATTGCTCCTTCCAAATTGACCAGCAAACAAACGCAACCATTGAGAGTACACGTTCCTTGTCATCACGTGTGCCACAATCCATAGAGGCCACACCCAAAATCCAATTCTCAAAAGTGGAGACAGCCAAGCGGTTGACAACATAACCCAAACTACTCCCAAACCAGACACACCGAGCTCCTTCACATTGTAGAAGCATATGCTCCACCGATTCAGGTTCCAGTGCACAAATAGTACAAAGAGGGGTGGAGCCCATGTGACGCTGAAACAGGTTACCACGGGTGAGAAGGCACCCCTTGACAGACTTCCAAAGAAAAATTCTAACCTTTGACAATGTGTTGATACCCCCAGAATGATATCCTTCAAACTTGATGCAAGCTAATATCCATTCTTAACATTATAAGTACCACTCTTATCATTGCGCCACAAAATGATATCCTTCGAAAGCCACAAGTATGGGTTCGAATGCTAAGAATTGCCTCCGCCTCATGGGTCCAAAAAGCCTAGCTGATCACTAGCTGATTCCAAGTACCTGTATTTGTAATCAACTCACAAACATAATTGTTGGCCAGTAGTGTTGGTGGTGAACAAGTACTTAAAGTATGTGACCTTGGTAACCATTTGTCCCTATAGATTCTGATCATAGTAACATTTCCCACCCACCAGCGAAGACCATGGATCAAAATGGCACGTCCCTATAACATTGAATGCCATGTGAAGGAGGGCCTAGAGCCAAGGTCAGCATCCAACATAGAGCAATGAGGGAATTATGTAGCTTTAAGGACCTCTACCACAAGGGAGTCTGGAGCCTACCCAATCCTCCAAACTTGCTCGGCTAGCATAGCCTGGTTAAAATCTTCAATATTATGGAAACCCAACTGTCAGGACCCGAACCTCCTCGGTCAGGACCCGACTCATCTAGCACCATATTGTCCGCTTTGGGCCTCGCCCTCACGGTTTTGTTTTCGGGAGCTCATGGTGCAATTTCCCAGGGGGTCACCCATCTTGAAATTGCACCAGCCTCAACTCGCTTAACTTTGGGGTTCCAATCCCCCCTAAAGCCACTTGAGCTCCCAAAAAGCTTAGTGCTAGATAGGTGTGTGCCTACACCTTTAACGCACACCATCATCCTCTCCCAAACCATTCCCCCTCGCAGGAATGTGGGATTATTCACCGTTCCCTACAGGACACGGGTCTTACAATCCATCCCCCTTAGGGTCCAGCGTCCTCGCTGGCACACCTCCCGGTCGGGGTCTGGCTCTTATACCAAGCTGACAGGACCCGCCTCGATCCCCTGGGACCACAAGGGGACGTGCCCTGCTCCCGTCTGACACCCGAACAAACATTCTGATTTTAACCTTTAAAGTTCCAAAAGCATAAATATCCAAAATAAAGTCATACATAAAATCCGAATTCAAAAGATGTCAGACAAGGGAAAAATGTCCAAAATTACAAGTTCTGAGCACGACTCTAAGCTATCCTGCGAGCTAACCTACCCATCAGGGGGTTCAGGTGCGCAGTGTAGATCTATGCCTCTACCTCGGGATCCTATTCTACCTCAGTAGCACGGCCTGGAGGGGTCAACAAAACATTAAGGGTGAGTGGGCCGAAAACTCAAAATTTATAAAACAGTTCAACAATTAAAAACATATACTTTTATCCCTCCGTTTTCCAAACATGCATGCATTAGTATTTAAAACCATAAAATCATATAAGGTACCACAAGTCATATAATAAAACCATAACCATAGCCATAACCTCAGCCACTGCGCTATACACCCTAATCTTGACATCCCAGATGTCCGACGTCCCTGACGTCCAATAAGGTCAAAGTCCCAAGGCTACGCGTGCCACTCGGGGTCTCAATCCCGAGTCCAATCCCGGAACCCAGTCCGGGTACGGCATCCCAGATGCCTGACGTCCCAGACGTCCAATCATAGAAATCCTGCTCCTAAGTCATCCTACGGTCCGGTCCCTCCGTAGTATGACCCCTCGCAGGCAATGCTCCGTGACCACTCCGGGGTACCCACATCCGGAGGAGACAGTATCACACGGGTAAATCTATACAATGCAGTACCAAAGACCCTCCAAATTTCTTCGATAGACACATCGCCTCCCATTTCATCCAGTAAATACCATTGCCTCCGCCTTGTTTTCCCCTCCAAAAATAAGTGAAAGAGCGATGGAGCTCGCGAACAATACCCTTTGGCATTCGAAAATTGCTCATCACATAAGTAGGAACCACCTGAGCAACTGCTTTAACTGAGATTTCCTTACCAGCAATGGAAAGAAACAACACCTTCCAACTTTCCGTCTTTCTCTTGAGTTTATGGATTACAGTCTCAAATAAGGACTTCTTTCCCTATCCCACCATTGTAGGTAGCCCCAAATACCTCTCGTGATAAGTCACCACTAGAACATGAAGAATAGTGAACACCTAAAAGATCTACTCCTCAGTGAAATTTTTAGTGAAAGATACATCCGACTTCCCATAATTGATTTTTTTCCCAGAAGTCTTCTCATACATTGTGAAAATATGTTGGAGGGCCTTTCTTGAGGCGGTTGGCAAGGTTCTTTGCAATTAACTTATAAAGGACCGTGCAAATGCTGATGGCGCGGATATCTCTACCATTGTAGATTTTCTGACCTTTGGAATAAAGGCAATCAAGATATGTTTGAAGTCAAGAACATTAGCCTGACCATTCATAATACTGACATGTAATACTAACATCATCCCTAACAACATGCCAATATTTTTTTTATATATAGAAGAGAGTTAGCATACTGTCATAACCTGTGGACTTAGTAGGGCCCTTTTGACGAAGACAATCTCCAACTTCAACTTAGTGAAAGGTTCAGAAAAAATCTGATCGAACGTGTTACTCATGGTGTAACGACCCGTCCCAAATTTTTGGAATTAATTAAGATTAAAGTGAGGATTAGCGAGGCTAATCGGGAATCAGTCGAAGATTGTCGGACATTCAGGGTGAAATTATGATTTTGCCCCTAGACGATGGTAAAAAGTTGACTTTTGACCTGAGAGGTTCAATGCACGAGGACTAAGGACCGTTATGTAGATCGAGTCAATATGAGTCCGCAGACAGGGGAAACGTCGAAAACGGACATTCGACGGGAAAGTTACGGGCCACGGAAGATTTTGGGAACTATTTATGGTGACACGTTTTACGAGGCAAAGTTGACTTTTGTCTTATGTGGTATTTGTTACTAAGCCCAATGAATGAGTGACACGTGTCATTCTCTATCACTTGATTTGGTACTTTGAGCTATTAATTCATTTATCAAATATTATTAATTACTTTAAACTCCTATCAATATTGGATGAATGGGTTAGGTCCGTCCCAAACAAAATCTCACATCAGTGTAAATAAAAAATATTATTACTGTTATTAATATTTAAGATGGAAAGAACTGTCGCAAAAATGTCTAGTTTAAATCCAACGCTCAAACTGTTGCGACGGAACGATTACTGTCGTGAATGTCTTAAATGATAGCTGTTGTCGTCGTAATAACTTACCAACATATTTACGACACCACTGTATTGTGATAGACTAGTTCCTGTCGTAACACCATCGCAACAATGCAATTACGACACAATTTCTATCTTTCACGACAGGAGGCACATATGGCAAAAGACATTTTTTTTTTGTAGTGTACAGAAGAATAAAGTGATATTTGAAGAAAGTTGAGATTCCACCTCAAAACCAACAGGACTGTCCTAATAGAGGATACGGCCTAAGACATATTTTACATCGAGGCCTTCCTAATTTTAGATTTAAAAATATTTTTTTAATTGAAAAATTAATCTTTTTGTTTTTTAAGATGCAAAATTATTGATGAATTTTCCCTATTTAACCCTTTTAAGCATATATCTTAATAAATAGATAGCATGTGGCTAATCCATTTAATCTTCTTTGTGACATCTAGCTGAGTGTAAATAATATTTCATTTGTTACATTTAAAAAAAAAAATTCTATGAGTAGTAGAAGCTACTGGAAAATCTAAATAAGATTTTATGAAACAATAAAAAAATGAAAGAATTTCTATCCTGAATGTCAGAGGAGAAGACCAATCGATATGAAACTCCAAGGAACAAACCGATCTCTCTAAAAAAAAATTTCCTCTTCTCTCTAAAACCAAGGAACCAACCGGCCCTAGGTGGTAGGGATCCTCTAGGTCTCCATTGTTTTGTGAAATATCTATGAGTGACCTTTGCCTTCCCACACCCTCTCATACTCTATGCTCTCATCCCTCTTTCTCCCCGAGCTCTTCTTCCTTGGCAGTTTCGATAGTTTTGCTCAACCCTTTGGGGTTTTTCCTTTTCTCATCCTTTTGGATGGTGGCCCCATCTTTGTGGTTGTTGCTCTTTACCTCATCCTTTGTGGTGATTTTCTTACTTTTCGGTAATGCCCTCTTTCCTTTCCTTGCTCCTAATTGGATGGCTCAATATCTTCCATCTCCTTTCTTCATCTTATTCTCACTTCCCTTCCCAAATTCTTCACCATTTATATCCTTCATCTCACCCAAAATTCAAAAACCCAAAACCCACTCGCTTTCCTTGTTGCTACCTCCATTCAACAACACAATTCTTTTCTTGGATGAGTTGGTTTTAAGGTCTTTGTTGACCTTTTGGATCGATTGAGTATACAGGCTGTTTGTAACTTTGTACTCAAATACCATTCTCTACATATCCCCTTTCACAACTCTAATTTTCAATGGTTTTCTTTGGGTGGCGGCGGCAGAGCTACACGGCGGCCTCCTGGTGCTTATTGCTACTAGAATTTTGATGTTTTGGTTTTTTATTGTTATGGATATTATTGTTATTGTATGTGATTAGAGCTTTTATTTTGTTTATTATTTTTTTGTTTTGACTTTTTTTCTTTATCTTTTGTATTTTTGTACTTTGATTAATGAAATTGTGTACAATGAAAAAAAAATATAGGTCTTTTTTTTTCCCCAAAGTTCCTGAAGGCTGTTTGGGGATATATATATGTCTTTTGATTTTTTTCCCTCGAAGTTCCTTAAGGCCATGTGGGGATATGAAACTTCATACTATCAAAGAATTTATTCACTCTATAAGAAGTCGGTAGCCAAGGACCCTTCCCCATCCGGACCTGCACACCCTTGCGAATGCTCCATCGCACCGGCAAACAATAATTGCTAGCTACCCTGCAATATTTCTTTTCAACTTCAATGGAACTTAAATACTGATTAAGCGGTTGTAACTGACCAGCAATTTGACCCTTCCAATGTCATCATCATATATGCTTCGGATTTTCACATAGGAATTAATCTGGCGTTCCTCTCTCTTTCTCTCTCTCTCTGTCACTCACAGGCTAACAAAAGCCACATGCAATTTTGATATATAGATGATTTAGATTGATGATTGAGACTGATCTAGAGGGTCCAAACATATGTGGTTTTTGTTGGCTGCCATAATGAAGATTTGATACCACTTCTCTCAATACTCATATTAAATACCGATAATAAGTAATTCTCTATAAAAAAAAAAACACTATTTCGTAAGGGAAATATTGAAGACATATACCTAACAGGAACCAATTAACTAAGCGCAAAAGTCCACGGCCAACCTTTCATGCATAGTGTAATTGCTGACAGTGGCTTGTCACTGAAAGGTTCAAGTCACAGACATTCGATTCAGGAGAAATAAAATTTTATATCAATATTTTGGAAATTACATTTTTACGCAATAAATAATATAATAAATTACATAAAAATACCCAAATTATAGATCTAATTTAAAAAAATACCCAACTATAAAAGTTTTAATTACGTACTCAACTTATGCTGTCGTATTCAAAAGAGTACCTCCGTTAAATTTTTCATCCAAATTTATGTTAAATGTACACGTGGCAATTATTTTATCCACCAAGCATATAATTTGTCTAAAATTATAAGGGCATTTTTATCATTTCACTATTTTACTTTCATCATCCTCTTCTCTTCTTCATCCTTCCCAATTCATCATCTTAATCTATCTTCATCAATCATCAATATTCATCATCTTCCCAAAATATAAAACTAAAACCAAAATCCAATTGAGATAAAAGAAAAAAAAAAACCCAGATGTGCAAATCCAATCCCTCCATGGAAGTACCCAAAGTTTTCCAAAAATCAAGAAACCAAATCCAAATTGCTAGAATCAAATCCAAACCAAATTGTCAGATCCATGCTATCGATTTCATCTTCAAGCTTCAAATCTAAAAACCAAGAATCTCTCTCTCTCTCTCTCTCTCTCTCTCTCTCTCTCTCTCTCTCTCTCTCTCTCTCTCTCTCTCTCAGATCCATACTATCGATTTCATCTTCAAGCTTCAAATCTAAAAACCAAGAATCTCTCTCTCTCTCTCTCCCTCTTCCTTTTTAGTCAAACACCATCATTCTCATACTCATCTATGTTTTAGATTCATTCACCATGAAAACAAAACAAAATTCAGTTGCCAGTTTCTCGAATTTACCAATTTGTTACCATTTTCAGTCCGAGATAGACCCTAGATGGCCGAAGGGTCGCACGAAAGAAAATTGTCGTTTTCCATTTTTCTGCTCCTTGGACTTTTCTACTTGAAATCCAGGGTCGTACGAAACCACACCAAGATCCCAACCAGTTTCAGAAAGAAGCAAAACCAAGCAAACAAATTAAACCAGTTGCTGCATAAACACACAAAAATTAGAAAAACAGAGGGAGATAAAAAAAAGAAACAGAGGATTTCTGAGGCAGAAGAAAAAGGTGCTTAATTTCTTGCTTGATATCAATCAATGGCCAAAAACCAAGACTCCGAAAGAGTAATAGTTTTAGCTCTTCCGCTGCAAAGGCCAGTGATAACGCTGCCGTCGTGGCCTTTAGCTGAGGCCTTTTTCAGCGGCGGATCTGGAGCGAGCTCGGGTCCGATGTGTTAGGATAGTTAGCTTAATTGCTAAGTGTTTGTTATGGAAGTTAAGGGTAGTTAAGTTGTTAGTCAATTTACAGTTGTAAGCTAGTTATAGTGGCCAGGTGCTTGAAGCTACTTAGCCATGTGCTCACCAGCTAACTGTATAAATAGATAGTCTTGTAAAAACACTGTTCCATTGAATTGAGAAGCGGGAAAATCCCTAAATATTGAAGACAGTTTGCCCCCAAATCTTTCTCTCTGATTTTCTTTTAGGTTTTTGACATTTGCTTCAGGTTTTGATGGTATCAGAGCTTCGGCTCGATCCTCAATCACATCTTGAGTTTGTCTGTTGTGCTCGTTGCTTCCTGCGCATACGACTTCAGATTCGCTTCACGGTCATCTATTCTTGAAGCTTTTCTCCCTGCGCATACAACTTCGGAATCACTCCGTCGTCGTCCATTCTTGAAGTTCTCAACCTATCTGTTCTAATTCAAGTCAGAAGTGCTGAGTTTTCCCTCACCAGCTAAGTTCCTGATCTTGTTACTTGCTTTCTTTACAGAGACCCCAATTCCTGTTTGTGTCTTTTTGTTTCTGAAGAAAACAAAATTTGAAGTTTTTGCCTTCTGGTTTTTTGATGTTGCCTGTTGAAATCCAAAGATGTACTGTTAGTTCCTGCATTAGAAACTGTGAAATTGTTAAGACTAGTTGATGTTAGTCAAGTTGTATGGTTGATTGGTTCAATTGTGATCAGCGTTGTGAAGTTTGAAGAGCATAATTCATAAGGAGTTGTAGTTCAAATTCTAATTACAGTCAACTGGTTGTGTGTAAGTGATAAAATCAAGAAATTCAAGAATGTCTAGTTCTCACTTTGCTAGCCTAGGTTCTAGTTCTCAGAATGCTCCCATTTTCCTACCAAACATCATACTTGATGAGTTCAATTACTCCACACAGCTCTTTCGGATGGAATCC
This sequence comes from Prinsepia uniflora, assembly GCA_032719365.1. Lineage (NCBI taxonomy): Eukaryota > Viridiplantae > Streptophyta > Magnoliopsida > Rosales > Rosaceae > Prinsepia > Prinsepia uniflora. The sequence continues at coordinate 3,845,068 of CM064871.1, forward strand.
TTTTTAGGTGGTCTTCTGGTACTACAAAGTGTCCTTCTGAGTATGTGGTCACTGAGGATGGGGTCACTAAGGTTCTGAATGATGCCTATGTTAAGTGGAAAGGCCAGGATCAGAATATCATTAATATGATAGGTTAGACTTTGAGCCCTAGGGCCATGTCTTGCGATGTGGGGAGTACCTCTGGTGCAGCTATGTGGTCTAGCTTGAAATCCAAGTTTGCTGACTCAAACAAGCAGAACATCCTTCAACTCAAGGCAAATCTGCAGAGGATCAAGAAAGGGCATGATACAATTGAGGTCTACCTGGAAAACATCAAAACTGCAAGAGATGCTCTTGCTACAGTGGGGGCCCTTTTAGATGATGATGATGTTGTTGTTACTGTTCTTGAAGGCCTTCCTCCTGAATTTACTACCATCAAAACTATCATCAGGACTCAGGAAACATGCTCTATGACAAACCTCAAAACCCTACTTAAGGCAGCAGAATATGATCTGGAGTAGGCCTCTCAGTTCTCTGTTGTGCAAAATTTGACAACTATGGTTGCAAACACATCCATAACTCCTCCGGCTGCACCAACTCCACATATGGTAATGCCTTTTTCACAACCTGGTGTCACTACCTATCACCCTCACACACCAACTCAGTCTTTGGTAATGACCTCTCCCCAACCTGGTGTGCCTACCTTTCCAGCCTCTTCTCATATGCAGTCTCACTTCTCTCAAGCTCATACTCATATGCAACCTAACTTTTCTTCCCCCTTGTCTACTCAGGCTTCATATACTCATATGCCCTTGTATCCAATGAGTTTTCCTGCAAGTAGTGGTGATGTTTTTGGCAATCAGTATTTTCTAGTCTTCTTTGCAAATGGAAGGGGTAGAGGAGGTAGGTTTGAAGGTCAAGAAAACAAATCAGGTGGAAGAGGAGGATCAGGTTTTGGGCAATACTCCAGTACTTGCCAGTTGTGCAACAAAACAGGACACAGTGCCAAAACTTGTCATAAATTGCAACAGTTTGATGTCAACAGTGGACCTATCCGAAGCAATAGTGGAGTTGAGTGTCAATATTATGGAAGGAAATATCATACATCAGACAAGTGTTATCACTTGATTGGTTTCCCAAATTCAAGAGGTGCTCCTCCTCAAAGAGTCCAATCTGGCACCTTCAATAACAACCATATTTTTCACCCTAGCGGTTCTCAGTTTGGTTCCCCTGGTATACCTGCCACCAACCCCCCCTCTGTTTAGTAGCCCTACAAATAGAAATGATGTCTCATTTGCAGGTTAGAATGCTTTGGTGGCCTCTGGAAATGGTACTTCTCTCAGTCCTTCTGGTAGTACCTCTATGCCATACTGGATTGCAAACTCAGGAGCCTCAAATCACATGACAAGTGATCTTCAGCTATTGCAAAATGTCACCTCTTATCCTGTTTCTGATACTGTGACTGTTGGCAATGGTGAGAATCTACCTATTACTCACAGTGGCACTTCAACCTTAGGAATATTATGTCACGACCCGGCCCATCTAACACAACATTGTCTGCTTTGGGCCCAACCCTCACGGTTTTGTTTTCGGGAGCTCACGTGCAACTTCCCAATAAGTCACCCATCATGGGATTGCACCAGCCTCAACTTGCTTAACTTCGGGGTTCCAATCCCCCCCAAAGCCACTGAGCTCCCAAAAGGCCTTGTGTTAGATAGATACGTGCCCACACATATAAGGTACTTCACCTTTCCCTCCCCGAGCGATGTGGGATCGTTCACCGATCTTACCTTTCCAAGCTCACGGGTCTTGCTCACCGTTCTTGCTTCCAAGACCGGGTCTTATAATCCACCCCCATTGGGGCCCAGCGTCCTCGCTGGCACACTTCCGGCCAGGGTCCGGCTATGATACCAAATTGTCAAGACCCGACCCTCCTCGGTCAGGACCCGACTCATCTAGCACCATATTGTTCGCTTTGGGCCTCGCCCTCACGGTTTTGTTTTCGGGAGCTCATGGTGCAACTTCCCAGTAGGTCACCCATTATGGGATTGCATCAGCTTCAACTCGCTTAACTTTGGGGTTCCAATCCCCCCCAAAGCCACTGAGCTCCCAAAAGGCCTTGTGTTAGATAGATACGTGCCCACACATATAAGGTACTTCACCTTTCCCTCCCCGAGCGATGTGGGATCGTTCACCGATCTTACCTTTCCAAGCTCACGGGTCTTGCTCACTGTTCTTGCTTCTCAAGCTCACCGGTCTTGCTCACCGTTCTTGCTTCCAAGATCGGGTCTTACAATCCACCCCCATTGGGGCCCAGCGTCCTCGCTGGCACACTTCCGGTCATGGTTTGGCTCTGATACCATTCTGTCACGACCCGACCTATCTAACACAATATTGTCCGCTTTGGGCCCAGCCCTCACGGTTTTGTTTTCGGGTGCTCACGTGCAACTTCCTAGTAGGTCATCCATCATGGGATTGCACCAGCCTCAACTCGCTTAACTTTGGGGTTCCAATCCCCCCAAAGCCACTGAGCTCCCAAAAGGCCTTGTGTTAGATAGATAAGTGCCCACACATATAAGGTACTTCACCGTTCCCTCCCCGAGCGATATGAGATCGTTCACCGATCTTACCCTTCCAAGCTCACGGATCTTGCTCACCGTTCTTATTTCTCAAGCTCAAGGGTCTTGCTCACCGTTCTTGCTTCCAAGACCGGGTCTTACATATTAGCCTTGTCTAATATATTACTCATTCCAAAACTCAAAGCCAATCTTCTATCTGTCCATCAATTGTGCAAACAAAACAACTGCCGGGTTATACTTGATGAGTTTGAATGTATTGTGCAGGACAAACAGCAGGGCAAAGTGTTGTTCAGGGGGTTGAGTAGAGGATGACTATATCTCATTCCATGTCTGCAACATGATCATACAAAACAGTCACAGTTGTAGTATTCTACTTTTATTGGGAAAAAGGTGCAGCATGAGCTATGGCACAACAGGTTGGGTCATCCATCAAATGACATTACACAGGTTATGTTGCAGAAAGCATGTTTAGTAGATAGAAATAAGTCATGTACACCTTCTCCCTTGTGTCAAGCATGTATCAAGGGAAAATTCTCTAAACTTCCTTTCCCAGTGTCTCTGTCTAAAGCTACTGAGCCTTTTGCCCTGATTCACTCTGATGTTTGGGGTCCTGCACCTCAAGCCTCTATAGAAGGGTTCAGGTATTTTGTTCTTTTCATTGATGACTGTACACGTTATACATGGATGTTTCCCATGATCAATAAAAGTGAAGTTTTGGCCACTTTAAGAATTTTTGTGCTTTTGTGTTGAATCAATTTCATGTCTCTATTAAGTGTCTGAGGTCTGATGGTGGTGGGGCATATATGAGTCTTCTATTTAGGGATTTCTTGAATGACAAGGGTATTCTTCATCATATTTCCTGTCCATATACCCCTCAACAGAATGGGGTTTCTGAGAGAAAGAACAGGCATATTAGGGAGGCTGCAGTGAATATGGTTAAGCAAGCTTCTTTACCTGATCAGTTTTGGTATCATGCATGTGCCTTGGCTATTTTTCTCATCAATAGGATGCCAACTGCAACATTACATATGCATTCCCCTTATGAGAGACTCTATCATCAAATTCTAGGGTTAGATGCTCTTAGGGTTTTTGGGTGTGCCTGTTACCCTCTTCTCACTCAGTATAATACCAATAATCTGTTACCATAGGCCCTCAGGGAGGCTAATTATCTCTAGACATGTTATTTTTTATGAGAGCTGTTTTCCTTATGAATTACCTCAATCAGTACAGAATCCTCAGCAGTTTAGCACTGTGTTCCCACACCACTCTTCCAGGTTATCCACTTTTTCATCAATAGTTCAAGCCTCTCCGCAGTCTAGTCCTGTAATTGCTCATTAGACTTCCAGTCCTTCAACTATTGCTGCACCAGTCCTGGCCACTACTGCTGCAACAGTCCAGGTTCCCTTTCTCCCTGAGAACACCTCTTATCCTTCTGAATCTATTACTGCATCTATTGATGAAAATATTGCTGAACCTATTGTTGAACATATTGCTGGGCATCTTACCTCCCTTTTGTCTCCTTCTGATGTTGATATATCTTCTGCTACTTATCATCATATATCCACACCTTCCCCTGAGTTAACTGATCATCCACCTGAGAATGTACTCACTCATGAGCCTGACCTACCTGGTTCAAGCCTGGTGGTTGATCTGAATGCTTTCTCCCCAGCTCACCATACCACTGTTCTTTTTGGCAACTCCACAGGTGACATATTTGTCAATATTGCCCCAGGAAAGGGTGTTTATGTTGTCCTTGATGCTCTAAGTCCTATCAATCGATTCAATCCTATTTCTGAAGCTAATATCTTGCATCATGTGGAGGGGTTGACTCCTCCAACTCATAATGATCATGCTATGCTTACCAGGCCCAAACGGGGAATCTTCAAACCCAAATGTCTCCTTGTTGTGCATTCCCATCCATCTATTGATCCTTCCCTAACAGAGCCTCATTTCTACAAGGCTGCTCTTCAGTGTCCAGAATGGACTGCAGCAATGCACAGTGAGATGCAGGCACTGCTTTCGTAGAAGACTTGGACTCTAGTTCCCTTGTCACCTAACAAGAATGTTGTGAGCTGTAAATGGATTTTTAAACTCAAACGGCATGCAGATGGATCCGTTGCTAGACATAAAGCCAGGTTGGTGGCCAGGGGTTTTAGTCAGGCTCCAGGAGTGGACTATGATGAAACCTTCTCTCCAGTTGTTAGACACACAACTGTGAGATTGGTGCTCGAGTTAGCAGCTCACTTTGGGTGGAAACTTCATCAATTGGATGTAAAGAATGATTTTTTGAATGGTTACCTATAGGAGGAGGTCTATATATCTCAGCCTGGTGGTTTCATTGATCCTGCTCACCCTGATCATGTCTGCAAACTTGCCAAGTCTCTCTATGGCTTGAAGCAGGCTCCTCGGGTTTGGAATGAGAGATTTACTAGTTCCCTTCCAACTTTGGATTTTCATACTTCTTATGCAGATCCCAATCTTTTTATCAGGTCAGTTGTTGGTTCCATGGTCTACTTACTTCTATATGTAGACGATATAATTATCACTGGGAATGATTTGGATCAGATTCAGGAGGTCAAGCTTGCCCTACAGAAGGAATTTGAGATGACTGATCTTGGTGCACTACACTATTTCTTAGGTCTGGAGGTCCAATATCTGAAGAATGGGGACCTATTTGTGTCCCAGTCTAAATATGCAAAGGATGTGGTAGATAGGGCTGGAATGACAGGTTGTAATACTCATGTTACACCAAGTCAGGTTGGATTAAAGTTACTTAAGGATACATGACAGAGGCTGAGTAATGAAGAGGTATCCTATTTTCGAAGTCTGGTAGGGTGTTTGCAATATCTGACTTTTACACGTCCTGATATAGCATTTAGTATCAATTCTGTCAGTCAGTTCCTTCAGTAACCAACACAACAACATTTGATTGCTGCTAAGAGGATTATGCGTTATATACAAGGAACTATTGATCATGGGATTGTTCTCAAACATGCTGCCAGCACAGATACCAGCATACAACTTAGTGCTTTTTCTGACACAGGATTAAGTCTTAGAGCCTTTGCAGATGCTGACTGGGCAGGAGACCCGAATGACAGAAGATCAACATCGGGTTTTGTCATCCTACTTAACAAGTCACCTATTTCTTGGTGTAGTAGGAAACAACATTGTGTAAGCAGGTCCTCCATAGAAGCTGAATACAGGGCAATGACTGACACCACTTCAGAGCTCCAGTGGCTAAAGCATCTGTTCAAAGATTTGCAGATTGAGCTTGTTGCAGTTCCTTCTCTACATTGTGACAACATTTCAGCATTAGCCCTAGCAACTAACCCTGTACATCATTCCAAACTTAAACATATTGAAGCTGATGCACACTTCACCCATGAGAAAGTAAAAGAAGGTTCCATTACACTGAAGTTTGTTGCCTCTAAATTCCAGCCTGCAGACTTGTTCACAAAGGCCATGTGCTCTCCTCAACATACGTTTTTCTGCAACAGCTTGATGCTGTGTTCTCCCCATCAAGCTGAGGGCGGGTGTTAGGATAGTTAGCTTAATTGTTAAGTGTTTGTTATGGAAGTCAAGGGTAGTTAAGTTGTTAGTCAATCTACAGATGTAAGCTAGTTATAGTGGCCACGTGCTTGAAGCTAATTAGCCATGTGCTCACCAGCTAACTGTATAAATATATAGTCTTGTAAAAACACTGTTCCATTGAATTGAGAAGCGGGAAAATCCCTAAATATTGAAGACGGTTTGCCCCCAAATCTTTCTCTCTGATTTTCTTTTAGGTTTTTGACATTTGCTTCAGGTTTTGACGATGACCCTGGTCTCAAATTTCTTCTCTGACACCTGTCCTGACTCTGAGTTCAGGTCCTCTCAGCTCTTTGTTAGGGCCATGGGCTCGCCTATGGGGTCCACAAGATTGCCAATCCAGTACAACCAAAACCCAATCGATGATTCGGCGAAAGATGAAGGCAGTGGAGGAGGAGGTGGGTATGAAAATGGCGGTGAGGACAATTCTGGGTTTAAGCAGAGCATGCCTATGAATTTGATGGTGGCTCGGCCGCCATTGTTCACTGTCCCACCTGGGTTGAGCCCTTCCGGTTTGCTTAACTCGCCCAGCTTCTTTGAGTTTTAGTTTTATATTTGGGGAAGATGATGAAGATTGATGATTGATGAAGATAGATTAAGATGATGAATTGGGAAGGATGAAGAAAAGAAGAGGATAATGAAGGTAAAAGATTGAAATGACAAAAATGCCCTTATAATTTTGGACAAATCATATATTTGGTGGATTAAATAATTGCTACGTGTACATTTAACATAAAATTAGATGAAAAATCTAACGGATGTACTCTTTTTAATACGACAACATAGGTTGGGTACGTAATTGAAATTTTTTATAATTGAGATATTTTTTAAAATCAGGTCTATAATTTAGATATTTTTATGTAGTTTATCCTTAATAATATATGATCACAAATTAATTTAAGATATGAAAAGGAGAATACAGATGTGAATAGAGAGAAGCGTATATGATTAGGATAACGTACGTACGTGGCTATACTTTAATATTAGTATGGTATTAATATACTATATTTTTTAAATATTTCTTATAAATGAGCTGAGCTACGGATTTTTGTACTTTTTTTACGTTGTAAAAAAACCACTTGAGTAAGAGGCAAATTTTATAACCTGTATGAGTTTATCATAATTAAATATATCCTGGACCTTTTTTTGTTTTTGTTAATGAGGAAATTCTCCACATTCTTATTGGGTAAAACCTCGAATAAATGAGTGCAATAACTCACCGTCACATCCTCTCAGTTTAGCCTTTATCTGATTTCATGATTTCATGGAACAAACCAATACAAATTCACCCTAACTACAAAACCACTGAAAAATGAATTTATACTGCAATATATATTTGTGTAATATTGGTGCAGATGAATCAAGTTTGCAGTGAATAGGGAATAAGCAAGGCTACCTGGCGTTAATGTTTGCAGTGAATTATGAGAATGAGCAACGCTATACCTAGCGTTACTGTATATTGAACATGATCAAAGATATACAAAGATATTGGAGGAGCACATTATATTATCAACTATCACCATGTTCAATATATATAAACTTCTAAAATAAAATTTGATATAAGGATATTAGAAATGAAAATACCACGTACTAAACGAGTAGCACGAACAGTAGAACAAAGGCGGACGTCCTATACCAATTTTTTCTTCTTCAAGCATCGTTTCAACTCCAAAAGACAATTTAAAAAACAAAGGACAAGTGGAGAGTTTCTGTGTTGAAATATTTGTTAGGACTTAGGATATATATTAATTGTATGTTTCTCCAAGCTAGTGTCGGTTGGCCGGAACCGTCGTATATATGTTTTATTTTTGCACGGGTAAGCCCGCCTTTTTAGACTTGATTCATAGCACGTACGAGTTCATCAACATCCTTCAACTAATGCCGTCGAATCGTCTTTATGACAATGAGAAAAAGTACAAAATTACCGCTACAAAATAATGATTTCATGTAGATGAATAAACACAATTAATCATATATTTTATTTGCCCCGGAATTTATTTTTCTGTTAGGGACATTCTCGAAGAATAAAATGTTGGTCAACAAAAATAAACAACAAATATTGAGTGAAATGAAGTATGTGTTTCTGTCTGCCTTTATACACCGACTAACGTACTTACTCTGATACATGAAAAAAGTTGAGGCTCCACATCAAAACTAATTATCAAAAAAAGGACTAGCCTATACAATAACTGGAAATTAAAAAATAGCCCAACTCCTTCTAGATTAATTCTTGTATGAAATTTTTATCTTTTCACATTCTCACACAATCGATTTGATATACTATCCTCTAGAGATCCCTCATGACTAGTCAAGAATCTGATTTTCTCGACTTGGTTTGTGTAGGGTAGCATCTGGTGTTAGGGTTTTGTCACTTTTGCTAGCTATTTTGTATATTTTGGCTTGATATTTTGTATTTGGTTTAGGCTCCTATTTATTTGTGTTAAGATCTTGTTTATTTTCGGTCACACACTCAAATTAAAGTTACTTTTGGTTTTACCCATTTTTAATCTTTGTGGTTATTTTAATTTGAGTGAATTGTACACTGTACTTTGATATTTATAGCTCACAGTTTAAGGATGTGTCTGAATTTTTTCGCAGTTATTTGAAAAATTAATAAGCATGTGGTTTTGACATAGGTCCATTATTGATCATGTTGGATATTGCTTGAAAAATACCACTATATCTTAGTGCTAATTGATTCCAAAATACAAAGGAATTTATACGATATATATATATAAGTTATATTGTATTTTCTCATCCAAATATATCCTTACCTTATATGTTTGGATCAAGATCTTAAAATGAGCCACAAAATATTATGTAATGACTACGCTCATGCAGTGAATTTGCAGTATCTCTATTTAGTTTGTGTAATGCATTTTTGGGTTAAACATATAGCCTAGATTACTTGATATATAAAATTTTAAAAAATCGAAGCACCTTTGCAAAACAACCCCCTTAACATTTAACAAGTGATCGTGTAATGTAATTGAATTAAATTTCATAAAAAAAAATGTTGCCATGTCAAAAAATATGATAGTACATCATTCTCATTACCATTAGCCACCATATTTGTTTAGTTTCCACAGAAAACTAGGCTGGGCTAATGGCTAATGATGTACTAGGCCTCGTCATTGAGCCGGGTCGGGCAAGCCCGGCCCAAAATTTTTGGGCTTGGGCCGGGCCGGGCCGGGTCTATTTCATAATTTAAAAAATACCGGGCCGAGTCGGACGAGCTTGATCATAAATATGAAAGCCCATGCCCTTTGTCGGGCGGGGTTTGGGCCGGGCTTTTATCGGGCTTTACGGGTCGGGTCTACTAAGCCCACTTGGGCCGGGCCTACTAAGCCCATTTGTACCTACCTAATTGTAAAAAAAAAAAATGACTTGAGCTTAAATATTATTATCGAATATTGAAATAAGTTAAGAAGGGGTACTATTGGATTTGGAGAATTGACTTAACTTTTCGACCATAAAGCCGAGATAGAATAAGGAGATAACTAAGAAAGTCAGAGACCTAGTGAGTTTTTTTGAATTTAGGGTTAGGGTTTGGTTTGGGCATTGGGCTTTTAAATGACACTAGTTGGAGTTTTGAATTTTGGCTATGATAGTCGTAACAAGATTGGATTGGGTATCAATTCTTAATTTATAATTATTTTATATTTTCAGACTTATGGGTGAGGTTTACCTGGGCGGGTCGGGCTGGGCTTACCGGGCTTTATCGGGCTCGGGCCTATCGGGCCTAACGGACTTGAATACCCTAAGCCCAAGTCCAGCCTGTCAACATGCGGGCCGGGCCGGCCCACGGCCCATATCGGGTCGGGTCGGACTTTTTGTCATCGGGCCTATCGGGTACCCAAAAACCCGTGGGCTTCTGGGCCAAATGATGAGGGCTAGCAAATGTACCATATATTAGCCACATTAAATTTCATAAAAAAAGATGCGGGTCCTTCTTGTTGGCTGGGCTGCTAGTGTAGAGAGAACCAGGGTCCACGGTATTGATGGGTAAAAAATAACCTAATAAAATAAATTAAAATAAAAGGTAATATTATTTAGACTCGTTACCCAAGTCTATTATTTCCTCGTCAAAGATGGAATGGATTTGAATCCGATTTGAATCCAAATAACAAGTGAGAGATATATCAATCTTATCATTCATAGTACTATTATAATATATGAAATTACATCTTACTATTTCTCATACTATCTATACATATATACCTTCTTTCTTATTAGGGCATGTTGCTTCTTGGTAGCTAGCTACACTAAATACTCAATAAATCACCGATATAAATGTCAATTTAGTCTCGATAAATGTCCATATTTAATGTTTACATATTATTTCAAACAAAATATTAATTATGGCTGAATAATATTGTCCCAATATTTATGTTGTAATCTCCAACCTCCAATATCAATGTATCAAAACAAAAAATGTATATAGTTACTTTCATATAGCTCAATATATTGTGACATATATATATATATATATTGATATGGTAGCCTAAGTTGGTTTTGTTAGTTGGGGCGATGGTAGCCACCGTCTCAACCAAACTCTTTGATGAGAATGAAAATGTTGCAGTAAGTCAAAACACGAAACTGAAAATTGAAAATTCAGAAGTGGCTAACAAAATCCATCACATATTTGATGTCAACGATCATACTCACAATAAAGTTGCATTAATTGATATGCTTCCCGTTCCTTACTCATTTCGACTATTCCTGGCGTTGAAGACCATGTAGCTTAGTAGCTAGCACATCACCTCAGTCCTCCCTTTGCTAAAAGATAAAAATCATACCTGTCCTCCTCACTGAAAACAAAGTATCAACAATGAATTATTCCTTGCCATGATCATAATATATTTTATCTTCCAAACTAATTTCTAATTTATATTATTTTATATGCAAATTATGAGGGTGACGCTAAAATGCCGATAATAGCATTTCGTTTTCAATTGTTATTAGTTTTTCACTTTTTATTTTTTGAGATATGAAAACATTGCTGACAAAAAATAAAAAATTAACCCAACTTATTTTCTGTGCGGTTTACTTTTTTTTTTCTCTTTTAGATATTCCTTGTTTACTTCTTACTTTTCTGCCACCACCCTTCCACATCTTTTTTACATTTATATTACTTTCCAAATGTCTCGTATGTAAAAAGATGAAATCTAAAAACAAAAAACAGAATTATTATGGTGCGGCTCTTAAATTTACAAATTTTTTCTTAAAGAATAAAAATTATTAATTTCCATCGATTTAATGATTATTTTTCTTTGAATTGTTGAAGACTACTATGAAAGTGAAATTTTATACACAAATTTCATTTTCACTTTATACACAAATTTCATTTCCAACTATCGTCTAATCATCTTCGGGTAACAAAATAAATTCCAACTTAGTCTAATCATTTTTAGGTACCATAATAATTCATATTGGTTATAATAGTGCCGATCTATATAAAGACGAATTGTTATTACAAGATGTATATTGAACAAAAATGAGGTAAACAAGCACATCCAGCCATCGGTGGATGCAATTCGAATGATATCTTCTACAAAATGTAACCCCAACAAAAAACATGTGAACAGATGTGTAACTAAATTTAAGATAAACTATTTAAAAAAACCCAAATTATATGGGTCATTTTAAATTCAAACCTGAGCTATGAAAATTTTAATCCAAATATCCAAACTATCAAAACACATCATCTAAGTATCTACGGTTACCAATTTGTTTAAAAAATCTGTTAAGTGCTCAAGTTGTATTTATGGGGTTCTTTTTAATGCTGACATGGACTTAAAATGATATTTTTACTTTTATAAAACAACTTATATCCTTGTTTAGAGCTTTGTCTTAGTATATCATGTTCCGCAACGAGACCCCAAATGTATTGACCCGAAAAAAAAATTGAAGTTTATTTAGGAGTTTTCTGGAAAATAACGATTTTACCCTCGATTTTGGAAGGGTTTGTTAGTCAATTTTTTCTTGGAGACACTTTTGCAGATTTTCCTTTGACTGTTGCATAAGTCTCAAACTCACGATAACGTAGACAAGCAGTACACAAAAACTGGAGTCTGAATATGAAAGTTATGGGTCTAGAATGATAAGGCCATAATAGTAATTTTGAAAAAGTCCAAGGTAGAAATAGGCTCAACATTCTCTCTCCTCATGGGATTGGCCAAATTTTCAAACTCTCTTTCCTTCTCCTCTGTGCGATCATGGTACTATTCCTTCACAGTTGACCTATTTTGGGGTAGAGTGATCGAATCTAAGGCTAGGATCGTGTTACCCTCACTGGAATGAGTTGATTGGTGGTAGGTTTGAGGTGGGAGGACTGGCGTGGATGGTAGATTGACAAGGAGAAGTTGGTTAAAACTTCACAGCCACAGTATGACCAAACTAGGTACGTTCTCTCAAATCTGAGCTTAGATTTGGATTCCGCGTGAAGAGTACACGAGCTTACATATGTAGATCATGGAAAACAGTTGAGAAATAAGGAGGTTAAGAAAGTTTGAAATTTAGGCAAAAAATGGAGTTTACCAGTAAGGCTACGACGAACCAGACAACAACATTGGCAACGGCTCACGGAAACACTAGTCATCTTCTCTGGTTAAAAATTTGATGATGAAATATTTCTCCCACAACAAAATATACTCCTATGACCGGCGACGAAATATTCCTCTAAAGCCAAAATATTCCTCTGGTGAAGGAATATTCCTCCAATGATAGAATATTCCTACAATGACGGAATATTCTTTTCAAGTTGACAGAACATTCCCTAACAGAATATTCTGTCTTTAAGGAATATTCTCCAGCGCGTAGGGCAGCCACCGGCCTTCCACTGGTGCGTAGGGACCGTTCCACGGTCCTCGACAGTCTCTTGTTTTTAAAGCACTTGATGATACAGATCTAATGGCACTGTTTTCAAGTCAATCGGGCATCGTTTGGGGTAATTATGGGCATTCAACGTGACGATATTTATGTTTAGGGTGCATGGGAACACTCGTGGTTTGGAAGGAGATTAGGTTAGAACTCGAGAAAGCCGAGAGACCTCAGACATCGGTTTATGGCTTAGGAAGTTTCGGGGGATTCAGGAGATCTGAATTGGGCTCAAGAAGAATCGAGGAAGTCAAGATTTTTTTATTATCGATCAGGATATTAGAGTAGGACTCCAGATGAGTCGGGATCTCTAATGGGGACTTGAGATGAGTCAGGACATCTGATTGGGTTTCAAGACAAATCAAGTTATTGGTTAAGGACAAGAAAGGGGTCAAGGGAGCCGAAGTAGTTATCAGCTAGCTCATGTTTGAGATCCAGTGAAGTACAAACTAGTTCATGGCTAACAGACGCGGAAGTTATCGATTGATATGAGATATTTTTTTTTTTATGATATGGGTTAGGACTAAGGTCAGAGTTATTGAGTCTGGTTTTACCTTGCCTCTAGGGTCAATGGGTTGGTGTGTGACCCTTGGAGGAAGAATCTTGTTTGGTTAAATATCTTTTGTTAGACGGATTCTCGTGTTAGGATTAAAGGTCATATGGTTACTTTTGGAACCTTGGTTTAGTTTTCAGACAGAAGCAAGACTAAGCACAGTTATCAAAATTATTCTAGGGCGGGTCATATAAATTGGTATTAGAGCAAACCAGATAACATTGTTCCAAGAATTTTACGGGAAGGTACACCTCAGATTATGAAAGCTGGACATACGGTGAATAAAATTTGTTTTACCAAGGATTATGCGTGCATAAGAATAATTTGATTGTTTCATTGCTATTTGTGAATTGTAGTGATTTTGAAAAATTATTTTGGATAATTATTTTTATGTGGTGGATTTCAGGGTTTAGAATAATTTTTCAGATAAACATTTTTTGGACAAATGTTTTTTTTTTCGTGGAAATAATGTTTTGTGCTCAGGCTCGGGTTTAAATGTTTTAAATTGGTTTTGAGTCAAAGATTTATGTAAAAGAAAACTTTTGCAAGGTTTTATGAACTTTTTTCCCCTGTTGATCATCCTTGAGGGACATTGTGATTTTCCCGGACTAGCATTATGGAGTGTGTCTCCACCAACTTCTAGGTATAGTATTTTCTCGGTCTGGCATCACGAAGTGTGTCTCTGCAGCTTCTAGGGGCAGTATTTTCTCGGACTAGCATCACAGAGTGTCTCCGCTAGCTCTTAGAGGCAGTATTTTCCCGGACGGGCATTACAGAGTGTATCTACGCTAGCTTATGGAGGAGTATTTTCCAGGACTACTATTACGGAGGGTGTCTCCCCCAACTTTTTTGGGTAGCAAAGCTTTCCTAGATGGTCAGAGTTCGAGGTGTTTCCCTTACGGCCGGAGCTCCAAGTAATTCCCAAGCACAAAATTTGGGGTTTTTTTTTCTTCCAAAAGGTTGATACTTGGGGGAGTCGAGGATTAGTCGGGAGTTAACTTATGACATTTGTGTCCAGGTTTTTCCAGATTACTTTATAAATAAGAATTTCAGGGAAATGTCGGTCATGAGATTTTTATATGCATTGTATGGTTTTCATGGGTCCCATGGTACATGATCTTATTTGTAATTGAAATGAAGGTGTTTAGAATTTTTTTAAGGATGCTTTTGTATGCATGCATGCTTTTATAAATGGTTTTATCCAATCATTGTACCTCTAAATCGTTTTGAAACGGGAATCGAGCATTGTACTAGACTTACACGTTAAACTGGATTAAATTCGAAAATGAGACAGACTTTGGATTATTTGGGTCGAGCACTAAATATTGCACTCCAAATGTGGGTGACTTCCGTGGGTTCGGATGTTGAGCAAATGAGGGTGACTTTGGATTAAAACCGTCAGTAGCAAGTCATAATCTAACATTTCTTGACTCCGCAGCAAACTCGGGATACAACTTATCAAATTCCTTCCAAGCCTCTCCATCGGCTGGATGTCTTAGTACATTATCATCAATGCGTTCATCCTTATGCCATCTCATTTCACGGGCTGTGTGTGACGACATGTAAAATCTTTGTAGCCTTGGTTTTAGTGGAAAATAACGTAACACTTTATTCGGAATCTTATTCTTTTGAAATCTAGCCTCACCACACACGGGACATTTTTCAAGCTGCTCGAATTCACCATAAAATAATGTACAATTATTTTTGCATGCATGGATCTTGACGTACCCTAAACTGAGACCCTTCAACAACTTCTTCGACCGATAATAATCTTTAGGAAGATGGTTATCTTCAGGTAGCATTCGTATTATGATGTCAACCATATGATCAAAATGTGTGTTTGTTTGATTGTACTCAACTTTCATATGCATCAATTCTACAACTGCCCCTAGAACTGAAAAGGATTTACAACCAGGATACAATTTGCGCTGAGCTTCTTTCAACAAGTTCTCGTAATATTGCTCAGATTCTTCAGGTTCAAACCTGGGAGTCTCATCGTCCATAACTAATGTGCGAGGAAAAGCATCAGTTAATATCTTAAGGACTTGATTATTGTCACATCGCCCATGTAATCCAGTTTCATCCTGACATGTCCTTGGATCTGAAGATCTAGATGCAGTAAATATTTGTTCACCGTGGTAGGCCCAATTAGTGTAATTGTGGAAAATTCCATTCCATTCCAAATGATTATGGACCTCATTCAACATTATCCATTTGCAGTTGTTACATTTTCTACATGAACACCTAATATGTCTTTCATTACTGCAATTACTACGTACAAAAGCCATGAAATTGTCGATCCCATCCATGTACTGATTAGAACTTCTATCTTCCATTTACATCCAGCATCTGTCAATTGTGTCTGTTTTCAAAAAATACATCCAAGTAATAAAAGAGTTAAGATTTTCGCATAGATTGAACAAGTTAATATCAAAAGCTACCCATCTCCTTATGCCTCAGGTGATTTGGCCCTATCCCATTCGAGAGTGCACAGGTTGTTGTGTAGTTTACAACCTACGAGGCTAAGTTTTGATCATGGGAAATTTCGGCAGCATCTCCCTACTGTTCCCCAACTGCACCATGTAGATATTATAAACAAATATCTAGTAGGAGTTGGAGAACATTTAGGGGATACAAACCAAATTTCCCATAATCAAAACAGAGCCTCGTTGAATGTAAACTATACAACACATAGTTGTGCACTCCCAAACTATTCGAATAAATGGACAATTCAAGAGTCAGTCAATCAACTCGATTCACTAACTCTCAAACGGGTCTAAGGTTTTTCGTTGAACTTCATTATACGAAGATAATCAACTCGATTAACTTCGTATAAACTATTGAGAAATATCAACACCTTTCACTCTTTTGGAACTACCTAAAACTTAAAAAAAAAAAAATCACAATATATTCACAAATAAAAACATATATTAATTAGCATATCACAAAGTTTAGAAATTTCAATTTTCCTAATTTTCCAATTCTAGTTTCAAAATATATTTTCTAATAAATATTTTCTAATTTCTAGAATATTTTCTATTTAATTTCTTAGTTTCCAAAAATATTTTCTAATTTAGAAATTTCCCAAAACTATACCAAATTTATACACAATTTTCCCAAGCTATACACAAATTTTCACAATTTATACAAAAGTTTCCACACCTTATTATGCAAATTTCCTAGCATATTTATATATCCAAAATTCTTACCAAAATTAAATTTAGAGATAAACACACATACCTCTTTACAAGTGTTCCCCTAAATCAAACACAAATTTCCTACAAATTAAACAAACAACCATAAAATTAGTTCAAATAAACAAAAACTTCAAAACTACAAAGAAATCTATTTCCTAAAACATATACCTCTTAATGGACTTTAGCCTTGGAGAGGAAAAAAATAAGAATGAATTGTAGTTATGAGGTAATGGTGGATCGAGTTAAGAGAGAGAGAGAGAGAGAGAGAGAGAGAGATAGAGAGAGAGAGAGAGAGAGAGAGAGATAGAGAGAGAGAGAGAGAGAGAGAGAGTGTAAACTGATAAAACCAGAGAAAAGGGGATGAAACAGATGTTTTAAGTGACTAAAACTTTGCCCAACAAACATATGTTCGTCGGGCAACAAAAATTAATGACCACATTCAAGTGGCAACGAAATTCATCACCTTCAGCTGTGTTTTGCTCGACGATATATAACTGTTTGTCGGGCAAAGGTACGGGAAGGTTATTTTGTGGCGCCACTCATGAAAACTTTCCCGCTAATGTTTAGCGACGAACGTGATCGTCGCGTAAAGTATTGCGAACGAAAATATTGGTTCGTCAGGCAAATATGCCTTTAGTGACAAATTGTTTGTTTGTCGGGCCAATGCTTTTTCCTTGTAGTGTTTATAGATGTATTAACATTTTTTCGTAAGAGACACATCTTTTAATCAAAGATATATTTATTAAAGAAAATATACATCTTTTAATAAAAAATACATCTCTTTATAAGAGACATATCTCTTAATAAAAAAATACATCTTTAAATAAAAGACACATCCTATTGAATAAGAGACATTGCATGCAGTCATCTTCTTTTTAAATTTCTATTCACATAATTAGAATTTAAATATAAATATTGAATTTTCTAAAAGTTTGTTCATCTTCAAACTTTCTTTTCTCGTCTATCGTCATGGTATCAATCATGGTCATGAGTTTCGACATCCGATGGGTCAGGTTATCGATGAAATTCTTATCTTCTAGAGTTTGATCTACCTTACACATGATTTTGACTCGTGATGTGATCTAGTGATTTTTTATCGAGTGATGACAAAAACGTTGGATTAATGAAACATCTGTGTGACAGAGGGCGATATTATTACCGTCTTCGTAATTTCGCAAAGGTAAAAATAACAGAAGTGATTGCAAGTAGCGACAAAAGTGGAAGTGGCCTCTTTGTACTTTCTTTTGTTGGATTATTTAATTTTTTTTTCTTCTTCTAGTTTGCTTTATCCAAATGAGTGCAACAACTCTTATTTCAGTTGGTTGTGTTAACCTTTTGCGCAAAGATTAGTTGTTCAAATAGTATTAGGCTTGATCATACTTAGGAGATTCAAATATATTATTCTCTGTGTTATTCACTCTATATATTGAGCCTGATCATCAGAGGTATATATTTATCCATATAAGTTGTCAATCTATTGCAGCCTAGCTTTTATATACATTATATCTTCGCTCTATTAATGAAATTTTATAACATTTCAAAATAAAATAGGTAGGTTGCAAGTGCGTGAAAGTAATGTGGAAGCTTGCGTATTAAGCTCCTATGTTGACTCTTTAGCACTAGAGTAGTACTGATTATGAGCTTTTAAAGTGTTTGTAAAAGTTTGAAGTATTTTATCTATACCTTTATAGAGATTTATAAAGTTGTTAAAAGTTTATGTGTATTCAATCATGATATTTCATAATTCCATAAAAGTTTAGTGTATCAAAAACATCAACGAATATTGTGGACTTCATTAAATGGTACAGTTTTGTGGAGTTTGACAATAAATTTAGTGTAAATTATGTTTTAGCAAATTTATGATTTCTCTAGTCCTCCCCCCTCAAATTTTATAGATTTTATATAAGGCTTCAAAATATTATTTTCGGTTTTTATTTTTCAATAGACTCAATAAAATTCATGTGTTCTACCGATATCTATGATTATATATTACTTTTTATAAGAATTATAAGTAATTAAATAATATGAACTTTACATGAATATATTTTTGTACTTGTAATATTATATATTTGCCAAAAAAAATTGTAATATTATTTATTTTATTTTAATTTAGTGAGAGAATTTTTTTTCTTCAAAAAAAAAGTACCAAATTATATAACTTAATATCATTTTTTATAAAACTCAATATGATTCTACAAAACTCTGTCATGTAACTTCATATAATTTGATTATTAACTCTGTTCATAAAAGTTTATAAAAATTAATAAATCTGTAAAACTCAATTACTTAAAAAAATTTACTTAGTAATAAGGAAATTAGGATTTATTTTTGAAGGGTTTAATAAGCGAGGAGAGTATTTTGGGATTGATTATGACAACGACAAGTGTGTGACAACAAATATGGAAATTACAAAAAGGAACCCAGAAAAGGCAAAACTCTCACCTTTCCCCACTCCAAAATCCCCAACCATATGATGCATTAAATACCAGCAGGTGTGGGATTAGGCCATCAATCCAGAGCTGTGTGTCATTTCATATATCATGATATATGGCTTGAAATGATACAAAACCCCAAAGCTTGACCTTCGCCTTCGGGATCCATCGGCTCTCCACCGCTAAACCCTAACCAGCTGAAATATTATAGTACCAAGCAACGACAAGTATTATACACGCAGGGACAGGTGGTTGGCCGGAGGTTGATCGATATATATGTGCCAGCATCCCCAGACAAAGACGTACTAGCTCGCTGATTGTGAGCTTTAACTGTATTTGATTTTTGTGACCAAATCCTCCCTTTTCAACTCCTAATTAATTAATTAATTAATTGGCCAGCATCTTGTTCTTCTATATATAGCTATAACAACTTTTTGGAATATAAGATCCATCTCATATCATACTTAGCTATACAGAGAGAGAGAGAGAGAGATTCATCAAATTCAACTACTTCAAAACCACCGCACAATCACTTCCCATCTTTCCAATTTCAAAACCCAAAGGCATTGCCTAGCTCTCGTCAAAATCTATCCATTAATTGGGATTGCAAATATGGGGGCTCCTTTGTCTGCCTGGCCTTGGCAAAACCTCGGCTTCTTCAAGGTACGTACCTTCACAAACTAATTCATCCTCAAAATACGTCTGTTTTGGACCATTATAAACTTATATTTGATGAGTTTGGTTTTGTTTTTTGTGTTTATTTTGTTGTAGTATATGGTTTTTGCACCTTTGATCGGAAAAGCCTTGTATTCAGTAACTCACGAGGACCCTTTGAGTGTCCTCATGAACAGTTGGTGTCTCCAAATTGTGATAATATGTGGACTCAGAGGCGGAGTTCATCAACTGTGGTCTATGTACACAAACATGCTCTTCCTCACCAGAAATCGTCGGATTATCAAACAAGGGGTTGATTTCAACCAGATTGACAAAGAATGGGACTGGTAATTAATTACTAATAATATTAGGTACTTTTAATTAATTATTACCTCAATTTCAATTTGGATTTTACTAATTTTTGTTTGTAATTCATTTTTTGCAGGGATAATTTCATAATGCTTCAAGGTTTAATTGCCTCCGTGGCCTGCTATTTGCTTCCATTTCTTCAAAACCTTCCCCTCTGGAATACAACTGGGCTTATTACCACTGTGCTGCTGCACGTAGCAGTTTCAGAGCCTTTATATTATTGGGCTCATAAACGTTTTCATGGCAACTACTTTTTCGAAAATTACCACTCACTCCACCATTCATCTCCAGTGCCGCATGCCTTTACAGGTACCACCATTAATGATTAATTACCCATCTACCGCTTCAAACATCTTCTTAATTTCTCACTAATATATTGGGGTTGTTCCACCGCCAACAACTAAGCCAGCTAAGATCGGAAGATTTATCCTCGATCGATAAAAGAAACAAACAAAAAAAAATCTCGGGGCCGGCTAGGAACTAATAATATTTTCGTTATTTTTTGTTTTGTTTTGTTTTGGTGCATGCAGCTGGAAATGCAACACTTTTGGAGCATCTGATAATGAGTGGAATAATCGGAATTCCAATTTTTGGGAGTGCTTTGATGGGTTGTGGATCAATCTGCATTTTCTCTGCCTATGCCTTGGTTTTTGATTTTCTAAGATGTTTGGGGCATTCCAATGTCGAAATCATTTCTCATAAACTCTTTGAGAAAACTCCCATTCTCAGATATCTTCTCTACACTCCAACGTAGGTCCCACAATTTTAATTCATTAATAAGTTCTTTATCTTAATTAATTTTTTGCAGTTTTAGAGTAGTCATAATTTATATTTTTGAACCTCAAAAAAAAAAACGTCGGGAACTGTTTCACGAAAGAAGAAAATATATAATTCCTCTGAATGGGAAATTTAAAAACCAAAGTATTTAATATTTTTCGGTTTTAATACCAAAAATAGAGAATATGGATCCGGAATTGCCTATGAAGAAAAGGAAATGATTCAATTTCTGTAAACGGGAAAGTATACTTGTCCTTCCATTCGGTACGTAGATAGGCAATTAGCAATAATATATATATGCCCAGTGCATCAAATTCTGGATTTAAATTATTTCAATTGCTTGTTTGTATTCATTCATATGGAAAAATAACTTTATGTAATAAATGAATTCAATTTCTAATTCTGGTGTTTTTTGGATCTACAACATCATTTTCCTTGACTCGATCTCTATATTTTATTTTGATTTTTGAGAGAAAACGAAAAATCTTTTTCATGAGTGAATAATTTGCCCTAATTTTTTTACTGACTATATATGCAGATACCATAATCTGCACCACACTGAAATGGACTCCAATTTCTGCCTGTTTATGCCTCTCTTTGATGCATTGGGGAACACACTCAACAGTAAATCTTGGGCACTACACAAAGAGATGAGCTTAAATGCAGGTGATGGACAAATTATAATACGATCTTCTTCTGATTGAGAAATTAGAGAATAATACGGTCATATTATTTTGTAAAAAAACATAAGGGACTATATATATATATATAATATAAGTGACACCGATGGCATATTTATTAAGGCATGGACAATAACAGAAAGTTTGCTGAAACCTTTGCACATTTCATTACTATTGTTGCAGGTAAAAATGGGAAGGCACCAGACTTCATTTTCCTAGCACATGTGGTGGATCTGTCGTCATCGATGCACGTTCCGTTCGTTTTCCGGTCATTCTCGTCACTGCCATTCACAATGAGATTATTTTTGGTTCCCTGTTTGCCTGGGGCTATGGTCGCCATGCTCGGGATGTGGGCATGGGCTAAAACTTTTTTAATTTCATTTTACAACCTCAGAGGTTACTTGCACCAGACATGGGCTGTCCCTAGATATGGCTTTCAGGTTTGATCAAGCATTTTAACCTTTTTATTCTAAGTCACGTTCATACGTATTATACAGTCTAGCTAGTATTAACTTAATATTTTTTTTTTTACTTGATAACATTTTACCCTAGCTATATATACCTAGTTATTTGAGTTTTCAAATAGTAAATTTTATTTTTCCTAATTCTTTTGTGGTTTACTTTGCAGTACTTTTTACCATTTGCTCTAAAGGGCATCAATAAGCAAATAGAGCAAGCAATCCTTAGAGCTGACAAGATGGGCGTGAAGGTCATCAGCCTTGCAGCATTAAATAAGGTTGGTATCCTTTCTCTTCTCGATTTATTAACTTTTTATTTATTTGTTACTTTGAATGGTTTAAAATAAGTAAATAATTATGATCGTGTATATCATTCAATGAATATTGCCCATCTATCATAAATAAAATAAAAATTTAGATAGAGACATATTTACTCCAGTTCTGATGAACTCAGATTTTGGTAGTTGGTGGCCGGTGGTACTACAGCTTATTAACTCATGAGTTAAAATTTGGTGGTATATTTAATTTAAAACTCAATAATTAATGGGCATGTAGGGTTTTTAATTGCTGTAATTAGAATGAAAGACCTAGCCCACCGGTACGTTCATACCAGTAATCAACGAAAAATTTTGTGGTCCACGGTTCACTGGATTTTTCAATTAACAGATTGATCGATCTTTTAAAATTAAACCCTAGCTAGTGGATCAAAGAATTTTGTAGTAAATTGCGAATCTTGATGGTATATATAATTAATCAACCGTTGAAATATCCTAAACAAATTGTGGGCCACAGAAAATGGGTAGAATCTACATGATGGCCGGGTCAAAAATCCAGCACCAAGGGCATGGCCGGCCATTGTATTAATTTGCGCTAGCTGCATTTTTTGGAATTAATCGGTACTGCATTTTAGTCATGAATTAGGCAACACCACACCAAGAAAGCGCCACCAAATTGTACATTTTGAAGGAAAACGTGACAAGTGATTGAAACTGTGAATTTGCTTCTTGGCATGACAATATTGTTAGTCAAATTGTTTACGTACCGAAATTTACTAAGGTCATTCATTTTGTTGATGACCTAAATTATCTGCAGAAGAGACGCCTAACGTCCTGCCACAATTTTCGAACATGTGTATGGTATACTGGGATAAACAATTAATATGATTGAATTTGTTTCTTATTTTTTGCTGATTGCAGAATGAAGGACTGAATGGAGGTGGAACACTGTTTGTGAACAAGCATCCAGACCTTCGAGTTCGAGTTGTCCACGGAAACACCCTAACTGCTGCTGTTATTCTCAATGAGATCCCAGAACATGTGCAAGAGGTGTTTCTCACTGGTGCTACCTCCAAGCTCGGTAGAGCCATTGCCCTCTACCTGTGCCGTAGAAAAGTTCGAGTCCTAGTAAGCACACGCAGGCCCGTTTAAAATGAGATTCATTAATTTCCTTATTTTTCGTTGGTTAATTAATGAATTAATAACGAATATGGTTCAGATGCTGACTCTATCAACGGAAAGATTTCAAAAAATTCAAAAGGAAGCTCCGGCAGATTGTCAGCAATACCTGGTCCAGATCACAAAGTACCAAGCTGCCCAAAATTGCAAGGTAATTACCAAAATTACCTAACTAATACTGTTTCTAACTACTTTTAATTAGGCCCTGTACCATTACCCTGTACATGTAAGTGTAAAGTTTCCCTGAAACTAATTAAGGGCACCCTTTTAATAAAGATATTGAGTAAACTTTCAAAAGTTTCACTTTATAAATAATGATTTATTTTCTAATTAAAGAAGTCTTTAATATATAGTTCATTTAATTTTGTCTTTTTAGTCCTGTTGATATGAATTATTGTTGTACCAATTAATGCAGACATGGATTGTTGGAAAATGGATCACACCAAGAGAGCAACGTTGGGCCCCAAGAGGAACACATTTTCATCAGTTTGTTGTGCCACCCATCTTGCAATTTAGAAGAGACTGCACTTATGGCGATCTTGCAGCCATGAGGTTACCTGAGGATGTCGAGGGACTTGGCTCCTGTGAGGTAACTAATCACTTTCTAACGAATTATTAACGATCAAATGAAATATTAAGGATCGAGGTCACATATTTAGGAAGTATGCGCGCGCTCTATGTAATGATAATGTCGTTTTATTATGTATTAATGAAATCTTAACGAGATCACACTAAAACGTATATGCAGTACACGATGGACAGAGGAGTGGTTCATGCATGCCATGCCGGGGGAGTGGTTCATTTCCTGGAAGGATGGAGTCACCACGAAGTCGGGGCGATTGATGTGGACAGAATAGACTTAGTATGGAATGCTGCTCTAAAACAAGGCTTAAAGCCAGTTTCATAAAAAATAATATCTCATGCATGAATTAGTTAATAAGCAAACTTGATACACTGCTACCTCTGTAGCTCACTCGATAACAAATTCATTCAGGTCAAGTGAATTATATATACTTCAAAGGCTTTTGTGTGTACTACTTGTACCACATTACCAGTTTACCACTCCAACTCCCATATTTATTTAAATATTATACACCTCAGTTAATGAAGCAAAGCCACCATTAAATTCCATTTAACTGCTTTGTTCAGTAGTACGACCTCGCGATATTAGATTTGGTATTTTAATTAGTTAGTATATTTATGAATATAGTTTCTCGGTTGTGAAGTAGAATGAATTAATGAACTGTATATGTGTATAAGCAGGGGCGCGGTCATGAATTCATTTTAGTGGGGGCCTCTTTTAAATAATTAAAAAATTAATTTAATTCAATCCAAATTATAAAATAAAAAAATTCTTATTATACTATTAATTTACTACAATTATATATAGGTGTTTTGTAACGACCCGTCCCGAATTCCGGGATTAGTTTAGTGATTAATCTTGATTAGTGAGGTTGAACGGTGGTTAGTAGGGCGGAATCGGATAAATTATGCAAAATGACCGTTTTGCCCCTGGTCGTGGGCAAAATGTTGACTTTTTGTTCGGGCGGTCAAATGGACTTTGACCGATGACCGTGACGTAGTTCGGGACGTCACGAGTTCATAGACAGGTGGCACGTTCGATTCCGACATTCGTAGAGAAAGTTATGGTGTTCGGAAGTTGATGGGTATTTTGGTAATTTGGCTTGTTAGGGGCCAAATGTTGACTTTTTGATCGGGAGGTCCGATGGACGAAGGCCAAGGACCGTTACGTAGGTATCGTCGATACGAATCCAACGACAGGCGACATGCCGAAATCGGAGATCCGACGACGACGTTATGGTCAAGGAAACGAACTAACGAACCGAGGCCGGGATTAAAATAATATTATAATAATGAATAGTGACCGTTGACCCTACACACCTGGATGAGTGACAAGTGTCACCCATCCCTTGTTTCCAGCTCCTTGTTTCCCTCCAAACATCATCATTACTACATCATCATCATCTAATCCACCATTTCCCCTAATTTTCTCCATTTTGTTCCTAAACCGTGCACAAAATGTGGGATTCGGATTAGGGAGAATTGGCTCCCTTCTTCTGCTGTTCTTGTGAGAAAATGGGAGACTAGGATGAGGGAATTAACGGGGAAACACGAGGGGTTGTGAGGATGTTGAATTTTGGATTTTGGATTTCGGGAAAATTGGGGGGAAATTCGAATACTGGGAATTGGGCTGTGATGATTGAATTGGAGGTTACAAACATCTTCCTGAGGTTGTGACGAGTCGATCCACATCAAAAACGAGAAGGATTGGTGCCGTTTTGGCTCTGATCGAGCTTGGTGACAGAGGAAGAAATCGAGGCTGAGTCGTGGAATTTGGGGCTGTGATTGACTCAATTGTTGTGGGGAAATGATTTCTCATGATCCCACGATGCTTCTGGGATCATCAATTGAAGGAAACCGGCTGAGATCGATGAAACTCCATGGTTGCACAGTGGACGGTGTTCATACTTGAGTCGTGATCATTTACTGATCAAACGACGAAATTGATGTGGGGGAATTGTTCCTCGTGGTCCACTGATGCTTCTGGTTGAACCAATTTAGGGAAATCAATCGAGATTGAAGGAATCCCATGATTGAACAGTGACCGGGTGTTCTTCGTGGATCATCATCGAATCGTGGGAATCTGGGTAAGGATTTGTGTAATTGAGTTTACAGACTTATAATTGGACTTAAAACGAAGCTAATGGATTGATCAATTGAAGGAATTAGGATCGAATTGACAGGATTGGAACCGGGTTGTGTCGCGGGTGAATTGGACCCGTTTACCAGACAAACGGGTTGGGCTGGTGACACTGTAGCAGGCGCGTGAGTTTCACGCGCAGCCACTCATGGCGGCGCGTGACGGCGCGTGGGCACGGATCTGGAGGTGAGGTCAACATGACTTCTGTCCTATTTAATGTAACGGATATTTTGGAATTGGTTTCGGGTCGATCGGACACCGTCTCGATAGTGTTCGGGATGTCCGAAGGTTTTTAATTAAGTTTAAAAATAAGTAAAAATTCGGGAAAATTACGGGACTTTGATAGGATGTTAATGATGAGGTTAGTGACCCTCTAATGTGATTTGGACAGGATTGGGAGTCCCGGTGATAGTGGTGTGGACCGGGAGGGCCGGTGGCACGGGTATCGAGGCACACGGTTAAAACGGTCTGTGAGTGGACTTTGGTTTTATAAATTCTATGCATGCTTAAATGTTTTATATGGATTATGGTTGTGATTGTGTGATGTTGATTTGGTTGTTGATAAATTGTACGGTTTCACGTATTTCGAGGCGATTTACGTGCTTGCACGTAAATCGAGGTTTTCCGGTTTTACATGGATTTTCCATATTTATGACTTGGATATAATGTGATGAAATGGTTTTGAAATTGGAAATATGAACTCGGGCTTGAGGCCCACTTGTTTTGGAAATTTCGGACTTGGAGTCCATTTGAGAATCGGGTCGGGGGCCCAGTTGGTTAATGAAATCGGGCCAGGGGCCCAGTTGGTATGAAATCGGGCTGAGACCCATTTGAGTTATGTTATCGGGCCAGGGGCCCAGTTGATTTACGAATTTGGGCCGTGGGCCCAGTGGGTTTATAAGTCGGGCTGCGGGCCCAGTTGGTTTACAAATTGGGCCGTGGGCCCAGTGGTTCATAAAATCGGGCATGAGGCCCAATTGGATTATAATGGTGATTTCGGGTCAGGGACCCTATATTTAATAATTGTGATTTTGGGTCAAGGACCCTAAATGGAATTATGTGGTTTTATGGAAATTTCGGGCAGGGCCCAATGGTAATAATGTGATAAAAGGATTTAATAAAACTGTTTTTCCATATACCATCTGGATACAAGGATATATGATGGTCTCCTCCAGATGTCTGGGACACTGGGGAAGTCACGGTGCATTGCCTGCGAGGGGTCATTATACGGAGCAGCCGGACCGTATGATGACTCAGGAGCAGGATTGCTATGATTGACGTCAGGGACGTCAGACATCAGGGATGTCAGATATATGGACCCGGAGAGACCCCGGGCAGCACGCGTAGCTTATGAAACCGTGAGATATGACGTCAGGGACGTCTAGCGTCTGGGACGCTAAGCATCTGGGATGCTGGTGATGGTAATGGTAAAATATGGATTAATGAATAAAATGGCTTATTGGTTGGATATGTGTTATGTGGTAAAAATGGATTATTGGTTATGATATGGTATGTAGGGTCGGGGACCCTAAATGGTTTTGGATTTTTGAATTGATGTTCATCTATGGTCGTGGGTGGTGACCCACATGGTTTTAATATGTATGGTGGTGGTATTCCACGGTTTTGGGCTGAGTTCCCACACTTGGTTTTTGGTTAACGGTTTTCGGGCTAAGGCCCTAATGGCTCGGTTGAGCAAACGTTTTGGTTACTGGTTTTTGGTGGCATGCATACGTTTTTATTGGAGGGCATAAATGTCTTATAAATGTATTTGGTAAACTTATTGGTTTTTGTCCACTCACAGCTTTTGGTTTTAATGCCCTTCAGGTTGATTACAGATGCGATTGCAGCAAGGACTGGGACATTGCACACCTCCTCCATCGATCCTTGCGCACTCTGGATGCCCTGTTTGGGCAGTGGCTCTTGGTCATCCTTTGTCTGACACCCCTTGTTGGACGGGAGCAGGGCACATTCCATGGTAATCCCGGGGGGATTGGGATGGGTCCTGTCAACTTGGTATCAGAGCATGGTTGCTCTATTTGTGCGCGCAGGTCGAGGGTGTGATGTCTCATTGGGCTGCAATTCGTTATCAACCTGATAGATAGTTTTTGGGTTTGGATAGTGGATGGAGTGCGATTGGCCCGATACGCCGTGCGTTAATGTGATTCGACCCAAGTGGGGTTGATTGTGGTGAACTGGTATAGTGGGACCGTCGGTTCGGTCATGTGATATTGGATTGTTGTGCTGCTAGGTGCAGCTAGGTTCGGGGAACCTCATGTGAGTAATGGTTTAAAAATGTGAACCCTTGTGGTGGTTTCTCGTGTGCGGGATGTTGGTTCATCGGAGTTGGCCGATGACCTAATGGTGGAACCCACGTTGATGGGATGGTAGGATTGGATTTGACGTCTATTCGATTTCAGGACCGCTGGGTCGGTCAGGTTGTGGATTTTATATTACGGAAAACTGTTTGGTTCGGTTGAACCATAGGGTGTGATTGTGGAACCCTAGTATTAAAAAGGTAAACCTTAATTGTGGCTAGTGGATGAGAACTTGTGCTGCGATGAGCGGCTGAGGTCATGGATGACCATGTGGATGGCTCTGGTGAGTTTAGGCAGAACTATGGGATTCGATGTACGGATACGGTTCTGAGATAAATTATGGAATCCCGTGTTGGATCGGGTATTGGTGTGATGTGTGGATGCGGATCTCGATAGCAATGACAGTTAGTCGGAAGTCATATGGAGATGACTGGCTATCGAGGGTAATCAGTGTGGTCATAATACTTGGGGATCAGGGGACGTTCAGGGAACGTTCATTTTCCTGATGTGGACTGTCAGAATAGTGGTACCCATAGTCGTGAGGTACGGGATCGTCGTTCCGTATGAACGGAGATCCAGGGTTGTCGTATTTGCACACGGTGTGCAGTATGGATGTTTGCGGGGTTGGTACTTTTGTGCTGATGCTAGTATGGATGCCTGTGTGCTGATACTAGTGTTGTTGATAGAGTGTTGGTGCTGGTACTAGCGCTGGTGCTAGTGTCGGTAATGGTGTTGACGATGAGCCACCAGTCGGGGTGTGACTCCGTCATGATGGACATATGTTCGGTCTTAGAGATTCGATAGTGGTTGAGTGATGGACTGGATGGGATCCAGATAAGACTGTGCTGTGTTGGGATAAGTCCCAATAGTGGTGAGATAACCAGTAAGGAGTGGATTAAAATGGTATAATTAAGATTTAAGAAATTTTGGGATGATTAGTGGATTTGGGGGAGTTGTTGGCAACTCCAAAATTTGTGCGATTTTATGTTTTAATATCCCTAAAAAGTACATGGAAATGATTAAAACTGGAAAAGACGAGGAAAACCATTAGTGGTATAAAGGTAGGAATTTGTAATTGAGAACTTGGGAAACCGAGTGTTGAACCTGTAAAGGTCGGGATGTGCGAACGGGACAATAACGGATCGATTGTGGACACGTCGTCCAAGTGAGTTGAGGAGGTAGGAAGTCTAGTGGTTAGACTTGACATCTTGTTGGGAGCATGTCTGTTTCCAGCATGGTTGGAACCTTAGTGTCGAGGAGAGTTGTGATTGGGGAACGAGAGTGGTGCTCGTTTTTGGTGATTGGTATTCCGAAGTCATTGGAGTTGACTTCTTGCTTTCTGCCCTGACAGACGTTGAGTGTAGTTACCAGTACGTTGAGCGTGTATTGGTTGGTGGGCCCAGGTGTAATTGCGGGTCATTAGGAGGAGCTACGTATTCGAAATTAGGTAAACGAGATTTCTCATTTTCTGCTTGATGGCAGACGATGTTGGGGTACATGGCGTGGTGAGTGCAGTGAGTTTTGTTGCATCCACGTAGGATGAGTATTGGTGTCATTATTTTGGATCATCCTTGGTTTTTCCTAGGTGGAATGACAAGGATCGATACGAACTTGGGTGTGTGAGTCGTAAATGACGAGATTGAACTTCTTTTCGAAGTGGGGCCCATATGGTATTCTACTCGGGTGAGTAGGTTTTCAAGGTAGTTGAATTTTGTCAACCTTAGACGTGTGGAGGTTGGATTGGCTTCCCTATGAAGTCAATCAAGTGTATTGAACGGGTAACCGATAGGTTTGGTTTTGGTGTGTCTTGGTAAATGTGAACGAGATTTCGGGATTTGGAATCGAATTTCTGGGTGACGATTCAGGATTCGATTTTGAAACTTGAAAGTATATTTCTGGATTTGGGTACGGAATGATTATTCCAAATGCTAGCTTACGGAATAATGATTTCGGATTCGGATTTGGATAAGAATTAAAATTTGATGTCTGGGCTTGGATCCGGGATTTCTTACGAAATTGCGGATTCAGATTCGGAATTGGAACTAGATGTTGGGTGGAGTTTCGATTTGTCTCATGCTGGATTGGGCAAACGTACTCCATTATTGGAACACGTTCGGCTATGACCTAGGTGGTTGTAGTCTCGTTATTAGGTAGATGTGTGTACTTCGTACTTGGGTCGAGGTACAATACCTTGTAGACTTGTGATGTCTAGTTACAGTATACGGGATATACCTGAGGTGTGTTGGTGAGCGTGTTGGTAGTCGGATTGGTTCCGATACCATGGGATTGGTTGTGGACCGGACATTACTATGCAATGGGTCACGGTAATTCCGATGTGTTTAATTACACACAGGTCGTGTGAAATGTCAGTAATTGTTTACTAAGTTAAGTATGTTGGTGGCATGTGTAGCCACGAGTGAGTCTAGTGTCAGTTTTCGACTGACAACAACTGTGTGGTGACAGTTTGTCAGGATGTGTCAACATAGATCGTTGAGTGGGGTCAGCTGACTCCTAGTGGGAGTGGGAAAGGAACCGTCGAGTTGTTGCGTTAACGAGAGGGTCGATTTGACAAGTGGTGTCAAATTCGAAACAAGTAGTTTCAGTCATTCGACGGGGTCGAATGTAGTCGTTACGTTTTGAGTACTAGTGGTACGTTTGGGCGTAGACAAGTTTTGTCTAAGTAGTTGGTGTACGGGTGTACACGTGTTGCGTGGTCGATTCCACTTTCCACGGGGTGTTTGTGGAATCAGGGTAATCAAGTTTCGAGAGCGAAACTTATTAAGGAGGGAAGTACGTTGAGTTTAGAGCGGTTGGAATTTCGAGGACGAAATTTATTAAGGAGGGAAGGTTGTAACGACCCGTCCCGAATTCCGGGATTAGTTTAGTGATTAATCTTGATTAGTGAGGTTGAACGGTGGTTAGTAGGGCGGAATCGGATAAATTGTGCAAAATGACCGTTTTGCCCCTGGTCGTGGGCAAAATGTTGACTTTTTGTTCGGGTGGTCAAATGGACTTTGACCGATGACCGTGACGTAGTTCGGGACGTCACGAGTTCATAGACAGGTGGCACGTTCGATTTCGACATTCGTAGAGAAAGTTATGGTGTTCGGAAGTTGATGGGTATTTTGGTAATTTGGCTTGTTAGGGGCCAAATGTTGACTTTTTGATCGGGAGGTCCGATGGACGAAGGCCAAGGACCGTTACGTAGGTATCGTCGATACGAATCCAACGACAGGCGACATACCGAAATCGGAGATCCGACGACGACGTTATGGTCAAGGAAACGAACTAACGAACCGAGGCCGGGATTAAAATAATATTATAATAATGAATAGTGACCGTTGACCCTACACACCTGGATGAGTGACAAGTGTCACCCATCCCTTGTTTCCAGCTCCTTGTTTCCCTCCAAACATCATCATTACTACATCATCATCATCTAATCCACCATTTCCCCTAATTTTCTCCATTTTGTTCCTAAACCGTGCACAAAATGTGGGATTCGGATTAGGGAGAATTGGCTCCCTTCTTCTGCTGTTCTTGTGAGAAAATGGGAGATTAGGATGAGGGAATTAACGGGGAAACACGAGGGGTTGTGAGGATGTTGAATTTTGGATTTTGGATTTCGGGAAAATTGGGGGGAAAATTCGAATACTGGGAATTGGGCTGTGATGATCGAATTGGAGGTTACAAACATCTTCCTGAGGTTGTGACGAGTCGATCCACATCAAAAACGAGAAGGATTGGTGCCGTTTTGGCTCTGATCGAGCTTGGTGACAGAGGAAGAAATCGAGGCTGAGTCGTGGAATTTGGGGCTGTGATTGACTCAATTGTTGTGGGGAAATGATTTCTCATGATCCCACGATGCTTCTGGGATCATCAATTGAAGGAAACCGGCTGAGATCGATGAAACTCCATGGTTGCACAGTGGACGGTGTTCATACTTGAGTCGTGATCATTTACTGATCAAACGACGAAATTGATGTGGGGGAATTGTTCCTCGTGGTCCACTGATGCTTCTGGTTGAACCAATTTAGGGAAATCAATCGAGATTGAAGGAATCCCATGATTGAACAGTGACCGGGTGTTCTTCGTGGATCATCATCGAATCGTGGGAATCTGGGTAAGGATTTGTGTAATTGAGTTTACAGACTTATAATTGGACTTAAAACGAAGCTAATGGATTGATCAATTGAAGGAATTAGGATCGAATTGACAGGATTGGAACCGGGTTGTGTCGCGGGTGAATTGGACCCGTTTACCAGACAAACGGGTTGGGCTGGTGACACTGTAGCAGGCGCGTGAGTTTCACGCGCAGCCACTCACGGCGGCGCGTGACGGCGCGTGGGCACGGATCTCGAGGTGAGGTCAACATGACTTCTGTCCTATTTAATGTAACGGATATTTTGGAATTGGTTTCGGGTCGATCGGACACCGTCTCGATAGTGTTCGGGATGTCCGAAGGTTTTTAATTAAGTTTAAAAATAAGTAAAAATTCGGGAAAATTACGGGACTTTGATAGGATGTTAATGATGAGGTTAGTGACCCTCTAATGTGATTTGGACAGGATTGGGAGTCCCGGTGATAGTGGTGTGGCCCGGGAGGGCCGGTGGCACGGGTATCGAGGCACACGGTTAAAACGGTCTGTGAGTGGACTTTGGTTTTATAAATTCTATGCATGCTTAAATGTTTTATATGGATTATGGTTGTGATTGTGTGATGTTAATTTGGTTGTTGGTAAATTGTACGGTTTCACGTATTTCGAGGCGATTTACGTGCTTGCACGTAAATCGAGGTTTTCCGGTTTTACATGGATTTTCCATATTTATGACTTGGATATAATGTGATGAAATGGTTTTGAAATTGGAAATATGAACTCGGGCTTGAGGCCCACTTGTTTTGGAAATTTCGGACTTGGAGTCCATTTGAGAATCGGGCCGGGGGCCCAATTGGTTAATGAAATCGGGCCAGGGGCCCAGTTGGTATGAAATCGGGCTGAGACCCATTTGAGTTATGTTATCGGGCCAGGGGCCCAGTTGATTTACGAATTTGGGCCGTGGGCCCAGTGGGTTTATAAGTCGGGCTGCGGGCCCAGTTGGTTTACAAATCGGGCCGTGGGCCCAGTGGTTCATAAAATCGAGCATGAGGCCCAATTGGATTATAATGGTGATTTCGGGTCAGGGACCCTATATTTAATAATTGTGATTTTGGGTCAAGGACCCTAAATGGAATTATGTGGTTTTATGGAAATTTCGGGCAGGGCCCAATGGTAATAATGTGATAAAAGGATTTAATAAAACTGTTTTTCCATATACCATCTGGATACAAGGATATATGATGGTCTCCTCTAGATGTCTGGGACACTGGGGAAGTCACGGTGCATTGCCTGCGAGGGGTCATTATACGGAGCAGCCGGACCGTATGATGACTCAGGAGCAGGATTGCTATGATTGACGTCAGGGACGTCAGACATCAGGGATGTCAGATATATGGACCCGGAGAGACCCCGGGCAGCACGCGTAGCTTATGAAACCGTGAGATATGACGTCAGGGACGTCTAGCGTCTGGGACGCTAAGCATCTGGGATGCTGGTGATGGTAATGGTAAAATATGGATTAATGAATAAAATGGCTTATTGGTTGGATATGTGTTATGTGGTAAAAATGGATTATTGGTTATGATATGGTATGTAGGGTCGGGGACCCTAAATGGTTTTGGATTTTTGAATTGATGTTCATCTATGGTCGTGGGTGGTGACCCACATGGTTTTAATATGTATGGTGGTGGTATTCCACGGTTTTGGGCTGAGTTCCCACACTTGGTTTTTGGTTAACGGTTTTCGGGCTAAGGCCCTAATGGCTCGGTTGAGCAAACGTTTTGGTTACTGGTTTTTGGTGGCATGCATACGTTTTTATTGGAGGGCATAAATGTCTTATAAATGTATTTGGTAAACTTATTGGTTTTTGTCCACTCACAGCTTTTGGTTTTAATGCCCTTCAGGTTGATTACGGATGCGATTGCAGCAGGGACTGGGACATTGCACACCTCCTCCATCGATCCTTGCGCACTCTGGATGCCCTGTTTGGGCAGTGGCTCTTGGTCATCCTTTGTCTGACACCCCTTGTTGGACGGGAGCAGGGCACATTCCATGGTAATCCCGGGGGGATTGGGATGGGTCCTGTCATGTTTTCGACTGATTCTCAGTTTGAAATCGTTGCATGTCTAAAAAAAATTATAATTGAAGTATTAAAACAAAATAGACATATATGCATCAAAATTTTGGAAATTGAAAAAAAAATAATTAACTATATACAATACGAACTATATACTTTTATATCAAATTATCCGGAATTTCTACAACATCACATCACACCGCATTAAGTGCTATACATAGTGCAGATCTTTAGATTCTCCTAAACCAAAATCTAACGGCCGAAAAATAAAGAGACATTTTTTTATACATTATATTTTATATATTAAATTGTATTAAAAAAGTATGATGCACTTAGTGCGGCATTGTGCTATAACCATTTATTATGTATGATTCTTATAAATTATATATGTGCATTAGGAATTCTAAAATTGTATTTTCAAATTGAATGTGAATCCCAAAATATATAATTAACTATAATTATATAACAATTCTTACTTATTAATTAATAAATTTTTAATTAATTAAAAAATATATATTTATACACATTACATTAAAATCTATATAATTCAATAGGGACCATGGATCCCACGGGCCCATGCTGACTCCGCCCCAGTGTATAAGAATAATTTTGTATTCCTACATGCAGATTCAGAAAGACCAAACGGAAAATCTACCACTTGTATTAATCATAAAACCTCTCCTGAATTTTCCTAATGATAATAACATCTTTTCGCGAAAATGAGGTGTTTCTAGTTCCATTTCTATAGTCGAAAAACGAGCAATCATCTACCCGCATATAGTTTAGGTTAAAAACAAATCCCAAATCTCATTCATCAAAAATGAAAATGAATAGCTATGACAAAAGGAGTACGTTATCCCTCGTAATTTCCCACTAATTTGCATTATTGATCAAAAAAACCTCCCTGGTCCATTGGAGGCATTCTAACGGCAGATGAGGGACATGAAGTAATGTTTTTCATGGTAAGTACATGATGAAAAGTAAATTTTATTTATTTTGACAAACGGATCGATCTTCATTAATTAAAACGAACAAAGCATCAAAAAGTTATGGGGGCTCAAGGACTTCCCACCTCAAACAACGGTTAGACCGCTTACAATATGCTGCAACAAGATGTGTTGCAGTGTTATGCTTACGAGAAGTGTACTGAAACTGAACACTCTCAAAGAGGGACTGCAACACTAAGATATCATGAATGATACCTTCAATGGTCGCCTCCACATCACATCCCGTGGTAACGTACTTCACTAGCACCTGGGAGTCTGTTACCTTCTTGCAATCAAACTCTGCACATGTAATCATTGGAGCAGAGCATACACTTCTGCCTGTAGAGGACTAGCACAACAAAAGCCCTCCTCACCTCATGCTGCAATTAATTCCCCTATGCTGGATCGACGAACCCAACCATAGGCACATGTGCCATCCACTATAGAGAAAGCCCTATCACAGTTCACTTTCACAAAACCATTAGGAGGCCGTCACAAAAAAAAAATAGCTCATCTAATCACCTCAGGATGTGGGAACAAGTGGACAAGGTGAGGTTTGTCAGCCCTCACTATACGAAACTCATCCACGCGTTCCACCATCAGCCGAACTACACATTAATCAATTTATGAGCTTAATCGTCACTAATCAGAAGACAGTTTATACTAAATGTGACATCTTATTTTGAAAGACAGTCAACTTAAGTTCAAATTGTTGTCTATAATCATATTAAAGTTTTGTTTGATGTAATTTACTAATGTTTTGAAAATTGGAAGACGACAATTTATTATTAAGTGTTGTGTATGGAATAGGAGGGAGTGAATTTTTCCCCAAAAGTGTAAGCGCAAAGGAAAAAGGAAAAAATTGAAGCGCTAAACATTGTGCACTTAAAACCTAAAAGTCTGAAATCGTGGATTGAAGGCTTGGGTGGACAATCCCCTGCAGATCTCAAGGGCGTGATTGTGAATTATTTTAAGGATCTGTTCACGGCCGGCCCTCAGAGGGTGGAGTATGGTTCCCTTCCATGCTTGTTCCCCCGTCTTTCAGGCGAGATTCGTAATGGTCTGAATTTGGTTGTGCATGATCAAGAAATTAAGAACATGATGTTTGCTATAGGACCTTATAAAGCTCTCGGGTCGGATGGGTTTTCTGCTTGCTTCTACCAGCAGTGTTGGGAGGTGTGTGGGGCTGATGTCTGTAAGATGGTGAAGAGGATTTTTGGGAGTGGTTTGAGTGTTGAGTGTAATAGTACGATCATCACGCTCATCCATAAGGTGTCTAACCCTACTAGGGTCATGCAACTACGACCGATTAGTCTTTGCAATACAATGTATAAGGTCGTTTCCAAAATTTTGGTTGGTAAGCTTTGTCCTACTCTCCAACACCTTATTTCCCCGAATCAGGTCAGTTTTATCCCTAGCAGGCATATTACAGACAATATTATTTTGGCTCAAGAATTTTTGCATAGTTTTCAACGTTCTAAGGGAAAGAAAGGTTTCCTTACTTGGAAGATTGACCTTTCTAAGGCTTATGATCGAATCAGTTAGGTTTTTTTTTGAAGAATGTGTTAAATGAAGCGGGGTTCCCGGATACTATGAATAGGTTGATTATGCAATGTGTGTCTTCTGTCACCTCGCAAGTTCTGGTCAATGGTGAGCTTACCGAGTCCTTCACTCCTAAAAGAGGGTTGTAACAGGGGGATCCTCTTTCCCCGTATCTTTTCGTGTTGTTTTTGGAGAAACTGTCACATCTAATTAGCAATGCGGTGAATGAGAATAAGTGGAAGCCGGTGAATGTATCTCAGAATGGGCCGAATTTTATTTGCTGAAGCTAGTGCCTCTCAAGCCAGGGTTCTTAAGGAGTGTCTAGATGTTTTCTGCCATGCTTCTGGTTAAAAGATTAGTTATGAAAAGTCCCGCATTTTCTGCTTCCCTAATGTCGATCGGCAGCTTGCAAGCCGGATCAGTGATATTTGTGGGTCTCCTTTAACTGGGGACCTTGGTCGGTATTTAGGTGTTCCTTTAATTCATAAACGGGTTACAAAAAATACTTATTGTAGCCTAGTTGATAAACTCAACAACGTTTGGCCACATGGAAGAGTAAATTCCTTAACATGGCAGGAAGGACTACACTTATCGAATCAGTCACGGCTGCTCTCCCTATTTACACTATGCAAACAGTGAAGCTCCCAACAAGTGTTTGTGTTGAATTAGACCGAATTAATAAGAATTTTTTGTGGGGCCGCAATGATGATAAGAAGAAAGTTCATCTGCTTGGGTGGGATAAGATGGTGAGACCAAATTCAAAGGGTGGGCATGGTATCAAGCAATCTGCTTTTATGAATCAAGCATTGCTTGCTAAGATTGGGTGGCGTATGCTACAGAACCCGGGAATCCTATGGGTTAATGCCTTGGCTTCA
This sequence comes from Prinsepia uniflora, assembly GCA_032719365.1. Classification (NCBI taxonomy): domain Eukaryota; kingdom Viridiplantae; phylum Streptophyta; class Magnoliopsida; order Rosales; family Rosaceae; genus Prinsepia; species Prinsepia uniflora. The sequence goes on from CM064871.1 coordinate 3,883,280, forward strand.
AGATATCTTCAGGGGATGTGACTATTATGCTTGGTGAGATCCTCCCACGTGTGAATATGCCTTTAACGGTTTGGAGGGCTGTTAGTAATGTGTTGCATCTTATTCGTAAGGGAGTGAGATGACGTATTGGTAATGGGCGGACGATTGACTTTTGGCATGCTTGTTGGAGTGAGGAGGGCCCTCTTGTTAATTATGAGGGTCTTGTGCCCCCTGATAGTATCGAGTATGTTAGGGACTATATTGATTGCAACGATTGGAATCTGAGCAAACTCAGGTTGGTCTTGCCTGAGAATCCGATTGCTCGTATCCTTACTATTCATGTGGGGGCTGCAGAGGTGTGGGGAGGATCGTATCATCTGGATGCACACGACTCACGGAGGTTTTTCTGTCAAATCTGCCTATGAGCGGCTTTTTGATGGGTTTGCTTGGCCTAATGTTCCTTGGGTTTATGTCTGGAAGTCTGCATGCCCTTCTAAAATTAGGTTCTTCTTTAGGCTGGCTATCCAAGATTGGCTATTGACAAATGATAACAGGGTGCAAAGGCACATTGCTGATTTTGATTTGTGCTTTACTTGTGGGGAAGTCTCTGAGACTTCTATTCACGTCCTCAGGGACTGTAGTGTTGTGAAGTGTGTGTGGAGTGTGTTGGGAGTTCCTGAGTGGGTGGTTGATAGTTGGGATGGGGACATTCAACAATGGCTTCTTAGAAATCTGAAGAATGATGCTGCTGGTAGCCTTGCGGTTAAATGGTCTACTGTCTTCAGTTTTTGCTGCTGGTTTTTATGGAAATGGAGAAATAATATAATTTTTTAGGCTGATTTTCAATTTCCTGTGCATGCTAAAATGATGATTTTGAGGACAACTGAGGAATGGCACCTTGCTAATAGGCGCAACTCAAGCAAACCGGCGCGATATTTGGTTGATATTGCTTGGACGAAACCCCCTTTGGAAGTCACTAAGATTAACGCCGATGGGTATCGTAGGGGTGCGGAAGGTTGCATTGCAGCTGGAGGTGTGTTTCGAAATTTTGAGGGAGCCTGGATTCGTGGTTTCTCTTTGAACATTGGCGTTGGGAGGATTCTTGATGCGGAGGTGTGGGGTATTTTCCATGGGCTACAGTTTTCTTGGGAGATGGGGGAAATAGCGATTCTTTTCGAGTCTGACTCGGAGGCTGTTGTTCACCTTGTCCCCCATCCTGTGCCTGAGATTCATCCTTTGAACAACTTGTTGGTTGCTTGTCAGAGTTTAGTGAGCAGAGATTGGAGTTTTCATGTGATGCATGTTTATAGGGAAGGTAATCGAGTGGCTCATTTTTTGGCTGGTTTCAGATTGAGTATGGAGATAGGGATGCATCGGTTTAAGCAGCCTCCAGCTGCTGCTGTTTTTCGATGTCCACGGTTTGAGCCTCCCTAGAGAGGTGTTCTAGTTACGTTTCTTGAGTTTGTTTTCCCTTTCTTATCACCAAAAAAACAAGAGGCTCGGGTGGACTGAAAAGCCGAAGAAGCAAAAAGCTCTCAGCCTTTAACGCACTGAAGCTTTTTTATTCACTAAAGTCTGAAGGATCCTTCACCTAGAGACTCAGTCACAGAAAAACGAAGGAGGGAGAAGGAAGAATGAAGAAGTTCTCACCTTCAATCGCTTTCAAACTTCAGTCACCGAAAAAAGAAGCGCCAGATTTAGATCTCAGACGAAGGAAAAATCTAGGATTAAGCTTTCTGATCTCCTCGTTCGATTTCAGAATTGTGAACAGTGGTGTCAAGAGTTATCTTCTCTCCGAACTCGACTAGATTGGTGCTTTATGAGGTCAATTTCATTTAATTTCTTCTTAAGATTGTTTTCCATTACTCACGCTTCAAATTTTCCTCGTAGTTTCGCATTTGAATTTCTAGGGTTTACATTTTGGATGCCATCACTCTATTAATACGTCTATCATGTAATAATATGCCTATCACTTATGGGTATCGTATTCAGAGCTTCATATGTTGTTCACAATTTTCAGTTTCATACGGGTATTTATCATCTTCTTCAAGTTCAATTAATTTGACTAAAATTCGACATTATTGTTGCAGGCAACATATAATTTTTTTTTTTTGATACCTTTCAAGGATGTGAAGCTCAAATAGATATGTGAGTCCGGTGGATGGTTTTTATATATTGCTCTTGGATAATTTTTTTTATTTTTTTCTTTTTATATCATGATAGAATTTGACGACTCATAGTATCGAATGTTGATGTGTAAACTATCCACATGGAAGGAATGACAGCAGGGCAATCCATTCTAGAAGGATAGGCTATATAAGTGTGTGTATGTGTGTGTGTGTGTGTGTGTGTGTGTGTGTGTGTGTGTGTGTGTGTGTGTGTGTGTGAGAGAGAGAGAGAGTTTTTTCTAACCGTGAGGAGAGATGTGAGGTTTGCTTGGTAATCAAGCAAACTTGTAACTAACTAGCTAGGTGTCATTCTCTTATTGGATGTTGAGTGAGAGCATCTAAGGTGTGAGGTGTGTGTGAAATGTACGAGTGAGGTGCATGAATACAGTAAGAATGAATTGAATGAAAAAGAGAGAAGATTCAGAGTGAAACTTGAGTGCTAAAATCGTGTGAGGACTTTTAGCAAACATGTGGTGTGCATCAGTGTGTAGTGATTGCATTCACCATTCAATCATCATCATCTTCTTCCATTTATCAATAAAATAGTAAAACAATCAAGCACATTCATCCTATACTAATCATGAGCTAATCTCGATTCAATATGCTTCTAGCTAGTGTGTGCAAGTAGGTGTTAGGTTGAGAGAGAACCATACCTGAGCTTGCGATCTAGCACCACCTCTGCGATTTCAATATGGAATCAGAGCAGGTTTGATCTGCCTCTGGGGCGTACATGCAGAAGAGAAGTAAATCTGACTCGCAAATGAAGCCTAAAGCAACATCTGGAATGGCGGGACATGAAGGTGACTTGAAGATTCCACTCTTTAATGGGAGCAACTATGACTTCTGGAAAGTGAACATGAGGACCGTACTGCTTGCTTATGATCTCTGGGAGTATATGGAAGTTGGACTTCCAGAACCACCGAGAACGAATGAAGCTAATGGAGGAACTCCTGCTACACAAACTGAGATCAGACCAACTCATACAGACAGTGTCAAGGATGCCAAGTCACTCAGCATGATCCAGAATGCAGTCACAGATAAAATCTTTCCTAGGATTCAAAATGAAGTCAAGGCTAAAGAAGCTTGGGATATTTTACAAAGAGAATACAGAGGAGACTCTAAGGTACGATCAGTTAAGTTGCAATCTCTTAGAAGAGACTTTGAGTATGCTAGAATGAAAAAGGATGAAACTTTATCTGTGTATTTGTCTAGACTCTATGCAATAGTAAACAACATGAGGACCTATGGGGAGGACATTACAAAAAAACGTCTAGGTCAAAAGATCTTATTTAGCCTTACCAAACCATTTGATCATATAGTTTCCATTATTGAGGAAACAAGAGACATTGATACTATGAATGTTGAAAGTGTTGTATCCTCAAGAAGGGTCTTTGATCAGAGATTGGAGATGCACACAGATGAAGGTATCAGGACCGGCCCCGAATCCCCTACGATTAACGTGGGACTCGCCTGATCCATCTCTAGCCCTCGTCGGGGTTGTCAGAGTGCGGCAGGTCGTAGGAGGAGGGGAGTGATGTCTCGTCTCTGCTATAGCCCGCATCCGCGATCAACCTAAAGGGCATTAAAACACGAAAACTGTGAGTGGAAAATTTAAACATTTCATTAAAAACCTTTTCGCATAAAGACATTTATGCCCTTCATAAATACATACGCATGCATTCGAAAACCGTTTAGTAAAACATTCATAAAATCATTCAATTTATCAAACATATTCTTGAAATCATTCAAGGGTTCATGCCCGGTTCCCATAAACTGACATGAACTATAAATCCATTTGGGTCCTCGACCCGAAATCACAATCTAAAACCCGTAGGTCAAATCAATAGGGACTCAGCCCAAATCACATCAAGTGGGTCTCAGCCCAAAACCATTCTCAAAATATCACAAACGGGGTCTCCGCCCCAAATCACTTTCACAATTTCAAATACGGGGGTTTCCGCCCCAAATCACTTTCTGAAACATAAAACACAGGGTCTCCGCCCTCAAATCTCCTATACGGGGTCGCAGCCCCAAACCAATTTCTAATCATAAAACATAGGGTCTCCGCCCTCAAATCACTTTTCCATAAAATCTCATACGTACCGTCATACGTATAACCCATCCGCGGCACTTCCGAGAAGATGCCAACTCGGGGCACACAGCCCCTAGGGAACACATCCCCGAAATAGTCACGATGTCAAATCTATACTAGTGTGCACACTACTCGGGGTCTCACTCCGAGTCTTCTCCCAGGAATCTCCATCTGGGAGGCTCAATCACTGCATTTAGTCCGAGCTCTCTCTCTGGATCTAGTCCACATATCTCACCGGAATCTGGTCCTGGACCATATCATATCTCGTAATCTCCACTCCTGGAACGGGATCCCTATGGGGATACCCACTCTGGTCTTTGGATCGTGACTCTCCAGGTCGACGCTAGAGGAGACCATATAATCAATATGGAGGGTTCAATCACATTTTCAAATACTTTTTTCTTTCTTTCTCAAATCACTTTTCAGTTGGGTCTCATACCCGAATCATCTCAATAGGATTCCGCGAATCCGATTCAAATCAGTTCCACATGCCTCGGCCTAAATCCTCAATTCAACAGGGTCTCATGCCCGAATACTCATTTCATAAATTGAACTGGGACTCAAGCCCGATTTCACAATCAACAGGGCCTCAAGCCCGATATCACGACTAACTGGGGCCTAAGCCCGAAACCATAACCCAACAGGACCTCGCGTCCGATTTCACAACCAACGGGGCCTTAAGCCCGATATCTCAACTAAATGGGTCTCAGGCCCGATATCATAAATCAACTGGGCCTCAAGCCCGATAGTACACCTAACTGGGCCTCAAACCCGAATGGTAAACCAACTGGGCCCCCAGCCCGATCATATAACTCAAATGGACCCTAGGTCCGATTCCTCGTCAAATCAAATGGACTCCAAGTCCGAGAGTTTGTAAATCAATTGGGTCTCATGCCCGATTTCATATTTCTAAATCCGAAATCCATTTATTAAATCCTCGTTGAAAATGTGATACGCAAAGGTACGACATAAAGTCGAAAACCTCGAAATACGTGCCATTATGTCGATCCTAAGCTACCACAACCAATTTCACTCAAGGCAACATAAAATACATATTAAAAGCATTTATAAACATTTATGCATGCATCAATTTCGAAAGAAAGTTCCACTCACAGACCGTCCGAAGCCGCGCCTCGATTTGCGTGTCATAGTCTCCCCCGAGCCGATCACTATCACTGGGACTCCCGAACCTGTCCAAATTTTAATAGAAGGTTACTAACTACTTAATTAACCTCCTACCAAAGCCCCGTAATTTTCCCGAACTTTTAACTATTTTTAAACCGATCCTAAACCTTCTGACACCTCGAAAACTATCGAAACGATGTCCGATTGACGCAAGACCAGTCCCAAAATCTTCGTTACTTCATATGTTGAACACTTCCCTAAATTATGGCTCACGCGCCCTCACGCGCTCCTAGAAGACTCAGAACACTATTTATCATCACTAACCTCCAGCAGACCGGTTTTACTGTGCTGGACCGGTTCACCTGGTTTGGCCGGTTCAACTGGACCAGCGTGACCAGTTCACGGCCCTAGACACCCCATTTTTCATCATACTTCTTCTTTTTTGATTCCTTTCTGTAAGACCCGTGTCCTGGAGTGAACGGTGAACGATCCCATATTCCTGCGAGGGGGGAATGGTCTGGGAAGGGAATGGTGGTGTGCCTTAAAGGTGTAGGCACACACCTATCTAGCATGAGGCCTTTTGGGAGCTCAGTGGCTTTGGGGGGGATTGGAACCCCAAAGTTAAGCGAGTTGAAGCTGGTGCAATTCCAGATGGGTGACCCCCTGGGAAGTTGCACCATGAGCTCCCGAAAATAAAACCGTGAGGGCGAGGCCCAAAGCGGACAATATCGTGCTAGATGAATCGGGACCTGACAGAAGAGGGTCGGGTCCTGACAATTTGGTATCAGAGCCAGACCCCGACCGGGAAGTGTGCCAGCGAGGACGCTGGGCCCTAAGGGGGATTGTAAGACCCGTGTCCTGGAGTGAACGGTGAACGATCCCATATTCCTGCGAGAGGGGGAATGGTCTGGAAAGGGAATGGTGGTGTGCCTTAAAGGTGTAGGCACACACCTATCTAGCATGAGGCCTTTTGGGAGCTCAGTGGTTTTGGGGGGGATTGGAACCCCAAAGTTAAGCGAGTTGAAGCTGGTGCAATTCCAGATGGGTGACCCCCTGGGAAGTTGCACCATGAGCTCCCGAAAATAAAACCGTGAGGGCGAGGCCCAAAGCGGACAATATCGTGCTAGATGAATCGGGACCTGACAGAAGAGGGTCGGGTCCTGACACTTTCTTCCTATTTTCATGTTTTCTATCCATTCCAATCCTTAAACGCAACCGAAAACGTCTAAATCCTATGGTTTGATTTTGAGCCAAACGGTTCAAGTTTCCCAAAACCTCCCATGGCTTCCACAGCTGTCCAACCACCACACAAACCTTCTTAATACCTTCCTAACAACCTAAAAACCACTTCCTAATCACCCAAAACATCCCATAATGCAAGAATCGAAAATATGGGAAAAATGGGCCTAACCGTGAAACATGTTCGGGTTCAAGGCTCCACCGCAGTGCACGGCGGCCCAGCCACCATCCTCTACTTCCTCAGTATCTCTCTCACTCTATGGGTCTCAATTATGATCACAGGGTTGGAGGGTTGGATTTGGGGGAAATGGTTTGATCGGTTTTGTTTGGGGACAAGGAAAACGATCGATGAAAAAATGCAAGGGAAGGAGATGCATGTATGTAATCATGCTGGGCAATGGATGAGTGACACTTGTCACTCATCCATTGGGCCAGAATCAAAATATCTGGGCCCACTTTAGTCCAAAAGTAACCCGTTTCGTAATTCGTGCAATAGTACTTTCGTACTTACGTGAACCGTAACTTCTCCGTCGAACGTCCGATTTCGACGTGCCGCCTGTCTACGGATTCGCATCGTCCTCATCTACGTAACGGTCTTTGGCCCTCGGCCATCGGACCTCTCGGTCAAAAAGTCAACTCTTGGCCCAAATTACTAAAATGCCCTCGAACTTCTAAACGTCATAACTTCCTCCTCGAATGTCGGAATCGAGCGTGCCACCTGTCTATGCACTCGTAACGTCACGAATTATGTCACAGTCATTGGCCAAAGTCCATTTGACCGCCTGAATGAAAATTCAACGATTCGCCCATTCTAGGGGCAAAATCGTTATTTCGCCCGAACGTCCGCTAATCCTCTTCTAATCTCTGATTAGCCTCGCTAATCCATAATTAATCCTTAATTAATCCCGTTAATTTGGGATGGGTCGTCACAGAAGGTCTAGACAAAGCTCTTGCTAGCTTATTTGTGTCCAATAGGCCAAATCAGGATACAAAACGATGGAAGAACAAGAAGCAGTTCAAAGGTACAAAGCACTGGAACCAAAAGAACAATTATGTGAAACAGAACTCACATCAGAGTTTTGGAACAGGTCTTAATTTAGGGGCTGGTACCAGTAAGGGTGAATACCTTGGGTCCAAGCCTCTGTGCAAGAAGTGTGAAAGGCATCACTATGGGAATTGTTGGTTTAAGGGTGGAGTTAAGTGTTACAACTGTCAAAAGTTTGGTCATATGGCAAAGGATTGTACACAGAAACCAGCAGGAAATATGGCACAAGAAGTCATTGACTCATCACCTAATCTGTTCTATGCTTGCAATACTGCAGCAAGAAAGGATAACAGTAAGTGGTATCTTGATAGTGCTTGTAGAAATCATATGACAGGGAAAGAATCATTACTAATCAATATTGACAAAATAGTTAAGGCTAAAGTGAAGATGGGTGATGGAAATCTTGTGTAGGCAGTTGGGAAAGGAACACTGGTGATTCAAACTAAACAGGGAGAAAGACACATCAAAGAAGTAATGCTATTACCAGGACTGGATGAAAATCTATTAAGTATTGGTCAGATGATTGAGCATGGCTACTTCTTGGTGTTTGGAGATCACACTGTGGACATTTATGAAGATAATTCTCTGACTCAGAAAGTTGCCAAGGTTTAAATGAGCATAAACAGATTTTTTCCTTTGTCATTTGAATCTGTCAATCCAGTAGCAATGAGGGCAATTGTGTGTGAAGCCTCTGAGCTATGGCACAGGAGGTTTGGACATCTCAACTTCAAGAGTTTGAAGTTGTTATAGCAAAAGGATATAGTAGTGGGACTACCTATGTTGCAAGCAAAAGGTGAAGTGTGTGAAGGATGTGTGGCAGGGAAGCTGCATGTTGAACATTTTGACAAGGAACTAGCTTGGAGAGCATCTGAACCATTTGAACTAATCCACACAGATGTGTGTGGACCAATGCAGGAGACAACAAATGGAGGAAACAGATATTTTCTTATCTTCGTAGATGACTATACCAGAATGTGCTGGTTGTACTTTCTTACACACAAGTCAGGTGTACTTGGTGTTTTCAAGAAGTTCAAAAAGATGGTGGAATTGCAAAGTGGATACAAGATTAAGAACATTAGAAGTGACAGAGGTGGGGAGTACTTGTCACAGGATTTTCATTCATTCTATGAAGAGACAAGAATAAGTAGGCAATTGACAGTTGCATACTCACTACAACAGAATGGTGTGGCTGAGAGAAAGAATAGAACACTTGTGGAAATGGCCAGATCAATGATGCAAGAGAAGAATGTACCTAATAAGTATTGGGGTGAAGCTATAAACACTGCTTGCTACCTCCTAAACAGATGTCCAACAAGATCTATAGATGGAATGACACCATTTGAAAATTTATAGGGAGAAAACTAGGTGTCAAACATCTCAGAGTATTTGGATGCATCTGCTATTCTCATATACCAGATCAGTTAAAAAAGAAGTTAGACAAGAAAGGAACCAAGTGTGTGTTCATGGGATATGAGAGCTGTGAAAAGGGGTATAGGCTCTACAACCTTCAAACTAACAGAATTGTGATTTCCAGAAGTGTGGAATTTGATGAAGGGGCAAAGTGGAGCTGGAATGAAGCACAAGTAAGAGAATAAGGGTTGTCTGTGAGTCATCTGTGTTTTGGACATAATCAGGGACATGCCCAAGTACTGGATGAAGTTGCAGTTGAACCAGTTTCCTTGGAACCAGTTGACCAGGATCATTCTGATCCTGATTCTCCAGAAATGCCTCAACCTAAGTACAGGGACTTAAGTGATGTGTATGCAAGATGTCACATGAGTATTATTGAGCCTGAGAACTACCTAGATTCTTCTAGGGACAAAGGTTGGCAGAAAGCCACGAAAAATAAACTTGAAATGATAGAAAAGAATGGCACATGGGAGTTGGTTGAGAAACCACTTAAGAAACCAGTGATTAGTGTTAAGTGGATCTATAAAACCAAGCTGAATCTTGATGGTTCAGGACAAAAGCAGAAAGCAAGATTAGTTGCTAAGGTTTACTCTCAGAAGCCAGGGATTGACTTTAATGAAACCTTTGCTCCTATGGCAAGGTTAGATATAATCAAGACACTGATTTCTTTGGCTGCACAGAAGCAATGGAAGTTGTATCAACTAGATGTCAAATCAGTTTTTCTGAATGGTGTTCTACAGGAAGAAGTTTATGTGCAACAACCTGAAGGTTATGAAGTCAAGGGACAGGAGGAGGAGGTTTACAGGTTACACAAGGCCCTGTATGGATTGAAACAGGCACCAAGGGCCTGGTTTGGGGAAATAGATTCCTATCTATTGAGTTGTGGATTTCAGAGAAGCCCAAGTGAAACAACATTATATCTCACGATAGATCAAGATGTGGAGACCTTGATTGTCTCAATTTATGTTGATGACATCATATACACTGGTAACAGTGAGGAAATGATGCAAGATTTCAAATCTGAGATGATGAGGAGATATAAAATGACTGATTTAGGTTTGCTACATTATTTTCTCGGAATGGGAATCCTACAATCTCATTCTAGTATCTATATTCACCAAAGAAACTATGTTGAGACACTGCTGAACAAATTTGGATTGAAGAATTGTAAAGCTGTAGGAACACTTCTTGCAGCTAATGACACACTGCAGAGGGAAGATGGGAGTGGGGCAACTGAACAATTATACAGGCTGATTGTGGGGAGTCTGCTGTACCTCACTGCCACCAGACCTGATATTATGTATGCCTCAAGCCTCTTGGCTAGATTCATGCACAATCCTACCAAGAAGCATCTTAGAACAGCAAGGAGAGTGCTTAGATATGTGCAAGGGCCTTTGAACTATGGTCTAGAATACAAGAAAGGAAAAGCAGCAATTCTACTTGGTTTCTGTGATAGTGACTAGGGAGGTTCAATTGATGATAGCAAGAGCACTTCAGGCTATGCTTTCAATTTTGGTAGTGGAGTGTTCTCATGGGCCTCAGTCAAGAAATCTAGCATTGCCCTATCTACAGATGAAGCTGAGTATGTGAGTGCTTGTGAAGCAACAACACATGCCATTTGGTTAAGGTTTGTTCTAAAAGACTTTGGTGAGGAACAATTAGAACCTACAAGAGTGATGTGTGACAAACAATCAGCCATTTCTATGCCTAAGAATCTTGTTTTCCATCAGAAAACAAAGCACATAAACAAGAAAGGTACACTACATTAGAGAAGCAATACAGAATGGGGAAGTTACATTACTTTACTGCAAATCTGAAGATCAGATTGCAGACATCTTCACAAAGGCTCTTCCTAAAGCTAGGTTCAATTATCTTCGAGGTCTACTTGGAGAGAGAGAGAGAGAGAGAGAGAGAGAGAGAGAGAGAGAGTGTGTGTGTGTGTGTGTGTGTGTGTGTGTGTGTGTGTGTGTGTGTGTGTGTGTGTGTGTGTGTGTGTGTGTGTGTGTGTGTGTGTGTGTGTGTGTGTGTGTGTGTGTGTGTGTGTGTGTGTGTGTGTGTGTGTGTGTGTGTGTGTGTGTGTGTGTGTGAGAGCTGTTTCTAACCGTGAGGAGAGATGTGAGGTTTGCTTGGTAATCAAGCAAACTTGTAACTAACCAGTTAGGTGCCATTCTCTTATTGGATGTTGAGTGAAAGCATCTAAGGTGTGAGGTGTGTGTGAAATGTATGAGTGAGGTGCATGAATACAGTAAGAATGAATTGAATGGAAAAGAGAGAAGATTCAGAGTGAATCTTGAGTGCTAAAATGGTGTGAGGACTTTTCGAAAATAGGTGGTGTGCATCAGTGTGTAGTGATTGCATTCACCATTCAATCATCATCATCTTCTTCCATTGATCAATAAAACAGTAAAATAATCACGCGCATTCATCCTATACTAATCACGAGCTAATCTCGATTCAATACGCTTCCAGCTAGTGTATGCAAGTAGGTGTTAGGTTGAGAGAGAACCACACCTGAGCTTGCAATCCAGCACCACCTCTGCGATTTCAATATCAAATGGATTTTCCATGGCTGCCTTTACCCTTCCACGCTCAAGTAAGACGACGAACTATCACACTTCTGTATTCATGATTGCATACGCGTATATAAAATTATATATATATATATAAGATAATGTGTATACATATATCTTAATTAATTGCATGGTGAATATATATACCTGAAAGTATCTATAATTGTATGGTTATCTTTTCTCAAATATATATATATTTTCCTTCTTTTTCCTAGTTTGTTGACAGAAGAGCTTCTGGTTGGAAGGAGTACTCAGGCTTAATGATTTTTTTTAATCGAAGTGACAAGGTCGAGGTGAAGGCATTGCATTGCTTCATTCGAGAACTTGTGGTTCGTGGTGATTTGGATGTACAACACGTTTCATCTGGTGATCAACTTGCAGACATGTTTACTCAAGGTCTTGATGAGAGCATCTTCAACGTACATGTTTCCAATCTGATGGAGCATCAGATTGAGGGGGGATGTTGACAGGTAAGGATCATGGGATCATGCAAGGCCTGCTGCCAGGAACAAGATCGTACAAAGCTTGTGAAGGATGAAGGATGATGATCGTTAATCTAGAAGAATGGAGGACTGTGATCATGTCGTGTGTCATCCTCACCACAGTCTTCATCATGAGATCACAAGTGACCTGTATGACAAGTGTCATAGTGACCTTGATTGTAGGAATCGGTTAGAAGCCTAGTCAGCATAACCAATTCTGTTAGTGTAAGAGTTAGTTAGCATAGGCTCTAAGTAATAGCTTTAGCTACTAATCTACAAGTATATAAATGGAATCAAGTACAAGGCTGATCATCACGATTGATAATCAATATACAACTCTTCTTTTTCATCTCTCAAATTCTCTTTCTTTCTTTATCTTTCAACCTAATCATCATCGTGTTGAGATGTGAGAAAAATGTCCCGCATCGAAAAAGCACAACTACAATTTGTGCCTTATAAGACCTTGGGCTACTCCCTTTATTGCCAATTGGTTTTGGGGTGGAACCTCAACTTATTACATAGTATCAGAGTGGGGTTTCCGCCATACGTGAGGGGGCGTGTTGGGATGTGAGGAAAATGTCCCACATTGGAAAAGCACAACTACAATTTGTGCTTTATAAGATCTTGGGCTACTCAACTTCTTACAATCTTTTCTCAAATTTATATATATTTTCCTTGTTCTTTTTTCCTGGTTTGTTGACAGAAGAGCTTCTGGTTGGAAGGAGTACTCAGGCTTAATGATTTTGTTTTAATCGAAGTGACAAGGTCGAGGTGAGGGCATTGCATTGCTTCATTCTTTGTGTGACAGGTATTGAATTACTGCCAAGTATAAATTTGAATTGTTATAGGTATAGCTTTTCTTATCATGTACAACTGTATTTACTTGAATGTTATATTGGTTTCGGTTTGTAATTGTCTGCTGAGTAATGGTTATGAGTATGGAATTGTCTTATGATGTAACGAGTAGCTAGTTATTAAGAGAGTTTAGTAACTGTATCTATAGCAAATTGAGATGAATCCAACTTCTTTCTTGCCTACATGCTAGGACATGGATAAAATCATAAAACAGATTCATGTGTTGGTTATAATTATTGGGTCTCTGGATTTCTAATGTATTTTAATGTATGTTAAACTGAAATATAAAAATAGGGATCTATTGGCCATCATTTTGGTTGATTTGCATTCATTATCCATGTTAACCCTAATTTCATATGCAACAGGGTTGTTACTTTACCCAAATTTCATAGAAATTTTATATGTGTGTTTGGTTTTGGTTTATGAAGGAATGCAGAGAATGGTGTGGCCTTGCATAATATTTTCATAGCTTCTTCTGCCATGTAGTTTCATTATTCTATCTGAAAGGATGTTGAATGTTTGCATTGCCACATTGGAAAGGCTAATTACATGCATTCGCTCATTTAAAAGAATATTATCCCTTTTGTAATTTTAAAGTGTTCTCTCTCACATTTATAATTGCATGCTATCTTCAGCCTTAAGATTATCATTTTGAATATAGACATTTTTCTTTTCTTTTTTATTAATTGGGTTTAGAGTTGAACATTATATTGTAGGTGGTTCATATGGAAATAAAAACTAGGTGGTTCATATGCTAACTAGCACTGCAAATTTTAAAGTGTTCTCCCTCACATTGCATTGCTTCCCTCTGACATCTATATATGTAGACACATGGAAAGAAAAACTAGGTGGTGCATATGCTAACTAGCACTAGATGCAACCTTCGGTTCCATTTACAGGCACTTTAAATGAGTTTATAACTTCTTGTAGATAGATATTAATTTATTGTGTTAACAGTCTAAGAAGAATCTCAGTGAAGTCCATGTGATCTATGGTGCATCTGCATCATAACCTAATGGTCCTGCATTGTAGTTGATAATCCTAGATACAATATGTTATAGTTAGTTAGAAGAATGAGCTGTCAAGTCTTGATTGTTAGTACGGTTAGTTACTTAGTCTTCAAGCAATGCTTATATGCTACAAGTGTGCAGTACGATCAATATATAGTCTATAAAATCAGTGTAGTCAATGTATGATTGTGTTGTATTGAAATCAAGTAAATCAATCCATAGAAATACATCAAAAGCTTCACTCTCCTTCTTCCTCTTCGTGTTCTTCAATCTTCTTAGTTCTTTCCCTTTTCTCTGTTTTCAAACTTTCATGCTTGATTACCAAACATGGTATCAGAGCCGCTTTCATGATCTTGGCTAACCACCATACATGATCGATTCTGGAGCTTCCGCTGAAATCTTAAAGATCTGAATTAAATCCTTTCTTCTCTGTGTCAATTCATCTCTCTCAATCGTGGTTCTTGGATTCTTTCCTCTCTTCTTGAACCATTCTATCAACAGTGCACTCTACGTGCTTGTGTTTTTGCTTCTCTCAAATTCCTACTCTAAACCTATACCATAGCAATATACAGTTATGGTCACTGCTTCACAACTTCAAATACTTCAATCTCCAATTGCTTCCCTCATCCCAACAGTTGGTAATGCAGTCACAGTCAAGTTGGATGATCACAATTTCATTACCTAGAATTTTCAAATGGAGTTGATGCTGAATGTCAACAACATTATGAGGTTTGTCGATGGCACTCAATGCTGTCCTAATCGTGTGTCATTAGGTTCTGGTGCACAGAATTCCTCCTCTCTACCTTCAGATGAATACCTGGTCTGGAAAATGCATGATCAAGCACTAATGCAACTCATTACCTCAACACTGTCTCCTGCAGCCATTTTGGGTATCATTGGATGCAAAAGTGCTCAAGAAATGTGGCTCAGCATTAGAGACAGGTTTGCCTCCTCTACAAAAGCTTCAATTTTCCAAATGAAGACTGACTTGCAGAATATCAAGAAAGGTTCAGAAAACATGACTCAATATCTGCAGAGAATTAAAGATTCAAGGGATCTTCTTGAATCTTGCAATGTAGTGTTTGGTGATGATGACATTGTAATCCTTGCTTTGAGGGGTTTACCTGCAGAATTTAACACTTTCAGGTGTGTGATCCGGGGTAGAGAGAGTTCAATTAGTCTCAAGGACTTCAGGTCCTAACTTCTTGCTGAAGAAACTGTCATTGAACAGTCAGCTGAGCACAATTTTCTTTCAACCCTTAATGCCACCAAGAACCTTGCCTCTGGTTCTTCACAAGGAGTACCTGAAATTGGCCCTTCAAGTGCTTTTCCATCACACTCATTCATCACAAACCCCAGTACATCACAGCCACTTCACCAGACTCCTTTTCAATCTGAACAAAGCATCCCAGCATCTGTTGATCAAGGTCAGTATACACAGTTTTCTGATAACTTTCAACAATATGGATTCAATGGAGGCTATCATCAAAACAGTCACAATACAAGTAATAATTACAAGGGAAATGGTTACAAAGGTAGGAACAAAGGAAAATGGAATCCCAATTACAACAATAATGGCCCCAGGTCCTGGAATAAAAACAGTGATTTCTGGTGCATCAAATCAACATCAGTTTTTCCCTTCTCCAATCTGTCAGATTTGTGGAAGGAAAGGTCATATAGCTTCTGAGTGTTATCATATGCATCAACATGATTCAACTCAAAATGGTGAAGTAGAGCAGTGCCAAATCAGCTGGAAGTTTTGTCATACAGCCCTCAATTGTTATCACAGAGGGAATTACTCTTTCCAGGGTTCATCACCACCACAGAACCTCACTGCAATGAGCACTCAAGGACCATTCCCCACTCAGCAACAAGAGTTCTGGATTGCTGATACTGGAGCTACAAAACATATGACATCTGAGATGTCCCAAATTCAAAGGCCCCATCCATCCACCTCTACTGATGTCATCACCACTTCTGGAGGCACAGGTTTGAAAGTGGCACAAGTTGGACATTCCACACTTGTCACCACTCACCCCACACCTCATTGTTTTGCTTTACCTAAAGTCCTTCATGTTCCACATATATTTGTAAATCTGCTATCTGTTAACAAGCTATGCAAAGATAACCACTGTTGATTTGTTTGTGATGACTCAACTTTTCTGATACAGGACAGAATCACAGGGACAACCTTTTTTCAAGGACTGAGTAGAGATGGCCTCTATCCACTTCCTTTCTCCTTCAGTTCAAATTCCACAGCTCAATCACTTCCTTAAGTTGCTTTTCTTGGAAAAACAACACAAGTCCAGCTTTGGCACAAAAGGTTAGGTCACCCTTCAAATCAGATTGTGACATGTATCTTGAATAAAGCACAAATTCTGCACTCTAAAGACTCCTCTCAAACTGTATGTGAGTCCTGCCTTAAAGGAAAGTTGTCTAAACAGTCCTTTTCAAGTTCTAGTTCCAAGTCCACTGTTCCCTTTGAAGTTGTACACTCAGATGTATGGGGAACATCTCCTACTACCTCAATTGAAGGGTTTAGATACTTTGTTAATCTAGTTTATGAATGTACACGTTTTACTTGGATTTTTCCTATGAAGAATAAGTCAGAATTTCACTCCATTTTTGTTCATTTCTGCTCCTATGTTTGCAACCAGTTTTCTGTCTCAGTCAAAACTCTTCAAAGTGATGGGGGTGGTGAATACATAAGTCAAAATCTTCAAACTTTTCTGTCTAGTAAAGGAATCATGCATCACAGATCCTGCCCTTATACACCAGAACAAAATGGCCTTGCAGAAAGAAAACATAGACACATAATAGAAACTGCCATTACCCTACTTCAAACCTCAAAACTGCCTGCTAAGTTCTGGTTTCATGCTTCAGCAGCAGCAACCTATCTCATTAAAAGAATGTCATGTCCCATTCTTGAAATGAAATCCCCTTTTGAATCCTTATTCAACACACTGCCTCTTGACAGGACCGTCCCCGAAGGGTCATTGATAACCGTGCCCGGTCCTGCTCCCGTCTGGCAAGTCGACTGAAGTTCCCAAAATTACCCTCAGCACTTGCCAAACTAGGGATAATCATACGCGTGCCCACTCATGCCTCCACCTCTCGAATAGCCTCTATCATCGCGCCACGACCTGGAGGGTCAATAAAAACACAAAATGACAGGACCCATCCCAATCCCCCCGGGATTAACGCGGGATGACCCTGCTCCCGTCTGACACGGAGTGTCAGACAAGGGATATTTCCGACATTTGCCCTCCCGGGCTATCAGAGTACGCCAGGATCCGGAGGAGGCATGTGATATCTCGGTCTCTGCTACAGTCCACATCCCCTGTCAACCTGAAGGGCAGTCAAAACATTAAAAGCTGTGAGTGGACAAAACAAAAGTTTATAAAAACAGTTTATAAGAGACATTTGTACGCTCCACTAAAAAGCATGCATGCATTCGAAAACCATTTAACCAAGGAAACCATATATAGGACTAAGCCCAAAGCAGATATAAACCAAGGTCGAAAGGACCACAATGAAAACGACCATACGAGCCACTGCCCCAATCCATAAAGGACTCGGCCCCAAACCATAAAGAAACCAAGTACACGAGCCACTGCTCAAATCTTGTGCACACATGTGCACACCACATATCATATATCATATTTATATCACATACATATATAAGTCACACAACCAATCCTGTCACGGTATCCAAAGCTACGCGCGTGCTACCCGGGTCTCAATCCGAGTCTTCTCAAAGTCAAGGTCAATGTCCGCAGACCACTGACCCTACCCGAGGTAATAGTAATCATAGCCTTCTTGAGAGTAAGGAACCCAACTGGGGGGTGACTCCACTCAGTCGGTGCTCCGTGACTACTCCTGGGTCCACCCAGGCCAACGACCCTCCCCGGAGGAGATAGTAGAACATGTAAAGGAAGGTATATGAACATATATATACATAACACAATATCCATGCCTGGTTCCCTTGAACCGTCATGATCCATAATATCCATAACCAATGTAACATGCCGGTTCCCATAAACCGTCATGTACCATAATAACATAACCAGGTAACATGCCGGTTCCCATAAACCGTCATGTACTGTAATAACATAACCAGGTAACATGCCGGTTCCCATAAACCGTCATGTACCGTAATAACCAACAAGGGTACATGCCAGTTCCCATAAACCGTCATGAACCACGATACTATAACAAGGATTCATGCCGGTTCCCATAAACCGTCATGAACCTGGGAATCCATTTAAGGTTCCCTGACCTGAAATCAAAGCCGTAAAGTGACTAGGTCTCGTGCCCGAACATAGGACATCAGCTGGGCACCGTGCCCGGAATCTGAGGTCATATGCCCGAGACAAAACCAAATGGGTCTCATACCCGAGTTTATCCTTTTGAATTTCAAATCCATTTCATTTAAATCAATGCAAAAATACAGACCCGTATAAGCACCGTATAAGGCCGAAACCTCGAAATACGTGCTTATACGTAACCACATACAAATGCATCCATGGCATTACAAACAAGCATTTAAAACATATAATGAACATTTATGCATGCACCAATTTAGAAAACAAGGTCCACTAACAGACCGTCCGAGCTGCCGCCTCGATTTGCGTGCCATACGGCTCCCTGAGCCGATCACCGTCACCGGGACTCCCAAACCTGTCCAAACCATATCTAAAGGTTACTACTAACCTATGCAAGTCCATATTAAAAACCCTAAACTTTCCCGGAAAAGTCAACGTGCCCCGTACACGTTTCTCGAGGTGAAAAACCTCAATTTGACCAACTTAACGATCTCCGATCGACCCGAAACTACCACCATTAGATCCGGATCGTCGAAACCTTTAAAATGACACTGGGCCCACTCAAAACACTGTTCACACGCGCCCCCACGAGCCTAGTTAACGCGTGGGTCAACGCTGCTACAGTAACTGCTGACGTCATCTGACAGGTGCCACGTGTCAAGCTCCCATTGGTCCACGCCACTGTGTTGTCAGTGCCACGTGGCAGTCCCTGATTGGGCCCCGTCACTAACATGTCAGTGCTGACTGTGCACTGACATGTGACACATGTCGCACTCCTATTGGCCCATTTTCTGACATGTCAGCTGACATTGTCAGACCTGACAATGCTGACGTCATCCCTGACATGATGACATCAGTAGGATGACGTCACCTGTCATCTCCTACTTCGGTCAGACCGGTCCGGTCCGGTTTTTCCTGCAACTTGGACCGGCGTAACCGGTTCAGTGCTCCGACTCCCTCATTTTCGGTCCGTTTGCTTCCATTCCAATTCCTAAATTCCTATTTCTTCATTTCCTATCTAACCCCACTAACAAAACTACCTAAAACCTTCGAAATCCGACCGGTTCAATTTTGAACCTCACGATTCAATTTTCCCGATTGCACCCATGGCTGCTCAGCCCTTCACCGCCATCCAAACCACCCTCTACACCTTCCTACAACCTCAATAAACTCATCCTAATCAACTAATAGCAACCATAATGTCTAAATCGAAAAATAGAAGAAAAATGGGTTTATCGGGCTTACCGGGTACCCGCTCGGGTTTTGGGTTCCCGCCACCGCCCACGGCGGTTCCAGCCACCAGCTGCCGTCCTTAGTCCTCCTCTCTCACCCTCTGGTCTCAGTTATGGTTACAAGGGAAGGGTTTGGTGTTTGGGTGAGTGAAAATGGTGATCGGGTTTGGTTTGAAGGGAGAAGAATGAATGATCGATGAAGGTGGGAGATGCATGTATGTGGAATGGTAGCCAGTGGATGGGTGACAAGTGTCACTCATCCATTGGTTGCTGAAAAGCAACTGGGCCCACTAAAGACAAATGGTACTTTCTGTCTCGTAAAATGTGTCGCTGTGAATAGTAACTTGGAACTTCCTTGAACCGTAACTTCGCCGTCGAACGTCCGAATTCGACGTGCCGCCTGTCTACGGATTCGTATCGTCCTTATCTACGTAACGGTCTTCGGCCCTCGGCCATCGGACCGCCCGGTCAAAAAGTCAACTTTTGACCTCCTATTCACCCAAATTACCAATATGCCCCTAAACTTCCGAACGTCATAACTTCCTCCTCGAACGTTGGAATTGAACGTACCACCTGTCTATGAACTCGTGACGTCACGAACTACGTCACGGTCATCGGTCAAAGTCCATTTGACCGCCCGATTGAAAAGTCAACGTTTTGCCACCACCAAGGGCAAAACGGTCATTTCGCATCATTCGTCCGATTTCGCCCAACTAGTCACGGATTAGCCTCACTAATCGTGATTAGTCACTAATCTAATCCTGGAATTTGGGACGGGTCGTTACACAAAAGGTGTGAGTGGACGAAAATAAATCAGTTCTAAAACATGTTACAGAAAAGACATTCTACCCTCCACGTAAAACCAATGCATGCAATCGAAAATCATTTCACAATCCATTTCATTTCCAATATAAGAAAACCGTGTATGAAAATCAAAATCATTTTCCTTTTCTTAACCTTCGAGTCTTAGCCCGCAATCATAACACGGGGCCTCAGCCCAAAATCATAAATCAAATCCAAGTACCAGGACATAACCCAAAATCCATCAAGTCGCATAAACCGGGCTATTGCCCAACACATCCGAAAACATCAGAAATCAACAATTATTCACAAGTCAATCAATCTGCTGGATCTCAAGTGCGCTCGAGTCTTTAAACTAAAAAACATGCGCATAATCAGGCCTTCCCGGGATATCAACGAGTCTTTAAACTCATAACATAATCAATAGGCCTAGGGGGGTATCACAATAGCCGAGTCTTTAAACTCAATCCGGGTCTTTAAACCCAATCCGGGCCTGCCCCCGTCATCAATTAACGGGGTCATTAAACCCAAAACATAATCCAGCAATAGTACCGGGTCTTCAAACCCAAAACCGTTTTTAAATCACAACAATCGAGGATCCATCGTGATCCAAATTCCAAAACAAATCCGAAATCACATTTTGTCATAATAGGACTTATGTCCGAATTCCACATTCAAATCCCCAATCACATCCGTCATCCATTCCCGAATTCGAATTCGCAATGATGATTCCGTAAGCCGGCATCCAAAACCATCATCCCGAACACAAATTCGGAAATCCACTTTCAAGTTTCTGAAATCCAGTTCCAAAACTGAAATCACATGAACAGGGCTCCCAGCCCAAAATCACTTTTCCCAAAATCCATTACAAATCTTTGAAATCAAATCGTATTTCCAGTACCAAATTCAAATCACCAAAATCACGGTCAAACCACAACATACTCGAAATCTCGTAAAACGTACAAATCCGTAACACTCTCGAAATACGTGCCAAAGCCGTAAATCATACTTAAAATCAAAACATCATTAAACCATGATACGCACAAATCATATAAAATCATTCATTAAACCATCAAGAAAACATAGGAGAAACCATAACCTCGAAATACCTGAAATTGCGTATTGCATATCGAAATACGTATAAATACCGAAATCACAATTACCATAAGCATATGAATCATAATTATAAAGTATAGAAAACAGTTATGCATGCATTGAAATTTGGAAAACAAAGTTCACTCACACACCGTCCATATCGCTCGCTTTCGCGCCGCACGCATTTCCGTAATTTCCAACTTTTTCCAGAAATCTCGAATCCTGTCCGAAAACATTTTTCAGGGTCACTAAGGTCTCAAATAACATCATACTAATTCCCCAAAATTTTTCGGGAATTAAATATTAATTAAAAATAGAACATAAACCTTCTGACCCTCGAAACAATATCGAAACTGTGTCCGATTAACTCGAAATCAACGCTAAAATGTTCATTACATCAAATACTTTAAAAGTCATGTTGGAACTTTCCTCAAAATGTGTGCCACGCGCCCATACGCGCCACCCAAAGGGACTGCGCGTGGGGCTCACGCGCCAGTACAATGTCATCCCCTACCTCTGGTGAACCCGGTTCACCTGGTTCGAACCGGTCCGGTCTAGGCTAAACCGGCGTTCACGGTTTTTCATTCAATTTCATCCGATTTTACCTTCTTTTAGTTCCATTTGCTTCGTCCTAATATCTATGATTGATCTTACTAATTAAAACATAACATTCTTGGCTGTAAGTTACCTTTCCAATCGAAGCTTAAACTCTGAAATGTCCTCCTCCGTGTCTTCGACATTCCGACCACCGTTGGCCGTTGTTTCACATCCCACAAACTCCCCTGAACTTCTAGATCACCACTAGATTAATCAAATTGATCAACATCCAACAATTACGAAATTTCTATTTTTGAATCACAGGGCCTTACCTCACAGTTTCACGATCACCGGCCACGGCGAACCACCATTCCACGTTCTTCTGATACTTCTCACCCACCTGATCACCATCTAGTCGATAAGAGCCATCCTCAGTGGCCTGAACTAGAAGTCTAACTTCGAATTTCAAGAAAAGAGACCACGGCTCTTCTCTGTTATTTTCCCCAGTCCTCAACCACCGTCCACGACGGCGCAACGTGTCAGCACCGTCACACTCTATACAGTCCATGTTCCCTTTCTCATTCACACTCTACCACCATTTGATCAAGTTTGAGAGGATTAGGGGTGTTTCACGATCCTTCTGTTCCTCTGTTTTTTCTCACCAAAGTCACAAATAAGATTCATCACCACTTGATCTCACACGACCCACACACTGAACAGAATTGATGTGTTCTCCCTCTCTCTCTGCCTCTGTTCTCTCACTCAATCCTTCCCAGGAACTGATCAAGCCACTTCAATTAATGAAGCAAATGCAACGGTGCTCTGCTCAAAACACTCAGCTGAATAAAACTATTCCCCCCCGTGCTATGTTCTTCACAGACCCAAGCAAGCATGCTTCCCACTCAGTCCTCAAGGCCACTAATCCAAGCTCTGTTAGTGACAATTGTCATCTGGTTTGTTAAACAACTCCTTCCACTCAATTCACGGCTATTTCAACCCATCCTCCACTGTTCCAAACCGTGCCCTTTGGAAAAATTACCATTTTGCCCTTACTTTGACCATTTACCAAAATGCCCTTCACGCTTCTAGACCTGTAATTTGGTCATCCGAACTCCGATTGACGCGTACCACCTATCTACGGATTCAGCATCTCGAGACCTACTCAACGGTCCTCGGCTTACGTGTAATGTCCATTTCATTTGAAAAGTCAACAAATTGCCCATTTTTAACCAAATTATCGAATTACCCTTGAACTTCCGAACGTCATAACTTTTACCTCGAATGTCGAAATTGGACGTGCCACCTGTCTATGAACTCTTGACGTCCCGAACTACATCACAGTCATCGGTTAAAGTCCGTTTGACCACTTGAGAAAAAAGTCAACCGTTCGCCCAATTTCCAGGGGCAAAAGCGTCATTTTCTTCAAATTTTCCAAATTTTCCCTTTTCCGAAAGTCCGGGTCGTTACAACCTACCCCCCTTAAAGAATTTCGTCCTCGAAATTTCAATTAGTGGGAGCCATAATATTTTCCCAAGGAAACACGTCTAAGATGAACTTGAAACATAATCAACCTCAATCGGATATAAGTCATATCCCGCTTATAGAAATCATACAACCAGTCTCAACCTCTATATAAAACCCTGCCCCATGGGCAGTCATACCACATACAGGCTCGAAATACATAACCTAACTCACGTTCGAGTCCACACAATCCAACGTACACCAGAATCAGTCAGATTTTCTCGCTTACATGTCATCCACTCGTGACATGATTCAATGGCTAAATCATCACATGTGTCAGCAGGCCACCAGGCCAATAAACTCATATGGTTCAATAACTCGGGAACTCATTACCCTCACTAGGTCAATCACGCCATATCCCTTTTCCAGGGTCAATATGCATAATGATTTTAACATTTCCTCCTGATTCCTTCCTATTGCCAATAAGTACTCAGTACAATCGCTCGTACTATATCACAAGGCACATCCCTTTCTTAACTTCGACTCCACCATACACCAAGTATGGTCCTGCAGTTGGACGCCAACTATCCAAGTTATCAGAAATCATGTACTACTCCAATCATATGGAGTTCCATAACCAACTGGATTTCACCTAACCTTAGGTTATCAAACATGACAATCCTCTCCCCAAGTAATACCTGATCCGACAATGTGGTCGTCATCTCAATATATTTCGACCATCACCTTATCACACCTTAAGCCCTTATTCTTATCCATTATTACTAATCTTGATGGTCGATACAATACTGGTACATTCCTTCCCAAAGGTATATGACCTCTGCACACTCAACCCCATGGGTCGATCTCAACTCATATAAGGAAGGTCAACTTCTGAGGGTTTAACTAGCATCAACACCCGACTCACCAAATCCCAAATCTCATAGTGAGTGATCAAACATAAGTCACCGTTTCTCCACTTGTAACCATTCTATCTCAGTTCTCATTTCCAATAACTCTGACCTCCTTCCGGGTCAATCACCATAACTGGAAAAACATGGGAGAGAACCCTACAATCCTTTGTGGTCTCCAACAAATCTCAGACCAACTCATGTTCCCCAAACCTACTTTGGTCTATCAGACCTAACACTTATTTAACTATCTCTCTCTAAGGGCATTCAATACATCTGTTCAGTATATTACACGCCCATCGGTACATGTAAGTACACCAACCAACCAATCATCAATCCGGGTACCACACATTATCTAAATGTGGTCAGACTACCCGACTCCTCATCTCCCAACTATAACTAGTCCATTTGGCTATCCAAGGGTATTACCATCCACTAACCTTAGCCATATCAAATCCGAATATTATCCTTTTCTCTCTTTTACTCAAAATCGACAATCACCACCATGTTGGCCTCTCTTATTAAGGTCACTACTCGCAACCTTCCCACAAAACCACAATTCCTTAACTCGTGATACGAAATCCTTATTCCATACTGTTACCTTATTAAGTCGTCCAAAATCAACATGTAAACTCAGATCATCGTAAACTCAATTTCTCATCCTGACAAAACCTCAGGAATATGTTGAGAAATCTAGGTATCCTCAGCCCTCACTAGGCATCTCATACACGAAGCACATACACCACACATGTGACCAGTAAAATTGAATACCCCATACCAACCATATGTTGGTTGTGAGGATCAAAACCATCCTAGAAGGTAAGACCCTCGAGTCCCCCTGAAATATAACCTCTGGAATCCTAGATTCCACGTGTCATTCTCTAATCAACATACTCGATACAGGTCTCATGGGTCATCAACCAATCCATTCCAAGGATTACATCCAATTCATCCAAATCTAAGTCAGCCACTAGGCGAATAACACCAGTCATCATGGGTAACCTCACATTGATAAGTCTACCCCCTTTATCTCTCACAATTTTACCATATATAATTACCAAGGTTACCACATAACTACCATCGAAATATCACATCGGTAACTCGAGTCGGTTCAACGACTTCCATACCATAACCAATCACAAACAACACCATATCCGACCAATAACCAATCTCAAGACAAGGAAGAGTGGATAGCCCGGGACCTACCCAATACATATTCATGACCACCAATAATAGGTATCCAGGTCATCACTCCGGGGCTACTCAGACTTCCTACGAAGGAATTGCAAATCCCCGAGCATGTGGTCCCAACTGACCACGCCCCTATGATCCATTACGGGCCCCACCAACTCTCCGCACTTTTGCCATATCAACAACTAATATAGGAGCCAATCCTCACTCTACCACACCCCAACAGTGCCATCTCACTTATATTAATCAATCTATATAACCATTTCTTTATGACGTGACAAGCTGACTCACAATCATAACTATTACTATATAATTACCCTTGTTACTTTACCTCTAGTGGACCCGACTTGCGTCCCACTGAACTGGACTATCTCCTAAGTCCCAATCCTTGTATACTTCGGGTCTCTGCCCGAACCTCAGTCACTAAGGACACTGACCCATAAGTCCAATAAACAAGGTTAAACAAGACCCATCCACAATTTCCTAACTCATCAGTATCTGACCATATACCAGTCCTTGGAATCCTAAGTGTCAAACATTCCTCAAACAGCCTTTCTGGCTTCTTTCGAGCCTTGATACCTTACTATGGCTCATCTCAAGTTTCTAACTAATATCCGGACTCATTTTGAGTCCCCCATCCACATCTCGACTCCTCTTGAGTCTAGTCTCATACCAATCAATCATGCCATTACTGACATACCCAGTTACCGAGCAAATACCAATGGTCAACCATATCTCATACGACCGATAAGGCCTAAGAGATATCCTATCACATTTTAGTCTCTTTAAATACACATTCCACTTAAGGATTTCACCGAAAATAATCCCATCACGAGTGCAACTTGCCGAATTATGCAGCCTTTCTAGCCACTGGGCTCATTCGTCCCTGCGACCCACACAATTCTACGTTTAACAAACAGCATACACCGATTTACATCTAACCCTCAACGCAAGGTCAATCTCGTCCAAGATCTTTCACGAGGTCTCAAACACCCTCGTCTACCCGTCTCATTACCAGGTCGCGCACGAGGCTTACGTTTTGGAGGCATAATGTGGCAACAGAATCAGCAACTTAGTACTCTGATACCATGTTGACAGGACCGTCCCCGAAGGGCCATTGATAACCTTGCCCAGTCCTGCTCCCATCTGGCAAGTCGACTAAAGTTCCCAAAATTACCCTCAGCACTTGCCAAACCAGGGATAATCACACGCGTGCCCACTCATACCTCCACCTCTCGAATAGCCTCGATCATCGCGCCACGACCTGGAGGGTCATTAAAAATACAAAAGGTGTGAGTGGACGAAAATAAATCAGTTCTAAAACATGTTACAGAAAAGACATTCTACCCTCCACGTAAAACCAAAGCATGCATTCGAAAATCATTTCACAATCCATTTCATTTCTAATATAAGAAAACCGTGTATGAAAATCAAAATCATTTTCCTTTTCTTAACCTTCGAGTCTTAGCCCGCAATCATAACACAGGGCCTCAGCCCAAAATCATAAATCAAATCCAAGTACCAGGACATAACCCAAAATCCATCAAGTCGCATAAACCGTGCTATTGCCCAACACATCCGAAAATATCAGAAATCAACAGTTATTCACAAGTCATCAATCTGCTGGATCTCAAGTGCGCCCGAGTCTTTAAACTAAAAACCATGCGCATAATCAGGCCTTTCCGGGATATCAATGAGTCTTTAAACTCATAACATAATCAATAGGCCTCGGGGGGGGGGGGGGGGGGGGGGGGGGGGGGGTATCACAATAGCCGAGTCTTTAAACTCCGAGTCTTTAAACTCAATCCGGGTCTTTAAACCCAATCTGGGCCCGCCCCCGTCATCAATTAACCGGGTCTTTAAACCCAAAACATAATCCAGCAATAGTACCGGGTCTTAAAACCCAAAACCGTTTGTAAATCACAACAATCGAGGATCCATCGTGATCCAAATTCCAAAACCAATCCAAAATCACATTTTATCATAATAGGACTTATGTCCGAATTTTACATTCAAATCCCCAATCACATCCGTCATCCATTCCCGAATTCGAATTCGTAATGATGATTCCGTAAGCCGGCATCCAGAACCATCATCCCGAACCCAAATCCGGAAATCCACTTTCAAGTTTCTGAAATCCAGTTCCAAAACTGAAATCACATGAACAGGGCTCCCAGCCCGAAATCACTTTTCCCAAAATCCGTTTCAAATCTTTGAAATCTAATCGTATTTCCAGTACCAAATTCAAATCACCAAAATCACGGTCAAACCACATCATACTCGAAATCTCGTAAAACGTGCAAATCCGTAACATTCTCAAAATACGTGCCAAAACCGTAAATCATACTTACAATCAAAATCAAAACATCATTAAAACATGATACACACAAATCATATAAAATCATTCATTAAACCATCATGAAAACATAGGAGAAACCATAACCTCGAAATACGTGAAATTACGTATTGCATATCGAAATACGTATAAATACTGAAATCGCAATTACCATAAGCATATGAATCATAATTATAAAGCATAGAAAACAATTATGCATGCATTAAAATTTGGAAAACAAAGTGCACTCACACACCGTCCATATCGCTCGCTTTCGCGCCGCACGCATTTCTGTAATTTCTGACATTTTCTGCAAATCTCGAATCCCGTCTGAAAACATTTTTCAGGGTCACTAAGGTCTCAAATAACATCATACTAATTCCCCAAAAATTTTCGGGAATTAAATATTAATTGAAAATGGAACATAAACCTTCGGACCCTCGAAACAATATCGAAACGATGTCCGATTAACTCGAAATCAACGCTAAAATGTTCGTTACATCAAATACTTTAAAAGTCGTGTTGGAACTTTCCTCAAAATGTGTGCCACGCGCCCACACTCGCCGCCCAAAGGGGCTGCGCGTGGGCCTCACGTGCCAGCACAGTGTTATCCCCTACCTCTGGTGAACCCGGTTCACCTGGTTCGAACCGGTCCGGTCTAGGCTAAACAGGCGTTCACGATTTTTCATTCAATTTCATCCGGTTTTTCCTTCTTTTAGTTCCATTTTCTTCGTCCTAACATCTATGATCGATCTTGCTAATTAAAACATAACATTTTGGGCTGTAAGTTACCTTTCCAATCGAAGCTTAAACTCCGAAATTTCCTCCTCTGTGTCCTCGACATTCCGGCCACCGTTGGCCGTTGTTTCACATCCCACGAACTCCCCTGAACTTCCAGATCACCACTAGATTAATCAAATTGATCAACGTCCAACAATTACGAAATTTCTATTTTTGAATCACAGGGCCTTACCTCTCAGTTTCACTGTCACCGTTCACGGCGAACCACCATTCCACGTTCTTCTAACACTTCTCACCCTCCTGATCACCATCTAGTCGATAAGAGCCATCCTCAGTGGCCTGAACTAGAAGTCCAACTTCGAATTTCAAGAACAGAGACCACGGCTCTTCACTATTATTTTCCCCAGTCCTCAACCACCGTCCACGACGGCGCAACGTGTCAGCACCGTCACACTCTGTACAGTCCATGTTCCCTTTCTCATTCACACTCTACCACCATTTGATCAAGTTTGAGAGGATTGGGTGGGTTTCACGATCCCTCTGTTCCTCTGTTTTTCTCACCAAAGTCACAAACAAGATTCATCACCACTTGATCTCACACGACCCACACACTGAACAGAATTGATGCGCTCTCCCTCTCTCTCTGCCTCTGTTCTCTCACTCAATCCTTCCCAGGAACTGATCAAGCCACTTCAATTAATGAATCAAATGCAATGGTGCTCTGCTCAAAACACTCAGCTGAATACAACTATTCCCCCCTGTGCTATGTTCTTCACAGACCCAAGCACGCCTACTTCTCACTCAGTCCTCAAAGCCACTAATCCAAGCTCTGTTAGTGAAAATTGTCACCTGGTTTGTTAAACAATTCCTTCCACTCAATTCACGGCTGTTTCAACCCATCCTCCACTGTTCCAAACCGTGCCCTTTGGAAAAATTACCATTTTGCCCTTACTTTGACCATTTACCAAAATGCCATTCACGCTTCTAGACCCGTAACTTGGTCATCCGAAATCTGATTGACGCGTGCCACCTGTCTACGGATTCAGCGTCTCGAGACCTACCCTACGGTCCTTGGCTTACGTGTAATGTCCATGTCGTTTGAAAAGTCAACAAATTGCCCCTTTTTAATCAAATTACCGAATTACCCTTGAACTTCCGAACATCATAACTTTCACCTCGAATGTCGGAATTGGACGTGCCACCTGTCTATGAACTCGTGACGTCCTGAACTACGCCACAGTCATCGGTCAAAGTTTGTTTGACAGCTCGAGCAAAAAGTCAACTGTTCGCCCAATTTTCAGAGGCAAAATCGTCATTTTCTTCAAATTTTCCAAATTTTCCCTTTTCCGAAAGTCCGGGTCGTTACACCTCTCATCAGTCATTTGAAAGTTTTTGGCTGCTCTTGTTTTCCTTTACTTCGACCATATAACAACACTAAGGTACAACCTAGGACAAAAAAGTGTCTTTATTGGTTATGCTGAAAAATACAAGGGGTACATATGTCATGATCCTGTCTCAAACAGAAACTTCATTTCAAGGCATGTTTTATTTGATGAAACTTTTTTTCCTTACCCCAGTCTCCATCTTTCATCTCAGTCACTCATATCTCAAAACACTGCTTCCATACCCTCTTCCTTACACTATCCAGTTTTTCCCTCCTTGTTTGATCTTCACCCTGCCTCTACTCAGTCCACTCAGATTCTTGTGACTTCTGCTCCAAATGAAGACAATGAGGTACTCTTTTCTCCTGCATCACTCTCAAATTCACAGGTTCCTTCACATGACCAGACACCAAATCTAGCAGATTACTCAGAATCCCAAGGACTTACAGATCATGACTCCTCATCAGTGCATCCTAGCAACAACATTGATGATGATTTTCAACCTCAATTTCTTGAAGTTGTTCTCCCAATAACAGGTGTTAATATGCATCCAATGCAAACGAGGTCCAAGAGTGGGATTGTTAAGCCTAGAGCCCTCCTGTTTGCTTATACTTCTTCTCCTGCCACTGACTTCACTCAGATTGAACCTGCCACCTTCAAGACATCATCCACTGTTCCCATTTGGCAACAAGCAATGCAGGAGGAGATGAATGCTCTTTACAGTCAAGATACCTGGACTCTGGTCCCTCTTCCTTTCTCCAAAAATCTGGTAGGCTGTAAATGGGTGTATAGAATTAAGAGAAACTCAGATGGCACAGTTGCTAGACACAAAGCAAGGTTGGTTGCCAAAGGTTTCAGTCAGGAAGAAGAGCTGGATTACAGTGAAACCTTTAGTCCAGTAGTTAAAACCACCACTGTCAGATTGGTACTTGCACTAGCAGCCCAATTTCAATGGTATCTCAAGCAACTGGATGTAAAAAATGCCTTTTTACATGGTGAGCTTAAGGAGGAAGTCTATATGTCTCAACCCCTAGGCTTTGAAGATCCTAAACATCCTGACTATGTCTGTAAGCTACAAAAATTTTTATAT
Organism: Prinsepia uniflora; assembly: GCA_032719365.1. NCBI lineage: Eukaryota > Viridiplantae > Streptophyta > Magnoliopsida > Rosales > Rosaceae > Prinsepia > Prinsepia uniflora. The sequence continues at coordinate 3,914,353 of CM064871.1, forward strand.
GGTCTTAAACAAGCTGCTCGAGCCTGGAATAACAAATTCACAAGTTTCCTACCTGAATTGGGTTTCCACACTACTTGGGCATATTCCTCTCTCTTTGTTAAACAGACTACCTCTGCACTAGTTGTTCTTTTGTTATATGTGGATGATATCATCATCACAGGAAGCAATGATCAAGCAATCTCTGAAGTAGTTTCAGCCTTAACTACCGTGTTTGACATGAAAGATCTTGGCAAGTTTCATTACTTCCTGGGCCTCCAGATTAATTATACCTCATCTGGTCTTTTCATTTCACAGTCTAAGTATGTCAATGACCAGCTGACTAAATCGTCAATGCTTAACAGTTTAGCTGTGGAAACACCAAGTGTTCCTGGTTCTAGACTGAAGAAAGATGCTGGTCCACTGTATACCAATCCTACTAACTATAGAAGCATTGTAGGGGCCCTGCAGTATCTGACTTTCACAAGACCCGATATCGTCTTCTCTGTGAACCAAGTGTGTCAGTATATGCACACTCCCTCAGAATCTCACTTCATGGCTGTCAAACGTATCTTGAGATACCTTAATGGCACTCCTCATCATGGTATCACCTTCAAATCTGGTTCTCTAGATCTAATAGCCTACACTGATGCAGACTGGGCAGGTGGTCCTAATGATAGGCGTTCTACTACATGTATAGTTGTCTTTCTTGGTGAAAATCCAATCTCCTGGGTGTCCAAGAAACAGACCACAGTCTCACGGTCTAGCACTAAGTCTGAGTACCATGCATTGGCCATTACAGCTGCTGAGGTATCATGGATCAGGCAACTCTTATGTGCTTTGCACATTCCTCTTCTTAAACCTCCTCTAATCTATTGTGATAGTACTTCTGCTACCAGCCTATGTGCTAATCCCATTTTTCACTCTCGTGCAAAACACATTGAGATTAACTATCATTTTGTGCGAGAAAAAGTGATTCGAGGAGATCTGAATGTTCAGCACATTGCCTCAGGAGATCAGATCGCAGATATTTTCACCAAAGCACTGACTGATGACCTGTTCTATCTTCACTCCTCCAATCTGATGCTTGAAGCCTCTTCTTCATCAGCTTGCGGGGGGATGTTAACAGTCTAAGAAGAATCTCAGTGAAGTCCATGTGATCTATGGTGCATCTGCATCATAACCTAATGGTCCTGCATTGTAGTTGATAATCCTAGATACAATCTGTTATAGTTAGTTAGAAGAATGAGCTGTCAAGTCTTGATTGTTAGTACGGTTAGTTACTTAGTCTTCAAGCAATGCTTGTATGCTACAAGTGTGCAGTACGATCAATATATAGTCTGTAAAATCAGTGTAGTCAATGTATGATTGTGTTGTATTGAAATCAAGTAAATCAATCCAGAGAAATACATCAAAAGCTTCACTCTCCTTCTTCCTCTTCGTGTTCTTCAATCTTCTTAGTTCTTTCCCTTTTCTCTGTTTTCAAACTTTCATGCCTGATTACCAAACATATTGTTACTATTATGTTATGTAATCTGAGAATGCTCTATCTTCTTTGTGTTAGATGCATTATGTTGGCTTTGTTGATACGAAAGACATGAACATTGTTTGTGGGAAAAGAAAATATACAAGCTTGGTGGGTTACTCAAGCAGCAAGTTTGCACAGGTGCTTTCTGATTACAAAGTTTTCCATACTTTAGAGAAGAAAAACAAATATTGTGTCCATATATAGGTCAAGTCAGATCTTATCGATATGTACATTGTTTAGCTACTCTGTATCATACTATTATTAATTTTTTTTTATACAGATGTTCATGTGCACTGAACAAGGGTTTGATGATTGCATGCTATTACTATAACATGTGTTTGTCTTGTTCGCTTGTTCATATTTCCCGTTGGTGTTTAAACATCTTCTCTTATCTCTATCTCCATTAGCTTGTGTCTGATGAGATTATAATAAGCTTGTTGTCGAAGAGATTGGAGGCTGGGGAAGCTAAAGGGGAAATGAGTTTTATTCTTGATGGATTTCCTTGAAACATAAGGCAGGAGATAAGTGTCTTCACTGTTGTGCTAGGATTTGGATAAGAAGAAAAGTGAAGAAAGCAATGGATTTCAAATGACTTTGTGCATATAGTTATTTCAAATCCTATCAATCTAGTGTTTTCTAATTTTTGTAGAAAATGTAGCCTTGTTATCATCTTGGCTTTCAATTAATTTCAGGTAAGGGATCTTCTAAAAATTGTAAAAGCTGGTCTGATTCCCTATTTTATCTTTAATGCTCAAGAAGGTGTGTCTTCTTGCTATTACATTTCATTATCTGCTTTAACTTATCCATAAATGCCATTTATTGCCACTAGTATAGCTAGAGTTGGGCCATAATCGAAATCTCATATATGCCTGTAACCGGAAGGAAAGAAAAGTCATATAAGCATGTTCCTTAGAAGGAAAAAAAGCTAATTAAGAATAGAAGAGCCTGAGGTAGATAGGAGCATCTAAGAAACAAAAACCCATATTTCTCTATTGAAGATTTTGGGTTTCTAGAGAGAAAATGTAAATGCAAGCATGTGGGCAGGGATTTCATTCTGGATCAGCATCTGTGATATGAGTGCTTGAATCTTCTGCCCAGTTTTCCAGACAAGCAGACACCTTTTTGTTTTCTCACTAGTGCTTGAATCATCAAGAAGTATCATTAGGTAAATAAGATTTTAATGATTCCTTATATGCAAGAATTTCATTTCTTTGATTTGTGATGGGTGATTTCGTGGATTCGGTTTCTGGAGCTTACTTGGTATAGCATGATGCAGAAATTGGGAATAGGGGCGGTTTGTAGTGATTCTACTTATGTTTTGCTAGACATGCCTTTTATATGTTTCTACTATGTATTGTGATTCTGCTTCACTTGTTTTGGTTTTTCTTTTTGTATCTTGCTCGTTTGCTTTGTTGGGCAGATGGTGCAGCATTCTTAGCCTCATGATGGATCCGTTCCTTGGATTAGCATTACTGGAGCTGGTATGATGAGGCGGAGGGCTTTGCTGGATTAGCATGGGGCATGTAATAAACTAACTAGATAGAATTTGTATTCTTTTGGAAGATTGCCAAAAATTAATGTGTTTGGTTTTTAGACGATTTTTTTGTAAGAATGTTGTATGGATTTGCTTCAAAGATTTATATATGTAACTTTCCTTTAATTTCAAAGTTTAAGTGATTTAAAACCTGTTTTTGTGGGTGGAGTGTATGGGACAAAAAATTAAAAATGAATAGAAACCTGTAGTATTGTGAGACTTCAGACAATAGTGGATGAATGTTGTCTTATGAAGAATAAGACAACAGCTAAGGGAATAAACTGTCGTCTGAAGGGCTCATAGACGACAGTTTTACAACAAAATTGTCGTCTAAATAGATGTTAAAGACAACACCTTTTTTTTTTCAAAAATGTTGTCTTAAAGGGTCATGTTAACAATACTTTTTTTCAAAACTGTTGGCTTAAGTCGTCATAGACAACGGTAGTTACCAAAAATTGTCGTCTTAATATGTTATAGAAGACAATCTTCAATAAAAATTGTCGTCTAATTGAATAACAGACGACAAAAATTCCTTACGACACTGCCACATGAAAAATTGTAGCTTTGGAGGCACCACTGCCTTCCAGATAGATTCCCAAAGGTCCATATGTTGATTTGGGCAACTACACTCCCTAGACCCTTGCTTCCTCTTAAGTCCCCATTCTTTAACAAATCAAGCACTACATAGTACCTTGACTTGACAGTATACCTTCCACTCCGAGTATTGTGACAAATAAGTCGATCTGGATAGCCCAAGTAGCTAGGCGGTATGGCTAGGATACAATGAGCCTCCTCTTGATTAAATACCGTGGACACTAGGGTGGTGTTCCAAACCCTGCCCCTCTCCTCCGAAAATAACTGTACTTTTCTTCAAATTTATGAGTTGACCAAACTCAATAGCATACGTGTCCAAAATCTCCTTAACACAACCAACCTCCCCCTGAGTAGCCTTGCAAATAAAGACCGAATCGTCAGCAAACAGAAGATGAGTAAGATTAATGCCATCAGGCACTAGCTGGATATCCCGGAGCAGACCATCTTCTTCAAGCTATCGAACAAAGACCCTCCTCACATATGACAAACAAGAAAGGAGAGAACGGGTCACCTTGTCATATATCCCTGGAAGGCCAAATAAGCCCTGAAGGCTCCCCATTTACCAGAACACTATAGGTCGCAAAAGTGACACACCCCTTCACCCATTGGACAAATTTCTCAGCAAACCAAAACCGACTCTTCACAGCCTATAGGAATCCCCACTCAACATGATCATAGGCTTTCATCATATAGCCTGTAGGAATCCCCACTCAACACGATCGCATTATAAATGATCACATAATATATTCATTTTAAATATTATGATCTAAATAGATGGTATAATTGATATAATTAATATATTAAATTAGGTGATCATATAAGATTGTAGCATCTAATTATAATTACTTGCACCATGAGCCCACCCCACCAATCATCACCCTCTCGAATTTGGAAAAGAATTATAGAAATTACAACAATATGGACACTTGATCTGATCATGCATATATGATTAATGTACATTATTAAACAACTATAGACACCATAGAGTTCCTTTGTTTGAACAAGAACAGCCAGCCTAAAATACAAGAATGCAAGGCATCACAAATTGGATACCCAAATTCGGACAAAACAGTCAGCCCAACCTCTTTGTTTGAACCTAAATGCACATATTTGTTTTAGCTTTTGAGGTTAAAGACGCACTAAATAGACATATATATCTGTTTCTGTGTGTCCTCAAGGAGGCCTGGGTTGGCTACATGGCTTATGAAAAAAATGCTTATACAAAAGTAGTTGCGGATGAAATCTTAAGTTGTTTAACAGTGGATTTTTGGATAATCTCCACTTGGTCAAGTACTTCAAAACATGAATTTCGCTTTTTTAATTAGGAAACAATCCTACGAACATAACCCTATTGGATACATCTCAAGCATATTGAATGTCCTTCTTGCCTGGTGAGAGGCAAGATGGGGTAAGCTAGGAACTTGCTAAGCAATCCAGGAATGAACAATTGATCGATCATGTATGAGTTTGCAGCTCGACATGCCGTCGCCTAATCCTCAAATCAACTCATCTACTTTGCTGGAGGCATCCCATATTTATTCCCAACATATTAAACTTTGGTGGTTAGAGATAAAGTATTAAATATTGAATGAATAATGCTAAAAAAATCATATTTATAAATCATACCTATCAATCACATATTAATTCAAATAAGCCTATCAAAATATTAATGTGCGGATTGTAAATGTGATTTTTTTTTTTTAACCAAAAAAACTCATCTGGTTTGGGTTTGGTCCCGTAGGTATTAGATTTCTTGTCATCCCTGAATCTTTCTCATTGCCACACGTCGCATGTGTACACAATCCATTCGACCGAACGACACGTGAGGCTCTCCCTAGTAGACACCTGTTTACCGCAGTCCCCACCGCCACATTACTTGATCAGCCGTTGCACACCAAGACAGAAAACCAAACCCAAAGCAAAAATATCAGCTCATCAAAAAAACGAAAACTCTGAGATCGAAGTTCGAAGAGAATTATGGAGAAGAAAACGTTAGTGGCAGTCCAAAAGAAGAGGCCCATTAGGATCAGACGCAGTAAGAAGAAGCTGCTCAGCAAAGTCATAGACTATGTCATTTCTGACACCTACATGCCCAGGGTTTTAGCTCACGGGCTCCAGTTGCAGGTCTGCATTTCTGGCGTTTAATTAATTTCATTCAATTTAAGTCTTTTTATATCTCGTTTAGTTTATGGGTTTTGAAGATTAGATTCAATGGAGTGGAATTTATATTATTAGAAGTGGAAGTCAGGAAAGGCATTGAACTATTGAAGGAAACAACAAGAGGTTGGTGAACAAGGTCAGGGACTATCTCAAGGAAGACTCTTACATGTATGCTCCCCTGCTAATTGCTCCATCTCCATCAACTTCAACAACTAATATTACTACCAGCCCTTCTAAAGGTACCGTTCCTCCTTTCGGACTCTTCCCTTTCAAGTTTAATTTCGAATTTTGGATAATCATGTTTTTACTGTTTCATTACTCCTCATTTTACACTTGACACCTTGGCTCGTTATATTTACTCTGGTTTTCTAGCACACAATCCATGAACATTTGAGTGGGAGATTAGATCCGCAACATAACATCTTGATGCATTAATACTGAATCCAGGGAATGGAAAATTATGTTTGTGTGTTGTAAATAGTATAGGTTGTGGCTATTCATGTAAGGGTATGAAATGTATTTAGTTATTAGTGAAAGGGTAGATAGGCCATACTTTAATGTACTAAACTCTAATCCTATTTCTATTTAATAATTAGGTTAACTGATAAATAACATAACCCACAACACGTTATCAGCACGACTTTAAGGCTGAGAAAAATTCCCAAAGGCTAAGTCAAAGAGAGTACTACGACTTCCTCTCCTCTGATCTGCTTCCACTCTCTCATGGCTGCACATTACTGTTCTCACACTCCACTCATCCAAATAAATAAAAAATATTCATAATTCCTATTTTCCCAAATTTCTCTATCTGCCGACATTCAAATGAAACCCATTGATTCAATACAAAAATATTTGGAAGTGGACGTGCCACCAACTAGAGGAAAAGAGGATTTGGAAGCTTGTGTCTCCTTTATACACAAGGAATCATGGGTCTTCCATGACTGCTCTTTCGGAAATGAAATCTTCCTCTGATGAGCATTGGAGCGATCACCACCTTTGGAAGTGAAGAAGCCAGCCAGGAGTGTAAACCATTTTTTTTTCCACGAGCGGAATGACAAAAGCCGGAGTCTTTCCTGACCCCGTCTTGGCGGCACCAAGGAGAAACCCCGAAAAACATGGTCACCATAAACACGACCCTCCCGATCATGGCAGGCCACGAACCAGATCATCACTTCTACATATCGAGGACTGTAGACGTCGTCATAGCAGAACCCAGCCACGATTCAGATCATCACCGCCGCGTCGCTCGGTGGAAAGGTCCGGGTCGCCACGATGCATGCCATGACCCTGCTGGCCCAGTCTGATCCGCCTTCTTAAAAGGCTGCTCGCGTTCCAGAGAGACAATGGCTCGCCGTTTTCGGCAACCCGTACGTACCAGAGCGACCCGAGATCTGAAACGTTGGCCTACTGCTTGTTCCAGCCGAACGAGGGACGAGTGGACTCGGGAATGAGGATCATCACTGTCGTAGTGACCCAACGTCGCCTCATGGTTAGGCGACGTGCCTCGCCATCGCCAGCAGCTTGGGGAAACCAGCCCCTCGTCAAAGATCTTCGGTCCGATCACACGGGCAGGCGACGGAGAAGATAACTGTTACTGTTGAAGAAATGAAAAAACGATATGTCGTTTTTCTCTTTCTTTAAAAAAATGACATGTCGTTTCAGCTCAAAACCTGCATGTGTATTACGCGAGAAAAAACGACATGTCATTTCAGATATTCCTATGCAAAAATTTACTTCGATTGTGGGACTCCGAAAACCAAGATTCTGACCCTAAAGACAAGTTCGTTTATACTCTAAATTCATTATATACATGAAAATATGTCATGATGGTGATATTGAATATGATATATGATGCATATATGATAATTATGTTTATGATATGATATATGACGTATATACTATAATGATATAGTATATGATGAATTCATGATATTATGACATGTGATGATGTTACTACCATGATATGGAATGATACTGATGACGAAATTATGATGAGGATATACATGCAATATGATATAATTTATGTTGATATGATGATGATATATTATGATAATGATTTCATGATTTATATATATATATATACACGTTAATACATAATGATGCATAATATAATATGAATGCTATATGTGATGATATGATGCTACATGATATATGAATGATATATGTGATATATGCATAGATTGAAATATCGACCGATATGGCCGATATATCAACAATATATCGTCAAAATTGGTCGGCGGCAGGTAAGAAGGAGGGGAGAAGAAATTAAGCGAAATATCGACATTTTTCCTTGATTTAAGCCCATCGATCTCTTTTTTTTCATTAAAACGATCGAGATAGGAACAAATTTCATAAAAACCGGACGTAAAACGATTGAGTTACAGTCGAGTCATGTCGCGCTGGTCAAAAACCCCGAATTGCAGACCCGCGTGATGAGGAAGAAGACTGTTTTTCAGTCAGTTTGTATGCTTTATATATTATTTGTTTACTTAAATTGACAACTGGGCTTGTTAGTTGAGTTGGTTTGGTTCATTAAAGCAGCTGCACAACCACTTGGGTTTGACTCCCCTTGCGTGCATGCTGCTTCCTTATTTTTTCATTTATTCCCTATTTTGAATTATATTTTTCATTTTGTCCTTATTTTGAACTATATTTTTCATTTATTCCTCATTTTTTTCATTTATTCCCTATTTTGAATTATGTTTATCATTTTTTTCTTATTTTGAACTATATTTTTCATTTATTCCTTATTTTAAACTATATTTTTCATTTTTTCCTTATTTTGAACTATACTTTTCATTTTTTCCAATTTTAAATATATCAATCCTTTCCAATTTTTTAACAAAGATTGACTCTTTTTTTTATTCTTTTTTCCAATTTTAAATATATTTCTCATTTTATAATTTTTCTTCCATTCAAATTTTTTTATGCTTATTGTTATGTTTTTAATTATATTAACATTCAATTATAGCAATTCACTTCAATTTATATTTATGTTTATATTTTTATATTACAAGTCATCGGCAGAACCCTATTGTATCATATTATTCACCATATATTTATTATATCAAAGTCATTTTATACTTTTTATTAGTCTTATATAACCATCATTGGGTACTTAAGTTTTTTCCAAAGTTTCATTCCAAATTTCCAACTTTTAGATCGAATTTTCGTCATTTTTGTTGACCGTAAACGATATCGATATCGATATTTAAGGTGACATATCCGTAAATTTGACTAGCGATATATCCGTCAATACCGATATTTCAATACTTGGATATATGATGATTATGGTGATGTTTATATGATGAAATCGTATATGGTATACACATGATGTGATAATATGATGATAATTATATAATATATGATGGATACATAATGCTATCATGTATATATGATGGGATGTATTGATCATGATATATTGACATATAATATGATGATATTATATGTTTTAGTTTTGAATAATGATATGATGATGATGATGGTAATTTATAAATTGATAATTAATTATGATAGTGGATTGAATTGATTATCCATGATGATATAATAGATGAATAAATTGATAATTGGTACGGATCAGAGGGTTGCACTCAAAGCCCGTGCCTCATGGCAGGCGTGCCAGCAACAACCAAGCCCAAAATAAATCAAAGTAAGGCCCAGAAGGCCACAGCCCACAGATCCATTAAAGGTCCAGAAGATTTAGGGTTTTAGGTAATCATTTTATGTACATGTACGCAGCCCAGAAGGCCAACAAATACAATAGGCCCATGGCTCAGATTAGCCCGATCCGATCGGCTTCAACCAAACTAGTCCAGACGAACTAAATTGAACCAATCAGTTCAAACTCGAAAAATAGAGTGGGAATTTATTTGCACCCTTTTTTATTTTGAGCCATTGACATGCGTAAAACAAGATCTTTAACTATGAGGGCACTAATACTTTCAATCCTAGATGGATTCGTTTATATATACCACACCATATAATTCCAGAAGCATTAATTTAAATTATTTTCACATGCTATTTAATGTTGGTTTATTTAGCAAATGTATGTTTAAATGAACCAGAAGTTCATTAATAAACTAGAAATTTCATAAACGAACCAATAATATATAGATGAACTTACTGACACCTAATGGGTTGCACATCAGCCCAGAAGACATGACATATGACAAACTCAGAAGAGAGAATCCACCATATGATCCAGAAGACCGAGGTCCTAAATATGGCCCGACACATTATATCAATCTATTTAAATCTTACGCCAGAAGCATTTGTTTATTGTATACATTCTTTTATGCATGAAGCATTTATTCAAATAATTATTAAGTTTTATTTAGTGTTTATTTATATTAATTCATTGCTTAAATCCGATTATCTTATCATGTCATAGAACCTGCAGTTTTTATTAATTACATATGGAAATATCATAGTAATCATCATCATAACAACTTGCTGGAAGCAAGAAATAAATTACACATCATCTATCCTTGCGATTTTAAATCCACGTTTATGAATATAACTCGGTGATAATGTCGCATTCGATTCATATTGCAAGTTACATATGAGTATCACCCTAGTTGCGGATCTCGAGAAACGAACTTAATAGAATGATAAGTCCTCATATATGGAATAAACTGGTAGTTTGTGTTTCTCGAAATTGAAAATATGATTTTTCGTTCGAATATGATTTAATTCAATTCAAACACTTATTCTCATACATGTGACCCATTGAATTAAATCTATAAATATATATGTTTTATGGGGACGTTTATTGTCTGACTGACAATGTTATACTTCGAGATATATGACAAAAGAACGTTGTAGATTGGCATTGAATTACCATCAATAATATTTTTTTTATTCTCCAAGTTCTAGAAGAACTTTGTCGAGATTTATAGATATTCGAGCCAATAGTTATCACATTGAAATCACTAATGACAAGAAAGTGGAATATCTTTGCATAACCTTCAATTAGTATAATCAGAAGCATACACACTGAAGAAACTAGCCAGAAGCTAGCTAGAAGCTAACTAGTACGAGCAATTGCTCATTATGACATGACCGGTTGGGACACCCAGGTCAGGATAATGATCCGCTGTATCCTCAAGATATTGCACGGACATCCTCTTACTCGTACACTCCTTTGTGTTTAATGAAACATTATGCCAAGTTTGCTCGTTAGCATAAACCGAATATTAGACCATTATATGCAAAGATGAGTAAAGACTCCACATTTTTCTTGTACAGAATACAAGGAAAATTTTGTAGACTTTCCAACCACCATGCAGACCGTTTTTGAAAAAAAACTTTCATTGAGATACTGACAAAGTGGTCACATGCTATACTTTTGTCCACATGTATACTGCATTTGCTAAACTCTTAGCCCAAATCATTACATTAAGGGCCACACCACCCGGATTCTCTTATACAGTCTATAAGACTCGATAATATCAGAGAGTTTACATCGAAATTATTCGATTATTATTGCATGCCCCGTGGGATTGATGCTAAACACCCATAATAGTCTCGTAGAAACACTAATTCACCTTGGTAATACGCACCAAGCTTCTAGTTTCTCGCGGGGGCTATACAATTTTGCATGTAGTAATATTGGTCCAGTTGAGGTCAACGTCACCCAACGATGTTATGCATTACAGCTGGTTACTGGGTACGAACTAGCTGCTTCGTACTTACGCATTTATGGGTGTACAGTTACGTGCCAATTGTGCCATCATAACGTACAGATATGGGACCTCAACAAAGGAGGGCCATACACGTCGGTTATGAATCCCTCTCCATTATACGCTCTTTAAAGCCTTTGCCAGACGATCTTATTACCGCTATATTCGAGAAAAGTCACTTAGATGAGACAATCTTTCCGTCGTTAGGGAGAGATATGAACATCAAGCGTTCCTGAAGAATGACGTGAATTGATGTGGAACATCCCCACTATGTCTCATCTTGATCCCCAAACGCACAAAGTAAGAATGAAATGCAAAGAATTCTAGATTTATAGAGTGTAGCTAATAATACATCAGACACTTCCTCTAATCTAGCTAAAGTGACGAGATCCATATACATGCTGCAAATTTTCCTGTAAGGATAGAAGTCCCAGTAGGACGCGTCGTCCCAGACGGATGAGGTACAACCATGGCGGCTAACCAGTCATATTTCCCTGCCCATAAGCGAGGTAGACTAATAGGTTCGAAGGATTTTCATCCACAAAAGAGGATAAATTTGGCACAATCGAATCCCTTCTAAATATCAATTGATACATCTTATGAGATAATTCCGAATTATGGGTCTGTGATAGCGTTGGGGGACGCTCCAATGATAGGACCCACCCTTAATCCCCCGGGATTAAGGGCTAAATCCTACTCCTGTCTAAATTACGAATGACACGGAGGCTAAACCGACGTCCAACCTCCATGGGTCACGTAAGTCGGACAAGGGATTCCCGATTCGACCGTTCAATAGCACCCGAAACATCCCAGAGTGCACCGAATCTACTGTGGAACATACGTGTGATGTCTCCGTCTCCCTCGACCAACAGCCCGCACCGCAACAACCTGGAGGGTATCGAAAACAAAAAAAGACTGTGAGTGGACAAAAATAAAGTATAAGTTTAAAACAATTTATAAAACAAGTACATTTATACCCTCCAATTAAAAACCAATGCATGCATATCAAATTCATGTCATAAAACCATTCAATATTCAGGATAAGCAACCATGTAAGAAAAACCAAACACAGTTTCCTTTTCTCAAACCCCGGGTCTCATCCCAAAACCATCGAAAACCATTTCATCCGGGCAGAGCCCAAAACATCGGAAAACCTTTATTGAAAACCAATCAACATCAAAACTCAGTGAAATCCAAACACGTTTGAAACCACATATCCATCCATCGAACCTGCTGGATCTATCCGAGTCTTTAAACTCAATCTAGGCCTCAATATAATCCGAGTTTTTAAACTCTCGAGTCTTTAAATTCAATAAGCCTACGGGGGAAATATCAATATCCGAGTCTTTAAATTCCCGAGTCTTTACACTTAATCCGGGTCTTTAAACCCAATCTGGGCCCGCCCCCGTCATATCATATCCGGGTCTTTAAACACAATAACCATATCCATCAAATCCAATCCATAACCACTATCCATATCCGAATCCGAATCCAAATCCGCAATCTCATCAGGATCCCAGATCCAAATCCAGAACTCATATCCATCATGCATTTCCAAATTCGAATTCGAAACCATCATTCTGTAAGCCAGCATCCGGAATAACCATTCAGAACCCAAACCTAGAATCCACTTTCAAGTCCCAAACCGAATCCCGAATCGTCATCCAGAAATCCGATTCAAAACCTGAAAACACTTTTCCGAAATCCATTTTTAAATCATTGATATTAAATCATATTTCAAATCCCATCATCAAATCATTTAAACCAGGTTTAAATCACAACATCCGTCAAATCTCGTAAAACGTGAAATTCCGTAAAATACCTCGAAAACCGTTCAAAATCGTAAACTATCAAGATTATAAGTCAAATCATAGAATCACGTATAGAAAACATATAAAAACAAATATGCATGCATCAAGAGTTAGAAAAAAAAGTCCACTCACAGACCATAGCGTCGTCGCCTCGATACGCGTGCGCTTATGTCCTTCTCGGCCAATCGACTATCATCGGCTTCCCCGAACCTGTCCAAATCCCATAATAACGTTCCTAACTACTTCACATTGATCATACTTAAGCCCCGTAATTTTCTCGAATTTTTACCTATTTTTAACCGAGTCCTAAAACAATCGACTATCATCGGCCAACCGAGTCCAATCGACTCGAAACCAGTCTTAAAATGTTTGTTACATCGAATACTTTAAAAGTCGTGTTGGAATCGTCCTCAAAATCTGTGCCATGGGCCCACACACGACGCCCAAAGGGGCTACACGTGGGCCTCACGCACCAGCACAGTGTCATTTTCAACCTTGCTTCGACCCGGTCCGACTGGTTCACGATTCAGGCCAAACCGGCGTGGCCGGTTCACGGGTCTATCTGGTCCAATTTTGTCCGTTTTCCTCACTAATTAATTCTACAATCTTATTTCAATGTTTCTAAAGATCCATGCGTTCAGAATAAGAAAACCAAGCTAAACATCATACCTTTAATTCTTTCCTTTCGAACCGGTCAAGTTCCTCCACGGTTCCATGGTTCCAGCCATCAATCATCTCTGGTTTTGCTCCTAAACTTCTTCTGAAATCCTTAGACGTACATCTTAATCATCAGGACTTCACAACAATCCTTAATTCTCAAATTACCATTTTTGGAATTTAAACGAAGGTTTCCCGGGCACTCACCTTCCCGTCCATCTGAGGTCTCAAAACCAGGCTCATTCGACTCCCTGGATGTCCAGAAACACCTCCCCATCTACTGGATCGATCAAACTCCATGAGAACAAAAACTGCCATTTTATTTGAAATACAGACCTTCACGGGTTTTCGGGGTTTTCACCATCTCTCGCCGTCGTGGACAGCAGGGCTCCTCCACCAACATCTCACTGTCCTCAGCCATCCTAGTTATTCCTCACGGGTTCGGGTTTGGGTTGAGGGAATTGGGTTCACAGTCACACACTAACTATCCTATGTTTCTCTGTTTGCATGATTACAGCCCGTTTAACCAACTTTGAGGCGGCTGAGGATTGTTCCAAAATCCTCTAGAGATGGGACAAGTGTCCCCATCTGGTTGGGCAACAAATCCAAGGCAACCACCTGTCCAAGTGTAATTGGGCATAGCAAAAAACCAAAATGCCCCTACGTTGACAAATTACCATTTTGCCCTTCGTATTACGTAAACCCGTAACTCTATTTCCCGAACTCCAAATGACACATGCCACCTGTCGTTGTAATCAGGGGATCGAGACCTACTTAACAGTTCTCAAAATACGTGAAATTGACTTGGCATCCAAAAAGTCAACAAATTGCCCCTATGAATTCGTGACGTCCCGAACTACGTCACGGTCATCGGTCAAAGTCCATTTGACCATCCGAACAAAAAGTCAAGATTTTTGCCCATTCCAGGGGAAAAATCGTCATTTTGCACTGTCCTTCCGAAATCGTCCAACTAATCACCAATTAACTTCACTAATCCGTCATTAACCACTAATCTAATCTCGATTTCCGGGACGTGTCGTTACAATCTACCCCCCCTTAAAGAATTTCGTCCCTGAAATTTCGACTCTCGTACTTCCGTAACTAACTGGGGGACATCTAACTGGTCTCACACCTGGGTCTCCTACCTGGTGACCAGCACCTACCAATCCAAAGTATCCTGACAGTGCCCAAACTGTCACCACATCTTCCTAGTGAATCAACTCAACCAACTTTTAATTCATCAGGTGATCGTCCCAATCGTACTGGGGTCGTCACAAATCCATCTCGTTTCCGTGATATTTCCAACACCACACCAGCTGACACTCATGTCTCAACTAGTACTAGGTACACACCACTGCTATCAAGTTCAACACTCCCGACTCCCCTTCGAGTCGAACTTACCTTGTACCAACGTCCCAGCACAATCTAGTGAGTCCGCCGTCAACAAACACAAATCTCAAGTACACCCACTCACAAGACGGTATCTACCAGCATCAAGATTCGTACAATGTTCCTCATTAGTTCCGTCAGCAATCCGCGCCGACCTCACCGGAGTCACAACGTACTCTTGTTACCCCTAACTCAACCAATCCTTCCACCGGTGGTTCCACTAACCACCAACACTGTCATCCTGTGGAACTTCATCCACGTCCTACACCACCTGTCTGCAACTGGACCCCATCACAACCCTGATTAATTGTGCTTACACCTCGCAATACCAGGGTCCCACCAGCCACTCATGGCTCTAAGCATCCAGCTTATACCAACACTGAAACCTGTAATAACCAATCATATCAGTCGGGATCACCCTGATCCCGCCCACATGCTCTTATCAAAATCCAACATATCGGAATTACGCCGATCACCAACACTACTACCCGAACATCACGATGCACGTCCAATTACATCGGCATGGTTCCGACCACTACAGCACCGACACGTACACAGTCCAAGTACATGCACCAGTTACCACTAACTAGCACCACAGTGCATACCACCAACCACACGCAAGGACAACCCTATGAACCTTGAATGAAATAAATATATTTTAGAATACCTCAAATACAGCTCGTAAAGTATATCCTCACGTACTTCCAACATCATCTTACGGTACATCCAACTCAAATTCCTTCCAAATCTCCCGATCTCCTAGGTCTCCCGACCAATATGAGATCCACTCACAATCTCAACCACGTACACAAGGCAGACCCAGCTCTAGATCCAAGTCCAATATCCGTACGTAAGCAACCATAGACCACATATGTCCTGCAACACTCCTACAAGACAGTCCACTCTCTTGTATGTCCCACAACTCCAACCTCTGTCTTGTCATCTTATCCTCTTGATCCACCACATTCCAATCCTGAGTCAGAAGCTCTCCAGTCCCGATCCACTCACACCTAAGTGGATCCTACTGACTAGGCATCAAATCCAATCGATCTTCTATACCGCACGTCTAGATTGTGGGTACTTTTCCATAACCTCATATTGGTCCATTATAGTCACGCCTTCTCCATTTTCTTTCGTCATCCTACGACGGAATTTACCATGGTCCTCAACCTCTCAACCAGGTCATCACAACGACCATAACCCATCTAGCACCAGTTCCTGACACTCGCTACACACAGCAACATCCAGTACTCCTACTACTCCTGAACACAACTACAAGTGTCCTCGACTAAAGGGGGTCACAATTCCTGACATCCCAACAGTGAGTCTCCCAACTCCAATCCAGAGTACCTACCACACAACCTAAACGCCACCTCGGAACCAGACACAGTATCTCATCGTCCAAAGCTCGGTATCTCCTGATTCTGAAATTCCAACTACGATTCTTCATCCTCAACTATACCACCGCCGGACTACCTGTCCAAACGTCTGTTTATTTACTACCTTTAGGCAGTCCATAACTCCTACAGATCCCACCCACGTATCCAAGATCAAATCAACTCACCGACCACTCGCCTATCGATTCTCCCTGGTTAGGCACATTCAAATGGGTATCAATCATTACTTCTTCTGCTAATCGCATTCCAAGCTCCCCGAGTGTAACTTCGAGCACCTGCTAGAACACAAGTCACCAAGTCCTGAAATCCTCAATCACTGACCTCAGACTCCCCAAGTACCACCCTCGAAATCGCCACTCACCAAGTGCTAACCTCGGCACTAACCGACCTATACCAACCCGTCTGAGGGAAGTCTACTAAAACCAACCTCACGAGCTATCAACCCTGACCTAACCTGATCTAACACGAGGCCTAGGTCCACCGCGCTTCCATTGTGTCACTCTGATCAACTAACGGCATCCTGACCGTTCGTCCTGAAACATGACCTACCAATGGTCATCACATATCCCCGCTTAGTTAATGTTTCCTACCAGACACCGTCACCTCACAACTGGCCATAACCTCGACTCGATGTGCCCATCCGACCATACAAGCATCCCCACTCGTGGCACATCATCTCTACTCCAGGGTCGTAATACTCTAAGCCCAAACCTCTGCTCACACCGAGCCAAAACTCTCAATCTACGCTCGGGTCGGGGAAACTAACATCCTTCGTCAGCCAAAACTCTGAGCAACTCAATGCTCAACCAACACCGCAATCTTACTGGACTCTTCCAGAGTCATCCACCAACCATCTACTACCTTGGCTGCACCTAGAAGCACAGTCTCCAGTCTGGCTATAAGTCGGTCCAAGCCACAACGACTATTTTACCACAATCCCAACTCACGATCTTACTCTGGGGTTTCTTACTCAGGTACTCACAATCCAAACCAGTCATCCCACGGGGTTCCTCAAATCATCCCCCTCGTCCAAGTCATCCAAACCCGCAACTGCCACTGGTTCATTACAACCTTACCACTCGGGTCGTCACACCTAATTAAGACCATCCCTCATCATAACTCTGCACACCAACGTCTACCAGGATCCAAGACTAGGGGAATTCCCTCAAATCCACAAAGTAGTTTCCTGTACCCCGCCACTCGAGGCATCCGGCTACTCGTAGCCGCACGAATCCAACTCGTCCCAACTAACCAAAAGGTCATCAATCCATACTATCGTCATCTAATCACCATCCAGCCCAACCGGCCACCGTCAACCGGCCTCCTCGGCCCACGTATGTCACTAGCTCAATGGGCTACTCTCGGGCCCCACAGGCCGACCAGCCTACTCAATCGTAGCTCACCGGCTACCATCTAGGTTAATCTCGTTGGCATATCTCTGACCCTATGGTCCAACCAACGAGCACATCCAGTGCCAACCCAGGTCCAACCAACGAGCACATCCAGTGCCAACCCACTAACAATCGCTACTAACTAACCATCAACAATCGCTACTAACTGACCACCAACGAACGTACTATCACTATCGCGTCCAAGTTGTTGACGGGCTGTTCCGCGTCAAGACATCACATCCACAGTAGCATCACAACACCCACTTCGACAAACCAACAACTCTGGGAACCAAACCTCGCGCAGAACACACAAAACCTGCTCTGATACCAAGTTGACAGGACCCACACCTAATCCCCAGGGATTAAGAACTAAATCCTGCTCCCGTCTAACTTACGCATGACACGAAGGCTAAACCGACATCCAACCTCCATGGGACATGTAAGTTAGACAAGGGGTTCCCGATTCGACCGTCCAATAGCACCCGAAACTTCCCAGAGTGCACCGAATCTACTGTGGATCGTACGTGTGATGTCTCCGTCTCCCTCGACCAACAGCTCGCACCGCAACAACCTGGAGGGTATCGAAAACACAAAAAGACTGTGAGTGAACAAAAATAAAGTATATGTTTAAAACACTTTATAAAACAAATACATTTATACCCTCCAATTAAAAACCAATGCATGCATATCAAATTCATGTCATAAAATCATTCAATATTCAGGATAAGCAACCATGTAAGAAAAACCAAACACAGTTTCCTTTTCTCAAACCCCGGATCTCAGGCCAAAACCAACGAAAACCATTTCATCCGGGAAGAGCCCAAAACATCGGAAAACCTTTATTGAAAACCAATCAACATCAAAACTCAGTGAAATCCAAACACGTTTGAAACCACATATCCATCCATCGAACCTGCCGGATCTATCCGAGTCTTTAAACTCAATCCAAGCCTCAATATAATCCGAGTCTTTAAACTCCCGAGTCTTTAAACTCAATAGGCCTATGGGGGAAATATCATTATCCAAGTCTTTAAACTCCCGAGTCTTTACACTCAATCCGGGTCTTTAAACCCATTCCAGGCCCGCCCCCGTCATATCATATCCGGGTCTTTAAACCCAATAACCAGATCCAGCAAATCCAATCCATAACCACTATCCATATCTGAATCTGAATCCGCAATCTCATCAGGATCCCAGATCCAAACCCAGAACTCATATCCATCATCCATTTCCAAATTCGAATCTGAAACCATCATTCCGTAAGCCGGCATTCGGAATAACCATTTCGAACCCAAACCCGGAATCCACTTTCAAGTCCCAAATCGAATCTCGAATCGTCATCCGGAAATTCGATTAAAAAACCTGAACACTTTTCCAAAATCTATTTTTAAATCATTGATATTAAATCATATTTCAAATCTCGTCATCAAATCATTTAAACCAGGTTTAAATCACAATATCCGTCAAATCTCGTAAACGTGAAATTTCGTAAAATACCTCGAAAACCGTGCAAAATCGTAAACTATCAAGATTATAAGTCAAATCATATAATCACGTATATAAAACATATAAAAACATATATGCATGCATCAAAAGTTAGAAAACAAAGTCCACTCACAGACCATAGCGTCGTCGCCTCGATACGCGTGCGCCTATGCCGTTCCTGGCCAATCCACTATCACCGGCTTCCCCGAACCTGTTCAAATCCCATAATAACGTTACTAACTACTTCAAAATGATCATACTTAAGCCCCGTAATTTTTCCGAATTTTTAACTATTTTTAACCGAGCCCTAAAACCTTCGGACATCCCGAAACATGTTGAGACGATGTCCGATCGACTCGAAACCAGTCTTAAAATGTTCGTTACATTGAATACTTTAAAAGTCGTGTTGGAACCATCCTCAAAATCTGTGCCATGCGCCCACACGCGCCGCCCAAAGGGGCTACACGTTGGCCTCACGCGCCTACACAGTGTGATCTTCAACCTTGCTTCGACCCGATCCGATCGGTTCATGGTTCAGGCCGAACCGGCGTGGCCGGTTCACGGGTCTATCTGGTCCATTTTTGTCCTTTTTTTCTCCCTAATTAATTCTACAATCCTATTTCAATGTTTCTAAAAGATCCATGCATTCAGAATAAGAAAACCAAGCTAAACATCATACCTTTAATTCTTTCCTTTCGAACCGGTCAAGTTCCTCCACGGTTCCATGGTTCCAGCCATCAATCATCTCTGGTTTTGCTCCTAAACGTCTTCTGAAATCCTTAGACGTAGATCTTAATCATCAGGACTTCACAACAATCCTTAATTCTCAAATTACCATTTTTGGAATTTAAACGAAGTTTCCCGGGCACTCACCTTCCTGTCCATCTGAGGTCTCAAAACCAAGCTCATTCGACTCCCTGGACGTCCAGAAACACCTCCCCATCTACTGGATCGATCAAACTCCATGCGAACAAAAACTCCCATTTTATTTGAAACACAGACCTTCACGGGTTTTCGGGTTTTTCACCATCTCTCGCCGGCGTGGACAGCCGTGCTCCTCCACCAACATCTCACTGTCCTCAGCCATCCAAGTTATACCTCACGGGTTGGGGTTTGGGTTGAGGGAATTGGGTTCACAGGCACACGCTAACTATCCTCTGTTTCTCTGTTTGCACGATTACAATCCGTTTAACCAACTTTGAGGCGGCTGAGGATTGTTCCAAAATCCTCTAGAGATGGGACAAGTGTCCCCATCTGGTTGGGCAACAAATCCAAGGCAACCACCTGTCCAAGTGTAATTGGGCATAGCAAAAAGACCAAAATTCCCCTACCTTGACAAATTACCATTTTGCCCTTCGTATTACTTAAACCCGTAACTCTATTTCCCGAACTCCAAATGACACATGCCGCCTGTCGTTGTAATCAGGGGATCGAGACCTACTTAACGGTCCTCGAAATACGTGATATTGACTTGGCGTCCAAAAAGTCAACAAATTGTCCCTATTTAACCAAATTACCAAAGTACCCTCAAACTTCCGAACGTCATAACTTTTTCCTCGAATGTCGGAATCAGACGTGCCACCTGTCTATGAACTCGTGACGTCCCGAACTACGTCACGATCACTGGTCAAAGTCCCTTTGACCATCCGAACAAAAAGTCAACATTTTTGCTCATTCGAGGGGAAAAATCGTCATTTTGCACCATCAGTTCGAAGTCATCCAACTAATCACCGATTAACTTCACTAGTCCGTCATTAACCACTAATCTAACGTCAGAACCCACTCCCGGGAATAAAGAGATCTTGGTAAATCATGCATGCTTATGTGAGATTAGGAATCAGAACGATATTATCATCGATGATTTATATGTATTCGCAGTAGCTACCGAAATAATAACTAGAAGACTGGTCAAAATGGAAAAACTAATCCAGGTCGAATTAGATTCCTTGACAAAAAGGAAGGTGTTTGGACCTGTAGTTCCCACACCCCTCCATATTAAACTTGCAAAATTTAAATGGGTAGTCATAAGGAAGCATAATGAGAAAGATGAGGTTGTGAGATGTACAACTCATTTAATGGCGTACAGTTTTCTCAACGCCCTGAGATTAATTACGAGGAGATGTATTCTCCCGTAATGAACATCATAACGTTCTTCTACCTTATCAGTTTGGTAGTTTACAGAAAAACTGAATATGCAGCTTATAAACGTGGTTAATGCTTATCTCTATAAGAGATCTAAATAGAGTTCTGTTTGAAAGTTCCTTGAAGGACTTAAAATACCTGATGCAAATAGTTACAGACCACGGAACACGCTTCATACTTTTTTGAGGCGTTCACTTTACAATCGCGTTCACTTTACGGATTGAGATAATCCGAACGGATATGGTATAACCATCTAAGTGATTTGATCAGGATGGGATAACGAAGAAGACCCATGCGTGTTTATTAAGAAAATAAGTTCCAAGTTTGCTATTGATTGGTATTCCAGAAGAAACCAAAGAAACTACTAAGCACCTGAAGTTGGATTTTGAAATGAAGGATCTTAGAAGAACGAAGTTCTGTCCCGACCTGAAGCTCGAGTACTGTGCATATGAGGTTTTTAGTCTATTGATTAAATCACATCTAGAAGATGTTAATATTATACCCATAAGATGTTGAAATGCTTTAATGAGGATAAAAGCAAAACATTCAAGCACTCCTATGATAATCCGTAGTCTAGATCCTATAAAGGACCCGTTTCGTCTGTCAGATGATAACGAAGAGATAGTGAGACCATAAGTTTCATATCTAAGTGCAATAAGCGCATTATTGTACTTGATTCAAATTCACTAGATCAGACATTTCATCCGCTGTGAACTTGCTAGCTACATTCAGCTCTGTGCCAACACGATGCCACTGGAATGGCATAAATAACATTTTCCAATACCTTAATGATATGTGAGATATGGGTTTATACTGTCCCTATGCATCGAAAAATGAATGAAACCTCATTGATTCTCGGAATGATGCATTGCCTTATTAGGTTTACTGATGCAGACTACCTATCAGACCCACATAAGATGAGAATCAGTTTCATTATAAGAGACATCAACAAGCCATCATCCAATGCAACAATCCAAAAGCATGTTCATCGTATTGGTTTACGTAGACTAGCTGATTTATCTAATCTGTAGTTTTCAGGGGGAGTCAAAATCAGGGGGAGTATCCTGAAATATACCAAGTATCCGGAAGTATACTGAGCATCCCGAAGTATATTCACATGATCATCGTGTACTCTTTTGTCCTACGACCAGGGTTATTTTGTCGCATTGGGATTTGTTACATGGCTAGGTTTTAATGAGGCACATTTTGGTATGATCACCCCGCTAACAATGCATCATGAAGATGCTATGATTTGACTCATATGCATTTGCACATCTTTTCCCTTCGACCACGGGTTTTTCCCACTGGGTTTACCGGGAAAGGTTTTGGTGGAGCAACACTAATGCATTTTATCTCAAAGGCGTACTATCTACCCGTATTCCAGAAGTGGCGACATCAACTACCTCAAAAGATTCCGATGTGATCATTTACACGCTCGTTGCACTCTTTTTCCTTCGACCAGGGTTATTTTTGTCTTATAGGATTTTTGTCACCTGGAAAGGTTTTAACGAGGCAATATATAAGCGCGTAGTCCAGTGACACCATTACATGAATATCCAAGGGGGAGTGTTGTAAATGGTATAGATTGTGGCTATTCATGTAAGGGTATGAAATGTATTTAGTCATTAGTGAAAGGGTAGATAGATTATTGTCCAATGTACTAAACTCTATTAGGTTAACGTGTAACACATCCTGGTTCACTTTATTATCAAAGGTGGTTGGTGTGATATATGATTGTAATAACATTCTCCTAGTAAGAAATTCTACTTGGTTGTTATCATTTTTGTCAGAACTTATTTTGTAGTCTTAATTGTCGTATGGATATTGATTATATCCATCGTCATGAGTTTTTTGTTTGGAATTTCAGCGCCATCACGATACCTTCGAAGGTTCTCTGCCGTTGCAGTTAAAATGAAGAATTCAATTTCAAAGGACAAAAAATCAAGTGAACAAATTGCAAACGTTTTAGTGGAGAATCAAGCCTCAAAGGGATATCTTCCTGAAAATGGCATTTCTGAACAGCAATCTGTACAACACAAAGAAACAGTGAAGCACGTGGTTCGTCGTAGCTGTCGCTCGTCGTCGATTTCAGGTAACTATTTTTAGCTTTAGCACGTAATACGCTCAAAGTCCTGCTGCCAGTTGAATTCATTTTTATTACTGCATTTTAACATCAGCATCTTGCTGGAAATTCCAAGGCTTGAGATCCTATCTTTTTAGCTTTTCTATATTTGTGGCATGCATCTAGTACACTCATGGTCTATATACGCATGGACACTCGATGAATTATTCAGAATCTTGATTATGGTTTTCGTTAGACTAGCTAGTATTTGCATTGATCTCTGACTCTGAGGGGTTGGTCTTGTTTTCTTTTTGGGTCCAGGGAGGAAAGGACTCCTTAGTTCACAGCTAAGAAAGCTTGTCAACTGAAAGGGCGCACGAGGCGTCAATTACTGTAACGTTACAGTACGTAACGTGAATGTAAAGACATCGTTGTAATCAACTTTTGCTGGTTTGGATTATAGATTTTTATATGATAGTGAATGTTAAAATGAGATAAATAATAAGCCACCAGCGTACCTGTTTGATTGTCTTTGATCGAACTGGGCCGTGTTGGACATGGGCTGGCTTGGATGGGAGAGTTCCTCCGTGAATGACAATTTTGCTTCTTGTAGGTTGTTTGAATGGTCCGCAAGTAGGGGAATTTCGAAGTTACGCCTAAAGCTACGTTACTTGAACGCGGAACTTGGGCTTTTCCACTTAAAGGTTCTTACATTTCTTACGTCTCTGTTTGCAATCAACAAACAAATCAATAGGCCCGTGGAACTTTTAAATTCCCAAAAGCCGAAATCTATCTTTTATGTTCATGGCAAGGATTGAAATCTCGATATCGACGGATATATAGTTAGTTAAATTTACGGATATCTCGCCTTAAATATTGATATCGATATCGTTTACGGTCAACAAAAATGACGGAAATTTGGTCTAAAAGTTGGAAATTTGGAATGAAATTTTGGGAAAAATTTAAGTACCCAATAATGGTTAGATATAACTAATAAAAATTATAAAATGATTTCGATATAATAAATAAATGATGAATAATATGATACAATAAGATTCTACCAATAACTAATAATATAATTTTTTTTTACAAAAATATAAATTGAAGTGAATTATTATAATTGAATGTTAATATAGTTAAAAATATAAAAATAAGCTTAATAATGGAGTTTACTTTTGCCTAATAATTTAGAAAATCAGGAAATTCGTATTTACATAATAATTTAGAAAATTGGACATTAATAAGTAAAAATTAGACATAAAATGAATTCTTATTAACCGTATGCTCATCTCATATAAAATCTATTAATATTCAAATTAATCATTCAACATAATTTGCTTCAATTCAACATAATTTGTTTCAATTCAACATAATTTGGTTCTATAATTAATTAATATTCAAATTAATTTTAAATTTATATTCCCAAATATATGTTGATAATAAATTATAAATTATAAATACAAAGGTGAAAGCATGAATAAGAATTATAATTATAATAAAATAATAATAATAATAAATAATCATAATAATAAAGTAATATAATAATAATAATAATAATAATAATAATAATAATAATAATAATAATAATAAGTATGACTGAAGTTCTTCGGTCTTCCTAAATATATGCCCAGGGGGGCCATATTGTGTCTCTACTTTTTAAATATATGCCTGATTTATTAATATGCTATATTGCTATCAAAGAAAAAAATTATTTGTCTTCTCCGCTCATCTTCTCCACTAGTTTCTTCCGCGAGAATGACTTTGCTTCTTCCCACTATCCACCATGCCCAGCCTCGTTTCCACCCAATTTCGCCACCACGACCCAAATCCTTCCTCAGGTCGAGGCGATCTCATCCATGGTCTCCATCACTCCGAGAATCATAGAAAATGAGGAATTAGAGCCAAGATCCCAGAAATCTTCGACGTAATCGCTTGATGTTTCCGATGAAGACAGGCAGCGAGACAACCGCCATTCTACTTGACTCAACAAAGTGAAGAGGATGAGGAAATTGGATAATTTTTGGTTTTTTTTTTTTGCTTTGAATATGAGTATCGGTGGTATCGGTGATTATTGGTCAATTTCGACGATAATCGTCGATATTTGTTGAAATTATGGATATTGGGGGAAAAATTTATTTCCCCCCTGTTTAGATATCAGCCTTCCATTTTTCCGAAATTTCGATGGAAATATCGGCGAAATTGCCGATATTTTCAGCAATGGTTCTCTGTGTTATACACCTTGATGTCGTGACATTTCACTTGGTGTCGTTTTTTTACCTTTTCAGTTCAATTTTTTTGTATTAAGGGTTAATTAAAGATATAGATTAAATATGTCTTCTAAGGATGGGCACGGTACAGTTTAAGGTGGATATTAGAAATGAAACTCTTTCAATTAAACGGTTATTAATGGTATAATAATTTTTTTTTTGAAATTAGAAATAAAAGTCTTTCAAATCAAAGTGTTATTAATGGATCGATATAAACAGACTTTATATTTTCAAATAAATTTCTTTTATTTATATATTTTTAATTTTAAGACATTATATTTTCAAATAAATTTCTTTTATTTATATATTTTTAATTTTAAAATTCTTTTATTTATACATTTCAACTAAAAAATAAAAAATTAAACCATAAAAAAGATTTAACATATCCAATTGTATATGATAAATTTAAAAATTAATTTATTTATAAACAATCCTATTTGAATTTAATTGATTTTTAAAAATTTTCAAAATTAAATAAACTAAATTGTTACTAATTGAATGATTTGAATTTTCAAAATTTGTGATTATTAACTTGTCAAAATTAAATCACTGAATGTATAATAATTTAAAATAAAATGATTAATAATTTTAATAAATTTATATTCACCCTTATTTCTATTTCTAAACATTTAGAAATGAAGAGCGAAAAAATATTCTTATTTTAAGAGCTTTTGTTCCTTTTTTGGGTCACTGTAGGAAGCTGGTCCTGGATTTGAACAGCTTGATCACTGTTCACCATCTTGACGTAAATAGTAGGAGCTATGCCTAGGCCGTAGGCTTGTAGTAGTCTAGAAGATGAATACCTAGTACATGTCAACTATGGGGTTGTTCGACGACACCACGTGGCGTCACATCAGCCCTTCACGTGTGATGGTTACACCTGTCCCTTTTGCTTTTATTTTTTATTTTGTATATAATAATATTGACACTGATAGCTCTTTAAAATAACGAATATGAAACTCTTTGTAATTGCATGAAAAATAATTTATATAAAATAAAACATATTTGTATGAAAACTAATTTTTTGAAAAAAAATTATGGAAATTAGAGAAGCTTAAATGATGTTTCCATTAAAAAAAATTAAAAATGTTATATAAAATTTAATTTCCCAGTAGAAAAGCTGAATACAAGGAGTTGTAACGTGGTGACATTAGTTCGTATAAATAAAAATCAGGTCACTTTTTTCTATTTTAATTTGAGTTTGATCAAATACGAATAATGTCAATATTCAATTCAAATCGTTAAAATCTCAACAGTTTGGTATGATTTAAATTTTTAAAAATTAGAAATAAAATCGCTTTAAATGTTACTAACGATTTGATTTGAATCGAAACAGATAGTTTAGGTATAATACAAAAATATAATATATATATATATATATATATATCATATAGACTCAAATAATCATAATCCCAATCAAAACATCTTAAAATTCCGTCATTCAAATATTCATATTCTTTATTAGTGGGCATCATACTTTCAAAGAACTTAATTTCATCGTTACTTCACAATCTTAAAGCTTTTTTTTTCATACATTCGAACAAAATATAAAAAATAAAGTATGCAAAAGGTTTAGCACATCCAATTTAAAACATTCTTATTCGTTTAAAGTGCAATGAGAGCAAGTAAGCAATAACAAATAAAAGGCATTAAACAACAACTAACAATATTTACTAAAAGCCAACAAGTAACAACCAACAACATTCATCCCATCAAATTAAAATTATTGAATAAATAATCATTTGAGATTGATGGATTAATAATTTTAATGAATTTGTCTCCTTTCTTAATAATATAGGTTCCTTAACGGATAATATTGGCTCTTCTTTTATAACTATTGTATCTATCTTTTGTGAATCTGCCATTTACAATGAATTAGAATGAACTGAGTTTAACAAAAAAAAAAAAAGAATTAGAAGGAATTGAATTGACTTGATTAGACCTTTTTGGAAGAAAAAAAATGAAATAAAATTGGATGGTAGCTGTGTCATGAATATATATATCATACTACTACTAGCTAGTGTATGGTCCATAAGCATAAGCAATGCACAATGCACCACCTCACCTACTATATTAAAATTAATAATGCAAGTGATGGGTAAGGAGAGAAAGGAGAAGCTAGAAATTGGGCCCAAAATGGAGAAATACAGTGACCACCACATGTTTCCAAACGAAGACAAAGTGTCAGAAGAAAAGACTAGGACTAGGAGGTAGTCTAGGTGGATTAGGTGTGATTAGGGCATTCCACCCACAAGCGTAGGCTATCAAGCTTGCACGTGTGTGGCATTCAATATGGAACCCCCACCCCCACATACTTATGGATCATCCCTAATAATAATTGTCCTTGTAAGTCTACCAATCTTTATCTGCTTTGTTGGCTTCTTTCAACTTAACATGCATATGCAAACGCAATCCCCACGTTACAAAAACAGTTCCTTCCAATTTTTATTCAATTCCTATTGATTGCATCATTCATATGTAAAATTGAAAATGAAAGCATTCTACAAATATAATCAATGATTTTCATTTTCTTCAAGAAAATTAAAAATATATCGAACCCTTAAATATACGTTTCGATGTACAAATAGGCAGGGCAGTTTGGAAAAGCTGACGCTTCTGTCTCTTTCAAAAGACAGCAAGAAAGTCAAGCAATGTGGCCATGGCATTGGTGGTTGATACATCCACCAGTCATCGTGCATCAATGATATCACTTGCATGGAAGTTACTCGAGCTCGAGCAGTCCTCTACACTCTACACTCTACACCAACACCAACACCAACACCAACAAGAAAATAATAAAGAAAAGCCCTTAACACAACCAAACGTCAAAGAATCTTGAATATAAATTTTACTAGCAATGATAGAAGGTCATGAGTAAATTCAAATCTTCATCCCTTCGATACTGCTACTATGAGTTGTTATTACATTCGCCACAAAATTAGCTTTATGATACACATAATTAATGAATTATAGATCAAATAAAATAAATTGCTATCAAATTGAATATTCTTAATAATTGTGTGTAATTTATAAAGAACTTATGTTCGTAAATAATAATTAAAGAACTTATATTCACAAATAAATAGCAACTAAAGAACTTATGTTCGCAAATAGCAACATCAATAAGACTCTAGTTTGCAATCACCTTCCACCTCGAAATCAAGGACGGATGCTTGGCTTTGGTTGGGGAGCCTATAGCCCTTCTCACCAATGTAAAGTCCTTGAAGATAATTTTGAGTTATTTCAGTCCAATTTAATTAGCCAATTTAATTTTAGGCATAAAGATAAAAAATAAAAAAGCTAACCTCACACACACATAACAGAGAAAGTAGTTTATCAACCCCCACCCTCATTGAACATCAACCATTTTCTTCACTTTCAAATCTCGTAAATTGTGATTTTCTTCTTCGATCAACTCATTTCTCCTTTATTTTTTCTTTAAAACTATACTGGGTTTTTCAATTCTCAAATCTTTAAAGCATAATGTATTACTCTCTAATCTTAGTTTTATTGAAATTGAATATATAGCTTTGATTTTGGGAATTTGAGGTGTTTATTCATTCTCTAATATCAAAGCATAAGGCATTTATGTTTAATTATAATTTTTTGTTGTAATTTTTTTGCTTATTTCTATCAAACTTTTATTTATGTATATAGATTTATTTGAGGGGTAAGTTCATTAGTCATTACATCCCTCTTGACTAGATGTATCTCTTATATTTATTAATAAAATTACTTGTACGATCAAGTATTTAGACGATCTGAAATAGAATTCAGTAGTCATCCCAACTTGAGATGACGAATATTTATGCTAGTGGCAAATCTCATACTATCTAAAAGAGTGCCCTTCAGCAATGAGAACATCAGTACGTACGTGTCACTCGCATTTCTTGAGTCTGAATAAACTATAGCGCTATTTCCATTTGGGAATGAGAAAACCTGATGGAACTTGATTCTTGTTAACAATAGAGCTAAAATAGAGTTCGAGGCAAAAAGGATCGCATACTACTAGATATCCTCATTAACTTAATTAACGTATTACTAACTCAACGGCACTATGCCTCTATGCCCTAATCATAGAGATATGAATAAGAAATATTACTTTGTTGTCAACTCATAATTTTAGTCATTTTTAAGAAAAATTATATTCGAAATATATGTAAGAAAATTCAATTAACAATATCCAGCACACTGCTAATTTTAGTCATTCTCTGTTATATATGCAACGTTGGGTGAAAATGTGTGGCCTCTGCATTAATCAAAGTCAGTACGTAGGGTTTCTAGCATCCGTTTACATATATGGTAATTTTTTTTTCGTAATTTGTTGATGAGAAATAAAAAACAATTTGAAACTATCAATTAAATTACTCTGATGGCATCTCCTTGTATCACATTTTTTATTTATCGAATCATCAATATAGATATATCATAATTGAAACTATTCAACTTTTAAATGATTTTGAAATTATACAAAAAATCAACTAAGTTGGAAATTATTTAATCTTTTATATATGTAAACTAAATGGATATTTAACCATATATAATAATATTTCTTGTTATCAATACCGCATGAATTTTTTGATATATAGATACGAATAACTAGATTACATCCAAAGTTGTTGATTTTTTGTGCGGCGATGATCTTTGAAATTATTATTTAATTAGGAGATGAGCAGTTTTTATTAAAATATATCTACACGGATTATCCCATTTATCGAAAGGATCACACAATTAAGTACCACTAGGGTATGAGATGCAAGAATTATCCGTGTTAAGAAATTATGGAAATAATCTCATTTGATTTAAACAAAAAAAATAGTCTTAATATATTGATTCAAATGCTCCTAAAATCTGCCATTTAATCTCACTTAACCTCAAAAATCGTAAATTGCCTAACTTTACCCCCATAAACCACATTTTGTCCACCACATTGCCCCATTTTGTTAACTCCATTCAAATTTTATTAAGTTGACATACGTGACAAAATTAGTAAAAAGTGATGATGAAAACCTGAGTAAGTACCAATAATCATGCAACTGTCCTGCTCTCGCTAGCTGGTTGTGCGAAAGGGTAGCATGATTGACGTTAATTATTACTGATTATGTACAGTCGTCTCATAGTGGCCTATATAAACATACACTTGACACCCTCAGGAATGCATCTCTCTCTCTCTCTCTCTCTCTCTCTCTCTCTCACTGAAGCTCAAAAATGAGGAGGATGAGTCCAATGGTTCCATGGAGAGTTGCTTCTAAGAAAAGAAAGCTAAGGCTTTCATTGCTAAGGAGCTCCAAGCAGCAGGCGGCAGCCAGATCTTCCATACATAGGAATCTTATGGTGCTCAAGAGAATCATCCCACCTGCTGCGGCGCATATTGACAACAATCCAGACATGATGTTCCAAGAGATTGCTAAGTATATATTTCTCCTCCAATCCAAACTTAACACTCTCAGAAATCTAGCCACTTCATATGGAGTCTAATTACCAGATCTATGTTTCTGCAATTACCTGCTTATCTAAATTTCTATGTAGAAGCTAATGAACAATAACTGTCATGTAGTTGATAAATTGTCACTTCACTTGTTAGAAACATTTTATGGTCAGGAGTAAGTCATACCCAAGCGGGGATTAAGCCTGCCTTTCAAGGGTAGGAACACTTCGTGGTAGTACCCAAAAATAACGTTTTAGCTAGCTACTACTTGTATAACTCCCTATTTAATTTCCATCTTAGTACCAGGAATGTAATTAAGTCTATAAATAAATGTATTTTCCTCGTTGCAAATGGTTGCTCCAGCCGGATCGAGTGCAAGTGTAAAACGGCTTAACATGAATCCGCCGCTGCCGCCGGCGGTGTAATTTAATTTCCAGTTACAGTGACTTGTCTTAAATATATATTTGGATTGTACGGAAAACTCTCTTCCTTTTTGGCTCCAAAGATTTTTATCGATCTTTTATTTCGAAATTAATTACAAGTTAGAGCGTTTAATTTTCTTTTGGCTGAGTTCATAGGGTTCAAGGCCAAGGTTTGTAATTTTGTAATCCAAAAATAATTTAAGCAAATACGTCAAATCATCTAATTTTGAATCTTAATTTGATCATAACCACAATATTAAGTAAGAACTTTTCTTTAATCCAAGTTAAAAGCCCCCAAAAATATTTTAAAGAGAATAATTGCATTCCATTCTGGTAGTACCTTTTTCTACCGTCATTTTAATTTATCGAATTATCTTTGTACATATATTATAATCTAGATCGCTCATTTTCTAACTCATCATGTGAAGATCATATCTATTATAAATCAACATGATTGAATGTCGTTTAGTCATTTATATTTATTAAATAAATTAATGATTTGGTAATAATTAAGATTCTTATGGATATATATATTATTTTTTTCACCTTTCATTTCTTTTCCCGCACTCATCTTCTTGGTGCATGTCTAGCCGTGCAATTGAATGTATCAAACCACGAGAATGAATGCTTCACAAATAGGTGGTGAATTATTTGATGAGAAGAAGTAAAATGCTGAGAGGAAGCTAGGGTTTTTAAGGAATGAGCATATGTAGAATATGTACTTATATATATTACCAGAAATTAACTTCACATATATGCTTATATATACCAGTATTTTTAACTTTACATATGCTCACCTACCCACCAGAAGTTGACGACCAGAAGTAAATATTTTAATGTTAGCTTAAATAGCGTATCTCATTAATTTATTGTATATTTAAATTAATAAAAGGAATAATGAATTATATTAAGATTGTATGATATAAAATTGTCTCTACAATAGAGAATCTTGTTGTAATTTAAGTGTTTTATATTATTTATATTACATGATTATTTGTTGTTTTTGTGCATAAAATATGTATTTTAATTAGGTGTAATTTTTTAATTAAATGAAATTTACTTATACCATCAAAATCAAAATTTTATATCTATAAAAATACACATTATAATTGTTATCATATTTTTAATTCATGAGGTCATGCATACCTTACGTTGGTGAGTTAAGAGTATCTGAAGTAGAGTAGTCAAATTTAACTTTTAGATGAATTTAACCAAAAATTTGTCAAAAAGTATCAAAATAGGTTTGCAGCAGACTAGACAAATTTAACTTAAAATTGAATTTTTCTATTGCGGCTAGCTATTAATAGCTAGCCACTTCCCCGTAGCTATTCTTTCTCCTTCATTCTCTTCATCATCTCTTCTTCACAAACTATCTTCTTTATTCTCAAAACTTAAACTCATCATCATTTGCATTCACAAACTCTAAGTTTTTGTGGATTATCAAAAAATTCAAAGAAAAGAAAAGAATTTTCATTTTTTTTTATTTCTGGGTCATTAAATGACTCAGACTTTGCTTATAGGGTAGTGAAAAGTTTGATTCTTTCCGATATTAGGGAAATTATGCTCCTTACTTTTTTGGAGGCGAAAATTATTCTGCGCCACATATATCATCTCCCAAACAAGAACTTGAAGTTTAGGCTTGCTACTCTCTTTTCCTCGTGAGATGAATTTCTATTTGAAATTTTAGCTATTATGTTTGACCCCTAATTTTTCTATCCAATATTACCGTTAAATTGAACGTATCTATGTGAACTGTAAAAAAACTAGCTATATATATGTGCTCTAATTATAGGCTAAATCGATTTTGCACTCAAACTAGACATATTTATCTGAACCGTTAAAAAAATACGTCAAAAACTAGACGTTGTAGAAAATTATGTTGTTATATATTCAAATTAGAAAAAAATGAATTTAATATTTAAAGCTGGTGAAAATATAGACTTATAAAGAGTCTGATTTTGGTGGATGTAAAAATTGATTAGCTATTAATAACTTCTTGGTCATTTTAAGTTAAATTTGTCCAAAATTTTAGTTAGTCTGATATGAATGCTCAAATGGGTGAAAGAACATGTTGTAATAAAAATTACCCCCATTCTATCCAGTACTCTATTGTAATTAAACCAGAAGTAGTACTACGTACGACCATGGATTGAAATATCGGCGGTTTCGCCGATATTTCTATCGATATATCCAAAAATCTAACCGTCGGCATCTAAACATGGGGGGAAGAAATTTCTTCCCCCAATATTCGTAGTTTCGTCCCATATCGAAATATATCGGCGATTATCACCGAAATCTACCGATTTTAGACGAAATTTACTGAGCCTCATCGTGCCTTTGAACTTCAATTCGTGCAATTTCGATGGTGATGCTAGTAACGGTGATCAATAGCCGCGAGGAACAATAACGACGACCGGTAGTTGTGAGCAGCAGCGGCCATCTTCAGTGCACACTGTCCACCTTGATCTGTTATGTTTGCTTAACGGTCTTCGTCTCTCTCAGTCGAGAGTCACTCAACTCCACCTATCTTTCTCATCTGCTCTGTTTCCTTTACCAGTTCTTCGGACGCTCAAGCAAAGAAGATGAAGACTATGACCTCAAGCAGAGAAGATGAAGACTATGACTTGAATATGGAACACTCCAAATATCAGACCGTGTGGGGATTTTGTATTGCTTATCTTCACTCTGCTTGGTTTGAAAGTGTGTTATACCATTATTTAATTTGGATGGTGTAGAATATTGGGGGGTGGCAAAATCTAGAACGCTCCTTCAATCAATTGTATGCCACGTGGGGTTTGAAAGAGACAAGTGATCAAAGTAAGAGTTGGTTCTACAAGGAGTGATTATTATACTTAAATATGCAAAGCTCGAACAATGATTTATATTTTTCCTAATTAATTTTCCAATTCTAATATCGCCATCAAATCTCATGCATGGTTAAACATACCGGTGAAAATGTCATCAAATCTCATGTTTGATTGAAAAGAATATATACTCTAAACATTATACACAGTCAATTTATTATTACGTGTTTAATTATATTATCATCCAACTATAGTAATTTATTTTAATTTATATTTATATTTAAAATTTTATATTTATAGTTATCATCAGAATCATATTGTATCATATTATATATCATATACTTATTATATCAAAATTATTTTATAACTTTTATTAGTCTTAAATAGTCATTATTAGATTATTGGATTTTTCCTAAAATTTCATTAAAAAAAAATTAAGGATTAAATTTCCACAATTTTTGTTAAGCGTAAATTATATCGATATCGATATATCTGTAAACGATACGGTTAATAAGAATTTTTTTTTACGTCAAATTTTCAGTAATTAATGTCAAATTTTCTAAATTATTATATAATTGTAAACACTCTGATTTCTAAATTATTATATAAATGTAAACTAAATTATTATGCTTATTGTTATGTTTTTAACTATATTAACATTCAATTATAGTAATTCACTTAAATTTATGTTTATGTTTAAAAATTTATATTATTAGTCATCATCAGAACCATATTATATCATATTATTCATCATATATTTATTATAGCAAATTCATTATATGGTTTTATTTCCTATATAACCATTATTGGGTACCTAAGTTTTTATCAAAGTTTCATTAAAACTTTCTAACTTTTAGACTAAATTTCCATATTTTTGTTGACCGTAAATGATATCGATATCGATATCGATATTTAGAGCTAGATATCCGTAAATTTGACTAACGATATATCCGTCGATATCGATATTCCAATCCTTGCGTACGACATAATAGTTAAAAATTTTGACTCAAAATTCTAGCTTATTTATCGCTATCAAAGATGTCAGGACCCGTCCCAAATATCACCTCGATACTCGGGATGAACCCTGCTCCCGTCTGACAATCATACTTACAATACCAAAAGAAACTTAATACAACTATAAGCATAACCATCAGACGAAGGAGTAAATATATACAACAGTAAGTCAGAGCATAGTTCTACAAAATGGGCACCAAAAGTCCTACAAGTCTAAGTCCGCAACGGAAGAACGTCGGAAGCCCTATGCCTCGATCTCTGCCTCAACGTTCACCCCGGCGCTATCACCACGACCTGGAGGGAAATTAAAACCAAAGGTGTGAGTGGACCAAAAAGAATAAAAGTTTTAAAACCGTTTACCAGCAATTCAACGTAAGGAAAATAAAATCCTTTGTTCCCTCCGGTTTAAAACCAGGCATGCCAATGGAGTAATAGAAAAATCATAGTATGAAAAACATCATAAGAAACAGAGACACTATAAATACCATAAGAAACAGATACACTATAAAACATCATAAGAAACCAGAGTATAACCCGATCAAACCTGCTGGACCCATCCGAGTCTTTAAACTCAACCAGGCCTCACATATCAATCCGAGTCTTTAAACTCCCGAGTCTTTAAACTCAATAGGCCTATGGGGGTAATATCATAATATCCGAGTCTTTAAACTCCCGAGTCTTTAAACTCAATCCGGGCCCGTCCCCCATCAATATCAATCCGGGTCTTTAAACCCATATCCAGATCCAGCAAATCCAATCCCTATCCAGTGTAAAACCAATTCAAAATCCATCGCCAAATCCGAATTCGAAATCCCCGGTTCGAAGCCCTTCCGGCGTTCAGAACCGACATTCCGAACCCAAATCCGGAAAATCCATTTCCACACTAAAACCATAGGAAATCCCTAACCATGTTTCGTAACCCATTTACCATCATCAGAAAACAGTTATAGGGTGAATTTCTCAAATATGGCATCAAAATCTGAAAATCGGCCTTTCCTCGAAAAACGTGTAAAACCCCGAAAATATCTCGAAAAACGTGAAAACATCTCAATCACGTATAACCATCATTTAAAACATAAAAACACACATAGAATCATAAAACAGTAATTAAAACAGTTGGCATGCTCGGAAATAAGAAAAAGTCCACTCACAGTTTTCGACACGTCACTCGCGCTCCGTGCGCTCCTCAACCGTCTCCGGTGTCTCCCGTCCTGTCAATAGATACCAAATAGGGTCACAATAACATCAAGGATACCTTCCCTATTTTCCCCAATTTTTCGGGAATTTAATAATATTTTAATCATAAACCCTAAACCGTACGGATTCCCGAACCATTCCGTAACACCGTCCGATTAACCCGAAAACTATACCATTGGACTCCTTAGGACATTTAGAGTTAAACTCATGTTGGACGCTTAACTGAATTCCTTCCCACGCGCCCCCACGCGCCGCCCAAAGTGGCTGCGCGTGGGCCTCACGCGCCTGCTACAGTCACCTTCAACCTCGAGTCACCCGGTTCAACACAGTTGAACCGGCGTGACCGGTTCTCCGCCGTTCACCCACCATTCTTCTCCATTTCAATCCCACTAGCTTCGTCCAGTTCCCTGCAATCAAACCCAAGCCTAAAATCCAGCAATCACGGCCTAGAACCCTTCGTCTTCAACCTCGAAAAACCTTGCCGTGAGCTCTGTTTTCCTTCCCGGCCGTCCACAGCTTCCCCCTTCACGGTGGTGATACCAGCACCACCCTAGGACCTTAATGAGTCCTACCCAGCTCACAGAATCCGTCGATTCATCCCCGAAGTCCACGACTTCACGTTTGAAATCACGGCCAAAACAGAGTATTGGATACTCGCCGTCGAACCACCAGCCACCGTGAACCTTCCGTCACGGCAACCACCACAGACGACGCCTAAGACCTCCCTGAACAACACCCTGACTTCCTAATCCCTCGACTCTAAGCCCATCATCACGACTTTGCAATTGAAAAAGCCACGAAAAACAGAGTAAACGGGCTTACCTTTCGATTCCGGCGCCGCCGTGAAAACCGTCACCCACCACCGTGCTCGTGGGACTCCCCTCAACCTCCTGAGTCTCCTACCGCCTCGGTTTGCCTCACCACACGGCACAACAGCCTCCACCGTCCACGATCTCCTCTGTTTTCCTCAAACGTTCGCCGCACCACCACCGTGCCGCCGTGCACGATGCCACTCCCAAAACACGATCAGCACCTCACCCACGTCTCTCTGTCACTCTCACCAGTCACTCCTCACTCTCCCTGGCCTCCAGATCGATCACCGCCTCACTCAACCTTCTCTCTGTTTTCTGTTGCCTTCGAATTGGTGCACGGTTCAAAAATGTCTAAGTGTGGCCGTGCACACTTAAGTTCCTCCTGGAACCATCTAGGGTCCCCCACGTGTCCATCAACCACTGGCCATCCCAAAATATCTGCCACTTGCCCTTATCTGATTGGGCTGAGGAAAAATGACCAAAATGCCCCTCCTGCACAAAATTACCATTTTGCCCTCAGACTTTCCAGACCCGTATCTTTTCCGTCCGACGTCCGATGACAGCGTGCCGCCTGTCGTTGAACTCAGGACGTCGAGACCTATCCAACGGTCCTCGGTCTACGTGAAAATCACACATCCTCCAAAAAGTCAACATTTTCCCTTTTCACTCAAAATTACGGTAACGTCCCCAACCTTCCGTACATCATAACTTTTCCTCCGGTTGTCCGAATCGAACCTGCCACCTGTCTACGGACTCGTGACGTCCTAACCTACGTCACGGTCAAGGGCTAACACTCATCCAATCAATCGTACAAAAAGTCAACTTTTTATTTACTATTCACAGGGGCAAAATCGTCCTTTTTACAACACTTCACAGAAATTACATTTTTTTTACCCTTCCCGTAGGTACGGGTTGTTACAATCTACCCCCCTAAAAAGAATTTCGTCCCCGAAATTCAGTGAAATAAATAAGGGTACTGTTCTCGCATCAAGGCCTCGGGTTCCCAAGTAGCTTCTTCAACCTGATGATTTCGCCACAATACCTTCACTAAGGGAACCGTCTTCCTTCGCAACACTTTATCCTTCCGATCCAGGATTGCAACAGGTTGCTCTTCAAAACTCAAGTCTTCCCTCAGTTCCACTGGTTGTGTTTCTAAAACATGCGAATCATCTCGAATATATTTCCGAAGCATAGAAACATGAAAGACATTATGTACCTTTTCCAAATCTGAGGGTAAGGCCAACCGATAAGCTACAGGACCAATCCGCTCCAAAATCTCATACGGTCCAATGTAACGAGGACTCAACTTCCCTCGTCTGCCAAATCGTACAATTCCTTTCCAAGGAGATAGCTTCAGGAAAACCCAGTCTCCAACAGCAAACTCCAAATCCCTGATCCTACGGTCAGCGTAGCTCTTTTGGCGGTCCTGCGCTGCCTTCAATCGATCCCTAATCAGTACCACTTTTTCCTGAGTAAGCTCCACCAGCTCAGAAGTAGTCAACCTCCTCTCTCCAACCTCAGTCCAACACAATGGAGTCCGACACTGCCGCCCATACAAAGCCTCGTAAGGAGCCATCCCAATGCTCTCCTGAAAACTATTATTGTAGGCGAACTCCATCAAAGGCAGGTGTGATTCCCAAGTACCCTGAAACTGAAGCACACAAGCTCGCATCATATCCTCGAGAATCTGAATAGTCCGCTCAGACTGCCCATCAGTCTGAGGATGAAAAGCAGTACTGAAGTGTAATTTAGTCCCAAAAGCTTCCTGTAAGCTCTGCCAAAATCGAGAAGTGAATCTCGGATCTCTATCAGATACTATCGACTCCGGAGTCCCATGTAATCGAATAATCTCATTAATAAACAACTGTGCAAACTGTTCCAACCTGAAGTTCTCCCGTACTGGTAAGAAATGAGCAGACTTCGTAAGTCGATCCACAACAACCCATACACCATCGTGTCCCTTCGGTGTTCTCGGAAGCTTGAACACAAAATCCATAGTCAAGTGATCCCATTTCCACTCGGGAATCGGCAAAGGTTGCATCGCTCCATAAGGTCTCTGCCGCTCGGCTTTTACCTGTTGACAAATCAAACATCTACTGACATACTCTGCAATTTCACGTTTCATCCCTGACCACCAGTAATGCTCTCGAAGTGTACGATACATCTTGGTCCCACCGGGATGCATCGCATAAGCTGAACAGTGAGCCTCATCCAGTATCACCTTCTTCAAGACTTCATCCTCAGGAACACACAACCGTCCATTCTTAACCAAAGCTCCATCCTCACGGATCTCAAAATCCTGTCTTTCTCCAGCCTCGACCTCAATCCGAATGATGCCCAGAATAGGGTCCTCAAACTGAGCATCAATCACCTGATCAATCAAAACGGGTCGCACATGGAAACTCGCTAGGAGTGCTCC
The DNA here is from genome assembly GCA_032719365.1 of Prinsepia uniflora. Classification (NCBI taxonomy): domain Eukaryota; kingdom Viridiplantae; phylum Streptophyta; class Magnoliopsida; order Rosales; family Rosaceae; genus Prinsepia; species Prinsepia uniflora. Next base: position 3,954,523 of record CM064871.1, read on the forward strand.
CTGATCAACCACAGTCAGCTCTACTCCCAACTTACGGAGCTCAACCAACAAAGGTAACCGTACTGTCCTCAAATGCGACAAAGAACCAGCTGACTTTCTGCTCAGAGCATCGGCTACCACATTAGCCTTCCCTGGATGATACTCAATAGTACAGTCGTAGTCCTTTAGTAACTCCAACCAACGGCGCTGTCTGAGGTTCAATTCCTTTTGGGTGAACAAATACTTCAAACTCTTGTGGTCCGTAAAGATCCTGCACTTCTCACCGTACAAGTAATGTCGCCAAATCTTCAATGCATGAACCACCGCAGCCAATTCCAAGTCATGTGTAGGGTAGTTCACCTCATGGGGTTTCAATTGCCGGGAAGCATAAGCAATCACTTTCCCGTGCTGCATCAAGACACAACCCAAACCTTGTAAAGAAGCGTCACTGTACACCTCGAACTCCCCACTATCGTCTGGAAGGGCTAACACAGGAGCAGATGTCAACCGCCTTTTAAGCTCCTGGAAACTCTGTTCACAGTTCTCATCCCACTCAAACCGAACTCCCTTCCGTGTCAACCTCGTCAATGGTGCTGCAAGAATAGAAAAGCCCTCAATAAAACGCCGGTAATATCCTGCCAAACCCAGAAAACTCCGAATTTCCGTCACCGTCTTAGGCTGTTCCCAATTGGCTACCGCCTCAACTTTCTGAGGATCCACACGAATGCCCTCGGCCGAAATCACATGGCCAAGAAATCCAACACTGGTCAACCAGAACTGACACTTACTGAACTTCGCATACAACTGATGCTCCCTCAACGTTTTAAGCACGATCCTCAGATGTTTCTCATGCGCCTTCGCACTCTTCGAATACACCAAAATGTCATCAATGAAAACAATCACAAAACGATCCAAGTAGGGCCGGAACACTCGGTTCATAAGGTCCATAAAAGCTGCTGGGGCATTAGTCAAACCAAAAGGCATCACCACAAACTCATAGTGACCGTACCTGGTCCGAAAAGCTGTCTTCGGTATATCCTCCTCTTTAACCCGTAACTGGTGATAGCTGGAGCGAAGATCAATCTTCGAGAAATACTGTGCTCCCTTGAGCTGGTCAAACAAATCATCAATCCGGGGTAGGGGATACTTATTCCGAATAGTTACCTTATTCAGTTGCCTGTAATCCACACACAACCTCAATCCTCCGTCCTTTTTCTTGACAAACAAAACAGGTGCTCCCCAAGGTGACATACTCGGTCGAATGAATCCTATATCGACCAACTCTTGCAACTGGGCCTTAAGTTCCCTCAATTCGGCAGGTGCCATACGGTAAGGAGTCTGAGAAATAGGCTGTGTACCTGGTAGAAGCTCAATCGTAAACTCAAGATCTCGGTGTGGGGGTAGTCCTGGCAACTCCTCGGGAAAAACATCGGGAAACTCCCGTACCACTGGTATATCCTCCGCCCTCTCTGGCGTAGCACGCGTATCCACTACATGAGCTAAGTAACCCTGGCACCCCTTCCGTAACAGTTTACTAGCCTCGAGTGCCGAAATAACTCCCGTAGGAAGTGCACGCTGATCCCCCTGAAATGTAGTCTCTGGTAATCCGGGACTCCGAAAAGTCACTCTCCTATCGAAACATTCGATAGAAGCATGATGTCTCGTCAACCAGTCCATACCCAAGATCACATCAAAGTCCCGTAAATCTAAGAGTAACAAATCTGCCAGTAACTCCACCTGGCCTACCAGTACCGGACACTCTCTCAAAACTTGAGTCACTACCAACACCTCCCCAGTAGGTGTACTCACTCCTAACGCACAATCCAAAGTAGACACCTCCCTCTCCTTAACCAGACTACAACTCCGAGCTACAAATGAATGGGTAGCCCCGGGATCTATCAAAGCAAAAACAGTGTGACCAAGTATGGTGAGTGTACCTGTCACCACTCCCGGTGCTGACCTAGCCTCCTGCTGAGTCATCGCAAAAACTCGCGCCTGTGGTCCCGATGACCTACCGCGCCCCCTGGAACTGCTCGTGGCACCACCGCCACCCCTAGGGCCTGCCGCCCCTGATACTGATGCAGTACTCCGCCCGGGTTCTGCTGCACCTCTGCCTGCTCCACCCTCCGGAGCTAACAATGGGCACTCCCGACGGAAATGTCCTCGCTCCCCACAGTAGAAGCAAGTGTCTCTACCGGGTCCACCGGTATGCCTCCCTGTCGAAGCCACTGAAGTCGCACTCGCCTGAGGAGTCGGCTGTGACCTAGCTCCTCGAAATCCTGAGCCCTGGAAACTACCTGGTCTTCCATACCGGGCTCCACCAGCCGATAGTGATCCACCAAAATTACCCCGTTTCGGGGGCCTCTGACTCGATGCTCCTGGGAATGACTGCTCTCGGCGTCGAACACTGCCCGAATACTGTGGTCGAGCAGGTAAACTGGCCTCCACCCTGACAGCAGCATCAGACAACTCTCGGAAAGTAATAAAAGAGCCGGCTGTCACTATGGCCCTGATCTCTCCCCGGAGACCCAACTCAAACCGGCGGCACTTCTCCGCCTCAGTCGCCACAAATGCCGGAGCAAAACGAGATAGCATCTGGAACCTCTGCTCATACTCAGCCACTGTCAAGTTTCCTTGCTTCAAGTGAAGGAATTCCGCTTCCTTCGCATCCCTGAAAGAACGGGGATAGTACTGATCTAGAAACCTCTCCCGGAACGTCTCCCAGGTCACAGTATGTGCATCCCAGCCGGACAGTTCCAGCGTATACCACCACTCGTAGGCAGCTCCATCCAACAGAAAAGTGGCTAACAATACCCGATCCTCGGGAGGACAGTGCATCACCCCAAAAATACGCTCGAGTCGGGTGATCCATCGGTGAGCTTCCTCGGGATCAGCCCCACCGCTGAACGTAGTAGCCCCAAGCCTCTGGGCTCTCTCGATCGAAGCACTCTCAGTCCCTCTCGCCGCTTCATCTTCAGGTCGTGGAGGGGGTTCACGTCTCGGAGGCATGATCAATCGTACGCTGAAAGAGGCATAGAGTTAGTATAACAACCTAGACCCAACACAAATTGACACAACCTATGCTCTGATACCAATTGTCAGGACCCGTCCCAAATATCACCTCGATACTCGGGATGAACCCTGCTCCCGTCTGACAATCATACTTACAATACCAAAAGAAACTTAATACAACTATAAGCATAACCATCAGACGAAGGAGTAAATATATACAACAGTAAGTCAGAGCATAGTTCTACAAAATGGGCACCAAAAGTCCTACAAGTCTAAGTCCGCAACGGAAGAACGTCGGAAGCCCTATGCCTCGATCTCTGCCTCAACGTTCACCCCGGCGCTATCACCACGACCTGGAGGGAAATTAAAACCAAAGGTGTGAGTGGACCAAAAAGAATAAAAGTTTTAAAACCGTTTACCAGCAATTCAACGTAAGGAAAATAAAATCCTTTGTTCCCTCCGGTTTAAAACCAGGCATGCCAATGGAGTAATAGAAAAATCATAGTATGAAAAACATCATAAGAAACAGAGACACTATAAATACCATAAGAAACAGATACACTATAAAACATCATAAGAAACCAGAGTATAACCCGATCAAACCTGCTGGACCCATCCGAGTCTTTAAACTCAACCAGGCCTCACATATCAATCCGAGTCTTTAAACTCCCGAGTCTTTAAACTCAATAGGCCTATGGGGGTAATATCATAATATCCGAGTCTTTAAACTCCCGAGTCTTTAAACTCAATCCGGGCCCGTCCCCCATCAATATCAATCCGGGTCTTTAAACCCATATCCAGATCCAGCAAATCCAATCCCTATCCAGTGTAAAACCAATTCAAAATCCATCGCCAAATCCGAATTCGAAATCCCCGGTTCGAAGCCCTTCCGGCGTTCAGAACCGACATTCCGAACCCAAATCCGGAAAATCCATTTCCACACTAAAACCATAGGAAATCCCTAACCATGTTTCGTAACCCATTTACCATCATCAGAAAACAGTTATAGGGTGAATTTCTCAAATATGGCATCAAAATCTGAAAATCGGCCTTTCCTCGAAAAACGTGTAAAACCCCGAAAATATCTCGAAAAACGTGAAAACATCTCAATCACGTATAACCATCATTTAAAACATAAAAACACACATAGAATCATAAAACAGTAATTAAAACAGTTGGCATGCTCGGAAATAAGAAAAAGTCCACTCACAGTTTTCGACACGTCACTCGCGCTCCGTGCGCTCCTCAACCGTCTCCGGTGTCTCCCGTCCTGTCAATAGATACCAAATAGGGTCACAATAACATCAAGGATACCTTCCCTATTTTCCCCAATTTTTCGGGAATTTAATAATATTTTAATCATAAACCCTAAACCGTACGGATTCCCGAACCATTCCGTAACACCGTCCGATTAACCCGAAAACTATACCATTGGACTCCTTAGGACATTTAGAGTTAAACTCATGTTGGACGCTTAACTGAATTCCTTCCCACGCGCCCCCACGCGCCGCCCAAAGTGGCTGCGCGTGGGCCTCACGCGCCTGCTACAGTCACCTTCAACCTCGAGTCACCCGGTTCAACACAGTTGAACCGGCGTGACCGGTTCTCCGCCGTTCACCCACCATTCTTCTCCATTTCAATCCCACTAGCTTCGTCCAGTTCCCTGCAATCAAACCCAAGCCTAAAATCCAGCAATCACGGCCTAGAACCCTTCGTCTTCAACCTCGAAAAACCTTGCCGTGAGCTCTGTTTTCCTTCCCGGCCGTCCACAGCTTCCCCCTTCACGGTGGTGATACCAGCACCACCCTAGGACCTTAATGAGTCCTACCCAGCTCACAGAATCCGTCGATTCATCCCCGAAGTCCACGACTTCACGTTTGAAATCACGGCCAAAACAGAGTATTGGATACTCGCCGTCGAACCACCAGCCACCGTGAACCTTCCGTCACGGCAACCACCACAGACGACGCCTAAGACCTCCCTGAACAACACCCTGACTTCCTAATCCCTCGACTCTAAGCCCATCATCACGACTTTGCAATTGAAAAAGCCACGAAAAACAGAGTAAACGGGCTTACCTTTCGATTCCGGCGCCGCCGTGAAAACCGTCACCCACCACCGTGCTCGTGGGACTCCCCTCAACCTCCTGAGTCTCCTACCGCCTCGGTTTGCCTCACCACACGGCACAACAGCCTCCACCGTCCACGATCTCCTCTGTTTTCCTCAAACGTTCGCCGCACCACCACCGTGCCGCCGTGCACGATGCCACTCCCAAAACACGATCAGCACCTCACCCACGTCTCTCTGTCACTCTCACCAGTCACTCCTCACTCTCCCTGGCCTCCAGATCGATCACCGCCTCACTCAACCTTCTCTCTGTTTTCTGTTGCCTTCGAATTGGTGCACGGTTCAAAAATGTCTAAGTGTGGCCGTGCACACTTAAGTTCCTCCTGGAACCATCTAGGGTCCCCCACGTGTCCATCAACCACTGGCCATCCCAAAATATCTGCCACTTGCCCTTATCTGATTGGGCTGAGGAAAAATGACCAAAATGCCCCTCCTGCACAAAATTACCATTTTGCCCTCAAACTTTCCAGACCCGTATCTTTTCCGTCCGACGTCCGATGACAGCGTGCCGCCTGTCGTTGAACTCAGGACGTCGAGACCTATCCAACGGTCCTCGGTCTACGTGAAAATCACACATCCTCCAAAAAGTCAACATTTTCCCTTTTCACTCAAAATTACGGTAACGTCCCCAACCTTCCGTACATCATAACTTTTCCTCCGGTTGTCCGAATCGAACCTGCCACCTGTCTACGGACTCGTGACGTCCTAACCTACGTCACGGTCAAGGGCTAACACTCATCCAATCAATCGTACAAAAAGTCAACTTTTTATTTACTATTCACAGGGGCAAAATCGTCCTTTTTACAACACTTCACAGAAATTACATTTTTTTTACCCTTCCCGTAGGTACGGGTTGTTACAAAAGACTTGTCAAAATTCACAAGTAATGTCGAAAGCAAAATTTAAAAGCTACTCAATAATTTGATAATAGTACATCTGACATTTTATTTTAATTTTAATTTCCCAAAGAAATTATATTCATTATCTAAATTGAAATACAAATTAAAGCGATCAAGTAAGTCTAGTTCAGATGGTTATAGTTTTGATTTGTTGACAATTAATCTCAAATTCGAATCTCAATAACATATTGTATGGAAAATTTTCCAAAAATTCTTCCTCCTCTATAATAAAAAAAATACAAATTAAAGAGACCAAATATAAAGTTCATAAATTATATAAAAATACTCAAATTATATGATTGATTTCAAAAAGGTACCCAATTATAAAATTGAATTTTAAATATCCAAACTATATGACCATTAACAAATCAGCACATCCGTTAGGTTTTACATTCAATTTTCTATTAAAAATATACGTGGAAATTATTGAGTGCAGTTTGCTCATTGTTTGGCTAAAGTTATAAGGGATTTTTTTGTCATTTCATTGTTTTATCACCATTTCCTCTTTGCTTTCGTCTTCTTCAAAGCTGTCTTCCTTTTCCCCAAATCCACATCTCTACCTCTATCATTATCATAACATCATATCTATTTCTCCAAATCCACATCTCCATCTCCTTCTTCGCCATCATTCTCATCAATTTCAAATCCCCCAATCTCTACCCAGAATGTCTCATCTATGACCCATCCACCAACATACCTTCGGGTTGAATTTTGTTTTCTGGTGAGTGATATGGATCCGTTGAAGATGGGCGTGAAGTTTACAAGCATCAACCCTCTCCGCACTCACATCACTGAAAAGGGATACGCAAAACCATTGGAGAAGCAAATTCTGGTGCTCAATGAGAAGTACGTGATGCCTCCAGAAATGGCATCAGATGTTCTTTACCGAAGTCTCGCCAATGGAGATTCCAGATCGAAGCAATATTTAGAGCTTCTGGGTTTCTCGACCCGCAGTGAGAACCTCGAGGTGGAGCTCATCACTGAGCCCTCCTATAACCAGTGGCGGAGGGATGAGCGAACATACGGTTTGAATCGGCATGGACCCCCTATCAAGTAGATAACGAGCATTGCGGAAGATTCACGTATCTAAAAGCCCTACCCCGTTGCTAGGGTGGATGAGTATCTGCCCCAAAGGTTCTAGTTGGCAGGGCTCGGTTAGGTGTCTCTCCGGCGAGAAGTGCACACTCAGTCGTTATCTGTTGTTCCTTCAACTCTTCCCGTGTGGATTGGAGAATACTAAGAGTGCTTTGATGTTGATCTCCCCATAGAGAGTCGATATAGCTGCATTGCTTTTCTTGAGTTTAGCCATCTTCGCATAGAGAGTGCTTCGTATTTCGAGCATGGACTCTGAAGGCATGCCGGTTCTGGTTTTGTTGCATTCTCCTTGGGGTGTGTAATTAAGCTCACCATCATCTTACTCAATAGACATTGTGAATCGGCAGGTAGATGGAGTGGAGGTATGTGAGCTAGTGGGAAGACTTACTCAGTATTCTTAAAGACGGCACCAAATGTTTGACTTGAAACTGGACCTAACGTGATGAGACCCGCTGGGGGTGCTGGTTTAATTTTTTGTTAAACTTACAGAATAACTTGCATGGAAAAGAGAGAAAGCACTGGACACTGGTGCGGCACTGGCCTAAGAGGCTCCGATGCTTAAGTTAGTAAGCGAGATGGAGATCTAATATGTAACGACATGTCATAATAGGCATATTACAGCACAATGACAGAAGATCTTGGTTTGTGTGTGTTTAGAGAGAAAAGTGGAAGTGAGATGGTACATTTATGAGAGGGTTTAAGGGGTATTTATAGGAGCAATGAATTTGGTGGTTGAACAGTGTTGAAGTTGGGTTCAAGCTACCTCGGGAGATGTTGCCACGTGTTCCGCAGATTCAGGATGTGTGCTAGGTGGAAATGAATCTCCTGTCATGTGAGGTAGTCATTACTGATAGTGTCAACAGATTGGACTAGGGGTGCTGATCGTGCCTACCGAGTATGTCTGTCGAATGGCCATGACTTGGTCCTTGTGAGGGGATTGTTATTTATCATTGCATGTCGAGTGAAAAACCAGCATTGCCTACCGAATGGACTCAAGGTTACTATTTGACATGCTTTCCGATCACCTGGCGGTGGATCGTGTGTTTGTGATGGTATTGGTCGTACTAAACCTAATTTGTCGATATGGTATCAACATTACTATAATGGGAAAAAAAAAACATAATGAGTTTTTCTTGATTTGAAAATGGAACGCATGAAGAGAGATTGGATGTGGCATAATTGGTTTCTGAAAAAAAACATTTATTGATTTTATTATAGAATTATTACTATATTTAAATTTTATATTAAGAAGCATTAAATTTCAACTATTAAAAATGCTTTTAATCTAATAGTTGAAAACTTGTGTCAAAATTTATGTTTAAAATATTAGGTTTATAGAATTATAATTTATATATAACCACTAAATCTTAAAGGATTGCGAATAATTTGCAGCTGGAGTTTACAAAATTTTTAAGGTGAATATATTTATATAGTTATATTTTAATTTAGTGTAAAAGGAATCGAATTAACAATGAAGGAAAAAGAAAGATAAATAATAATTAAGAAATGAGAAAATTAAAGATAAATAATAATATTGAAGGAAATATATATATATATATAAAGTTTAATGACAGGAAAATTCAAAAAAGGTAATTCTTGAAATTTTAAAATGGAATTGATGATTTTACCCTTGGGGCTCAAAAGTTGACTTTTTGCTCCTAGTACGTTTTGGACTTTTCGTGTAAATCGATACGTATGTCACATAATCCTAAATCCATTAACATGCGACATGTTTAAATTGGAGATAAGATAAATTTGTTACGGGTCTAAATGTACTAAGCAGTATTTTGGTAGTTTGATATTAGGGGCAATTTGGTACTTTCACATGAGGAGATATTTTGCTAATTGCATGAGATAGTGACAAATTTCTTTTATCTCCTTGGATTTGGGTGCACCGACTATGTGGTTTGTGCGTGTATATGTGTTTGTGTTTTGAATTTATTTTGCGTGTTGTTAAGCCACCAAAAATCATGACCAAACCGTAAGGGGAAGGTAGAGAGGAACCAGAAGGAAAACAAAAGAGAACGGAGGAGAAAGAAAAAAGGAAAGAGAAAAAAAGAAAGAAAGGGGAAACTGGAAGGGAGGAGTCTTCAACCCAAGAGACCCGAGATGTAACGACCCGTCCCAAATTCCTAGATTAGATTAGTGACTAATCACGATTAGTGAGTCTAATCGGTGATTAGTTGGGCGAAATCGGATGAACGATGCGAAATGACCGTTTTGCCCTTGGGAATGGGTAAAACGTTGACTTTTCATTCGAGCGGTCAAATGTACATTGACCGATGACCATGACGTAGTTTAGGACGTCACGAGTTCATAGACAGGTGGCATGTTCAATTCCGACGTTCGAGGAAGAAGTTATGGCATTCGTAAGTTTAGGGGCATTTTGGTAATTATGGTTAAAAAGGGGCAAAAGGTTGACTTTTTGATAGGGATGTCCGATGGCCGAGGGCCGAGGACCGTTACGTAGATCAGGACGATACGAATCCATAGACAGGCGGTATGCTGAAATCGGACTTCGAACGGGGAAGTTATAGGTCACGGAAGTTCGATTTCACTATGCACATACTTCGAGACGGTGATGATTTGGCAAAATCTGATTGGGCTAGATATTTTACGTGGGTCTCATGGATGAGTGACAAGTGTCACTCATCCCATTGGCTAGATCCCTTAAATTATGGATCTAAGTAATTAAATATTATTATATCTATTATTATATAATTAATCCTAACCACACTAAATCCTATCCATCCATTTCACTTAATCCCTTAAATCCTAGCCATTCAATTAATCCTCTCTTCTCTCATCAGCCATCATTCTTCTTCTTTGTTTCTTCACACCCGAAACCCCATAACCCATATTACCTTCATTCTTCATTTTTCTTCAAACACACAACAAACCCACATATCACCACTTCCATCATTCATCTCGTGTGTGACCGTGAGGAATGAGAGTGAAAGGAGAAACCAAGATGGCGGCTTACGGCTGGGGACGACGGAGGACACGGCGAGGGTGAGTACCTGTGAACCCTTTTAAATTTCAAAATTCAAAAATGAGTTTTAAAGGACGGTTTTGGGTTTCTGTGGATCCTAACACATTCTAGGGACTTAGGGGAGTCGAGAGGGATTAGTTTCGAGGCTTGGGACGGCTGGGAAGGGCCGTGAACGGCGGAAGAAAGTCACGACCGCCATGGCCAAGCTCGAAGGTATGGTTTTCGGTGTTTTCCTTCAATTCTAATGTCATAGAACCTTAGGTTAGGATTAAAGGATGAAAATGGGACAAACGGGAGGCATTTTCGTGGTCGGACGGTGGAGAACCGACTGGATCAACCCGCGGGTCACGGCGACCCGGTTGCAGACCCGACGATAGGATAGGGATGACTGATGACGTCATCAAGGCATTTTCGTGGTGGGACGGTGGAGAACCGACCGGGTCAACCTGCGGGTCACGGCGACCCGGTTGCAGACCCGGCGATAGGATAGGGATGACTGATGACGTCATCATGTCAGATCTGACAATGTCAGCTGACATGTCAGAATATGGACCAATAGGAGCTTGACACGTGGCACTGTCCGAGGTGTCAGTGCTGACGTTAACGTTGAATTTTTCAATGTGTTGACCAGTGCGTGGGGGCGTGTGTGAACAGTGTTTTTGAGTGGGCCCAGTGTCATTTTAAAGGCTTCGACGATCCGGATCCAATGACGGTGGTTTCGGGTCGATCGAAGATCGTTAGGTTGGTCAAATTGAGGTTTTTCACCTCGGAAAACGTGTACGGGACACGTTGACTTTTCCGAGAAAGTTTAGGGTTCTTAATATGGACTTGTATAGGTTAGTAGTAACCTTTGGATATGATTTGGACAGATTCGGGAGTCCCGGTGATGGTGATTGGCTCGAGAGAGCCATATGGCAAGCAAATCGAGGCGGCAGCTTGGACGGTCTGTGAGTGGACCTTGTTTTCTAAATTGGTGCATGCATAAATGTTTATTATATGTTTTAAATACTTATTTGTGATGCCATGAGTGCATTTGGATGTGTGGTTACGTATAGGCACGTATTTCGAGGTTTTGGGCCTATATGGTGCCTATACTGGTTTGTACGTCTTTATCGGTCTAAATGAAATGGTTTTGGATTTCTAAAAGGATGAACTCGGGTATGAGACGCATTTGGTTTGGTCTCGGGCATATGACTCTATTTACGACCTTCGGGTCTAAATCGTGGTCGCAACGGGTGCTATGTGCGCTGCGATCAACGATACGACGCTCGCCTCCGGATTGGGATGTGTTCCTTCTGAGAGGTCACGATGCACGATTTGTGGTCGGGCAGCCTGGGGAGGCTCGACTTCGGAGTACTGACGGTTCAGGATATCGATCGGTGATGAGTGCACCATGATCTTGTGGTGGTCGCGTTGGTTGATACGTCACGGCGACATACCAGGATTGAGGGCGGTCCTGGATGGATGGTTGCACGCATCACTGCGATCGGAGTCGTGACTGACCCTTAGATATCGGGCACGGTGCCCAGTTGAGTCATATGTTCGGGCACGAGACCCGATTGTTCTACACTCATGATTTCGGGTCAGGGACCCTAGATGGATTTCCAAGTTCATGACGATTTACGGGAACCGGCATGAACTCTGGAAAGGTCATTGTGGTTCATGACGGTTTATGGGAATCGGCATGTACCTTTGTCAGGTCATTCTGGTTCATGACGGTTTATGGGAAACGACATGAACCCTAGTTAGTGGATATTATGGATCATGACGGTTCAGGGGAACCGGGCATGAATGTTTATGTTATGTATATATATGTTCATATACCTTCCTTTACTTGTTCTATTATCTCCTCCGGGGAGGGTCGTTGGCCTTGGTGGACCCCGGAGTAGTCACGGAGCACTGACTGAGTGGGAGTCGCCCCAGTTGGGTTCCTTACTCTTAGGAAGGCTGGTTACTATAACCTCGGGTAGGGTTAGTAGTCTGCGGACATTGACTTTGACTTTGAGAATACTTGGGTTTGAGACCCCGGGTAGCACGCGCGTAGCTTTGGAAACCGTTACAGGATTGGTTGTGTGAATTATATGTATATATGATGTATGCTATATGATATGATATATGATGTGTGTTTACATAGGTTTTGGGCAGTGGCCCTTATGATTGGTTTCTTATGATTTGGGCCGAGTCCCTTATGGATTTGGGCAGTAGCCCGTATGGTCGTTTTCATTATGTTTGTTTCAATCATGGTTTTGGTCTTAGTTACCACATATGGTTTCTTTGGTTAAATGGTTTTCGAATGCATGCATGCTTTTTAGTGAAGGGTACAAATGTCTTCTTATGAAATGTTTTTATAAACTCTTGTTTTGTCCACTCACAGCTTTTAATATTTTGACTGCCCTTCAGGTTGACAGGATGTGGACTGTAGCAGAGACCGAGATATCACATACTTCCTTCGGATCCTGGCGTACTCTGATAGCCCGGGAGGGCAGAGGATGGAAATATCCCTTGTCTAACACTTCGTGTCAGACGGGAGCAGGGTCATCCCGCGTTAATCCCCGAGGGGATTGGGATGGGTCCTGTCACGAGAAGAACCCCGAAAGCTACCCGTGAGTATTTGGACTCACAATTGGTGTTTTCACCATGGAATCTTGAAACGAAGATCAATGTAATCTTCACTGAACCTAGATGACCACATAGAGCCCGAGTTTCACGGTTTTAGACACGAGAAAGCTGCAGAAATGTCCTTTGAACAATGGTCGAAACTTGAAGGTAAATATCTTGATTTCTAGCACAAAATACCTAGATTTTAGATCATATACTTATTTATGGGAATCATTAGAGGAAGATTGGTTATTGGAACATCGAAAACGGACAAGAAATGAAGAAGTTAGAATTGGGTCAACCCGCCAAGTCAGAAAACCCAAAACCAGAAAACGGGTCACCCGCAAGAGGTAAGAGATGACCCCTGCTGCAGACGCATGAGGCCCACGCGTAGAGGCCATGGGTGGCACTTGGGGGTGCGTGCCTCACCGCCTGGGTTTCCAATCAACACGTTTTTCAATGCTTTCAATGATACGAACACATTGTGGAGTTTTTGAGATGATCAAATATTGTCTTGGTGTAGTTTTGGGTGTCCGAAGTGTTAAGTTTAGGTTTTAAATCTTATTTTATCCCAAAAATTAATAAATTTAAATGTGAGATTATTTGGGATGTTAGTGACCATTTGTAGTGATTTTTAACGTGCATTACAATTCCGGGAAGTACGGAGGAACACTCAGTTCAAGATTGAACAACAAGGACGGTGTGTGAGTGGACTTTTATTTTATAAATTATTATGCATCCATAGTTAAATGTTTTAATTGTTTTATTGCATGATTTATGTTGCAATGGTTTGTTTATGATTTCGAAATTAATTTTTGATGATTTTTTGATTAATTACTAGACATGGACATTTTACGGCATTTTATGGGAATTGTGTTTTGGAATCAGGCTCGGGTTTTGAATATATTTGACTTGGTTTTTATTCAATGATTTGTGTTGAATGAGTTTTCTTGGTTTGTGGATTTTTTTTCTTTACGGTCAACCTTCCTCGGATATGGTCAGCACTCAAATGTTCAAAGCACGGCTCTGTTTCCTAAGGTTATAGACTTGATTAGTTCTTAGACGTGTCCTGATGGTGCGTACGTGTAGTTCCCGAACATGACCCGGATGGTGCTACATGTAGTTCCCATGGGAAACTATTACAGTTTGGATGGTGCTACGTGCAGTTCCCAGACATGTCCGGATGGCGCATTAGTGCAGTTCCCAGGCTTGACTTGGATGGTACTTCGTGCATTTTCCGAATGAGCTCACGTGTAGTGCTGTTGTTCATTAGGACTGGTACTTGAGTTTGAGGATTGGTTGTGCCTGATTATGAGCCTTGTGTGATTTAATCTGTGGATTATATGTATTGTTGGGGCAAGTTCCCAAATACAACTCATATGGTACTTAGTGCAGTTCTCAAGATTACCTATGCGTAGTGGGTTTGCTTTACGAGATTGGTATTCGAGCATCGAGGATTGGTTGGTTTTTCGTTGACCTTATCAGTATTTGTGTCCAAGTGATTTGATGAACAAGGATTTCTGGAAATATAGGTCATATGTTGTTTATTGTGTTTTATGATCATTGTGGTCTCACGATTTATGATTTGTTCTTAATTTAGTTTTGATTGTTGCATTTTACTAGATGCATACATGGTTTTTATAATGAGGGTAAATATTTATTTTTCTTTGGGTAATATGGTTCATATGTTGTTTACTGTATTTTATGATCGTTTTGGTCTCGCAATTTATGATTTGTTCTTAATTTAGTTTTGATTGTTTCATTGTACTATATGCATACATGATTTTTATAATGGAGGGTAAATATTTATTTTTCTCGTAAAAAGCATTTTTAAATATTTATTTTTGTCCACTTGCAAGTTTTAATGGTTTGATGCCGCTCTAAACCGTTGTACAAAAATTGGGGCAAATTGAGAGGCGGAGGCATGATCAGTTTGAGTATCCATTGTTTGACAAGTATTGAGGGTAGTTTCGATATCTTGGATCGTTAGTCAGACATGAATAGAACCGGGTGCGATTATCAAAACACTTTAGAAGCGGGTCCTGTCATATAGTTAGAATTTAAATATGATTAAATTTTCAATATGTAATGACCCGTCCCGAAATCCGGGATTAGATTAGTGACTAATCACAATTAGTGAGGTTAATCGGTGATTAGTTTGGCGAAATCGGATGAACAATGCAAAATGACCGCATTGCCCCTAGGCGTGGGCAAAATGTCGGGACTGGTCCCAAATCCCCCGAGATTAACGTGGGACCCGCCTGATTCGGTCTGACACGAAGTGTCAGACCAGGGAAAATTCCATCTCTAGCCCTCGCCGGGGCTATCAGAGTGCGTTAGGATCGTAGGAGGAGGGGAGTGAACGTCTCGTCTTTGCTACAGGCCGCATCCGCGATCAACCTGAAGGACATTAAAACATTAAAAGTCGTGAGTGGACAAAAAAATATTTTATTAAAACATTTCGCATAAAGACATTTATGCCCTTCATTAAAAGCATATGCATGCATTCAAAAACCATTTATCAAACATTCATAAAAAACCTTTGTCAAACAATTAGAAAACCTTTCAAGGGTTCATGCCCGGCCCCATAAACCGCCATGACCCATAAATCCATTTGGGTCCCTGACCCGAAATCATAACTCAAAAACCTTTAAAACCACTACATGTGTGAACTTAGTCCAAATCCGTTCTCAGTGAAATACCAAAACATCAAGTACGGGGTCTCCGCCCCCAAATCACGTTCTAAATCATAAAACACGGGGTCTCCGCCCCCAAATCACTTTCTGTAAAACCTCATACGTATCAACATACGTATAACCCATCCTAGGCACTTCCGGAGAAGATGCCAACTCGGGGCACACAGCCCATAGGGATCACATCCCCGATATAGTCATGATGACATCATATCTATCTAGTGTGCACACTACTCGGGGTCTCACTCCGAGTCTTCTCCCAGGAATCTCCATCTGGGAGGCTCAATCACTGGATCTAGTCTGAGCTCTCTCTCTGGATCTAGTCCACACATCTCTCCTGAATCTGGTCCGGGGCCACATCATAATAAGTAACCACCACTCCTGGAACGGGATCCCTATGGGGATACCCACTCTGGTCTGTGGATCGTGACTTTCCAGGTCGACGTCTGGAGGAGAGCATATAATCAATATGGAGGGTTTCATATACATTTTCAAATACTCTTTTCTTTCTTTCTCAATTCACTTTTCAATTGGGGCTCATACCCGAATCATCTCAATAGGATTCCGCGAATCCGATTCAAATCCATTTCACAGGCCTCGGCCTAAATCCTCAGTTCAACAGGGTCTCATGCCCGAATTCTCATTTCACAAACTGACCTGGGACTTAAGCCTGATGTTACAATCAACTGGGCACTAGGCCCGAAATCATAAACTAATAGGAGCTCACGTCCGATTTCACAACCAACTGGGCCTTAAGCCCGATATCTCAACTAAATGGGTCTCAGGCCCGATATCATAAATCAATGGGGCATCAAGCCCGATAGTACGCCTAACTGGGCCTCAAACCCGAATTGTTAACCAACTGGGCTCCCGGCCCGCTCGTATAACACAAATGGACCCTCGGTCCGATTCCTCGTCAATTCAAATGGAATCCAAGTCCGAGAATTTGTAAATCAAAAAGGGTCTCATGCCCAATTTCATGTTTCCTAATCCAAAACCAATTCATAAAACCCTCATTGAAAACCTAGAACGTATAAGCAGCGTATAAAATCGGAAATATCGAAATACGTGCAAATACGTAAATCCTAGAAACCACAAACAAATGCACTCATGGCATCACAAAACATATATTAAAACAATTATAAAAAATTTATGCATGCATCAATTTCGAGAGAAGGGTCCACTCACAGACCGTCCGAATCCGCGCCTCGATACGCGTGCCATAATCCTCTCCCGGGTCAATCCTCGCCTCCGGGATTCCCAAACCTGTCCAAATTCATTTAGAGGGTTACTAATAGCCTCATTAACCTCTCATTGAAGTCCCATAATTTTCCCGATTTTCTAACTATTTTTAAAACCGAACTTAAACCTTCGGACGTCCCGAACTATATCGAAACGATGTCCGATTGACACGAAATCTGTCCCAAAATGTTCGTTACATCGAATAGAAGGTTTCGTGTGTTGCACACATCCCCAAATACCCCGTCACGCACCGTCACACGCCAAAAGACTGCCCTGCGCGTGGGCCTCACGCGTCGGGACACTGTTCATCTTCCTCAGCAGGTGAACCGGTCCAGGCCAGTCGGTTAGGTCCAACCTCTGCAACTGGACCGGCGTGACCGGTCCAGGCCGTTTCCTCCACCAATTTCCACCCGTTTTGTCCCATTTCAATCCCAAAATTCCTCTTTTAATGTTTTCTATCAATTCCAATTAACCAAACTACCTAAAACTGCCTAGAACCCGTGAACCCAAAAACCCCTCCACGGTTCAAGTTTTCTAAAACCCACCCATGGCTTCACAGCCGTCCAAAACTTCCCAAAACTATCCTAGAAACCTCCTAGAAATCTAATAGGCCCATCCTAATCATTAAAAGCAACCCATAATGTCACAAATTAAAAATGGAAGAAAAAGTATAAAACCGAGTACCTCTCGGGTTGCACCTCCTCCACGCCGCCGTCCACGGCGGTTCCAGCCCCCAGCAGTCCTCCTCTCTCACTCTCTGGTCTCAGTCATGGCCGATAGGGAAGGGTTGGATTGGTTTGGATGGTTGGGTGAGATCGGGTTGCACGGTTAAGGAGGGGGAGGGGGGTTCGGGTTGTTCTTAAAAGAAAAGGCAAGGGTTAATGCATGAATGTGGGCTGGTGGTGTCAGGACCCGTCCCAAATATCACCTCGATACCCGGGACGAACCCTGCTCCCGTCTGACAATCACATATAAAGTACCAAAATAACTACAATACCACTATAAGCATGACTATCAGACGAAGGAGTAATTATATACAACAGTCAGTCAGAGCATAGTTCTACAAAATAGGCACAAAAATCCTACAATGCTAGTCCCGCAATGGAAGAACGTCGTAAGCTCTATGCCTCGATATCTGCCTCAACGTTCACCTCAACGCTATCACCACGACCTGGAGGGAAAATTTTAAAACCAAAAGATGTGAGTAGACCAAAAGAAAATGAAAGTTTGAAAACCATTTATTATTAAATCAAAACTAGAAACTAGAACACTTGTACTCTCCGTTTTGAAATCACATGCCTAACTCAGTGAGTAAACTAATTATAAACCAAGAAACATCATAAGAAACAGAAACACTATCAAATATCATAAGAAACAGATACACTATAAAAACATCATTTTCCGATCAAATCTGCTGGGTCTATCCGAGTCTTTAAACTCAACCAGGCCTTAAATGTAATCCGAGTCTTTAAACTCCCGAGTCTTTAAACTCAACAGGCCTATGGGGGTAAGATCATAAATATCCGAGTCTTTAAACTCCCGAGTCTTTAAACTCAATCCGGGCCCGTCCCCCGTCAATCAATATCCAGGTCTTTAAACCCATATCCAGATCCAGCAAATCCAATCCAAATTCAATGTAAAACCATTTCCAAATTCATAACCAAACTAGAATTCGAAATCCCCGGTTCGAAGCCCTTCCGGCGTTCAGAACCGACATTCCGAATCCGGAAATCTACTTTTTAATCCAAAACCCACAGTTAATCACAAATTATATTTCACCATCCATTTATCATCATCAGAAACGGTTATAGCCTGAAATCCCCAAATATGGTATCAAAATCCGAAAACCAGCTTTTCTCGAAAAACGTGCAAATCCCGAAAATGTCTCGAAAAACATGCAAACACATCAAACATATATGAGCATCATTAAGAAGCATAAAAACACTTTTAATAACATAAAACATCAATAAAAACAGTTAGGCATGCTCGAAAGAAAGAAAAAGTCCACTCACAAATCAGAACGAGTCAATCGCGCTCCGTGCGCTCCTCGACCGTCTCGGGTGCCTCCCGTCCTGTCAATATACACCAAATAAGGTCACAAACACATTAAGGATACTAACCCTAATTTCCCCAATTTTTCGGGAATTAAATAATATTTTATTCATAAACCCTAAACCGTCCGGATTCCCGAACCTTCCCGTAACGTTGTCTGATCAACTCGAAACTTATACCATTGGATTCCTTAGAACATTTAGAACTAAAACCATGTTGGAAGCTTGGCCGGATTCCTCCCCACGCACCTCCACGCGTCGCCCAAAGTGGCTGCGCGTGGGCTTCACGCGCCTGCTACAGTGCATCCCCAACCTCGATCGAACCCGGTTCGCACCAGGGCTGCAACCCAGACCGGCGAGATCCAATTTCCGCCGTCCGGCCACCATTTCATCTCCTCTCTTTCCCTATAGCTTCGTCCAAGCACCAGGAATTCATCCCTCTCACTCTCCTGGTTCGACTCAACCCTCAGCTTCATGACTGAAGCTCGAAAGAAAACACAGACGACCCCCTGTTTTCCTTCTCGGCTGTCCAGTGCTTCCCCCTTCACGGTGGCGATTCCAACCTCTCCCTAAGACCTCACTGAGTCACTCCCAACTCACAGAAACCTTCGATTCACCCCCGAAGTCCACGTCTTCCCGTTTGAACTCACAGCCAAAACAGAGTACAGAGTACTCGCCGTCGTCTGAACTCCGCCGTGTACTCCCCTGTCACGGCGACCGTCCTAAACCACTCCTAGGGCCTCCCTAAACATCATTGTACTCACCAATCCCCTCGATTCTCATCCTACCTTCACGACTTTCAAAATGAAATTGACGGGAAAAACAGAGGAAGAAAAGTCACCCTTTAATTTCGTCTCCGCCGTGCGCACCGCCGCGTGCCACGGTGTTCGTTGGGTCACCTGCAACCTCCTACGGCTCCTACTACCTTGATTTGAGCCACCACATGGCGTAGCCACCACCAAACTCTCACGGTCTCCCTGTTTTCCCAGAACTTCGCCGCACCACCACCGTGCCGCCGTGCACGATTTCTCCACCAAAACACGATCACCAGCTCAAACACTTCTCTCTGTCACTCTCACAAATCACTCTTCACTCTCCCTTGCACAGAATCGATCAATCTCTCCCAATATCTCACCCTCTGTTTCTCTGAGTTCAAACCCAAAGCACGGTTTGATTTTGTGCAAAGTGTGGCCGTGCACACTTTGGAACATTTTAGAACCATCCAGCCACTCCCACGTGTCCATCATCCATAGGCCAGCACCAAAAAATCTCTGCCACTTGCCCTTATCTGATTGGGCTGAGGGAAAAGACCAAAATGCCCCTTAATTGGATAATTACCGTTTTGCCCTCGAACGTTCTAGACCCGTAACTTTTCTGTCCGACGTCCGATGACAGCGTGCCGCCTGTCGTTGTACTCAGGACATCGAGACCTACCTAACGGTACTCGGTCTACGTGAAAATCACAAGTCCTCCAAAAGTCAACATTTTCCTCATTTACTCAAAATTACGGTAACGCCCTCAATCTTCCGTACATCATAACTTTTTCTCCGATTGTCCGAATCGAACCTGCCACCTGTCTACGGACTCGTGACGTCCTAAACTGCGTCACGGTCAAGGGTCAACACTCATCCAATCGGTAATTCAAAAAGTCAACTTTTAGCCTACTATTTACAGGGGCAAAATCGTCCTTTATATACAAAACTTTTACAAAATTACATTTTTACCCTTCCCGAAGGTACGGGTTGTTATAGGTGGCCAGTGGATGAGTAACACTTGTCACTCATCCATTGGTTTCTGAAAAGCAACTGGGCCCACTAAAGTCCAAAAGCTCCTCGTAAAATGTGTCACTATGAATAGTATCCTAGAACTTCCGTGAACCGTAATTTTGCCGTCGAACGTCCAAATTCGACGTGCCGACTGTCTACGGATTCGTATCGTCCCGATCTACGTAACAGTCTTTAGTTCTCGGCCATCGGACTTCCTGGGTAAAAATTCAACTTTTGGCCCAAATTACCAAAATGCCCTTGAACTTCCGAACACCATAACTTATTCCTCGAACGTCGGAATCGATCGTGCCACCTGTCTATGAACTCGTGACGTCACGAACTACGTTACGGTCATCGGTAAAAGTCCATTTGACAACCTGAACGAAAAGTGTAACAACCCGTCCCGGGAGCCGGGATTAGTAGACGGATTAAGGTGTGATTAGTGAGGTTAAGCGGCGGTTAGTTGGTCCCGATAGGTCCTTGAGCCTAGAATGACGATTTTGCCACTAGTTCGGGCAAGATGTTGACTTTAGTTCGGGTGGTCAAATGGGTGTTGACCGGTGACCAGGACGTAGTTTAGGACGTCACGACTCCATAGGCAGGTGGCACGCCCGATTCCGACCTCCGAAGAGGACGTTGTGATGTTCGGAAGGTTGAGGGCTTAACCGTAATTTGGGTAAATTAGGGGGAATAGTGGACATTTTGTAGAATCGGGTTTTGGTAGGTTGACCTAGCTTGGTTAGATAGCTTTCGTCGTCCTGAGTTCGATGACAGGCGGCACGTATTCATCGAACTTACGAGGCGAGAGTTACGGGTCTAGGAAGTTTTGGCAAAACCGTAAAAATGTGTTAAACAAGAGGGTATTTTGGTCTTTTTGGCATCTGGGGATTTGTGCAGAGAGGAGCAGATGAAGGGTGGTGATTGGGCCATGTGTGTGAGAGAGAATGGGAGGATGGTGACACATGGCAGGGGGCTAGAGGATTCTGGGAGAATCCTGCGCGTTCACAGCCCAAATAATTGGGGTGCACTCGTGCATACCCGTGTGTTGGTTCTTCGACTAACACAGAGAAACAGAGGGTGAGTGAGTGAGGGCAATTCATTGATTCCGTGCAAGGGTGAGTGAAGAGTGAGTGGTGAGAGTGACAGGGAGGAAAGAGTAAGCTAGTGATCGTGTTTTGGAGGAGGAACCGTGCACGGCGGCATGGTGGTGGTGCGGTAAATTTTTGAGGAAACAGGGAGGCCGTGAGTTCGTGGTGGTGGATACACCGTGAGGTGGCTCAAACCCAGGCAGGGGAAGCTGTAGGAGGTTGCAAGGAGTCCAACGAACACCGTGGTACGCGGCGGTGCGCACGGCGGAGCTGCAATCGAAGGGTAAGGTTTCTTGCTCTGTTTTTCCCGTAAATTTCATTTGGAAAGTCATGAGTCTGGGCTTAGATTCGAGGGTATTGGAGGTCAGGGTGATGTTCAGGGAGGTTCTAGGAGTGGTGTAGAACGGTCGCCGTGACGGGGGCGTACACGGCGGAGCTCAGTCGACGGTGAGTACTCTGTACTCTGTTTGGCCGTGAAATTCAAACGGGAAGTCGTTGAGTTTGGGGCTGAGTCGAATGTATAGGAGGGTAGGTTTGTGATCAATGAAGTCCTAGGAACCGTCTGGTGTTGCTACCACGGCGGGGGGTGGTCGGAATGGCTAAATCGTGAAACAGGGGAAAAAGGGCTGTCTGGTTCGAGCTTGAATCGACGATGAGGGGGCTGTGTCGAGGACAGAGGAGTAGGGGGATGGTTTCCTAGTGTCTGGACGAAGCTGCAGGAGAAGAAAGGGGATGAAATGGTGGCCGGACGGCGGAGATTGAGTCTCGCCGGTCCAAGTTGCAGAGCCGGTTCAGCACAGTGCGTGGAGGTTGATGACGGTGCACTGTAGCTGGCGCGTGAGGGCCACGTGCAGCCACTTTGGGCGGCGCGTGGGGGCGCGTGCGGCGGTTCTGGGGAAAACGATCAACATGGTTTTTGGTCTAGGAGTTGTGGTGAGTTCAATAAAGTTGGTTTCGGGTTAATCGGAAGTCGTTTGAGTTTAGTTCCGCGAGGGTGAATGTTTAGGGTCCCGGGTTTTAGGTTTTCGATTCGGGGAATGTTTAGGAAATTTAGGTGAATGTTTGTAGATGTATTAGTGACGTAATTTGACGGTGATTGACAGGATCGGGATTTCCCGAGGAAGCCGAGGAACGTGCTGGACGTTCGGGACGTGAATAGGGCTCAATACTGTGAGTGGACCCTTTCTCTAAACTTGAGCATGCATAACTGTTTTCTATCATTGTTTTATGGCTTTTAATCACTATTCTATGTTTATCGAATATGTTTTGGTTGATTTTACATGATTGCACGTTTTTCAAGGAAGTTCGGTTTTCAGCATGTTTTACTATAAGTGGTTTTCATTGGTTATAAAGGGATTTTGGAGCATGATTTCGATGATCAAGGTTTTCGATTTTAGAATCGGATTTCACTAATCGGAATTTGGTTTTAAGATTGGAAAGTGGATTCCGGATTTGGATTCGGAATGACGGTTCTGGATGCTGGAAGGGCATCAGACCAGTGATTTCGGATTCGGGTTTGGATGTGGATTGGTATATGGTTTTCAAATGATTTTGAGATTGGATTTGCTGGATCTGGATATTGGGTTTAAAGACCCGGATATATGTGACGGGGGACCGGCCGGATTGGGTTTAAAGACCCGGATTGAGTTTAAAGACTCGGGAGTTTAAAGACTCGGATATATTGATATTTCCCCCGTAGGCCTTGAGTTTAACGACTCGGGAGTTTAAAGACTCGGATATAATTAAGGCCTGGATTGAGTTTAAAGACTCGGGAGTTTAAAGACTCGGATAGGTCCAGCAGGTTTGATCGGAAAATAATGAATTGCTGTTTCTAGATTCTGAAACGGTTTTATGATTCACAGGTTGTGGTTTTTCTCACTGTTTTATATTGTCTCTGTTTCTTATGGTGTGGTATATGGTACTTTGGTTTCTAACTGTTGTAATAACTGGGTTATGCATGTGGTTTTCAAAACGGGGGGCTAAACTTAGTTTTTCTGATAAATGATTTTAGAACTTTTCTTCTATTATGGTCCACTCACACTTTTGTTTTAACTTGCCCTCCAAGTTGTGGAGCGAGCGCGGGGTCTTGACGTCGAGGCAGTGTCCGAGGCATAGAAGTGACGTGAGGGATCCCAAACGAGTTTAAAGTCTTCCGTGTGCGTGTAATTTATCAGTTTTTATTGTTCCTTGTATGTTCGTACTACGCTCTGTAAACGATAACTTTGGGACATGGTGTATATTTACTCCTGCGTCTGACTGGGTTGAGTGAGTTTTACGTGAGTGTGGTGTCGGGGAGTCAGACGGGAGCGGGATTTACCTCGGGTTTCGGGGTGGAACCGGGGTGGGTCCTGACAAAAAGTCAACGATTTGCCCATTCTAGGGGCAAAATTCTCATTTCGCCCGAACGTCCGCTAATCCTCATCTAATCTCCGATTAGTCTCGCTAATCCGTCATTAATTCTTAATTAATCCCGTTAATTCGGGACGGGTCGTCACACAAAATGTTGACTTTTCGTTTAGGCGGTCAAATGGACTTTGGCCGATGACCGTGACGTAGTTTGGGACGTCACGATTTCATAGACAGGTAGACCGTTCAATTTCGAAATTCGAGGAAGAAGTTATGACGTTCGGAAGTTTAAGGGCAATTTGGTAATATTGGTTAAAAGGGGAAAATAGTTAACTTTTAGACCGGGAGGTCCGATGACCAAAGGCCAAGGACCTTTACGTAGATCGGGATGATACGAATCCATAGACAGACGGCACGCTGAAATCGGACTTCGAACGAGAAAGTTATAGGTCACGGAAGTTCGATTTCACTATGCACGTACTTTGAGACAATGATGATTTGGCAATATCTGATTGGGCAGATATTTTAAGTGAGACCCATGGATGAGTGACAAGTGTCACTCATCCCATTGGTCCAAACCCCTAAATTGTGGATCTATACTAATTAATTATTATTATTTTATTAGTTTATAATTTAATCCACCCACCACTAAATCCTAGCCCTCCATCTAATCTAAATCACTCAATCCTCACCATTCATCTAATCCTCTCCTCTCTCATCTGATCAACTCAACTCTGTTTTCTCACAAGGACCCGAACCTATATTTCCTCCATTCTTCATTTTTTATCTTCGCACAAACAAACAACACACACCACCACCATCATCCATCATCATGTGTGCCCGTGTGTGACCGTGAGAGAGTGATGAGGGACTGAGGACGACGGTGAGACAGTGGTGGAGACGGCGGAGAAACGATGAACCCGCGAGGTAGGTTTGGTTCAAATTCGGGTTTTTGGATTTAAAGGTTTTTGATCGATTCTAACGAATGGGTTGACTTCCTAGGGAACTTTTGGGAAGGTCTGGATCATTTGCTAAGGCTGGGACGGCCGGAGGCCACGACGGAGGGAGGTTGCAAGTGGCTGGTTCGGTCTTCGATCATGGAGGTAAGTCTTACTTCGTTTTCTTGTGTTTTGAGGACGTAGATCGATTAGGTTTATGATTAGGAAGATTTAGAAATCGAAATGGAAACGAATGGACCTAAAATGAACGAAGTATAGCATTGAACCGGTCAAGAACCAGTCAAACCCGGTTCAGTCTCTCGGAGAAGACGATGAATAGTGGCGCGTGGGCTTCACGCGCAAGAGCCTTCTTTGGGCTCGTGGGGGCGCGTGTCCCATCTTTTGGGAATGTGTTCAACACGTGAAATCTTCTATTCGATGTAACGAACATTTTGGGACTGGTTTCGTGTCGATCATACACCTTCTCCATAATGTTTGGGGCATCAGAAGGTTTCGGATCTGGATTTAAAATAGTTAAAAATTCCAGAAAATGACGAGGCTTTAGTGGGAGGTTATTTAAGTAGTTAGTAACCTTCTATTACGATTTGGACAGATTTGGGAGTCCCAGTGACGACGACTTGCCGGTGATGCTTACGACACTCAAACCGAGGCGGCAGCAAAGGACGGTCTGTGAGTGGACCTTGATTTCTAAACTGTGATGCATGCATAAATGTTTTATATGGATTATGAATGTGATTCTATGATGTTGAATTGGATGGTTGTGAATTATATGGTTTCATGCTTTACGAGGCGATTTACGTGCTTGCACGTAAATCGAGGTTTTCCGGTTTTACACTGATTTTCCGTACTTATGGTTTTGGATATGATTTCATGAAATGGTTTTGGAATTGAAAAGGTAAAATCGGATTTGAGACCCATCTGTTTTGGAAACCCTCGGACTCGAAGTCCTTTTAGTGACGTTCTCTGGCCAGAGGCCCAATTGGTTCTTAAATTGATTTCGGATTTGGAAATATGGAATCGGGCATGAGACCCATTTAATTTACGAATCGGGCCTGAGGTCCAGTTTGTATGTGGATTCGGGCTTAGGGCCCAGCTATGTGTTACAAATGGTTTTTATGGTTCATGGCGATTTATGGAAACCAGCATGAACCCATGAAAGGTTTTATGGTTCATGACGGCTTATGGGGGCTGGGCATGAATCCTTGAAAGGTTTAAAGAATGATTTCAAAAGGTTTTTCATATGCCATCCTTTATATATGATTGTCTCCTCCGGGGAGGGTCGTTGGCCTGGGTGGACCCCGGAGTAGTTACGGAACACTGACTGAGTGGAGTCGCCCCCAGTTGGGTTCCTTACTCTCAGGAAGGGCATGGTTCGTAACCTCCAGGGAGGGTCATTGATCTACGGACATTGACCTGGGTGGACCCTGGAGAGACTTGGATTTGAGACCCCGGTTAGCACGCGTGTAGCTCTATTTTACCGTGACAGGTTCGGTGATATGAAATATAATGGATAAACATGATTTCAATTGGTTTGGGAAATTGTGTTTTATGATGATAAATGAATTTGGGCTGAGATCCCATATATGTTTACTATGTTATGGTTTTCTGTAAATGGTTTTGGGCAGGAGCCCGTGTGACTTGTATTTAAGGAACTTGGGGCTGAGACCCTAAATATGGTTGTTTAAACATATGTGATTGGATAAATGATTTTACTATGCATGCATGCTTTTTAGTGAAGGGTATAAAGGTCTTTATGAAATATGTTTTATCAAATCTTTTATTTTTGTCCACTCACAGTCTTTCTGTTTTTAATACCCTTCAGGTTGAATACGACATGGATTGTAGCAGAGACCGAGATATCACATACCTCATCTGGATCCTTGCGTACTCTGATAGCCCGAGAGGGCAAAGGTTGGAAATTTCCCTTGTTTGACACTTCGTGTCAAACGTGATCAGGGGCGTTCCTCGTTAATCCCGGAGGGATTGAGGACGGGTCCTGACACAATAACTCCTAAAATGTCTTTATTTAAACAATTTTTTTGAAGAAAAAGATGATTTAATAACGGAAAAATAGTAAAAATATAAATTTTAATTTTAAAGTTTTAAACTAAAGTTTAAATAAAGAATTGGGTTAAAAATATTCTTCTATGCGTTAAATGTAAAGGACACGGGAAAAGGGTTATAGTTGCATCATTAACGAAAAAACAAAAACAAAGGGTATAAAAGATAAAGGAGACGAAGGAAGTTAAGGTTCCACTCAAAACCAATTGGCAATGGGGAGAGCGGCATAACTCCTTATAAGCCCTTATAAGGTTGTGCAACTTTCCAATATGGGACATTTGTACTTTTCACATTCTCACATACGCCTTACACGTGTGACGAATTTTCGAGTCTAACACGTGGACAACACATATTGAGTGACGTGGAGTACGTGTTGTAGTTAAATCTTACACATGGAAGAAGCTACTCTAATACCATGTCTGAAACCATAGTTATCAGTTAAGGAAGAACATATTTACATTTGTTCTACCACTTGCTCTACTAATAGAATTGGAAAGCCATCACCTAACAAACTCTTCTAACAAGCTCTTGGCAGTTGTCATAGCTAACTAACTAACTTAACTGTTTTAACTGAATTCGTACACGTGGGCAAACCCACTCTGATAGCATGAAAAATTTTAAGGTTCCACCCAAAACCAATTGGGAAGAAACTCAACTCCTTATAAGTCCATGCAAGGTTATACAATTTTTTTAGGTAGAACATTTGTGCCTTTAACATTCTCATAGGAGATAATTACAAACATAAAACAAAAAGATAATATAAAAATAAAATAAAAGTTGAATTTGGGTTGTAAATTCAATAAAGCCTATGCTCAAGAAAAATAGTTGAATAGTAGCTTCTTTATTTTCAAAGGTTAAAATAGTAAAATTATTGACAATAAAAATGTAAAAGAAAAAATTTAATAACTATCTCAGTACAGTTATATATACGGTTATATTAATAAACACTATTTTCTTATCAGACAGATCTCAATATTACTGGATAAGTTTTCTCTCTCTCTCTCTCTCTCAACTTTCTTCATCGCTCCCCCAATCTCAAATGTTCAATTAGCATTTATATTGATGATATGCCTCTTATGTGCTCATACTATTTTATCAATATTCTTAACTATGATTTTTTAATGTGAAATTTCATATAATTTTATTAATTCTCTTATGAAAATTTATTAATTTATAAAGATTTTTTTATGTCTTCTATTATCTTGAGTTGCAGATTGATGGAGGGGAGGGTATATGTCTTTTGTCTTGTTACCATCGTAAATTAATTACATTTTAGAAAATTTTAGAGTATATAACTTTATTATCGTGTATTTTTTTCTAACCATTATTAGCCTCATCAAATGAAGAACAACCGTGAAAAGGAAAATTAATAATTGAATTTATCAAATGAGTATTTTTTCATCAAATGAAAAACAAAACATAAAGAAAAATCATTGAAAGCCTATAGTGGTAATAAACAATAAGCCAGAAGCAAACTTATGTCATGTGAAGTTGCGAGTAGTGCCATAAAGCCCAGCGTACCAAAATGTCTCTCTCAAGTGCCATTTTGTAACTTTTCATGGTATATTTTATATATAATATATCCAATGTTTTTCATTCCTGTTGAATATAAAATTCGGAATGAGAAGTCTCAACGATACGTATTATGTAAAATAGTTTATACTTTCACCAAATATAAATTAATATACCTATTATGCAAATAAATTAGGAACGGGCATATAGAATCGAAAAATCGAAACCATACCATTCCAAATAAGATCAAACCAAAAAAATATCGAATAGTAAAATCAATGTGATGATCGGTATGGTACCGAACCGGTACTGATTCAAGTTGGTACAATTTCGATTTTGAAGTTTTGAAAAATCGTCGTGTATCGATACCGAACCAAATTAGCATTTCTATTTGTTTTAAAATAACTAAAACTATTTTCCTATTGCTTGATATAGCAATCATATACTAAAAACTATTATGAGTTTTTTGTGGCCTAATGATATAAATTTATCTAATTAATATTATCTTATCTACCATACTTGAAAATACTCTTGTTGGACTACACTAAAAACCAATTTTCTTAACCTAAATACTAACAACACTAAAAGTCACCTAAGGAGTTGACATCATAATTCCTCTTTAATAGTAGAAAAAAAAATTGCTAACCGAGTATTTGTTACACTAGAAACCATAATTCCTCATTAGCATTCACCTAAATTCTAAATTCATAAAATTTTGGCTCAAAATCGAAACCGTACCAAAATCATACCGAACTTAATTAATATGGTACGATTTGGTATCAATTTCAAATTTTAAAATAATAAACCATACCAAACTGATAAAATTTAAATATGATTTTAATATCACCAAATATCATACCATACTGAATTGTACCCAGATGAAATTGCGAATGAGGACGTAGTGTAGAGACATTGGTGAAGTCATGGACGTTCGCACTTGCGGTGAGGTTAATGTATGTATATATGTAGATATAATGAATAAGAGGAAGAATAAATATGAAAATAATAATTGACAGAAAAATCAAAATCTAATTTTTGAGGATTCCACAATTTTGTTTTCCTTTTTTCATTATTTATTTCTTTCTCTCTCCCGTGAAATTTTTTCTTCTCTTGTTGACTAGGTTATTTATTTCTTCCTCTCTCCCGTGAAAATTTTTCTTCTCTTGTTGACTAGCATGGGTGGTGGGCCATTCCCAGCATGTGCTGCCATGTGCTGTGTGTTTCTCTTAAAGGCCCCCACCTCCTGTCCTTTCATACCACGTCCCATAAATTTAGTTTCTTTGAATTCTTCTTCTTATTCTTCTCGCTCTATCTTTCTTGGATCTGTAGAAAGAAGAAGAAAGAACTCCAGCTTGCAAAATTTTTCTGTCGTTGAACTTCTCATTTTGATTTTCTCTCCCATCTAACAGAAGCGAAGTATAATCACCATTCACCAACAAGGTATTTATGTTTCTAGCTAACTAGACATGCCAAAATTTCAGTATAGTTTCTTTCTACTTTCTAGTTAATTATAGATATGCTCTTTCTGGTTTTTCAATTAACAAACTCAATCATTACATATAGAAAACCGAGCTAGCTAATTCGTGATTCTAATAAATTTTTTTCTGTAGAATGCACAGTATTTGTAGCTCGTCATCACTCAAGCAAGAATTTCTTAAGAAATGGATAAAGGGTCTCCAAGTATGCAATGAATCACGTTCACACAAAAAGAAGATGAAAATCATGGAGAGAAAGAAGGCCATAAAACTTTCAGCAAATGTTGCCATGGCTTCAACAAGATATGGCAAAGCTCGGTGGAGCCGTGCAGTCATAGCCAATGCTACCCAAACCAACGACGATTATAGTAGAATTGTCGTTGAGCGGGTGCATGACTGCGGTCAAGAGTACCACTGTGAGAGTAAGAAACCTTTAAGATCAGTGTCGACGGTGATGCTGCACAAGAAGATCCTGAAAAAGAGCCGGAGCCGGAGCCGGAGGTCGTGTGGGAGCCTGAGATTAGGGTTGATAAGGAAATGCCACGTAGCAGAAAGCTCCCGTTACTCGAGTATGGTTATTGCAAAAAGACTGGTGGGGAAGAAAAAGCAAGTGCTTAGGAGTCTTGTTCCGGGAGGAAAATTTATGGACAATGACAAGTGTTTGATGGCCGAAACCCTAGATTATATTGTGTCTCTGCGAGCCCAGGTTCATGTAATGCGGTGTGTTGCCGCCGCCACAACCCACGGCCACCACAGTGCATCTGTATTCATAAATTAATATACAACAACACTTGTTTCTCATACTGGTGGTACCTCATCTTATCATTATTTTGATTTACCTATATCATAATTATAATAATTTTTACTTTAAATTATTATGTTAATATCATTTTCGTGAAAAAATCAATAAGATTTGAATTAAATTGTTTAATTATTTATATACATCAATTAAAAAGACAGTTTGCAATGAGAGTTTTAATTTCTACCAAAATCACTAATTTATTTGATACACATGAATTGTTAAATGACCTCTAATCTTATTAATTTTTTATGGAGATTATTTTGGAATGATGATTTAGATAATTACCGGTTCCGATTATGATAAATCTACAAAAATTATTCGATAAATCTAAAGAGTGATAGAGAGAGGTACCATCAATATGAGATAAGTTTTATCCATTAATATATGCTAAAAGTTAAATTAGAATCTATATATGTATGGCATTGGTGTGGTACCAATAACTAAGTAATTAATTAAACTCGATTGGTCCATTTTTTAATTATGCTCGTAGAATTAATTTTCTTTCTTTCTTAATTTATTAATTTTATGTAGTAACCGAATTTCATGGCGTGCAATATTGAACAGATTAAAATTAATGCATATCTACAAAGAAATTATTCAAATGTATATATTTTAATACTCTAATTTGTCATCGCCATGGATTTTTATTTTTTTGGTTAAATAATTAACTTGGTAAATTTAAAAGATCAGTCCCAGGGCTCTTTCATTGCTTCATTAAAATCGTCATATATATAGATAAACTCTATTTACCTACATATCCTTTAATTTCTATATATATTATCTTTGTTTTCAATTTTTTTTTTCACTTGTATATTTTTATTTATCCTTAAAATTCAAAATCGAAAGGATAATACTACTGATCATCGAAAGAAATTAGAAATATTATATTTAATTAGCACTAAAAATAAAAACGTACCCAATTTCTTGTAAGGAATCCTTAATACAAATTTCTTTACATTTCGATATTGAGTATATGCACATGCATATGCATGTACACACATATATCGTGTACGACTATTGGTTGGAATTGGAGAGGCTGTGGTATTCTTGTGGTCGTATTTTCGGTAAGAAGGTGACGTATATAATAAGGCTGTGGTATTCTTGTGGTCATATGCATGTTCACACCAATAACGGGCAACATCTAGCTACCCCCAACATGCTACAAGCCTACAAGTCAAAATATATTAATAACTGCATATATAATATACTTATTTGAATTAATTAAATAATAAAGTTCGAGAATTTTTTTTAAACACTTAATAATATATTGTCATAAAAATATGGAAAAATTAAAACAATGGTCCCTCAAATTAACTCTAATTATTGATTTCGTTTCTATAGTTGGATGTTGGCTTTTTTCGTCCCTGAATTTTATTAAAATCATTAATTTCGTCCATCCGTTAAAAAAAAAAACTCACAAATTCTGTTAAATTTAGGAGCAAAATCATCTAAATTGAGGTGTTTGGCGCCAGGAAACAGTGAAGCACCGGAAGAAGGAGAACAAATTTGAATATATAGGAAAACATATTTTAATGGAAAATATATAAGATATTATCTATAATTTAAATTAAATTACTAATTGTTATTTGGGGATTATTATCTATATGGATTTCTATATAATTTAAATATATAAAATAAGTGATAAAAGAGAGTTTTGTTTTTTGACAACATGTTATATAAAAAACAATTTACTTGTTTCAAAGTATTTTTATGGTATTCTCTCTCTTCCCTCTCCTTCGCAAGTGTGAAAATATCGGTATCGACATAATTTTAAATTTAAATTGAGAATTTATTGGAAAATTTCCGAAGACAAAATTCGAAACTGGTACTCTGAATTCGTTAAAATTTTTGTTTTGTAAATAAACTATTTAGAAGAATTAGAAATTATTTATATTTATTTATTATTTATTATCTTTATTTTACTTTTATTATTATTATTATATTTATTTATTTTTCCCTAAAAAACCCCCACTAATCACAAAACACTATTTTTCTTCAAATTTGCCATTGTCTCTCCCCTTCCATCATCTTCTCCTTCCTTTCCCTCTATGGCCGGCGAAGCCAACCAACGCCCTCAAATTCAACCATCGTCAAGCGCACCAACGACACCAAACGAACCCCATCCTCGAGACAGACCTTCTTTGCCTTCACTCGTAGCCGATCCTCACCTTAGGATGCGACACGATCGATAGAACCCAAAAACCATCATTTGTCTCCTTCGCTGTTTCCGGCTGAGTCAAGCTGTAATAGCATCATCATTCACTTTGTCTGGGCAACGTGAAGCTGGCCCTACCGTTCGTCATGATCGTCGTTGCCTATAACTCGTGAATCAATTTTGGCATCGGTGTATAGCGTCAAAAGCATGAAAGAAGCAGATGGTCGTTCTCCAGATTTTGACAACTATTCCTCTGTGGGTCTCCTCCTATCTTTCAAGTTTCATACAAAGAGAAAGTCACGCCGACAAGGAGATGGACTCCGATCATTGTCACTAGAGGACTCAGATCTGGCAACTCCCGTGTGATTCAAGCATCTCCACCGCCATTTTCCTTAAGGGTGACAATAGTGGTTAGTGACAAATAGAAAGAGATGAGAGGAAGAAGGTGTGGTATATGCATAGTGAAGGAAAAAAAAAAAAAACCGGAAGCAAGGAGGAGGGAAAAAGCCTAATGGAAGAACGGTAATTTTACTATTCACAAAGAAGAGAAAGAAAAGGGAAATAAGGGCAAAATTAGTAAAACACCGTGGATGAACAACGTTTTTGAATTGGGTTGTAATTAAGGATCAATTTGTCATGAATTGGCGAATATGTACTTAATTTGTGTGGGAGACAAATTATATTACTATGCACGATCGGTATGTATTATGTGGGAGATCTCGGGTTCGACTCTTGCTGGATGAGATCGATCGATACCCAATATTTATATAATATAATCCTCATCCCTAATATCCTTGTATAAAAAAAATAAAAAAAAAATAAATAAAACCTACTTGTATGTATATCCATTATCTAGTTTTTATTACCCCACTTCTTCCCTTAATTCATTATTATTATTTTTAATATTTAAATTTAAATTTATTATTATATCATATTTATTAAATAATTTATTTTTTAAAAGGTTATTAATCAAAAGTGGTATTTTTGTCTAAAATTTTAGTGAAGCCTAATTACTCTCTCTAGAATTTGCCAACTAAACAAATATTAAAATTTTAATATACTCTGCTTTCATCCTAAAACATCGAGATATTCAAACTAAACGTAAATAACAAATATGAAAGTGTAAATGTGTTCATTTTCCAATCAAGATTTATTAATTAAACACCAATGTGTTCACTAGCATCACCACCTCACTCGTTGGTGCCATCACCCGTTGATAATATGAACCCCATCGATGGTTCATCTAGCTAGGGAGTTAGTTTTTTAATTTCAAGTAAACCTATGATATATACATGAAATCAAATGCATCATCTCTAATGACTTTAAATTTATAAAATAACTCACTAATTAAGTGAATATGTAGTTGGGGGTGATATAAGTCCTTATAAACTCCACCTCATAAATAAAGACCATATTTTTAGACCATATTTGTAACATATTAAGTAGAGATTCTTGTTTATATTTACAGCCATGATCTTTAAAATAAAATCTCTGAAGCATATATTATTTATTGGATAAGATATTGACTTCACGTCTTATAGGCATGTAGCATTTTTGCCTTTTTTTTTTTTTTTCGATCAGATGTAGCATTTTTGCTAGTCACCTAAACTAAGGGGGGGCAGCCAACGCTTACGCGCATGCAGGATTCAATGCATTTTTTGTCTACACTCAAACGCAAACAGTCATATATAGTCAGGTGTAGCAAACAAAGCAAGCATGCACATCTCTCTCATCACCTTAATTTCTTTTCATTCTTCTTTATTTTTTTTTTATTTAAGATATGAATTCTTGTAAACTTATTCTTATCATGTCAAACTTTAGAAAAACCAGTACGTACAATAATCTACCGCTTTGATTTTCCATTTAAACTTGGGTCTAATTCAAGGAAAATTGAACCTACTACATGTAAGACATACATATATACCCAAATTCATTTTAAACTTTTAACTATTAGGCAATTCAAAAATAAGTAACTTACCCAATTTTCCATTCTCGGTAGTGTTGGCGATCATCAGTGGAGGTTCTTCCACCCTGGTACTACTTTCTACTTTTTCACACAACATACACTAGCTGAATCGATAGGCCGATCTAGGATTAGTTAGCCCTGGGCATGGTTCGGTATGTAGGTGATATCAGAACCGTACCAAATAATTTTAACCGGTTCGGTACGGTATGGTATTTCTAAATATAAAATTGATACCGTACCGTACCGTACTAATTATATTCGGTATGGTTTCAGTTCGGTTTCGGTTTTGAATCCAAATTCATAATTTAATTTATTTATTACTTGATTCAATGTCTAAAAGCAATATTTTGATAAAATTCAGAAATTAGGACTCTTGTTGGGTAACAAATATTGTTAAAAATGTATAGAAAATTCATAACCCAATCAATTTCAATACATCAACTAAAATTAAAAATATTAACTAAAAAACCCTAACAAACAATTAAATCCATCAACTAAAAAACTCTTAAAATAAAATTAAATCTATAAAATAAATTAATATACAACTAAATCTATCAACTAAATTAATATACAATTAAATCAATTATTCGCTATTAGATTATTAGGGGTTTTTTATGGTTGAATTTAATTTAATTTTTAATTAATTAAAGAATTTAATTTAATTTTTAATTAATTAAAAAATTAAAACTGGTTCGGTTTCGGTATGGGACGGTATTCCGTAACATCGAAACCGATCCCGTACCAATTTCAACCAGTACGGTACCGATCATTCTTTCGGTTTTACTATTCGGTTTTTTTCCGGTTTGGTATGATACGGGACGGGATGATTTCGGTACTTCGGGACAATATGCCCACCCCTAGGATTAGTCGTAGTGATGGTAGTGTATAGATCTTGAATCTGTTTATGAATTTCTGGAAAATTTGTTGCTTCGATTGTAGGGTTGGGCACAATTCGATAGGATACAATATTTGGTAATACCAAAACCGTATAATTTAATTTTTATCGGTTTGGTACGGTTTAGTATTCTACAATTCGAAATTGATACCAGATCGTACCGTACCCGTTAAGTTCAGTATGGTTTTGGTACGGTTTCGATTTTGAACCAAAATTTTATGGTTTTAGGGTTTAGGTGATTGCTAATAAGGAATTATGGTTTCTAGTGTAGCAAATACTTTGTTAGTTAGTTTTTCTTTTTGGATAAACTACATAAAAGTACCAAAATATAAAAAGAGTACCTCAACTATAAAAAGAGTACGTACCTCAATTTCTGGATTTTTCATGCCCAAACTATACTATCAATTTTAAAAAAAATACCTTCGTCACAAATTCCGTCCAAAACTCAGTTAACTCTCTACGTGACAAATATTGAATGTCACTTAATTAGCATCTGAGGTGGCAAATTTTAGATGAGCATTTTGGGAATAATACTGGTTGATTATCTTCTTCCTTTCTTCCTCTTTACCAATTCATCAACTTCATCAATCATAATCTCAATTCAATTCTCTTCCCCAATTCATCATTTGAACCCCCACATCATCCATCCCACAAGTCAAGAAACCCAGATGGGCCTTCTAATCAAGATTCAAGATTGTTGTTTCCACAAGAAAGATTTCAAATTTCAAGAATCAAAGCTGAGTTAAGAAAGCCCAAATGAAATCAGGAAGCAGAAGAGGAAAACCCAGACGAGCAAATCCAGACAAGAAAATCCACATATTCTTCTCATCTTAGCACAAAACCCATAAATAAATTTCTAAAGGAAAAAACCCAGATTTCTTCTCATCTTGGGCGGAGAATCGAAGTCCGGCATGGAATTGGTTATGGGAAGGAATTAAAAAAAGAGATCAGGTCAGCCATATAGTAACAAAAAACGATGAAGATGAACGTCGAGGAACGAGTTATCCATAAAATATTAATAGGAAGGCTTAATGTTACGGTAAGCAGAAGCATAAGAGGGAAACGTAGCAAAATTTCAAATTAATAATTAAACAAACTTAGTATATTAGAATCTTTCCTCTATTTTTCATCACGTTACTCTTCTTTTTTCAAAAATTTAGTGTCGGTCCATCAAATATTAATTCTGTCTCACAGCAGGAAATTCCAGATTGGTAGTTTTAGGGTGCCTTGTAAGTTTTGTGGATGCAAGGCTTTGATGATATCGCCTGCTTATCTGGACTACCAGTCCGAGGTGTTCTAATGCAGCTAGATTTTCTCAGAGAATTCTGAACTGGATGAATAGCGACAAGGAGTATGACAGACATTGAAAGGCTTGTGAGCAAATTTTGGTTGGGAGATATTAGGTTGCAAGACGCTCAGCTCAGTTGTGTTAGAAGTCAACCCTTGAGTTGCCTATTTGATAACATAATTTTAGTGATTGTAAGAATCAGAGGATTTGATAGAGTGATTCATGGAACAATATCATACGTATCTACAATAGTTTATTGTAAAATGTATATATGTACTATTGCGTGTTTGCTGTATTATTCATTCAAATCAATATAAAAAGAGATTTCATCATTGTTTTCATGGTATCAGAGCCATCATATTGGCGACTCCTTCCAAAACCACATTCCGCCATCAACAGAGAAAGAAAAACAAAACCAAGGCAGCATCCATCACTGGGCAGCCTTGACCTACCAAACACAAACCACAAGTCATACAATTATTCCTAAAATTGTCTTATTGTGATCAACATGAGACAACAATCTCACATGACCAACAATGACGACAAAACTGGTAATCTACCAATTGCAAATGCAACATGTATTGTTACTTCTACTTGTAATCTTTCCAAGCATGACTCAAATTCAGATGTCTATTGGATAACAGACAGCGGAGCATCGGATCATATTTCATGTTTTGCACCTCCTCACAACAAAATTGCCACTCACAATGATTTTGTGGTTCTACCTAATGGCAGCAAAGCGGAAATTCGAAATATTGAATCAATTAAGTTGTCAGGAAACTTAACTATTGATGGTGTTCTTCATGTACCACATTTCAATGTGAATCTGTTATCTGTAAGCAAACTGACACAAGGATTAAAGTGTGTTGTGTATTTTCTTGACAAATTTTGTATTGTGTAGGACTTGAGTACATGGCGGACGATTGGCCTAGGTAAGCAGTTTAATGGGCTATATTATCTTAAAGCCACCCATAATCCACATCTAGTCCATCATGTCCACCACACCTCACGCCTTTGGCACCAACGTTTGGGACATCCATCCCATGCACCTACTTAATTCATCTCCAATCAAATTCCAGAAATCTTCTGTGACAAAGATCACATTTGTGAAATTTTCCCTTTAGCAAAGCAAACACGTTTATCCTTTTCTCCTTCCAATTCAATGACATCCACATCACATTTTGATTTAATTCATTGTGACATCTAGGGACCTCACAAAATTTCTACCCATACTGGCGCACGTTATTTTCTCACCATTGTGGATGGCTTTACCCGATATACATGGATCCATCTCTTAAATTTTAAATCAGAAACACAAGGGATGGTCAAATCATTTTTTTCTAGGGTCCGCACCTAATTCAACATCCGTGTCAAAATCTTGCGGGCTGATAATGGGAGCGAGTTTTTATCCCCTCAATCTTTCTTTAAAGAACAAGGCACCATCTTCCAACACTCATGTCCCTATACACCGCAACAAAATGACATCGTTGAACACAAACATCGCCACCTTTTAAATGTGGGATGCGCTCTATGTTTCCAAGCCAACATTCCCTTACGTTTTTGGGGTGAGAGTTTAAATACAGCTTGTTATCTTATCAATCGTCTTCCAACACCATTACACAAATACAAATCCCCATATGAACTCTTGCACCACAAAATTCCGAGCTATTCCCACTTACGAGTCTTTGGTTGTTTGTGTTATGCTACCAACCTACTTTCCAAACACAAATTCGTTGCTCGGGCTCGTCGATGTGTTTTCCTTGGTTATCCACTTGGTCAAAAAGGTTATCGTCTCTATGATTTAGAAACCAAAAAAATTTTGTTATCCCGAGATGTGGTTCTGACAGGATCCGCCCCAACTGGACTTTGATAATCGTGTCCGGTCCTGCTCCCGTATGACAAGTCAACTGAAGTCCCGAAACTACCCCTCAGCACCTGTCAGACAAGGGATAACTGCACTGATTTCCGCTCATGCCTCCGCCTTTCGATCAGCCCCAAACGTCGTGCCACGGCCTGGAGGGTCATCAAAATAGGAAAGGTGTGAGTGGATAAAAATAATATAATTTCAAAATACATTTCAAAATGCATCATTTACCCTCCAGTTTATCAAACCATGCATACATAGAATCAAACATATGAATAACTTCATGAAACCATTTTATCATAAAACAAAGCACATAACTCGGGAATTACACATCTGAGGGTCCTCTGGGAATTACACATCTAGAGTATCTGGGAATCACACATCCAGATCTCGCTGGGAATTACACATCCAGCCTGGTTGGGAATCACACATCCAGCCTCACCGGGAATTATGCGTCCGGAGTCCCTCTGGGAATTACACATCCGGAGTCACTTCGGGAATTACACATCCGAAGTCTACCCAGGAATTACACATCTGGGGGCACTGAACATAAATCCAATCTAAAGCTTTATTTCAAAATCATCATTAAAACCACGTCAAAACCATTTATCGCGGGGTCTTAAACCCAAATCTCATTTCTCGTAAATCCGTAAAATTAAATCATTCAATGCACGTAAATCTGTAAAATCATATCCGAAAATCATTCAATTCCCATAAAATCATCTTTAACTCACAATGCAAGTCAAAACATCCTTTTAAAATCCCGGGCCTAGCCCAAAATCATCAATTGTACTTTCCTCGTAAAACATGCCCGAAATCGATTAAATAATTCATAAATCCAATAAATAATCATATCAAATCCTCAAGCAATCATTGCAAATCAAATCATGTAAAACATTTAACTATGCATGCATATCAGTTTATAAAACAAACGTCCACTCACACACCCTCCAAACCGCTCGTTTTCCGAGCTGCACGTTTTTCCGTAATTTCTGACATTTTCCAGAATTCATGAATCCTGTCCAAAATCATCATTAAGGGTCACTAATGACTCAATGACTATCATATTAATTTCCCATAATTTTCTGGGAATTAATTACGAATTAAAAATGTAACATAAGTTTTCGGACCCTCGAAATAATATCGAAACGGTGTCCGACTGACTCGAAACCAACGCCAAAATATTTGTTACATTAAATGGAATAAAAGTCATGTTGACCTCACCTTGGGAATCGTGCCCACGCTGTAACGACCCGGACATTCAAATAAGAAAAATTTGGTAAATCGGTCACTAGGGCCGAAAGTTGACTTTTTGATCGGGACAGTGTTTGGACTTTTCGGGAAGACCGTTGGGTAGGTTTCGCGACGCTGAATCCGTAGACAGGCGGCATGCGTCAATCAGAGTCCGAACGAAAAAGTTATGGGTCTAGAATGAGGAGGGGCAGTTTGATAATTTGTTATGATGAGGGTAAAATAGTAATTTGTCTTGAACGGTGTAATTAACTAATCAAATATCTTTTAATTGGCTAATTCAGCCTAATTGGATGAGGATTTGGTCATGTGGTGACACTTGTCACCATAAGTGTGAGATTAGTGGCTTAGGATGTGGATGAGTGGCACTACATTAATTAATTAATCCTTAGCATAGAGAATGGTTGATCATTAGCAGTTGTCGACTAAGAACAAAAACAGAGAAGATAAAACCTCCTTCAAACCTTGATCGATCTTAGAAAATCAAGGAACAATTAAGTGAGAAATTAAGGGTAATTGGGAGTGGAAATTGAGTGAAAAATCGAGAGGATTATTGAACAAACTGAGCTGCATCCATCACTGAGAAACCCGAAAATACCAACCAAGAACATAAATCTCGAATTCGATCTTTCAGACGTTGAGGAGTGAAATTGAGCTTGAATTCAGCTCTCTGGGAGTGAGACGAGTCGAACCAGATTGAGAATGAAAGGAATTGAGGGTGTTTTGGCGTAGAACAGAGAGGATGAGGTTTCAGGATTTTTGACCTTGAGTCGTGGATTTGAGGCCATGAAACTGTGAAATTGATCGTGGAAATATGTTTCTTTGAACCCCACGATGCTTCCTGATGCATCAATTGAAGAAAAACATGGATCAATGATCACGATTGGATGATGAACAGTAACCGGCTATGCGTTGATGTTCAAGCTCGAATCATATGAATTCAGGTGAGGTTTGAAGTTATTGACTTCACAGAACCCTAATTAAGTTTACAACGATGCTAACAGACGTTTGAATTGGTAAAAATCATGACGAATTGATGGCAATCGAACCGGGTTACCTCGCGGGTCGCATGATCCGTTTACCAGTTAAACGGGTGAAGGAGGTAACTGTTCACGGCACTGTAGCAGGCGCGTGGCAACCACGCGCAGCCGCTTGCGACGGCGCGTGGGGGCGCATGAGATGGAATCCCGAGGTGAGTTCAACATGAAACTTGTCCTAATCAATGTAACGAACATATTTGGTTTTGGTTGCGAGTCGATCGGACGCCGTCTCGATAATGTTTCGAGGGTCCGAAAGTTTAAGTTACGTATTAAATTAATATTAAATTCGCGGAAAATTATGATAAATTAATATGATGATAATTAGGTCCCTAGTGACCCTGAGTGATGATTTTGGATAGGATTTGGGATTCCTGGCAAGTGTCAGAAATTACAGAAATGCGTGCAGCTCGGGAAGCGAGCGGGTTGGACGGTGTGTGAGTGGACGTTTGTTTTATAAATTGATATGCATGCATAGTTAAATGTTTTCCATGATTAATTGCATAAATTGACTTGCAATGATGTCCTGATGATGTGACATGATTATGTGTGATTTAATGAATATTTTAATCGGTCTTTCGGGGGCATTTTTCGAGGAATTGTGCAAATGGTATTTTGGGCTAGGCCAGGAGTCAAAAAGGTTTTAAAAGGATGTTTTGACGTATTGGGTGAATCAATGATGATTTCTGGATTATTTTACTATGTTCAATGTGATTTCACGGATTTGCGTGATATTGATGTTTTGGGCTTGAGGCCTAACTGGATAGTGTTTTTGACTTGATTTGAGGTCATGGATATGATTGATATATGTTGTGATATGGATTGTGATTGTGATTGTGGATACTGGATACTGGATACTGGATCATTCTGGATGATGCGAGTGCAGTGCCTAGACGTGACTCGGATGATGCGAAAGTGTAGTTCCCGGGTATGGTACGTCTAGGGGATGCGTGTGCAGTCCCCAGACATGATGGATATGACTTGGATGTTGCGAGAGTGCAGTTCCCGAGGGACTCGGATGTTGCAAGAGTGCAGTTCCCGAGGTTGGCCTACGCGTAGTGCCAGTGTGACAGTGTGATGGTTGTGCACTTGTGAATAGTGCGGATTGATTGATTGATTAATTGAGTAATTGATTGTTGACCTTGTGCATAATTCTGTTGATGTTGATTGTGATTACGTACTGGTATTGAGTACGAGTTCTGGTCTGTGTGGCCAGGTGGTTATGTTTTCATGTGTTTGGCCTGAGAGCCGGAACGGCCTGTGAGCTGGGAGTTGACTTGTTATGTGGTTTGGCTGGAAAGCCGGTGATTGTCATTCATATGTTTTTCCCCTATGCATGCATGGTTTGATAAACTGGAGGGTAAAGGATGTCTTTTATCAATGTGTTTTAACGAATATAATTTTGTCCACTCACACTTTTCTGTTTTGTTGACCCTCCAGGCCGTGGCACAACGTTCGGGGCTGATCTCGAGGCGGAGGCATGGGCGGCAGTTATCCCTTGTCTGATAGGTGCTGAAGGCTAGTTTCGGGACTTCAGTTGACTTGTCAGACGGGAGCAGGACCGGGCACGGTTATCGAGGTCCAGTTGGGACAGGTCCTGTCACACGCGCTGCCGTAAGTAGTTGCGCGTGAAACCCACGTGCTAGCTACAGTAAACTGCACAGTGTCACCTTCCTCGCCTGTTTCCCTGCAAACGGATTCTGCAACCCGCGAGCTAACCCGTCTGAATCTCCCTCAATTCTACCTTGATTTCTACAAGTGAACCGTCCAATAGCATCGTTATGCAAGTAATTATGGTTCTGTAACCTTAATTACATTCGAACTTATCTCAATCCATTCTATTTGAACTCGAATTCGAAGAACTGCCGAACACTATTCATCGTCCCAATTCATTCAAACTCGATTGTTTTCTTTCAATTGATGCATCGACAAGCTTCGTTGGATCCTACTAAGCATATTTCCAAGGCCAATTTCAACCTTCAACCCCTCTAATTACTCAAACACGATCTCGAAATTCCAAAGTCCTCACCCTTTCTGTTCTAAGGCAAAACGACCTCAATTTCCTTCACTTTTAATCTAGTCCTGGTCGAAATGATCCCAGAAGACTCAATTGAACCTCAATTTGAATCATCACGGCCTATAACTTTATTATCGAATTTTGGAAGATTTGAGCTTCCACGGTTTGGGTTTTCAGATTTCAGGGTTAATTCTCTAATTCCTTCTCGTTTTTCACTCTAGAATTCACTTATTTTCTCTCTATTGAGTCTCTCAACGTCTGAGGTTAAATGGATAAACTATGATCAGCTATAGATATGTATTCTTACGTTTATGTTTTGTACGATTATCTTTCTTTGATTTCAAACGTTAACCATTGCGACCAATCTCAATTAGCAAGTGACAGATGTCACTTAGTGAACCCCCCGACTCAGTAATCACGGCTGAATCAGCTAAGTATGTAACGACCCGTCCCGAATTCGGGGATTAGTTTAGTGACTAATCTCGATTAGTGAGGTTGAATGGTGCTTAGTAGGGCGGAATCGGACAAATTGTGCAAAATGACCATTTTGCCCCTAGTCGTGGGCAAAATGTTAACTTTTTGATCGGGCGGTCAAACGGACTTTGACCGATGACCGTGACGTAGTTCGGGACGTCACGAGTTCATAGACAGGTGGCACGTTCGATTCCGACATTCGTAGAGAAAGTTGTGATGTTCAGAAGTTGAGGGGCATTTTGGTAATTTGGAATGTTTGGGGCCAAATGTTGACTTTTTGACCGGGAGGTCCGATGGACGAGGGCCAAGGACCGTTACGTAGGTATCGTCGATACGAATCCAATGACAGGCGGCATGCCGAAATCGGAGATTCGACGACGAAGTTATGGTCAAGGAAACGAATTTACGAACCGAGGTTCGGATTAAAATAATAATATAATATTGAATAGTGACCGTTGACTGTGCACATCCGGATGAGTGACAAGTGTCACCCATCCCTTGTTTCCAGCTCCTTGTTTCCCTCCAAACATCATCAT
This sequence comes from Prinsepia uniflora, assembly GCA_032719365.1. Lineage (NCBI taxonomy): Eukaryota > Viridiplantae > Streptophyta > Magnoliopsida > Rosales > Rosaceae > Prinsepia > Prinsepia uniflora. The sequence continues at coordinate 3,998,703 of CM064871.1, forward strand.
TACTACATCATCATCATCTAATCCACCATTTCCCCTAAATTAATCCTCTTTGTCTTCAAACCGTGCACAAAATTGGGGGAATCAGATTGGGGAGATTTGGCTCCCTTCTTCTGCTGTTCTTGAGAGAAAATGAGAGACTAATGGATTGGGATACCAAGGGAAACACGAGGGATTGAGTGTGAGTTGAATTTTGGATTTTGGATTTCGGGAAAATTAGAGGGAAAATTCGAATTGGAGGAATTGAGCCGTGAGGATCGAATTGGTGATTACTTCGAGCTTCCTGGGATCACAACGATCATAATTGTCAAAGAAACGAGATGAATTGGTGCTGTTTTGGCTCTGATCACACTTGGTGACAGAGGAGGAAATTCGACCTTGAGTCGTGGAGTTGGAGGCTTCGATGGACGAAATTGAGGTGGGGAAACTGCTTCTCATGATCCCACGATGCTTCTGGGTTCATCAATTGAAGGAAAACGGCTGTGGTTGACAGAACTCCATGGTTGAACAGTGACGGTGTTCGAGCTTGAGTCGTGACGATTGAGCACAGGATTGATGCAATTGATGTGGGGGAATTGTTCCTCAGGGTCCGTTGATGCTTTTGGAATCATCAATTGGATGAAACCTGCAGCCATTGAGGGAATTCCATGATTGAACAGTGACCGGAGTGTTCTTCGTGTTCATCGTGGAATCGATGGAATCTGGGTAAGGATTTGTGTATTTGAGTTTACAGACCTGTAATTGGACTTAAAACGAAACTAACGATTGATCAATTGAAGGAATTAAGGCTGAATTGATGGACATTGAACCGGGTTGTATCGCGAGTAAATTGGACCCGTTTACCAGACATACGGGTTAGGACGATGCACTGTAGCAGGCGCGTGGGCACGAATCTCGAGGTGAGGTCAACATGACTTCTGTCCTATTTAATGTAACGGACATTTTGGAATTGGTTTCGTGTCGATTGGACACCGTCTCGATATTGTTCGGGATGTCCGAAGGTTTTAAATTAAGTTTAAAAATAAGTAAAAATTCGGGAAAATTACGGGACTTTGATAGGATGTTAATGTGGAGGTTAGTAACCCTCTAATGTCATTTGGACAGGATTGGGAGTCCCGCTGGTAGTGGTGAGGCCCGGGAGGGCCGGTGGCACGCGTATCGAGGCATACCGTTAAAACGGTCTGTGAGTGGACTTTGGTTTTATAAATTCTATGCATGCTTAAATGTTTTATATGGATTATGGTTGTGATTGTGTGATGTTGATTTGGTTGTTGGTAAATTGTACGGTTTCACGTATTTCGAGGCGATTTACGTGCTTGCACGTAAATCGAGGTTTCGGTTTCACATGGATTTTCCATATTTATGACTTGGATATAATATGATGAAATGGTTTTGAAATTGGAAATATGAACTCGGGCTTGAGGCCCACTTGTTTTGGAAATTTCGGACTTGGAGTCCATTTGAGAATCGGGCCGGGGGTCCAGTTGGTTAATGAAATCGAGCCAGGGGCCCAGTTGGTATGAAATCGGGCTGAGACCCATTTGAGTTATGTTATCGGGCCAGGGGCCCAGTTGGTTTACAAATCGGGTCGTGGGCCCAGTGGTTCATAAAATCGGACGTGAGGCCCAATTGGATTATAATGGTGATTTCGGGTCAGGGACCCTATGTTCAATAAATGTGATTTCGGGTCAGGGACCCTATATTTAATAATTGTGATTTTGGGTCAGGGATCCTAAATGGAACTATGTGGTTTTATGGAAATTTCGGGCAGGGCCCAATGGTAATGATGTGATAAAAGGATTTAATAAAACTGTTTTCCATATACCATCTGGATACAAGGATATATGATGGTCTCCTCCAGATGTCTGGGACACTGGGGAAGTCACGGTGCATTGCCTGCGAGGGGTCATTATACGGAGCAGCCGGACCGTATGATGACTCAGGAGCAGGATTGCTATGATTGACGTCAGGGACGTCAGACATCAGGGATGTCAGATATATGGACCTGGAGAGACCCCGGGCAGCACGCGTAGCTTATGAAACCGTGAGATATGACGTCAGGGACGTCTAGCGTCTGGGACGCTAAGCATCTGGGATGCTGGTGATGGTAATGGTAAAATATGGATTAATGGATCTATGAAATGGCTTTTCGGTGGGATATGTGTTATGTGGTAAAAATGGATTATTGGTTATGAAATGGTATGTCGGGTCAGAGACCCTAAATGGTTTTGGATTTATGGATTTATATTTATGGCTTTGGGCGGTGGCCCACATGGTTTTAATATGTATGGTTGTGGTATTCCACTGTTTTGGGCTGAGTTCCCACACTTGGTTTTTGGTGAACGGTTTTTAGGCTAAGGCCCTAATGGCTCGGTTGAGCAAACATTTTGGTTACTGGTTTTCGTGGCATGCATATGTTTTTATTGGAGGGCATAAATGTCTTATAAATGTATTTGATGAACTTATTGGTTTTTGTCCACTCACAGCTTTTGGTTTTAATGCCCTTCAGGTTGATTTCGGATGCGATTGCAGCAGAGACTGGGACATTGCACACCTCCTCCATCGGTCCTTGCACACTCTAGATGCCCCGGTTGGGTAGTGGCTCTTGGTTATCCCTTGTCTAACACTCCTTGTTGGATGGGAGCAGGGCACATTCCACGGTAATCCCAGGGGGATTGGGATGGGTCCTGTCAAAGTAACTGTCCAATTCACCCTGCTGCCCCAAATTACCATTCTACCTTTCCTTGGCTAATTACCAAAATGCCCCTAGCCTTCGCAGACCCGTAACTTCCACATCCGACCTCCTATTGATGCATGCCGCCTGTCTACAGATTCAGCGTCCCGAGACCTATTCAATGATGATTTCCAAAAGTCCAAAAGGTATCCCTAAACAAAAAGTCAACTTTTGCCCCTATAACCAAGGGCAAACTCGTCATTTCCTTCCAATTTTTCCTTTTTCGAATTTCGTGTCGTCACAGGTTTTCATGAAACCCAATTCATTTTCTCTACTTCACCCTTAGAGGACCAAGCTAATACCCTTGTTCTGGCTCAACCCCACGCGGATGTGTTACACCCTACACATCTTCCACCTTTATCACATCCAACTAATTCTCCATATGCTTCAAACACCAACTCCAACCCGTCGACCCACATCCCCCTAGCCCATCATCCATCATCTCAAAACCTCACACATGTGGTCCCTACCCCACACCAAATACCCCCTTTATCTCTCCAACCCACGGGCAATTTGCTTCACCTTCCCATAATTCTCCATTTTCCCATACTTCTCCACCACATCCTCCCCTTTGCTGGCCCACACGCCACTAACCCATCATCCATCATCTCAAGACAATTTCGAACATGTGGTCCTTACCCCATACCAAGAAACCCCCTTTATCTCTCCATCCCACGAGCAATTTGCTTCAACTTCCCATAATTCTCCACCACATCATCCCCCCTTGCTGGCCCCCACCCCAGACCCGCAACCTTTCCCCACACATACGCGAGACCAACCTGCCTCTCCTATCCTTCACTATGATTCTCCTTTTTTACCGCAGGCCCCAGTACCTCACCCCTTCACGACTCATACCCCAGACTCGCATCCCTCCCCCATCACTCACTCTGAGTTGCACTCCTCTCCCCCAGATATTTTCCTTCCTTTACCACTCATAGAGAACCAACCCAACTTTTCTCTTCACCCACCCGCTCCTACCTCCACTTGCCTAGAGGCTTCCCCCTCCCCAACTGCATAAGTCCAGTTGCCCATCTCATCCCCCACCTCACTTTAAGGATTATACGGCGCATCATGCTACTTTGCTCGACCCTTCCGTCCTCCCCACCTCCACGTTTGGCATCCGCTACCCACTTCAAAGGTATGTATCTCTGCAAAATTTCTCCACCACTTATCATAATTTTGCTTGCAATATTTCTAAGCATATTGAGCCCAGTTCTTATGAAGAGGCCTACCATCACCCTCAATGGCTTGCTGCCATGAGTTCCTAAATTTAGGCTCTAGAAGAGAACAGAACATGGTATCTCGCCCCTCTTCCTCCTTGACAGCGTTCTATTGGTTGCAAGTGGATTTTCAAACTTAAATACCACTCTGATGGCTCCATAGAACGGTATAAGGCTCGGCTGGTTGCCCAAGGGAAGACCTGGACTACACAGACGTTTTCCCTCGTGGCCAAACTAATCACAGTTCGCTACCTGCTCATTATTTCCTTCGTTTGTCGTTGGCTTTTACACCAAATGGATGTCCCCAATGCCTTACTTCATGGCAAGTTAACTAAGGAAGTCTATATGTGTCCTCCACCTGGCTATCGACGACAAGGAGAGAATACTGTTTGTTGTCTACACAAGTCTCTATACGGACTCAAACAAGCGCCCCGTAGCTGGTTTCGTAAGTTCTCTTCTGCCATTTTAGATATTGGTTTTGTACAATCTAAACCAGACTATTCAATGTTCACTTAAGCACAAAATACATCCTTTACTGTTATACTGCTGTATGTGGATGACATGATTATCACTGGAAATGATAATACTGTCATAACTAGACTTAACGATTTCCTCGACACCCGGTTCAAGATGAAGGACCTAGGAACCTTGAAGTATTTCCTTGGAATTGAAATAGCTTGATCCAAGGTGGGCATTTCAATTTGTCAAAGAAAGTTCATACTAGATATTTTGGAGGATGCATGACTGCTTGGTGCTAAACCTACAAAAGTACCCATGGAGGCTGATACAACACTAATGCCTACCGAGAGTGACCCACTCAAAGATCCGATACGCTATCATCGGTTGATTGGCCGACTAATATATCTGACCATCACCAGGCCTGAAGTTACATATGTTGTTAATACTTTGAGTCAGTTTATGCAAGAACCCCAGAAACATCACTTTGAGATGGCACGACGACTCTTTCACTACCTTAAAGGAGCACCTAGGCAAGGCCTATTATTTCCATCCAATGGTTCATTGCATTTAACGGCCTATTGTGATGCAGATTGGGCACGATGTCCGTTCACCCGACGGTCTGTTACAAGGCACTGCATTTTCCTTGGGCATTCACTCATATCTTGGAAAAGCAAGAAACAAGGGACAGTTTCAAGGTCATCAGTAGAAGCAGAGTATCGTTCCATGTAGGAGTGACAATGGATCGTGTCGTGTCGGGTTCGTGTCGTGTCATGAACTCGATTTTACCGAAATATGCCCAACTCGAACCTGATCCATTTAATAATCTTGTCAATGATGTCCAACTTGAACCCGACCTATTAATGACCCAAGTAACCCGTATAACCCATTTAATAAATAAGTCGTATTGGAAACTCAATTAACCTATAACCCATTTGACTCGTTTAACCTATTTAACATGTTTAACATATTTAAACTATAAGATTTAATAGATATTTAGGTAGGTAAATGGGTAAATATATGAGCTATTAATGACACGTTTATTAAACGAGTGAATATGTATCAATATATGGGTTAACAGGTTAACCCGAAATCTACCAATTTATTAAATGGGTTAACGGATCAATATACGGGTTAACAGGTTGACCCAAAATCCACCCATTTATTAAACGTGTCATAACGGGTTGACTCAAAAATGACCCGAAATTTTAATCGTGTGGGTTGACCTGGGTAAATCTCGTACGGGTTTCGAGTCGTGTCAAAAATTGTCACCCTTAGTTCCATGGCGGTAACCACTTGTGAGCTCACCTGGTTACAATATCTTCTGCTCGATTTGAGAGTTGATCACCAACAACCCGCCACCTTGCTTTGTGACAACAAAGTAGCCCTATACATTGCAACCAATCGAGTCTACCATGAACGAACAAAGCATATTGAGTTGGACTGCCACACTGTTCGTGAAAGGATCCAAAGTGTTGAAATCAAGACAACCCATGCTCCAACACGAAATCAAATTGCAGATATTTTCACAAAGCCATTAGGAGCTCCAACATTTCATTCTCACCTTGGCAAGTTGGATGTCATTGACGTCCACACACCAACTTGAAAGGGAGTGTTAGAAGTCAACCCTTGAGTTGCCTATTTGGTAACATAACTTTAGTGATTGTGAGAATTAGAGGATTTGATAGAGTGATTCATGGAACAATATCATACGTAACTTACCTAGAATAGTTTATTGTAAAGTGTATGTAACGATCCGTCTCGAGAGTCGGGATTAGTAAAGTGTTTAGTGACGGATTAGTGAGCTTAATCGGTGGTTAGTTGGTTACTGTTGGACTTTGCGCGCAGAATGACGATTTTGCCCCTAGTTTGGGCAAAATGTTGACTTTGAGTTCAGGTGGTCAATTGGGCATAGACCGATGACTGTGACTTAATTTGGGACGTCACGAATCCGTAGACAGGTGGCATGCCTGATTCCGACATCCGAGGAGGAAGTTATGATGTTCGGAAGGTTGGGGGCATTACCGTAATTTGATTAAAATAGGGGAAATAGTTGACTTTTGGCACGACAAAGTTTTTACACGTAGACCGAGGACCGTTAGGTAGATCTCGTCGTCCTGAGTTCAATGATAGGTGGCATGCGTTCATCGGACGTCGGACGAGCGAGATACGGGTCTAGAACGGCGAAGGGCATTATCGTAATTTGACTCACAAGGGCATTTTGGTCTTTTTGGACATTGGGAATTGTGCAAACCAGATTGGGACAAGTGTACAACAAATATTAGATATTTTTGAGTTTGGGACCACAGGGCTTTGACACGTGGGGGTTATCTAGTCGGTTCTACAAGGTTTCACGGGTAAATTAATTTGGGCTGTGTGTAGTGTAGTCGTGCATTCGAGAGAAAACTGAGTGAGGTTTGAGAGGGAAATTGATCGGGTTCTGGGTGAGTGTGTGAGTGTGTGAGTGCTTGAGTGTGTGAGCGTGATCAGGGGAAGGCTGAGAGTGCAAGGAAGGTGGTGAGAGGAATTGAGAAGTCAAGTGAGTGTGTGAAGAGGGTATGAGTTTCTCAGGAAAACAGAGAGGGAGTTTGGTGGGGTGCTGCCGTGTTTTGATCAAACGGTCGAGTGGTGGTGTTCAGAGTATGGAGGAGGACCTGAGGAGTTGAGTGGACACCTAGGGACACGGCGGAGCCCACGTCGGTGAGCGGCAGGTGAGGTAATTTCAATTTCCTCTGTTTTTCCGTTTTGTTTCATTTTGAAAGTCGTGACTTTTGGGGCTGAGTCGACGTGTTCTATAGGTTTTAATGAGTTCAGTAGGTCCTTAGGAGTCGTTTAAACTCGAAACCGTGATGGGGGGTTGCACGGTTGGCCGGGAAGCAAACAGGGTTTTGGACGAGTCTATGTTCCGAGTTGGAAAGATGGGATTGAAGCCGTGATTCTTAGTTTTGAGGATTGGGATTAGTTGCTTAGGGTTGAACGAAACTACTGGTGGAAAAAAGGATGAAAATGGTGGAGGAAGGACGGAGAACCGGGAACGCCGGTTCAGACCGGTCGGCCCATCGAAGAAGACGATGAACAGTGACTGTGTGCAGGCGCGTGAGGCCCACGCGCAGCCACTTTGGGCGGCGCATGGGGAGGATTCCGTCGAACCTTCCAACATAGTTTTTGGTCTAATCGATGTAATGAATCCGTTGGGACAAGTTTCGGGACGATCGGACGTTGTTTCGGGTTAGTTCTAAGTGGTCGAAGGTTTAGGGTTTTGTTTAAAGTACGCTTAGAAGTTCGGGAAAATTATGGGACTTGAACAGGACTTTTGTGAAGTAGTTAGTAACCTCGTTTTGGGCTTTGGACAGGTTCGAGAAAGCCGAGGATAGCGGAATGGCCGGGGACGGCATAAGTGCGCGCGTATCGAGGCGACGTCAGAATGGTCTGTGAGTGGACTTTGCTTTCTAACGCTTGATGCATGCATATATGTTTTTATATGTTTTCTATACTTGATTCTATGATTTGATTTATGATTGTGATGGTTTACGGTTTGTGCACGTTTTTCGAGGAAATTACGGTATTTCACGTTTTACGAGATTTGACGGATATTGTGATTTGAACCTGGTTTTAATGATTTGATTTCAAGATTTTGAAATGGATTTCGGAAAAGTGATTTCGAGCTGGGAGCCCTGTTCTTGTGATTTCGGAAATGATGTTTCAGCTTTGGTTTTCGAGGTTTGGGAAGGAAGTCTGGATTTGAGTTCGGGACAGTGGTTCCGGATGCCGCCTTACGGAATCATTGTTGCGAATTCGGAGATGGATTTTCTGTGGTTTTCACGGTTGATTGAAAAATGGTTTTGGGTTTAAAGACCCCGTAAAGAAAAGAGAAAACCCACTGGATCTGATTTTGAGTTTAAAGACTCGGATTGATTTACGAGGGGAGGGCCCTGGACTGATGGTTTTGAGTTTAAAGACTCGGTATGGTTTTGAGTTTAAAGACTCGGATATGATACCCCCCGAGGCCTGTGATTGTGTTTTGATTTTAAAGACTCGTTGATATCCCGGGAAGGCCTGGTTATTGCACATTGTGTTTTGAGTTTAAAGACTCGGGCGCACTTGAGATCCAGTTAACTTGTATGATTGATGTTTTTCACTGGTTTTCTGATGTTTTGGACAATGACCCGGATGAAGTGGATTTGACGAGTTTTGGGACTGAGTTCCCGGATTTGAGATTGATTTGATATTTGAGGCTGAGGCCTGGATTTGAATAACATTTTGATACGGGTTTTCAAATGGTTTTTCAATGATGGTTTTTGATATGAGTGATTTCATGACTTGACTTGATATGCATGCATTGGTTTTGCGTGGAGGGTATAAATGTAATTGTTTTATGAAATGTTTTTAAACTTATACTTTATTTTTGTCCACTCACAGTCTTTTCGTGTTTTCGATACCCTCCAGTGTGTTGCGGAGTGGGCTGTCGGTAGAAAGAGACGGAGACATCACACGTACGATCCACAGTAGACTTTGCGCACTCTGGGAAGTTCGGATGTTTTGGACGGTCAAATCGAGAATCCCTTGTCCGACTTACGTGTCACATGAAGGTTGGATGTCAGTTTAGCCTTCGTGTCATGCGTAAGTTAGAAGGGATCGAGATTTAGCCCTTAATCCCGGGGGATTAGGGGTGGGTCCTAACAGTGTATATATGTACTATTGTGTGTTTGCTGTATTATTCATTCAAATCAATATAGAAAGAGATTTCATCATTGTTTTCAAGTTGGTCCAATTGGTGAGTCTTCGTACGATGTTGGGTCGAGGAAGAAGTTATCCAGCTGCGTTTAGATGAAAACAAGGTTGGTCAGGTTTGGTTTGGCTTGAATTTCTTCAAGTCTTTAACTTTATGTGTGAGGAGGGGGTTGGGTGTTGAGGTGTTCATCAACTTGAATTGGTGAATTAGGAGATTCTAATTTTCTGGGTTTTACGGAATTCTGAATTTATGAATTTGTGTTTGGATTTGTTCGAATGTTCCAATCTTCATCTATAGTTGTTCGAATGTTTATGGGTTTATGAATTTTTGGATTTATGGGGGTTTCGAATTTCTGGATTTTGTGTTTGGATTTGTTCAATGTTCCAATCTTCATCTTTGTTTATCGAATGCTTCCGGATTTAATTATGAATTTTTTTGAATTTTTGGATTTTAGGTGTTTTGAATTTCGGAATTTTTATTGTTCTTTCAATTTCTTGGTGATGATGTGGTAGGTTCAAATGATGAATTGGGCAAGATAATTGAATTGAGATGATGATTGATGAAGATGATGAATTGGTGAAGAGGAATAAAGGAAGAAGATGATGAACTAGTATTATTCCCAAAATGCTCATCCAAAATTTGCCACATCTGATACTAAATGACATTCACTATTTGTCACATAGATAGTTAACTGAATTTTGGACTGAATTTGTGAAGGAGGTGCTCTTTTGAAATCGACAGTATAGTTTGGGTACAAAAATTCCAATTTTTAGTACCTTTTGAAATCGACCCTATAGTTTGAATACTTTTATATGGTTTATCCGTGTTTTTTATTTCTACTGCTAATGAGGAATTATGGTGTCAGTTATTTAGGTAACTACTGTTAGCAGCAATATAACATTCAATCTAGTCCACATCAGTCAAGAGAGCATCATGATTCTATGATGATGCAATGCAACCGATCACTATAGATGTTAGTTAGAGTTTGTTATGTATGAGCTGTAGTTAGTTGTAGACAGTTATAGGTTTACTAAGTCATCAAGCTAGAGTTGATCAAGTATAAAGCTTAGGATCAATGTAACAGTGCAATATTGACACGACCCATCCCAATCCCCCCCGGGATTACCACAGGATGTGACGTGCTCCCGTCTGACACGAAGTGTCAGACAAGGGATAATCCAACGCCGCTGCCCCTACGGGCATCCAGAGTGCGGAAGGATCGGCGGAGGAGGCATGCAATGTCCCAGTCCCCGGCTACAGTCGCATCCGCGCTCAACCTGAAGGGTATTAAAAAAAAAACCAAAAGCTGTGAGTGGACGAAAATAAACAAGTTCGAAAAATACATTTTTTTTACAAGACATTCATGCCCCTCAGTAAAAACATGTGCATGCATCAAAAACCAATAATCAAATATTTATTTGAATTAACCCTTAGGGCCTTAGCCCGAAAACCGCAAACAAAGTTTCAATCCAAAATCAATCCAAAAGTTATTTCATAAATCCAGTGGCACATGTTTATTACTTTACCATCTCCGGCATCCCAGATGCCTAGCGTCCCAGACGCTTGACGTCCCAGACGTCATATCTCACGGTATTAAGCGACGCGTGCTGCCCGGGGTCTCACCGGGTCCATATCTCTGACATCCCAGATGTCTGACGTCCCAGACGTCATATCATAGCAATCCTGCTCCTGAGTCACTATACGGTTCGGCCGCTCCGTATAATGACCCCTCGCAGGCAATGCACCGTGACTTCCCCAGTGTCCCAGACACCTGGAGGAAACCAATATATATCCTCGTATTGAGATGGTTTTATGGAACACATTTTATTATTCGTTTTCAAAATATCACAAGGGCCTTGCCCCGAATTTTCATAAAACCGTCATAAGTCCAATTATTTGATTATTAAATCAGAAATCATTTATTCTATTCCATTTTAGGGTCCCTGACCCGAAATCACATATATAAATTAACTGGGCCCCTGGCCCGATTTCTTAAATCAACTGGGCCCCTGGCCCGAATTTACTTTATCCAATCCGTAACTGTTTCATAAAATCATATTCAAACCACAATCAGGGAAATCAGTGCAAATTCGGAAAATCTCGATTTACGCGCAAACCCGTAAATCGCCTCGAAATACGCGAAAGCACATAAATTCACCAATATCCAAATCAAAGCATATAAAAGCAATTACCACAATCATGAAACAGTTATGCATGCATAGAGTTTATCAAAACCAATGTCCACTCACAGACCATTTAACCGAGCGCCTCGATACGCGTGCCACCGGCCTTCCTGGGCCTCGTCACTAACACCGGGACTCCCGAACCTGTTCATATCACATTAGAGGGTTACTAACCTCCACAATAACATCCTATTCAAGTCCCGAAATTTTTCCGAATTTTTAATTATTTTTAAACCCGACTTAAAACCTTCGGACATCCCGAAAAGTATCCGAACGGGATCCGACTGACACGAAACCAACGCTAAAATGTTCGTTATAACGTGTAGGATAAAATTCGTGTTGACCGTACCTCGGAATTCGTGACCACGCGCCGTCACGCGCCGCCGTGAGTGGCTGCGCGTGAAACCCACGCGCCAGCTACAGTAACGGTGAACAGTCGTCTTCCTCGCCCGTTTCCCTGCAATACGGGTCTGCAACCCGTGAGTTCAACCCGGTTAAATAGCTATCAATTCGACCTCGATTTCAACTGATTTTGATCCTAAAATTATCATTAACCATCTAATTAGAGTTCCATGTCCTCGATTCAACACGACCGTCCCGAAATCAGACCCACGACCCGTGATCACCCAAACGGGTCGATCACCCAAACTCTGTGTTTTCTCAATCAAACTCAAATTAACTTCACAGTAAGGATTCTAGGCCTAAAAGAAACTAAAATGCAAGATCAATTGGACACGACATTACCTGGGAGTGATCGTCCACAGCTCTGCAATTTTCCAGAATCTGGAACCTGGGTTCCTGGATAGACAGCGATCGACTCCCCTCAATTCCTTCGTGGTTGAGTTCGTAGTGCACCCAGTAGTCTAATACGGCCCGCAGTTCAGTCCAAAACACCCCAAAAATTGAAAACCAATTTTCCCTCCAATTTCCAGAAACAGGTTCCCTCACCGTTTCCCTCAATCTCTCAGCTTCCAACTGAAACCCTATGGACTCCTCGTCTCAGAGGTACTCAAATCGTCCTTCATTTGGTCCAACAACCCTCAGAGATTAAACTCTGAATTTTCCCCCCATTTTTTATTTTCACGGTTCCAGAATCCTTCAAGTCTCCTCAGCCCGTTTTCTCTCCAAAATCATTCACTCAGCTCACTCTCAGTCCCTATAATCAAACACCTGTGGAAAAACCCCTCAGTGCCTCTGTGAATTGTCCCCCACAACTGGCCCAAAACGGGAACAAAACGGTTGCCCGTGCTCTGAGTTTCCCCCAGTCCAGAGCATGCCATGCTCCCACGCAGCCTCCAACACGGTTAACAGCTCCCCTCAATGTCACTAACACAATTAAACAATCCCTTGGACTGATAACAAGCTTAAACAATGCCCCCCGTGCACTGGTCGTGTTTCCCCATTTACGGTGCTACAGTGCCCGTGCAGCAGCCCCCCGTGAAATTACCATTCTGCCCTTGTGCAGAAAATTACCAAAATGCCCCTCACGCATCCAGACCCGTAACTCGGTCATACGGACTCCGATTGATGCGTGCCGCCTGTCTACGAACTCAGGGCATCGAGACCTTCCTAACGGTCCTCGGTCCTCGGCCATCGGACCACCCGATCAAAAAGTCAACATTTCCCCTTATTTCGTCCAAATTACGAAAGTGCCCTTGAACTTCCGTACATCATAACTTCCACCACGAACGTCGGAATCGAACGTGCCACCTGTCTATGAACTCGTGACGTCCCAAACTACGTCACGACCATTGGTCAAAGTCCATTTGACCGTCCGAATAAAAAGTCAACATTTTGCCCACGACCAGGGGCAAAACGGTCATTTTGCACCGTTCGTCCGAGTTCGCCCAACCAATCACAGATTAACCCTGCTAATCATGATTAGTCCGTAATCTAATCCCGAATTCCGGGACGGGTCGTTACAACCTTCCCCCCCTTAAATAATTTCTTCCTCGAAATTACCAAATATCCTTATTCCATATCCAGCTCGTGGAAAACATTTCGATCTCACACCTGTGTACACTTGTACACCCACCAAACTTGTCTGTACTCAGACGTCCCATCACGGTTTCTCACCGTACCGACCACCCTCGACCACCGTGAGTGAAATATGTCGCCTGATCCCTGTGAATATTGCTTGTCAATTTCACCATTAATCTGACTCTTTCAGCTTGTCGGTTCATTCCCAATCATTAATATATCTGACGTCTGCTCCCCCCTGGGAGTCACCAAAACACACATGTCAGTCCATGCTGACGCGACCAGTCAAACTGTCACCACTAAGCTTTACCACTCCGATAACGCTCCACCCATCAGTCCAACGGTGACGACACCTCATGCTGCCACTCACTCAAGTAGCGTAAGATCAACCCTATGATCTCATCTCGCAGGGCAATCCCATCCTGCGACAATATCCATCTCAAGTCCATAACTATCAATCCCCTCAGTGGATCATAACGCTGGAATTATCTCGGCGTGATAACATCACGCAAGGCCCCACGTAGTGACGCAGTCACCAACTCACTCATCCTGAGTGTACGTATACCGTCATCATACTCAATCAGGTGGTGTAACTGACACACATTGGATACTAGCCAATCAATGATCGCACATCTCCACACTGGGGTTCACTAGCCATCCGTGGCTAAGAGCGCCTGTTCACACAATTACTGAACCCAACAAAAATAACTCTGCCCAGTGCATAGTATTCAATGTCCAGTTCACACCCACCACCAAATCCAATGGTGTCGGAACTAAGCCGGCCACCACACGTATAACCACACACCACTGGTACCTCACATGTACCGTCACCAGATACCACTCGGTCCGTCCAGTACCGATCCTCATACACCGTATAGGATACGTACGTCCATCCGCCAATAAGCCCACTACATGGCCCACAGTCAATCGTAAACCGATATTGGGGTTCTCTTGTCCAGTCCTAGACTAGACAAATCGTTCAACTCAACTCAACACCCAGTCCCAAAACCAAACCCGAGTTCGAATCCACAATTTCATAAGAAATCCCGGATCCAAACCCAAACATCATACCTTAACCCATTTCCGAATCCGAATCCGAAATCATTATTCCGTAAGCTAGCATCTGGAATAATCATTCCGTACCCCAATCCAGAAATCCAGTTTCAAGTTCCGAAATCGAATCCTGAATCGTCACCCAGAAATCCGATTCCAAAACCCGAAATCTCAACCACGTCTACCCAGACGCACCAAAACCGAACCTATCGGTTACCTTTTCAATCCATTCGATTGACTCCATAAGGAAGCCAATCCCAACATCCACACATCTCAAAACTGACCAACTAGACCTCGTGGAAAAACCACACACTCACAGGTCAAATCCTCGAGTCAAAGCGTAAGCATTCCAACACACTCGAGTACTGATTAACTTCGAGAAGAAGTTCAGTCCAATTATTCCCGTATCCAAACATGTGACAGAGCGATAAGCTCTTCACCCAACCTTACCCAAACGGTCACAATTCCAATCCATCACCACGTCCCCAGACGGGTACCATTACGATCCCAGATCGTCACCAAGTCTAATGTCTATTACAATCCAGATCCGTCTCGGATCCACACACGCTCACGTGGCTAGGAATCCACCTGGAATCCGATCGTAGGGTCCTACACCCTCATGAGTCCTTGTCCACCACACAACACTTCTCCAATCATGCAATCATGCATTTACCATGGGACACAACAACATTGTGGGTCACATCCAATTACTTCGTCTCGATCCTTGTCGTTCCATCTAGGAAGATCAGGGATAGTCCAAATACATGGAATCATCATCCGTCCTATGTGAGTGCAAACAAAACTCACAGCACTCACCATGCCAAGTGGTCCAACACCGTCTACTACCACGCGGAACATGAGAAATCTCATTTACCCTACTTCGAATTATGCAACTCCACCTGGTGACCCAAACCACACATGGGTCCACCAACCAATACACACTCAACATACCGATAACCACAACAGCGTCTGCCAGGGCAGAAAATAAGAAGTCAAACCTAATGACTTCAAAGTACCTATTACCAATGCGAAAACGAGCACTCCTCTCGTCCGCAATCACAACTCTTCTCAAAACCAACGTTCCAACCACTGGACCCACAACGTCCTCAACTCACTTGGACAACCACGTGTCCGCAATCAATCCAATACTTAGTCCTCACGTCCGATAATAACCATTTATGCACACATCCCGATTCCGAACGGGAATTACTCCACTCTTTTGAACGTGCAAACAATACTGCCTTCACCTCACATCCATACCACCCATGGTTTTCCTCGTCTTTTTCAATTCCAGTCATTTCCTTGTACTTCCTGAGGATATCAACAACACCCAAACATACCAATCTCGGAGTTGACAACAACCTCCCAAACCCACCAATTCTCATGGCATAGGGAACATCATCCCTAGATTCCTCTTGTCTCAACATACCGTTATATCCACCAATCACTTGTCGTCTCGACACTGTTGGGACCCTATCCCAACACCTCACAACCTGCACTAGATCCTATCCAGTCCATGACTCAACCACCATTGAGTCGCAGTTACCGATCATATGTCCATCAGGACAGAGTCACATCCCATCTCGTGGCTCACCACAATCTCAATCACCAACACCAGCACCAATGCTAGTATCATCAAAACTTGCCTCAACACACAGGCATCCTAACATCCACACTCACACACGAACACCCACACTAGTAAAGATGTGTAAAGTTGATACCCTGGATCTCCGTTCATACCGAACGACGATCCCGTATCAACATTCGTACCTCCCAACTATGGGTACCCCCAATTTGACCATCCGCACATCAGTATAATGAACGTTCCCTGAACGTCCCCCGATCCTCAAGTGTTAAAACCACACCAAACACCCTCGATAGCTGGTCATCTCGACACAACTGTCGACCAACAGTCATCGCTTGTCGAGATCCGTATCCACACCTCACACTATTATTCGATCCAACACGCAATTCCACATCGTATCCCGTAACCGTACCCGTGGATCGAATCCCAAAGTCCCGACTAGACTCATTAGAGTCATCCACATGGTCATCCATGACCTCAGCCGCTCGTCGCAACACAAGTTCTCATTTAAAGTTCACCTTTCCAAGTCCATCAATTATAACTTAGGGTTTCACAGTCACTCCCTAGGGTTCCACCGAACCCAACTGCCTGTTGCAGTACAATCCACAACATGACCGACCCCGCGGTCCCGACATCGATAGACGTCAGATCCAAACCAATCGTCAATTCATCGTGGGTTCCACCACGAAGGTCATCGGCCAATTCCGATGCACCAACACCCTGTACACTAGCCAAAACTACCAGGGTCCATAATTTAGACCATTACTTAACCGAGTTTCGCATTTCCCAAAATTACCACTCAAATGGGGTTTCTCGAACCCAGTTGTGCCCAGCAGCACCACAATCCATTACCACATGACCAAACCTACGGTCCCACATTACGAGTTCATCGTACACAACCTCGCTTGGGTTGAATCGCATTAACGTACGGCGTACCAGGCCAACCGCACACTATCCACTGACCGGGATCCAATCCCGCCAACCATCCATCCGACTACCCTAACTATCAGGTTGATGACGAACTGTAGCCAACAAGGGACACCACATCCTCGACCTGCGCGCACAAAAAAGAGCAACCCTGCTCTGATACCAAGCTGACACGACCCATCTCAATCCCCCCCGGGATTACCACAGGATGTGACGTGCTCCCGTCTGACACGAAGTGTCAGACAAGGGATAATCCAACGCCGCTGCCCCTACGGGCATCCAGAGTGCGCAAGGATCGGTGGAGGAGGCATGCAATGTCCCAGTCCCCGGCTGCAGTCGCATCCGCGCTCAACCTGAAGGGCATTAAAAACAAAAACCAAAAGCTGTGAGTGGACGAAAATAAACAAGTTCGAAAAATACATTTTTTTTTACAAGACATTCATGCCCCTCAGTAAAAACATGTGCATGCATCAAAAACCAATAATCAAATATTTATTTGAATTAACCCTTAGGGCCTTAGCCCGAAAACCGCAAACATAGTTTCAATCCAAAATCAATCCAAAAGTTATTTCATAAATCCAGTGGCACATGTTTATTACTTTACCATCTCCGGCATCCCAGATGCCTAGCGTCCCAGACGCTTGACGTCCCAGACGTCATATCTCACGGTATTAAGCGACGCATGCTACCCGGGGTCTCACCGGGTCCATATCTCTGACATCCCAGATGTCTGACGTCCCAGACGTCATATCATAGCAATCCTGCTCCTGAGTCACTATACGGTCCGGCCGCTCCGTACAATGACCCCTCGCAGGCAATGCACCGTGACTTCCCCAGTGTCCCAGACACCTGGAGGAGACCAATATATATCCTCGTATCGAGATGGTTTTATGGAACACATTTTATTATTCGTTTTCAAAATATCACAAGGGCCCTGCCCCGAATTTTCATAAAACCGTCATAAGTCCAATTATTTGATTATTAAATCAGAAATCATTTATTCTATTCCATTTTAGGGTCCCTGACCCGAAATCACATATATAAATTAACTGGGCCCCTGGCCCGATTTCTTAAATCAACTGGGCCCCTGGCCCGAATTTACTTTATCCAATCCATAACTGTTTCATAAAATCATATTCAAACCACAATCAGGGAAATCAGTGCAAATCCGGAAAATCTCGATTTACGCGCAAACCCGTAAATCGCCTCGAAATACGCGAAAGCACATAAATTCACCAATATCCAAATCAAAGCATATAAAAGCAATTACCACAATCATGAAACAGTTATGCATGCATAGAGTTTATCAAAACCAATGTCCACTCACAGACCATTTAACCGAGCGCCTCGATACGCGTGCCACCGGCCTTCCCGGGCCTCGTCACTAACACCGGGACTCCCGAACCTGTTCATATCACATTAGAGGGTTACTAACCTCCACAATAACATCCTATTCAAGTCCCGAAATTTTCCCGAATTTTTAATTATTTTTAAACCCGACTTAAAACCTTCGGACATCCCGAAAAGTATCCGAACGGGATCCGACTGATACGAAACCAACGCTAAAATGTTCGTTATAACGTGTAGGATAAAATTCGTGTTGACCGTACCTCGGAATTCGTGACCACGCGCCGTCACGCGCCGCCGTGAGTGGCTGCGCGTGAAACCCACGCGCCAGCTACAGTAACGGTGAATAGTCGTCTTCCTCGCCCGTTTCCCTGCAATACGGGTCTGCAACCCGTGAGTTCAACCCGGTTAAATAGCTATCAATTCGACCTCGATTTCAACTGATTTTGATCCTAAAATTATCATTAACCATCTAATTAGAGTTCCATGTCCTCGATTCAACACAACCGTCCCGAAATCAGACCCACGACCCGTGATCACCCAAACGGGTCGATCACCCAAACTCTGTGTTTTCTCAATCAAACTCAAATTAACTTCACAGTAAGGATTCTAGGCCTAAAAGGAACTAAAATGCAAGATCAATTGGACATGACATTACCTGGGAGTGATCGTCCACAGCTCTGCAATTTTCCAGAATCTGGAACCTGGGTTCCTGGATAGACAGCGATCGACTCCCCTCAATTCCTTCGTGGTTGAGTTCGTAGTGCACCCAGTAGTCTAATACGGCCCTCAGTTCAGCCCAAAACACCCGAAAAATTGAAAACCAATTTTCCCTCCAATTTCCAGAAACGGGTTCCCTCACCGTTTCCCTCAATCTCTCAGCTTCCAACTGAAACCCTATGGACTCCTCGTCTCAGAGGTACTCAAATCGTCCTTCATTTGGTCCAACAACCCTCAGAGATTAAACTCTGAATTTTCCCCCCATTTTTTATTTTCACGGTTCCAGAATCCTTCAAGTCTCCTCAGCCCGTTTTCTCTCCAAAATCATTCACTCAGCTCACTCTCAGTCCCTATAATCAAACACCCGTGGAAAAACCCCTCAGTGCCTTTGTGAATTGTCCCCCACGACTGGCCCTAAACGGGAACAAAACGGTTGCCCGTGCTCTGAGTTTCCCCCAGTCCAGAGCATGCCATGCTCCCACGCAGCCTCCAACACGGTTAACAGCTCCCCCCAATGTCACTAACACAATTAAACAATCCCTTAGACTGATAACAAGCTTAAACAATGCCCCCCGTGCACTGGTCGTGTTTCCCCATTCACGGTGCTACAGTGCCCGTGCAGTAGCCCCCCGTGAAATTACCATTCTGCCCTTGTACAGAAAATTACCAAAATGCCCCTCACGCATCCAGACCCGTAACTCGGTCATACGGACTCCGATTGATGCGTGCCGCCTGTCTACGAACTCAGGGCATCGAGACCTTCCTAACGGTCCTCGGTCCTCGGCCATCGGACCACCCGATCAAAAAGTCAACATTTCCCCTTATTTCGTCCAAATTACGAAAGTGCCCTTGAACTTCCGTACATCATAACTTCCACCACGAACGTCGGAATCGAACGTGCCACCTGTCTATGAACTCGTGACGTCCCAAACTACGTCACGACCATTGGTCAAAGTCCATTTGACCGTCCGAATAAAAAGTCAACATTTTGCCCACGACCAGGGGCAAAACGGTCATTTTGCACCGTTCGTCCGAGTTCGCCCAACCAATCACAGATTAACCCTGCTAATCATGATTAGTCCGTAATCTAATCCCGAATTCCGGGACGAGTCGTTACAAATATTCATTCAAGCAAAATCAATTGAATCATTTTCTTCCCAATTCTCCTCTCTCACACTCTCTTTTCCTTCTTCCATAATCTCTCAATCCTTCTCTATTCTGTTTCTTCATTCTCTGGTCTGATAACCAAACATGGTATCAGAGCTTGGTTTCATGATCTTGGCTAATTACCATACATGATCGATTCTGGTGCTTCCGCTGAAGAAATATAGATCAGTTCTTCTTCCGTTTATCTTCTTGAACTCACAGATCAGCTCTCTTCTTCTTCTTGAATCAGGATTCTGTACTTCTTGATCTTTCTTTCTTAAATCTTCAACTGTTAAACAGTGCACTCTACGTGCTTGTGTTTTTGCCTCTCTCAATTCTTCTAGTCTGTTTGAATATCATAGTGGTATAGAACCATGGTTACTGCCTCACAACTTCAAATCCTTCAATCTCCAATTACTTCTCTTATTCCAACAATTGGAAATGCTGTCACAGTTAAACCTGATGATCACAACTTCATCACATGGAATTTTCAAATGGAGTTGATGCTGAATGTCAACAGCATCATGAGGTTTGTTGATGGTACTCAATGCTGTCCTAATCGTGTGCCAACTGAACCTGTTGTACAGAATTCCTCTCTGCCTTCTGATGAATATCTGGTATGGAAAATGCATGATCAAGCACTAATGCAGCTATTCACATCCATTTTGTCTCCTACTGCAATTTCCTGTATTATTGGATGCAAAATTGCTCAAGAAATGTGGCTTAGCCTTAGGGACAGGTTTGCCTCTTCAACAAAGACCTCAATCTTCCAAATGAAGACTGACTTGCAAAACATCAAGAAAGGATCAGAGAGCATGACCCAGTATCTGCAGAAAATTAAAGATTCAAGGGATCTTCTTGAGTCCTGTAATATCACTTTTGGTGATGATGATATTGTAATTCTCACTTTGAGAGGTCTGCCTGAAGAATTCAATACTTTCAGATGTGTCATTCGTGGCAGGGAAAGCTCAATTAGTCTTAAAGATTTCAAGTCCCATTTGTTAGCTGAAGAATCTGTCATTGAACAGTCTGCTGAGAATAGTTTCCTCTAAGCTTTACATGCCACAAAGAACTCTAGTTCTAGTTCTATGCAAGTTGTACCTGAGATTGGTTCTTCCACCTCTTTTCCTTCAAATGCACTTCCTATCAGTCCTAGTCCATCACAGT
This sequence comes from Prinsepia uniflora, assembly GCA_032719365.1. Classification (NCBI taxonomy): domain Eukaryota; kingdom Viridiplantae; phylum Streptophyta; class Magnoliopsida; order Rosales; family Rosaceae; genus Prinsepia; species Prinsepia uniflora. The sequence continues at coordinate 4,019,950 of CM064871.1, forward strand.
CATCTCAAATTAGTTTTCAGCCTCAGTAACATACAACTGCTTCTGTTGATCAAGGTCATTACCCGCAGTTTTCTGATAACTTTCAGCAATATGGGTTCACTGGAGGGTATCAACAAAACAGTAGTAATTTCAGCAACAATTACAAGGGAAATAACTATAAAGGCAGGAACAAATGCAAATGGAATCCCAGTTATAGAAACTCTGGTCCCAGACCTTGGAACAACTCAAATCACAGCAGAAATGGTGCTGGCATTCTAGGGACACCAAACCAGCAGTTTTTCCCTTCTCCCATCTGTCAAATATGTGGAAGAAAAGGCCACACTGCTGCTGATTGCTATGACAGACATCAGAATGATCCAACTCAAACTGGTGATGGAAAGCATTGCCAAATCTGCTGGAAATTTGGTCACTCAGCTATCAATTGTTATCACAGAGGGAATTATTCTTATCAGGGATCATCTCCATCTCAAAATCTTACTGCAATGAGTGCTCAAGGACCTTTTCCATCTCAGCAGCAAGGATATTGGATTGCTGACACTGGAGCTACAACACACATGACTTCTGAACTCTCTCAGATCCAAAGATCCTATCCATATGAGTCTACTGATGTCATAACCACTGCTGGGGGCACAGGTTTGAAAGTGGCACATGTTGGACAATCTACACTTGTTACCTCTAAACCTACACCTCACTGTTTTGATTTACATGAAGTTCTTCATGTCCCACATATCTCTGCTAATCTGCTTTCTGTTAACCATTTATGCAAAGATAATCACTGTCGTTTTGTTTGTAATGATTCTACTTTTCTCATACAGGACAGAACCACAGGGACAACACTCTTCCAAGGACTGAGTAGGAATGGTCTCTATCCACTTCCTTTTCCCAATATCTCTCCAACTCATTCATATCCTCAGGTTGCTTTTCTTGGAAAAACAACACAAATTCAGCTATGGCACAGAAGGTTAGGCCATCCCTCAAATCAGATTGTAACCCGTGTTCTTAACAAAGCACAAATCCTGCATTCGAAAGATACCACTCAAACTGTATGTGAAGCCTGTCTTGAAGGAAAATTGTCCAAACTGTCTTTTTCAAGTTCTAGTAATAAATCTTCTATCCCTTTTGATGTTATACATTCAGATGTATGGGGACCATCTCATGTTACCTCTCTTGAGGGTTTTAGATACTATGTGAATTTAGTTGAAGAATGTACCCGTTTTACCTGGATTTTTCCAATGAAAAACAAGTCATAATTTCACTTTATCTTTGTTCATTTTTGTTCTTATGTTTCCAATCAATTCTCTGCCTCAATTAAGACCCTTCAAAGTGATGGAGGGGGTGAATACATGAGTCAGGCTCTTCAACTTTTCTTTTCTAGTAAGGGAATAATCCATCACAGATCTTGTCCTTATACACCAGAACAGAATGGTCTTGCAGAGAGAAAACATAGACATATCCTAGAAACAGCCATAACTTTACTTCAAACTTCAAAACATCCTGCCACATTCTGGTTTCATGCTTCTGCAACAACAGTTTATCTCATTAACAGAATGCCATGTTCTAATCTTGATATGCATTCTCCTTTTGAATCTCTTTTTCACACATTACCTCTCATAACTCATTTGAAAGTGTTTGGATGCTCATGTTTTCCTCTTCTTCGACCATATAACAATACCAAGTTACAACCCAAAACAAAAAAATGCATCTTTATTGGTTATGCTGAAAAATACAAGGGTTACATATGTTATGAACCTGTGTAAAAAAAAACACTTTGTCTCTAGGCATGTTCTGTTTGATGAAATTCAATTTCCCTACTCTAGTTCCAATCTTTCTCCTCAAACCTCTATCTCTAAGAACACTGGTGCACTACCCTCCTCCATACAGTCTTCTGTTTTTCCATCCTTGTTTCAAGTTCATCCCACTCCTACTCAGCTCACTCAGACTTCTGTGGTTTCTGCTCCTACTGAGGACAATGATGACACGACCCATCCCAATCCCCCTGGATTACCGTAGAATGTGTCATGCTCCCATCTGACACGATGTGTCGGACAAGGGATAACCTGATGCCACTGCCCAAACGGGGCTTACAGAGTGCGCAAGGATCGATGGAGGAGGTATGCAATGTCCCAGTCTCTGCTGCAGTCGCATCCGGAATCAACCTGAAGGGCATTAAAAACAAAAGTTGTGAGTGGACAAAAATAAATAAGTTCATTAACACATTTCATAAGACATTTATGCCCTCCAATAAAAACGTATGCATGCCACGGAAACCAGTAACCAAAACATTTGCTCAACAAGACATTAGGGCCTTAGCCCAAAACCGTAAACCATAAATCTAACCGAAAAACCATTTCATAGATCCAATAGTTCATATTTACAACATTACCATAACCGGCATCCCAGATGCCTAGCGTCCCAGACGCCTGACGTCCCAGACGTCATATTACACGGTATAACCATAAGCTACGCGTGCTGCCTGGGGTCTCAATCCCGAGTCCAATCCCCGAACCTAGTCCGGGTACAGCATCCCAGATGCCTAGCGTCCAGACGCTCGACGTCCCAGACGCCTAATCATAGCAATCCTGCTCCTAAGTCACTATACGGCCTGGTAGCTCCGCACAATGATCCCTCGCAGGCAATGCACCGTGATTTCCCCAGTGTCCCAAACAACTGGAGGAGACCTTCACATATTCCCGTATCAAGATGGTATATGGAAAACAGTTTTATTAAATCATTTCACAACATCTCAATGGGCCCTACCCAAAATTTCCATAAAACATCACAATTCCATTTAGGGTCCCCGACCCGAAATCACGTTTATGAAACCAACTGGGCCTCATGCCCGATTCTGTAAATCATTGGGCCCACGACCCAAATTCATAAATCAATTGGGCCCATGGCCCAATAATATAACTCAAATGGGACTCAGCCCGATTTCGTAAATAACTGGGCCCCTGGCCCGATTTCATAAAGCAATTGGGCCCCTAGCCCAATTATGTAACTCAATTGGACTCCAAGTCCGAGGTTTCCAAAACAATTGGGCCTCATGCCCGAGTTTCTCTTTCCAATTTCAAAGCCATTTCATGAAATCATATCCAAGGTCTTAAGTATGGAAAATCAGTGTAAAATCGGAAAAACCTCGATTTACGTGCAAGCACGTAAATCACCTCGAAATACGTGAAACCATATAATTCACAATATCCAAACCAATATCATAAAATCATATTCATAATCCATATAAAATAGTTAGGCATGCATAGAATTTATAAAACCAAAGTCCACTCACAGACCGTCCAAACGATGCACCTCGATTTGCGTGCCATAGGCTCTCCCGAGCCAATCGCTATCACCGGGACTCCCAAACCTGTCCAAATTTTAATAGAAGGTTACTAACTACTTAATTAACCTCCTACCAAAGCCCCGTGATTTTCCCGAACTTTTAACTATTTTTAAACCAATCCTAAACCTTCCGATGCCCTGAAACATATCGAGACGGTGCCCGATTGACACGAAACCAGTCCCAAAATCTTCGTTACATCGAATAGAATAATTCATATGTTGAACACTTTCCCAAATTATTGTTCACGTGCCCCTAGAAGGCTCAAATCACTGTTCATCGTCTCCTACATCAGGTGAACCGAGTTTACTGTTCACAGGGACTGTTCACTCGTCTTCAACCTCGGTTTTCTCTAGTTTTTGGACCGATTCAGGGTTCATTTTAGGTCCATTTCATCTCCTTTTAATCCTAATATGTTCCTAATCTCATTTCTAACCTTTCTAGCTAATTAAAACGGAACAAAATGTCCAAAATCGTACCTTCATCCGTCATCAATGGCGGCCGGAGTTTCCCCCGCCGTTCACGGCCATTTCCGGCCATTCCAACCTTAAAAAAACAATCCTATTAGACTCCTAGAGTGCCCAAAAATATTTCTCAATTCTTAGAATTAGCTAAAAACCTACAAAACCGAAACTTGGATTTTTGAATATTTTCTTACCTCACGGGTCGACTCCTCCGTCGTCGACCACCATCACGTCGTCGTCCTCCCGTCACCGTCCCGCTCTCATCATCACACACGGTTACACTCAGCTCACACTCATTGATGATTATGGTGGTGATATGTGAGTTTGGGTTTTTGAAGAAAAAATGGAGAAATGAAGAAAAATGGTGCATGGGTGGTTTCGGGTTTGTAGAAGAACAAAGATGAAGTGATGATATTTGATCTGATGAGAGAAAGAGATGGAGGTGATGACTGATGTAATAGAGGGATGAGATGGACGACTGAGGATAAAAGGAGGATTTAGATCATATGTTAATTATTTAGTGGAACAATATCCAATCTAGCCAATGGATGAGTGACACTTGTCACTCATCCAAGTGTCCCCTAACCACTTTCCCACTACTTCAGAAATGATTAAATAATTGACACGATTTCTGAGACGTAAACTTCACCGATTTCACGTTCTAGACCATAACTTCCTTGTACGAAATCCGATTTTGGCGTGCCGCCTGTCTATGGATTCGTATCGACTCGCTCTACATAACGGTCCTTGACCCTCGTCCATTGGACCTCCCGGGTCAAAAGTCAACATTTGGCCCCTTTTAACCAAAATTACCAAAATACCCCTCGACTTCCGAACGTCATAACTTTTTCCTTGAATGTCGGAATCAAACGTGCCACCTGTCTACGAACTCGTGACGTCCTGAACTACGTCACGGTCATCGGTCAAAGTCCATTTGACCGCTCGATCAAAAAGTCAACATTTTACCCACGACTAGGGGCAAAACGGTCATTTTGCATCGTGCATCCGATTTCGCCCAACTAATCACCGATCAACCTCACTAATCATGATTAGTTAATAATCTAATCTCGGAATTCGGGACGGGTCGTTACAAATGAGGTACATCCTTCCCTTTTATCACCTTCTCACTCACCTGCTATTTCCCATAGTTTGTCAGTTAATCAAGCAGATTCCTCAGACTTTCAGACATCCACTGGACCTGATTCTTCATCTGTGCATCCTAGTAATAACACAGATACTGGTTTTCAGCCACAACTTCTGGAGGTGGTTATCCCAATCACAGGTGTTAACATACATCCAATGCAAACCAGGTCCAAGAGTGGAATTGTCAAACCTAAAGCCCTAATGTCTGCTTACACTTCCTCTCCTGCCACTGATTTCACTCAGGTTGAACCTACTACCTACAAAACAGCATCTGTGATTCCCATCTGGTAGCAGGCAATGCAGGATGAGATGAATGCTCTATACAGTCAAGAAACCTGGATCCTGGTTCCTCTCCCTCCTTCTAAGAACCTGGTCGGGTGTAAGTGGGTGTACAGAATTAAAAGGAACTCAAATGGTACTGTTGCACGTCACAAAGCAAGGTTAGTTGCTAGGGGTTTCAGTCAGAAGGAGGGCCTTGATTACAGTGAGACTTTTAGTCCAGTGGTGAAAACAACTACAGTTAGGCTAGTACTTGCCTTGGCTGCACAGTTTCAGTGGAGTTTGAGACAGCTAGATGTTAAAAATGCCTTTTTACATGGAGAGCTTAAGGAGGAGGTTTACATGTCTCAGCCACCTGGTTTTGAAGACATCAAGTATCCTGACTATGTCTGCAAACTGCAGAAGTCCCTCTATGGCCTTAAACAGGCTCCTCGAGCATGGAATGACAAGTTCACTGGTTTTCTGCCTGAGATAGGTTTTCAAACAACTTGGGCTGACTCCTCCCTCTTTGTCAAGCAATCTTCTTCTGCTTTAGTTGTTCTCCTACTATATGTAGACGACATAATCATTACAGGGAGTAGTGATCAGGCCATTTCTGAGGTTATCGCAGCCTTAATTGCTGTCTTTGATATGAAGGACCTTGGCAAGCTGCATTTTTTCTTAGGCCTTCAGATTGAGTATACTTCCCCTGGTTTGTTCATCTCACAATCTGTTTGATCCTGAAATGATCAACTCGATGAGACCCGCTGGGAGTTCTAGGACCAGCCGTGTGGTGTCTCGGGCCCGCCGGGGGCGTTGTGATTCGGCAGTGGTCCTGCAAAACTAGACACCGGTGTGGTGTCGGCCAAAGGGACTCCGATGCCAAAGTTAGTATCTGAATGCCGAGGGGCAAGTAATCACAGTGCTCTGGATCGGTTCTGAGTGCTTACCTTGTGAAGGGTTTCGGGGTATTTATAGTAGCCATAACTGTGGTAGGTGGGCTACTGTTACGGGAGCAGGTGGTGCTTGGTGGCTGGGAGCCGTCTGACAAGCCCTGGATATCCGGAGGAGGCGCCAGCTGGAGTCCAGACCTACCTCCGTCAGGGAGTTGGTGTGGCAGAGTTGGTTAGGTGACTGTCGCAGCCAGCTGTCGTCTGTTTACTGTCAGGTGCCGAATGGCGGGTCCGCAGTATGGTGCCGATCGGCGGGCCGTGGGCCGTGAGGGTGCCAATCAGGCGATCGGTCGGCGGCCTTCCTGTCCTGGTGGGACTTGTGCTAGGGTGGTCGGTCGATATGGTATCAACATAAGTCCCCTAAGTCTTTGACTGAGGTGGGGTTCCTCGGTCGAGGACTTGATATGACGGCCGGTACCTGTCGACCGACCAGGGCGGTGCGCCCTGTATCCCTAGTAGCCCCCCAAGTCATGGAGCGAGGAAGCGCACCGTATGTCCGATTTGCAAAGAGGCCCCGTTGCCGAGTTCCGGAAGCGTCGGTAGTAGTGTGCTTGTCGACAAAGAGAGGAAGCGTGCCGTCGGGAAAGATGCCGAGAGGTTCCGGTCGGCAGGCGGTATGGATGCATACCGGTTAGCGATGTACGTATGTACGTATGTAGTTGAGAATGTACGATACCGATGGGTATACAGTACAAGGTATTCGTAGCCGAAAGGTGGCCGTATCGGCCTGGCGACCGTCAGATCGGAAGCGCGCATCTCGAGGCGGGCCAGGGGCCTATAAAAGGGGCGAAAGCTTTCTGACTTTTTCACTTTTTACTCAGAGCATCTTATGGAGTAATTGCAAGTGCCAACTGAATTGGAGACTGCCGAGCAAGAAGAAGACGCACGTGGAACCAATTCGACCGTGCAAAACGTTGAAAGGTATAATTCCTGCCGTTCGGCATCCCTGCTCAGCATGTGTTCCGTAGCGTAGGTGCTTAGTTGTAGCTTCTTTTCTTTTGGCAATTTGTAGATGTTAGAGTCAGAGTCAAACAGTGGATCTGGGGTTAGGTCCCCTCAAGCTTTTAGCGGGGAAACACCATCCAGTTCGGCAGACGACGTGCCGAGCGGGCGCAGTGGGTCAACGTCTACTAGTGGGTCCACTAGCAGCACCTCGTCGTCCAGCAGTGGTGACAGCCTGGATGAGGCTCTCAGGTTGCCGCGGAAGGAGGTGAGGCAGCAGGGCGGGTGCAGCACCACGGGTGCCGATCGGCCAAGTGAGAGGAGGACGTCTCCCCGTACTCCCCCCGTCGCCACCATCGATTCCGAGGCTGAAGGTAGCGGTACGGAGACGAGCTCGCTGACGGAACTAGATGCCGACGGCGTGGTGAAGGTGGAGTATGCCGTGGACTACGAGATGAACACCATTCGGTAGTCCGACCTGGACCGATTCCGGGAGCTGTACAACGTGCCGGCGGAGATTAAGATGACGGTACCCCCGCACAGCAAGAAGCAGAGCAGTCCTCCGGAAGGGTCGACACTATTTTACGTCGATTGCTTTGAACATGGAGTGAGGCTGCCTCTGCACCCGTGGCTCCAGGAGATGATGGCGAGGGCGAACCTGGCCCTGGGGCAGCTGAACGCCAACGGCTGGATCATCCTGATCAGCCTGTACACGGCGTTCCGACTGGCGGGACTGCCGGAGCCGACCTGGGGGCAATTGTGCGCCCTGTACCGCTTCAAGAGGCAGACCTACGGGTCGGGGTGGTACCAGATGGAGTGCCTGCAGAAGACGGCCCGGGGTGCCTTCATCACGGATTTGCCGACGTCGCAGAAGAGCTGGAGGCATCGGTTCTGCTGGGTATCGGGGCCGTGGGAGGGGGACGTCAGCGGGGTCCGCTCGAGGATTCCCAGCTACTTCCAGTCTGGAGGTTGTTGGTATACCGTTCGGCTAGTGGTCATAAGGCGGCAATTGTGTCTACCAAGGCGGGGACTGATGGTGTTTGTTGTGTTTGCAGGTCCGTCCAAGGCAAAAGTGACAGCAGAGGATTGGGAGGCGTGCAACCTAGTGCGGGAGAACCTGTCCGACCTGGAACGCAGCCGGTGCGTCCTGAAGTTGCCGTCGAACCTGCTTGCCGTGGGTCTCATCTCGCCACCTGGTAAGCAGTAGTGTTGAAGTGATAGTGTGTAGGCATGCCCAAGGGGACTGGCCGGGAGGAGCCCCAGCAAGGGTCGAGCTCTGGCTGTCGACCAGATGGGCTGCCGAAGCCGAGCCGGCCGGAAGCTAGGCAGGGTACGGAGACGAGTCCGATGCTTGGTCTGAAAAGACCCCTGATCGGCGGGCTGGACCAGGCCCGGGTGCGCCGAAGGAAGCTAATGGAGGCTCGGCAGAGGCAGTCTCCCCCGGCAGCTGGGGTATCGGAGAGCGAGAGCGCCGACCGGCGTCGGAGGAGGGAGGCGGTGCTGAGGGCTCCAGAGGTGCCGAAGGGGCAGGAGAAGGAGAAGGAGAAGGAGAAGGGGGCCCGGAGGGAAATGCCGCCGCCGGCGAGGGAGAGGGTGGTTGTCAGTACTCCTGGCGTGGCGTCCTTGTTTGCCGAACCCCTAGAGACGGGCGAGGTGGTGCGGTCTGCCAAGGCCAGCGATGGCTGGGTGCCGGTGACACACCACGTGCACAAGATGTTGGCGCCAGTTGCCAATGCCTTCGTGCTGGGGTCGCAGGTAACTCCTGCGGAGATAGAGGAGATCGGCACCGGCTCGCATCCCGGTCGGTTCGCTGCCGTGCTGGCCGAGCAAGCCCACGTAAGATCGATCGCCCATTATTGTTTGCGTTGGTTTGTTTATTTTTTTGTTGTTGTTGTTGTTGTTTTTTTTTTTGCTAAGTGGCATTGTCTCGGCAGTGCTTCTGGCAGACATATGTGGCCCTGCAGAAGGCTGCGCGGCATATGCAGAGGCTAGAGGCCGAGCAGGGCGCCGCACGGCAGAGGGAGGAAAAACTGCGTGCCCGGGAGAGGGAGGGCTTTGCCACGCGGAAGCGAGTTGTGGAGTTGGAGGGGGAGCTCAAGCGGGAGAAGGCCTGTGCGGAGGCGGCAGAGAAAGGGATAGAGGACCGTGAAGAGGTTGTGCACGCTTTCTCCCAGCACCTGAACGAGCAGGAGAGAGCCATGGGTGAGCTGCAGGGGGAGGTGGACCGGCTTCGCGTCCTGCTATCGGCCGATCGGCAGAAGACCCTGGAGGACTTCATGGCAGACCCGGTGTATGCGAATCATCTCGACCTGGCGCTTGCCAAAGTGGAAGATGATTGATTGTATACAACGGGTGTTGTACTTCAATCCAGGAGTCCCCCTCAACTTCCCGTGGCTGGATGAGCCCCCCGTGCTGAGCAAGACTTTCTCCCTGGACGGTCAGCCATCGAATGCCGAGGGCGAGCGGCCAGCTGGTGCGGAGAAGGCAGCAGAGGCGTCCATTGTCGACCAGGCCGAGGAGGCAGACGAGGAGGTGGTGGTAGTTTGAGGCCGAGGGCCGTGTAGCTTGCTGTTTGTTTCCTTTATTTTTATAGTCCGGGGAATGCCCCGTGTAGCGTGTAGCTCTGTAGTTAAATCAATGAAAGTTGGACTTTATCTATCACTTTGCATCGTGCGATGGCACTTCATTTTTGTTTCGTTTTTTTTTTTGAATGAGAACTGCCGATAGGCGAGTACTTGGCGCATATGTGTATGCATGCCGATCCACGGAGTTGTAGATTAGATAAGGACCGAACAGTCATAATCGTAAACCCAAACCATAATGAACATACCCACTGAACTAAGATCGTAATAGCGAAAGATAATTGAACTTGACTGTGTGGACCAAGTAAACTTGTGTCGGTAGGTAAAGTAGGTGTCGTGTGGGTCACCGGGAGTGCCGATCGGCAATAGGGGATAGGCTACTTGTAGTTGAGGACTAGACTAACACTTAGATAAAATGAAAGAACATGTTGCCGGAAAGGCAAGTTCGACTGGAGATAGCCAAGTCGAATTACAGCAAAGTGTAAAGTAATGTACATGGGGGGTGTTTTTAATTATAAAACAACTTGAGATGATCCGCATGCCACGGGTGTGTAAGCGACCGTCCATCCGTAGTCTGGAGCTCATAAGTGCCTGGACGACAAATTCGAGTGACCAGGTAGGGGCCCTCCCACGTGGGCCCGAGGGTCCCATCAGCACGCTCCTTAGTGGCCAGGCTAACCTTGCGAAGGACCCAGTCACCGACCTGGAAACTGCGTCTGTGAACGCGAGAGTTGTAGTAGTGAGCGATTCGCTGTTTTTGCGCCATGTTACAGAGATTGGCTTGTTCACGGCTTTCCTCAATGAAGTTGAGATTTTGTGTGAGGAGTTCCGCATTCTCTTGTGGATCATAGGATAGTACTCGGTAAGAGGTTTCCCCAATTTCCACGGGAACGACAGCTTCAGTCCCGAAAGTCAAGGCGAAGGGTGTCTCCTGTGTCGATGTCCGATAGGATGTCCGGTAGGACCAGAGAACATCAGATAGGAGGTCGGACCATTGGCCTTTCGGGGTGTCGTGGAGTCGAGCCTTGAGGTTGTGTTTGATGAGCTTGTTTACGGCTTCCGCCTGTCCGTTAGCCTGTGGATGTGCCACCGAGGCGAAGCAGAGCTGGATGCCATAGGTGTCGCAAAAGTGTCGGAAACGGACAGAATCGAACTGAGTGCCATTGTCCGAGACGATCGTGTGTGGGATACCAAAGTGACAGATGATGTTCTGGTAAACAAAGCTCTCGACCTGGGCGGCCGTGATTGTTTTGAGGGGCTTTGCTTCGGCCCACTTAGTGAAATAGTCCACCGCAACGATTGCGTGTTCGACGCCGCCCTTTCCTCGTGGCATGGGGCCGATGAAGTCCAGTCCCCATTGAGAGAAGGGCCAGGGGCTGAGCATGGGAGTGAGTCGCTCAGCAGGAGAATGAGGTACAGGGGTGCACCGTTGGCATGGGACGCATCGTTGAGTGATGGCCACAGAGTCGGCGCGCATGGTGGGCCAATAGTACCCCTGCCGAAAGGCTTTATGTGCTAGGGACCTGGGTCCGGAGTGGTTACCGCAGATTCCCTGGTGAATTTTGCGGAGCACCACAATGCCCCGGTCCGTAGGGAGGCACTTGAGGAGGGGGGTGTCGAATCCCCGTCGGTATAAGTGGTCGTGCGCCATGGTGTATCGTGCGGACTGGCGTTGGATGCGGCGGGCCTCGTTGCGGTTGGGCGGGAGTTCGGCCGTGGTGAGGTACCGGACAATGGGGTCCATCCAAGAGTCCTCCTGTGTTGCGACCAGGACTGGTTGCTCGCTTGTGCTTGGGGATGCCAAAAATTCGACGGGAACACGGCGACCTATTTTGTCGTCGATGGAGGAGGCCAGGCGGGCCAGGGCATCGGCGTGGCTGTTTTCCGACCGTGGTATTTGAATGACCTCGTAGCCGCGGAAGTGGCGGAGTAGGGACCGCACTTTTGCCAAGTATCGGGTCATGGAGGCGTCTTTGGCATCATAGAGGCTGTTGATTTGTCGGACGACGAGCTGGGAGTCGCTGTAAACCTGCAGCTGTTGTGCTTGGAGGTCGGTGGCCAACCGGAGGCCAGCAAGAAGGGCTTCGTACTCGGCTTCATTGTTGGAAGCCTGGAACCCAAAACTCAACGCTTACTCTAGCCACTCCTGAGTAGGTGTGCTGAGTACGAGGCCGGCGCCAGAGCCAGTATGGCAGGAGGATCCGTCCACGTAGAGAGTCCAAATTGGTCGGGCGGGGTCCAAGGTGGACGGGGTTGGCGACTCGCAGATAGGAGCGGCGGGTGCCGCAATATTGGGATCCGGAGTGTCGGGCATGTGCTGCGTTGTGCTGTATGTGAATTCGGAAAGGAAGTCAGCGATGACCTGTCCTTTGACAGCTGGTCTTGGGGCGAATGTGATATCGAACTCACTAAGCTCCACTGCCCATTTGACGAGTCTCCCCGAAGCGTCTGGCTTTTGGAGCACCTGGCGAAGGGGTTTGTTAGTAAGGACTAACATGGGATGTGCCTGAAAGTATGGGCGGAGGCGTCGGGCCGTTACAATGAGGGCAAAGGCCAACTTCTCCAGGTCGTTGTACCGGGTCTCGGCGTCCTGGAACGTCTTGCTGACATAGTATACTGGGAACTCCGCGCCGTCCCGACTGGTGACGAGGATGGAGCTGACAGCAAATGTGGAGACAGAAAGATAGACGGTGAGCCGATCTCCAGTGGTAGGTCGGGTAAGTAGGGGCGCGGTGCTCATGTATGTTTTGAGAGCTTCAAAAGCAGCGTCGCACGTTGCGTCCCAGTTGATGTGCCGGCCCCGGGTCTTCATGATCTTGAAAAATGGTAAACACTTGTCAGTCGCCCGGGAGATGAACCGGGTGAGGGCGGCGATCCGGCCAGTAAGGGTTTGGACTTCCTTGAGTGTGCGCGGGGGCTTCATGTCCAGGATGGCCTTGATTTTTTCAGGGTTAGCCTCAATTCCCCGTTGGTTGATCATGTAACCGAGGAATTTTCCAGAAAGGACGCCGAAGACGCATTTGGCAGGGTTGAGCCGCATCTTGTATTGCTTCAGGACCTGGAACATCCTGTCGAGGTTAGGCACGTGCTGGTCGGCCGTCCGGCTCTTGACGAGCATATCATCTACGTACACCTCCATGGTCTTGCCAATCTGATCCGCGAACATGAAGTTGACAAGCCGTTGGTAGGTGGCACCGGCGTTCTTGAGCCCGAAGGGCATAACATTGTAGCAGTAGACTCCCAGATTAGTGCGGAAACTGGTGTGGATCTGGTCGTCGGGGTGCATCCGGATTTGGTTGTAGCCGGAGTACGCATCCATGTAGCTGAGGAGTTCGTGGCCAGCAGTGGCGTCGACCAAAAGATCGATCTTAGGAAGCGGGAAGCTATCCTTCGGGCAGGCTTTGTTAAGATCCGTGAAGTCGATGCACATCCGCCAGGATCCGGAGGGTTTCTTGACGAGTACGACGTTTGCGACCCACGTGGCGTAAATGGCCTTGCGCACGAAGTGAATGGTGCTGAGCCGAACGATCTCTTCTTGCATGGCCAGCTGTCGTTCTGCGTCATAAGTCCGCTGCTTCTGGGTGACCGGTCTGAAGGAGGGGCTGATGTTAAGCCTGTGGCAGATGACATCCGTGGAGATGCCAGGCATGTCGGCGTAGGACCAAGCAAAGACTTCGCTGTTGTCCCGGAGGAATTGGATGAGTTGTGTCCTGATTTCGGGAGCGAGTGTGCTTCCAATTTTCACTTGCCGCTCGGGGTTACGCGGACAAAGGGTGATCAGCTCCGTATCCTCCACGGGTTGCGGCTGCGAGACGGCGGAGAGGTCGCGCGGGTCCTCGGGGGGACCCGCCCGTATTTTTTCAAGGAGCTCGGAGTCGACAGGGTCAGCCTCGTAAGCAGCCTCGGCGACGGCCATGGTCTCCCGCTTGTCGCATGGGTTGAGCTTTGTCAGGGCGGTCTGATAGCAGGAGCGGGCGGATTGCTGATTACCGCGGACTTGGCCAGTGCCCATGACGGTCTGAAACTTTATGAGAAGGGCCCGAGTGGAGATGACGGCGCTGAGCTGGTTGAGGAGTCCCCTACCCAAAATGACGTTATAAGCAGTGGGGCAATCGACTACCAGGAAGGTGGTGATGGCTGTTGCGATCTTGGGCGCGCTCCCCAGGGAGATAGGCAGGGAGATGGTGCCAAGGGGCATGACAGAATCGCCTGAGAAGCCGAGCAGTGGGGAACCAGCATGGGTGAGGCTTGCGAAGTTGATGCCCAATTGGTTGAAAGTGTCCATGAAGAGGACGTTCACAGAGCTACCAGTGTCTACCAGGATTCGCCCAACATCGAAATTGGCGATCTGAGCGCGGATGATCAACGGGTCATCGTGGGGAAAGATAACTCCCCGCTCTTCCTCCTCGGAGAAAATGATGGGCATCCATCCTGCCCGGGCGACCTTGGCCGCACGCCCATCCGTGATGTTGAATATTTGGTGGTTGGATGTCGTGGCGCGCAAGAAGTTCTTCTTGGCCCGATTGGAGGTGCAGGAGGAAGAGATGGTGGGGCCCCCGCTGATCGTGTTGATCTGTGGCAGTCCCCGTCCGGGGCGTGCGTGTTGGAGGAACTAGTTGATCTTTCCCTCCCTTACGAGTGCTTCCACAATGTCGCGGAAAGCCATGCACTCGTCGATGGTATGGCCGTTGAACTTGTGGTACTGGCAGTACAAGTTGGATTGGATGCCCGGGCGGGGGCCGGGCGGTCGTGCTCGTGGCTTGGGGATCATGTCCTCGATGCTCATCAAGACGTTCTTGAGGGAGGTGTTCAGGATTGAATAGGTTTCGTACTTTGAGGTGGGCCCCGTATGGGGTTTGCCTGCTTGGTGGGGGCCTGATCCCTGCCCCTTGTTGTGATATTTGTCCCTCCCACGATGGTCATTGTTATACGTCCCCTTCCGCTTACCGGAGTGTGAGTCAGATCGGTGATCCGTATGCGCGTTAGTGGTCGGCGGAGGTGATCGCGCATGCCGGTTGTTGGGATGCGGAGGGCGCGCGCTATTCACGTCAGGTCGGGATGCGACCTGGGGAGAGTTGAAGTGCTCCGCCTTGGCGTGTATTGCCGCTTGCCGCATGAGCTCATTGTAATCGTCCCAACCCTGGGTGAAGGCATGGTACTTGAAGGTGGACTCCCGCAGCCCGTTGCGGAAAGCGCGGTAGGCGGCCTTGTCGTCCGTCTCGTGGCACTTGGAGTATTCCAGGCTGAAACGAGCGGCGTACTGGCGTAGGGGCTCGCTGTCTCCCTGTCGGGGGGTTCCCAGGTCCTCGGTTGTGAGCAGTCGATCCGTCTGGATCATGAACTGGTTTAAGAAGACCGTGTGTAGGCGGTCGAATGAGTCGATAGACTGTGGTTCCAGGCGATAGAACCAATTGAGCGCGGCCCCGGTAAGGGTGGAGCTGAAAATTAGGCACTGCGCCTCGTCCGAGATATTTCTGAAGGCGAGCGCCGAGTTGTAGTTATTGATATGGGTGTCCGGGTTGCCTTGTCCGTCATACAAGTCAATCTTCAAGGGTTTGACCTCCGTTTCATGGCAGTACCGCATGATGCGGTCCGTGAAGGGACCAATGTTGGCCCGGGGTCGGGCTAGTGTCCCAGCTTTGGGTCTGGCGGCCTCCAGTTCCCGCACGCGCTGGAGGAGTTCCCGAACCACCTCGTTTGATTGGTCGGGTCGATCTACCCCACTCGAGCGGTCGTCGATAGGATGGTTTGCGCTGCTGCCTCTGGGCTTCGTGGGTTGCACCGGTCGCCGCCCGGACGAGGCCGTGGTTGAGCTGGCGTTGTCTTCCAGCTGGTGCCTGCCGATCGGCGCGGAAGGAATGCCTGGGGGCTGGACGGAGAGCCGCGGAGGCTGTGCGGGTCGGCGGACCTTGACCGGGCGCCCTGGGATAGGACGGGCAGAGGTGGTTGTGCCTGGATGCGGGGGTCGTGGGTAGGGTAAGTCAGACGGTTGGCCGGGTTCTGCGTCTGTCTCCTGTCGAGCAGCTCGCGGGCGTCGCGGTAGATCTGTGTTCCCGAGGGGCCAGGCATGTCGGTCTGGTGGAAGAGTAGGCGACCGGACGCCTCCGGTCGGCAGGCGTCACCGATCTCGGCTCTGCCGGCATCAAACTCCGGCCGACGAGACGCAGCGGCCAAGGCCCATTTGGTTGCCTCCCGCTGCTCCTCCAGTTCCTCGCGCGTAGACTGCAAGATGGCCAGGGTGCTTCCATGCTGTTCCCCCCACACGTGATTCCTACTCTCGATGGCAGCGTTGCTCTTCCTGAGTTCGGCAACCTCCGACCGGAGGGTCCTCAGCATCTCGAGCATGTCATCGGAAGGTAGGCTGGCTCGGGTTCGGTCGCGATCTCCCTGAGGGGTGTTGTTGAGCTCACCGTCGTCCCGTTCGGCAGACATTGTTCGTCAGCGGAGGGTCGAGCAGGGGTATGTGAGTTAGTGGGTGTTGGTATCCTTCCCATAGACGGCGCCAATTGTTTGATCCTGAAATGACCAACTCGATGAGACCCGCTGGGGGTTCTAGGACCAGCCGTGTGGTGTCTCGGGCCCGCCGGGGGCGTTGTGATTCGGCAGTGGTCCTGCAAAACTAGACACCGGTGTGGTGTCGGCCAAAGGGGCTCCGATGCCAAAGTTAGTATCTGAATGCCGAGGGGCAAGTAATCACAGTGCTCTGGATCGGTTCTGAGTGCTTACCTTATGAAGGGTTTCGGGGTATTTATAGTAGCCATAACTGTGGTAGGTGGGCTACTGTTACGGGAGCAGGTGGTGCTTGGTGGCTGGGAGCCGTCTGACAAGCCCTGGATATCCGGAGGAGGCGCCAGCTGGAGTCCCAACCTGCCTCCGTCAGGGAGTTGGTGTGGCAGAGTTGGTTAGGTGACTGTCGCAGCCAGCTGTCGTCTGTTTACTGTCTGGTGCCGAATGGCGGGTCCGCAGTATGGTGCCGATCGGCGGGCCGTGGGCCGTGAGGGTGCCGATCAGGCGATCGGTCGGCGGCCTTCCTGTCCTGGTGGGACCTGTGCTAGGGTGGTCGGTCGATATGGTATCAACACAATCTAAGTACATCAATGATTTGTTGTTTAAAACTTCAATGCTTGACAGTTCTCCTGTGACCACACCTAGTGTTCCTGGTTCAAGGCTAAAGAAGGATGATGGTCCTGTTTCCAACAACCCCACCAACTACAGGAGCATTGTGGGTGCTATTCAATATCTGACCTTCACTAGGCCTGACATTGTCTTCTCTGTAAATCAGGTTTGCCAGTATATGCATGCTCCTTCTGAGTCTCATTTCATGGCAGTCAAACGGATTTTGAGGTATCTCAAAGGCACTCCTCATCATGGCATTAGTTTCAAGTCTGGCTCTCTGGATTTGGTTGCTTTTACTGATGCAGATTGGGCTGGAGATCCCAATGACAGACGTTCCACTACAGGGGTTGTTTATCTTGGAGAAAATCCAATCTCCTGGATGTCCAAGAAGCAGTCCACGGTTTCCAGGTCAAGCACAGAATCTGAGTATCGTGCCTTGGCCATTACTACTGCTGAGGTTTCCTGAATCAGACAACTATTGTGTGCTCTACACATGCCCCTCCTAAAACCCCCTCTTATCTACTGTGATAGTACTTCTGCCACAAGCCTCTGTGCTAATCCAATCTTCCACTCTCGTGCCAAACACATGAGATTGATTACCACTTTGTGAATGAAAAGGTGGTTCGGGGTGATTTGAACGTTCAGCACATTCCCTTCGGTGATCAAACTGCAGACATTTTCACCAAGGCCTTGGATGATGACCTGTTTTACCTGCACTATTCCAATCTGATGCTCGAAGCCTCTTCTTCATCAGCTTGTGGGGGGATGTTAGCAACAATATAACATTCAATCTAGTCCACATCAGTCAAGAGAGCATCATGATTCTATGATGATGCAATGCAGCCGATCACTACAGATGTTAGTTAGAGTTTGTTATGTATGAGCTGTAGTTAGTTGTAAACAGTTATAGGTTCACTAAGTCATCAAGCTAGAGTTGATCAAGTATAAAGCTTAGGATCAATATATGTAACAGTGCAATATTCATTCAAGCAAAATCAATTGAATCGATTTCTTCCCAATTCTTCTCTCTCACACTCTCTTTTCCTTCTTCCATAATCTCTCAATCCTTCTCTATTCTGTTTCTTCATTCTCTGGTCTGATAACCAAACAACTACTAATGTTGTTAGTATTTGGTATAAGAAAATGGTTTCTAGTGTAATCTAACAAGAGTATTTACGAATATGCTAGATAGGATAATTTGATTAGATAAATTTATTATCATTAGGCACGAAGTACTCATAATAATTTCTAGTATAGGATTCACTACGCCAATTTTGACATTACACTACACCACATTGGCATCGGTAAATGCTAAATATGATGTCGTTAGTAGTAAAGACTTTTAGAATGCCACTTTGCTCATGTTTGTGTGGAGTTTGACCTAAGGTACCCGTTGAAGCATTGTCTAGTCTGGATTGGGGGAATGGCAGCACCAAATTCTACCTCAACTTTGAAAGACTTTTAGAATGCTGCTTCTATTGTAATTGTGGGAACAAGAAGCATGCACATAACCAACGCCAGCGCCGCATGAATGAGAAACATTTCCTATTAGTTGAAAGAATGCTGGAAGAGCCACCTGTGCTGCCAGAAAGTACTCCCATTGATCCTGAAATTTAGCAATGGGTTTCTAACGATGCTCGGGTGTGTTCCTTAAGGCCTATATTGCTGGTACTGGAGTAAATTTAGGATTCCAGGAAAGCAATGTTACTGAGTAAGGATGAGGTGGTGGTAATTGATTCTGAAAGAGGTGGTGGTAATTGAATCTGACACTAATGATGAAATTGATAAGTATTTGGAATGCTAATTTGATGCAGATGGAAGAAGATGTAAGGATGATGGAAGAGACTTATGTCCCAATGCTGGTACACTTGGACAATTTATGTTGAGAAAGGCTACGAGGCGAAGCCCTTTGAAGAGAAGCCGCGAGGCTATGGAGATGTCTGAGGAAGCCACTATAAAAGCTCCCAGCACTTAGTTTCACGAAAGCTGCCTCCTCGAACTACCGAGGTAGTTTTCAGCCAAATTTTTTGAGTCAAATCTCCTTTATTGTCTAAAATAATGTCCCTATATGTATTTTGTTTAATAGACACTAGAGCGTCTGTAGCTAGACCCACAAGTTTTGTAGGGAAGCTGGGCTTTGACTGTAACTTTATGGTTCCATTTTGTGGACAAATTGGACGCTTACTCTTGCTTTTGAATTCTAGTAGTATTAGTTTAATGGTGTTGATCTCTCACCCAAGGTACATTAATTGTAGAATTATAGAGAGAATCTGGTAAATCTTGGTTAGCGACCTTTGTGTGCATGATTCCCCAAAAGGACAGGCAGCTTGCACTTTTGGAGGAAATTACTCTACTTCAATATCCAACTGGACCTTGGATCATTATGGGTGACCTTGATAATATCCTCAACTTGGATGAAAAATGGGGAGGAACTCGTAGGGTGGATTAGTGCATGGTACAATTTTCTGCCTTCATTAACCAAGTAAACATGATTTCTATGCCAGCTTGGGGATTCCTTTTTCAATTGGACAAATGGTCACAAGGATAACTCAATTATGTATGAAAGACTGGTTAGAGCTCTTACAAATCCTCTGTGGATGGCCCTTTACCACATAGTAACTAGCAGAATTTACAAATGCAAGGCTCTGATCGTGGACCTAGTGTCCTCACTCTTGGTTGTGGTACATGAGAGAAGAAGAGAAGCTGTAAATTTGAAGCTATCTGGATGGATCACCCGAATTTTGACTCCATTTTCCAAAGAGCCTAAGGAAATAAAAATGTCTTTGGTAACTTGCTTAATAAGGTAACATCCCTAAGGAATGATCTATTCACTACTCAACAACTTATGCAGATGCCAACCTTGAATTACATAAAAATAAAGGAGCTGGAACTATAAGAAGAGCTAGAATCTATACACTTAGCGGAGGAGAAATTTTGGGCTCAACGATTTAAAGCTAATTGGCTTTCCTTAGGAAATAAGAACTAAAGCTTTCATATACAGGCTTCAATTAGAAAGAAAAGAAACAACCTTCTGAAGATTAAATCTAATGCGGTATTGTGGGTGACCATTGAGGATGGGATCAGTGATTTCAAACACATGTTTACTAGGCAACTTTCTGGTCTTAATGAACAGGGAAGGGAGTCCTATCGGTGATTGAACCTTGCATTGATGAGCATCAGAAGATTTTAACCGGTCCTGCAACCTCCACGGAGATTGAAAATGCAGTGGAGCATCGGAGGACTTAATGCAACTGGCCCTGATGATAGATGCTAGCTTCTAGTACATGTACTGGAAGGTCATCAAATCACATTTCTAATGCTATATGAATGATTTTTTCACCAATGCCACTTGGCTGAAAGGTATGAACCAGTGATTCCTAAGAATGACAATTCGGAATTTACTCATCATTTCCGGCCTAGTAGCCTTTGTAATGTGTCGTATATGATTATTGCTAAAATCATGGTTTACAGGCTTAGCCAATGCTAAAAAGTGTATCTCCCAGAATCAGAGTGCTTTTGCCATTGGAAGGTTAATCTTTGATAATATCCTAATTGGTCAGGAACTTTTTAATGACTTCAATAGGAAGAGAGGTGGCTAAGGATCCATGGCTATTAAACTAGATTTAGAAAAGGCAATGACTTTCTGGACTGGACTTATATTGAGGTTTGTTTAACGAGATTTGGTTTTAGCGATCTCTGGGTTAAATTGAACCTTGAAGATATCTTCATTCTGTGTTTGAAACCTCTGACTGGACAACTAAATCTCCTACAAATGCATTCCAAAAATCAGATGGGTATTCTCACATCCCCCATGGATTTCGAGTATGTAATCTTGTTTTTGTAGATGAATGCCATATCTTTGCCAATGCTAACACTTGTGCAGCCAATTTGTTTTTTTTATCTCTATTACATAATTTTGCTACGATCTATGCACATCAAATCAACTTCCATAAGTCGTCTATATTTTTTTCGTCTAACATTACTTCTCAGGATAAAAATAGGACTGCAGGAATTTTGGGCATCCAGCACAAAATCACTATTGGTAAGTACTTGAGTATCCGTAACAGTCTTTTGAAAAGATCCAGTCAATACTAAGGAGCTAATGCTTAGAATCTAAAATAAACTCGCTATTTGGAAAAGTCATACGGTCTCAAAAGCAAGTAAACTTACTTTCATCAAATCACGTCTCACCGGTATACCTAATCACCTATTGTCGTGCTTTCCCTACCTTAAGTCTCTAGCAAAAACTATTGACCAAGAATTTCGAAAGTTCTTGTGCGGCAATACTTATGTTACCCCAGTGGCCTAGAATGACATCTGCTCCCCAGTTTCTAAAGGTGGACTTGGGGTAAGGAAGATTGAGAATTTTAACAAGGCTACATTGGCTAAACTTGGATGGAGAATCTTAAGTGGCCATCAAAATTGGTGGGTCAAGATCATGCCGGCTAAATATCTTCGTACTTCTAATATTTTTCTTCATAAAGGAAATTTTCCAACTCTTTGGATTGGAAGGGAATTCTTGATGCCAGGAAAATACTATACAATGGGATTTTATGGATTGTTGGTAATGGTAATGATAACAACTTTTCGGCTCACAATTGGGCACTACATGTGCCTCTGGCTAATCTAATTAGTTAGGACCAACACCAGAAGCTTGACTGGTCTTTCACAGTTAGCCAGTGTACTAGCAATGGCAAATGGAAGGTGGATTTTCTGCGTTCTCTAGTGCCCGGAAGATGCTGTAAATGTTATTAGAGCAATCCCTTCCCCCGAAAGAAAAGATTTTTGCTTGGATGTTAATTAGACAGAGGCTTAACACCAGACACAAGCTCAAGAATATTCTTCATTTGGACTCAAGTTTGGAAACTCCACTGCTTGTTGTCTGTGTAATGGTGAAGAGGAAACTCCAGACCATCTTTTTCTATAATGCATCTTTGCAACTCAAGTTTGGAACCTAGTGGACGCATCTCTCAGGCTGCAAAACCAGAACCTTATTGATAGGATCACACAACTGCGTTGGAAGGAAAAATATGGGCTCTCTCTACTTAGTAAAGGTATTCGCCTCTGCTGGGAAACATGGAATAGCATAAATTGATTAATTTTTCAAGATCTTACTCCTAATGCTGTTGGAATGATTATAATTGCATAGCATGTTGGACTGAAATTTTTTAGGCCAATAAATCTCTATTTCCCCGAAAAAGTGGTTAATAGTAGCTAGGAAAATGATATTATTGCATGGAAGCCTCCATCTCCACCTTGTTTCAAACTCGATCAACTGCGATGGGTCTGTTTAGGTGGGAGAAAAAGCTGCATCAGGATTCATCATCAGAGACTCAAATGGTCTTCCAATTCATGCTATAACAAAGAACTCTGGATGCGCTAATATTCTATTTTCACAAGTAGTTGCACTGCTCGAGGGGCACACATGGGCATATACCAACAATATCAATTATCTCCTGATTCTAAAAGCTTTATTGATTCTGTTAATGGGCTTACTTGAATTCCTTGACTTCTCCGAAGAATTGTCAAGAATGTGAAGAAGTTATGGCATGCCTTTCAATCCATTTACATCAATCATATTTTTAGAGAAGCGAATTTTGTGGATGATGCAATTGCTAATTTGCTATGTTGCATCGAAACGAATATGGATACAAGGATACGATACGACACGATACTTCGATACGCCAAAATCAAAAAATCAAAGGATACGATACAAGAAGGATACGGAAAATAAATAATATATTAAAATTCAAATATAGTTATTCACCAAACAAAGAGTAAACCTAAGAGTAAACATAAGAGTAAACCTACGGAGAAAACTAGAAAACAAAAAACATAAGAGTAAATATACTCCAATACACTACACTCATTCTCCTCGAACACGAGAAAACGTAAGAGTAAACCTATGGAGAAAACACTTTTGTTCAAGCCTATCAAACATTGCGTTTGGCCAGCCATCATCTCCATCAACATTGTTTCCAAACAATAAATAAAGGCACAATATTCACCAAACAAATGCCAAACATGTACTGGGAAGAATAGCTATATAGTAAACGCTAAATGAGCTCAGGATTAATTATGTTAAAAAATCCATGACTACAAACCTCTAAAAAAGCGACCTTCAGTGAATTTGATGGACGAACAACAACACCCACAACCTCATAGCTCACTGAAAAGTAATCCAACTTTCCAAGTTAACATTTTTCCTTCTTCTCGCCCGTACATGCTTGCAATCGAAATTCATAAAACACACAACACCCCTATTCCATATAAGTGAATCAGTTTGAGGGGAAAGTCTCTACTGCATAATTGCCACACCACTATAGTCTATGGAAGTAAGAACAAAACCAAAATTAACCATTTTTCACATTCACTTTATACGTTTAAATTCTGAAAGGATATATGATAATATGGCCCATCCACCACACAACACTGATACAAGCGAAAATCAGATCAACATCGGTCTCAGTGGTTAAGGCCAACAGTACAACTATTTGGAGATAGCCAATACAGAAACCTCCTATCCTCTTTGTCTACCTAATTAGATTTAGAATCTGAATTTCAGCTGGTGGCTAGACCAAATCAAAAAATCCTTGCTCGTATACAGCAAAAATGGATTCGAGATAACCAGATGACTACATGAAATCATGAAGAGAGAGAGAGAGAGAGAGAGAGAGAGAGAGAGAGAGAGAGAGAGAGAGAGAGAGAGAGAGAGAGAGAGAAATTACAGGGTTTAAAGAACAGAGATGAGAGCTGGGTTCGATTCACTGCGTTTTTCCGTCAAAGAGCAGCAACCCGCAGAGACCGTCACTGCACAGAGTCGATGCTCGATGGCGAGTGAGAGGCGAGGTGAGGGAGAGGTAAGGAAGAGACAAGGGCAAGAGAGACAAAAGGGGGTCATCGGTCACTGCCGACACGCCCCATCCCAATCTCCCCGGGATTACAAGGATGAGACATGCTCCCATCTAACCCACGTATGACACGAAGGCCAGACACCAATCTAACCTCCATGTAACACGTAAACTAGACTAGGGATACCCAAGCTAACCATCCAACCAGCTTCCAGAGTGTGCATGAACCGTAGTGGAATGTATGATGTCTCGGTCACCTCAGCAGCCCTTATCTTCTATCAACCTGAAGGGCAGTAAAAACCAAAAAAGACTGTGAGTGGACGAAAATAAATAAGTTCATATAACATTTTACAGAAAAAGATATTTCCGCCCTTCACGTAAAAACAATACATGCATTCAAAAATCATGTCATTTCCAATATATAAGAATGTCTATGAAATCTAAAAACCAACAGAATTTCTTTTCTCAAACCACTGGGCCTTAGCCCAAAACCATAAATCAAAACCACATGTAAAACCGTAAATCCAATCATATAGGCCACTGCTCAAAATATTTGAAAACCATATGAAAACCATCATCATATCATAGAAATCCAAAGCACATCGCAATCAATCGAACCTGCTGGATCACATGCGAGTCTTTAAACTCAACATATCCGAGTCTTTAAACTCAACATATCTGAGTCTTTAAACTCGACAAGCCTTTCCGAGTCTTTAAACTCAATAATAGGCCTTTGGGGGTAATCAATAACCGAGTCTTTAAACTCAAATAACATATCTGGGCCCGCCCCCGTCAATCAAACACTGGGTCTTTAAACCCACCGGGTCTTTAAACCCAAATCCGGAACCAGAAAATTCAATTCAAAACCATTTTATCAAATCTAAATCCATAAATCCATTTCCAAATCCAAATTCGAAATCACCATTTTGAAACTAGAATCCAAATCAGAAATCACATTAAAACCAGAATCCAAATCAGAAATCACATTAAAACCAGAATCCAAATCACATTGTATCGAAATGGGACTCATGTCCGAATTCACTGTTCAAATCCAAAATCCTCTCATCAATACGTATAAACAACATAAAATCATCCATCAAAACCATTAACAAAGCATAGCATATAGCCATATTCTCGAAATACATGCAAATACGTAAATCGCATCGAAATACGTGCACATATGTAAATCACAAATATCGCAATCATAAGCATAGAAATCACATATAGAAAACATATAAAACAGTTATGCATGCATTAGAGTTTAGAAAGCAAAGTCCACTCACAGACCGTCTTAGCTGCCGCCTCAATACACGTGCCATACGCCTATTCGGCTAATCCACCATCACCGGACATCCCGGACCTATCCATATCACACTTGAAAGTCACAATTACCCCGAAACAGTGTCCGATCGACTCGAAATCAATCCCAAAATGTTCGTTACATCGAAAGGATAAAATTACATGTTGATTGTGCCTCAAAACTAGGGCCCATGCGCTCTCACGCGCCGCCCATAGTCCCTGTGTGAAACTTGTAACGACCCGAATTTTCATAAATAATATTTTAATGTAAAATGACCATTTTGCTCTTGGTGGGGAAAAAGTTGACTTTTGACCTGAGAGATATTTTGGACTTTGGACTTTAACGATGTTTTTAAGCTAAAAACGGAAGTCGAGTTTCCAGCGTGTGTTTGTCATTTTGATGGACTTTATTATGTTCTAGGGACTAAGGCGAGCAAGGTGGGCTAGGTTTCGAAGCAGACGGTGGCCAGAACATGGAGTTATCGACGGAGGAAACAACGGGTCATTGTTCATCAAAGTTGCAAGTGAGATTTAGCTCGTTTTCGGTGATTTTGTTTAGGTAGAACTCTTAATGGGACTAAGACGAACACCTAGGAAGAAACCAGAGGAAAAATGGTTGAAAAATGGGGAAATGGTGGCTGGGTCAAGTCGCTGGTTTGTGCGACCAGGTTACAGGAATTCGGGTCGACCCGTCGCGAGGTAGGGGATGATAACGTCAACATGCTGACATGATCATGTCAAACCTGTCAGACACGTGGCCCAGTAGATGTCTGACACGTGTCACATGTCAATGCATAGTCAGCACTGACATGACAGTGACGTGGCCCAATCAGGGGCTACTACGTGTCACTGCCATGTCAGTGATGTGGACCAGTGTAATACTGACACGTGGCACCTATAAGAGTCTGACATGTGTTAGATCTGACAGCTGTTAGATGACGTCAGTAGTGACGTCATGCTGACGTCAGTAGTTACTATAGCAGCGCTGACCGCACGTTAACTAGGCGCGTGGGTACGAGTTTCGAGGTGGGACTGGTACCATTTTCAAGGTCTCGACGATACGAATCTAATGGCGGTAGTTTCGTGTCTATCAGAGATCGTTAAGTTGATCAAAATTGGGTTTAATGCCTCGGGAAGAGTGTTTGGGCTGCTTTCCCGGGCTGGTACTGTTCTAAGGTTTTAAGGGTGAACTTATGGAGTCCATTAGTGACCTTTGGATGTGTTTGGACAGGTTTAGGCAGTCGTTTGAGAAATAAGGACCGTGTGTGAGTGGGCCTTTGATTTCGAAATGATTGCATGCATAACTGTTTTTATTATTACACTTTATAATTAAGATGGGACTATTATGGATATTACTTTATGATGCTTTATACATATTATGATGTTTTGGGCATGAGACCCGTCTAGATTATATATGGATTGTTTTTAGGGATTATCAGGGAATTCAGTGTATCTATATTATTATTGTGTTGTAATTACCGACCTTATTGTTATTGTCTCCTCCAGAGAGGGTCATCGACCTGGGTGGACCCTAGAGTAGTCACGACGCACTACCTGAGAGAAGTTACCCTCATAGGGTAACTCATGATCTGGAGGGCATTTATGATTATACCCCGGGTAGTGATCCGGGATACCGGACATTGATGGACCTAGGGGAATACTCAGGATTTGAGATCCCGAGTGGCATGCGTAGCCTTAGGACCGTGACATTATTAGGCATCGGGGGTTCTAGACATCAGAGATGTCGGGGTTTGGTTTTACAGTGCACTATTACGATGGTTTTCCCTATTCAGTTATTTATATGATTCTATGATTTATGATACGGTTATGATTACTTATATTTAATTCAATGCATGCAAGTTTTGAAAACGGAGGGGAAAAAACTTATGATTATTATGTTAATAAACTGGATTTGGAAACTTGCTTATTTTCGGCTTACTCACTGTTTATTATTTTAATTGACCCCTCTAGGCCGTGCTTGACACGACCCATCCCAATCCCCCCAGGATTAACGTGGGATGCGTCATGCTCCTGTCTGACACGAAGTGTCGGACAAGGGATAATACATACCTTAGCCCATATGGGGCTCCCAGAGCGAGCCAGGATCAGTGGAGGAGTGCGATGTCTCGGTCTCAGCTACAGCTCGCATCCGTGATTAACCTGAAGAGCAATAAAACCATTCAGAACTGTGAGTGGACGCCAATCAATAAGTTCATAAAAATACATTTCACAAAGATAATTATGCACTTCACTAAAAAGTATGCATGCATCGAAAACCAGTAATCAAAAAATTTACTCAAACAAGCCATTAGGGCCTTGGCCCAAAAACCGTAAATCCAAAACCAAGTGGGCCACTGCCCAAATCCACAAACACAAATCCAACCGAAAAACCATTTCATAGATCCAATAGTCCATATTTACCACATAACCATCTCCGACATCCCATATGCCTAGCGTCCCAGACGCTTGACGTCCCAGACGTCATATCTCACAGTAATAAGCAACGCGTGCTACTCGGGGTCTCTCCGGGTCAATATCTCTGACATCCCAGATGCCTGACGTCCCAGACGTCTAATCATAGCATTCCTGCTCCCGAGTCACTATACAGTCTGGTAGCTCCGTATAATGACCTCTCGCAGGCAATGCACTGTGACTTCCCCAGTGTCCCAGACACCTAGAGGAGACCATTACATATCCTCGAATTAAGATGGTATATGGAAAACAGTTTTACAAAGCCATTTCAAAACATCTCAATGGGCCCTGCCCGAAATTCCCATAAAACGTCACAAATCCATTTAGGGTCCCCGACCCGAAATCACGTTTATGAAACATAGGGTCCTAGACTCGAAATCACATTTATAAAACTCAACTGGGCATCATGCCTGATTTTGTAAACCATTGGGCACCTGGCCCAATCACATGACTCAAAAGGGTCTCAGCTCGATTTCATAAACCAACTAGGCCCCTGACCTGATCACATAATATAAATAGGTCTCATGCCCGAATTTATCTTTACAAAACCAAAACCATGCCACAACATCATTATTGAATTCACATTCACATAGTAATAGTATAAACTCGTAAACCTCAAAATACGTGTAAATACGGATTTACCTTGAAATACGTGCAATCATATAATCCACCAGTGCCATAATCATCATCATAGAAATCACGTATATAAAACATATAAAATAGTTATGCATGCATCACAGTTTAGAAAACGAAGTCCACTCACATATCGTCCTACGCTACCGCCTCGATACGCGTGCCAAAAGCCCTACTGGGCCCCATCACTATCACCGGGACTTCCAAACCTGTCCAAATCACACTAGAGGGTTACTAACCTTTTCATTAACCTCCTACTAAAGCCCCGTAATTTTCCCCATTTTTTAACTATTTTTAAACTCAATCATAAACCTTCGGACACCCAGAAACATATCGAAACGGTATCCGATCGATAGGAAAATAGTTCCAAAATGTTCGTTACATCGAATAGATTAAAAGTCATGTTGAACACTTTCCCAAAATACCTCTTCACGAGCCGCCACGCACCGCCGCAAGCAGCTGCGCTTGAAGCCCACGCACAAGAACAGTGTCATCGTCTACCTTGGGAAAACCCGGTCTGAACAGGTTCAACGGTTCGGTCCGGTTCAACAGAACCGACGAACTGACTCAGCCGGTTTGTAACCGTTCCACAACCATTTTTGATCCTATTGATCCCTAAGCCTTCGTCTAAACCTCCCTTACTGAAGTAAGGGTTTGAAACCAAGAAATAAGGCTGAGATCGTACCAGTTCGAATAGGAACAGTGACCGCCGCCTGCAACTCGCTTCTGCGGCCGTTTCCGGCCACCCCAGTCCTCGAATCCGGCACCAATCGATTCCTCTGAGTCCGAGGAACATGACCCAATCATCAGCCCCGATCGAAAAGCCTCAAAAACTAACTTTCGAAATTCGACCCAAAACATACCGTTTTTGTGATCTCCGACCACCGTCCACGACGACTCGAACCGTGGGCACCACCGTTATCCTCTCATCTCACTCTCCCATCTTTATTCACAGTCCAAAGGCTTTAGGTGAGGTTTGGAGAGGTTGTGGCTGGGTTGATGTTCGGGTGTTTGGAAGAAAATCGAGAAGATGGCTGCTGGAAGGAGAAAGAGAAAAATGAGTGTTTTTTATTTTATTAATTAATTAGTCCCACCACCAAGCAGATCCAAGATCCACAATTTAAGGACAATGGCCCCACATAAATATCTGCCTAATCACATTAAAATAATAATTAATTGCGAATCCCGAGACGTAAATCCCCGATTTCACTCCCGTGATCATAACTTCTCTGTCCGACATCCGATTTCGACGTTCCGCCTGTCTATGCATTCGTATTGACCCGATCTACGTAACGGTCCTCGGCCATCGGCCAAAGGGCCTCCTGGGTCAAAAGTCAACATTTTATCCAAGACTAGGAGCAAAACGATCATTTTACACCGTCCTGTCGATTTCGCTCGAGTAATCACTGTTTAACCTCACTAATCCTTGATTAGTCACTAATCTAATCCCAGAATTCGGAATGGGTCATTACAACCTTCCCCCCTTAAATAATTTCGTCCTCAAAATTTGAACTATATTGATTCCATATCCACCTCGTGGAAAACAATTCAATCTCACATCATGTGTACACATGCACACCCACTAACCAGCACAATACTTGTCTGTACCCAGACGTCCCATCACGGACTTACATCGCATCGACTACACTCGACCTCTTCGAGTGAAATTGATCAGACAATCCGAGTTAATACCGTTTGACAATCCTACCTTTACTCGGACACATTCAGCTTGACGGTTCATCTCACACACTAATTCACTCTGACATCTACTCCCACTGGGAGTCACTAAATCCTACTCATCAATCCATGCTGACACATTCAGCCAAACTGTCCCCACTTGCCAGTCGCAAATCAATCTGACATCTCTCCCACATCGAGAGTTACCAAATCTCACAATTTCTCTGCATTTCCTTAATTTTGCCATGTCAACATTACACGTTTCATAACGTCGCGCTCAGCCGTCACTCGCGGCTCCATGGTCACAATTCGAATCACCGACACACCCAGACTCACTCTAGAGTCGCACCAAGGTAACTCGTACCAAACTTTCCTCACAACCCATGTTGTCATTAGTGAGAGTCACAGAGCAGCCGATCCATGCAAAACAACCTGTGGTTACACCAACCACCAACTTACTCAACCTGAGTATACGTATACCAACATCACATTCGACCTGCATGTAACTGGACCTCATCGAATACCTGCCCAGCAGTAATACACACCCCAACTCTAAGGTTCCATTAGCCATCCACGGCTTCGAGCACCTGCTCATACAATCACTGAATCCGTCAAAATCACTCTGCCCAGTGCATAGTATTCAATGTCCAATTCACTTCCTCAACCAATCCAATGACATCGGAACTAAGCCGACTACCTACACACTTAACCACACAACACTGGTACATTCTATGTATCGTCAGGCACCACTCGGCCTATCCAATATCGGTCCTCGTAAAAAGTATAGGGTACGTACATCCATCCTCCAACCATTCCACTACACGGTTCGTAGTCGATCACTATTTAATACTGGGGTTCATCGGTCCAATTCCGTACTAGACAAAACGATTACTCCAACTCATCATCCATTCTGAGTCCCATGGTCACCCGACCAGCATCACAACGTCTACTCCCAACACGTAATCCAACACGTACCAATTTAACTCACGGTTACCAAGGTGTACCCATTCATGTCAATTGAACATCCAATCTCACCCACCTCTACCGAGACGCACTTACACCGAACCTATTAGTTACCTGCTCAACGATTTCCATACCACAATCGATTGACTTTGAAAGGAAGCCAATCCCATCGTTCACCTATCCAAAACTGACCAATCCGACCTCGTCGGATACCCACTCGTTCACAAGTCAAACACTCAAGTCGGATCGTAAACATCTCAACTCACTCAAGTACCGTCACATACCGGATTAACTTCGAAAAGAAGTTCAGTCCCAACATCCCCATATCCAAATATTCACGACCGGGCAATAAACTCTCCACCTAACCTGATCAACAAGATCACGGCCAGATCCATCACCACGTCACCCGACCGGTAACATCACGATCCCAGATCGTCACAATGCCCAATGTCCACAACATTACAATCCTGATCCACCTAGGATACACACATGCTCACTTAGCTAATCAATTCACCTGAAATCTGATCGTAGGATCTAACACTCTCATTGAATCCTTCGTCAGTCACATTACTCCTCAACTACTTTCACATCTAATCATTCAGTCAAAAACGAAACATGTCCAAACTGTGGGTCCTCTCCAATTACCTCATATCGATCATTGTCATTCCACCTAGGAAAATCAAGGATGATCCAAGACGATGAGTCAGGACCCGTCCCAAATCCCCCGGGATTAACGTGAGACGCGCCTGATCCCTTCTAACACGAAGTGTCAGACCAGGGAAAATTCCGTTTCTAACCCTCACCAGGGCTTCCAGAGTACGCCAGGATCGTAGGAGGAGGAGTGTGATGTTTCGATCTTTGCTACAGCCAGCATCCACGATCAACCTGAAGGGCATTAAAACATCAAAAGTCGTGAGTGGACAAAATAATATTTTAATAAAACATTTTCACAATAATACATTCATGCCCTTCACTAAAAAGCATACGCATGCATTCAAAAATCATTTACCAAAACGTTCATAAAACCATTCATAAAACCATTTGTCAAACATATTCTCAAAACCTTTCAAGGGTTCATGCCCGGTCCCCATAAACCGTCATGACCCATAAAAACCTTTCAAGGGTTCATGCCGGTCCCCATAAACCTTCATCAACCATAAATCCATTTATGGGTCCCCGACTCGAAATCACAAAAACCCGTAAATCCATACATGTGGGAACTCAGCCCAAATCAACATACGTGGGTCTCAGCCCAAAACCATTCTCAGTGAAATACCAAAACGTACAATACAGGGTCTCCGCCCCAAACCATTTCCAAAATATCGAATACGGGGTCTCCGCCCCAAATCACTTTCTAAAACATGGAACACGGGGTCTCCGTCCCCCAAATCACTTTCTGTAAGAACCACATACGTACTCATACGTATAACTAATCCGCGGCACTTCCGAGAAGATGCCAACTCGGGGCACACAGCCCCTAGGGAACACATCCCCGATATATGTCACGATTTCATCTTTATACTAGTGTGCACACCACTCGGGGTCTCACTCTGAGTCTTCCCCAGGAATTCTCCATCTGGGAGGCTCTATCTCTGGATCTAGTTCGAGCTCTATCTCCGGATCTAGTCCGATCATCTCTCCGGAATCTGCTCCGGGACCACATCATAACACATAACTCCCACTCCTGGAACGGGTTGCCTATGGGGATACCCATTCTGGTCTGTGGATCGTGACTCTCCAAGTTGACGTCTGGAGGAGACCATATAATCATATGGAGGGTTCATATACATTTTTCAAATACTTTCTTTCTCAAAACATTTCTCAACTGGGTCTCATACCCGATTCATCTCAACAGGATTCATCGAATCCGATTCAAATCAATTTCACAGGCCTCGGCCTAAATCCACAGTTCAACAGGGTTTCAACCTGAATTCTCATTTCATAAACTGAATTGGGACTCAAGCCCGATGTTACAATCAACTGGGCCTCTAGCCCGATATCACGACTAACTGGGTCCTAAGCTCGAAACCATAAAGCAACGAGGCCTCAAGCCCGATTTCACAACCAACAGGGCCTCAAGCCCGATACTACAGTCAAAGGGGCTTCAAGCCCGATGTTACAGCCAACTGGGCCTCAAGCCCGAACTCGTAAACCAATGGGGGCCTCGGCCCGATTGTATACTCAAATGGACCCTCAGTCCGATTCCTCATCAAACCAAATGGGCTCAAAGTCCGAGAGTTCGTAAATCAAATAGGTCCCCGATTTCATATT
This sequence comes from Prinsepia uniflora, assembly GCA_032719365.1. NCBI lineage: Eukaryota > Viridiplantae > Streptophyta > Magnoliopsida > Rosales > Rosaceae > Prinsepia > Prinsepia uniflora. The sequence goes on from CM064871.1 coordinate 4,052,908, forward strand.
TCCAAATCCAAAACCAATTCATTAAACCCTCATTGAAGACCTAGCACATATAAGCATCGTATAAAACCAGAAATCTCAAAATACGTGCAAATACGTAAATCCTAGGCTACCACAAACAAATGCACTCATGGCATCACAAAACATGTATTTAAAACATTTATAAACATTTATGCATGCATCGGTTTAGAAAGAAAGGTCAACTCACAGACCGTCCGAAGTCGTGCCTCGATAAGCGTGCCATACGCCTCTCCTGGGCCAATCATCGCCTCCAGGATTCCCGAACCTGTCTATATTAATTTAGAGGGTTACTAATTACTTAAATTACCCCTCACTAAAGTCCCGTAATTTTCTAGAATTTTTAACTATTTTTAAACGCGAACCTAAACCTTCAGACAGCCCGAAATATATCAAAACGATGTCTGATTGACACGAAACCAGTCTCAAAATGTTTGTTACATCGAATAGATGAAATTACATGTTGGACACTTCCCCAGATTCCCTGCCACGCGCCATCACGCGCCCTGAGACTGCCCTGCGCGTGGGCCTCATGCGCCACGCTATAGTGGCCGTCTTCAACCTCCAGACCGGCCGGTTCAGTTCAGCCTTTCAATTGGACCGGCGTGACTGGTCCAGGGCTCTCCTTCCTTCATTTTTCGTCCATTCTTTCCCTTTTCAATCCTAAGCTTCCTATTTTGGTCCTAGGAACCTTTCTATGAAACCAAAACACCTAAAAACCTACTAAAACCCAATGGTTCAAATTTCTTCCCACGGTCCAAGTTTTCCATTTTCCTCCCACGGCTCCTCAGCCGTAAAACCACCATCAAAATCATCTTAAAGCCTTCCTAACAACCCAATAAACTCACTCTAAACATCCAAAACCGTCCATAACGTCAAAATCAAATTCTTGAATCTAAAAACGAAAATCGAGCTTGCCTTCTCTCTCCACCATCCACGGCGGCCCAGCCGCCTCCTGCCACCGTCCTCAGCTTCATCAACCTCCTCTCACTCTCTTGGTTCCTCAGACATGATCAAATCGGGTAAGGGTTTGGATTGGGGTTGGATGTTGATCGGGTTTTGGGTTTGGGTTTGGTATGCACGAACAAAGAAAAAGGGGTGATATGCATGAATGTAAAATGGTTTCCAGTGGATGAGTGACACTTTTCACTCATCCATTGGGCCCAGGGAAAAATATATGGGCCCTACTTAGGACAAAACCCAATCTGTCTCGTAAAATGTGCAATAGTTTCCTCGAACTTTCGTGAACCGTAATTTGTTCGTCGAACATCCGAATTCGACGTGCTGCCTGTCTACGGATTCATATCATTTCGATCTACATAACGGTCTTTGTCCCTCGGCCATCGGACCTCCCCGGTCAAAATTCAACTATTTGATCCTTTTCAACTAAATTACCAAAAAGCCCCCGAACTTCCGAAAATAATAACTTTTTCCTCGAACGTCGGAATCAAACATGCCACCTGTCTATGAACTCGTGACGTCCCGAACTACGTCACAGTCATCGACCAAAGTCCATTTGACCGCCTGAATGAAAAGTCAACGATTCTCCCATTCTAGGGGCAAAATCGTCATTTCGCCCTGCTCGTCCTTTAATCCTCGTCTAATCCCCGATTATCCTAGCTAACCTGTCATTAAGTCTTAATTAATCCCGCTAATTCGGGATATGTGAGTGCAACCACAAATTCACTGCACCCACCACACCAAGTAACTCATCATCGTCAGCCACCAATCAGAAGATGAGAAATCTCATTCACCTAGCCTCGAAATGCTCAACTCCTCCTGATGACCCCAAAACACCACACGGGTCCACCAACCAATACACGCTCAACGTACTGGAGACAACAACCATCATCTTCCATGGGTAGAAAATAAGACGTTACCCCAAAGACTTCAGAATACCCATCACAAATGCTGAAACAAATACTCCTCTCGTATCCTTAATCATAAGTCTCATCGAATCTGAAGTTCCCACCCTGTTGGAAAATAGATAGGCTTCCAACTAGGTGTCAAGTCTAACCACTGGACTTCCCAATTCTTCAACTCACTCGGACAACCACGTGTTCGTGACCAATCTATTACCCAGACCTCTTGTCCGTTTATCACCGTTTATGCACATCCAAAAGGACTTAATTCATTACTATCTCGCTCTCATATCTCAACCTTTACAGGTGCAACTCTTGGGTTTCCATGTTATTCACAATAAAAAACTCTCACATCAATACTACCCTTGATTCTCTTCGGCTTCTTCCAATTTCATTAATTTCTTTGTACTTCCTAGGGACACTAGAAACATACAACCACAGAAGTTTCGGAGTTAATGACAACTCCCCGAATCCACTAATTCCTATGACGTCCCCTGTGTCATACAAAACTCTTTATGTCTCAATCGTACTCTTTATCCATTCATCACTTGTCATCTCATAACTGTTGGGACTTATCCCAACACATCACAATCCCTACTGGATCCTATCTAGTCCATCACTCAACCATTACCGAACCTCAAATACTGAACATATGCCCATCATCACAGAGTCACATCCCAACTCGTGGCTCATCGTCATCATAACCACTAGCACCCTGTGCACGAATCAGATAACCCTGAGTCGTTACTCATACCGGGCAACAACCCCGTATCTCCGCTTAGGTGAAAAGAACTCTGCCTCTCTCATACCCCACAACTATGGGTACCACCATTCTGATAATCCATAACAAGATAATGAACGTTCCCTGAACGTCCCCCGATCCTCAACTACCACCATTACATCAATCACCCTCGATAGCCAGCCATCTCCACACGACTGTTGACCAACAGTCATCGTTATCGAGATCCGTATCCACACATCACACTATTATCCGATCCAACTCGGGATTCCATATTTTATCTCATAATCGTACTCGTGGATCGAATCTCATCATTTCACTTCATGCCGGGCCAACCAACCTCCATAGTTTTGATTAAATTCACTAGAGTTATCCACATGGTCATCCACGACCTCAGCCGCCCCTTACAGCACAAGTCCCAATCCACTAGTCACAATCTGGGGTTCGACTCGACAGACCACCCTGACTTCAGAAAGTTGTCCCATCCACAACAACTACGGACTCACAACTCCAATTCATCCATCACAACTAAGGTTTACCTTTCCAGTCCATCCATCATAAATTAGGGTTCTATAATCACACCCTAGGGTTCCCTTGAACCCAACTGCCCTCTGCAGTATAATCCACAATCTGACCGACCCCGCGGTCCTGACATCGTATGGACGTCAATCCAATCCTACCATCAATGCAACTGAGGTTCCACCACTAAGGTCATCAGCTAACTCATGTACTAACCTCTCCCACACCAGCAATCACCACTAAGGTTCACATTCTCATACCATTACTCAACTAAGGCTTACATTCTCAGGTCACTATGCAAATGGGGTTCCCCGAACCCAGCTGCTCCCAGCAGTACCACAATCTAACATCACATGACCGAACCAACGGTCCCACATTACCAATTCGTCACATACAACCCCACTTGGGTCGAATCACACTAACGCACGGCGTATCGGGCCAACACACTATCCACTATTTGATTTCAAAAACTATCTAACCGGCATCCTACTATCAAGTTGATACCGGGCTGACCACGTAGAGACATCACATCCTCGACCTGCGCGTACCACAAGAACTACTGAATAGTGACAACCTCGCTCTGATACCACTTGACACAACCCATCCCAATCCCCCCGGGATTAACGTGGGATGCGTCATACTCTCATCTAACACGAAGTGTCGGACAAGGGATAATACGTACCTTAGCCCATACATGTAACGACCCGTCCTAAATTATCGAGATTAATTACGAATTAATGACGAATTAGCCTCGCTAATCGGGGATTAGACAAGGATTAACGGACGTTCAGGGCGAAATGACAATTTTGTCCCTAGAATAGGTGAAACGTTAACTCTTCGTTCAGGTGATCAAATGGACTTTGGCCAATGACTGTGACGTAGTTCAGGATGTCAAGAGTTCATAGACATGTGGACACGCCCGATTCTGAAGTTCGAGGAAGAAGTTATGACATTCGGAAGTTTGGGGGTATTTTGGTAATTTGGTTGAAAAGGGACAAATAGCTGACTTTTGACCCAGGAGGTCCGGTGGCCGAGGGTCGAGGGTCGTTACGTAGATCAGGATGATACGAATTCGTAGATAGGTGGCACGTCGAATTCGAACGTTCGACGAAAAAGTTACGGTTCACGGAAGTTCGAGGGAACTATTGCACGAAGTTCGAGAAGGATTGACTTTTGTCATTAATGGGCCCCAGATATTTTGCCCCTGGCCCAATGGATGAGTGACAAGTGCCACTCATCCACTGGCCACCCTTTTTCATTCATGCATATCATCCCTTGCTTGTTCGTGCATACCAACCCTCACAAACCCGATCTCACCCAAACCCATCCATCGACCCTTTTCAATCTGGGTTGCTGGACTGAGAGAGAGGAGCAGAAAGAGGAGATTGAAGTGATGAAGGTGGTGGCAGGATTGGCTGAGCCGTCGTGCACGGTGGAGCGAGGTAACTCGGTTTTGACTTTTGAATTCAATAAATCGATTTGGGCATTATGGACGGTTTTGGATGTTTGGATAAGGATTACTAGGTTGTTAGGAGTGAGTAAAGACGGTGTGTGATGGCTGAGATGGGCGGTGCTGCCCAGGAGGTGATCGGGGAACTTGGACCGAAATGGGGGGTTTAGAACAGAGGGGATTTAGGTGTTTTTCCGTTGTTTTGTTCATTCAAAAAGGTTTCTAGGGATGAAATAGGAAGAATGGAATCAATTAGCAAGAAAAAAGACGAAAAATGAAGGAAGGAGGGCCCTGACCGGTCACGCCGTCCAGTTACAGAGCTGAACCGGACCGATCGGTTCGGACTAGTCTAACCGAGGAAGAAAACGTTACTGTGCAGGGCGCGTGAGACATAATTTGGGAAAGGTTCCAACATGTAATTTCATCTATTCGATATAACGAAAATTTTAAGACTAGTTTCGAGTCGATCCGACATCGTCTCGATATAGTTCAGGACGTCCGAAGGTTTAGGATCGGGTTTAAAAATAGTTTAAAATTCTGGAAAATTATGGGGCTTTAGTGAGGGGTTAGTTAAGTAGTTAGTAACTCTCTAAATTAATTTGGATAGGTTTGAGAACCCAGGAGACGACGATTGGCCCGGGAAAGGCTTATGGCGCGCGTATCGAGGCGCAATTTCGGACGGTCTATGAGTGGACCCTTCTTTCTAAACTGATGCATGCATAAATGTTTTATAATTATTTTAGAACATGTTTTGTGATGCCATGAGTGAATTTGTTTGTGGTAGCCTAGGATTTACGTATTTGTACGTATTTCAAGATTTTCGGTTTTGTACGATGCTTATACGTGCTAGGTTTTCAATGAGGGTTTAATGAATTGGTTTTGGATTTGGAAATATGAACTCGGGTATGGGGCCCATTTGATTTACAAACTCTCGGACTTGAATTCTATTTGATTTGACGAGGAATTGGACCGAGGGTCCATTTGAGTTATACGATCGAGCTGAGGGCCCCGTTGGTTTACGAGTTTGGGCTTGAGGCCTAGTACTGATCGATATGAGGTTATTGAAGAGAACCCACAATCTAGGATCCCCTTAAGGGTGAGTAGATCAGGTTTGGATCGCTCCTGGTTCAGAGTTTGAGTTGGGTTTTGGTTGTTGGACCTAGAATTGGTACGGGGGTCTACTTTGGATTCGTAGTTGCGTTACCTTAGGATTTCCTACCGACCAGGAGACCGGGAGTTTGGGAAGGACTTTGAGTTGGATTTCCCAGAAGGTGGAGGTGGAAGGACGTGAGGATGTACTCTATGAACTATGTTTGAGGTATTCTAAAATACCTTTGCTGCTTTTAAGTTCGTAGAGTTTCCCTTGCAGAAAGCAATGAAGTTCTAGTTGGTAGTACTGGGCGAAGGTACGTGGAAGATACGTACGGGTTCTACAGTGGACGGAACCCGGCCTATGTACTTGGACGTGCAGATTTGGTAGAACTGTGGGTGATCGGCTTCGTGCCAAGGGACGTTCTGGTTAGACGGACGATTGGTGTCGTTCCTGCAAGTTGGATGTTGTTGGAGGGAACATGTGTATAGGATCAGGGTGATCCCGAGTGACTGTTTGATTTGCAGGCTGTAGTTTCGAACTGAGTAGCTGGTGGGACCCTGACTTGAGAGGCATGTTCTTGGTTAATTCAGGGTAGAGGCGAGTACATTGAAACCCTAGTAGAGTCGGAACAAATCGCTGATAGAAGTAGGGGTACGAGGTGTGCTCGTATCGAGAAGACTTCAGAAGTGTTGAAACTAGTAGTAGGGGTGTTGCGGCGTACTTAGGTTTGATCTCAAGTGATTTGGTTCGTTATCTAAGTTGAGATGACAGGTTGGGAACTGTCAGGAGAAGTTGGATTGGCAGGAATTGGACACCGGGTAGGAGACCCAGGTGTAAGATCAGTTGGATTTCTCCCTGTTAGTTACTGAGGTACGAGATGTGGAATTTCAGGACGAAATTCTTTTTAAGGAGGGTAGATTGTAACGACCCGTCCAAGGAGTCGGGATTAGATTAGAGTTTAATGACGGATTAGCTAGGCTTTTCGGTGTTTAGTTGGTTACTTTTGGACATTTGGCGCATAATGACGAATTTTCCCCTAGAATGGGCAAAATGTTGACTTTTAGTCCGAACGGTCAAAAGGACATTGACTGATGACCGTGACGTAGTTCGGGACGTCATGAGTCCGTAGACAGGTGGCACGTCCAATTCTGACATCCGAGGAGGAAGTTATGATGTTCGGAAGGTTAAGGGCATTTTCGTAAATAAGTCAAAAAGGGAGGAATTTGTTGACTTTTTGAACGATAAGTTTTCTTCATGCAAACCGAGGACCGTTAGGTAGATCTTGACGTCCTGAGTACAACGACAGGCGGCACGCCTTTATCGGACATCAGACGAGTGAGATACGGGTCTAGGAAGTGAAAGGTAAAATCGTAATTTGGACAATTAGGGGTATTTCAGTCTTTTTACTCCTTGGGAATTGTACCAATCAGATAAGGACATGTGTGCAGTGCTTATTGGATATTTTGGGGCTGGTCCGCAAGGTGTTTGACACCTGGCTGTTTTCTAGTGGGTTCTAGCCACTTTCACCGTTCATTTTAAATCGTGTGGGTCGGTTAACCGCGCAAGGAGAGAAATAGAGACCGTGAAACAGAGAGGCAATCGACCCAGTTCATTGAGTGTGTGATTCTTTGTGATCGAGTGAGTGTGAGCAGAGAGAAGCTGAGAGTCTTGGTGAGTGTATTAGGGTGTTTGGATTGAGTAGGAAATTCCTAAGACAGCCGAGGACCGTACAGGATGCGAGTGACGTGTTCGGAACTGTGAGTGGACTGTTTGTTTTCTAACCGGGCATGCATAACTGTTTTTACTTATATTGTTTATGTTTCAACTATGCTTTTACGCTTTCGATATATGGATTTATGCTTATGATTTATATGCTTGTTTTACTTGATTACACGTTTTTCAATACGAGTTATCGGATTTGCACGTACTTCGAGAATATGATTTCTGTGATGCTTTTGAGTATGGTTTCGGATGAATTACTGTTTATACGCATTCTGTTTTATTAAGATTTGTGGATTTGATTTGAGGTTGGAAGTGAAATTCGGGAGGAAGTCCCCTTTTAATCAAACGTAGTTTCGGTTTCGAAGATTTCCGGTTTTGCTTTGGTTTTCAGATTTTGATGAATCTTCTTATGCTTGAAAAATGATTTTGAGTTTAAAGACTCGAAAAACCCACTGGAACTGGTTTTGAGTTTAAAGACTCGGATGGATTGACGGGGGGGAGGGCCCTGGATTGATTATGTTTTGAGTTTAAAAACTCGGTAAATGTTTTGAGTTTAAAGACTCGGTGATTGTGATACCCCCCGAGGCCTGTGATTGTGTTTTGAGTTTAAAGACTCGTTGATATCCCGGGAAGGCCTGGTTATTGCGCATTGTGTTTTGAGTTTAAAGACTCGGGCGCACTTGAGATCCAGTAAACTTGTATGATCGATGTTTTTCACTGGTTTCCCCTGGTTTTTCAAAGGTTTTGGGTTGTGACCCGAATAACTTGGTTTCTATAGATTTAGGGCCGAGTGCCTGAACTTGGTTTTGATTTTTGATGATTTCTGCACTTTTTTTCCTTTCGTACTTATTGTTGTTTTAAGATACTTGGTTATTCATGCACGTTTTCAAACGGAGGGTGAAACCATATTTTATTTCGTAAATGGTTTTAAAATTCTTATTTATTTTTAGTCCACTCACGCTTTAAATGTTTTTAACACCCTCCAGGTCGTGGTGCGAGCATTGGGGCTACCGTTGAGGCAGAGTCTGAGGCATAAAGTCATCCGTTGCGCGCTTAGCTTACAGTAGGGCTTGTATTTGTTTTCGTACTGTTACTATGCTCTGTAAACTGTATGAGTTTTCTCCCTGGTCTGACAAAGTGGGTTTTGTTGTCTATAAGGTTATTTGGTCTTTAAAGTGTGTTTATCAGACGAGATCAGGGTTCACCTCGGTTATCGAGGTGATAATCGGGGTGGGTCTTGTCACCTAGTTGGTTGTAATCTCGGGCTTGAGACCCCGTTGACTGTATTATTGGGCTTGAGGCGCTATTGGTTGTGAAATCGAACTTGAGGCCCCGTTGATTTATGGTTTCGGGCTTAGGGCCCAGTTAGTTGTGATATCGGGCTAGAGGCCCAGTTGATGGTGAAAACGGGCTTGAGTCCCAGTTCGATTTATGAAATGAGAATTCGGGCATGAGACCCTATTGAACTGTGGATTTAGGCTGAGGCCTGTGAAATTGATTTGAATCGGATTCGAGGAATCCTATTGAGATGAATCGGGTATGAGACCCAGTTGAAATATGTTTTGAGAAAGAAAATGTATTATACCCTCCATATGATTTATATGGTCTCCTCCAAACGTCGACCTGGAGAGTCATGATCCATAGACCGGAATGGGTATCCCCATAGGGATCTCCTTTCAGGAGTGGAAGTTACGATGTGGTCTCAGACTAGATTCCGGAGAGATGATCGGACTAGGTCCAAAGATAGAGCCTCCCAGATGCATAATTCCTGGGGGTAGACTCGGAGTGAGACCCCGAGTAGTGTGCACACTAGTATAGAGATGAATCGTGACATATATCGGGGATCTGTTCCCTAGGGGATGGGTGCCCCGAGTTGGCATCTTCTCGGAAGTACCACGGATGGGTTATACGTATGAGGTTCTTACGGAAAGTGATTTGGGACGGAGACCCCGTGTTCCATGTTTTAAGATTGTGATTTCGAGTAGGGGAACCATAAATGGTTTTTATGATTCATGACGGTTTATGGGGACAGGACATGAACCCTTGAAAGGTTTTGAGAATGTTTTTAAATGGTTTTATGAACATTTTGGTAAATGATTTTTGAATGCATTCATATGCTTTTAGTGAAGGGTATAAATGTCTTTCGATGGAATGTTTTTATTAAAATAATTGTTTTGTCCACTCACGACTTTTAATGTTCTGAATACCCTTCAGGTTGATCACGGATGCGGGCTGTAGCAGAGACTGAGACATCACACTCCTCCTCCTACGATCCTGGCGTACTCTGGAAGCCCCGGTGAGGGCTAGAGTCTGAATTATCCCTGGTCTGACACTTCGTGTCAGACAGGAGCAGTCACGTCCCATGTTAATCTCGGGGGATTTGGGACGGGTTCTGACAATACGGGGCTCCCAGAGCGCACCAGGATCGGTGGGGGAGTGCGATGTCTCGGTCTCAGCTACAGCCTGCATCCGTGATCAACCTGAAGGGCAATAAAACCATTCAAAACTGTGAGTGGACGAAAATCAATAAGTTCATAAAAATACATTTCATAAAGATAATTATGCCATTCACTAAAAAGTATGCATACATCGAAAACCAGTAATCAAAAAATTTACTCAAATAAGCCATTAGGGCCTTAACCCAAAAACCGTAAATCCAAAACCAAGTGGGCCACTACCCAAATCCACAAACACAAATCCAACCGAAAAACCATTTCATAGATCCAATAGTCCATAATTACCACATATCCATCTCCGGCAGCCCATATGCCTAGCGTCCTAGACGCTTGACGTCCCAGACGTCATATCTCACGGTAATAAGTAACGTGTGCTACCCGAGGTCTCTCCGGGTCAATATCTCTGACATCTCATACATCTAATCATAGCATTCCTGCTCCTGAATCCCTATACGGTCTGGTAGCTCTGTATAATGACCCCTCGCAGGCAATGCACCGTGACTTCCCCAGTGTCCCACACACTTGGACAAGACCATCACATATCCTCGTATCAAGATGGTATATGGAAAACAGTTTTACAAAGCCATTTCAAAACATCTCAATGGGCCCTGCCCGAAATTCCCATAAAACATCACAAATCCATTTAGGGTCCCAAACCCGAAATCACGTTTATGAAACATAGGGTCCCAGACCCGAAATCACATTTATAAAACTTAACTGGGCCTCGTGCCCGATTTTGTAAACCACTGGGCCCCCGACCCAATCACATGCCTCAAAAGAGTCTCAGCCCGATTTCGTAAACCAACTGGGCCCCTGGCCCGATCACATAATTCAAATGGGTCTCATGCCCGAATTCATCTTTACAAAACCAAAACCATGCCACATAATCATTATTGAATTCACATTCACATAGCAATAGTATAAACTCGTAAATCTCGAAAAACGTGTAAATACAAGTTTATCTCGAAATACGTGCAATCGTATAATCCACCAGTGCCACAATCATCATCATAGAAATCACGTATGTAAAACATATAAAATAGTTATGCATGCATCACAGTTTAGAAAACGAAGTCCACTCACAGACCATCCTACGTTGCTGGCTCGATACGCATGCCAAAAGCCCTCCTGGGCCCCATCACTATCACCGGGACTTCCAAACCTGTCCAAATCACACTAGAGGATTACTAACATCTTCATTAACCTCCTACTAAAGCCCCGTAATTTTCCTGAATTTTTAACTATTTTTAAACTCGATCCTAAAACTTCGGACACCCTGAAACATATCGAAACCGAATCTGAACGACACAAAACCAGTCCCAAAATGTTCGTTACATCGAATAGATTAAAAGTCATGTTGAACACTTTCCCAAAATACCCCCTCACGAGCCCCCCGCGCTGCCGTAAGCAGCTGCGCGTGAACCCCACGCGCATGAACAGTGTCTTCGTCTACCTTGGGAAAACCCGGTCTGAACCTATTCAACGGTTCGGTCCGTTTCAACCGAACTGACAGATTGACTTGGCCGATTCTCAGCCATTCTTCAACCATTTTCGATTCTATTGATGCCTAAGCCTTCGTCTAAACCTCCCCTACTGAACTAAGGGTTCAAAACCAAGAAACAAGGCTGAGATCGTACTAATTCGAAGAGGAACAGTGACCGCCGCCTGCAACTCGCTTCTGCCGCCGTTTTCAGCCACCCCAGTCCTCGAATCCGACACCAATCGACTCCTCTGAGTCCTAGGAACATGACCCAATCATCAGCCCCGATCGAAAAACCTCAAAAACCAACTTTCAAAATTCGACCCAAAACATACCGTTTTTGTGATCTCCAGCCACCGTCCACGACGGCTCGAACCGTGGGCACCACCGTCATCCTCTCATCTCACTCTTCCATCTTTATTCATAGTCCAAAGGCTTTAGGTGAGGTTTGGGGGGGGGGGGGGGGGGGGGGGGGGGGGGGGGGGGGGGGGTTGTGGCTAGGTTGATGTTCGGGTGTTTGGAAGAAAATGGAGAAGATGGCCACGGGAAGGAGAGAGAGAAAAATGAGTTTTTTTTATTTTATTAATTAATTAGTCCCACCACCAATCAGATCCAAGATCCACAATTTAAGGACAATCCACCAATGGGATGAGTGACACTTGTTACTCATCCAAGGGCCGCACATAAATATCTGCCCAATCACATTAAAATAATATTTAATTGCGAATCTTGAGACGTAAATCCCCGATTTCGCTCCCATGACCATGACTTCTCTGTCCGATGTCGGATTTCAACGTGCCACCTGTCTATGGATTCGTATCAACCCAATCTACATAACGGTCCTCGGCCCTCGGCCATCGGGCCTCCCGGGTCAAAAGTCAATATTTTACCTAAGACTAGGTTCAAAACGGTCATTTCACACCGTCCGGCCGATTTCGCTCGAGTAATCACCGTTTAACCTCACTAATCCTTGATTAGTCACTAATCTAATCCTGGAATTCGGGACGGGTCGTTACAGTGCTACTGAGGTAGAAGATGAGGATTTGGAGTACAAGTCATATATTCTTTTGTTGTGCACCTGTACACCCTGTGGGGTAGGTTGGGCACCATTTTGTAACCTGACATTTGTGCTTGTATTTTGTATCAGTATTATCCCTAGTCTGGCAGCATTGAACTCTGAATTCGTATGTTTAACTTTATTTATTTATTTCGAACGACTTTAGTTTGATTAAGGGTATTTTTGGTATGTTTTAGGTCATTGTCAGACGGGAGCAAGGTACATCCCCGGGTGGTCCCAGGGGCATCGGGATGGGTCCTGTCAAAACCCACGTGCCTACACAGTCATCCCTATCTTCCAATCGAACCCGTTTCAGACCCGTTCATTGAAATTCTGGTTCGACCAGACCGACCAGACCGATTCTTAGCCATTCCTAACCCGTTTTCAACCCTTTAACTCTTATAAATTCGTTTCACTATTCCCAATCGACCTATGATTTCAAAACTAGAAAACCAGGCTTAAACCTTACCTCCCTGATCAACGATCAAACCTCCAATTTCTTCCTCTGTTTTCGGCCACCACAGTCCATCCCAGGCCTCGAAACCAAGCTCGATCAACTCCTGGTAACCTCCAGAAGTTCACCTAAGCAACCAATTCGATCAACAACGACTAATTCACGATTTACCATTTTCGAATTCAAAATAGAATTTCACGGGAATTCGCTTACCGTCGCTGTCGTTGTACTGTTGTGGCCTCCACTCTCATCGTCTCACCACCCTCTCTCTTTTTCCTTCACACATCACAGGCATTCGTTGAGGTTTGAGGGGGTTTCGGTTCACGATCACACACACCCTCTGTTTTTCCTCTCTCGGCCAACCCTCACCGAACAGTTCAAACAATCCTCACACCCAATTACCCCAATACTTCCGAGCTTCATAACTTTCCCATCGGTCGTTTGAATCGGTCGTGTCGCCTATCTACAAACTCGTGACGTCCCGACTTACGTCACGATCATCGGTCAAAATTCATTTGACCGCCCAAACCAAAAGTCAACGTTTCGCCCATTCCTAGAGGCAAAACAGTCATTTCACACCGTTCATCCGAAATCACTCGACTAATCACCGATTAGTCCCACTAATCCTTCATTACTCACTAATCTAATCCCAAAATTCGGGACGGGACGTTACACTGCACAGAGTCGATGCTCGATGGCGAGGGAGAGACGAGGGCAAGCTGAATCTGATTTCCAAATTTTGTTTTATTTTCAACCTTTTTTGAGTCTTTTGACATTTATGCCCTCGCGTATCAATCAAAATTACAGAATGGTGTATCCAACTATGAAACGTATGTATCCAAACTATATCCAAATATCTATATCGTATCCAAACGTATCTGAGCGTATCAAACGCGTATTGGACCGGTATTGGTATCCGAAACGCGATATCGAGGCCCATGGACGTTTCGGTGCAACATAGCTAATTTGGGACATAATTGTGCAGACGATGTTAATTGGTATCGTTCCCATCCTCCTGAAGATGTATAGGCTTGGTGTCAAGATATGTTTGATGTGGACTGTTTTAGAGGTGTTCTCTATAATTTAGTTTACTTCATATATAAATATATATATATTTTTTATTTTTTATTAGTCTCCCAATTCCAATAAAATACAACTAGTTAACGAGGTCTAGTTATAATATAAGTTGGCGATCAACACGTATATCGATCAAATATATATCGGAATTTTGAAAATCAAGTAATTTGCTAGGTCTTATTCTTTTTTTAGGTTCAGTAAGGTTTTTTTTGGTTAGAACGTTCCAAATATTTTGGTAGGAATTTTATCTCCTTATTTTCTTCACAACAATCTATTTCTAATTTTCGTTTTCTATATTATCCTTCTATATTTGTTATCTATCTCCTCTTCCATATATTTCTTATACTCTTTTTTATCCCTCATTTACTCATATACTAATATCAAGTAAAAAAAAAATTAATTAATTAAACGAGCCCCTAAATATATTGATCAATAATAAACAAAGGACGCTAAAAAGCAAAAAGACACGCTCCTTGTAACTCGGGGAAAATTCTGGAGTAAATGTTTGTAATATTTTAGTTTTTGAAAAGAAAAAAAAAATTGACTGTTTTAGAGTTTATACAAACCTTTGGATTGAATTAAACACAAAATTGGAAAAATAAAATATATATTTCTCCAATTCTCAATATTAGATGCTAAAAGTTCGAAGTGATAGAGTTCATATAAATTTTATAATTTCAATATTCAAACTACAAATTTTAAAAGAAAAAAAAAATAAGTGTAACTTCGAAACCACAATTGTATATTATTAGACTTCAATTGAACACTGCCTCAAACAATAATTAAACGAAGTATTTAACAAAGTTTAAATTTTGTTTGATCACTTTTATTATCATATTTTTCCTTTTCAATTGTACTAGAGTGTTTTTCTTTTTTTCACCAAAAGGAAGTTTTGCATGACTGTGAGTTATATAATCAACTTATGCACCTCGTTTTTTATTTAGGTAGAATATTTCGGTTGATTCACTAAATTGGCTAGCCAAAATAGTAATTAATTTTAATAGAATTCAATTATTGGTCTGTTTTATGCGTTATATACTTTAGAATAACAATTAAATTCAGTACATTACATTATATTGACTATTTTAATTAAATAGATTAATTTATATATAAGATTGTGGATATATAATCAATCATTTATTTATTTATTTATTTACTGGCTTAAAAGATATAATAAGAATAATATCATTTTTAGATTGCAGTGAGGAATTATATATAATGGTAGCTAAGTCTAGTGATTAGCTTTAAAGTAATGAAAGAAATTATTGATATTGGCTTATCGCTTTATTGTCACGGAAGTAGCTAGCGCGTGAGGAGGTGACAGCGGTTGCGTGGTTGCACTCAACATGAAAAATGGTGGAATAATATCATTAAAAATGGCGTTAGAGACTTATCTTTTTGTAGAATTGATGCATTTCTTTTATAGTTGTTATAGATTGTAACCATCTAGTTCAAATATTAGATTAAATTCCATTAAATGGACCAAATATGACGTTAAGATTATCGAATATTCTCTGACGAAATATTTTGTTAGGACAGAATATACTAAGTGTGTGGGTGTCATGTTGCGCATGTAGGTCCATTGCCGACACGTGGTGCATTTTCTAGCCAACCCTTACGGTGTAGGGGTACGTGGGGTGGTCTTCGATCTTCAACTAGAGTATGGAGGCGAGTGGGTGTCACGTGGCAACATGTACCAACACATGTTGGACGGCCTCACGCGCCACCATGTGCTGGAGGAAGTTTGGCAGACCTATCATGGTAGGTTTGCCGAACTTCCTCCAGCAGATTGTGGCGCGTGAGGCCGTCCCACAGTCCACGAGGGTATGTGCCCTTATGTTTACGATGTTCTGGAACTATTTATGACGGTTTTGAGGCCATTGGAGTTCATTTAAGCCTCATTTGAATATGTGCAATTCGTATTAATCCATTACGGGGTGTGTTTTAAACCGAGGGTTAAGGGAGCGAGATTTTGGAGATATCGGATTAGGGTTCGAGAAGAGCTAGTGATATCGGAGTATAACGCCTCTCAAGTTAACCAAGTTTTGCACACCTGAATAAATCAGATCATTAAGGCATGATATATGAATATTTATTACTGATAGCCAAAGAAATTACCGGCTTACCTAATATAATAATTTATGGTGTGGTTAACGACTGAGATCTGATCTATCGAACCGGAATTTACTTCGTCACCATGGTTAGTAAGTTGGTGTGGACGGTGATCCCAAACTTACGAATTACAGTTGATACTGATCCTTTGTCTGACAGATGAGATGACAGTTTGAGCTTTCTATCAGCTCTCTGAAAGTTGCTCGTAATCACATTTTAAGGTCCTAAGGGTATGTTTTTGTAACTTTTGTCTAACTGTTAGAGAAGGGTCCTATCACAGAATTTATTATTATTTTTTTACTGTTCAACATCCAACAATTTAATACGAATAATTTGAAGGGTATTAATTTTTAGAATGTTCATTATTTAACTATTTAATAGGACAATTTAAAGGGTTTATTTTAGGAAGTGTTGACCGTATAAAGGTAATCAACCATATTAATTTAGCGGGTGGTTGAGTAATACAAATGATACCAAATAAGAGTCGTATTATATTATTCCATTTAGTGGATAATGATACCAAACACATGTTTCATATTATATTTTTCTATCTAGTGCTTATACGGCACACCAAACGTAACCAGTGAATTTTGATCTCGCTATTTACGAGTCGTATCTGAAATTTCTCATATAAGGAATACTAGTAGATCGTAGTACTAAGTGGGCACATGAAGTATTTTCTTCCCCATTATCTTTTATCCAATGAATTTAAAAAATTCAGAACAGTCACTAGTACTATTAGTCTAGTGGTATTTAGACACACCCACCCTTCTAATATGAGATCTTAATTGTCTCTCGTAAATGATGAATTTGATATTTCATATATATAATATCCTTCTCCAATACCCTTAAATAAATAAATAAAAATTAATCAAGAAAGAGTACATTGCCTCTAGACTCATAAACATCGGAATAAGCCACAATTAAAAAGCCTAATAGGCATCTAAGCATAATAAGTAAAATGGCTGCCACATGAACCCTAATGAGCACACCTTTAACCAAATCTTCCAAAGTCCGAATGAGCATCGACAAAAATCGAGAGAGGTGACCCAATAACCCATTTTTGTAATCAAAACGCATCCATAAAAATCAAAACGCATCCATAAAAGTCATTCAACAAACTTTCATAAACCTTTTAAATTAGGAAAGCTAATCTTTGTTAATTTCACTAACAATTACTTAATCAAGGGTTTGCTTTATTCTAATGAAATAATGATTAAATCCAATGATACATGTTTACTCCCTTTTGATCAATGTTCACATCAATCATATATGTCTACTTCCTTCACATCAATTTTGGCCCAACTCACCAAATGCATTATCATGTCTAACTCCTACTTTTCTAGGCTGTTTGGGGGATTAGGGGCTTTTATGTGGTGGCCCTAGCCAGCTCTAGCAAGCTTAAAATTCCTTCATGAGTTCATGGGTTTCATCTTAAGGCACAAAAAGAACGGCTCTTCTTCATTCTCTTTATGAACTACACAAATATAAACCTGCCAATTCCAATAGCCAAAAATTTATGGCCCCATTTCCAACTGTAATATCTCTCATCTATGTTGATCTCTTTTGGCGGAAGCTTTCGAGCATTGCATAGAAAGAAAAGGCAGGGAACAAGATGTACTCATTACTTAATTAAACTACTAGGCCTACCTAATTAATTATTTATATTTTTCCACATATGCTTGAGAGCCCATCATTATAACATGACATGGCCAAATGATGAGACATTTCTGCATGTCTATTTAAGTAAGACTTGTATATTTGACATTATTGACTAGTCCAATCTCATTCTGTTAAAACTCAATTCATTGTTTTAGGACCCAGTGTTTGCATGGATTCTCCTCATTTCAGTCCAGGTCCTTCTCAGGCGCACCCTGAGACAATGGATTTTCTTTCCCTTGCTTGGTGCAACTTTGCAGTACAAGCTCTCCAACCAGACCAAAACCATCAATCTCTGGTTCTATTAGACGACCCAGTTGTCGAGTTTGAGAACCACAACAACACACCTTACACGGTAACACGACTCGAAACACCTTTCTCTTTTAGTTTCTGATTCATCAGACCACAAGAAAGTTCTTAACTAAGGTTTTTACTAACTCAGAAACTTGAAAAGAGTCCACAGATGCATGATGGTGCAGATCTCAAGCCTCCACCTTGGAAAACCAATGATGTCAAGGTAAACACATTAACAGAGCACAACATATCTTCAGACCAGTTTCACTGATCAAATACTGTAATTTTTCTGTTCTTTTCTTTTTTTCTTCAGTCATTTATATGGATGCAACAAGCCATGCATCCAGAACTGAATTACAACAGCTTTTTCAGGAAGAAATGGGTAAGTAAACTCAGCTCTTGTGATATATGACCTGACATTTTCTATAAGGATCGAGGGATCTCTTAAACAAGGGATTTCAAAGTATCAAGGGATTTCTTAAAAGTTATATCTCCATCGAGGAGTTACTTAAAAATCACTCTAAATGTATTGCATCTAATCATTTGTAAATCCCTTGGTACTTTGAAATTCCTCATGTTTATCTTAACCATTGGAACTTTGAAGTTGCTCGTTCAAACATACCATAGTTGTCTAGCACAAGAATTTATTTTAATCTACACAGACGTCATGGAAGATGGTGCCATTTAAGAATATGTCAATTAAGAAATGGGTAAAAGAGATTAAGCAAAGGCGAAAAGAGGAACACCGGCTACAAAGAGCCGAAGTCCATGCAGCAGTATCAATGGCAGGGGTAGCAGCTGCGCTTGCAGCTATTGCAGCTGAAAGCTCAGGAAAGGATGGGGCAAACACAGCCAAGGAAGCGGCGGTGGCTTCTGCAGCAGCACTGGTGGCGGCCCAGTGCGCAAAAGTGGCAGAAGCAATGGGGGCAAAGAAGGAACAGCTTAGCAGCGTGATAGGCTCAGCTATGAGCAGCACAAGTGCAAGTGACATCTTAACTCTAACAGCTGCAGCTACAACATGTAATAAATATCCTATATTCCTAAGTCATCCATACCTAATCAAACAATTTGAGAAAAGGCAATTTCATAAATTCAAAAGATTCTCTAATTATTGGATAGTTCCTAGACACTACTAAGAAAATAGTCTTGTCCTCTTGCTTTCTCTTTTCTCAATCTTTTTAATTGTGTGAAACATGTAGCATTGAAGGGAGCATCTACATTAAAAGAAAGATCGGGATGCAAGAATAGACTAAATGGGGCAGCACCAGTGATGCCAATCGAGGATAACCCTGAGGTTGACTTCGACTTTGAGAAGTATAGGTCAATGCTTGCAGTAGGTACCCAGCTCAGCATTGAAACACCAGATGGTTTGTACTCCAAATTTACCCATTCATTTCTTTGCTATTTGCTTTTCTAATGGAATTCAACTGCATCCGACTCTCTAATGAGGAGTAGCACAGTTTTCCTGGGTTTTGGTTCCTAAGTCCTAATGCTCTATTCTGTATTACTTATCTCAAAGTTAAATTGAATTTTGAAACCATACATTTGCAGGGAAGTACATGTTTAGATCAGTTTCTATTATACTGAGCAGTGAAGCCAAGGTCAGCAGCCTGCTAAATTTGTATACTGCTATTTTGTTATTATGTAGTAAAATTATGCCCTACTTGGGTTTAACAAAGTGTTCACTTCACCTTCAACTCTTAAATCAATATTATAGGTGGTCCTTAAGATAAGGAAGCTCGGTCTGTTGAAAAGCAAGAAGGAAAGTAAGGGCCTCCCCTCTTTTCACTACATATTATTAGTTATGATGCTATAAGGTCTCGTGCCTGAAAAATTCCATAAACCTCAGTTTCTTTTCTTGCATTTTTCTTACTCTCTCGCACGGATGGGAGTTTTTGTTAGGATTTATAATCAGGCTAGTTAAGAGGGACAATCTATGCGTTTATAATAAGTGGAGCAATCAATCTGTGCTTTATCTCAGGTAATATACTGGACATGTATGCAGAGCTGTATAAAGATTCAGAGGCTGATGAGAATGGTACAGGTTATCTAATAGTTCTAACGACAAGTCGAGGGACATTCAAGCTAGACATGGAGGGCGACTATCAACGTTACAAGACATGGGCCACAACCATTAACCATATGCTCATGGTCTCTACTTCATTTACAAAATATCATCTTCAATTCTACAAAAAATAGTGTTTCAGCTATCACTATGATCAATGTGTTGCACCCATGTGCATATTTGTGCTCTACTTGCGTAACTACAAATCAATTCACAATTCCTGCTTAACACTATCGTTGCTCCTAAACAACAAGCTGATATATTCAAAAGGCAGAGCTCCATTGATACGACAAATTAAGATAGAACAAAGATGAGTTGGAAGAGAAAAGAATCAGAGGAAAGTAGATATATAAAGCAAAAGGTAGCTAATTGGTTATGCAATCCATGAAATACTTTTAAAGTGAACATGCAATTACACAATCAATTCATGACCATGATACAACCATTTGTACTGCATGTTTAGACCGATGAGCCTCACAGAAGATGCAATTACAACGTAGTCACACATTAGTCGTCCGACTTGACAAGTTCAAAACAGATGCTGTTGGGTTGATCTGATTACCATTAGTCGTACTACAAGAAAATTACATAATTTGCATAAAAAAACAACCTAGTATCTTTCATGAGACACTGAGGCCAGAAAGAGTGATAAATGATTATTCAAGTCTGTCGCACTAAGACCGCCACCAGTACAAGAGGCTGACAACACTGAAAAGCAGTACCTTCCCATGACTACTAAACTTGAGGGCATCATTAGAGTAGTTATGAGGAAGGACAATTTGGATGAGTCAACGAAGGTAGGAAGTGTTACAAGCTCAAGATGTTGAAATTTTCAATGTCAATATCTTCTTTTACCATTCTCTCATTATATCATCATTGCTCTCCTCAATTTTCTTTATTTTTCAGCAGAAATTTATATTCACCAACTGTAAAATTTAATACAACTCATATGCAAATAATTATTCAGAAAGGAAGTGGAAAGGAAGGGGCCAAAAAAAATTCTATGTAAAAATCTTTAGAAACAACGTGCAACATTCAATTTTGATCATAGTTCAGTGCGGCTGGTTTAATTTATTTGGTGAACTTGTTCTTGCCTAACTCAATTCATGCCTTCAGATCCAGTTTCTTGTCTACAATGTTCTCTCCTTTCTTTCCATGGAAGAGTATTTGTTAGCCCATAGCTTTGTTCCTTTCTTGTCATAAATTGACCAACTCACACTACAGATTCTTAGGTACTCTCTATTTCAATATTAGCTCCTTTTCCACTGTGATAGAAAAATCAATTGGGAAGTAGCAACCAAATCAAACATCTACGATCAAAAAGTAAATTGCATAATCAAACTTGTTTTCTTTTCAATCTGTTTAAATTCGATAGAAGGGTTAACATTTGTGATCATAATCATCTATTCTGTACTTTGGGCCAAAACAAAGACAATTAAGTGTGATTCAACAATTACATATAGCTACGGGGGGCTCTTAACTTGATATTGGTTTTAACTGGCACAGCCTGTCCAAGTTGCCTCTATATCTAGCACCATCTTACATCCAAATGCAAATCATCTAGGCTGTACCCCACAAGTTTAACACAACATGCATAGCAACATGCAAAAGTCTAGAAAAAAGATAGTATAAATTTTTTTAATAACTTGGCGGCTAATTAACTGGGAAAAATGTTACATACTAATTGACGATCTGAAGTTGGAATCTGCTGAGGTGAGCAAACTGGAGTGATTCTAGTTGCATAAGCAATAATCAGTCGCCTGTCAAACCATAAACAACAACGGATGCTTGAAGATCACGGCCCACTTTGAAATGAGCATGGAAAAACCTTTTTATCTGTCATCATAGGCCAGATATATACGTTTCAGACCTAGCATGAAAAGCAACTTAAGGACAAACTTCTGTCCTTCAAAACGCAAAACTAATAGTAAAACTATGGGTTATGGTGTTTTACCTCTTTGAAAGAATGTGAGACAAGAAAGTCCTTCAAAACTTTTTCTTCTGAATCAAATAATACAATGTGACTAGGTAAAGACCAATTTTTTGCATATTCTGATGTAAAACCAATAGGATCCATCATGAATTGGTCTGATTCATCTGGGATTCCTTTCTCTTCCCTGTAGAAAAATGCCCAATGTATTAATTACATCCAAATTGCCTGGAAAGATGCAAGAAAGAAAATAATTACGCCCAAGTTGCAAAAGAGCAAACCTTGGTGAGCAGTCTAGGAATCTCATCGGAAGGTTTCTGTGCACAGTAGAATAGTAAGGTGTGGCATGACAAGGCATAAGAAAAAGTATATTTCTCACTTTTCCGTGAAGCACTTCTTTGGATAGATAGTAAGTAACATCCTCAGTTCCTCTCTGTATAGCATGTTCAAAATTATTATCCAAACGGAAAAAAGGAATAGGGATCGAATAAATGGGCTTAGATGAAAACATTAAAGATAGGAGTAAATTCTAGCAATTAAAGTTGAGTACTTGTCAATGAACAATCAAAAGCTACTAGCCCTTGTATTTATCATAAAGGAAAAATTATGTACCTGATGAACCAAACTCATATACAAGGCCATTGGAATATTGGTAGCGAGCAAGAAAAAGATGGCCAACTGCATTTTCGCAGGGCATTTACCATGAGTTTTTGATGATTCATTCCCTTTACCATTTGTAGATACTGGTGTTCTCAATGCAGCTAATGAGTATCCAGAGAATATCAAAGCAATAGGAAGCACAGGCAGAACAAACCTGCAACTCAGAAAAGTATTAGTTGCAAATATAACGATAGGTAAAAGATCCATATTCAATTGCATAAACAAATAAAAAAGATACCTGAATTCTTTGTGGCCTAGCAAACTATAAAGTCCTAAAACCCACGCAATAAGGCCAGAAAGTTTCCAATGTTTTGACTGCATGATGCCAGCTACAGAAAATGGTAAGAAAGACAATATCATGACTGTAAATCCCTGAGTGAAGTACCAGTGCCACTTGTGAGTCCCATAATAATCTCCACCAGCAGAAAAAAAATTGAATCTTAGAAAATTAAGAGGTACAAAGACCCATGAGCCGTACATCAAACGATCCAATAAAAATGTAAGACCAAGCACCAGGACCCTGAAACAATACGTCAAGAAGAGTAAAGATAATAATGATAATATAGACCCTACATGAAAAAATACACATTTACAGACATGAATGCTTGAACATGTTATGTAGGGACTTACAGCATTCATTCACATTTTTTGTCACTCTACTGTGGTCCTGCAGTCTTTTCCTAGATGTTGCTTAACTAAAAACATCGTAACTACTAAAAGAGAGTAAGACTTGAGATTTATCAAATGGTTTCAATAACCAGGTTAAAACTCACATAGGTTTATGTGCCAGACAGTTCAAGGTAGCTCACAACGTTACTGTTTTTCTACTTTTATCACACACATATCAAATTAATCACAAAACCGTTTATATGGGGACCTAGTATTGTGATAACAATTTTTCTCTACTTTTTCATCTATGTAAAATTCTAGCGTTGAACACTCATCAAATATAATTCCACGATATCACTAAAGCCTAATTTGAAAAAACTCATGATTCAAACTTCATTCTAATAGACTACTCCACTACACAGAAAGATAGAGAAAACAAACGGGAAAAAAAATGTCATTATAAGAATAAATTATGCTATAATCTAGAAGCATGAAGAAGTCACAATGAGGTTCCCTATAGTTTTAAGCACTTTATGTAAAACAGGGACTCAGAGGGAAATTGGCTAAATACCTACCCCATAGGAGCCACCTCCAGAATAACGAATCTCAATTTATCACGTGTCATGAATAGCTCAAGAAGGCCAACATACAGCCAAATTATAGCACCTGTTGGTCGAACAGCACAAGCTAATGCGGCAATAACCAAGCCTAACCTCCTTGATTCCAAGGAATGTTTGCTGGAAGAAGGCCTCATACAGGGCCAATAGTACAGGCTCACAAGGGTAAGAACAGTCTCCAAACTATTTGATAATGTACGGGTAACGCAGTAAAACATAAACCAATTTGTCAACTGTGAGAAGAGCTGGAATTGAGTTAAGTGCAAACTCTACCAGAAGAAAAAAAAAACCCGATGTTTACAACAGTGCTGTCAGTCAGTTAAGTATTGAATGTGTAGCAAAGAGTTGCAAAATACTATCATTAGAGAAGGACAGAACTCCTTATACAAAAGGATACAGCCCATTTTGCAACGCAATCACCAAAGAGGAGGAACGAGAGTTTATACATGTATAAATCACCAAATGCGCCAAAAAAGGACTGAAACAGGCGTGGGGCCTTGACCTGAAAAACATAGAACACAAAAAACCATAAGAACTTCAATAGGCAACACGAGAAATACAATTACTTCATTCGGCAGAAATTTGAAGCCATTTTTGGATGCAATCCAAGTAGAAGGAAATCAGGGAAGCTTTCTAGAAGAAATACCAATGAAAATGAAAAAAATATAGTCTGCAAATCACTTGATGTTGACATTTCAATATAGATCCTAGAATTCTATAAGTAATTGGGACGATTCAAAATTAAAATAAGAATATTTTTCTCAAGTAAATTCTCAAGTGATGCATCTGTTCGACCATCATTTATTAAAGTATGAGCTTTTATCTCAACAAGTCAGCTGAACATGCAGTGCCGACGAAACTATTCTTACCTCACCTAGAATAAATAAAATATTAAGAAATAACATGCATTATGGTCCAATGAAGACATACATTTTCAAAAATTATAAAGCCATTACCATGAACCATGGGGTGTCAAGACCCAACGCAGCAAGCACTTTGTAAAGCAAAGCAAAGAGAAAAGGATGCAAATAGCTACGAATTCCCTTTTTCCACTCCCACGTCAAATGGCCATACCTATCAATCACAAAATAATAAAAGATAAAATAGCCCTTTCAGGATTTGTTTGATTTCCCTTTCACATTAAGATTTTTCATTAATCTTTGCCTTCTTAAAGAAAAGATGAAATTATAAGTTACCCAAAAGTGATGTGATGTGCGACTTCAAGGGCTTGCCAATGTTCATCTGGGTTGAAGTAGGTCTGAACCAACAGAGCATTTGCCATTCGAAAGGCCAAGCAGAGCACAAAGACTTTCTTGGATGTGTATATAAAACCGAAGTGTGGAGCTTCCTTTTGTTCTGGCTTTGATCTTGACGGAGTATGGTTTTCAGTTCTGCGCCCAGCTGCTGAGGAAACATAAATACTCTGCCTTTGCCTCATTGCCAACCCAATTACAAGATCCTCTATGAATAAGGCAAAGCTCGACTGATTATAAAATGTAGCTCACATAATCCGAAAGTTGACAATTTCAATTTAGAAATGAAAAACCTCATTTAAAAGACATTAAAAACCTAAGGTCCCATATGGATGAGTATTTGGATTTACAATTCACAATTTCAAATCAATGAATTCCAAATCTATAAATCTGAAATTCATAGCTTTGAAATATGCTATTTGATTATATAATAATAACAAAAATAGAATTCTTCTGGTCAGTCCAATAAATGAAATTTAACAATTATATAGAATATTAAAAAACAAATACAAATGAGAAATTTAAATTGAAAAATTAAACGAGTAATAAAATGAGAAAAATTATGCACACTAAAAACTGCTATCCTCCAAGAGAGCAGAACGACATCTGTTCATGATATATGACACAGAAACCAAAGCGATGATGGGGCAGCCGCTCATTGATAAAGAATAAGAGCTAGCTAGGCCTCCACCAAAACCCCAAACTCCACCACCAAATCCATTCACCAAGACCCAGAAAATTCAAAAGCAACAAGCAAGATGAGTTAAGATCAGAATGTGGAACATACATGAAAACAGCATATTGATAAACTGGATAAACACATCAAAATAGAAAATAATGTGATAAAGTGAGCCTTGACCAATAAACTAAATTGTCGAAACAAAAAATTTCATTTCAAGAATATCATAACTCTGCCTTTAGTGTCTAACATGCTATCTTCAAGTAAACTCTACTAAAAACGATAGACTTCACCCCCTTTCCTTGTGAAAATTTGGGCTCATCATAGATCTTGGGTGCCCTGAGAAAGTGAGAGTGGACTCAGCTACTTTTAAATATATTTCTTTAAATCTCCCACTAACTTTCCCAATTTGGACTCCAACTGTGATCATAGCCTTTTCAATCTAAGTTCACATGATTCATAACTTTAGTTCATGAATCATAACAAAATGAGTATGGATATCAATACAGAATTCAAACCCAATAATATTCATCCATAATTAATCACGACTAATTGTATAAACATTCAATTATTGCTCAACTAATCATATAATTGAATAATGCCAAGTATATCACAATTGTATTCAATAACATATAATTGATGAAAGATTAACAAAAAAAAAAAAAAGAGAGTTCCCAAGAATCGATATCTTGATTCTAAAAATATATAATAAAAGATTTTAACATGTTGAATATCATAGTATTTATACCAGTTCATTGCTCAGAAAAAAGAAAAACTGTAGGACCACGTCGATGCCACTAATCAAACATGGTGTTTCAGCTCCCACATTCCTAATCACAAAGTACAAACTATCACTATAGCACCTAAAGAATGTAACTTTATCCACAAGCTTACTTGGATCTCTGGTTCACTTTCTAGTTGGTCCTTGAATGAGATAAGACTTGGATTGAGTCTAATGAGAACCAAAATACTACTTTTGAAATTAGTTGAAGCTAAACTAAAACCAGACATCAAATACACATTAGTTTTCATGAAGAACAGCACTTGGCTACAGAGTAGATATCTATACATATAGGAATGCAAGGTATATGTGTAGTGTTCATATACCTTTGATACTTTATATGGACAGCATACAGATACATCAGATTAAATTTTTTAAAAATAAACTGGTATAAGTCCTATGAAGTTCAACATGTTAATATCTTTTATTATATATTTTAGAAATCCAGGTCTTCACACTCTATACAGAAGTGTTGTCTCTCAGTCAGAATTGATCGGACAATTTCAAAAATTCATATATACAAAAATAGTATTCAGACAGAATTTGACAGATAATTTAGCAGACATAATAATAGAAATGCTATTGTTGATTACAAGGAATATAATATTTGCCCATGGACCACCAAATTCAGTTTTGGTAAAAATTGAACCTTCTAACATTTTGATGGTTAATCTGAGACCTATCAACATTTTGGCTCAAGCAAACAATGGGAGACAAAGTAAAAGGTGGAGCATATATATGTAAACCTAGATCACGTGCAATATCCATTGTATTCCAGTCTCCAGCCCCCCACCATAAAAACTTGTGAAATATACCAGCATCGATGTACCATTTACAAGCATTGAATCAGCTAGTCTCCCATTCAATTCATACTGGTAAAAGAGGAAAACGATACCTCTCTAAAGGAAGACATATATCAGCACCAAAATCAGCTACCCTCCCATTCAATTATGGAAGTCTGGTTTATTATAACATCAAGCTTTTGAAGCACATATTATCAGATTCATTACTCTAGTGTCAGATAATTGTTATTTCTTTTCTGTTCATTGGTATTATTTTGGACTAAATTAATTATTGAAATTTGGTTAGATAAAATAGAACTAGAGTAGGGTAAGCAATAGACTTACCCGGAAGCAAGAGCGACGGGCCGAGGAAGAGAAGCTGGCGGCCGAGCACCAGGATTGCGGTGGCGGTGAGTGGACGACGACGTCGTTTTCGAGTTCGATGATGAATTTGGTGTTTGAGTAGCTCGCGGAGGCGTAGAGGATTTTATGGACGGTTGAAATTTTTAGTGCGGTGGGCTTAGTGACGGCCCAAGTGATGCAGGGGTTGCCGCGGACCAGCAAGATGGAGAGCTTAGAAGAGGGGAAGTCGAGAGTGGCACTGAGATCATTGAATGTAGAGATTACGAGGCGGCGGGTGTTGTCGGTGTTTGAGTCTTGGTGGCGGAGATGGTGAGGACGGGGTTCAAGGACTGGTAAATGGAGTCGGAGGTGGAGGAGAGAGATAGGTAGGACAGAGATAGAGAGGCGGGGGAGCGAACTATCAGAGATTGAAATGAAATTGAGATGTGATAATTGGATGAAGGAGACAAGATGAAGAAGAGAGGATGAAGAGGTGGGCAATAATTTTTCCCGTCGTCGAAGAAGAGAGGATGAAGAGACGGAGGGAGGGGATGAAACAGGAGAGCTTTGGAGGTCAACCAATACCGTCGGCCCGTCGGGCATGGCTGAGATTCAGTTACGGCCGTATCGGAAAATATCGATATCCATGCCGATTACGTTCAATAAAAAAGTTGAAATTTTGAAAAATTTTATGTAGTCAATGATATTTATATATTAGTAATAAAAATTATAAAATAATTTTAATATAATAAATATATGATGAATAATATGGTTATAATATCAGGACCCGTCTCAAATTCCCTCGGGATTAACGTGGAACGCGCCTGATTCGGTCTGACACAACAAGGGAAATTCTGACTTTAGCCTCACCAGACTTCTAGAGTACGCCAGGATCCGGAGGAGAAGTGTAATGTATCGGTCTCTGCTACAGTTCGCATCCCCGATCAACCTGAAGGGCATTAAAATCATAAGAAGCTGTGAGTGGACAAAACAATATTTTATAAAAACTATTTCACAAAAAGACGTTTATGTCCTTCACTAAAAAGCATGCATACATCCAAAAGTCAGTTTTCAAAATAAAACCATTAGGGCCTTAGCCCAAAACGTAAACCAAAACACATGGGAACTCAGCCCAAAACCAAATCAGTAGGGACTCAAACCCAAATCAAATCACGTGGGTCTTAGCCCAAATCCAGTACATGTGGGTCTCAGCCCAAAACCGATACCAAAGGGTCTCGGCCTCAAAAACCAATCATCGGCATCCTTGATTCCTGACATCTGAGATGTCACAACCATACCCTGTCACGGTTCCAAGCTACGCGTGTTACCCGGGGTCTCAAATCCCAAGTCTCCCCAGGATCCAACCAGGTCAATGACCCGTAGATCAATGACCCTCCAGGTGGGGAGGTTTTAACCTCTGGCAATCCCTACTTCTGAGTCACTATACGGACCGGTCGCTCCGTGGAATGACCCCTCGCAGGCAATTGCCTAGTGACTACTCCAGGATACTACGAGACATCTGGAGGTGACAACCCGCCACTCCATAATACTACGAGACGTCTGGAGGGTATCCGTTCATGAGGATGATATAGGAAAAACTATTTTCATAATTCATCTCAAAGGGCTACGCCCGAGTTTTCCATAAAACCATCACAAATCTGAATATGGGTCCCCTTGCCCGAAATCATGCTTATAAACCATAACTGGGTCTCATGCCCGATTTCATAACCAATTGAGCCTCAAGCCCGAGTTCGTAAACCAACGGGGCCCCCGACCCGATCACATAACTCAAATGGGCCTCCATCCTGATTTCTCATTAAATCAAATGGACTCCAAGTCCGATAGTTTCCAAGTTAAATGGGTCCCCTGCCCGATTCCATGTTTTCAAATCCAAAACCTGTTCGTCAAACCATCATTGAAAACACAGTGCGTATAAGCATCGTATAAAACTGAAAATCTCGAAATACGTGCAAATACGTAAATACTAACTACCACAATCATATGCACTCATGGCATCACAAAACATGTATTAAAACACGTATTAAACATTTATGCATACATCAATTTAGAAAGAAAGGTCCACTCATAGACCGTCCGAAGCCGCGCCTCGATACGCGTGCCGATACACCTTCCGGGCCAATCACCATCACCGGGACTCCCAAAACTGTCCAAATCATACTATAGGGTTACTAACTACTTAAATAAACTCTAATTGAAGTCTCGTAATTTTTTCGAATTTTTAACTATTTTTAAACTCGATCCTAAACTTTCAGACGTCCCGAACTATATCGAGACGATATCCAATCGACTTGAAACCAGTCCCAAAATGTTTGTTACATCGAATAGATGAAATTACATGTTGGAAACTTCCACAGAATCTCCCCCACGCGCCCTCATGTGCCACTCAAAGGGGCTGCGCGTGAAGTCCATGTGCCACTGTACAGTCATCTTCAACCTTGCGATTCGGCCGGTTCAGACCAGTCCACTCGTCAGCCTGTCCAACTGAACCAGCGTAACCGGTCCAAGCCATTTTCTTCTTCATTTTCGGTCCAATTCAATCCAATCCAATCCTAATCTCTTTGTTTCAATCCTAGAAACCTTCCTATATAATTAGAATGAAGAAAAACGGTCTAAACCTGCCCGTTCAAAAATTCTTTCACGGCTCTGTTTTTCCTGGCCATCCTCAAGGTAGCTCAGCTACTCTCCTCCATCCAAAGCCTGTACCACCCACTTATCTGAACCTAATAAACATTCCCCCACGGGTTTACCTTTCCTCCGCCGTGGACGGCGGTCCTGCTGCCTCCTTGCCAACCCTTAGCTCCACAACACTTGTAACGACCCGTCCCGAATTTCCAGGATTAGATTAGTGACTAATCTTGATTAGTGAGGTTGAACGGTGGTTAGTAGGGCGGAATCGGACAAATGTGCAAAATGACCGTTTTGCCCCTAGTCGTGGGCAAAATGTTGACTTTTTGATCGGGCGGTCAAATGGACTTTGACCGATGACTGTGACGTAGTTCGGGACGTCACGAGTTCATAGACAGGTGGCACGTTCGATTCCGACATTCGTAGAGAAAGTTACGATGTTCGGAAGTCGATGGGCATTTTGGTAATTTGGCATGTTTGGGGCCAAATGTTGACTTTTTGACCGGGAGGTCCGAAGGACGAGGGCCAAGGACCGTTCGTAGGTGTCATCGATATGAATTCAATGACTGGCGGCATGCCGAAATCGGAGATTCGACGACGAAGTTATGGTCAAGGAAACGAACTAACGAACCGAGGCCCCGATTAAAATAATATTATAATATTGAATAGTACCCGTTGACTCTGCACACCTGGATGAGTGACCTTGAAACCAGAATCCTTGTCTTAGGGGAAACATCATTATGATGTTTTAATAATTGTTCATTAATTATTAATTAATCTAAAATCCATTAAACCTCTATTTTCTCTACTGTGTTTTCTTAGCCGTGTACAACCAAAATCCCAATTCCTCCCACCCTTAATCTTCTCCCTATCCACTAAACTTGTGAACGGAAATTGGAGAGAATTCAGAAACTAACTCGGCTGGGCAATCACGAAGGACAGAGAGAGGCTGGGAACTGAGAATTTGTAAATTTGGATTTTGGGGGGGAAGATCGGATTTTAAACTTGGGGCCGTGAGGATCGAATTGGAGGTTACATTCAGCTTTCTGGGAATGCCACGATCAGTATCGTCGAAAGAACGAAGGAAATTGGCAACGTTTTGGCTTTGAACCCACTTGGTGACAGAGGAGGAATTTCGGGGTTGAGTCGTGATCGTGGAGTGTTCGAACGGTGTAATTGATGTGGGGATTGTGTTCCTGAGGATCCCACGATGCTTCTGGAAGGATCAATTGAAGGAAACCGGCTGAGATCGATGAAGCTCCATGGTTGCACAGTGGACGGTGTTTGAGCTTGGGCCGCGACCATTTAGTGATCCAACGACGAAATTGATGTGGGGGAATTGTTCCTCATGGTCCACTGATGCTTCTAGTTGATTCAATTTAAGGAAATCAATTGGAATTGAAGGAATTCCATGAACGAACAGTAACCGGAGTGTTCTTGGTGTTCATCATCGAATCGTGGAATTGTAGGTAAGGATTTGTGTAATTGAGTTTATAGAACTTAAATTAGACTTAAAACGAAACTAACTAAATGATCAATTGAAGGAATTAGGATCGAATTGATGGACATTGAACCGGGTCGTGTCGCGGACAATTTGGACCCGTTTACCAGAGATACGGGTTGGGCTGGTGACCCTGTTCACGGCGCGTGGATTTCACGCGCAGCCACTCACGGCGAGGTGAGGTCAACATGACTTTTAATCTATTCGATGTAACGGACATTTTGGGATTGGTTTCGTGTCGATCGGACACCGTCTCGATATTGTTCGGGATGTCCGAAGGTTTTAAATTAAGTTTAAAAATAAGTAAAAATTCGGGAAAATTACGGGACTTTGATAGGATGTTAATGATGAGGTTAGTGACCCTCTAATGTGATTTGGACAGGATTGGGAGTCCCGGTGATAGTGGTGTGGCCCGGGAGGGCCGGTGGCACGCATATCGAGGCATACCGTTAAAACGGTCTGTGAGTGGACTTTGGTTTTATAAATCCTATGCATGCTTAAATGTGTTATATGGTTTATATACATGATTTCTATGATGGTATTTGTGAGTATTGATTTCGGGTATGTTGCACGTATTTCGAGGTATTTTCTGTATTTCACGTATATCGAAATTAACGGTTTATTTGTGGTTTTGCGTGCTTGTGGTTAAATAAATAATATGATAAAACGGTTTTTATATTGGAAAGATGAATTCGGGCTTGAGGCCCACTTGTTTTGGAAATCTCGGACTTGGAGTCCATTGAGTACGTAATCGGGCTGCGAGCCCAGTTGGTTTATAAGTCGGGCTGCGGGCCCAGTTGGTTTATAAATCGGGTCGTGGGCCCAGTGGTTCATAAAGTCGGGCATGAGGCCCAGTTGGATTAAAATGATGATTTCGGGTCAGGGGCCCTATATTTAATAAATGTGGTTACGAGTGAGGGACCCTAAATGGAAATGTGTTGTTTTATGGAAAATTCGGGCAGGGCCCATTGTGATGTTGTGAAATGAATTAATAAAAACTGTTTTCCATATACCATCTTGATACAAGGATATATGATGGTCTCCTCCAGATGTCTAGGACACTGGGGAAGTCACGGTGCATTGCCTGCGAAGGGTCACCATACGGAGCAGCCGGACCATATGATGACTCAGGAGCAGGATTGCTATGATTGACGTCTGGGACGTCAGACATCAGGGACGTCAGAAATATGGACCTGGAGAGACCCCGGGCAGCACGCGTAGCTTATAAAACCGTGAGATATGACGTCAGGGACGTCTAGCATCAGAGATGCTGGTGATGGTAATGGTAAAATACGAATTAATGAAATGGCTTTCCGGGTGGATTTGTGATTATATGATTTTAATGGATTGATGTTCATTTATGGTTTTGGGTGGTGACCCACATGGTTGTTTATGTATAGTTGTGGTATTTCACAGTTTTGGGCTGAGTTCCCACACTTGGTATTTGGTTACTGGTTTTTGTGGCATGCATACGTTTTTATTGGAGGGCATAAATATCTTATAAATGTGTTTAATAAACTTATTGGTTTTGTCCACTCACAGCTTTTGGTTTTAATGCCCTTCAGGTTGATCACGGATGCGATTGCAGCAGAGACTGGGACATTGCACACCTCCTCCATCGATCCTTGCGCACTCTGGATGCCCCGTTTGGGCAGTGGCTCTTAGTCATCCCTTGTCTGACACCCTTGGTTGGACGGGAGCAGGGCACATTCCATGGTAATCCCGGGGGGATTGGGATGGGTCCTGTCAACTTGGTATCAGAGCACGGTTGCACATTGCACACCTCCTCCATCGATCCTTGCGCACTCTGGATGCCCCGTTTGGGCAGTGGCTCTTGGTCATCCCTTGTCTGACACCCCTGGTTGGACGGGAGCAGGGCACATTCCATGGTAATCCCGGGGGGATTGAGATGGGTCCTGTCAACTTGGTATCAGAGCACGGTTGCTCTATTGGTGCGCGCAGGTCGAGGTTGTGATGTCTCATTGGGCTGCAATTCGTTATCAACCTGATAGATAGTTTTTGGGTTTGGATAGTGGATGGAGTGTGATTGGCCCGATACGCCGTGCGTTAATGTGATTTGACCCAGGTGGGGTTGATTGTGATGAACTGGTATTGTGGGACCGTCGGTTCGGCCATGTAATATTTGATTTTGGTGCTGCTAGGTGCAGCCAGTTTCGGGGAACCTTATTGAGTAATGGTTTAAAAATGTGAACCCTTGTGGTGGTTTCTAGTGAGAGGGATGTTGATTCATCGGAGTTGGCCGATGACCTAGTGGTGGAACCCACGTTGATGGGATGGTAGGATTGGATTTGACGTCTATTCGATGTCAGGACCGCGGGGTCGGTCAGGTTGTGAATTTTATATTATGGGAAGTGGTTGGGTTCGGTTGAACCATAGGGTGTGATTGTGGAACCCTAGTGTATGATGGATTAAAAAGGTAAACCTTAATTGTGACTAGTGGATGAGAACTTGTGCTGCGACGAGTGGCTGAGGTCATGGATGACCATGTGGATGGCTCTGGTGAGTCTCGTCAGAACTATGGGATCCGATTTACGGATACGGTTCTGAGATAAATTATGGAATCCCGTGTTGGATCGGGTATTAGTGTGAGGTATGGATGCGGATCTCGATAGCAATGACAGTTAGTCGGTAGTCATATGGAGATGACTGGCTATCGAGGGTAATTAGTGTGGTTATAATACTTGGGGATCAGGGGAAGTTCAGGGAACGTTCATTATCCTGATGTGAAAGGTCAGAATAGTGGTACCCATAGTTGTGAGGTACGTGATCGTCGTTCGGTATGAGCGGAGATCCAGGAGGTACGAGTAGAGGTGCGGGATCGTCGTTCGGTATGAACGGAGATCCAGGGTTGTCATATTTGCACACGGTGTGCAAGTATGGATGTTGTATGTTGGTACTTTTGTGCTGGTTCTAGTGTCGGTAATGGTGTTGACGTTGAGCCACAAGTTGGGGTGTGACTCCGTCATGATGAACATATGTTCGGTCTTTGAGATTCGGTAGTGGTTGAGTGATGGACTGTATGGGATCCAGTAGCGATTGTAATGTGTTGGGATAAGTCCCGACAGGGGTAAAATGACAAGTGATGAGTGGATTAATATGGTATAATTGAGACTTGAGTAATCTTGGGATGACGACCCTTACGTCATGAGAATTAGTGGATTTGGGGAGTTGTTGGCTTTTATCATAGATGTGGGATTTTGTAATTGAGAACGTGGAAAACCGAGTGTTGAACCTGTAAAGGTTGGGATGTGCGAATGAAACAATAACGGATTGATTGTGGACACGTGGTTGTCCAAGTGAGTTGAGGAGGTAGGAAGTCTAGTGGTTAGACTTGACATCTCGTTGGGAGCATGTCTGTTTCCAACATGGTTGGAACCTTAGATCCGTGGAGAGTTGTAATTGGGGAACGAGAGTGGTGCTCGCTTTTGGTGATTGGTATTTCGAAGTCATTGGGGTTGACTTCTTGTTTTCTGCCCTGGCAGACGTTGAGTATAGTTACCAGTACGTTGAGCGTGTATTGGTTGGTGGGCCCATGTGTGTTTTTGGGTCATTAGGAGGAGCTACGTATTCGAAATTAGGTAAACGAGATTTTTCATTTTCTGCTTGGTGGCAGACAATGTTGGATTACATGGCGTGGTGAGTGCAGTGAGTTTTGTTGCATCCACGTAGGATGAGTATTGGAGTCATCATTTTGGATCATCCCTGGTTTTTCCTAGGTGGAATGACAAGGATCGATACGAACTTGGGTGTGTGAGTCGTAAATGTCGGGATTGAACTTCTTTTCGAAGTGGGGCCCGTCTGGTATCTTACTCGAGTGAGTAGGTTTCCGACTGGTCGGACTTTGTCAACCTTAGACGTGTGGAGGTTGGATTGGCTTCCCTATGAAGTCAATTGGAGGTATTGAACAGGTAACCGATATGTTCGGTTTTGGGTGTGTCTTGGTAAATGTGAATGAGATTTCGGGATTTGGAATCGAATTTCTGGGTGACGATTCAAGATTCGATTTTGGAACTTGAAAGTATATTTCTGGATTTGGGTACGGAATGATTATTCCAAATGCTAGCTTACGGAATAATGATTTCGGATTCGGATTTGGATAAGAGTTAAAAATGTGATGTCTGGGTTTGGATCCGGGATTTCTTACGAAATTGCGGATTCAGATTCGGAATTGTAACTAAATTATGGGTGGAGTTTCGTTTTGTCTCATGCTGGATTGAGCAAACGTACTCCATTATTGGAACGCGTTCGGCTATGACCTAGGTGGTTGTAGTCTGGTTATTAGGTAGATGTGTGTACTTCGTACATGGTTCGAGGTACAATACCTTGTAGACTTGTGATGTCTAGTTACGGTATACGGGATATACCCGAGGTGTGTCGGTGAGCGTGTTGGTAGTCGGATTGGTTCCGATACCACTGGATTAGTTGTGGGCCGGACATTACTATGCAATGGGTCATGGTATTTCCGATGTGTTTAATTACACACAGATCGTGTGAAAGGTCGGTAAATGTTTACTAAGTCTAGTACGTTGGTGGCATGTGTAGCCACGAGTGAGTCTAGTGTCAGTGCCAGGATAATAAAGTTGGGATCTTGGTGCCGACAGGAAGGGATTTGAGAGTTTGGAGCGATAGAGGGAGAGGGCAGAAGTGCATTTGGAGTAGAGAAAGAGGTGGTTGACCAGACTGGATGAAGGCGGCGTCTCGTGGAACGAAGATGGTGAGGGAAGGTGACTGAGTGACAAGAGACTGCGAGACAAGATTGAGAGTTAAAGACATGGAGACGAAGCCGGAATTGGCCAGGATTTTGGCAGCGTCGAGGACGTTCTGTGAGGGGACTGCAGAGGAGACGCAGAGGAATGAAAGGGGGATGAGAGGCATGAAGGTGTCTTTGGACTTCGATGATATCAAAGAGAAGAGGGAGATATTATGGCTGGCTGGGTGAGGAAGACGAAGTGAGGAAGAAAAAGAACTCCTCCTTCATAAAATACTAAAATACCCACCTAAAAACTATCACATATATGCCATATTTGTACATTTCACGGAGTTTAAAGCGGAGTCAATTTTTTAATGCAACGGTCTTGACGTTGCTACTGTTCTTGGTGCATTTTGATGCAAATTTCAATTGTGGGTGTAAATTAAGAATCGCCGACTTGTTCTGGGTGCATTTGAAGTAATAAGTATATTATTTTATACCCTTTATACTTGAATTTTAATATTAAAATAATAAAAAATTGAAGAAAATAATATATGTAACGCCCCGGAAATTCGGAAAATGTAATTTTGTAAAATAAAGAATGAAAAGACGTTTTTACACCTGTGAATAGTATGGTCAATTTGTTGACTTTTTATTGGTAGGTCAAACGGACGTTGCCCGATGACCGTGATGTAGTTCGGGACATCACGAGTCCATAGACAGGCGGCACGTCCAATTTCGACGATCAGGGAAAAAGTTATGACGTTCGGAAGTCCAAGGGCATTTTCGTAATTTGGACAAAAATGGGGAAAATGTTGACTTTTTTTTATTGACAACTGATTTCCACACAATTTAAGGACCGTTAGGTAGGTCTCAATTCCCTGAGTCCGTAGACAGGCGGCACGCTGAAAACTGATATCGGACGGTTGAGTTACGGGTCTCGGAAGAGGAGGGGCATTTTGGTAATTTTGAGCAGAAGGGCAACATGGTAATTTGCCAAGCCCAGTTTGAAATAGCCATGGGAAATGTTGTACAATTGTTTAATCTACCCTCTGATCAAGGAATTGTTTAAGGGTTCTCTGAAACAAGGAATTGTTTAAGTGTTTTGAGGTTAATGGAAGCATGTTGGTGTGGGTTGGACAGGAAACCAAAGCACATGAAGGTTTTAAAATTGGATTTTTGGGCTGTGCGGGAAACAGGATTTGCAGGAAGGCCAGAGGGACTCCCACGAGTTGTTGCTGCACGGTTCAATTAACAGAGTAGGGTATTAAGTCGAGGGGTCATTTCTGCTGAAGAAAGCTTGAGAGTTGAGAAAAAAACAGACGGGAAGGAAAAACCGGATTTTGGAGGGAAATTCAATTTTTGATTTGTGAGTCGAGTTGGATAGAAACAAGGATTGTTTTAGTCTTCTGGGATCATTTGGAACTCAACCATATCGATTGCGAAGGGAATCGATCACAGATTGGCCAAGAACAGAAGCCTCTGGTTCTGGAAATTTTTGAGGTTGAAGAAGACTACTTCCAGGTAAACTTTCCTGAAATTGTTGGGTTCTAGTGTTTGTTTAGGTCCCCTAAAGCTTCTGTCTAGGTTAATTTGAAAATGGAACTGATTTGGGTGAGTTTCAGAAGTCGACCCGTTTGACTGTTCAAGGATGAATTGATCGATTTAGGGCCAATTGAAGATAATTAAAGAATGGGATCTTAAATTAAAATGATAAGGAGTGATTAGGTGGAAGAATGGAAGGTTTTGAGTGTGAATTCATTGGTAATTGGTCGGGTCGAGTTGCGAATTGAGGACCCGTTTAACAGACTAATGGGTGAAGAAGATGACACTGTAGCTACAGTGCTAGGCGCGTGGCTTCACGCGCAGCCACTTTGGGCAGCGTGTGATGGCGCATGAGACCTTGTTTCCAATCACGGTCAACTTTAGATTTCATCCTTTCAGTTTATTGACTTTTTTGATTTAAAGTCCAAGTCAATCGGATGTCGTTCGGGATAGTTTTGAGGGTTCGGAAGTTTAGGGCCTTAAGTTAAATTACGTCAAAAAATCCCGAAAAATTAGGGAGATTAATACGAGCTTTTTGGGGATGTTTGTAACCCTTATTGTACTCTTTGACAGGCGCGAACATTCCCGAGGCTACAGAGGAGCGCACGGGGAGCTATTGACGCGTCCGAAATCCGTGAGTGGACTTTTGATTTCTAACCGAGCATGCATAACTGTTTTATTCACTTATCTTATGTTTTCATATATGATTTTATAGTGATGATTATGATATTTCGGTTTTACATGAATGCATGTTTCTCGAGGAGATTATCATGTTTTACGTATTTCAAGGTTACGTTTTTCTCCTGTGCATGGATGATGGTTTGATAAAGTGATTTGAGATGATTATGCATGTCACGTTTTAATGATGATTTGATCATGATTTGTGAGTAAGATTTGAAATTGCATGTGGAATTCGGACATAGGTCCTATTATGATGAAATGTGATTTCAGAATGGTTTTGGAAAATGGATCATGATGGATCCTAGTTTATTATGATTTTACGCATGGTTTTGGGTTTAAAGACCCGGTTAATTGATGACGGGGGCGGGCCCGAATTGGGTTTAAAGACCCAGATTGAGTTTAAAGACTCGTGAGTTTAAAGACTCGGTTATTGTGATACCCCCTGAGGCTTATTGATTATGTTTTGAGTTTAAAGACTCGTTGATATCCCGGGAAGGCCTGATATATGAGTTTAAAGACTCGGATGGATCCAACGTCTCGGTTGTGATTGTTGATTCAGTTTTACATGATTTGGTATAATTGATGTTTCGATGTGACGATTTCTGGATTTTGGGAATATTATATTGTTTTACATGATTTTATGGTTGTTTACGGTAACGGTTTCCATATGATTCGTAAAAGGGATTTTGAATGTTTAGTTATGTTGTTTTCGAATACCTAGTTATGCATGCGTGTTGAAAAACTAGAGGGTGAACCCTGATTTCATTAAACTGTTTTCTGGAAACTCTTGTTTTAGTCCACTCACACTTTGCTGTTTTTAATACCCTCCAGCTCGTGGTACCAGTTTGGGGGACTAACGCCGAGGCAGAGGCAGAGGCATAAAGTTTTCCGTTGCGGTGTAGTTTAGTTCACAGAGTAGGATTTGATCTTTATCTCGTTTTGTAATTTATGCTATGTGAAACTATGGACTTGAAGTCTCGTGGGTTGTACTGTTTAATCTCCCTGTTCTGACAATGGGTGTGGTGTAATTTTATTTGGTCTTCTGGTCTTTTGTGTTCGATTGTCAGACGGGAGCAGGATGCTTCCCGATTATCGAGGCGATAATCGGGGTGGGTCCTGTCAATTGGTATCAGAGCCAGACCCCGACCGAGAAGTGTGCCAGCGAGGACGCTGGGCCCTAAGGGGGGTGGATTGTAAGACTCGTGTCCTGGAGGTAACGGTGAATGATCCCACATTCCTGCGAGGGGGGAATGGTCTGGGAGAGGTTGGTGGTGTGCCTTAAAGGTTTAGGCACACACCTATCTAGCACTAGGCTTTTTGGGAACTCAAGTGGCTTTGAGGGAGATTGGAACCCCAAAGTTAAACGAGTTGAGGCTGGTACAATTCCTTGATGAGTGACCCCCTGGGAAGTTGCACCATGAGCTCCCGAAAACAAAACCGTGAGGGCAAGGCCCAAAGCGGACAATATGGTGCTAGATGAGTCGGGTCCTGACCGAGGAGGGTCAGGTCCTGACAGAATGGTATCAGAGCCAGGTTTACAGTTTATGTTTGGCACTTGGGTGTGCCTACTAACTTATGCCTCTTTCAAAAAGGACGATCGGCCATGCCTCCGCGACGTGAACCCTCTCCACGACCTGCAGAAGGCGTCGTTAGTGATGCCGAGAGTGCGACAATCGAACGAGCCCAGCGTCTTGGGGCTACGGTGTTTAGTGGTGGGGCAGACCCCGAGGATGCCCACCGATGGATTTCCCGTTTCGAACGGATGTTTTCTGTGATGCACTGTCCTCCTGCGGAGCAAGTTGTGTTGGACACCTTTCTGCTAGATGGACCTGCCTATGAGTTGTGGTATACTCTGGAGTTGTCAGGTTGGGATGCCCATACATTGACCTGGGAGACCTTTCATGAACGGTTTCTGGATTAGTACTATCCCCGTTCATTCCGTGATGCTAGGGAGACAGAGTTTCTGCAGCTTCAACAGGGGATCATGTCCGTAGTAGAGTATGAGCAGAAGTTTCAGATGCTAGCCCGTTTTGCTCTTACCTTTGTGTCTACTGAAGCTGAGAAATGTCGTAGGTTTGAGCTTGGCCTGCGAGGTGAGATACGGACCATTGTGACGGCCGGATCTTTTACTACTCTTCGAGAGTTGTCTGATGCCGCAGTGCGGGTTGAGGCTAGTCTACCGACACGTCCACAGTTCTTAGGTGGTGGACAACGTCGAGAGCGTTCATTTCCTGGATCGTTTGGTCAGAGAGCCCCGAAAAAGGGACGTTATGGTGGAGCTTCGTCCGCAGGAAATGATCGTTTTGGTAGGCTTGGTAATTTTCAGAGTCCCGAATTCAGAGTACCCAGAGCACATCCGGTTCCGCATGCGAGTGCGACCTCAGTTGCTTCCACAGGACGACAGAGTGGTGGTTTTACTCGAGATGTTTCCAGTGTTATCTGTTTCTTCTATGGCGAGCAGGGCCACTACCAGAGAGAGTGTCCATCTTTGCCACAGGGTGGTGGCGCAGGTCGGGGTGCAGCAGAGCAGGGACGGAACACAGCTGCAGTTTCTGGGACTGGGAGTACTAGAGGATGAGGTGCTGGAGCGACTAGTGGACTGAGGGGCAGGGACCGTGGGCGAGCAGCTGGACCACAGGCCCGAGTTTTTGCGGTTACGCAGCAAGAGGCCCGGACAGCACCTGGTGTTGTGACAGGTACACTTACGATCTTTGGACATGATGTTTGTGCTTTAATAGATCCCGGAGCTACTCATTCGTTTAGATCACGAGATTGTGGTTTGTTGGCGGATAGAGAGGTGTCCGCACTGGATTGTGACATGGGTGTGAGTACGCCCACATGAGAGGTATTTGTGGTAAACCAAGTGTTGAGGGAGTGTCCCGTAATGGTAGGCGACGTTGGATTGGTAGCTGACCTGATACTCCTGGACTTACATGATTTTGATGTCATTTTGGGAATGGATTGGTTAACACTCCATCATGCTTATGTCGAATGTGTCGATAAGAATGTCACTTTTCGGAGTCCAGGGTTACCTGAAACCACCTTTCAGGGAATACAGCGAGTAACTCCTGTTTGAGTGATTTCAGCCCTGAAGGCAAGTAAGTTGACGAGGAAAGGGTGCCAGGGGTATTTGGCTCACGTAGTGGACGCACGTGCTGCTCCGTTAAAGGTAGAGGATATACCGATAGTGCGGGAGTTCTCGGATGTCTTTCTTGAGGATCTGTCTGGATTGACACCTCACCGAGATGTCGAGTTCACCATTGATCTGGTTCCAGGTACGCAACCTATATCTCAGACTCCGTACCGTATGGCGCCAGCTGAGTTGAAAGAATTGAAGGCGCAGTTGCAAGAGTTGGTTGAGGTGGGGTTTATTAGACCAAGTGTATCCCCTTGGGGAGCTCCGGTGTTGTTTGTGCAGAAAAAGGATGGGAGTTTGAGACTCTGCATCGATTACAGGCAGTTGAACAAAGTAACGGTCAGGAAAAAATACCCCTTGCCTCAGATCGATGACTTGTTCGATCAGCTGAGAGGAGCACAGTACTTCTCCAAAATCGATCTTCGTTCTGGGTGTAACAACCCGTCCCGAGAATCGGGATTTCTAGAGTGATTAAGGTGTGATTAGTAAGGTTAATCAAGGGTTAGGTGGTCCCGAGGGGTCCGGGAACTTAGAATGACGATTTTGCCCCTGGGTCGGGCAGAAGTGTTGACTTTTATTTCGGGTGGTCAATTTGAGATTGACCAGTGACCAGGACGTAGTTGAGGACGTTACGAATCCTTAGGCAGGTGGCACGCCCGATTCCGACATCCGAGGAGGAAGTTGTGATGTTCGGAAGGTTGAGGGCATAACCGTAATTTTGGAAAAAAATAGGGGGGAAAAGTTGACTTTTTGAATAATCGGGTTTTGGTAGGTTGACCTAGGATGGTTAGATAGTTCTTGTCGTCCTGAGTTCGATGACAGGCGGCACGTGTTCATCGGACTTACGAGGCGAGAGTTACGGGTCTAGGAAGTTTCGGTAAAACCGTAAAAATGTGTTAAAAAGAAGGGTATTTTGGTCATTGTGGCACATTGGGATTTGTGCACAGAAGAAAAGAATGGACGGCTGGGATGGAGCCAGTTGGTGAGAGAGAGTGGAGGATGGTGACATGTGGCAAGTGTGTAGTGGGTTCTGGGGGGTTCTCTGGTGTGTACGCGGTTCCATTATTTGGGGTGCAACCGTGTGTGCTCGTGTGTGTGTTACTCGACACAGAGAGAAACAGAGGGAAGGAATTGAGAGAATTGGAAGGCTGATTGTGGTGGCTGGTGAGGTTGTGAGTGTGTGAGGGAGATTAGAGAGTGGGAGAGAGCAGTTGAGATGGTTGGGAGGTGAGAAATCGTGGTGTGTGCGAGAGGGGAGCCACGGGAACCAGAGAGGAACTCAGGGGGGAAAACGGAGAAGATTGGGGGCTTGTGGTGGTGCGGTGGCCGTGCACGGTGTAACAAAGATCGTGGTGGTGTCGTGCGGGTTGCGAGGAGTCGACCAGCCCAGGAGGAGCTCACGGCGGCAGCAGGAAACAGGTAATTCCCTCATCCCCGTTTCGGTACTCTGTTTTCCGTTGAGGTTCAACGTGGAAGTTGTGGGTCTAGGGTGAGAGTCGAGGGAATTGGAGGTCAGGACGAGGTTTAGGAGAGTCCTAGGCGTCGACTAGGTTGGTCGCCGTGACGGGGAGGTACACGGCGGAGCTCAGTCGAAGATGGGTCTCTTTTACCCTGTTTCGGCAGTGAACTTCGAACGGTAAGTCGTGACGATTGGGGTTGAGTCGAAGGTCTAGGCGAGTTGGGTTAGGTTCAGTGAGGTTCAGGGCAGAGTTTGGTGAAGCCACCGTGAAGGGTGGTGAGCTGGGTGGCTGGATCGTGAAACAGGGGTTGTTGGCCGTCTGGTTTCGAGCTTTAGTCGACGGGATTGAGGCTGTGTCGAGGTGATTGGAGGATGGGAATGCTTAGAGTGAGGTTGGACGATGCAGTTGGTGAAGAAAGGAACCGTTTTGGTGGACGGAGGAGGAAGAACCAGGTACGCCGGTCTGAATGCAGACCACTGTACTGAACCCGGTTCAGCACGGGTTGAAGACGGCACTGTAGCTGGCGCGTGAGGGCCACGCGCAGCCACTTTGGGCGGCGCGTGGAGGCGCGTGCGGCGGTTCTGGGGAAAACGGTCAACATGACTTTTGGTCGAGGAGTCATGGTGAGTTCAATGGAGTTGGTTTCGGGTCAATCGGAAGTCGTTTGAGTGTAGTTCCGCGAGGGTGAAGGTGTAGGGTCCCGGGGTTTTAAGTCTTCGGTCCGGGGATTTTTGAGGGCATTTAGGTGAGTGTTCGTAGATGTATTAGTGACGTAATTTGACGGTGTTTGACAGGATCGGGATTTCCCGAGGAAGCCGAGGAACGG
The DNA here is from genome assembly GCA_032719365.1 of Prinsepia uniflora. NCBI lineage: Eukaryota > Viridiplantae > Streptophyta > Magnoliopsida > Rosales > Rosaceae > Prinsepia > Prinsepia uniflora. The sequence continues at coordinate 4,097,121 of CM064871.1, forward strand.
GCTGGACGTTCGGGACGCGAGTAGGGCTCAGTACTGTGAGTGGACCCCTTCTCTAAACTTGAACATGCATAACTGCTTTCTATAATGGTTTTATGGTTTTAATCATGATTTTATGATTATCGAATATGTTTGGTCGGTTTTGCATTATTACACGTTTTTCGAGAAAAAGACGGTTTTGGCACGCTTTTCGAGAAAAGGGTAATTTTGGAAATATTTTCGGGATTTCAAGGGATTTTGGAAAATGCTTGTGAGAATCAAGGTTGTGGTTTTGAAATCGAAATTGACCATTGGACTTTGGTGTAAAGTTGGAAAGTGGACTCCGGATTTGGGTTCGGAATGACGGTTCTGGATGCCGGAAGGGCTTCAGACCAGTGATTTCGGATTCGGGTTTGGATGAGGATTTGGTAAATGATTTTCAAATGGTTTTGGGATTGGATTTGCTGGATCTGGATATTGGGTTTAAAGACCCGGATATATGTGACGGGGGACCGGCCGGATTGGGTTTAAAGACCCCGATTGAGTTTAAAGACTCGGGAGTTTAAAGACTCGGATATATATTGATTTTCCCCCGTAGGCCTTGAGTTTAAAGACTCGGGAGTTTAAAGACTCGGATATGATAAGGCCTGGATTGAGTTTAAAGACTCGGGAGTTTAAAGACTCGGATAGGTCCAGCAGGTTTGATCGGGAAAATGATGATTTGGTGATTATGGTTTTGATACGGTTTCTGACACTCATGTTATGGTTTTTTTATGGTATTGTATAGTGTTTCTGTTTCTTATGATGTTTAAGATTGATTCTTTTATAAATGTGTTTATAACTGCTGGTTATGCATGTGTTTTCAAAACGGAGGGTTTAACTCGGTTTTCTTATAAAATGGTTTTTGAACTTTTGTACCTTTTGGTCCACTCACATTTTCTGTTTTAATTGCCCTCCAGGTTGTGGAGCTAGCGCGGGGTCTTGACGTCGAGGCAGAGTCTGAGGCATAGAAGCAACGTGAGGGATTCTAGAAGAGTTTAAAGGCTTCTGTGTGCGTGTACTTTCTCGGTTTTTATTTTTCCTTGTCATGTAGTGCTATGCTCTGTAAACGATAAGGATTTTTTTTGGATATTTTGTAATTACTCCTGCGTATGACTGGGTTAGAGTGAGTTTTACTTGAGTGTTGTGTCGGGGAGTCAGACGGGAGCGGGATTTACCTCGGGTTTCGGGGTGAAACCGGGGTGGGTCCTGACACTGGGTATCATCAATTGCGGGTTAAGGATGAGGATGTGCCCAAGACAGCCTTTAGAACCCGTTATGGTCACTATGAGTTCCTAGTAATGCCATTCGGTTTGACCAACGCACCCGCATCATTTATGGATTTGATGAATCGAGTGTTGTAGCCATACTTGGATCACTTTGTCATCGTGTTCATTGATGACATTCTGGTCCACTCGAAAAGTGCGGAAGCGCATGAAGAGCACTTAAGGATGGTGCTAGGTACCCTGAGGTAAAACCAGTTGTATGCAAAGCTCAGCAAGTGTTAGTTTTTGTTGACGAGCGTGAGTTTCTTGGGGCATGTGATCTCAACTGACGGAATCAGTGTGGATTCTCAGAAAATTGAAGTAGTGACGAAGTGGGAACAGCCAAAGACCGTCATTGAAGTCAGAAGTTTCATGGGATTGGCTAGCTATTACAGGAGGTTTGTAGAAGGTTTTTCTACCATTGCTGCCCCGTTGACAAGGTTGACGAGGAAGGGAGTCGGATTTGTCAAGGATGATGACTGTGAGCGTAGTTTTCGGGAGTTGAAGAAAAGGTTGACATCTGCTCCTGTACTGACCCTTCCGGACGATAGTGGGGAATTCGAGGTGTACAGTGATGCATCCCTACAAGGATTGGGGTGTGTGCTAATGCAGCATGGGAAAGTGATTGCCTATGCTTCTCGCCAGTTGAAGCCGCATGAGCGCAACTATCCTACCCACGACTTGGAGCTAGTTGTTGTGGTGCATGAGCTGAAAATTTGGAGACACCACTTGTATGGTGCAACTTGCAGGCTGTTCACGGATCATAAGAGCCTGAAGTACTTGTTCACCCAGAAGGACTTAAATGTGAGGCAACGACGGTGGCTGGAGCTAATTAAGGATTATGATTGCAGGATTGAGTACCACCCTGGAAAAGCTAATGTGGTGGCTGATGCTCTGAGCCGCAAGTCAACGCATTCTGTGGCGCACCTACGGATGGTCCATTTTCCTCTATTGGTTGAACTCCGCAAGACTAGCATTGATTTGGGACTGGATAGCCAAGGTGTCTTGTTGGCTAGTTTTCAGGTGAGGTCACTCCTAATCGATCGGATCGTTGATGCTCAATCTCAAGATCATGTCTCGTGTATACTCCGGATTGAAGTGGAAGCAGGAGAGCGACAAGATTTTACAGTCAGAGAGGATGAAGGCTTACTAAAGACAGGACGGTTGTGTGTGCCGGATGATGAGGCACTGAAGAAGGAGATTCTGGATGAGGCTCACAGTTCTGCCTACGCGATACATCCTGGAAGGACCAAGATGTATCGTACACTGCGAGAACATTATTGGTGGTCGGGTATGAAACGGGAGATCGCTGAGTTTGTCAACAAGTGTCTGATTTTTCAGCAAGTGAAGGCTGAGAGACAAAGAACTTATGGAGCCTTGCAACCCCTACCTATCCCAGAATGGAAATGGGATCACATAACGATGGATTTTGTGTTTGGACTTCCTAGGACACCCAGAGGCCACGATGGAGTTTGGGTGATTGTGGATAGGCTCACGAAGTCAACCCATTTCTTGCCGGTGCGAGAGAACTTCAGGATGACACATTTTTCTCAGTTGTTTATCGACAACATCATCCGATTGCACGGTACTCCAGAATCAATAGTTTTCGACAGAGATCCGAGGTTTACTTCTTGGTTTTGGCAGAGTCTGCAGGAAGCTTTTGGGACGAAACTACGTTTCAGCACTGCTTTTCATCCCCAGACCGACGGTCAGTTTGAGCGGACCATTCAGATTTTGGAGGACATGATGCGAGCCTACGTTTTGCAATTTCAAGGTACTTGGGAATCGCATTTGGCCTTGATGGAGTTTTCTTACAACAACAGCTATCAGGAGAGCATTGGGATGGCCCCTTACGAGGCTTTGCATGGACGGCAGTGCAGAACCCCGTTATGTTGGACGGACGTGGGTGAAAGAAAGCTGACTAAATCCGAATTGGTGGAATTGACAACAGAGAAAGTCAAACTCATCAGAGATAGGATCAAGCCAGCCCAAGATAGACAGAAGAGCTATGAGGACCATCGGATTAGAGATCTTGAGTTTGCGGTCGGAGATCGGGTATTTCTGAAGCTATCTCCTTGGAAAGGTATAGTGAGATTTGGCAGGCGAGGAAAGTTGAGCCCTCGTTTTATCAGACCATACGAGATTATTGAGAGGATTGGCCAGGTTGCTTACAAATTAGCACTACCTCCAGAACTTTCTAAAGTCCACGACGTTTTCCACGTGTCGATGCTACAGAAGTATGTGTATGATTCATCTCATGTACTGGAAGAGCAACCCATTGAACTCCGAGAGGACTTAAGCTTTGAAGAACAGTCGGTACAGATTTTGGATCGAAAGGATAAGGTGCTACGTCGGAAGACCATCCCTCTAGTAAAGGTTCTCTGGAGGAACCAGAATGTGGAGGAAGCCACATGAGAACCAGAGGCGTAGATGCGAGAGCAGTTTCCACATTTGTTTCATTAAAAATTTCGGGACGAAATTTCTTAAGGGGGGAGATTGTAACGCCCCAGAAATTCGGAGAATGTAATTTTGTAAAATAATGAATGAAATGACGTTTTTACCCCTGTGAATAGTATGGTCAATTTGTTTACTTTTTGATTGGTAGGTCAAACGGACGTTGACCGATGACCGTGACGTAGTTCGGGACGTCACGAGTCCATAGACAGGCAGCACGTCCAATTCCGACGATCAGGGCAAAAGCTATGACGTTCGAAAGTCCAAGGGCATTTTCGTAATTTGGACGAAAATAGGGAAAATGTTGAATTTTTTATTGACAACTGATTTCCACACAATTCAAGGACCGTTAGGTGGGTCTCGATGCCCTGAGTCCGTAGACAGGCGGCACGCTGAAAACGGATATCGGACGGTTGAGTTACGGGTCTCGGAAGAGGAGGGGCATTTTGGTAATTTTGAGCAGAAGGGCAAAATGGTAATTTGCCAAGCCCAGTTTGAAATAGCCGTGGGAAATGTTGTACAATTGTTTAATCTACCCACTGATCAAGGAATTGTTTAAGGGTTCTCTGAAACAAGGAATTGTTTAAGTGTTTTGAGGTTAATGGAAGCATGTTGGTGTGGGTTGGACAGGAAACCAGAGAACGGGAAGGTTTTAAAATTAGATTTTTGGGCTGTGCGAGAAACAGGATTTGCAGGAAGGCCAGAGGGATTCCCACGAGTTGTTGCTGCACGGTTCAATTAACAGAGTAGGGTATTGAGTCGTGGGGTCATTTCTGCTGAAGAAAGCTTGAGAGTTGAGAGAAAAACAGACGGGAAGGAAAAACCGAATTTTGGAGGGAAATTCAATTTTTGATTTGTGAGTCGAGTTGGACAGAAACAAGGATTGTTTTAGTATTCTGGGACCATTTGGAACTCAACCACATCGATTGCGAAGGGAATCGATCACAGATTGGCCAAGAACAGAAGCCTCTAGTTCTGGAAATTTTCGAGGTTGAAGACGACTACTTCCAGGTAAACTTTCCTGAAATTGGTTGGGTTCTAGTGTTTGTTTAGGTCCCCTAAAGCTTCTATCTAGGTTAATTTGAAAATGGAACTGAGTTGGGTGAGTTTCAGAAGTCGACCCGTTCGATTGTTCAAGGATGAATTGATCGATTTAGGGCCAATTGAAGATAATTAAAGAATGGGATCTTAAATTAAAATGATAAGGAGTGATTAGGTGGAAGAAGGGAAGGTTTCAAGTGTGAATTCATGGGTAATTGGTCGGGTCGAGTCGCGGATTGAGGACCCATTTAACAGACTAACGGGTGAAGAAGATGACACTGTAGCTACAGTGCTAGGCGCGTGGCTTCACGCGCAGCCACTTTGGGCGGCGCGTGACGGCGCATGAGACCTTGTTTCCAATCACGGTCAACTTGAGATTTCATCCTTTCAGTTTATTGAACTTTTTTTATTTAAAGTTCGAGTCGATCGGATGTCGTTCGGGATAGTTTTGAGGGTTCGGAAGTTTAGGGCCTTAAGTTAAATTACGTCGAAAAATCCTGAAAAATTAGGGAGATTAATGACAGGACCCGCCCCGATCCCACCGGGACCACAAGGGGACGTGCCCTGCTCCCGTCTGACACCCAATAATTCATACCAATTTTAACCTCAAAACATCAAATGCATAAATAACCAAATTAAAGTTATACAACAAATCCGAATTAAACAGATGTCAGACAAGGGATGAAATCCAAAATTACAAGTTGCGAGCACGACTCTAAAGTAAACCTGCGGGTAAACCACCCAACAGGGGTTCAGGTACGCAGAAGTAGATCTATGCCTCAGCCTCAGGTTCCTCCTCTACCTCAGTATCACGACCTGGAGGGGTTACCAAAAACATTAAGGGTGAGTGGACCGAAACTCAAGTTTATAAAATCATTTGATAAGTAAAACATATAATTTACCCCTCCGTTTTCCAAACATGCATGCAACCGTATTTAAAACCATCAATCATATAATATGAACCATAAGGCATGTAATAAAACCATAAGTATAATTTTAGTTGCTGCACTATACACTCCAATCCCGACATCCCTGATGTCTGACGTCCCTGACGTCCAATAAGGTCACAATCACAAGGCTACGCGTGCCACTCGGGTCTCAATTCCGAGTTCAATCCTCGAACCCCGTTCGGGTACAGCATCCCCGATGCTTAGCGTCATAGACGCTGGACGTTCTAGACGTCCGTGACCTCTCCGGGGTACCTCATCCGGAGGAGACAATATCATATGAATGGATCTATACAGTGCAGTACCAAATACATCTTATTGATATCCACATGCAAGCATATATATACATAGATAGAATTCGAACCAATCATTAAGTTTCATCGGACGGGTCTCAAGCCCAAATACCGTGAAACGTGCCATAACCATATTTTCCATATCATCAAAACCATTATTGTTTTTAGCATGTGAATAAGTATAATAAACCAGAAAACATTTATGCACGCAAGGGTTTAAGAAAATGCCCCACTCACTGTACGATCCCGCGGTGAACCTGCGCGTACGAACTTGTACCGGGATTATCGTATAATTCCTGTCAGTCCAAATCACATGTAAGTGTCACTACAAGTCTTAAACGTTTAACCACAAAGTCCGAAATAGAACCCGGCTCGGGGAAGCCGTCCAACACGTTTCCCGAGGCAATCGGCCCTAAACTGACCCATCAAAAACTATCTCAGATCAACATGGTTATTTCACCAAAAATGTTCAGAATGATGAGAGGAATAAAAGTCATGTTGATCGTGATCGGAGATAAGCCCCAACGCGCCCTCACGCGCCGCCCAAAGTGGCTGCGCGTGAAAGTCACGCGCCTGACACTGTAGCTACAGTGTCAGCACCTTCACCCGTTTGTCTGTAATTCGGGCCTGCCACCCGCGGCTTGACCCGGTTAATTACCCATCAATTCCTACTTGATTTCAATCCAATTTGATCCTAACATGTTATTTAAACATCTAATTTAAGTTATGAGTTATTAATTAGCCAAATCAAATCCTTAAATGGCCCCTCGACCCGTGATCATCCAAACGGGTTGATCACCCCAACTTACTGGTTTCTAAACCGAAATCAAATTAACCTTACATGAAGCATCATAGTATCACAACGAACTGGAAAACACACTCAATTGAACCAACACTCACCTGGAAGTAGTCGTCCAAACCTCTGAAATTCTTCTGAACACGGCAGTCACCGTCCCAGCTCACCCGTGGCTGATTGCCTTCGATTTTGATATGGTTGTGTTCTAAACACTCCCAGAAAGCTTACTCTGCGATTAGATTGGCCCAACACACCGTAGAAATCAAAAACCCGATTTCCCTCCAAAAATTCCCGAAATGGTTTCTCTCTGGTTCCACTCTTATTTTCAGTCCTTTCAATACCAGAGTGAAGCTCACACACTATATAATCAGTTTTAATTAATTTCAAGCCGTCCCAGAGGCTCGTGGGTGACCAATTGTCCACTGAAAAATGTCCCCCGAAAAGCTTCAAACTTGAATTAATAATGGGGTCGTGCACGGTGGATGCAACAGACCACGTTCTAAAGCATCAGACATTCCCAACTTTCCAGCACACAATTGCACAGCCAATTGCACGATTGAACCACTGCACATGGTGGTGCCGCCCATGTCCCCCGCGGTCTGCTACAGTAACCAGGGCAAAAAGACCAAAATGCCCCTGGTTCAATAATTACCAAAATACCCCTCACTTCCTAGACCCGTAACTCAGCCATACGAAGTCCGATTTCGGCGTGCCGCCTGTCTACGGACTCAGGACGTCGAGACCTACCCATCGGTCCTTGAGTCGCGTGAAAATTAATTGTCAAATGAAAAGTCAACATTTTCGCCCCAACCGTCAAAATTACGGTGATGCCCCTGAACTTCCGATAGTCATAACTTTTTCCCTGATCGTCCGAAATGGACGTGCCACCTGTCTATGAACTTGTGACGTCCCGAACTACATCACGGTCATAGGTTAAAGTCCATTTAATTCTTAAATCAAAAAGTCAACAATTGGTCACACCAATCACAAGGTTAAAAGCGTCAATTCCCACATTAAATCACAATATTAAAATCCACGAATTTCCGGGGTGTTACATAATACGAGCTTTTGGGGATGTTTGTAACCCTTATTGTACTCTTTGACAGGCCCGCACATTCCCGAGGCTACCGAGGAGCACACGGGGCGCGATTGACGCGTCCGAAATCCGTGAGTGGACTTTTGATTTCTAACCGAGCATGCATAACTGTTTTATTCACTTATCTTATGTTTTCATATATGATTTTATAATGATGATTATGATATTTCAGTTTTACATGAATGCACGTTTCTCGAGGAGATTATCATGTTTTACGTATTTCGAGGTTACGTTTTTCTCCTGTGCATGGATGGTGGTTTGATAAAGTGATTTGAGATGATTATGCATGTAACGTTTTAATGATGATTTGATCATGATTTGTGAGTAAGATTTGGAATTGCATGTGGAATTCGAACATAGGTCCTATTATGATGAAATGTGATTTCGGAATGGTTTTGGAAAATGGATCATGATGGATCCTAGTTTATTATGATTTTATGCACGATTTTGGGTTTAAAGACCCGGCTAATTGATGATGGGGGCGGGCCCGAATTGGATTTAAAGACCCAGATTGAGTTTAAAGACTCGTGAGTTTAAAGACTCGGTTATTGTGATACCCTCCGACGCCTATTGATTATGTTTTGAGTTTAATGACTCGTTGATATCCCGGGAAGACCTGATATATGAGTTTAAAGACTCGGATGGATCCAACGGCTCGATTGTGATTGTTGATTCAGTTTTACATGATTTGGTATGATTGATGTTTCGATATGACGATTTCTGGATTTTGGGAATATTATATTGTTTTACATGATTTTATGGCTGTTTACGGTAACGGTTTCCATATGATTCGTAAAAGGGATTTTGAATGTTTAGTTATGTTGTTTTCGAATATCTAGTTATGCATGCGTGTTGAAAAACTGGAGGGTGAACCCCGATTTCATTAAACTGTTTTCTGGAAACTCTTGTTTTAGTCCACTCACATTTTGCTGTTTTTAATACCCTCCAGGTCGTGGTACCAGTTTGGGGGCTAACGCCGAGGCAGAGGCAGAGGCATAAAGTTTTCTGTTGCGGTGTAGTTTAATTCTCATAGTAGGATTTGATCTTTATCTCTTTTTGTAATTTATGCTCTGTGAAACTATGAACTTGAAGTCCAGTGGGTTGTACTATTTAATCTCCCTGGTCTGACAATGGGTGTGGTGTAATTTTATTTGGTCTTTTGGTATTTTGTGTTCTATTGTTAGACGAGAGCAGGATGCTTCCCGATTATCGAGGCGATAATCGGGGTGGGTCCTGTCAATATATTTTGTGGATTTTTGCATAAATAAATAAAACATGGAATTCTAAGCATTTTAGTGAAAGAATTATCCCAATCGGAGTTTTAACGAAAAAGATATGACAAAAAGAAGGGAGGTCAGCAAATTTTTCTTGGAATTTTTGTGGGAAGCTACTGAAGCCCAAAGAAATCCAGTTGCTGCTGTTCCAGCCCAAACCCACTTTGATCAGCCCAGTCGTCGGCCCTAATTCCCAACCCAGATGAACGAAGCCCAGAGCCTGCGAGCCCATCCTGTGCGCCCATCCCAACCAATTTCTCGACAGACGCCTATTGAAGTTGCTCCATCGGTTCGACGCGCGCCTGCCGAAGTCCAGTTCCCCAGCACACATGAGTCGATCGGTCACTTCTCTTGTCAGTGCCTGACGCGCGTCTGTCCTCTGCTTCTGTCAACCTACGGCTACCGAACCTACCGACTCCCTGTCAGTGCGCGCCTGCTGAACCCCACGCCACCTGCCCCTTCAGTTCCGCCGATTCCTGCTGCCCATCCTACTGCCCAGTTCACCTGCCTCTCACCGAAACCCTGATGTCTAGCTGCTCTAGCCTTGCCGAGTCACACTAGCAGCTTCCTTTGCTGATTTTCAAACATCTTTTCCCAAAAAATCAGCCCAATCTCATCATTTCACTTTCTAATTTTATATTGTAATTTTTATTTTTTTATTTTTATTTTTAGAATTTTTAGTAGTTTTTTCTCCCTATAAATAGGGGTTCATTTCACTTGTTTTGGGACACTTCTTGGAGGCACACATTTGAGTCTTCCTTAAAAGAAACTATGACAAAATATTTCCAATACAAAGTTTAGAGTTTGAGTCCACATTTCCCTTGTTTTATTTCCACCATCTTCACAAGATTCCGTCTGCTGTCGGAGAACCATGTAAATAACAATCCATTGTTTTTATCCACCTTGAAAGTGTAACAATTGCTCTCCATTTACTTAAACTCTTATTTTTGTTATTGGTTTTAATAATAGTTCAATATATGTGTGATATTTTCTTGCTAATACTTGTAAGTGTTAAATGCAATCTCTATGTGTCTTACTTTATAAATCTTAGTTATTTTATACATTTTAGTGTTTCATACTTCAATTTGATGTTAAGTGTTTTATCCGCTGTCAGTGAACTTAGAGTAGAATTGAAGAGACTTAATGTTGATCGCTGTCCGCACATTCAGTCAAAAACAAAAGGTAAATCATATTGTAAGTGTTGGCTGTTGTCAGTGTATTTATAATATTGAAAAATGTATGAAGGTAATTGAGATGATTAAGGTAAAATTTCGTGATTGTTTTTATATTTGCAATTACTAGAGTGTTGGTAAGATGTGTGTTTGAAGAATGTCACTTGTACATAGATTAAAGTAGAAGTAGAATTAGTTTTATACTTGCGTTTACTTGTATTTTTATAATTACACTTTACTCAAAACTCCTCCATCTTATTCTTTTATTATTTTTCACTAACCATTATTAATATTTCCTAATTTTCTGGGTTAAGAACGATCCCTATTTACCAATATTAAAATGACACAAAAAAGGTTTAAAATATGTATATACTTGAATTACAGATTTATTTAAATGCGTATTTTAAGCGTATCAATTGCTTTGGACGATGCTGGTGGTGGTGATGAGGTAGGGGTGGTTGTGGCAAGGGTGGTAGGCGGTGGTGATGGTGATGGTGAAAGTAGATGTGGAGGTTAAGATGGTAGCAACAGTGGTGGTGGTTATAGTGATGGGGCGAAGGTGGGGGTGACATTGGTCGTGATAAAAGTGGTAGTTACAATGGTGACGAGGCGGAGGTGGAGTTGGAGTTATAGTGGTGGCGACAATGCTGATGAGGTGGTGGTGAAGGGGTGTTTATGGTGGAAATTGGTGGTGGTAATGATGGCAAGAAAGGTGGTGGTGGTGGCAAGAGTGGTGGTAAAGGAGGCGGTGGCAGTATTGTGATGGTGGTGTTGGAGGTTGATAGTGGTGATTGTGCTGGTCGTGGTAGTGGTGGTTGTGGGGTGGTGATGGTGGTGATGATGACTATGGTAATATTGCGGTGACCTTTTATTTAATATTGTATATATTTTTTTTCTTTTTAAGATTGTATCCTAAAATTTAAAAAACAATAATGTATTGTTTTATAAAATGTAAGTAAATTACTATATTTTAGTTTTCATTTTTTAAATTAATTTTTCAAAGATGAGTTACTAAACGCATTTTATAACTATTCTTTTTAGATTTTTTCTCTTCCATTAGCAGTAAATTTTTTTGCTCAAATTTCATTCATCAGCCATGTTGTGATAGATTAACCTGAAGTCGATCATTGTAGTAAAAATGTTACCTATATATGTATTGTACACCCAAAAGTCGAAACAATCTGATGTTCACATCTTTCATCAAATTTTGATTTTGATTTATATTGGCAACGGATTTCTGGAAGTCGAATTGTTTACTTTTTATCGCAGATGATTTCCAGTCCAGAGGTCTAATTGATAACTTTTTACCATAGAGTTAAAACATCGCAAATTTGGGCAAAGTTGGGCCAAATAGAAACCAATGAAACCCTTCAGCAACAGTTGATCATAATTCATAACTTGAGAAGCCCCATCCTCAAAGTTACACGACATTATAAAATGGGGGTTGATTTTGGCACTCAAAAAATTGTTTATTGCACTCCACCTTCTTATTTTAATATTTTCTTATTATTTTATGATTTTTTGCACTTCTCCTTTGATCTCAATAAACCCTATCTCTCTCTCCTACTCTTCCTCTTTTCTGTCCTGCATTAAGCATTCTTCAAGGTAATTAAACAACCATAAAACCAACACATCCAAAACAACTAAACATGAATGCCCACGTAGCTGAATTCTAAATTCCACATTTTGGTAAATAGAAACTCTTATAACACAAATGTTCCCAAAAAAAAAAGATTAACTAGTGATATAAAAAATGATTAACTAATAATATATCATTGATTTGAACCATCCTAAACACAACGATTATGAGATTGAGACCACCTCCGCAAGCTAAATGGTTGATATTTTGAAGCTTAATTTCAACATGATTAGCATTCTCATACCTATATATATATATATCTAGTTAAGATTAATATGTATATGTTTAAATAAATATATGCATATAACTATTCAGCGTCATGATAAATATTAGAATAAAAATTAGTAAAGAAAAGAAGATGTATCGATCTATCATCTCAACCACGAGAATTAAAGGCATTATGACTAGTAGCTTTGCAATTACGCTTTCCAGTCTTCTCCATTATCTCAAACTTTGAAGGTTCACGCTTTGTAGAGCTTGATTCTGCGCCCTTTTTTGAACCTCTTGGGCGACCTTTGTGAGGTTGAACATTAGGTTCAAGAATTAAAGGGAGGGAACTACTAAGAAATTGACAAAGTTGGCTTTTGGTATCTTCTTTTTTTTTTTATTTAGGAGCGACTTTCCATACTTTTCTTTAAATTCCAGTAGAAGTCTATCTATTGTCAGGTCTTCTTCATTACCCAAGCTTGTAAGATTTTCAGTAACAAACAATCCTATATCAATCCTCCATTGTTGATGTCCGTCAATGAGTTGCAATACTTCAATTCTCTTGTCACTAATCACGTGTGCACAAGGAAGTCCATCGTCTTGAAAAAATGACCCTTACACCCTGATGAAAGATCATTGGATTTTTCTACTTCATATTGCTTATATAACTCATCCAATGGAAATTTAGATACACGAGTAACAACCTCTTTAAAGAGTGTAATGTGAAACATGTGTGGAACTCTTACGTTTTAACTTAAAAGTTGAGTTTTGATTTCCTGAAATTGATTTTTAATAGCAAGGCATATTTTTTATTTTCCCTTACGAAGACCTCCTATTGAAACTTGAACATAACTCTTTAGCATTGCATGTGCACCTTCAGCCCTTGAAGTAACCCAATTACCAAAATGTAAAACGTGTTCAATCCATGCACTTACAAATTTTTCTTCTTAAGGAAGTCAAGTACCTCTAATATGATTCAAAACAAATTTCTTCTTCATGTACTCAACTTCAAAATGACTCCAAGCTTCATTAAATTTGTCCAACTAGAAATGAAAGAGACCTAGTCAGCTTCTTCCTCTTCTTTGAAGTGAGATTTACAATTTGCCACAATATTCTCCTCAATATGCCACACATAAGAGATTAGAAGTCCTTGGAAAGACAATATTTATTGCCTTCATTAATGCCAACTCTATCTGTTATAATCACTAACAGATGGTTATCATCTCCCAAAATTGCACCGAACATTTTTAAATCCCACACATAATCTTCTACAACCTCTTTTTGCAAGAAAACAAAATAAGAGTAGAATGATTTGTTGAAACTTGAGACTCCCAACAATATCCAACAATGACATTTTGTATTTATTAGTTTTGTATGTGCAATCCATCACAAAAACATATGGGAAGTTCTTAGTCAACTCAATAGAAGGAGGATAAGCAAAGATTAAATGAGTCAAATGACCTTCCTGATCATACTCAACGTTATAAGTGAAACCACCTTCCATAAGTTCTTCCAATAAGGCTAGAATAACTGAACGGCCAGCTAGACTCTCCTTCACAACTCTAGCTCTTTTATTATATATATCTCGGGAAATTGCTTGAAGATGAGGTTTGACTCGTCGAAGTGAAAAGAGAATTTGGCGTGGTGGTATACTAGCCATAGCCATTTCTTTAATTTGGCCTCGTGATTATGCAACATACTCTTAATCTCTATCTTCTGAAATCCTTCAAGTTTCTTTTTCCCCCGAACTTCAAATGGACAACTTATGAGGCGAGATGCTGATTTACTTTTCCTTTAGTCTAGTGGAGTTTTAGCTCCTCGATAGCGACTACCTCTATCACAACTGACAATAATATATTTATCTGCCTTTGACTTTCTAATAGCCATTGCATTCCCTTGCATCAATGCAATCTTACGAATTTCACAAAGATCTACCCGATTTTGGTATCTTTGGTCCAATAAGGATAACATTTTTTTGGGCTCTTCAATTGATGATTCACTTCCTATATATCATAAATATCACATTTATATAAAACTGAAACTTGATGATATATAAGAGGCACAATATATTGAATTATCTAACTAATTAGCCCTAATTGTGACACCTGACAACTATGGTTTATTCATTTAAGCAAATCTCATCTTCTTCATTAGAAGGCATCAAAGTTGCAGCATCAAAGTTGCAGCATAAAGGTAATTAGAGGGCAGACAAAGGTAAGGGGCAATTAAATTAAAAAAATACTTTAAGAGCAACATGTTTGAGCTTCTACAATGAAAGCTTTCCATCTTCCTTGTAAAGATAATTAGGTGTGTCACTAGAATGCAATGGTGTCTTCAATGGTTTTTGGATTTTCAATTATCTGTATACTATTATGTTTTGTTTCTGATAAAAAAAAAAATAAATAGATGTACACGGTTTTGTTTTTAATGTTCTTGTTTCTTTTATCTCTAACCCACATTGCTTTACTTTTTCTTTGAATTAAAATTTTATCTTTTCTTAAAATTTATGCCAGCGTGTAAAGTAACAGAGCCATGAAGAAATTGTTATCCATAGTCTTGGCCACTTTTTTGCACTTTCTTTTGCTTAGTATCCGATTCAACTTAAGGTACCTTTGGCCTCTTTTTCATTTAAGCAAATTTCATCTTCTTCATTAGAAGGCATCAAACTTGTAGCGTAAAGGTTATTAGAGGGCAGAGGCAGATAAAGGCATGGGGCAATTAAATTAAAAAAGTACTTAGGGAGCAACATGTTAGCGCTTCTACAATGAAAGTTTTAATGGAGGATTTCAGGTGTTGTTCACAAGAGGAAAAAAATTCCATAACAAAACGAAAATAGAGGGGGAAAAAACCCTAATTTCAAAAAATTAAGGAAACTTACCATGGTTAATAGCATCCAAAGAGAACTCTGAATTTTCTTCCATTCCACCATCCTTGCACACCATATCCAAAATTTTCTACAAATCCGCATCTATATTGAGTTCTTCAACCATGGTGTTTTCTTTCACTACTAACCAAAGAGAAGAATTTTGTTCCAAGAGTACTAGAGGATCTCTATATATGGAAAGAGGGCAAGCCGCAAAACAAGGAGAGAGGCAGAGTAGGAGAGAGAGATAGGGCCTATTGAGATAAAAGGAGAAGTGCAAAGGTTTTACATAAAAAAATTTGAAATGAAATTAAATTCAATCAAAGAAGGGTAAATTTGAAAGTACATAAAATGATAAGAAAATATCAACAACAAAATAGAGCAACAACCATTGCATATCTAAATGATAACTTCGTATTGATCCGCTGCAAGTCATAGTCGCACGCCTTGGATGCCAAACCACAAAAGTATCCTTCGTGGACGATCGAGGAACCTGGCCTGCCATGCAGGTTCATCATTTTCATAAACAAAACCACCTTTCATGTACAACTTTTTTGCTGGCTCATTGTCAACAGCAACATGAACATATAGATCACTTATGCCTGTAACATTTCAAGAAACCCAGTTCGAACATTACAAAAAGTACATTAGTTTACAAAATACGTTTCATGTGAACAAATTGATTGGTGATTGCTACAAACGAGAAGCATATGCCTATAGCATATGCCTATTTATACATTATCAACATCCAAAACAAGGAACTAAAGATTCAGTTCATATGTTTTAAGCTAACCCCTAAAAAATCACTCTTAAATACTCCCTCACAGAATGTCACAGGGTTAAGCTCCTGAAGAATACTCTCGGCCTACCACTGTATAGAAATGTAAATAGATTAGCCTCTCATACTTATTTTTCTTGAATGGCTACCAAGTTTACAGAATTATGATTCTTATATAGGAGTCTCTTCACTTTTATTGCTCAAAAATCCTAAATACTAATCAACAATTCTCAATGTCTTCTAACTGGTTCATGTATCCACTGCTTTGTACATGGCATCATCTAAGTGTTCAACAAATTATCACCTTCATCATTATAGCCAAAAACAAGAATATCATTCAACATTCCCATGAAGTCCGAGTATACAGTAAACATGCAAAATATTGGTTAAGAAGTGCATCTACTACAGTGATCACTGTCATGCTGTTTACCCTTCTCTTGGGAGATAAAAGAAGGGATGCATGTAAACTACACACGAGCTTTCTCATCAAGGGACGCATAACAATATGTGAGCATTATCTAAAACATTTTGATATAATTTGTTGTTGCAGTAAAAAAATAGATTGGCTCAATCAAAATCTCTGAGCATATGCAAATGGTGTTTTCAGAGGTAGGAACAATTGGTGTCAAAGTTCTTACCCCATTCTTTCGCGACTAACTTTGACTTTGCAACAAGAGCATAACCTAACCCATTTCTATGCAGTTCCTTGGCAACACATACATTACTCAAGTACGCCCTTGCAAAATCTGCTCCAATCCCCTGTGAAAATGCAGTCAAAGTTTAATCGTTGTTGTAAAATAAAACTTTGAAATTATTACTTAACTTTCCGAAAATGTAGACACTGATTTGGTAATGCTTTCGAAGACAAGAAGCACCGCACATAGCATATAAAATCAAAACCATTTGCCTACGGTAATTGAATGTCAATAACTACTCTTAATTTTAGCAGCAGAGCAAAGATTAGGCTCAAATCCTATCCATTAAGTGAAGAATGAGAATGTATGCACTAAAGCATCCACTACAAGACAAGTATAATTTATCAATCAAAGCAGAACACTTGTTTTTTTTTTTTTCATTTGAAAAAGCAATAGAAGCTGGGTAAAAGACAATTATATGAAATACCTCTGGCTTGATTCCTGTAATCTCATCTGGAAGGCTTACACACTGGTTAAGATCAAGGGTTCCAACTATAACTCTGTCTTCTCCATTGTTGTTAAACTAGATAACAAGTGAAAAAAAAAATACCAAAATAAATTAACAGAAAATACGCAATTTTAATTCTATTAACAAAATGGAAAATTTGAGCAATTCAAACATGGGAATTGAAGCAAAACAAACCTTACATTCAGCACAAAATTCATCTGAAACTGAAAGGCTTGAAATTCCAGACAATGGTACTGAAGCATTTATACATGAAACTTTCCTAAAAGTCTTCCTTTTTCCACCGATACGTTCCTTCATAGCTTCAAACTCTCGTTCTGCCAAGTACTTTCTGTGATCCTAAAACAACTTAACAAAGGAAAAACTCCATCAATACATTTAATCAATTAGGTAATTAGGGCTTAATTGTGAGATTGGAGGGGCAGACTTGGAGGCCAAACATGGAGGGCTTGAACTGGTAGAAGGAACGAACACGGAGACACGCGGCGGCCCAGAGCTCGTCCTCTGAGAAACCCTCGCCGACGCTCAACGCGGACAGGTCGACACGGTGTACGGGTTCTTTGCATACTTGGCAGGCAATGATTGGGCGCCGGCGGAGGAGTAGAGAAGTGGTGGAAACAGAGCAGTGGGTTGGGAGAGCATGATGGGGAGACAGAAGAGCCATTTGTTACTTGTAATTTTTGGTATTCAATATCCTTTATGGACCTTCTGGTCTGGTTCTGGTTCATGCTTCATGCTGGTTAAAGTCTTAAAGGCTATCCATTATCCTTTCTTAGCAATGTTGATTAAATTGGATTCGACTAGATAATCAATCAAATTTGATATTTTTTGGGTGCAAAAGGTTAGAAAGAAGTAGACATGGGAAAAAACTTTTTATAATCCTACTATTTTGTTTCTAGTGAATTTAATTGAATAAGTTTTCAGTTGTATCTTTCACCACAAAAACACTTTTATTTTTACATTTAATATATATCGAATTTAATAAATTATCCAATTCAATATTGTTTATCAAACGAGTCTCAAAGTCCTAAGTCGCCTTCGATCTCATTTAGCTTGAATTCTAATTTGTTGACATTATATCTCACCGAACAATGAAACTGTATATGTCACAACCCACCTCAATCCCCCAGGATTAACTCGTCTGTTTTTAGTCTGTTTCCACCAATTTCAAAACATACAGCTTCGTCTAATCATGTTCTATCCATTCATGATTTCAAAAATCTAAAAACAATCCTAAAATCCTACCTTAACGATCGATGGATGAACCGGCCACCTGCAACTGGACACCGCCGTCGTCCCTGTGAACTCGCCTCGATCCCTAGGACACATTAGAATCGACCAAAACGATCAACACACAACAAAACCCACCCATGCTCTCGTCTGAGACGAAGTGTCAGACAAGAGATAATTCAAACTCATCCGCAGATCATTGACCCTCCTTGGGGGTTATAATCCATAAAAGCCTTTTTGAGAGTAAGGTATCCAATAAGGGCGACTCTACTCAGTTAATGCTCTGTAACTACTCCGGGGTCCACCCAGGCCAACGACCCTCCCCGGAGGAGACAATCCATAAATATATAAGGATGGTATATGAAAAACCATTTTGAAATCATTCTCAAAACCTTTCAAACCTTTCAAAGGATCCATGCCCGGTCCCCATAATGACAGGACCCACCCCGATTATCACCCCGATAACCGGGACGAACCTTGCTCCCGTCTAACAATCCAACACAAAAGACCAAAACAACTTCACAAAAACCCACAATTTATACATTGCCAGACCAAGGATAATTTATAATACAACAAGTTCACAGTAGCACAGAGCATAGTACAGTACAAGATAAGACGAGAATCTTACTAAAAGCTGGCTACACGCACAACGGGAAAACTCTATGCCTCCGTCTCTGCCTCAACGTTAGCCCCGGCGCTAGCACCACAACCTGGAGGGTGTTAAAAACATTAAAAGCGTGAGTGGACTAAAAATAAATAAGAGTTATAAAACCGTTTACAAAATAAAGTAGGGTCTCACCCTCCGTTTGAAAACATGTATGCATAACCAAGTATCTTAAAACAATCATATGTACGATAGGAAAATAAGTGCGGAAATCACCAGAAATCAAAACCAAAGTTCAGGCACTCGGCCCTAAATCCACGGAAACCAAGTTATTCGGGTCACAACCCAAAACATTTGAAAAACCAGTGAAAAACAGTTATCATACAAGTTTACTGGATCTCAAGTGCGCCCGAGTCTTTAAACTCAAAACACAATGCGCAATAACCAGGCCTTCCCGGGATATCAACGAGTCTTTAAACTCAAAACACAATCACAGGCCTCGGGGGGTATCACAATCACCGAGTCTTTAAACTCAAAACATATACCGAGTCTTTAAACTCAAAACATAATGAATCCAGGGCCCTCTCCCCCGTCAATCAATCCGAGTCTTTAAACTCAAAACCAGATCCAGTGGGTTTTTCTCTTTTCCGGGTCTTTAAACCCAAAACCATTTTTTCAAGCATAAGAAAAAACATCAAAATCCGAAAATCAAAGCCAAACTGGAAATCTTCGAAAATCGAAATCACGTTTATCGAAATGGGACTTCCGCCCGATTTTCATTTCCAAATCTCGATACCAATCCACAAATCTTTCATAAAATAGAATGTATAAATATAAATCATTCCTCCGAAACCATACTCAAAAGCATCATAGAAATCATATTCTCGAAGTACGTGCAAATCCGATAACTCGTAGTGAAAAGCGGGCAATCAAGTAAAGCAAGCATATAGAAGTCATAGGCATAAAATCATATATCGAAAGCATAGAAGCATAATCGAAACATAAATAATATAAGTAAAAACAATTATGCATGCTTGGTTAGAAAACAAACAGTCCACTCATAGTTCCGAACACGTCACTCGCGTCCTGTACGCTCCTCGGATGTCTCAGGAATTTCCCGACCTGTCAAAGTCACCAATCTGGGTCGCAAACACTTCATTTAAGATTACCCTAATTTCCTAAAATTTTTCCGGATTTTTAAACGTAATTTAAACGAATCCCTAAACCTTCGAACACTCAAAACTACCTCGATACGGTGTCTGATCGACTCGAAACTTGTCCTAAAATGTTCGTTACATCGATTAGAATGAAAATCGTGTTGAACGTTTCCCCAAAAGTAGCCCCACGCGCCCTCACACGCCGCTTAAAGAGGCTGCGTGTGAGCTTCACGCGCCTGCTACAGTGTCGTCTCCTACCTCCAGCCAACCCTGTTCAGACCGGTCTAGACCCGTACAGTCCAACCGAGCCGGCGAGGCTGGTTTTCACCCGTTTTCAGTCCGTTCTCAGTCCTTTCTATCCTATTAGTTTCGTCCTTGATTGGGTGACTGATTTACTTAACAAAATTGTGAAAGAAAGTCCTAAGTCTTACCTTCCAAGCTTGAACCTAAAACTCAGAAAATCGCCTTTCGGATTCTGGCCACCAGTTCCTCCTCCTGTCACGGTTTTGAGTTCCTAACCTAGGCAGTGACCTCTTTCAGCTGTTAGTGTCAACAAAATCACTCAACTAGTGCCTAAACTTCACAACTTTGATTTTGAACTTTTCTAGAAAAACAGGGGAACCAGGGAAACTTACCCGTTCTGTGCACCACTGTGAGCTCCGCCGTGTCCCTAAGTGTCCCCCAGTCACTCCTCCGTCCTCTGAACACCACCATAAACCCGGACTCGATTGGTTTGATTGATTAAGACTGCACCACATGACAGGACCCATCCCAATCCCCCCCCCCCGGGAATAACGCGGGATGACCATGCTCCCGTCTGACACGGAGTGTCAGACAGGGGATATTTCCGACCTTTGCCCTCCCGGGCTATCAGAGTACGCCAGGATCCGGAAGAGGTATGTGATATCTCGATCTCTGCTACAGTCCACATCCGATGTCAACCTGAAGGGTATTAAAAACAAAAAGACTGTGAGTGGACAAAAATTAATAAGTTTCGTAAAACACATTTATAAAAGACCTTTATACCCTTCACTAAAAAGCATGCATGCATAGTAAAACCATTTATCCAATCATATATGTTAAAACATCCATAATTAGGGTCTCAGCCCCAAATTCTGTAAATACAAGTCATCTGGGCTCCTGCCCAAAACCATTTACAGAAAACCATAGTATAGTAAACATACGTGGGATCTCAGCCCAAATCCATTTATCATCATAAAACACAATTTCCCAAACCAATTGAAATCATGTTTATCCATTATATTTCATATCCAAGAACCTGTCACGGTAAAATAAAGCTACACGTGTGCTAACCGGGGTCTCAAACCCAAGTCTCTCCAAGGTCCACCCAGGTCAATGTCCGTAGATCAATGACCCTCCCTGGAGGTAACGAACCATGCCCATCCTGAGAGTAAGGAACCCAACTGGGGGGCGACTCCACTCAGTCAGTGCTCCGTGACTACTCCGGGGTACACCTAGGCCAACGACCCTCCCTGGAGGAGACAATCATATATAAAGGATGGAATATGAAAAACCGTTTGAAATCATTCTTTAAACCTTCAAGGATTCATGCCCGGCCCCCATAAGCCGTCATGAACCATAAAATCCTTTCATGGGTTCATCCCGATTCCCATAAACCGTCATGACCCGTAAATCCATTTCAAGGGCTCATGTTGGTTCCCATAAACCGTCATGACCCGTAAAAACCATTTCTAGGGTCCCTGACCCAAAATCACCATCATAACACATAACTGGGCCCTAGGCCCGAATCCACATACAAACTGGACCTCTAGTCCGAATCGTAAACCAACTGGGCCTCCGGCCCGATGCCTCGTTAAATCAACTGGACCTCAAGTCCGAGAGTTCGTAATTCAAATGGGTCTCATACCCGAGTTTACCTTTTCAAATCCAAAATCATTTCATTAAACCATTTTCAAAACCATAAGAATAGAAAATCAGAGTAAAATCGGAAAACCTCGATTTACGTGCAAGCACGTAAATCGCCTCGAAATACGTGAAACCACATAATTCACAACCATCCAAATCAACATCATGAAATCATATTCATAATCCATATAAAACATTTATGCATGCATCACAGTTTAGAAATCAAGGTCCACTCACAGACCGTCCGAGCTGCCGCTTTGATTTGCGTGCCATAGGCTCTCCCGAGCCAATCGCTATCACCGGGACTCCCAAACCTGTCCAAATTTTAATAGAAGGTTACTAACTACTTAATTAATCTCCCATTAAAGCCCCATAATTTTCCCGAACTTTTAACTATTTTTAAACCGACCCTAAACCTTCGAACAACCCGAAACCTATCGAAACGATGTCCGATTGACGCGAGACCAGTCCCAAAATCTTCGTTACATCGAATTGAAGATTTCATATGTTGAATACTTCCCCATATTATGGCCCAAACGCCCCTCAAGAAGGCTCAGAACACTATTCTTCATCATCAAGCTTAGGTGAACCGGTTTTCTGGACCGGTTACTGTTCATTGATACTGTGCTGAACCGGCATGACCGGTTCAGCAGTTTTCCTCCTCTATTTCAGTCCGATTTCAACCCCAATTAATCCTATAATTCCTATTTCGTCATTCCCTATCAATTCCAATCATTAAAACAACCTAAAACACCTAAAACTCATGGTTTAATCTTTGAACCATACGGTTCAAACTTCCCAAAACTCTCTCATGGCTGCACAGCCATCCTAAGCTTCCTAAAACCTTCCTAATGACTTCCTAACAACCTATTTAATTCATTAAAACCATTAAAAACCAACCATAATGCACAAATTGATTTAAAGGGGAAAAATGGCCTTACCGTGAACCTCTCGGGTTTCTCCCCCTCTCGCCCCCGTGGACGACGGTTCAGGCTTCCAGCAGCCTCCTCAGTCTCTCACTCACTCTCTGGGTCTCATAGGTGATCATATGGGGTTGGGTTGGATGGGTTTGGGTTGCACAGAGATGGAGAGAAATGGTGAGATCGGGGAAATGGTTTGTGTTTTTGAATGGAAGAAAGAATGATCGATGCATGTATGTGAAGGAATGTCCAGTGGATGGGTGACACTTGTCACTCATCCATTGGGCCTCCATTAAATATATGGCCCCCACTAAAGTCCAAAAGTTAGGTCGTTTCGTAATTCGTGCAATAGTGCACTTGAACTTCCGTGAACCATAACTTCACCGTCGAACGTCCAAATTCGACGTGCCGCCTGTCTATGGATTCGTATCGTCCCGATCTACGTAATGGTCCTCCGCCCTCGACCATCGGACATCCCGGTCAAAAAGTCAACTATTGGCCCCTTTTTAACCATAATTACGAAAATGCCCCCAAACTTCCGAACGTCATAACTTCCTCCTCGAACGTCGGAATTGAACGTACCACCTGTCTATGAACTCGTGACGTCACGAACTACGTCACGGTCATTAGTCAAAGTCCATTTGACTGCCCGAATGAAAAGTCAATGTTTTGCCACGATCAGGGGCAAAACGGTCATTTCGCATCGTTCGTCCGATTTCGCCTAACTAATCACCGATTAGCCTCACTAATCGTGATTAGTCACTAATCTAATCTAGAAATTTGGGACGGGTCGTTACACCACAACCATGACTCCTTCTCTGTTTTTCGGGTTCTGCTCACCTCACACACACACAACCTCACTCAAGTTCATCCCGAAACACTCACTAAACTCTCAGCTTCTCTCTGATCAATCACACTCGATCGTCAAGAATTCACAGACCCTAAGAACTGATCAATTGCCTCTCTGTTTTCAGTCTTTCTGTTTCTCAGATGCACGACTAACTGGCCATTTAAAATTGGCTCAAATTGTGTAGAATTAGGCAGAAGTCTCTAGGATATCACCAGGTGTCACTCACCCTATGGACACAGGCCCAAAATATCCAATAATCACTGCCCACATGACCTTATCCGGTTTGCACAAAGTCCAAGGTGTAAAAAGACTGAAATACCCCTAATTGTTCAAATTTACCTTTTTGCCCCTCACTTTCTAGACCCATAGCTTGTCCGTCCGATGTCCGATGAAGGCGTGCCGCCTGTCGTTATACTCAGGACGTCGAGACCTATCTAACAGTCCTCGGTTTGCATGAAGAAAACTTGTCGTGCAAAAAGTCAACAAATTCCTCCTTTTTAACCAAATTATGAAAATGCCCTCAATCTTCCGAACATCATAACTTCCTCCTCGGATGTCGGAATCGGACGTGCCACCTGTCTATGAATTCGTGACGTCCTGAACTACGTCACGGTTATCGGTCAAAGTCCATTTGACTGCCCGAACTAAAAGTCAACATTTTGCCCATTCTAGGGGCAAAATCGTCATTCTGCACCAACCGTCCAAAAGTACCTAACTAATCACCGATTATCTTCGTTAATCCGTCAATAACCACTAGTCTAAGCCCGACTTCAAGGACGGGTCGTTATACATAAACGGTCATGAAACCAGAAATCCATCATTTCCAAATCCAAATCCGTTTAAGGTCTCCGAACCCAAAATCACAAATGTAAACCATAACTGGGATTCAAGCCCGATTTCGTAAACCAATTGCGCCTCGTGCCCAATTTCGTAAACCAACGGGGCCTCGTGCCCGATTTCGTAAACCAACTGGGCCTCGTGCCCGATTTCATAAACCAACTGGGCCTCCAGCACGATGCCTTATTAAATCAAATGGACTTCAAGTCTGAGAGTTCGTTAATCAAATGGGTCTCATGCCCGATTCCATATTTTCAAATCCGAAATCAATTCAAGAACCAAATGGGCCTCCAGCCCGGTAACGTAACTAAATGGACTTCAAGTCTGGAGTTTCCAAAACAAATGAGTCTCGTGCCCAAGTTCACCTTTTCAAATCCAAAATCATTTCATTAAACCATTATCGAAACCATAAGCATGTATAACCACAGCGTAAAACCAAAAATCTCGATATACGTGCAAATACGTAAATCGCCTTGAAATACGTGAAATCATGTAAATCACCAATCCATAATCATCATGATAGAAATCATATCTATAAAACACATAAAACATTTATGCATGCATCACATTTTAGAAATTAAGGTCCACTCACAGACCGTCCTACATTGTCGCCTCAATTTGCGTGTCGTAAGCCTCCCCGTGCTAATTACTGTCATTGGGACTCCCAAACTGACAAGACCCCGTCCCGACTGGACGTCAAAAATCGTGCCCGGTCCTGCTCCCGTCTGACAAGTCAACTAAAGGCCCGAAACTACCCTTCAGTGCTTGCTAGACAAGGGATAAATGCGTTGATTTCTGCTGTTACCTCTGTCTCGCGATCAGTACCGAACGTCGTACCACGGCCTAGAGGGTCACAAAACAGAAAAGGTGTGAGTGGACAAAAATGACCACTGATAAAAACGTTTGCCAAAAATACATTCTTACCCTCCAGTTTTCACAAACTTGCATGCATATCATAAAACATGAGTAATAGTATGAAATCATTCAAGTATGAATAGTGGACCGATAAAATCAAAACATGTTTTCCCATGGTTCGTAAAACTCATGTTTACCAAATCAGTTCATGTTATAAAACATCAAATCCCGGCTCTCAGGCCTAAACATGTGAAAACATAATCACCTGGCCACAAAGACCAAAAACCCGTACTCAATACTGGTACGTCATCAAACAACAGCAATCAGCACTAATCACAAGTGCACAATAAATATATCAATCCAATTAATCCGCACTACTCACAAGTTCACAAACTATCACAATCACATCTGCACTACTCACAAGTGCACAATCAACCAAACTGCACTACTCACAAGTGCTGCACTACGCGTAGGCCAATATCCAGCCACTCTCTCGGGATCGGACACCTCTGGGCTCAACCCTCGGGCTCAGTCACATCTGGGCGAACACATCCCCAGGCTCAGACACATCCGAGTGGTACATCCAGGCTCAGTCACATCCGAGAAGCTGGCATACCTTAGGATCAACTCACGATCCTACAATCACATCCCCCAAGCTCCGGTCGTCTGGGTAATCCCCCCAAGCTCCGACCGTCTGGGCATTTCACAATCACAATGGAAACCATCTCGGAAATTACATCCCAAAACATTTCAATCAAATCTTGACTTCATACAAAGTCAAGATCATTCCCGACCGGGTCTTAAGCCCAAATTACCATTTACACGTAAATCTTTAAAATCATATTTTAAACTAATAAAATAATCCAGAAATCATCATTGACTCACCAATTAAGTCAAAATATCATTTTAGAAATCTTTTTAACTTCGGGCCTAACCCAAAACATCATTTGCACGTTCCTCGTAAAACGTGCCCGAAAGACTTATTAAAATAGTCATAAAATCACAATAAATCATACAAAATCATCAAATTCACAAGTGACTTCAATTCGAGTCAAAATCATTATCCAGTTGGGTCTCACGCCCAAAACATCATTTTCACTCAAATCCATGTGTTCGCAACCTCAGTTTCCATTTTCACGTAAATCCATGAAACCGATCCTTGACTCATACCCGAGTCAATACATCATTCTCAATCCATGACTCATAACTCGAGTCCAAACATCATTTT
Organism: Prinsepia uniflora; assembly: GCA_032719365.1. Lineage (NCBI taxonomy): Eukaryota > Viridiplantae > Streptophyta > Magnoliopsida > Rosales > Rosaceae > Prinsepia > Prinsepia uniflora. The sequence goes on from CM064871.1 coordinate 4,123,690, forward strand.
CAATCAATTTCAATCCCGAACTCATAACCCGAGTCCAAACATCACTTTTAACCAATTTCATAATTTCTCGAAAATCGTGTCAAAAATAATATAATAATCCATAAAATCGAGAAATCACCGGATTGAAACATCAATCATGCCAAAGCATATAAAATCATATAATAAAGCATTTAAATCATATATGCATGCATCACGGTTAGAAAACAAAGTCCACTCACACACACCGTCCAAAATGGTCCGTTTCCGAGCTGCACGTTTTTCCGTAAATTCTGGAAATCACAATTCCTGTCCAAAATCATTATAGAGGGTTACTAACATCTCAAAATACTTCATATAATTTTCCCCAATTTTTCTGGAATTTAAATACGTATTTAACACGTAAATCAAAACTTCGGTTACGCGGAACATTAACGAAACGATATCCGATTTCCTCGAAACCAGCGTCAAAATGTTCGTTACAATGAGAGGATTCAAAGTCATGTTGACCTCACCTTGAAACAAGGCCGTACGCGCCCTCACGTGCCGCCCAAAGTGGCTGCGCGTGACCACCACGCGCTTGCTACAGTAATGTGAACAGTTGTCTTCCTCGCCTGTTTATCTGTAAAACGGGTCCTTTTGCCCGCGAGGTGACCCGGTTCATTTCCTAACAATTCAACCTTAATTACTTCAATTTAACATTCAATTAGCTTCGATTTAAGTCTAATTAGAGGTCTGTAAACTCAATTACACGATTGCTTACCTAAATCCTTCAAATCGAAGATGAACTTTCGAAGAACACCAGACACTATTCATCCTTCGAAATTCATCAATGTCAATCGCTTTCTTTCAATTGATCCACCCAGTAGCTTCAGTGGACCAAGAGAAACTGTTTCCCCACTTCAATTTCGTCGTTTGATCTCTCCAAGATCACAACTCAACCTTTGAAATTGCTTACTGTTGTCTTGTCCGTTCAGAGCCAATTGGACATCAATTTGCTTCGTTCTTTCGATGATTTTGATCGTGGCAATCCCAGAAAGCTTAACTCAAGCTCCAATTTGATCCTCAGAGCTCATAGCTCAAAATTCGAATTTTCCCTCCAATGTTCCAAAATTTGATTCTCAGTTTATAGTCACCTTCACTGTCCCTCGTGTTTTCCTTAGCTAATTCCATCCTCAATTCTCTCAATTTTCTCTCATGATCAGCTGTGGAAAGGAAATGATGATGGGAAGAAAATTCTCTCCATTTTTTGTGTTTGTTCACGGCTCAAATGAGAGAACAAAGAAGAAAATATTTGAGTGATGGCTAATGATGATGATTAAACATGATTAAAGATGATTGAATGATTAAAGGATAATAAAACAATATGATGGTGTTTTCCCCAAAACATGGAGCTGATTTTTGGCCTTAAATCAAGGGATGGGTGACACTTGTCACTCATCTAGGTGTGTTCAATCATCGGTTACTGTTCACAGTAAAATAATATTTTAATCGAAATCCCGGTTCGTTCGGTTAATCAAGTCCGTTCCCGTGGCCATAACTTCGTCATCGAATCTTCGATTTCGGTATGCCGCCTGTCGTTGGATTCGTATCGAAAAGACCTACGTAACGGTCTTTGGCCCTCGTCCATTGGACTTCTCGGGTCAAAAGTCAACATTTGGCCCCTTTTCAGCCAAATTACCAAAATACCCCTCAACTTCTGAACGTCATAACTTTTTCCTCGAATGTCGGAATCGAACGTGCCACCTGTCTATGAACTCGTGACGTCCCGAACTACGTCACAATCATTGGTCAAAGTCCGTTTGACCGCCCGAACTAAAAGTCAACATTTTGCCCATGCTAGGGGCAAAACGGTCATTTTGCACATTTCGTCCGATTTCACTCAACTAATCCCAGATTAGTCACTCTAAACCATAATTAATTAATACTCAATCCCGACACCCGGGACGGGTCATTACACAAACATGTCCAAATCATACTAGAGGGTTACTAACTACCTTATTAACCTCTCATTGAAGCCCCGTAATTTTTCCAAATTTTTAACTATTTTTAAACTCGATCCTAAACCTTCGAACATCTCGAACTATATCGAGACAATGTCCGATCGATACAAAACCAGCCACAAAATGTTCTTTACATCGAATAGATGATTTCACATGTTGAAAGTTTACCCAAAAAGCCCTCCAGGCGTCCCCCCACGAGGCCTAAATCCCCTGCGCGTGAAAGCCACACGCAGTACTATTCATCATCCCCAACCTCTGTCCAGACCGGTTCGGTCCAACCGAATCGGCGGTCCCAGTTCAACATTATAACTCGTTTGTTTTTAGTATGTTTTCACCCATTTCAAAACCTACAGCTTCGTCTAATCGTGTTCTATCCATTCATGATTTCAAAAATCTAAAAACAATCTTAAATCCTACCTTAACGATCGATGGATGAACCGGCCACCTGCAACTGGACACCGCCGTAGTCTCCGGCCACCATCTTCCTCGAAACCAAGCCCTGTGAACTCGCCTCGATCCCTAGGACACATTAGAATCGACCAAAACGATCAACACACAACAAACCCCAAACTACCATTCTTGACCCGAAAACAAGTTCACGGTCTAGGGGTCTTACCTCGCCGTCGTGAGCGCTACCGTGGCCACCATCACGGTCGTCACGACCCTAAGAACACCGTCCAATTAACAGAAACGATCGACACTCGTCCAAACCAAACACTCCATTTTTTAATTCCAAAAATAGCATTCGGTGTCTTGCCTCCGAACCTGACCACCGTTTACCGTCGTCCACGACGGTTGATGTCTTGGCACTATTCGACTCGTCACTAAACACTTTCACTTTTTCCATCCCAAGTCACAGGAAAAAGGGGACGTTTGGAAGGGATTTGAGGGGTTTGTTCTCACGGTTTAGGTGTTCGGGTTATTTAGAAAGAAATGAAGATGGTGATCGCGGGAAAGAGAGGGATGAGAGATGTGAGTTTGCTGATGATGATGGGGATCAAATGAGGTAGGATGAACGGTAAGGATGAGAGGGGGAGGTAGAGATGAACGGTGGAGATGGAAAGTGGGTGGGGTTAATTATAAAATAATTAGATAATACTTTTTTAATTACTTAGATCCACTTTTTAAGGAAGCCACTAATGGGATGAGTGACACTTGTCACTAATCCAAGTGTCCCACACAAATATCTGCCCAATTAGATTTAATTAATATTTTATTTGGATCTCGAGATGTAAATCTCCGATTCATTCCAGTGACCATAGTCACGGTCAAACTTGTCACGGTCATCTCCGATTTATTTGGATCTACAGACTCTTGACGTCCCGATCTATGTCACGGTCATCGGTCCTCGCACGTTTGACTCCCCGAGTCAAAATTCAACATTTTGCCCGATCTAAGTGCAAAACGGTCATTTTACACCGTCTGTCTGGTTTCGCTCAACTAATCACTGATTAATCTCATTAATCATTCATTAATCACTAATCTAATCTCGGAATTTGGGACGAGTCGTTATAGTATATAAGGCTTAGAAGGTCAAATTGACCCATCTCTATGACTCACTAACAAGGCTAACAACAAAGACCTATCACTATAGCTTACATTACCAAATTTTGAAACACCTCATTAACTACACCCGGGTCCTCTTCCCGTCCGACAAGTAAACCAAAATACCAAGTTTACCCTCGAGACATTATCAGACAAAGGACACTTGTACACTCGTGAGTTCATGCCTCCGCCCCGTAAGCAGCCTCGATTCATGTGCAACGTTTCAAGACCAATAAAAATGTGCGAGTAAAAGAAAATATATATTTTTAAAACATAATTCAAAACATACGTAATTCCCTCCGTTTTAGAAAACTATGCATGTACGTGATTTATCGATAAAACAATAATCTTGAAATACGCACAATTATAAGAAAATTAGTAATAACAGAAAACATGACCACATAAACCATATCAAGATACCAATGCATATACAAACATATTAATGCATAACCATAAATATGACACTAAACCAACCATACTCAACCAGCCAATCATATCGAACCAATCCATCCTCAATGCCAGAATCTTAATCAACATATCATATCTGCACTACAGGTAGGTCATATCACTCGGGAAAACAGAGCCCCGCTCTGGACGTTCGAGTGCTCAAAAAAACAAAGCCCATCTCTGGACGTCCGGGTGCCAGCAAGGAAAACATAGCTCAACTATGGACGTCTGAGTGTGGATCGATCCCAGAAAAATAGAGCTCGGCGATGGACGTCTAGGTACTAGTCCAAATAACCGTCTCAGGAAAACAGAGCCATGCTCTAGACATCTGAGACACATTATTAGCTTAGGTAAACAGAGTTTGGCTTTGGACGTATGAGCATCAACATACCGCATACCAAGCAAGGTTGTCCAATCATCATAATTTACATGTATCCATAATCACATCACAACTACTGGAACACACATTTATAACTCATAATCATTTCATAATTCAAATCCAAACCTTAATAACTCAGGCTAAGGCTAAAGCCCAAAACACACGTTACTCAAACCTCATAATCATGTCATTAAAATATTCCATAAAATCCTATAAAAATTCCAATCCATCAAATACAACCAAAATCATATAGGAAATTCATATCGATTCTAAAATCAAGTGCAAAGTCCAGTATAAAGCCAACATATATAATATGCAAATTCCTCGAAAAACGTGCACTAAAACAACTTTCGTAAAATCACCCGAAAATCATATAAAATTATACTTAAATGATCATCAAGAAAATCACATATTAAATCATGTAAAACCATATAACTATGCATGCATATGGTTTCGGGAACAAAAAGTCCACTCACACGGACCGTACACGCAGTCGAACATCATTGCACACTTCCCTGTAAAATTTGAAAACGCCAACTCCTATAAAAAAAAATAACTTCTAAGAGTCACTAACCATCCCAATTAACTCACACCTTAATCCTATAATTTTTCGGGATTTTTAAACGAATTAAAATAATTCCTAAACCTCCAGACATTCAAAATTGCCCCAAGACGATGTCTGATTGCATCGAAAATTATACCATTAGATTCGTAACATTGAATACTCAAACTTTCATGTTGGTCGGATTTTCAGACGGGCTGGCACACGCCCCCATGCGCCGATCATAGGCGCTACTCGTGGTGGTCACGCACTACTGTTCATCATCTTCAAGGTCGCGATAAACCCGTTTTCCTGCAAACCGGGTCACCCGACCTAGCGAGTCCAACTCGACTCTAAAATAGTATAACCACGACCCGATTTCATGTTTCATTTTCATAGAATTTTTCAAATTTTATTTTCCTCGAAGTTCTGGGTAGTTACAAAAGCCCCTCGTTGGGTCCTATCATTTGACATAATATTGCCTATATAAGGAATGCGATCACCCTCATTTGGGCGATTTCACTCTCTTATTAGAGATGTTACACTCTCTCTAACCTTGAGAGCTCTCACTTCTCTCTGCACTTTCACTTCTCTCTCTAAAAGGCTCGTTATTGCATCATATACAAACAAATACTTACTATTCATAAGAATAGAGTAACACCGTGAACATAGCCCGATTCGGATAAACCACGTACAAAATTATGCTTTTGGGTGAGTTACTGTTAAGTTGGTGTATTTTATGCATCAACACTTTGGCGTTATCCATGAGAATCGTAACAAAAAATTTATTTCAGTTTCCCTCTTTTCCTCGTGCCCATTGAAACTAATGAACCCAAGAATACCGAGCACCCCATTGCAATATTAAACCAGCTCTGGTTATCCAAGAAAAACATACTACCTCTGTTCCAAAGCTTTTCAAGTCACCAACCTCCACTCGGCAAATCGGCATAGGGTCCATTTGCAGAGTAGATAACCAAATCAAGTGGGTTGGTCGGCATTTACACAATCAAATGGATATTGACATCCTACTTAAGAAGGAAGAGCCCACCCACAACCACTAAACTTCCATGAATTTGGCTCCAAACCTAATATGTATTCTCAGTAGGAAAAATACTACAAATTGTTGCCTGCATTTTCTCCACCACATCGATAAACATACAGTCACTGCTCAAAACCCACCATGTCAATCAGCACCCCAACACACTCGGTCGGATGCATAATTAAAGCGCTTGCCAATAGACACGTTGAAACCCCAAATACTAGTCCCACAAGCGTCGCGTGGGCTAGGGCGGCTTTGGGTCTATGAAAGTTGTTGTACTCTCGCATACTAGGAGGTCGTCGTCGTCAACTCTGGCTCTCGTTAGGGTCCCACACATCGTAATTGGTATCCTCCCGCTTCCAAGTTTAACTCCTAGCGCGACGTACCGGTTGACCACCCAGTGAGGAAAAAGAAAAATGGCGCATTATGGGCTTAAATCACCATGTCTCACACTATGCCTTTATGTGTGTTGTTTTCTTCGTCAAGTCAACCTTTTACTCTGCATAGCTTCTCAACTCAACAAGTGGAGGACTCCATTTTCCCCTCTTCAGTCATCTACTGATCTACGTCCTCATGAGTTAGCACCACCCCAACTCTTCCGATACAATGACAAACACATGCTCAACTCGCCACTCCATGGGTCTTCCCAACAACAAGTGCCACCAAGTTCACATTTACATGCCCCCATGGCAACAACTTGGCTTATACCAAAAAATACCTCATGATACCTCAACACAAGTATGTAACACTTCAAATCATACAAAAAAATTTCATGACCATTCATGTGTTCACCATTACTTCTAGACACATTGGCTTCACATAATTAGTTTTCAGTCATGTGCATCACTATAAACACAATATTATCATCGACACAAAACACACCGAGCATGCATTCACTCAACAAACATGCTGAGCAAACATTAGCTCAAAAAAATGGCAAACACAAAGCATGATGAGCAAATATTAGCTCAAATAATGCCAAACACAAAAACACACCGAACACACATTCGCTGCTCAACACATACTGAGTAGACATTCGCTCAACATATACAGAGCACATATTCGCTCAACACATACCGAACACAAATTCATTCAACATCTTAATTCTGTACACACTTTCTTTCAATACATACCATGCAAACATTCGCTCATCAAACAAAAATCATGCGTTCATTTTTCAACAAACATGTCGAGCAAACATCAGCTCAAACAATAGTAAAACACAAAACATAAGAACACGCAAACATCAGTCCCATCATTAAAGCCCATCGTTGGTCCCATCATCAAGACCTAATATTGCATATAGGAACACGATCACCTTCAGGAGATCCTACTCTAGCACTATAGATATTACACTCTCTCTTTAACTTTGAGAGCTCTCACTTCTCTCTACACTTAACTAATGAAGATTAAATATTTAAATTGACTTTGTTGTTGAATTTTTGAAGCAGATCCGTGATACTATAATTTTGACATTAATTTTTCAGCAAATTATAAAAATTATATTAGATCACTTTTAGTGGTTAAAATGTAATTTAATAAGACAACTAATATAATTTATATACATGAAAATAGAAATTTAGGATTTCTTTTAACAAATGACTAGGTTTTATTCCTTTGATATTATCATTTTTAGACATGATCCTCCCCTGGAGCCACTTCAATGCATCATAGAAGTATTTTGAAAATTATTTTTAAAAAAACAAAAATCAATTAAGAAGGTACTTGTAATTGTAATTAGGGATTAAAATGTATTATATATGTAAACATAAAAATTTGTACTTAAAAAAAGACAATGGGCTTTTAACATCAACTATTATAAGAAGGTTAATTTTGAAGGTCCATTTAGTGCGTTATGACCTAATAGTATTAATTTCTATAGGGTATGTAGGAAGTATTGAATTATTTTAATTGATTTTAATAGAGTTTAAATTTATGTGTATTCAATCAGGATTTTAAAAGATTTATTAAAAATCTTGGTTTATTCCATTCATGTTTTAACAGATTGATTTAAAATACGTTCAAATCAGGGTGTATTCAAAACGAATTATTTAAGAATCCTTTACAATATCTCTGTATTCAAAAACTCATATATTTTAGATGATTTTAATTAATCTTGGATTTAAAAGAGTTTTGTGATTATGAGTATAAATACCAAAGCTTAAACACAAATCTAACGCCACCCCAAAGATTCTGACTTTTTCTCTATATTTTTTTCCTTTTCTTTTTTTTTTGTTCGAATACCTGCTTCTAAAACCCTCAAAATTCCCTGTGATAATCTCACTTGCTGGCGACACACAACAACAGCAGAAGCAACACATCATCATCATAAGCCACTACGACAGCCGCTCGGGCGACCCTACCTCCTACCGTGAACGGCGAATGTAATTCCCTTTTATTTACGAATTATTTTATGTTACTTGGATTCACTTTGCCGAATTCATTTGTCTCTGTGTTGACTTAAGCTTCACTGCCTTCGAATCCCTGAATTCTCAGTGACCCTTTGTTAAATTGTGCTTAATTTGATCCTATTTACATTATGTTATGACCCATGAATGAAAAAATTATGCTTTTCGCTTACAGTTACTGGGTTTACGTAATTTTGTGTAAATTTTGTGCTGTTACAGTGATTCGGGTTTGGGTGGGGCAGCTGGATTCAGTGGCTCAGCACGTTCTTCATCAAGCAGGAGGGATTCTGATGACGCTGGTTTTCCAGGTACTTTGTTCTTTTCTTTTTTGGTACAGAGACATGTATTTTGGGAATTACAAGTAATGAAGCGGATGACTTTTTACTAGGTTACATGTATTCATCCGCTATAATTCAACAAAATTGTGATGGTCTTGAGAATCATAAGCTTCGGACATTGCATAATAATAACTTTTCATATTATTGCAATATCCAGTTTAGCATCAGAATTAAATTGCAACAAGTAGTGGTATTGTTAACTACAGTCAGTTTGCTTCAATTGCAACTAAAACAAAATTCCTGGGGGTAGGACTAGTCTAAAATTAGGTAAAATGCAAACTTCCCTATCATTTGTTCTTTATGATGACATTCTTTAAGAATGTAATAAATTAATTACCAAAAGTGACAAGCTCCATATAAATTCAAACCATAGATATACATCACGTTGCAATGAGAGATGTAAGTCACCAACAATTTTTCAAAAAGAAGATTGCACATTTGAGGAATCATGCCTTTTTTGTCTCAGCCAGTGTAAGCACAGTAAGCTGCTTCAGCTTTAGGACTTGATCTGGGAAAAATTGCAGAAGACGACTGGCATCCCCTACAATTCATCCCCTACAATTCAACAAAGTTGTAGTATTTAGGTGTCACAGTAAACCATAGGAAAGCTTATATAGACAAAAAATGAAAAATCAGAGATAATGAAGGAAAATCCTCTATGTAATTTAAAATTAATAACAGCCATAAGACAGATAGAACCATAGATTTAACAATGTTACACAATTAACGACAGTTACACAATGTTACACAATTAACGATAGTGACATTGGAAATTTTCTCATGATATATGAATAGATTGCGGGACTAAGGTTTGAGCTACATAAGTAGTGGTAACTGTGGCCCCTCTTGTTATATTTCATATTCTCTTACATGGATTGATGCTTATATGTTGAAGCTTAGTTGAATGTACCAAATGCCATTGGAGAGTAACATTCAGTTCTTGTATCTGGCATTTTTCAAGTTGAACTTAAGTCACAACAAATAGGGAAGTTTTCTCTTTCTAACATTCTTGTATGAGTATGATCATTTTACCTCAAATTCTGTGGGCATGTTCATGTTTATTCACATTGTATGATGACATTGTTTTTTACTGCAATTGTTGTAATATGTTTTATCATGTTTATTCACATTTAGAAGTGGCAATTGATAATAATATCATTTATCATTGTTTTTTTTTTCCAGATAGTTCATTAATGTTTCAAATTCTCAATGATGATGATGAAATCAATCAGAATGAAGATGATGCAATTAACCAGAATGATGAAATGGAAAGCCATGAATATGTTGAAAGAGAAATTAGAAACAACGAGGAAGAAAAAGAAGCCAATGACATTGAGGACAACGAATTAGAGGAAATATACTATGAAATCATCAAGTTATTATTGATGGCAATGGAAGCAATAACGCAAGTGCTAAGTGCACTGATGGTTATCTTACAAGATGAGCATATTGAACGTCCAGTTCGACGAGCAATTACTACACGTAGATATAAGTATATACATAAGGTATTAAATGAGGATCCTCATCACTTTCGACAATTAAACAGAATGTATCCTGCTGTTTTCCAAAAGTTATGCACTATTCTTAAAGAGAAGACACACTTGAGAGATACCAGATTCATTTGTGTGGAAGAGATGCTTGAGACATTTTTGCTTACTGTTCGTCAAAATTCTCGATATTGTCAAACACGTGACACGTATAACCGATCACATTTCACAACAAGCAGAAATTTTCACAACGTTCTCAAGGCTTTATACTCAATGGCACTTGAGATGATGGTCAAGCCTGTATCTGCAGTTCCGACTAAAATAAGAGAAAGTACAAGGTTCTACCCCTATTTTAAGGTAAGCAAGCAATGCTTAATTTTTATTGCTGATATTACACATTAATATATTGATGATGCTAGTTAAATACTCTATCTAATTTAGGATTGTATTGGAGCCATTGATGACACACATATACCAACAATGGTAAAAGCAAGCGAGCAACCTAGTTTTCGTGATCGCCATGGAAAAATCTCACAGAATGTATTAGCTGCTTGCAATTTTGATTTAGAATTCATATATGTTCTTAGTGGATGGGAGAGTTCAACTCATGATTCTAGAGTGCTAAATGATGTTTTATCAAGGAGTAATGGACTTAAGGTGCCACAAGGTATGTAAAAAGTAAATATTTTAACTAATAATTGTTTATTTGGTATTCATTTAGGAACATATTCTAACTAATAATTTTTTTAAACCAATAATTGTTATTAATTCATTTTTCTTAGATAATATTTTAACTAATAATCGTTTATTTGTTATTCTTTTAGGAAAATATTTTCTAGTGGATTGTGGATTTGCAAATCGTCGTCAATTTTTAGCTCCATTTCGAGGTGTTCGATATCACCTTCAAGAATATGCTGGTAAAGATCGTGAACCAAAAACTTCAGCTGAGTTGTTCAATCTTCGTCATGCTTCATTAAGAAATGCCATCGAGAGAATATTTGGTATATTCAAATCAAGATTCACCATTTTTAAGTCAGCCCCTCCATTTTCATATAACACACAAGCAAAATTAGTGTTAGCTTACGCAGGGTTACATAAATTTCTTCGCAAAGAGTGTCGTGATGATGAATTTCCTATTGAAGACGAAGAGTCTTCATCATCTTTACGAGAAAATGAAGGAAGTATTTCAGAAGAAATTCTTCTAACCCAAGAGTAACAACGCAAAAATGCTAATGAATGGAGGAGTGAACTAACATCACATATGTGGAGAGATGATGTTAATGATGAGAGTCTACCATAATAGAACAAACACAAACCATGTCATGCTTATGTTTATGGTATTATGTGATAATAATCCATCTATAATTAGATTAATTTCGTTGATTTTGTAATTGAATTAATAGTAAGTGCTTTTGTTATTTTTTTTGTTTGTTAAACAATCAATAAATTTGATATTTTTCCATGAATTGATAACGTTTTGCTTTGATTCAGAAAAACGAAAGCAGTTTTTATGTCGTCAATAACACTTCAACTGATCAACTGATAGTAGAAGAGGCATAATAATAACAAATTTTTTAAAATCATAACAAATTAATAAACAAATCATTTAAAATCCATATCAAAACACTTTGAAATCAATAAAAAGCTTTTAAAATTTGTTGAAATCTATCAGATTTGAAACCCATTAAAATCTATTAAAATCTAAATTGAATACATCCCCCTAAGTCGATTTTTAATGCATATAATGTAATCCTTTCCTCCAATATCATTTTTGAAGGGGAAAAAAATCATTTGCTTCCAATAATACCCTAATTAAATTCTAAAATGTTATCTTTTACTCTTCCCTTGTTTTCTTAGGCATATTTTCGCCTTAAGTGAACAAACCACTACCTTTTGCTCAAGCCAATTCTATCATCACTACCACCGCGAAGCCACAACGAAACGTCCTCCTCTTTCACCACTACCACTTCACCTACATTCGTCTTCACCGCCACAACCACCATCAGTGTCGCCTTGCTCCTCAACTTCTACTGCCACTACCACCATATCATACACCTCTACTACCCCACCACCTCCTCCATTATTATAAAGAAAAAAAGTGCTACGATGGAGATCGGGAAGAATTGGAGATGAGTGAGAGACGAAGAGTAGAAAACACAAACGAATAATTTATGCTCATTTTTGAATCTCAGCTCTTATAAATAAAACTCATGGATACTCAAGGTTGTTAGAAATGCGATAAAAAATAAATTTAGAAATGTTGATTTGGTTTGATTTATCCCCGATTCAAGAAAATTATTTTCGAGATTTCATATTCAATTTTTCAGCCTTGCTTTCTTTCCTTTCCGGCCAAGCCCTAGCGAGAAGTACCCACCAAAGCACCAAAGTGTGGAAGACAAATGCAAAGGTTAAAATTGTTTGAGAGAGAGGAGAAAAATGAGACTAGTAAATAGTAATGCTAATAGGCATCTAGTTTGGAAAGAAGAATAAATGGTTTGAGATGGAATTGGTTAATGGGCACACATGGGTGCAGTGGGACTGTGTGGGGCTGTGCGGGACTGTGCATCAGAAGTGATGAAGCTGTACATACATACATATATAAGTATTTTTCGACCAAAAACGTACATAAGTATTTTATTATTATTAGCTTTTCTTTTATTAGAAAAAAAAAAAGAAATCATGTATATTTTCTTTGTTATATTACCTTTCTTACGTAGGCGGCTGCAGCATGAGAAAAAAAAAAAAGAAAAGAGACTGATTGATTGACCATGTATTGTCCCATCACAAAGGTCATGATGATTATCAAGGATTAAAGGCTGACCTGACTGTCCCACCCCTTATAATCTTCAGTATCCCTACCTCAAGTCCTCACCCTCCAGCCTCCATGCTCTCACCCACGCGCCATTTACTTCGTCTCCACCAATTTTCTTACAAAATAACTACTCCATCCTTGCAGCTATACTACGTTCGTACTACGTCTTAATGTCGATACTTTGTGATAAAATCGAATACTTGTTGATCATAATGCGGCCACAATTGATATTAAAAGTGTGTTATTTATCAAAATCAATTGGACGTTATTTACGAAAGTACTAAAAATATTATATTGTAAATAATAGAGATAGATATAAAATGTATCTATATTAGTCGTATTTTATAACCAACTAGCATTATTTTTTTTAATTTTTATTTTCAATCTTTTTGGGTATAATCTAAATCTTTTTTGGTTGATGGACCTGTGTGGGCTCTGTCACATTGGAATAATTGCTCTCTTCTCTAGTTTGGGGGCAACCAGTACGTGAAGCAACAAGACTAATAACCCTATAGCTGTCTGCATGTAGCTGGAAGCTATCGGTGAAGCTCCTGCTCGCACAGGCTGCCTGCAATAACAACACAAAAGGAAAGTGGGATTATAAATAATCCATTCAGAAATAAAGCATCCTGCAAAACATCATTGAAAAAGAAAAACCATATCTTCTCTTCTCCGATCTCTGATCTCTTCTCTCTTCAGTCTGCACTCCCCAATCCAATATTCTGCTTGGTTTTGGCCAGCTTTTCCTTGCAAATCTGTTTTATGTTTTTTTATCAAACTTGTTCGATCCTAAAAGCATAAAAAAGATCCTGTATATGCCAGGCTCTACGTATCTCCCCTACCTCTCCCACATTGGACCTTGTGTTCCCATGCCCTACTATTGGACTCATCATCGATCGATCTTTCCTTTACACTTCATAACCTTTCATGCTATGCACATTAGGGTTAAGCGTCTACTTCTAATAACTAGGCTAGCTCTTGGACATCAGGTGAAGGGTGTTCAGAGTTAGAACTACTAGCACGAAGTCGGGTGGGATTCAAATGGAAGGGCTTAGTTGAATTTGTGCGAGAAAATTTGACGAAATTATGAATAATATAATCACACTTAATCTATTTAAGAAATTCGGTTGCTAAATGGACACGAATGCATTTGGTTAACTTATTGAAACTAGGTTTAGGGCTTAAGTGCTCCTTTTTTTTTTTTTTTTGGTAAATGTGTTAGGAAGGAACTAATTAGAATTGGAATTTTTTTAATGGTGAACGATGAAGAAATTAATTAAGAGTAAATATTGAAGTGAAGTGATGAGAATAAATGCTGAAATGCGATTGACTTTGACATTGTTGCTGGCAAAGTGAGTTGCTATAGCCTAAGCTACCGTCTCTTTCTAAATGATTACAAAGCTTTCCACTGATTCTTTCCTTCTGATGTAAGTTTTGAATGTGTGAAATTATCATCAGGCATCTTTGCATTTAAGATTCTCAGAAAACTAGCACAAATATGGCAATGCACTATTGCTATCATCACTGTATCACACAAATTCAAAACGCCACATACACATAGTCATGCTCCTATCTGTGGACCCTCAAAGGCTCAAACGTTAACGCTGCCTGAGGAAATGAAAATGTTGGGAAAAAAATACGACAGAATAGTCATCAAATAGATAACGAAATATTGAAGTTTTAACATTGTCATTTTGAATTATTTTACACATATTATACATATATATATAAGGGCCATAATAAAAAAAAATGGTGCTGATGTGAATGAATTTACGCGTAACTGAGAGGGTAAAAGATGTGAGACAGATGAGAGAGTCAGAAGCAGCTATAGACATGGATGCTCAGTCACATTCACTCATCACTTCCTTCTGCCTTCCTCTTTACTCTCCCTTCTCCTTCTCCTTCTCCTCTCTCTCTCTTTCTCTCTCTCAACATATTATATACTCTAAAATCCTTCATGGTTTTTGGGTCCCCTAGTGACTATTATGATGCTCTCTTTGACCATTTAAACACCTATTTGGAATGTCAGTCTCTTCTGTTTTCCTTGCTTTTTTAAATTTTATTTCTTTTCATCTCTCTCTCTCTCTCTCTTTCTAATTTTATATAAAGCCTCTCTCCATCCATCTCTTCAGCCACCAACCATATAATGTGTAGTTAGCTTGTTCTTGTTTCCCATTTACATCACTTCATCAATGCCTGTCTTTTCTTTCTCTACATGCTCTCACCCTCTCACCAAACTTGTCACCAACAACAACAACGACAATGAGAAGAAGAAGAAGAACCACATGCCATCACTTGATCATCAGCATGTGTCAACACCATTCACCCCAACTTCTTGGACCCAATCCCACCACTTTTGATAGTCCATGGTGCTATCCCACTGAGCTTCTGTATTTTTAATTTTTTTTTTACATTTTTCTTCATTTTTATTTTTTTTCTTGACCTTGCAAGGCTTTTACCTTATTCCATAATCCTATTTATCACTTTCTATCGCTTATTTTCCTCAAACCTCCTTCTTAGTCTTAGCCAATCCTTCCAGCGTATCCATCCTTATCTATCCCTCTTGAGCTTTATTACCAAACACCAGTAAGCAGTGACGAACCAACCAAATTCCTCTATGTTGTTCTATTGTTCTTAGTTTCAGTTTCATATGTTTTGTATATATGTCCCTCCAGTTATCCACTGCTGTACTATTGACTTCAATAAGATTTTAATGAAGAAGGTTATGTTATTCTTCAGTTCTAACTTTTATTGCTTAGAAATTTATGCTATAATGCCCACCGGAGGCGTGTAAACATTTTGCAAATTAGAAATCGCTCGTGGATTGATTGTAATGTAATTTGTGAAAGAAATTATCTTAATTTAATATTTTCTAGTTAATTTCACATTTCCATATTTATTTGGCAACATATAGATAATGCGTATGAATTATTTAACCTTCATGGAATTAGTATCACATGTTTCAGAATTTTTTGCTTGACCAATGAGCAATGTATGAAAATATTTAGATATCCATAAAAATATCAACACTCATATGTATTGAAATATCATAACATTAAAACGGATTAATTAACCCTCATATTTATTATAATATCGATGGAAATGTCGAGAAAATTTGAAAGTATTATCGAAATATTTAAGATGGTATTAGCAAAATTAACTTAATAGTCAGTTTAAGTTCTTGCATTCTTTTCGGTTAAGTTTAAAGATTTTGTATTAGATAGATACACATAAAATACATATGCTAATATGGGCGAAATTTTCGTTCATGATTAGTAGTGTTCATTTCTGGAAATCAGAACATTTCTTTCCACAATAATATGTATTTACAGTTTTACACCAACCAATAATCACCAGAAATTGAAGATGATTTAGGCACATTATGGACAAACAATAAGGCGGAAAAAAAATTACACTCCAAAGAAGTCTCATGGCATGTTTACTGGGGGCGTGAAAGAAACAATATAAGCGGGTATTGAATACCCAAATGATCAGGTATCAAATCAACTAGGATTTGTTGATCCATCCATACATTGTCCCACCTATTCCCGTGCCTGAGTTCCCAGTATTTGTCAAGTACACGTGCCGTCAGAATATTAGACAAATGGAAGACCAAAAGGAAATTCAGCATCCATTAGCAGTGGTTGCATTTTGATTTAGTGCAGAGAACCATGACCTTCTGGCTTCCGGTTGAGAAGCTGATCGTCGAAAGCCTCCTGGTCTGGAACATCTAGCCAAATGGTTCCTCAACTTTCTATTACTAGAACTCGGAACCAAACATGGAGCAATGTTTGGAGCTCCCATGCATAGGCTGTAGTTTATCTTAATTGATGGGAACTTCTGGCAGCTCAAAGACCGGAAAGATCCAAGGGTAGATCTTCCAGAGCATCGCATTTCAGGCTGGCATAATGGGGTTGTTATTGAACCGGACTCCGATCCATCAACAGTACATGTGCAAAGTGATAAGGCCAAACTTGTTCTTGCACTTTCCTTGGCCAATGTTCTTGTTCCTCGGAGCTTGACAAACGAAACTATGCCACTTCGGCATAGAGGACATGCAATTGAGCCCGGGGGACCATGTGACACATTGGAAGTGTAGTTGGTGGAACAAAGGTACAAGGCACACCTTGTGCAGAACTCGTGATCACAACCTGAACCGGGAAATCAATCTGTTACTGTCTTTGGCAACCAACAATTCTATGCATGATGTACCATCCAGTATGCAGAAAGCCAGTAGGGAGAGACTAAAAGAACAAAAATGAATAGATGCATATAAAATAAACCAGTCTGAAATTACTAATATGTTGCACACAGTAATAACAAGTCTGCTGGATTCAAGGCTCTTTAACTTTATTGCAGTAGTTTTTTTCTTAATTGTTTTTATATTATTCTAAGCTGAACACTCCCAAATCAGTCCGTTTATCAAACATCTTTTTTACGTAACCCATATGTTCTACCTTCATGTAGATTTCCAGTTCAGTTACAACGACAAATATATGCCACAGGCCACAATTGCAAGTTCACCTCATGACTGTCGCCCTGTAGATTCCACAATTTTCAGTACCAAGCTACACCTTGGTAGTTGGTACTGATTTACTATTCTACATATCCATAAGCCTCAGAGAAAAAAGTGTTTCAAGGGCAAAAGCAAGATACATAAAAGCATACAAGTGTTCCTATACAACGAATGAAAGAGGTTGACTCTGTAAATGTCAGGTTATATGCGTTGAAAAAAATGTGCAAATACAGATAGATAAAAATAATGTCCAACTGAAAAACAATTTAAAGAAATTGTCCATCAATGACTTCCCTATCGCAAGTAGAGTTTGTGTGCAGCTTAGCATCCATACTTTTATATTATTTTTTAGTTTTGAACCCCGAGTTCTGATGCACTCACAGTTTGTGACAATTGTAACATTTGGATAGCATTTGAAGCTTACAGTATTGTTTGGTTTTCACAATCGAAGTCCTAAAGCTTTACACCCTTACGAATCCCTTAACTCTTATAAATTCAAGGTCAGTGATTTTCACTACCCGTATCTCCTTATTTACCCCTCCCTTTTCTGATAGCTTTAGGATTGAGTGAATCAAAGTAGAATCGATGAGCAGAAACAAGCTGAGTAAAAAAGGAGAAAAGGGGAGTGTGAAATTCAAATTAAATGTAAGTCACAAGCACTACTGTCGTGTAGTCACAACTAAACTTAAAATACCAGGAACAACACAATGAAGGCCAAACTAAACTAAACGAAGACAAGACCCCACAGTTCGGTTGACTTAAAAAATGTAGCAAAACATGATCAACTCCATCATAACTAAATTTGCGTATCTAATACCTGTCTACCATAATGGTATTCACTCGAACCTGCCTAAAGAAGCTACCCAGGAACTAAAGGAGACTGCATAGGAGTGCTCGAGCTAGACAAATATTATGCTATTCAAAGGTCCTACCATCTATTATGTTGAAACGCTCTACATGGAAACTGAGGACTGAATAGAGATTTCACTAGATGCATTCCCCTTTCAGCCCAAACCAATGTTAAAGCAATACCACAATTTCACCAGTGCTTTATTTGCCTCCATTTACAACTGGAAGGCCTTTTGGAGTGTGAGTATATAATTGCCTTTGCAACACCAAGGGATTAAAAGAAGGGCAATGCAAGGCAATGCTAGGGAGGTCACATTTGTAAACCACATACTAATACAGGTAGGCACCACCAATATAGGTAAGGCCCACCTGCATTGGCATGTGGTTTACAATTGTGGTTTACAGATGTGGTTTACAAATGCGGTCTCCCTAGCATTTTCCTTAAAGAATGATGCTGTTTCCACATCACTCATTTTCCACTGTTATTTTCTATTTCTTCAATTAAAAAGACTTGCTCCAGTTGTATATACATCAGACTTTGTAGATTATCATGTAAACTTAAGCAGAGGTAGATAGTCGTCAAAATATGCACTTTCAAGAGAAATTTACCTTCTGCGGCCACGGTGCACTGTTGTTCCAAACAGACAACACATGGGTCTTGGCATGTAGTTAAAGAATCACTGCTCTTCCATCCACATTCTCTGCATTTGACACCAAAAAAAGAAAGTAAAATTCATTATTTTGAAATATACATAAACCTAACCACATCCCAAGTTGATGGCTGGAAGCATCTTCCACAAGAAGAAAATATGGGAATAACAATACTACAACACAATAACGTATATGTTTAAAGGCACTTAATCACTGAATCGAGCATCTTATGTTGCAACCTAAATTGAAAATAGTGCACAGATATCCAGAAACCATTTTTCTAAGCTTAAAAATTTGTTAGTAAGTTCTAGCATTTATACCAAATGAAAAGTTATTCATGGGCAGGTAAGAAATTCAAGAGTTGTTAAGAAAAATTCTAAACATCCAAAAGGAAAGTTGCTTGCAACAGAAAGAATAACTTGATTTCAGATTTCATTTGTTAACCAAGCTGGTCGTTAAGAAAAATTGAGCTCATCTTAATTTAGAATCCAGTACTATTTGTTGACTCTTGAAATGCTCCAACATTTCAAATAAGAAGGCATCAATTATCCTTTTAACATGATTTCTCGATTGGAGCAAGTCAGTATTAGCATGATAACTTGAATGGAACAAATTTAGATTTACAAATAGTTCTTTAGTAAAGAACTAGTCAACAGATTGAACAAACTATACTCACCTAGAAATTTTGATAATGCTCATAAGGGGAAGGCATAAATATGGTGAAGGAAGAATCTTTGATTGGCTTACTGGCTCCTTGGCAAGGATTTCCTCAAGCCAGTCTCTATGCCATGAACGAGCCACCATCAAGGGAGTCCATCTTTGAAAAAATGAAAATTAAAGCAAGGATGAGTTGAAAGCTTGTAGTTGCGTACAGAAAAAGAAACAAAAACAAAATGATTGTTAACCAAAAGGTTTGTTTAGGTTCCTCAACAGAATTACAACATACGTAACTGCATACTAAAGAAGAAAAAGAAAAGAGAACATTAAGGCATGAAAAAACTTATACCCTATCAGGGAAAAAAATTACAATGGTCCACGGGAATAGATCCATATTTTACTGCCTTATGGCTGAATTTTAAAACTGTGTTATTATTGCCATCATAGACCACATTTACAGGTTCACTGGTAGTTAATTATAGTTAACATAGTACGCGAACAGCTCTGCTAATCACAACGCTCAAGTTTGATAAGGTCGAGTAGATATTTAATATTCGATCAATTATCTGTATCCATGACTCATGAGCAGAAAGCAGAACATTCATGCAAAGGGCTATATCACTCACCAAGAAAATGCAATCATGGGAAACACTGTTGCAATGGTGCTTAAAAGAAACAGAGTCAATGGCTCACACGTTATATGACAAAAATTTTCACCTTAAGTATGGGAGGTAAAAAAATAAAAGTAGAAAAGAAAAACCAACACAAAAGAAAGAAACGAATACTTAAAGGGAATGCGAAGTTGCAAATTCTCTCTTTTCAGGATCAAGAAAAGTTTGATCATAAATAAATGCAAAAGCTTTTATAGATGGTCATGCCCCAAATGTAAAATGCACATAATATTAGAGTTATTTGCAATGATCCCTCAAAGGCGCATATCAGCATCTCCAGTAAACAAATGAAATTGACACTTGGCCAGGTGTCCAAGTTCAAGCCCAACAGTCACATTTGAATCATTGTAAATCAGGTCAAGAAACATGCCAAGTGAAAATTGCAATAAACTTTGAAAAAAATTGAAGCGACATGCATCAGATGAATACCCATTCGCATTTTCAGCATTCAGACTGGCACCCCTGGAAATCAAAAGCTGAACCACAGCATATAGAATTGGTATTAGAAAAGCAGAAATGACTGCAAAGGATGTAACAAAAATTAATGCATGTTTTCTTAGAAACATACTTGACAACATTGTGCATCTCCTCCACATGCAGCATAATGTAGGGCTGTGCTTCCAGCACCTGCAAAGTGGTCAGTTATCAAAGATTTTTTAGGAAATACACTGGAATGACCAGGCCTGCAAACTCATATTGGAATGATGGAAGTCTTAACATTAATGTTTTAAGAAGATAATCCATACATACCATGGAATTACGTTAACAATTCGTTAAACAATGCCTTAGGAAGATAATTAGATAATAATGGGGCAACAGACTTCAAAGAAAAGCAGAAAAGAATCTACAATCACAAAGCTCACAGGAAGACTTGGAATATTAGTTGAATTTACGTTGTATTTTATAAGCATAATCCAACTCTAATAGTATATCACCACTCCGTAGATTGCTAAGGTAAGTGGATGATGCCAATTTCTGAAAAATGAATATGATAAATTAATGTTACCTATTAGATCAATTGTAGCTCCATCTTGCACAGTAGCTTTAAAAACAGAAGCCCCTAAATCCAAAAGTAGTTGTACGGTTTCAACATGACCATTCAGTGCTGCCATATGCAGCGCAGATATTCGTCCATCAGCAGGCCTATTAATTATCTGGAACAACACCCTGATGCATGCAAAATGGAATACAATATATATCAACAAAAAATACTGAGAACGATAAAAAGAGGTGACAAGGTATTGGAATTGAAAATACTCATGATTAAACTCTGTGATTGATTCTTCATTGCTTGATGCATTCCTTAATGTATTCCAAAAATCCGGTATGCTAGGAATGTAATCAGCAAGGAGGAGTCGGATGCATCGAGAATGACCATTCAAAGCAGCAAAGTGAAGTGCAGTACCCCCATTTAGATAATCTGCTCTGTGAATCTGAAATGTGAACTTTCCAAAACTTGTCATATTTCTTAACACATCATTGTCAAAAGACTATTCAGAAACTGTCTTGGAAGCAACAATCGTACAGTGGCTTTAGAAAGAATCAAAGTCTGAACAACCTCCCAATGACCATGTTGGCATGCTTGCATCAAAGCAGTCTGTTGACCAAGATATAGAGCACAATTTGTTTTTCAAATCCATAACAAAGAAAATTTGGACAGATTTAATACCACAAGTTCTAAACTTCTTATAACACCATAGTGAGATAACAATACCTGGCCACGATAATTCCTGAGATTGATATCGACTCCAGAATCAAGCAAAATAGACACTATCTAGACACACATGGAAAAAATACAATCACAATCACAATCCTAGCAGATCAGCGTAAATGAAAAACACAATGACAGCAATCTCTACAGAATATATATATATATATATACATATATAATTTTTTTTTTCGTTTGGCATTATACCTCATGGTGGCCCTGAGCTGCAGAATAATGGAGGGGAGAATTACGAACACCGAATGTAGAGTACCTTGCCAGGCGAGGATTACATTCCAGCAATGCCTTGGCTTCTTGAAGATCACCATCTCTTGCTGCTGAAACTAATCGCTCCCCGGATGCTGAACATCCAAATGAATTTCCCATAACGCTCAAAAATTTCATGTCCCTCAAATACACAAACCCAAAAAATGAGAGATCACCATGAGCTCATATTAAACCAAAATCTGCTTTCCTTATTTTCCTCAAATGTAGGACATCAAATCCTTAATCCATCCAAATAAAGACATAGACATATTGGGAGAAATAATAAAAAAATGCTGTCTTGTGCTACAAAGAAGTACGAGGTCGTCCCCATGTACCAAACCAGAAACAACTACCCTCTCTCCTGCCACAACAGAGCTTCTCAAAAGCAAAATTGGTTGCAACGGTCAGAATGCCACTATTTGATTTCTAGTGACTAATGAAAGAGATAGACTTTGGTTCTTCTTTTTGCACACAACAACCAACCTCCTCTGCGGAAGAAGAACAAACCACTCTCAAACTAACAAAAAAATTGACGACGTTACTATTTACAGATTAGTCAAACATTTCGTCAAGTTCGAGAAAACCAACAAAGACATACAGGAACGTTAGAAACCTCTTCCAATAAAAAATCCCATTTGGCCACAACCACTCTCTCCTGAGAATCAAAGCCTTTCAAACGCACCTCAGCACTAGCATACATTCATCAAGCAAGCAGCATTTCAAATCCGGCGATACCCTCACCCCAATTTCCCCGATTTTCCCTTGAAAGACAAAAATCTCCAACACCCACCTCAGATATTCCTCCAAGAATCAAACTTTTCAATATATTTTCTTTCCCTTAAACCCAAGAATCTTCAATCAATCAATCAATCCCCAAGTTGAAAAAGGCCTGAGACAATCAGAATCTTCAAAACCCAGATGGAAAAATCTTTCCTTCTGGGTTTTAAAGGAAGCTGATGAAAGATAATTGAGTTGATGCGCACTGTAATGGGGTTTGACGGGAGGAATGAATGAAATGATGATTAGGGTCAAACGGGAAAAACAAAAAAAATAAAAAGATATAAATGGTGATGGAGGTGGGTGATTTATTTGGGAGAAAGACAACAGCTGCGTCGTGAACCTCAACCCTCAACCAACAATAGGTTGCAAGAAAAGCGTGTCTCCGATTGTCCATGATTTCTGAATTGAAAGGATATAATTAGGCAGTCAACTTGGTAGTTGGCTTGTTCTTTTCTCTCCCTTCCCTTTCACTTCCCGGGAGAAATAATTTACTCACTACAGGCAGCTCGCCTGACTCGGCTCATCCTCACCGATTCACTTTCACCTATTTATTTGGCACTTTGTTTTTTGCTAAGCTATTTGTTTACTTCGGTCTAACCCGGTTAATCGATTTTTCGGTTCAGTTTTTTTACTGAAATCGAAATCAAACCGGTTGGTGAATCGTTTTTGGTTTGGTTCGTTTTTTTCGCATAAAACCGACTTAAATCGGAACCAAAATGTTTAGTTCGATTCGGTCCGATTTCGAACAAAACCAATTATTTTCGGTTCAATCGGGTCGAACCTGTTCGATTTTTTCTAAAAACCAGTTTTTTTTTAATAATCCTAATAAGACATCCAAATCCTATTCTCGTTACTTAAGCTAGCTAGCTTATGAGAAAACCCTAATCCTTCAATTTTCCATTCATTGCAGATGAATGTCCATTGGGTAGAAGGGCTGGAGAAATTGATGTACTACATGCAGTAGAAATTGATGTACTACATACAGTATAAATTGATGTACTACATACAGTAGAAATTGATGTACTACACTCACAAATTGATATAAATATATATATATATATATATATATATATATATCCTCCTATACAATCTCATCTCAGTCAGTCTGTTCACTTTTTGCTTGTTTATTATCACATTCAACAATCAAATCCTATAATTCAACAATTCATATCCAAAATTCAACAATAAATCAACTTCAATACATTCTTACCCAAACGACCAAACCAACAAAAAAGCAACCACCATTTTCCAATATTCATATCCAAACATCAAAATTTCTACAATTAAGCTGAGCAGTGAGCACTTATGTAACAACCCGTCCCGAGAATTGGGATAAGTAGAGTGATTAAGGTGTGATTAGTAAGGTTAATCAAGGGTTAGGTGGTCCCGAGGGGTCCGGGAACCTAGAATGACGATTTTGCCCCTGGGTCGGGCAGAAATGTTGACTTTTAGTTCGGGTGGTCAAATGGGAGTTGACCAGTGACCAGGACGTAGTTGAGGACGTTACGCATCCTTAGGCAGGTGGCACGCCCGATTCCGACATCCGAGGAGGAAGTTGTGATGTTCGGAAGGTTGAGGGCATAACCGTAATTTTGGAAAAATAGGGGGAAAAGTTGACTTTTTGAATAATCGAGTTTTGGTACGTTGACCTAGGATGGTTAGGTAGATCTCATCGTCCTGAGTTTGATGACAGGCGGCACGTGTTCATCGGACTTACGAGGTGTGAGATACGGGTCTAGAAGGGTAGTGGCAAAACCGTAAAAAAATAAGTTAACAAGAAGGGTAATTTGGTCTTTTTGCACCTGGGGATTTGTGCAGAAAGAAGCAGATGAAGGGTTGAGATTGGGCCACATGGGTGAGAGAGAATGGGGGATGGTGACATGTGGCAATTGTGTAGAGGGTTCTGGTTGAATCCTGTACATACACGGCCCAAATATTTGTGGTGCAACCGAGCAGTGCCCGTGTGAGTGTTCTTCGACACAGAGAGAAACAGAGGGGGAGAAGCGAGAAGATTGAAGGTTGATCGAGGGTGCTGGTGAGTTTGTGACTGTGTGTGGGTGTTCAGAGAGTGAGAGGGAAGCAGGGAGGAGGTGTGGAAGTGTTGGCCGTGTGTGTGAGGGGAGTGAGGGCCACGGGAAAAACCAGAGTGCACAGGGAGGACGTGAGTGTTTTTGGGCGGTGTTGTGGCCGTGATCGATCAAGAAAGGCCAGAGGAAGTGTCCAAAGGCTGGAGGTGGACGGGGGGAGCTACTGCCTCACGGCTGAGCTCGCGACGGCGATCGGAGGACAGGTAATTTCTCATCCTTTTCTACTTGCTCTGTTTAGTCGTTGAGTTTCAAGTCGAGAATCGTGAGTCTAGAGGTCGAATCGAGGCCCTTAAGCAGGTCTAGGGGGCTCAGTGGAGGTCTGGGATTCTATTGGTTCTGTTGCCGTGACGGGGAGGTACACGGCGGAGGATGGCACGACAGAGGTATTCTGGTGCTCTGTTTTGGCCGTGGGTTCCAACGGCGAGTCGTGACGTTTGGGCAGGAGTCGACGGCCAAGGTGGGTCGGGTTAGACTTAGAAGAGGTCTAGGAACCGTCTGGTGTTGCCACCATGACGGGGGGTGACCGGAGTGGCTGGATCGGAAAACAGGGGAGTTTGGGGTTGTCTGGTTTCAAGTTCAGTCGACGGGCTAGGGACAGTGTCGAGGTGAACGGAGTTGGGGAATCAATAGGGAAGGACTGGACGATGAGAATGGTGAAGAGAGGGAAGGAAATAGTGCAGGCACGGCGGTGAACCGCTGACGCCGGTCTGTGTTGCAGGCGACTGTGGCGAACCGGGTTGGCTCGAGGTAGCCGATGCACTGTAGCAGCGCGTGAGGGCCACGCGCAGCCACTTTGGGCGGCGCGTGGGGGCGCGTGCGATGGCGATGGGGAAAACGATCAACAGGGTTTTTGGTCTAGGAGTTGTGGTGAGTCCATTGGAAGTGGTTTCGGGTTAATCGGACGTCGTTTGAGTTTAGTTCCGCGAGGGTGAAAGTTTAAGGTCTCGGGTTATTACGTTTTCGATTCGGGGAATTTTGAGGGAATTTAGGTGAACTTTCCTAGACGTATTAGTGACGTAATTTGACGGTGTTTGACAGGATCGGGATTTCCCGAGGGAGCCGAGGAACGGGCTGGACGTTCGGGACGCGAGTAGGGCTCAGTACTGTGAGTGGACCCTTTTCTCTAAACTCGAGCATGCATAACTGTTTTCTATAATTGTCTTATGGGTTTCAATCATGATTTTGTGTTTATCGAATATGTTGGTCGGTTTTACATTATTACACATTTTTGGAGGAAAGTGGTTTTTAGCACGTTTTACGAGGAATGGTTGGTTTTTGGAATATATGTTATGATTTTGGGATTTCAAATGATAAGTGGTTTTCAATGATTATAAATGAATTTTGGAACATGATTTCGATGATAAAGGATTTTAGGTTTGAGAAATGGATTTCGGAAATGAAAGTTGGTTTTCAAGTGGAAAGTAGATTCCGGATTTGGGTTCGGAATGCCGGTTCTGGATGCCGGGAGAGCATCGAACCAGTGATTTCGGATTCGGGTTTGGATGAGGATTTGGTAAATGGTTTTCAAATGGTTTTGGGATTGGATTTGCTGGATCTGGATATTGGGTTTAAAGACCCGGATATATATGTGACGGGGGACCGGCCGGATTGGGTTTAAAGACCCGGATTGAGTTTAAAGACTCGGGAGTTTAAAGACTCGGATATTTACGATATTACCCCCGTAGGCCTTGAGTTTAAAGACTCGGGAGTTTAAAGACTCGGATATGATTAAGGCCTGGATTGAGTTTAAAGACTCGGGAGTTTAAAGACTCGGATAGATCCAGCAGGTTTGATCGGGAAAATGATAATTTGATGTTTATGGTTTTTGATACGGTTTCTGATACTCATGCTGTGGTTTCTTATGATACTTTATAGTGTTTCTGTTTCTTATGATGTTTAAGAATGATTCTTTTATAATGTGTTACAACTGTTGATTATGCATGTGGTTTTCAAAACGGAGGGTTAAACTCGGTTTTCTTAAAAAAAATGGTTTTGAACTTTTGTACTTTTTGGTCCACTCACATTTTCTGTTTTAATTGCCCTCCAGGTTGTGGAGTGAGCGCGGGGTCTTGACGTCGAGGCAGAGTCTGAGGCATAGAAGTGACGTGAGAGTCCCAGAGTAGATTAAAGGCTTCCGTGTGCGTGTAGTTATCGGTTTTATTTTCTTTGTATGTTCGTACTATGTTCTGTAAATGCTACCTTCGGGACATCGTGTCTAATTACTCATGCGTTTGACTGGGTAGTATGTGAGTGAGTTTTACTTGAGTTTTGCGTCGGGGAGTTAGACGGGAGCGGGATTTACCTCGGGTTTCGGGGTGAAACCGGGGTGGGTCCTGACAACTTAAGGGAGAAAGAGGGAGTCAGTTGCGACCATTTTTCCATCCAACCACCATTTTTCCATCAAATAATCCTAGAGAGGAAAGGACTTACAGGCTACAGTGAGCGAATAAGGGAGAGAGAGAGAGAGTCAGTTGCGAACTTGCAATTGAGAGAGAGAGAGTGAGGCGGATGCGATCATGCGGCTAGTCCGTCGGTGTCGGCCTTCGCGGCTTTGCGACTACTTAGGTTGAGCAATGAGCAATTAAGGGTTTGGGTTTTTGGTTTGCCGAGATGTTTGGGACCTTGGGTTTGTGTTTGATTTCAAAGAAGGTGGAGGAATCAAAGAGAAAAAAAAGAAGAGGAAAAGAAAATTTGAAGTGGGACTGGGGAGACACGAGAGTGAATTGAAATGAAACTGGGAGAGAAGAGTCGAAGACGACTCAGACGAGGGTTTCATATTCTAGGGTTTCATACAAAGCGACGCCATTTTGTAAAAAATATAACTAATGCGTTTTGGTCCGGTCCGGTCCAGTTCAATCCGGTTTTATCAACCTTTCAGTTTAGTTTGGTTTGGTCCGATACAATTATATCGACAGTCGAAACCGAAACGACTCAGTCTGGTTCGATTCAGTTTTCTCCAAACAGTTTCGATTTTTCTTCGGTTCGGTTACAATTTGGTCCGGGTTTTCAGTCGGTTTTTTCGAACCAATTAACAGGGCTACTTCGGCCTAGTATGTTTTAATCTCAATCCCCTCGATAATATCGGCCCATTTCCTTCTGGGCTTTGTATATGTTGAAGCAGAATTCGTCCTTTAAACTCAAAAGACTCAAGGATCCTTGCAAACAAGCAAACAGTAAGCTATCGTTCGTTCAATGATCGAGACCCGGGGGTGTTCGACCAAGAACGCTCCAATGCTTAAGTCAGCTTCGAAAGAGAAATCTCAAGAGCTTGAGTAGCGTTGAACAGAATTACCTTTATTGAGAAATGTGTTCCCTTTATATAGGGGGTGAGTGAGATGCTCAATTTCCATAGTTCCGATGTGGGACAAATGCTCCTTGATTTGTGCGCTAACACGTGTTACACAGATCGAGGGTGAGAGGCTTACACGTATCATCCCGGTTTGGGCCCAATATTTGGGCTATGTAAGCATTGTGGGCTTGAGCCATGTTCGGTGCTTGGGCTTTAAGTATTATTGCCAGGGGTAATTTGGTCATTTTGGGAATTATGGGCCACGTGGTAGCTCCACATTGTTCCGGTGATTTTGGGTTCCACAAATACCCCCACATTGCTTAGGAATTCAAGGAATCCTAAGGGATGTAATTTGTATTATGGTCCCGATAAATTATATATGGGAGTAGGACTCCGCTTGATCTTCAATTTCATTGTACCTAAGAGTCTCTGATGTCGCAGTAAGCTCCACGCTTGTTCGAGAGACTTTTGAATATTTCTTTAATTGTTGAGCTTTACATTTTTGCACATTCGGAGAGTTGTATGATTCCAATTGTAGCAATTTAAGTGGTGTTAAGCTCTATTTTTAGAGACGGTCATTTCAATATGCGTCACGGCGCACTTCTGGTGAGACTTAGTAGGCTTGCATTGGGGGAGCAAGGTGGCTTGATGTAATGACCCGTCCCGAATATAGGGATTGAATATTAATTAATTATGATATAGAATGACTAATCGGGGATTAGTTGAGTGAAATCGGACGAAACGTGCAAAATGACTGTATTGCCCCTAGCGTGGGCAAAATGTTGACTTTTAGTTCGAGCGGTTAAACGAACTTTGACCGATGACTGTGACGTAGTTCGGGACGTCACGAGTTCATAGACAGGTGGCACGTTCGATTCCGACATTCGAGGTGGAAGTTATGACGTTCGGAAGCCCAAGGGCATTTTCGTAATATGGTCATATTAGGGGGCCAAATGTTGACTTTTTGATCGGGAGGTCCAATGGACGAGGGCCAAGGACCGTTACGTAGGTCTTGTTGATACGAATCCAACGACAGGCGGCACGTCGAAAACAGAGTTCGGGTGACCAAGTTACGGGTCACGGATGTCTAGGGGCAAAATGGTAATTTGTCGAACGAAGGGCAAAATGGTCTTTTGACCTTGATTCTTGCTACCAGATTGTGACATCTGTCACTTTGTCATCTCCTTTGCCCCAGCTATAACATAGAAACGGGAATCATGGAAAACACAATGATATACACTTTTGACATTTCTCCCTAAATCATGGCTTAACTAATCATTTTCTCCAATTGTCCAAATTAAACTGTTTCAGCCCACTGTCTCTCGTCATTGTGCAATTGGGAGACTGAGGAAGTCGAATTAAGAGAGAGACTCGAGTGAGAGTGAGGCCTCTGGGAGAATTTTGGTTCGAAAATTCAGAAAATTTGGAGGACTTTCGAATTCGAGATTGTGAGCTGTGAGGATCGAAATTGAGGATTCAATTCGACTCCTGAGATCAAAACGAACCTTCCTGCAACAAAACCAAAGAGAAACCGTGTCGAATTGGGGAAGAACTGAGCTTCCATGGCAGCCTAAAAATCGAGCTTGGGTTCAACGGGTTAGAGGTAAGGATTCATCAAATTGATCTTGGAAAAACATTCAATACACTCTCACGATGCTTACTCTATGAATTAATTTGAAAATCAGGGACGGAATCGGTGAACCCGAATTGGAAACCCGTCAAGGATCGATCGAGAGTCGTGAGGATTTAGACCATGATTCGAGTAATTGAACTTGCAGAACTTAATTAGAGTTGGATTAGAAGGGATCAGTGGAAAGAACGGATCGATTTGAGGTCGAATTGGGTGAGATTCAGCCGGGTTCTATCGCGGGTTTTCAACCCGTTTACCAGACAAACGGGTGAAGAAGGAGCACTGTAGCTGGAGCGTGGGTTTTACGCGCAGCCACTCACGGCGGCGCGTGAGGACGCGTCCGTCCTAGTCTCAAGGTGAGGTCAACATGACTTTTGATCCTCTCATTGTAACAAACATTTTGACACTGGTTTCGATGAAATCAGATATTGTTTTGATAATGTTCCGCGTATCCGAAGTTTTGTTTTACGTTAAAAATACGTATTTAAATTCCGAAAAAATTGGGGAAAATTATATGATGTATTTTGAGATGTTAGTAACCCTCTATAATGATTTTGGACAGGATTTGTGATTTCCAGAATTTACGGAAAAACGTGCAGCTCGGAAACGGACCGTTTTGAACGGTGTGTGTGAGTGGACTTTGTTTCCTAACCGTGATGCATGCATATATGATTTAAATGCCGTATTATATGATTTTATATGCTTGGGCATGATTTATGTTTCAATCCGGTAATTTCTCGGTTTTATGATTATTATATTATTATTTTTGGGCGATTTTCGAGAAATTACGAAATTGGTGAAAATGATGTTTGGACTTGGTTTATGAGTCCGTGATTAAAATTGATTGAAAATAATGGTTGGACTCGGATTATTGAGTCATGGATTGGAAAATGATGTGATGACTCGGGAATGAGTAAATGGTCAATTTCGTGGATTTACGTGAAAATGGCAACGGAGGTTGCAACGCATGGATTTGCGTGATAATGTTATTTTGGGCATGAGAACCCAAGTGAATAGTGATTTTGACTCATATTTGGAGTCACTTGTGAATTTGTGAAATTAATGATTTATTGGAATTTTATGATTATTTTAATCAGTCTTTTGGGCACGTTTTACGAGGAACGTGCAAATGATGTTTTGGGTTAGGCCCGGAGTTTAAATGATTTCTAAAATGATATTTTGACTTTGTTGGTGAGTCAATGATGATTTCCGGATTATTTTATTGAATTAAAAGGTGATTTTAAAGAAGTACGTGTAAATGGTATTTTGGGCTTTGAGACCCAGTTGGGAATGATCTTGACTTTGTATGAAGACAAGATTTGATTGAAATGTTTTGGGATGTGATTCCCGAGATGGTTTTCATTGTGATTATGATATTCCCAGACGGTCGGAGCTTGGGGGGATTACCCAGACGACCGGAGCTTAGGGGATGTGATTGTAGGATCCGGAGTTGATCCTATGATAGTCAGCTTCTCGGATGAGACTGAGCCTGGATGTACCACTCGGAGGTGTCTGAACCTGGGGATGTGTTCGCCCAGAGGTGACTGAGCCCGAGGGGGTTGAGCCCAGAGGTGTCTGTTCCAGAGAGAGTGACTGGATATTGGCCTACGCGTAGTGCCGCACTTGTGAGTAGTGCAGTTGATGGTTTAATTGTGCACTTGTGAGTAGTGCAGATGTGATTGTGATGATTTGTGCACTTGTGAGTAGTGCGGATTGATTGGATTGATATATTTATTGTGCACATGTGATTAGTGCTGATTGATGTTGTTTGTGATGACGTACTGGTATTGAGTACGGGTTTTTGGTCTTTGTGACCAGGTGATTATGTTTTCACATGTTTTGGCCTGAGAGCCGAGATTTGATATTTTATAACATGAACTGATTTGGTGAACATGTGTTTTATGGACCATGGGACAATATGTTTTGATTTTATCGGTCCACTGTTCATACTTGAATGATTTCATACTATTACTCATGTTTTACGATATGCATGCAAGTTTGTGAAAACTGGAGGGTAAGAATGTATTTTGATAAATGTTTTTATAAGAGGTCATTTTTGTCCACTTACACCTTTTCTGTTTTGTGACCCTCCAGGCCATGGTACGACGTTCGGGAATGATCGTGAGGCAGTGACAGCAGCAGAAATCCGCGTAAACATCCATTGTCTAGCAAGCACTGAAGGGTAGTTTCGGACCTTTAGTTGACTTGTCAGACGGGAGCAGGACCGAGCACATTTTTTGACGTCCAGTTGGGACGGGTCCTGTCAAAGTGGTATTAGAGCATTTGGTTCTTGATTTCTGTTGATACGTCATGCCTCCGAGTCGTGCGTCCCGTACACGGTCTGAAGATGGGAGGGACGAAAGTAGTGTTAGTAAAGGCCCAGATATTGAGTGAGCTCGACGATTAGGAGCCACTGTGTTTCGTGGTGATTCGGGACCGGATGGTGCCGAAGATTGGCTTACTCGATTGGAAAGGATTTTTGAGGTCATGATATGTCCCTTGGAGGACATGGTGCCCTTAGCCACTTTTCTTCTGGATGGCTATGCTTACAGGTGGTGGCATAGTTTACAGTTGACTGGCTGGGATGCTCGTACCTTGGCATGGGATGCATTCCGAGAGCGATTTTTGGATCAGTTTTATCCTCGCTCATTTCGGAACGCTAAGGAGGTTGAGTTTCTCCAATTACAACAAGGGAATCTGTCAGTGGTTGATTATGAACAGCAATTTTTGCACTTATCAAGTTTCTCTCCTCTGTATGTGGCTATTGAGGAGGATAAGTGTCGAAGGTTTGAGCAGGGGTTGAGGAATGAGTTATGAGGTGCTGTAACTGTTGGCTCGTATTCTACCCTGAGGGAATTATCGGATGCTGCTATCCGAGTGGAGGCTACTATTTTACCTGTGCCAGAACAATCTTTGGGCTCTGGACGACGCCGAGAGCGTTAGGATACTGAACACATAAGTCAGGAAACATCGAAGCGTGTTAGCCTTCATACTCTTGTGTCGCAACCCTCGGTGGGTGTTCATTCGGGTGGAACTTCAACCCAGTCGACAAGTAAGCGGCGTGGTGGGGCAAGTCGCCTCAGCACTGCCACTTGTCACTTTTGTAGGAAACTTGGACATTTGCGAAGGAACTGCCCCGATCGACTTGACCGTAGATCAAAATAATTTTATTGATACTTGTTTTCGTGATACCTTGTAAATAGTTTGTATTGTCCATTTGTGTTGTAATATTGTATCATGTGTTTTGAATGTGTCGGACTAGTGTGGGTCCGGATGGTTGTTTTTGTTAACAGTTTGGTTTGTAGATGGGCGTGTTGGGCCCAGAATAAACTTGACCCGGGGATGAATATTGGTGTTATTGTTTTGGATCATCCTTGGTTTTCCCTGGGTGGGATGGCAAGGATAGATACGAGGTAGTCAGTGAGAACCCACAGTCGCGGCGTGTCTCGTCGTTGACTGAACTTTTTAATTGTGGGCTTTGGTTGTCAAACATTGTGACAGTACGCAAATTAGATGAGGGTGTAAGACCCTATGGTTCCTAGTAGTTAACCGAGTGGATCCTAGGTGGATCGGGTTTGTGATGTCGTGGACATTGGGCATTGTGACGATCTAGGATCGTGATGTTCATGGTCAACTGACGTTGTGATGGATCTGGACCGTAATCCTGATGATCCAGTTGGGTAGAGAGTTTGTCACTCTTACTCCGGTATGTGAGTCGTAAATGGCGGGACTGAACTTCTTTTCGAAGTGGAGCCCCTTATGGTGTAATACTCGAGCGAGTAGGTTTCCGACGGGGTCGAATTTGGTCAGCCTTAGAGTTGTGACTGATGGGATTGGCTTCCATATGAAGTCAACCGAGTATAGTGAACTGGTAACCGATAGGTTCGATTTTGGTGTGTCCGAGTGGACGTGAACGAGATTTCGGGTTTTGGAATCGAATTTCTGGGTGACGATTCAGGATTCGATTTTAGAACTTGAAAGTGGAATACTGGATTTGGGTGCGGAATGATTATTCCAAATGCTAGCTTCTGGAATAATGATTTCGGATTCGGATTTGGACATAGATTAAAAAATGTGATGTCTGGGTATGGATTCGGGATTTCTTACGAAATTTCGGATTCGGATTTGGAATTGGAACTAGCTGATTGGTGGAGTTTCGATTTGTCTCTTGCTGGTTTGGGCAAATGGACTCCATTATTGGAACGTGTTTGACTATGACCTAGGTGGTTGTAGTCTGGTCAAGGGATAGATGTATGTACCTTGTACATGGTTTGAGGTACGATACTTTGCAGACTTATGGTACCGGGTGACGGTATCTGGGTTATACCAGTGGTACGTTGGTGAACGTGTTAGTAGTCGGCTTAATCCTGATACCATTGGTTTTTGGTTGTGAATTTGAACTGGACATTGAACACGATGCACTGGGCAAAGTGATTCTGATGATTTCAGTGATTGTTTGAGCAGGTGCTCTTAGCCATGGTTGGCTAGTATAACTCTAGTGTTGAGTTGTGTGATCACTGCTAGGTTGGTGTCCAATGTGTTCCAGTTACACCATTTGATTGAGTGAGTTGGTGGTTAGTGTGACTGCAAGTTGCTTTGCGGCGAGATGTTACCTTGTCGTGACCTTACCAGCATCTGGGATCGCTGAGGGGGTGATAGTTGTGGTTATTGCTGTTGGTGTTTGTCGCAGGATTGAGTTTGCCCTGCGAGGGGAGATCATGTTGTTGATCTTGTGCTACATTGACGGACGTTGTAGTATGATGTGTTGTCACTAATTTGTTACTGATTGGCGCTTTACTAGAGTCGTAAAGCTTAGTAGTGACAGTTTGGCTTGTAGTGTCGGCAGGGACTGACTAGTGATTTTTGGTGACTCTCTATGAGAGCGGAAGTCAGGGCACATTAGTGATTACAGGGAGCCGTCAAGCTGAAAGAGTCAGCTTAATAGT
Organism: Prinsepia uniflora; assembly: GCA_032719365.1. Lineage (NCBI taxonomy): Eukaryota > Viridiplantae > Streptophyta > Magnoliopsida > Rosales > Rosaceae > Prinsepia > Prinsepia uniflora. Next base: position 4,158,713 of record CM064871.1, read on the forward strand.
GACATTGCCAATTTCGGTGATCAATTTCACTCGAGGTGGTCGAGTGTAGTCAATACAACGTGCATCTGTGATGTGACGTCTGAGTGCAGACGAGTTCTATGTTGGCTAGTAGGTGTACAGGTGTACACATGTTGTGAGGCCCATTTGTTTTCCACAAGGTAGTTGTGGAATACGAATAGATGGAATTTCGGGGACGAAATTCTTTAAGGAGGGAAGGTTGTAATGACCCGTCCCGAATATAGGGATTGAATATTAATTAATTATGATTTAGAATGACTAATCGTGGATTAGTTGAGTGAAATCGGACGAAACGTGCAAAATGACCGTTTTGCCCCTAGCGTGGGCAAAATGTTGACTTTTAGTTCGGGCGGTTAAACGGACTTTAACCGATGACTGTGACGTAGTTCGGGACGTCACGAGTTCATAGACAGGTGGCACGTTCGATTCCGACATTCGAGGTGGAAGTTATGACGTTCGGAAGCCCAAGGGCATTTTCGTAATATGGTCATATTAGAGGGCCAAATGTTGACTTTTTGATCGGCAGATCCAATGGACGAGGGCCAAGGACCGTTACGTAGGTCTTGTTGATACGAATCCAACGACAGGCGGCACGTCGAAAACAGAGTTCGGGTGACCAAGTTACGGGTCACGGATGTCTAGGGGCAAAATGGTAATTTGTCGAACGAAGGGCAAAATGGTCTTTTGACCTTGATTCTTGCTACCAGATTGTGACATCTGTCACTTTGTCATCTCCTTTGCCCTAGCTATAACATAGAAACGGGAATCATGGAAAACACAATGATATACACTTTTGACATTTCTCCCTAAATCATGGCTTAACTCATCATTTTGTCTAATTGTCCAAATTAAACCGTTTCAGCCCACTGTCTCTCGTCATTGTGCAATTGGGAGACTGAGGAAGTCGAATTGAGAGAGAGACTCGAGTGACAGTGAGGCCTCTGGGAGAATTTTGGTTCGAAAATTCAGAAAATTTGGGGGACTTTCGAATTCGAGATTGTGAGCTGTGAGGATCGAAATTGAGGATTCAATTCGACTCCTGAGATCAAAACGAACCTTCCTGCAACAAAACCGAAGAGAAACCGTGTCGAATTGTGGAAGAACTGAGCTTCCATGGCAGCCTAAAAATCGAGCTTGGGTTCAACGGGTTAGAGGTAAGGATTCATCAAATTGATCTTGGAAAAACATTCAATACACTCTCACGATGCTTACTCTATGAATTAATTTGAAAATCAGGGACGGAATCGATGAACCCGAATTGGAAACCCGTCAAGGATCGATCGAGAGTCGTAAGGATTTAGACCATGATTAGAGTAATTGAACTTGCAGAACTTAATTAGAGTTGGATTAGAAGGGATCAGTGGAAAGAACGGATCGATTTGAGGTCGAATTGGGTGAGATTCAACCGGGTTCTATCGCGGGTTTTCAACCTGTTTACCAGACAAACGGGTGAAGAAGGAGCACTGTAGCAGCACTGTAGCTGGCGCGTGGGTTTCACGCGCAGCCACTCACGGCGGCGCGTGAGGGCGCGTCCGGCCTAGTCTCAAGGTGAGGTCAACATGACTTTTGATCCTCTCATTGTAACGAACATTTTGACACTGGTTTCGATGAAATCTGATATTGTTTCGATAATGTTCCGCGTATCTGAAGTTTTGTTTTACGTTAAAAATACGTATTTAAATTCCGGAAAAATTGGGGAAAATTATATGATGTATTTTGAGATGTTAGTAACTCTCTATAATGATTTTGGACAGGAGTTGTGATTTCCAGAATTTACGGAAAAACGTGCAGCTCGGAAACGGACCGTTTTGAACGGTGTGTGTGCGTGGACTTTGTTTTCTAACCGTGATGCACGCATATATGATTTAAATGCCGTATTATATGATTTTATATGCTTGGGCATGATTTATGTTTCAATCCGGTAATTTCTCGATTTTATGATTATTATATTATTATTTTTGGGCGATTTTCGAGAAATTACGAAATTGGTGAAAATGATGTTTGGACTTGGTTTATGAGTCCGGGATTAAAATTGATTGAAAATAATGGCTGGACTCGGATTATTGAGTCATGGATTGGAAAATGATGCGATGACTCGGGAATGAGTAAATGGTCAATTTCGTGGATTTACGTGAAAATGGCAACGGAGGTTGCAACGCATGGATTTGCGTGATAATGTTATTTTGGGCATGAGAACCCAAGTGAATAGTGATTTTGACTCGGATTTGGAGTCACTTGTGAATTTTTGAAATTAATGATTTATTGAAATTTTATGATTATTTTAATCAGTCTTTCGAGCACGTTTTACGAGGAACGTGCAAATGATGTTTTGGGTTAGGCCCGGAGTTTAAATGATTTCTAAAATGATATTTTGACTTTGTTGGTGAGTCAATGATGATTTCCGGATTATTTTATTGAATTAAAAGGTGATTTTAAAGAAGTACGTGTAAATGGTATTTTGGGCTTTGAGACCCAGTTGGGAATGATCTTGACTTTTTATGAAGACAAGATTTGATTGAAATGTTTTGGGATGTGATTCCCGAGATGGTTTTCATTGTGATTATGATATTCCCAGACGGTCGGAGCTTGGGGGGATTACCCAGACGACCGGAGCTTGGGGATGTGATTGTAGGATCCGGAGTTGATCCTATGGTAGTCAGCTTCTCGGATGAGACTGAGCCTGGATGTACCACTCGGAGGTGTTTGAACCTGGGGATGTGTTTGCCCAAAGGTGACTGAGCCCGAGGGGGTTGAGCCCAGAGGTGTCTGTTCCCGAGAGAGTGACTGGATATTGGCCTACGCGTAGTGCCGCACTTGTGAGTAGTGCAGTTGATGGTTTGATTGTGCACTTGTGAGTAGTGCAGATGTGATTGTGATGATTTGTGCACTTGTGAGTAGTGCGGATTGATTGGATTGATATATTTATTGTGCACATGTGATTAGTGCTGATTAATGTTGTTTGTGATGACGTACTGGTATTGAGTACGGGTTTTTGGTCTTTGTGACCAGGTGATTATGTTTTCACATGCTTTGGCCTGAGAGCCGAGATTTGATGTTTTATAACATGAACTGATTTGGTGAACATGATTTTTATGGGCCATGGGAAAATATGTTTTGATTTTATCGGTCCACTGTTCATACTTGAATGATTTCATACTATTACTCATGTTTTACGATATGCATGCAAGTTTGTGAAAACTGGAGGGTAAGAATGTATTTTGATAAATGTTTTTATAAGAGGTCATTTTTGTCCACTCACACCTTTTCTGTTTTGTGACCCTCCAGGCCGTGGTACGACGTTCAGGACTGATCGTGAGGCAGTGACAGCAGCAGAAATCCGCGCAAACATCCCTTGTCTGGCAAGCACTGAAGGGTAGTTTCGGACCTTTAGTTGACTTGTCAGATGAGAGCAGGACCGGGCACGTTTTTTGACGTCCAGTTGGGACGGGTCCTGTCACTTGCGTAGTCAAAATCTGTTATGTGGGAAGTATACAGACTTCGAGAGACCTGAGGAATTCAAGTCCTGACCGAGGCGAGGCAGGGGAAGAAATTTGAAGTCCAACCGATGGACAAAATTTCATCCTTTGATCGAGACGAGGCATGGTTCAACTACAAGACGAGACATGCTGCAAGTATGATGCAAGGTATTCTACATCCAAGGCTTGGTGTGCCACAATGCAAGGCAAGGCAAGGTTGGAGCAGGAGGTGATGCGCTGAATGACATGAGGTGTTCTTCCCAGTGACCATTGACTCGGTGCGTGGTGGACAGAAGAGTTCGACACATGGGCAGCAAGGTGCACCATGATCTGTCTAGGCTTTCATCCACAAGAGGCGAGGTACCCCATGAATTGAAGCTAGACATGTTGCAACGCAAGAGGATACGTTCCAAAATGCATAGTGAGGCAAGGTATCCCATAATGCGAGGCGAAGTGCATGTGGTGCCATAAAGTGAATGAAGCGTCTCGAGGAGTTTTTTGGCTGACAGTTGACCTTCTAGTGACCTGACATTCTTGGTCATGTTGAGCTCAAAATGGAGTGGCTACAAGGTGGAGCATAAAGACGGATGATCGATCATGCCCCCTATGAAGCTCCAGATGGTGTACGCCACTACATAATTGAAGAAAGAAAGCTTGTAGGTGGACCATGCATATGGTACTTTGAACATAGGAGGGCCTGACACACGAGGATCAAGTCACGACATAATGTAAGGCAAGGCCTAGTTGGAGTTCAAAGTGTTGCACTAGGCATACTTCCAATGACCATGCATGTGGTGTCTGGCAGATAGAAGAGCTCGGTGTGTTTACAGACTTGTCATCTTCAAGTGCAGGTGAAACCAACATCGAAGCTTTTAGCAAAAAAGAAAAGGAGTCTCATCACCTAGTATGAGGCATGTCACAACCCAACATGAGGCATGTTCTAGCTGTGCAGACGCTTACATGATTCCAAAGAGGAAGTTAAACGGTTGGATGTTGAAATCAAAAACTTGAGCGATGGGTGTTTCTACCCTCACATGCCCCCAAAACTTTGTGTTTTTAAGGAAAATGAAGCGCAAAAGTTGGATATGGAAAGCCGGAGCGGGATCACAACCAAAGAGTTGGAGCTTGAACTAGAGATGGAGCCTGAACTGGAGCCTGAGTTAGAGGCTAAGAAAACAGATGTTCCTGAAACTGACGAGTCTCCTGAAGACGTTTCTCTACTTTCAGCAGAAGAATGGGCAGAGTTTTGAAGGACCATGGGCTTTGAAGACTTGCAATTGCATCTACTTCATCTTTGTATGTTGATTATCGCATTTGCATTTTTGTATTGAATAACTGGTTTGAGCGATCGAGATGTGATTATCCAAACACCCTTCAAATCAATAAATGAAAACGATAGTGATGAGAAATTATGAGCTCCTGTATCTTTGTCTAATTATACTAACTGCCTTGATGTATCCAAACTTGTTTTCTCATCAAATGTCCCCGTTGTAGCCATGGGCGTCCAATTTTGGGTTTCAGCTAACTTAGCGTTTGTTTTAGTGTTGCCTTCAAGGAAGGGCTTTTGCTTCTTATTAGAAGGCTTGAAGTGCTTCCAAGAGGAAGACTTTGAGTGCTTCCTGGTGGAAGACTTTGAATGCTTCCTGGTGGAAGGCTTTGAGTGCTTCCGGGTGGAAGACTTTGAATGCTTCCTAGCGGAAGGTTTTGAGTGCTTCATAGTGGAACATGTTTGCAAAGCGTAGGTTGAGATGCATTGCATGACATAAGCATGGGTCCTTTGCAGGGAAAAGTCTTGGTCGCTTCGCATGGCAAAGTCTTGGTTGCTTCGTAGGACGAAGGCTTAGGACCTTCACAAGGCGAAGGCTTGGATGCTTCGCAAGGCGAAGGCTTGGATGCTTCACAAGGCGAAGGCTTGGATGCTTCGCAAGGCGAAGGCTTAGGTGCTTTGCATTGCGAAGGCTTAGATGCTTCGCAGGGCGAAGGCTCGGTTTCTTCGCAAGGTGAAGACTTAGGTGCTTTGCATGGCGAAGGCTTGGATGCTTCGATGATGAAGGCTTGGATGCTTCGCAAGGTGAAGGCTTAGGTGTTTCACATGGCGAAAGCTTGGATGCTTCGATGATGAAGGCTTGGATGCTCCGCAAGGCGAAGTCTTAGGTGCTTCGCATGGCGAAGGCTTGGATGCTTCGATGATGAAGGCTTGGATGCTTCGCAAGGCAAAGTCTTAGGTGCTTCGCATGGCGAAGGCTTGGATGCTTCGCAAGTCGAAGGCTTTGGTGCTTCGCATGGCGAATGCTTTGATGTTTCGCAGGGCGAAGGCTTGGATGCTTCGATGAAGAAGGCTTGGATGCTTCACAAGGCGAAGACTTGGGTGCTTCGCATGGCGAAGGCTTGGATGCTTCGATGATGAAGGCTTGGATGCTTCGCATGGCGAAGGCTTGGATGCTTCGCAAGGCGAAGGCTTTGGTGCTTCGCTTGGCGAATGCTTTGATGTTTCGCAGGGCGAAGACTTGGATGCTTCGATGAAGAAGGCTTGGATGCTTCACAAGGCGAAGACTTTGATGCTTCGCGGGACGAAGGCTTGAATGCTTCGCAAGACGAAGGCTTAGATGCTTCACAAGGCGAAGACTTGAATGATCCGCTGGACGAAGGCTTGAATGTTTCGCAATACGAAGACTTGAATGCTTCGCAGGGCGAAGACTTTGGATGCTTCACATGGTGAAGGCTTGGGTGCTTCGCAGGGCGAAAGCTTTGATGCTAGAGGGTATAAGTTTTGAAAATTGTACAAACATGTTGGTATGAATTCAGAACAATTTTTCAATCTTATTGATAATTCAAATGCCCGATACTTGAATTTAGAAGATAACTTGAAAAGAAAAATTGAAAGCTCCATAGACTTCTATGTCTATCTAATTTTGACATGCAGCTAGTTGATGTGGATTACTTTTGAAGCTGGCTCATTAGGCTCTTTGCTCTCCATGTGATTTGCAGTCTTCTTCTTGATGTAGTCCGTGCAATGCCCCTCCTTCATGAGATTTTGGAGATATCTTTCGAAAGATATACATGTGCTGATATTGTGCCCATAACATTCATGATAGGCGCACCATTTGGTTTTATCAGCTTTCTCCTGATCGCCCTTGACGGGTCCTGGTTTTTTGAACCAAGTCTTTTCCTTGATCTCATTGTGGATCTGATGGACTGGCAAAGACAACTGCAAGTTAGGCTTCCCCATAGCTGGTGTTTTGGAGGGTTGTCCCGCCTTGCGCTTGTTGGGTTTTCCAGCTGCAAACTTTCCATGGGACTCATCTTTATTGGAGGCTTTTTCACTAGCCCCAACATGGTCATGAGTATGAGTGGCGTTCTTCTCGTCCTCCCAGCTTGCATGTCGCTCTGCTAGCAAAAGCATTTTGGTGAGACTTCGCGCATTGCTCATGACGATGTCCCCGTAAAACTGGCTGTCCTGGGGAAGCCCTTGTTTGAACGTCATCGCTACAACAAGGTCACTACAACCAACAATTCGAGACTTCTCCTCGCAAAATCTCCATATGTATTGTCGCAAAGTCTCTTTTGTTCTTTTTCGGACAGAGAAAAGATGGTCATCCTTCACCTCGATTGTTCGAAGTTGTGCGTACTCCTTCAAAAATGCCAGAGTCAACTCTTCAAAAGAAGTAATCGACCTCCGGGGGAGATGATTGAACCAAGTCATGGCTTGGCCTTGAAGAGAAGCTTGAAAAACTTTACACATGAGTGCATCGTTATGTCTGTGGGGGACCATGACTCCATGGTAGTAATCGATGTGTTTTATTGGGTCGGAAGCTCCTTTGAATGGAGTTAAGTTCCGCGTTGCGAACCTTTGAGGGAACGACTCCTCCTCAATATCTTTTACGAAAGGCGTGGATAGCTGAATCTGGCGGCGTAGATCGTCCTCTAGATCGCCATCTCATTGAACACGAAGGTGTCGATCCAACATCCTTTGGACATCATTAGCTTGCAACGCACCTCGTTAAAGTGGAGAGTCATTATGGGCTAATCGTCGGGTACCTCTTCGAGCCTCTCCCTTTGACCTCTGGGGCCTCGCAGAGGAATAAGCTACATCCTCCCTTTCACTACAATGGGTAGATTGTCTTGGAGTTTTATGCGGAGTCTGGTGTTGCCCCCTACTCCCATGTGAGCGCTCCACCCGTGAAGCTTCCCGGATCCTACCTCTGAGCCGCTCATGTACCGATGGCCTTGGGCGTTGTGGACTCTTTGCTCGGTCAATGTGACTTTCTTCACCAGAGTCACTTAGTGAAGTGTCCCGTGACATTTTTTGGCATCAGACCTTTTCCTTCCTCAGACATCTTGGAACACTCTCTTGCCCTCCACGCGAAGTGGGATGTCTCTCTGGTTTTCGGCTGGTCTTTCTGCCAGGAGTCGCTGCAAGAGCTCTGACTGGAGTTGAACTTGGCTGCTCAAACTTTCAACTTGCTGCACCAAGTTGTCATGGGGAGGTTGGTGGTGACTCCTTCCTAAAACGTCGTGGCGCCCATCCAAGTAGTTCCGCAAATCCATGCTTGTTGTGGGCTGACCTGGCCTTTATGTTCCTTCCATCAACCGTCTGCCTGATTGCTGCAAGGTTGAAGTTCCTCCCTCTAGCGCGGGCACTTGGTTTGTTGGAGAAGGAAACACTCCAAAGCTGAAGGTCGGCATCCTTCCTTGCGTCTCCATGGGGGCTTCTATGGACACTCGACGGGGTCGAGTTGGGCGTTCCTCTGGAGTCTCAATGCATGCTTCATTCCTCGTCTGGGCAGTTGAGGCAGAAACACCTTCTCCAGCTGAACGAATGGATAGTCGAACCCTGGCCATGCTTGATCAGCGAATTTTGAATGAAAATGTGTCGAACGATGAACACGTTCAAGATCTTCGAATCAACGTTAAGAACGATGAACGAAGTAGGATGAACGATGAATAATCGTAAGAGCTTTTTCTTGAATATCTTCAAGCTCTCAATGAAAGCACCAATTGTTGAAGCAGAATTCGTCCTTTAAACTCAAAAAACTCAAGGATCCCTGCAAACAAGCAAACAGCTATCGTTCGTTCAATGATCGAGACCCGGGGGGTGTTCGACTAAGAACGCTCCAATGCTTAAGTCAGCTTCGAAAGAGAAATCTCAAGAGCTTAAGTAGCGTTGAACAGAATTACCTTTATTGAGAAATGTGTTCCCTTTATATAGGGGGTGAGTGAGATGCTCAATTTCCATAGTTCCGATGTGGGACAAATGTTCCTTGATTTGTGTGCTAACATGTGTTACACAGATCGAGGGTGAGAGACTTACACGTATCATCCCGGTTTGGGCCCAATATTTGGGCTATGTAAGCATTGTGGGCTTGAGCCATGTTCGGTGCTTGAGCTTCAAGTATTATTGTCAGGGGCAATTTGGTCATTTTGAGAATTATGGGCCACGTGGTACTCCACATTCTTCCGGTGATTTTGGGTTCCACAATATACACGTTCAACAACCATATACACTGATTCTATATAGAGACTGGATACATTAGAGAGAAATAATTCCAAACAATAATATTTGGTGGGTATACAGTTAGATCAATATATTTGTTAAAAGGGTTGAGTTTAAAATTAGTAAGTTTCTTGACTTGCAAATAATATATTTACTTTTTAACACATGTAATTTTTTCCGAACTTTCAATCTTGTGATAAAAAAAATGTGAACATCCTATTGAAGAATCGATAACAACTATAAAGTGACCAATGTCATTTCTTATGGATCCGAACGTCTTGATAATATTATGATAAAAAAAATGTGAATATCCTATTTAAGGATTGATGACAAAGATAAAGTAACTAACTCTCATTTCGAAGTAAACTTCAATTTTTCTTCATTACTATAGCACTAAGATGTAGAACTGCATCATATATGGATTCAAGGGCTAAACTAATCTATTTTGACCTTTTCTTCAAGGAGTGATTGAGTTGAATATACCAACTAAAATAATAACACTTATTTCATATGTCATATCATTATGATGAGATGATCAAAATAGGATTTTAGTATAAAATAAATTAAAAACATCGAAATCAACCTTAAAGAAATGTTATATTCGGATAATCGAATCTATAGATTTTCAATTTTTTCGAGTTTATTTTGGTTTTCATTTTAAAGAATCGACTAAACTAGATTTTGGTTTTCACTTGAGCAGCTCGGATCGATTAATCGACCTAAGCCCAACCCTAATACAAATTAATTAGAGCTTCGCAAGGAAAGAAAAAAGTCTTCATACCAATAAAAGGTATTCTATCCATATAAGAATATCCACACCAAGCTCTCCACATTTGATTTTTGGATCAATTTGGCCAAAAATGGAGTTGGTATTGTAGGAAAGTTGGAGTTTTGAGGCTGGGTTAGATTTGGAGGTTGACATATAGGCGAAAAAAATAATTAACCCAAATTGAGAGATCTAAATCCAATTAAAATTTTTGAATAAAAAACTAGCTTTTTACCTCTCCCAACCCTAGTTGCTTTTGGGGGTTTTTCATCCTGGTTTTCTAGGTTTTTTTTTTCTTCTCTCTCCGCGCGATCCTGCTGGGCTTTCTCTTGGTGTGCGTGGTGTATCATGGAAGAGGCAACTACATGCTTTGACAAATTCCTTACTCTCACAGAGGAGGATGTGGACGCGGTGCCCTTCGATCTTATAACTGAGGAGGATGATGCGATCTCCAATTTGCGCCTTCCTTGGTGGGCAAGCTTCTCACGCCGGAAACTTTCAATCGTGAAGCTTTCAAGCAGACCATGTTGAAAATCTGGAACATGACACGTGAGGTTTTCGCATGAGACCTTGGTGAGAATCTCTTCTAGTTCAATTTCGAGTTAAATGTAGACAAGTCTCTTAGGTCTCGTTTGGTATGCCGTACTGTACTGACTATTTCAATCGGATATACTAATCTGTCCACCGGATAGACTGATTATTTAGTCTGGCGTTTGGTACTTTTCCGGATTAAAATGCCGACTATATTATACTGACCGGATTATATTATAGTAATTGACGAAATACTTATATCTTAAATATTAATTATGTATGTCATTATTTTTTATATTATTTATTTTAATAATAATTATTATTACTATTTATTACATTTGTATTAATTAATTATTTTTAATTTTATCATTATTATTTATTAAAATATCATTAATTATTAATTATTAATTTATTATTATTAGTATTTATTACTTTATTACTTTTTATTATTAATATTTACTAAATTAATATTTTATTTTTATTATATTACTATTTATTATTATTATTATTACTATTATTATTATTATATTTTACAAGATTACTAGTTATCCGACTATTTAATACGGACAATTTCGAGCGTATTATTTTAGCGTGTCTGGACCGTATAAAAATATTCAACCGTATTAACTTATACGGTGACTAATTAATACGACCGGTACCAAACACAAGTTTCAGATTATTTAGCCTATATGGACCGTAATACGGCGTACCAAACACACCCTTATCCTCCTAGAGGAACCAGACTTGGATTCTCGTCCTTCTTCGATGGAATTGCGCCATGTTGAATTCTGGATCCAAATTCATAATGTCCCTCTTCTCCGAATTACAGCAAAGACTGGTGAATTATATTGGGAACCAAATTGGCTCCTATGTGGATGTGACATGTGGAATAGGGGGAGAATGTATAGGAAAGTTCTTACGAGTTCGTGTTTGACTAGACGTCACTAAACCACTCCAACGTGGCATTAAACTCATGATGCCTCCTGGAAAACAGGAGTATGTAGACTTTAAATATAAGAGGTTGCCAGATTTTATTACAATTGTGGAGGAATTGGCCATATTTTACATGAATGTAGCTTTGTGGATGAACTCACCAAAAATATGAAGGAGAAACCTTATGGAACATTTATGTGTGTGCACTATGACTATATTAAAGCAAAACAAACAAGTCCGCGTTGGTCCAGACTTGGTGCTGGGCACATGGACAGTATTGATGGGAGAGGGGAGGGGTTTCTCATTGAGGTGTTCAGCATCCAGTGGTTATCCAAAATGATGGAATGGGCGGAATTTCGATAGAGATTGGGGGTAAGGGAACAAAGATCATTGAGGTGGATCGGGCACGTGGTGAACTAGTTATACTAAAAGATGAGGTGAGAGGTTTGGTGTCAAATAAGAGGAAAAATCCAAAGAACTACTCCATGTTATTTGGTGTAGGAAACGAGAACAGTCATCCTTTAGCTGCATTAATTAAGAAACAGCGGGAGATTGAGGCAGCGGATCACTTGGTCCATTTGGCTGAGTAGGAACGAAATGTGGAATCAGACAACTGGCTAGGAAATTCCCATGGTGGCTAATGCTGAGACCATGTGTTTGGGTTCTGAGAAGGGTAAAATGGGTGCTAGTTGGGTTGGTTACACCTGCATCTAACTCTTTTGTTATGACTTCATCTGAAGGCACGTATACTGTCTCCAAGCAGCATACCCAGAGCCATGGTAGCTCTGTTGAGCCGAGACAGCCCATGGGTGGTGCTGAAATACCCTATGTTTTGGGGCCTTCCTCCAAGGAAAGAGGGATTAGGACTATTAGTGGTGTTGTAAGCACTCACGGACAATGGAAAAACAGGCTCAGAAAACCTCAACAATATGTGAGGACAGGCCTAAGGCCAGCTAATCTCGAGGGAAAAAAAAGGGAAGCAAGGGAAGAGAGGTGTGAGGTGTATCCCATGAATATGACACCCGTGTTGGTTTCAGAAAAATTCAGAGGCAAAGCACCTTAAGGTGGGTCCTATTTAGGGGACCCACCAGCAAGAAAGATGCTACTTAATTGGAATGTACGGCGGGTGGAAAATCCTCGTACATTCCACGCCCTCAAGCATCTTTGGGGATGAAGAAATTGGATTTTGTTTTTTTTTAATGGAGAATCATATGACATAAAATCAAATGGAAACCACAAGGAGGAATTTGGGCTATTCCCATGTGTTTTGTGTTAAACGAATTGGCATGGGGGCTAACCTTATGAGGATTTTTAATTCTGATACGTCCATGAATCATTCGACTTGCTTCCCAGGTCACACTGATGTGCTGGTTTTAGATTCTGATGATAATCAATTCCATGTTACATGTTTTTATGGACATCCAGAGACATACCTCTATCACCATTCATGGACCCTACTACTACATCTTGCTTTAGTAGGCAACACCCATGGTTAGTGATGGGGGATTTCAATGAAGTTCTCTCTATGGAAGAACACGTGGGCAGCATGGTTCGACCGGCTTGAAAAATTTGGCAGTTCAAAGATGCACTCAGGGATTGTTCGCCGATCTCTCTCTCTTTTTTAGGCTACCCCTATACATGGTCTGGAAAGTGGAATTTGGTAATAGACACTAAGATCTGCTTGGATCGTTTTCTTGGGTGTCCTGAACTCTTGTCCTTCTTTCCTCATCGAGCCACACAACATCATTTGACTGTTGGCTCCGACCATACTCCAATTCTACTGGATGTTTCCACTACAACTTCTGATCAGTTTCGGCACCACCACCATTGCTGGTTCCATTTTGAGAGGACTTGGGTAAATGAGGAGACATGTGAGGAAACCATTAAGGCGTCTTGGGGCAGTGCAAGTGGCAGGTGTGATGTCCAAGATAAGTTGTGGCGTTGTGCAACCAAGCTCACATCATAGCAGCTGGATTACATCCCAAAAAAAACTAAAGGTTGCCCATATTGAGTTGGATTATTTGAACATTATGGCCTCCACCCAGAATTAAGGGGATAAGATTGGGGGGGGGGGGGGGGGGGGGGGGGGGGGGGGTGGGGGGGTTGGGGGTGGGGGAGTGGAGAAACAGATTAATAGTTTGTTGGAAAATGAGGAAGTCATGTGCAAGAAACGTTCCAGAGCTGACTAGTTTAAGGAGGGCGATCACAATACAATTTATTTCCATGAAAGAGCAAAATCTCGTGGTCGGCGCAATCAAATCCGAGGTATATTCGATGCGAATCAGGTATAGAATACGAACTCTAACACTATTGGGACCATGTTCTATGATTATTTTACTAGCTTGTTTACTCAGACAGACGGTCAGGCTATGCATAGAATCATGGACACTATAACTCCGTGTGTAACTAGTTCTATGAATCAGGTTATTTTTGAACCTTTTACTAAGTTGGAGTTAGAGGTTGCTTTGCGACAAATAGGTCCCACCAAGGCACCAGATTGTGATGGTATGCCGAATTTCTTTTATAAAACAATATTGGCATAATGTTGGGGATGATGTTAGTACTACTTGCCTCAACATTTTGAATGGCCACACTAGTGTCCATGACTTCAACCATACATTGATTACCCTAATTCCTAAGGTCCTAACACCCACAGTGATAGGAGAAATATGTCCCATCAACCTTTGCACGGTTCTTTATAAGCTAATTGCAAATATTCTTGCCAATCATCTCAAACAAGTACTCCCCGATGTAATCTCTCCCTTTCAGAGTGTTTTTGTCCCGGGTTGTCATAATATTGATAATGTTCTGACCTCTTTTGAATGAATTCATCATACACGGGGACTGAAAAATCGGATATTCCCCAAGCTTGAGCGTACGATAGGGTGGAATGGTGTTTCATTGAAACTATGATGAGACAAATGGGGTTTTCGACCCCTTGGATAAGGAAAATCATGGATTGTGTCAACAATGTCTCCTTTTTTGTGCTTTGGAAGGGAACTCCATTAGGCAATATCAATCCTCGGAGGGGTCTTAGCCAGGGTTGTCCTTTCTGCTTATTTGTTCTTGTTGTGTGCAGATGGGTTCAATAGTTTACTATGACGGGCAGAAAATGTTGAGTGTTTTCGGGGTATCTGGATTTCTCCAAGTGCACTTGTCTCCCATTTTTTTTGCAGGTGACATTCTTGTTTTTGCTGATGCCACAATTGAAACTTGCATGGCCATCCAACAGATTTTCACTACGTATGAGGAAACAATGGGAAGTCAACTGTATATTTTAGTAAAAATGCCACTGAGGAGCAGATTCGTCTAGTGTAGTCTCTTCTTCATGTTCCGGTGATGGCTTGTCACGAAAAGTACTTAGGGTTACCAACAATGGTTGGGCAGGGGAAAAAGTCCTTATTTAAGGCTGTGATTCAGAAACTCGGGAGAAAAACGAAAGGATGGAAGGAACAATTTATCTCCATTGCAGGTAAGGAAATCTTAATTAAAGCAGTGGTTTAGGTAGTTCTTGCTTATTCAATGAGTTGTTTCCAAATGCCAAAGGGTACTGTTCGCGAGCTCCATCGCTCCTATGCTAAGCTTTGGTAGAGAAAACTAGGTGGAGGTTTGGGTTTCTGCAATGTCGAAGATTTTAATCAGGCCATGCTAGCCAAGCAAGTTTAGTGGAATGAGGCGGCTCCGTACTCCTCGGTGGCACCGGTTATCAAAGACAAATATTTCCCTCACTGCTCTGTTATGGGCGCTGACCTTGGCTCTAGACCCTTTTTCACATGGCGCTTAATATTATGGGACCATGAGCTCTTGAGTCGTGGCCTTCAACTCTAGACCCTTTTTCACAGGACGCTTAATGTTATGGGACTGTGAGCTCTTGAGTCGTGGCCTTCATTAGCGTGTGGGAAATGGTACTATGATTAGAGTCTATGGGGATAAGTAGATGTTAAGGCCACATACTTTCGCTATATGTTCACGACCAACATTCCTAGTCGACAATTATGTTTGTGAATTGATTATGAGTACATGCACTTGAAACTAGCCAGTGATTAGCCAGGCCTTATGACCCCATGAGGCGGAGGCAATTCTTTGCATCCTACTTCGTACTTGTGGGTCCTCAGAGGATACTATTTTGTAGCACTATGAACAAAGTGATATTTACAATGTCAAGAGTGGATATTGGCTTGCCTCTAGTATATGAGATTGCGAGCACATTGGTGTCGACGTATCTGCATTGGGTATGTCTAAAATATGGGCAAAATTATGGATGCTGAAGGTTACTCCAAAAATCAAGGTCTTCTTGTGGCAACGCATGCACAAATTGTTACCTTGTAAATTGCAGTTAACGTAGCTTTATTTATAATCGGTGCCAAAATGGGGTTGAGTTCGTTTTCCATGTTCTATGGGATTGCAGAATTGCTAAGAAAGCTTGGAAGAACTCTATAATGAGAAGAGTTTTGGTGAATTCGTCTGGCGGATCTTTCAGAGATTTGTGGTGTTATTGGGTGGCACTACTTTCCATTGAGGAGTTGAGACTATGTGCTTACCTATGCTAAGGATTGTGGACTCATCGAAACAACCAATTATTCCAAGACTCCATCATCTCTGTGGAAAAACAGCTTCCATGGTGGATGGAAATGGCTGATGAATACTAGATGATACATCATGGGATTGACATAGCCGCATATGCTATCACTCCAACACCAAAACGGAGTCTGCCTCCTTGCCATGTCTATAAGGTAAATGTAGATGGGGCTTCTAGACCAGAATCTATGTCTCCGGGGATCGAAATCGTCATCCGAGACCACGAGGGCACGTTCATGGCTGACGCTTGTGTCTGCTGGTGGGTGCCTTCTCTCCTATCCTAACAGAGCTCTACACTATCAGTTTGGATATACAGTTTACTTATAAGGTTGGTTTCTATAATGTTTTGGTGGAATTTGACTCATTGGCGAGTTTGCAAGTTATGAATCAAACTTCGGAATCTCACGGGGTAGATGACGTTGCGGTTGTCTGAAATCAGGTACCTCGCATGTGTATTTGGTTATGCCTCATGTCAGTATGTCCCCCAAGTGCGTAATAGACCAGCCCATCATCTAGCCAAGCATGCACTCTCCTTGACTGAATTGGTTTGGTTGGAGGAGGATCCTCCATGGCTTTCAGATTTATTGGCTTTTGATTCAATGTCATTGTAATCTACTTTTCTGGTGTATGACACTTTTTTTAGCTGGGTTGAAATCCCTAACAAAGTTTTAATAAGGCTATGAATTGTACCTTCAGTGCAATTTTGCTCAATTAAATGAGAATTCAATCTTTCAAAAAAAGAAAAAAAATTAAAAT
Source organism: Prinsepia uniflora (assembly GCA_032719365.1). NCBI lineage: Eukaryota > Viridiplantae > Streptophyta > Magnoliopsida > Rosales > Rosaceae > Prinsepia > Prinsepia uniflora. Next base: position 4,175,265 of record CM064871.1, read on the forward strand.
CTTTACATTGAAAAAAAACATTATAATTTCTTTTTTGTTTTGGTTTTGTTTCGGTTTCTGCTTTGATAATTAAATTGTGAAAGTTTTCTTAATTTAGATGGAGCTACACTTCGTCCTGAAGACACGTCCATTCAAATTTCAAATTAGATGGAAAATTTATGATAATTGTTAAACAAAATATTGCAACAAATATACTATTGGTAGGGGTGGGCACGAATCCGTTAAAATCTCTAACTGATTCGCTTTAAACTATTGTTTATCCAACGATTTAGATTTGACCGAATAAAAGTCAAACGGTTTGAGAATCCAAATCGTTACGTTAGTAACAGTTTGAATTTGGATTTTTATTTTGGAAATCCGTTAAATCCAAACCGGACCGTTAAAGAATATATTAATTTTTATAAACTTTTAATTCTATTATTAATACAAAGTAAAAATAATAAATATAAAAAGATACTTGAATGTACCCATATAAGTATATGTATACTCGTATAAGAGTATAATAAAATATTATTAAATAGTAATATTTGTTTGATAAATCTTAGTATAATGATAATGTTTACAATTCAATACTTAGCTAGCTTAATATATAAAATTTTGAGTATTGATTATTTTTTTTGTATCCTTGTTTTTTATAACCATGTTTTTTTTTTATTTCTAAACGGTTTTAAACAGTTTCGATCCAAACCGAATCGTTAGTAACGGTTTAGATCGAAACGGTTTTATTTCTAATTTTAGAAAATTTAAACCATATCGAATTATTAAAATTTTTACAGTTTTAATTTGGATATTGTCAATATCTGTATCGAACCACACTGCCTCCACCTCTAACTATTGGCCCACAAATGACAAATTAATACCAGCCCCCGAAGAATGGAATTTAAAAACTTCTTGTTTATCATATACAGATGAATTAGAATTATTACATGCAATGTGATTATTACACAAGAAAAAAACACAGTAGCCATATATAGGTTTTCCTTTTTAGTGATGTATGGCTTGAGGAATGAAGTTTGAAGGTTCCTAGAGTTTATAACATAATGGGCCCGTGTGGAGGAAGAACATACTATAAACAGCACCTCAATAATTGCTCATGTGCGACCAAACCAGCTGACAGCTATACCCTTCTTTATTAATTCATTACAAATTAATGCGAAAATAACACCTACAAAACCAAAACTAATTTATGTATTTAATATATAATAATATTTATACACGATACATAGGCTATGCGTTTTAGAGAAATAATGAGATTAATAGAGAGATGTAGAGAGTGAGGTTGCTTGAATGGTTCTCCTTTACAATGAAGGGTTTGCTCCCTTTTATTGGCTAAGGCATAGGTTTAGGCCTCGGTGATGGGCCTTGCTAGTAGGCTCTAGCTTGATTCAAGTCGTCTTCCAAGTCTTCCGATAAATCGGTTGGTTGACCAATTACTGTATAGACATATATACATATATAGTTTTTTTTTTTTATCTGAATGTACATATATAGTTAGTAGTGCACAAATATGGTTATTTTTTTCCCTAGTCAAAGGGTCTTACTCAGTTAATAAGAGTTGTGACCTCAAGATTTATGATCTGCGATCCAAAATCCCATAGTATCATATCTATTAATTTTTTTCCATTAAATTAGAATTAAAAAAAATATTATTGTGTAAAAAAAAACACTATTTTCTTTTCATTACGGTGATACTGGGGAGCCTACTTGGTCTGACCCACTTACATAGTGAATCTACCATTAGGTCTTCATTATTCGACTTCACATATATACCACCCAGCCAACAGCTATATATTCCTCAAATTAAAATATGGGAAATGATAATCTAATTATTTTCTATACTATTTCAAAACATACTCAAATGGGTCGGTTTCGAGACTTGACCTAGATTTGTCGCTATTTCTTTTCTTTAATCTACTTTAAATTGGTCCTCAATTGGTTAACTCTAAGCAAGTTTGGTCTAAGTTAATCAAATGGATTAGAAACACCAAACGACCATTGGATTACGAACGAGTCACATCTTCCACTGAAATCCAAGAGTAGAGTTGGATAGATTTATTATTTCTATGCCTCATTGTTTCTAAAAACATATGGAGTTATATTGTTGGCAACTTGACACCATAATCCTATATATCTTTGGAATTACAATATTGAGACGTCTTCAATCTTCTAAACTTGAATTTGGAGCGCAACAAAAAAGATGTAGGAGAAAGAGTTAGACATTCGCCCTATATCCACCACTAGCCATGTGGAGATTTAGAGAATCCCCACTACCAAGAGGCAAGAAGTTAGGAACGAGTCACGTCTTCCGCTGAAATCCTAGCTGAAATCCTAGCATAGAGTTGAACAGACTTATTACTTCTACTCCTCATTGTTTCTAAAACATGTGGAGTTATACTGTTGGCAACTTGACACCATAATCCTACATTATCTTCAGAATTACAGTATTGTTATGTCTTTAATTCTCTAAGTTTGAATTTAAAGTGCGACAAAAAAGATGTAGGAGAAAGAGTTGGTCATTCGTCCCATATCCACCACTAGCCTTGTGAAGATTTAGAGAATCCACATGACTAAGAAGTTAGGAATGACCATGTTTCTTAGATAATTTTATATTTTAGAGAGAGATTTTTGTGTAATATAATTATTTACTATTTTTTTTTGTCAATTAAATAAACATACTTAAGACTCATTACCACAGGTACATTTTAAGTACGAAAATTTCATCTGGTATCCAAATTTAGACAAGCAAGAAAGTGTAAACTAAGGATTCGTAAAGCACACACGACATATTGAACAACTAATCATGCACCACATTCCTCCTCGGGAACCAACTCCTATATACTTGTCAGGATCCATGTAACAACCCGTACCTTCGGGAAGGGTATAAATGTAATTTTGTAAAAGTTTTGTATATAAAGGACGATTTTGCCCTTGTGAATAGTAGGCCAAAAGTTGAATTTTTGAATTACCGACTGGATGCTTGTTGACCCTTGACCGTGACGTAGTTTAGGACGTCACGAGTCCGTAGACAGGTGGCAGGTTCGATTCGGACAATCGGAGAAAAAGTTATGACGTTCGGAAGATTGAGGGCGTTACCCTAAATTTGATTAAGGAAGGAAAATGTTGACTTTTTGGAGGACTTGTGATTTTCACGTAGACCGAGGACCGTTAGATAGGTCTCGACGTCCTGAGTACAACGACAGGCGGCACGCTGTCATCGGACGTCGGGCGAAATATTTACGGGTCTGGAAAGTACGAGGGTAAAATGGTAATTTGTATATGAGGGGTATTTTTGTCTTTTCCCTCAGCCCAATCAGATAAGGGCAAGTGGCAGGGATATTTTGTGCTGAGCCATTGGATGTTGGACACGTATGGGTGGCTGGATGGTTCTAGGACGATCGAGTGTGTGCACGGCCACACTTTGCACGATTTCAAACCGTGCACTCGTTGGAAACACAGAGAAACAGAGGGGAAGAAATCGTGGGTGTTCGATCGATTCAGTGCAAAGGTGAGGGAGTTGATGACTAGTGAAAGTGACAGAGAGACGAGGGTGACCTATTGATCGTGTTTTGGAGCTGCACCCGTGCACGGAGGCTGAACGGTGGACGGTTGAGTTTTTGGGGAAAACAGAGAGGCAGAGGACTGTGGCGGTGGTTGTGCCGTGTGGTGGATTGATTCAAGCCAATAGGAGGCTCAGGTGGCTGCAGGGAGTCCAACGAACACCGTGGTACACGGCGGTGCACACGGCGAAGACGGAATCGAAAGGTAAGCCCACTTCCCCTGTTTTTCCCGTGAGTTTCAATTTGAAAGTCGTGGAGTTAGGCTTAGAGTCGAGAGATTTGGTGGTCATGATGAGACTCCTGGAGGTCCCAGGCGTCGTTTGGTGGTGGTGCCGTGCCGGGGGAGGACCTGGGCGGCCGGCGGCCAAAACAGGGGCCACGGGCCGTCTGTTTCGAGGCCGTGAACGGTGGGTTTTAGGCCATGGTTCTTCGATGTTAGGACATGGTTAGATTGCTTAGGATGGGACAAAACTCTTGGGATTGGTTTGGACGGAATTGATGGATGAACGGCGGAGAACCGGTCACGCCGGTTCAACTGTGTTGAACTGGGTGGCTCGAGGTAGGAGAAACACTGTAGCAAGCGCGTGAGGCCCACGCGCAGCCACTTTGGGCGGCACGTGGAGGCGAGTGGGAAGGATTCCGGCCAAGCTTCCAACATGGTTTTGGTTCTAAATGTCCTAAGGAGTTCCTTGGTATGATTTTCGGGTGAATCGGACGATGTTAGGAGGTTGTTCGGGAATCCGGACGGTTTAGGGTCTAGGATTAAAATATTAATAAATTCTCGAAAAATTGGGGAAATTAGGGTTAGTATCCTTAATGTATTTGTGACCCTATTTGGTGCCTATTGACAGGACGGGAGACGCCCGAGACGGTCGAGGAGCGCACGGAGCGCGATTGACTCGTTCCGAGCTGTGAGTGGACTCTTTCTTTCTTTCGAGCATGCCTAACTGTTTTCTTGATGCTTTATGGTAGTAAATGTGTTTTTATGCTTCTTAATGATGATTATATGTGGTTAATGTGTTTGCACGTTTTTCGAGAAAAAACTGATTTTCGGATTTTAAAGCTATGTTTGGGGATTTTAATCTATAAGTGTTTTCTGAAGATGATAAATGGATTGTGAAACATAATTTATGATTAAACGTGGGTTTTGGATTAAAAAGTAGATTTCCGGATTTGGGTTCGGAATGTCGGTTCTGAACGCCGGAAGGGCTTCGAACCGGGGATTTCGAATTCGAGTTTGGCTATGGATCTAGAAATAGTTTTACAATGAATTGGGATTGGATTTGCTGGATCTGGATAATGGGTTTAAAGACCCGGATTCTGATCAACGGGGGACGGGCCCGGATTGAGTTTAAAGACTCGGGAGTTTAAAGACTCGGACATTTATGATATTACCCCCGTAGGCCTATTGAGTTTAAAGACTCGGGAGTTTAAAGACTCAGAATTATATTTAAGGCCTGTTGAGTTTAAAGACTCGGATGGGTCCAGCAGGTTTGATCGGAAAATGATGGTTTGACGTTCATGGTTTATGCTATGGTTCTGAAATACATACTATGATTTCTATATCCGTTTTATAGTGTTTCTGTTTCTTATGATGTTTCATGTTATGATTTTCTAATACTTAGTTGGGCATGCCTGTTTTTAAAACGGAGGGAACAATTATTATTATTTTTCCTTAACTTTGATTTGGTGATAAACTGATTTTAAAACTTTTAGTTATTCTAGTCCACTCACACTTTTGGTTTTAAATTTTCCCTCCAGGTCGTGGTGATAGCGCTGGGGTGAACGTTGAGGCAGATATCGAGGCATAGAGCTTTTGACGTTCTTCCGTTGCGAGACTAGCATAGTAGGATTTTGTGCCCATTTTGTAGAACTATGCTCTGACTTACAGTTGTATATATTTACTCCTTCGTCTGATAGTTATGCTTATTGTAGTATGGAGGTTATCTTGGTACTTTAGGTGTGATTGTCAGACGGGAGCAGGGTTCGTCCCGGGTATCGTGGCGATATGTGGGACGGGTCCTGACAACCCACCCCGGTTTCACTCTGAAAACCGAGGTAAACCATGTTCCCGTCTGACACCCCGACACAACACCAACGTAAACTACTAAAGTAATACAGCCAGACGCAGGAGAAAATGTTACACATCCCGAGGTCAAGTTGAACAGAGCATAGTACCGATAACAAAAGAAAGAAAACCGATAAACTAGATATACGCACACGGAAAATTTTAAAACACTCCGGGGTCGCTCTCGTAACTTCTATGCCTCAGACGCTGCCTCGACGCCGGAACCCCGCTCTAGCTCCACGACCTGGAGGGCAATTTAAAAACAGAAAAGTGTGAGTGGACCATAAATAAGCAAAGAATTTCCGAAAACCATTTCATAACAAAACCAGGGTTTTAGCCCTCCATTTTAAAATCACATGCATAACCCAGTTATCAAAACAGTTAGAAATCACGTAAAGATCATCATAAAAACAGTTATAGAAATCATATCATAAGCACCACAAAATTGTATCATAAAACGTAAGTTTCAACCAATCAATTTCGATCAAACCTACTGGACCCATCCCAGTCTTTAAACTCCCGAGTCTTTAAACTCAACAGGCCTACGGGGGAAATATCAATATATCCGAGTCTTTAAACTCCCGAGTCTTTAAACTCAATCCGGGCCCGTCCCCCGTCCAATATAATCCGGGTCTTTAAACCCAATATCCAGATCCAGCAAATCCAATCCAAATCATTGAAAACCCTTTCGAAATCCATATCCAAACCCGAATCCGAAATCACCGGTCTGATGCCCTTCCGGCGTTCAGAACCGTCATTCTGAACCCAAATCCGGAAATCCACTTTTCAACTTTAAAACCAAATCTCGCTTTCCGAAATCCGATTCTAAAACCGAAAACCTTAATCATCGAAATCATGTTCCAAAATCCCTTGATAAGCATTCAAAACCAGTTATCCTTTAAAGACCCCAAAATCATGGCATTATACTCAAAAATCGACATTCCTCGTAAAACGTGCCAATTACGTTATTTATCGAAAACCGTGCAATTATGTAAAACCAACATAGCATATTCAACAATCATGAAATCATATATAAAACCATTAAACAATTAGAGAAAAACATTTATGCATGCTCGAGTTTAGAGAAGGGGTCCACTCATAGTACCGAGCCCTCAATCGCGTCCCGAACGTCCCGTACGTTCCTCAGCTTCCTCGATAAGTCCTGAACCTGTCAACAATCACCCAAGAGCGTTACTAACACGTCTACGAAAGTCCACATAATTTTCCCCAAAAATCCCCGGGTCCTAAACGTAACGAACCGAAACCCTACACTTTCAACCTTGTGGAACTACTTCGATTCGACGTCCGAACAACCCGAAACCAATTCCAATAGACTCGTCACAGCACCTAGACCAAAAACCATGTTGACCGTTTTCCCAACCGCCGCCGCACGCGCCCTCACGCGCCGCCCAAAGTGGTTGCGCGTGGGCCTCACGCGCCTGCTACAGTGTCACCAGCAACCTCTGGTCGACCCGGTTTGAATCGGTCTCTGCAACTCGAACCGGCGTGGCCGGTTCTCCGCTATCCCGCCACCAAAAATGCTCTTCTCTTCACCATCTTCATCATCCAACCCTAAGCTTCCCATTCCCCTACTCCAAACACCTCGACACGATCCAAAACCCAACGACTCAAACTCAAAACAAAAACCCGACAGTCCCCTGTTTCCTTCTCCTGCCACCCAAGTTCTCCCCTGTCACGGCTTCGACACCTAGAGCTTCCTAAGACCTCACTGAAGCTCACCTAACTCACTACATCCCTCGACTCAGTCCCTAAGTCCATGACTCACCGTTTGAAAATCACGGGAAAACAGAGCACTTACACGGGGAGAAGGAATTACCTGCCGTCGTGCTCACCGCCGCACTCCCTGAAGTCCACAGAGTCGTCCTTGTTCCCTGTCGAGTCCAATTGCACCAACACACGGCCACACCACCACCACGATCTCCCACTTCTTCTCTTTTTTCTCTGGTTCTCCCGTGGCTCACATCTCACCCACACACAACCACTGCACCTCCTAACCTTCTCACTGTCTCCCTCTCAACCTCTGAGTCACTCCTCACTCACCAGAACACACCAACACTCACGATCACCTCTCAATTTTCTCTCAATCTCCCCCTCTGTTTTCTGTTCTTCGAACACCCACACACAGCACACACCAACACTCAGCCCAAAATAATTGGACCGTGCACCCTAGAACCCTCTAGTCAAGCCCCACGTGTCACCATCCCCTCAAGCCTCACACAAAAATCTTCTCTCTACCCTGGACAAGTGTCCAAATCCGGTTGCACCATTCTCGACAGCCAAAAGACCAAAATGCCCCTTCTTGAACCCAAATTTACCATTTTACCCTTAACGTTTTAGCCCCGTAACTTGCCCGTCCTAAGTCCAATGAATACATGCTGCCTGTCGTTGAACTAAGGACGACAAGAGCTACCTAACGGTCCTAGGTCAACGTGTCAAAACCCGATCGTACAAAAAGTCAACTTTTCCCCCTAATTTACTTGATTTACGGTAATTCCCTCAACCTTCCGAACATCATAACTTCCTCCTCGGATGTCGGAATCGGGCGTGCCACCTGTCTATGGATTCATGACGTCCCAACCTACGTCACGGTCATTGGTCAAAGTCCATTTGACCCCCAAACTAAAAGTCAACTTTTTACCCGAACTAGGGGCAAAATCGTCATTCTAGGCTAACGATCTTATTGGGACCAACTAACCCCCGATTTAGCTCACTAATCCTTCACTAATCACCGTCTTAGCCCTATTTCCCGGGACGGGTCGTTACATACTCCTAGGAGATAGCAACACAAGAATAATAAAAAAAAAAAATCCAAACCAAAGACATAAGATATCCAAGATTTGTGCCCTCACCTCACCACTGAACAAGTTAGAGTTTAATATAGCTAGCTATTTCACATGCACATGCACATGGAAATTAATGATCTTTGTTGACTTTAGATTATTGTCCATGTACGTATTTAACTATTTTGGTTGATTTATAGGCTTATTAGGCTAAATACACCAGGAACACACCAGTCAATCTTAAAATGCATTAGAAACTGAAATTTTCCTCAGTGTGCACTAGGAATAGGTGCAACGTTAGGTCTGTTGCACAATTTAACGGATTTCATCTTTGACACCGTTAAAACTACTGTTATTTTCCTGAAATGCCCTTAAATACTGTTTATCTTAACCTTTTCATCTTCTTTCTATCTCCTCTGAACTTCTCCTCCCCCCTCTTTAAAACTTCATTTTTTTTAATATTATGGAGAGCTTGGTGCACATATATGTGATTCCAAATTCACCTGAGGATACTTTTGTGCACAAATAGTCTAGTTACAGTAGATATGTGATTCCAAATTCACATATCTGTACAGATAGGAGAGCTTGGTGCATAGATATGTGATTCCAAATTCACCTGTGGATACCTCTGTGCACATATAGTCTAGTTACAGTATATTTTTTAAACCTTTTCGCCTGAGGATACCTCTGTGCACAGATATGTGATTCCAAATTCACCTCGACCTAGCTCGCGACCTAGATCGTATTGGATCGAAATGTCTCGACCCGTGGGGTCTTTCAAGACCCAGAGCTTGGTATCACCTTCTTTTCCATTAATGGCACCAAAATCTGTAGCAAATGGATTGGATTTATTCTTGTTCTTCTTCTTTTGCTTGTTCTAGGCAGTTGTCCCAAGGGTTACACAACAATTTCCCATGAATCGGAGCCTTAAACATTCCATAATTTCCAATCTTTTCTCGAGATTTTAAGAGGACCCAATCGAACAGAAAGCGAAAGGTTGATAAATCAAAATCTAGATACAGAGGAAATAAGAAAAAAAAAATCAGATAATCATAATGACAAATCCAAAATGTGGGTTCCGTCACATTATTAGCTCCAAGATTTTTTAGTTTTCTTTTATTTTTTGTTTGGGCAGAAACCCATTTTAGAATGTGGGATTTTTTTCCCTTAATTGAAGATACATAACTATTACAGAAACAAACGAGAAATACTTAATCCTTGACAAACCCAAATAAAGTAATGCAACGCAGCAATTCAAATGTGGAGGGAGAAGAATAAAACCCACCTGTGATTTTTGACGATTTTGGAGAATATCATAGGAGTGATATGAGGTTTTGAAAGAGCTCCGACTGAGATTGAAGGTGGAAAACTAAAGCTAATCCAAGAATTGAAGGATTTGGGAAGGTGAGGAAGAATGTGAAAGGATAAATTGAAGAAGGTTCATGCCACTGAAGAAGGTTCTGTGCACCAAGCTCTCCATAATAAATTATTAAAAAATTTGAAGTTTTAAAGAAGGGGAGGAGAAGTTTAAGAGGTGATAGGAAGAAGATGAAAATGTTGAAGATAAACAGTATTTAAGGGCATTTAAGAAAAGAAACGGTAGTTTTAACGGTGTTAAAGATGAAAACCATTAAATGGTGCAACAGACCTAACGTTGCACCCATTCCTGGTGCACACTGAGGCAAATTTCAGTTTCTGATGCATTTTAAGATTGGTTGGCGTGTTCCTGGTGCATTTAACCTAATAAGCCTAACTTATATTATATATTGTACGTAGGACGCTGGTAATTTATAATATTAAGGATAAATTATTCTTTGTTATGTATTTTATACTAAATTTCAAATATATCAAATTTTACATTTACTTACTCTGAATTTTTTAACATGTTTAGTTCGGCTTCATCAGTTACAATCTCCATCATACTTCTTAGTAATTAATGGTGTATCTCATTTGATGTCCACTAAAAGAAAGACACTCAAAGACGGTAATAAATATAAATTTACACAGATAATTATAGAGTTATTTAAGTTATTGACTTTTATAGATTTATCTAGCAGATTTTTATCGACTTATACTAACTTTTACAAAGTTAATGATGAAATTATATGGGGCTATGTTATAGAGTTTTATAAATTTTTTATATTGAGACTGATAGAATTTGACGGAATTGTGTAGAGCTCTAGATTGAGTGTTGTAGAATTTTCTTGATTTTGTTTCAATTTGAAGTTTATTTTTTGAGGAAATTTGAAGAGTTTTATAAACATGTCATAATATTTTAATTAAGTATTGAATTTCAAAAAGTTTTAAAAATATTTATTTAACACTCAGAATTGAGAGAGTAGCCACAATTGTGATAACATAGACACCATATTAAAAATAGACATATTTGTAGATAATAATCATAATTGATGATCAGGTCCTAAAACCATACGAGATGGATATTTTCACACAGTAAAAAAAATGAGGGTATATAATACATATATATTATAGGACTAGTTTTCATCCTATGAAACGAATATATATATATATATATATATACACGTGTAAGAAAAAACTTCTTATAGAATGAAAACAAGAATACACTCCATAATAAGGTCTAATAGTTGAAATCACAAGATTCATTTGTTGCCTTTAAAACAATAGGCTTTAACATTTTAATCTAAGTTTAAAACATACAGTTAATCAATCCAATTTATTCAAATGCATATATATAACCTAATTAGATTGGTTATTCTAAATGGATCATGGAGATAAGAAAATCCAGTTAACAAAATCAGATTGATCAATCTCACCCAATTTTTTTTTCCTACTTGTGATTAGGGTGTTATAATCTTGATTTTTTTTCCACGTGCGATTAGGGTTTTAAAGTAGAAAAAAAATCAATTATTCCATGGAGAATATTCTAATTAATCAAGACCTAATCATGAAAACAAAGACCCTAGAAAATTGTTCACATCAAAGAGAAAAAACAAATCAAATAGACTGATAACATCCACACGCAAAAAAATATATATTGTAGCTGACGTCCCTGCACTTGTTGACATGTATGCAAAGAATGATAACATAGTTGATGCTTGGAAGGCCTTTGATGCAATGCTAGTGAGGGTGAGACAGAGGGTGGCATATGGAATTCGTGGAAAGGTGATGGACTCTCAGTGACTTAGAGAGCCAATGCGAGTGAGGGTGAGACAGAGGGTGGCTCTATTTTGTTGGTTTACTTGGTCTTCTCTCTTTATTTCTCTAAATTTTGTTCCAATTTTCCAGGGCTTTCTTGCTCTTTTTCAATTATTTGCCAATAGATTTTTCTTTTATCGTCCTATTGCCAATTATTGGCCCTTTCAAGTTTTTATGTACTCGAAATCATCAACACAATCATGGCCAAGAATCAAACTTTTTTTTTATTTTAAATAAACTTCAAGTTTTACCCAAATCTTTATAAATGACCAACCGAGAATGGTTTCGAGCCCAGCAAATCGATGTGATGTATGAGGGAGACATTGAATTTGATTCTTAGACGTAGCCCAAGGTCCTCCCAATATGATTTATGATATTGGTGTTCCTAAAATTAAGACTTTAATATCACAATGAACATGTGATGGATTGTGTATGGATGAAATATCAGCCAGGTGCTTGAAAACAAGGTTGAGCACTTATTAATGTTACCATGAGATTAATTGGAACCGACTCTTATGCATGACTATGCATTGATGGTTTTCCTCCATCCATCCCCATATAAAAGAGAGGGATTGAGTATTCTCAATCATCCTTCAAGCAACAAGTGATTCACCAAATTGAGAGTGAGAAGAGAGTTCCTCCTTGTGTGAGAAATATAGAGATAACTTTTTTGTGTGATAGAGAGAGAGTGAGATCCTCTTGAGTGAATCTAAGAGAGAGTTGTGTATTCAACATTGAATGAGATTGTATGTAACAACCCGTACCTTCGGGAAGGGTAAAAATGTAATATAAAGGATGGTTTTGCCCTTGTGAATAGTAGGCCAAAAGTTGACTTTTTGAATTACCGATTGGATGAGTGTTAACCCTTGACCGTGACGTAGTTTAGGACGTCACGAGTCTGTAGACAGGTGGCAGGTTCGATTCGGACAATCGGAGAAAAAGTTATGACGTTCGGAAGATTGGGGGCGTTACCGTAATTTTGATTAAATGAGGAAAATGTTGACTTTTTGGAGAATTTGTAATTTTCACTTAGACCGAGGACCGTTAGATAGGTCTCGACGTCCTGAGTACAATGACAGGCGGCACGGTGTCATCGGGCGTCGGATGAAATATTTACGGGTCTGGAAAGTGTGAGGGTAAAATGGTAATTTGTGCAAGAGGGGCATTTGGTCATTTCCCTCAGCCCAATCAGATAAGGGCAAGTGGCAAGGATATTTTTTGCTGACCTATGGATGCTGGACACGTGGGGGACACTGGATGGTTCCAGGCCGTTCTCAAGTGTGCACGGCCACACTTTGTGCACGTTCAAACCGTGCTTTGCCTTTGAACACAGAGAAACAGAGGGTGAGATATTGGGAGAGATTGATCGACTCAGTGCAAGGGGGAGTAAAGAGTGATTTGTGAGAGTGACAGAGAGAAGTGTTTGAGCTGGTGATCGTGTCTTGGTGGAGAAATCGTGCACGGCGACACGGTGGTGGTGCAGCGGAGTTCTGAGGAAGACAGGGAGATTGTGAGACAGGGGCGGCTGTTGTGCCGTGTAGTGGACCAAACCAAGGCGGTAGGAGGTTTAGGAGACTGAAGGGAGTCCAACGAACACCGTGGCACGCGGCAGTGCGCACGGCGGAGTCTGAATCGAAAGGTAAGCCCTTTTCCCCTGTTTTACCCGTGAGTTTCATTTTGAAAGTCGTGAAGGTAGGATGAGAGTCGAGGGGATTGGTTAGTGCAGTGATGTTTAGGGAGGCCCTATGAATAGTTTGGGACGGTCGCCGTGACGGGGGAGTACACAGCGGAGTTCAGGCAACGGCGAGTACTCTGTACTCTGTTTTGGCCGTGAGTTCAAACGGGAAGTCGTGGACTTCAGGGGTGAATCGAAGGTTTCTGTGAGTTGGGAGTGACTCAGTGAAGTCCTAGGGAGAGGTTGGAATCGCCACCGTGAGGGGGGAAGCACTGGACGGCCGGGAAGGAAAACAGGGGGTCGTCTGTGTTTTCTTTCGAGCTTCAGTCGTGAAGCTGAGGGTTGAGTCGAACCAGGAGAGTGAGGGGGATGAATTCCTGGTGCCTGGACGAAGCTATAGAAAAAGAGAGGAGATGAAATGGTGGCCGGACGGCGGAGAATGGCTCTCGCCGGTCTGGGTTACAGCCCTGGTGCGAACTGGGTTCGATCGAGGAAGACGGTGGCACTGTAGCAGGCGCGTGAGGCCCACGCGTAGCCACTTTGGGCGGCGCGTGGAGGCGCGTGGGGAGGAATCCGGCCAAGCTTCCAACATGGTTTTGGTTCTAAATGTCCTAAGGAGTCCAATGGTATAAATTTCGGGTGAATCGGACGATGTTAGGAGGTTGTTCGGGAATCCGGACGGTTTAGGGTCTAGGATTAAAATATTATTTAATTCCCGAAAAATTGGGGAAATTCGGGTTAGAATCCTTGATGTGTTTGTGACCCTTTTTGGTGCTTATTGACGGGACGGGAGGCACCCGAGACAGTCGAGGAGCGCACGGAGCGCGAGTGACTTGTTCTGATTTGTGAGTGGACTCTTTCTTTCCTTCGAGCATGCCTAACTGTTTTCTCGATGTTTTATGATCTTACGAGTGTTTTTATGCTTTTACATGATGATTATATGTGATTGATGAGTTTGCACGTTTTTCGAGATATTTCCGAGATTTTGCACGTTTTTCGAGAAAAAGCTGGTTTTTCGGATTTTGATGCCATATTTGCGATTTCAACCTATAAATGTTTTCTGATGATGATCAATGGGTTATGAAATAGGATTTGTGATTATGTGTGATTTCTGGGTATAAGGATGGAGTTCCGGATTTGGGTTCGGAATGTCGGTTCGGAACGCCGGAAGGGCTTCGAACCGGAGATTTCGAATTCGAGTTTGGAGATAGATTTCGAATTTGTTTTACAATGGATATGGATTGGATTTGCTGGATCTGGATATTGGGTTTAAAGACCCGGATACTGATTTGACGGGGGACGGGCCCGGATTGAATTTAAAGACTCGGGAGTTTAAAGACTCGGATATGTTGATATTACCCCCATAGGCCTATTGAGTTTAAAGACTCAGGAGTTTAAAGACTCGGATTTCATTTAAGGCCTGGTTGAGTTTAAAGACTCGGATAGGTCCAGCAGGTTTGATCGGAAATGATGGTTTGATGCTCATGCTATGATTTCTATATCCGTTTTATAGTGTTTTTGTTTCTTATGGTATTTTACAGTGTATCAGTTTCTTATGATATTTTATAGTGTTTCTGTTTCTTATGATGTTTCTTGGTTTAGAATTATTTAATCACTGAGTTAGACATGTGATTTCTAAAACGGAGGGAACAAAGTGTTTTAGTGATTTGAAAATAAACGGTCTTCAAACTTTCTGTTTTTCTTTTAGTCCACTCACATCTTTTGGTTTTAAATTTTCCCTCCAGGTCGTGGTGATGGAGCTGGGGTGAACGTTGAGGCAGATATCGAGGCATAGAGCTTCTGACGTTCTTCCGTTGCGAGACTAGCATCGTAGGACTTTTGTGCCCATTTTGTAGAACTATGCTCTGACTGACTGTTGTATATATTTTACTCCTTCGTCTGATAGTTATGCTTGTAGTTGTATGAAGGTTGTTTTTGGTACTGTAAGTGTGATTGTCAGACGGGAGCATGGTTCGTCCCGGGTATCGAGGCAATATTTGGGACGGGTCCTGACATTGTACTTGTAATTTCATTGTTCATAGTGAAAAAATTTTGGAGCTGCTGTCCGAGAATGTAGGCATACTGCCAATGACAGGACCCGCCCCGTTTTCCCCCTAGGGACCACTGGGGAAGCCTGCTCCCATCTGACAAGTAAACCAAAAATACCATAAATACCCTTCCAAGGGTTTTATTACACAAATACCCTTACTGGGGGTTTTAGATACACACCGGTGTGGTTCATAATACAACATGTCAGACAAGGGAAATGAGCATTATGTTCGTACTAATGAAAAATAAAGATAAAAGCTACCCCTCAGGGTGGTGTAAACGCAACGGTGGTATTTATGCCTCGGCCTCGGAGTCGATGCCCTCCTCGGTTTCCTCTCCTGAAGGGACAAGAAAACATTCAAAGTGTGAGTGGACCAAAAATAAGCAGTTATAAATCCATTTGAACATATATATATATATATATATATATAATTTGACCCTTCGTTTATGGAAACATACATGCATGCAGTATAAAACAGGAAATACGATCACATATAAAAACATGGAACATATCTATACATATACGTATATCTATAGTAAAAACATATTTGGGCAACATCATATCACTCTACAAGTAATCACGTATCCACAACCCTTTCCTCGGCCTCGAAAACAGGTTTGACGCCTACTCGGGGCACACAGCCCCTAGGGATCAAATCCCCGATAATGGTCACGATTTATCTCTAAAAGGGTATGCATACCACCCGGGGTCTCACTCCGAGTCTTCTTCCAGGAATTCTCCGTCTGGAAGGCTCCGTCTCTGAACTAAGTCCGAGCTCTCTCTCTCAGACTCTAGTTCGAGTATCTCTCCGGAATCTGGTCCGGGTCTACAACATAATCTCCCACTTCTGGAACGGGTTCCCAATGGGGAAGCCCACTCTGGTGAGTGGATCGCGACCCTCCAGGTCGATGTCTGGAGGAGACCAATCCGCAAATATGGAAGGGTGTAACATGTACTTAATGAAACCTTTCAAAATCATGTCAAAATCTTTTCCCAGAATTCTTTATAAACAAGTCTTTAAGTTGAAGGTCTCAAATCATCAATACTCCATGGTTCACAATTCATTTCGAAATATCTTTGTCCAAATCCGAGTCAATGCTCGTCAAATGGGTCTCAGGCCCGATAATTCCCCTTTTTAAGTAAAATCCATTCATTTCTCGAAATCCGAAATCCAATTCTCAAATCCCAACATCATAAAATATTTATCACAAAACAATTTAGAAAACAAGTAACATAGTCATGCATGTATTCATTTATAAAATCAACGGTCCACTCACAACATGTCATCGCTGCGCTAACGAACCATTTACACCTGTCCTGAAGCTAAACACAACGTCCGAACCTGCCCAAACAGACTTAAGGGTCGCTAATTGACCCTACTAGGTATAACATAAAAACTTAGGAAGAAACCGGCCCGGGAAAGCGCTCCGAACACGCTTCCCGAGGCTAATTTCCTCAATTTGATCAACCTAACGATCTCCGATCGACACGAAATCACCGACATTGGATTCGTGTCGTTGAAAGTACCGGCCCCACAAAAAGTACTGTTCACACGTGCCCCCACGTGCATGGTCAACGTGCGGTCAACGATGCTATAGTAAATGATGACGTCAGCATGATGTCATCCTCTAATAGGTGTCAGACGCCACGTGTCAGCCTGTGATTGGTCCTTGCTCTGATAACTCTGACAAATCTGACAAGATGACATCATCACGCTGTCAGAATAGTGTCTGAATGATGACGTCATCATCGGTGGAGTCCTACCGAATACCCAGACTAAGGTTCGGATGCCTTGCACCGAAGGCCTGCGGCGCTGCTCGGTGGGAACCTACTGAAAACCCAGCGGCAGAGCCACCGTGACCCACGACCAAGGCCCGCCCAGAAATTCCTCCTCCGGTCACCATTTTCTTCGCAGTTTGGCCCTAGAGACTCGTCTAAACACACCCTAGACGTCTGTAACCTCCAAATCTAAGAAAAAGATCGAAATCGTTACCTTTTGCGTGGAGAACTTCTGCCCAGTTTTCCCGGTTCCTCTCTGTCGCTTCAGGCGGCATCCTGCGTCGAACCAGCCGGTCGTGAGCTCCAGTCAAGCTCCTTGTCCTCTTCTGTGTCCACTGTCGAGCGCCAGACGGAAGGGGAATGTAACGAACCGTCCCAAATACCCAGATTAGATTAGTGACTAATCACGATTAGTGAGGCTAATCCGTGATTAGTAGGGCGAAATTGGACGAACGATGCAAAATGACCGTTTTGCCCATAACCGTTGCAAAACGTTGACTTTTCATTCTAGCGGTCAAACAGACTTTGACCGATGACCGTGACGTAGTTCGTGACGTCACGAGTTCATAGACAGGTGGCACGTTCAATTCCAACATTCGAGGAAGAAGTTATGACATTCGGAAGTTTAGGGGCATTTTGGTAATTATGGTTAAAAGGGGCAAAAGTTGACTTTTTGATCGAGAGGTCCGATGGCCGAGAGCTGAGGACCGTTACATAGATTGGGACAATACGAATCCATAGACAGGCGACACGCTGAAATCGTACTTCGAACGGGAAAGGTATAGGTCACGGAAGTTCGATTTCGCTATGCATGTACTTCGAGATGGAATGATTTGGCAAAATCTGATTGGGCCAGATATTTTGAGTGGGTCCCATGGATGAGTGACAAGTGTCACTCATCCCATTGGTCCAAACCCCTAAATTGTGGATCTATTTAATAAAATATCATTATATAATTAATCCTAGCCTTCCATTTCAATTTCATTATTAAATCTACACCATCCATCTAATCCTCACTTCTCTCATCAGCCATCAAACATCATTATCATCTTCTTCGTTTTCCTCATAACCCAAAACCCCCCCTCCATATTAATTCTTCATTTTCAAACACAAACACCACACACACACCTCACCATGATTCATCTTGTGAACCCAAGTGTGACCATGTGAGAGTGAGGGCAGGACTAGGATGATGAGGAGGACACGACGACCGGCCATGGTGGCTCACGGCGGTGGCCATGGTTTCAAAATTTTGTTTCCGGGTTTTAAAGAGTTTGGGTGATTTTCATTGATTATGAATGGTTTCTGGGGACCCTAAGAGACTTGTAGGATTAGTTTCGAGGCAGGGGACGGCTGGGAATGGCCATGAACGGCGGAGGAAAACACCTCCGCCATAGCCAAGCTTGAATGGGCACAGTTTTGGGTGTTTAATTCGGTTTTAATTAGCTAGGAAGATAGGAAATAGGATTAGGATTATATTAGGATCAAAATGGGATGAAATGGACCTTGAATCGGTCCAAAAACCCTAGGGGCGCGTGAGGGCTCGTGGTCCATAATTTGGGGAAGTGTTCAACATATGAAATCTTCTATTCGATGTAACGAAGATTTTGGGACTGATCTCGCGTCAATCGGACATCGTTTCGATAGTTTTCGGGGTGTCAGAAGGTTTAGGGTCGGTTTAAAAATAGTTAAAAGTTTGGGAAAATTACGGGACTTTGGTAGGAGGTTAATTAAGTAATTAGTAACCTTCTATTAAAATTTGGACAGGTTTGGGAGTCGCGGTGATGGTGATCGGCTCGGGAGAGCCTATGGCACGCAAATCGAGGCGGCAGCTCAGACGGTCTGTGAGTGGACCTTGTTTTCTAAATTGGTGCATGCATAAATGTTTATTATATGTTTTAAATACTTGTTTGTGATGCCATGAGTGCATTTGGATTTGTGGTTACATATAGGCACGTATTTTGAGGTTTCGGCCCTATACGGTGCCTATACGGGTCGGTATTTCTTTATCGGTCTAAATGAAATGGTTTTGGATTTCAAAAGGATAAACTCGGGTAGGAGACCCATTTGGTTTTTTCTCGGGCATATGACCTTAGATATCGGGCACCGTGCCCAGCTGATGTCATATGTTCGGGCACGAGACCCAGTTATTTTACGGTTTATGATTTCGGGTCAGGGACCCTAGATGGATTTCCAAGTTCATGACGGTTTACGGGAACCGGCATGAAATCTGGAAAGGTCATTGTGGTTCATGACGGTTTATGGGAACCGGCATGAACCTTTGTCAGGTCATTCTGGTTGATGACGGTTTATGGGAACCGGCATGAACCCTGGTTAATGGATGTTATGGATCATGACGGTTCAAGGGAACTGGGCATGAATGTTTATTTTATGTATATATATGTTCATATACCTTCCTTTACTTCTATTATCTCCTCCGGGGAGGGTCGTTGGCCTGGGTGGACCCTGAAGTAGTCACGGAGCACTGACTGAGTGGAGTCACCCCCCCAGTTGGGTTCCTTACTCTCAGGAAGGCTATGATTACTATTACCTCGGGTAGGGTCAGTGGTCTGCGCACATTGATCTTGACTTTGAGAAGACTCGGATTGAGACCTGGGTAGCACACGCGTAGCTTTGGAAACCGTGACAAGATTGGTTGTGTGAATTATATGTATATATGATGACACGACCCATCCCAATCCCCCCGGGATTACCATGGAATGTGACGTGCTCCCGTCTGACAAGAGGCGTCAGACAAGGGATAACCGATTGCCATTGCCCAAACGGGCTTCCAGAGTGCGTAAGGATCGATGGAGGAGGTGTGCGATGCTCAAGTCTCTGCTGCAGTCGTATCCGGAATCAACCTGAAGGGCATTAAAAACAAAAGCTGTGAGTGGACGAAAATAAACAAGTCTGTTTAAAACATTTATAAGACATTTATGCCCCTCAGTAAAACCATATGCATGCGCCAAAAAAACCAATGATCACACATTTATTTAGAAATGACCATTTGGGCCTTAGCCCGGAAACCAAAGCATAGTTTCAATTTCCAAAAGTCAATCCAAGAGTTATTTCATAAATCCAGTAATATGAACCATAAGGCATATAATATAAACCATAACCATAATTTTAGCCACTGCACTATACACTCCAATCCGACATCCCTGATGTCTGACGTCCCTGACGTCAATAAGGTCACAATCACAAGGCTACGCGTGCCACTCGGGTCTCAATTTTCGAGTTCAATCCCCGAACCCCGTTCGGGTACAGCATCCCCGATGCTTAGCGTCATAGACGCTGGACGTACTAGACGTCCGTGACCTCTCCGGGGTACCTCATCCGGAGGAGACAATATAATCTGGAAGGATTTATACAGTGCAGTACTAAATACATTTTATTGATATCCACATGCAAAACATATAGGTATACATAGGTAAAATCCAAACCGATCGTTACGTTTCATCAAATGGGTCTCATGCCCAAATACCGTGAAACGTGCCATAACCGAAATATTATTGATTCCAGCATGTGAACATATATAAAATGTAAACCAGAAAAAATTTATTCAATTCCAATTTAGGGTCCCCGACCCGCAATCATATGTAGAAATCAACTGGGCCCCTGGCCCGATTTCACAAGTTAACTGGGCCCCTGGCCCGATCCACATGTTAACTGGGCCCCTGGCCCGATTTTACATTATTCAAGTTCGTAACCGTTTCATGAAATCATATCCAACCACATTTATGGAAATCGGTGCAAATCCAGAAAACCTCGGTTTACGTGCAAATACGTAATTCACCTCGAAATACGTGAAATCATTTTAAATTCACCGATATCCAAAGTAAATTATTTAATCATAATTATAACAATCATAAAACAGTTATGCATGCATCGAATTTATGAAACCAATGTCCACTCACAGACCGTTTAACCGAGTGCCTCGATACGCGTGCTATAGGCCTTCCCGGGCCACACCACTATCACCGGGACTCCCAATCCTGTTCAAATCACATTAGAGGATCACTAACCTCAACATTAACATCCTAATCAAGTCCCGTAATTTTCCCGAATTTTTAAACTAGATTTTAAACCTTCGGACATCCCGAACAATATCGAGACGGTGTCCGATCGACACGAAACCAATCCCAAAATGTTCGTTACATTGTATAGGACAAAAGTCATGTTGACCTCACCTCGAGATTCGTGCCCACGCGCCGTCACGCGCCGCCGTGAATGGCTGCGCGTGAAAGCCACGCGCCTGCTACAGTGACTGCTACAGTCACCATCTTCACCCGTTTGTCTGGTAAACGGGTCTGATTACCCGCGATCTGACCCGGCCAGATAACCATCAATTCGACCTTGATTCCATCCGTTCTTGATCCTAAAACAATCAATATCCAATCAATTTCAGTTCTGTGTCAATAATCAATATCGACATGGATTAAATCAACCAATCCAAGCCCGAACAGCCAAACGGGTCGTCGTTAGTAACTCACCCAACTCAAGTCCATTTTCAAATTAACTTCACATGAAGTATACTAGGACCCAAACGAACCCAAAAGCACAACCAATTGAACAAGAGCTCACTTGGAAGTCGTCGTCCACACCACTGTGTTTCCCTGAAAACAGTGGCCACCGTCCCATCTCAACCGTGGTTAGTTCCCATCGAAAATGATATGGCTGAGCTCCAGACACTCCCAGAAAGCTAAACCCGTCCTTGGTTTGGTCCAACAAGGCTCAGAAATTAAATTCTGAATTTTCCCTCCAAGAACCCGAAAATGGTTCTCACGGTTTCCTCCCCAATTCGACAACCACACAAGCTCAGAATGATCCTCACAACTCACTCACAATGTTTTTAATCCAATTGAGTCGTTAAAAGTGCCTCAAAGCACCACGCAGGTCCACTGTGTAAAGGTTCCTGCACTGACCCGAAACCATTAATAAATGGTGTCCATGTTCTTCAAGTTAGTTGCCAACCCAGAACACATGCCTCCACTACCTCAAAGCTGTCCAAAATCATTCATTAATGTTAAACAATCCCTTGGAACAGATCGCACAAAACCTCCAATTTTCACGGCTGTTTCGATCAAACAGTACCCTTGTGGAAATTACAATTCTGCCCCTGCACAGTAAATTACCAAAATGCCCCTCACGCATCCAGACCCGTAACTCGGTCATACGGACTCCGATTGATGCGTGCCGCCTGTCTACGGACTCAGGGCATCGAGACCTTCCTAACGGTCCTTGGCCCTCGGCCATCAGACCCCCTGATCAAAAAGTCAACATTTCCCTCTTATTATGTTCATATTACGAAAATGCCCATGAACTTCCGTACATCATAACTTTCACCACGAACGTCGGAATCGAATGCGCCACCTGTCTATGAACTCGTGACGTCCCGAACTACGTCACGGTCATCGGTCAAAGTCCATTTGACCATCCGAATTAAAAGTCAACATTTTTCCCACGCCTAGGGGCAAAACGGTCATTTTGCACAATTCGTCCGAAATCGACCAACTAATCCCAGATTAGTGAATCACAATTAAATATTATTAAATCCCGATATTCGGGACGGGTCGTTACATATGATGTATGCTTTATGAGATATATGATATGATATATGATTTGTGTTTACACAGGTTTTGGGCAGTGGCCCGTATGGTTGGTGTCTTATGGATTTGGGCTGAGTCCCTTATGGATTTGGACAGTGGCCCGTATGGTCATTTTCATTATGTTTTTGGGCTTAGTCCCACATATGGTTCTTTCGGTTAAATGGTTTTCGAATGCATGCATGCTTTTTAGTGAAGGGTACAAATGTCTTCTTATGAAATATTTTTATAAACTTTTGTTTTATCCACTCACAACTTTTATTGTTTTGACCGCCCTTCAGGTTGACATCGGATGTGGACTGTAGCAGCGACCGAGATATCACATACCTCCTCCGGATCCTGGCGTACTCTGATAGCCCGGGAGGGCAAAGGTTGGAAATATCCCTTATCTGACACTTCATGTCAGACGGGAGCAGGGTCATTCCGCGTTAATCCTGGGGGGATTGGGATGGGTCCTGTCAGGGAAAGTGTCGGTTGCACGGTCGACGGTTTGGGGTACGTTTGGGCCGTCGCGGGTTTGGGCTGCCGTGGTGGCTGCGGTGGCCAGCGACGATGACAGTAAGGATGATGATGATGATGATGTTCAGCGAGGGTCAGGGAGGGTGAGAGAGATCGATCTGGGCTGAGAGAAAATGAAAGGGAAGAAGGAAGAGTTGTTTGTGTTTGTGCATATGGTTTCACGGCAAAGAAAAAAGAAAAAGGTTCATGCACCCAATTATTTGGGCTTTTGGGCCAGTTAGATGAGTGACAAATGTCACTCATCTAATTGGTTCAAAGGTCCAAGTTTGACTAAGTAAGACCATTAATTCTCCCGTTCCTTGAAAAACGCAATATTGCCCTGTAACGTCCTTGATCCGTAACTTTCGCTCCGGGTCTCCAAATTCGGCATGCCGCCTGGCCACGTAATCAGGGCGACCCAATCTACGTATCGGTCAAAAAGTCAAAGTCAAACGATGCTTCGGGTCAAAAGTCAACATTTTGCCTTGACTAGGGGCAAAATGGTCATTTTACAAATAATTTCCATTTAATTAAATAATAATAAAATTCGGGTCGTTACAATCCACCCCCCTTACAAAATTTCGTCCTCGAAATTACTCAAACAAGTAGGGGTGCTGCTCTCTCATCAAGGCTTCGAGTTCCCAAGTTGCTTCCTCGACCACAGAATTCCTTCATAGAACTTTCACTAACGGAATGGTCTTGTTCCTTAGAACTTTCTGTTTCCAATCCAGGATCTGCACTGGTTGTTCATGCACCCAAAACTCAAATCTGTCCTGAGTTCCAATGGTTGTTCCGTCAGGATATGTGATTCTTCCCTAACACATTTCCAAAGCATTGACACGTGGAAGATACTATGCACTCGTGCTAACTCCGAAGGCAAATTCAATCAATACGCCATTTTACCCACTCTCTCCAGTATCTCAAATGGTCCGATGTACCGAGGGCTTAGTTTCCCTCATCTTCCAAAGTGAATAATGCCTTTCCACGACGATAATTTCAGAAATACCCAATCTCCGACCTGAAA
The DNA here is from genome assembly GCA_032719365.1 of Prinsepia uniflora. Classification (NCBI taxonomy): domain Eukaryota; kingdom Viridiplantae; phylum Streptophyta; class Magnoliopsida; order Rosales; family Rosaceae; genus Prinsepia; species Prinsepia uniflora. The sequence goes on from CM064871.1 coordinate 4,199,500, forward strand.
CTCCAGATCCCGTACTCTACGATCTGCGTAACTCTTTTGACGATCTTGAGCTGCCTTTGAACGTTCCTTGATAATCTTAACTTTTTCTTGGGTTACATCCATAAATTCTGGTGTCAACAAAGCTCTCTCCCCAATCTCGATCCAGCACAAAGGTGTTCTGCACTGTCGCCCATACAGTGCCTCAAACGGCGCCATTCCAAGGCTCGCTTGGTAACTGTTGTTGTAAGAAAATTCCATCAAGGGCAAGTAGGTATCCCAAGAACCCTGAAACTGTAACACACAAGCTCTCATCATGTCTTCCAAAATCTGGATGGTCCTCTCTGACTTCCCATCCGTTTGAGGGTGAAAAGCCGTGCTGAAGTGCAGTTTCGTGCCAAGCGCTCTCTGTAGGCTCTGCCAAAACCTCGAGGTAAATCGCGGATCTCGATCTAACACAATTGACTCTGGAGTACCATGTAATCGAAATATCTCATCAATAAACAACTGTACCAGTCGGTTGGGTTTAAAAGTTTCGCGCACAGGTAGGAAGTGTGCTGACTTAGTAAGGCAATCCACTACTACCCAAACACCATCAAATCCACTTTGGGTAGTTGGCAACTTAAATACGAAGTCCATAGTAATATGGTCCCATTTCCACTATGGGATTGGAAGGGACTGCAAGGGTCCATACGGTCTCTGTCTTTCTGCTTTCACTTGCTGGCAGATTAAGCACTGACTTACGAAGTTTGCAATCTCTCGTTTCGTTCCTGTCCACCAGTAGTATTCTCTGAGGGTTCGATACATCTTGGTTCCCCCAGGATGCATGGCATAGGCTGAACTGTGGGCTTCCTCCAGTATCTCAGTCCTCAGTGCCGTATCCTTTGGCACGCATAACCGACCCTGTTTCAAAACTGCACCGTCGTCCCTGATAGTGAAATCTTGTCTCTCCCCGGCTTCAACGCCCAATCTGATACTACATAGCGTTTCATCACTGAGCTGAGCATCGCGAATCCTGTCCAACAGTAAAGGTCTCACATGATAGCTTGCCAAAAGGGCCCCATCTTCATCTATCCCAAGATTAACTCCGACCCGTTGGAGTTCTACTAGCAACGGTAAGTAGATCATACGTAGATGGGCAACCGAACCAATCGCTTTTCTGCTCAAAGCATTAGCCACGACATTCGCTTTTCCGGGGTGGTACTCAATGGTGCAGTTGTAGTCTTTAATTAGCTCTAGCCATCTTCTCTGTCGCAGATTCAACTCCTTCTGAGTGAAAATATACTTTAGACTCTAGTCATCAGTAAAAATCTTGCACGTCTCCCCGTAAAGGTAGTGCCTCCAAATCTTCAGAGCGTACACCACTGCTGCTAGTTCCAAGTCATGAGTTGGATAGTTCATCTCATGTGGCTTCAACTGTCGGGAGGAATAGGCTATAACTCTCCCGTGCTGCATCAACACACATCCCAGACCCTGTAAGGATGCATCACTGTAAACCACAAACTCTCATCCATCACTGGGCAAGGCTAAAACAGGAGCAGTAGTCAGCCTTTCCTTCAGTTCCTGGAAGCTGTTTTCACAATGCTCGGTCCAAACGAAGTTAACCCATTTTCTCGTTAGACGGGTCAAAGGTGCTGCAATAGTAGAGAAGCCGTCCACAAACCGTTTGTAATATCCTGTTAAGCCCAGGAAGCTCCGAACCTCAGTTACCGTCTTAGGTTGTTCCCAATTTGTGATTGCCTCCGCCTTTTAGGGGTCCACACTGATCCCCTCCACCGAAATCACATGACCTAAAAAGCCAACACTGTATAGCCAGAATTGACACTTGCTGAACTTCGCAAACAACTGAGCCTTCCTCAACCTTGCCAACACTAATCTTAGGTGTTTCTCGTGTGCCCTTGCGCCTTTCGAATACACCAGAATATCATCAATAAACACAATCACAAACCTATCCAAATAGGACTTGAACACTCGATTCATCAAATCTATAAAGGCTGCATGTGCATTGGTCAATCCAAAGGGCATCACTAAAAACTCAAAATGCCCATATCTGGTCCAGAAAGCTGTCTTCGGAACATCCTCCTCGGCGATCTACAACTGATGGTATCCAGACCTCAAATCAATCTTTGAAAAGTATCTTGCTCCTTTTAACTGGTCGAAAAGGTCATCTATTCGAGGTAAAGGGTATTTATTTCTCACCGTTACCTTGTTCAATTTTCGGTAGTCTACACACAATCTGAGACTACCTTTATTTTTCCGCACGAATAGGACTGGTGCTCCCCACGACGATACACTTGGCCGGATGAATCCCAACTTGAGTAATTCCTATAGCTGTTCTCTTAACTCCATCAGTTCTGCCGGAGCCATACGATAGGGCACCTGTGCGATAGGTCCAGTCCCTGGAAGTAGCTCTATCGTGAACTCAATCTCTCGGGTTGGGGGCAATCCTCGTAAATCTTCTGGAAACACACCCGCGAAGTCCTGCACCACAGGTATATCTTCTATTCTTGGGGTTTCTATACTCGTGTCCACTACATGAGCTAGATACCCCTGACATCTTTTCTTCAGTAGCTTCCGTGTCGTGAGGGCTGAAACAATTCTTGGTGGAGAATTTGCAATATCTCCCTAGAAATTCAGGTTAGGTACGCCCGGACTCTGGATCAATACCTTCTTCTTTCTACTGTCCATTAGTGCTCCATGCTCGGACAACCAATCCATGCCTAGGATTACATCGAAATCATGCAAGTCTAACACTATCAAGTCCGCCAACAATTCATAATCCCTTATCCTCACTGGATAGTCTCTCAACACTTGGTTAATTATGTACACATCCTTAGTCGGGGTTCCAACACCTAAGTCATCCTCATGTACAAACAACTCTTGATCCAACATCCCAACACAACTACGTGAAATAAAGGAATGGGTGGCTCCCGGATCCATCAATACACGTACAGACATGCCAGAGATAGTAAGTGTACCTGTCACCACCTCAGGAGCAGTCCTGGCCTCCTGCCTAGTGATTGCGAACACTCGTGCCTGGGGTCCTGTGACCCGACCACATCCTCGTGTTCCCCCACGATCGCCGCGATAACTGCTCTGTCCTCTGTCTCTAGCGGCATCTGACACGGTGCTCGGTGTGGATCCAGCCACACTATCGCCTGACCACTGCGAACATCCTCTCGACACATGACTAGTCTCACCACAAGTATAGCATGTCACGTGCCTCATCCAATTTGCAGGCCCCTCGGAAGTGCCACTCTGCTGCGGTGTACTGTAACCGGTCCCACGGTTTCTCTCAAACCTGCCAAACCGACCACCACTAGATGATCCCCCACTGTAGGATGACTGTCCTCCACCAAACCGACCTCCCTTCGGGGCCCTGTGGCCCGAAGGTCCAGAAAAGGGACGGTCCCTACATCTTCCCACATCAGTCTCCTGTTGGCGGTTGGTCCAACTTGCTTCCACCCTAGCTGCAGAATCGGCCAACTCTCGCAGTGTAGTAAAAATCATAGCAGAGGAAGTTACCATAGCTCGGATGTCACCCCTCAGACCCTGCTCAAAACAGAGGCACCTGTCTGCCTCAGTCCTCACATAAACTTCTATGAACCTTGACAACCTCTATAATCTCTGCTCATACTCGGCAACAGTCGAGTTTCCCTGTTGGAGTTGCAAGAATTCAACCTCTCTCGCCTCACGGAAGGCACGGAAATAATACTAGTCCAAGAAGCGGCTCCTAAACTCCTGCCAAGTCACAGCCTGGGCATCCCAGCCCCGATAACTCCAGTGTGTACCACCACTCGTGAGCCTCACCATCAAGTAGCAAGGTGGCCAACAGTACTCTCTGCTCAGGTGGACAGGGCATCATCAAGAAGATCTTTTCCAGTCTCAGAATCCAACGGTGAGCTATCTCAGGATCGGCGTCACCACTAAACACCGTGGCACCCAGGTAACATGCCATACCAATCAATGAACTCCCAGCACTCACATCTCCAGAGCCTCCAGCGAGGCCCGTCTCAGGTGGTGTAAACGGGGCCCCTCGTCTCGGGGGCATACTGAACTGTAAAGAGGCATAAATAATAAAATTAGTACGACAAAACATGCGTGTCAAAGTACCATGTACCGACCGCTAACATAATGCTCGGCTCTGATACCAACTTGACAGGACCCACCCCGTTTTCCCTGTAAGACCCGATCTTGGAAGCAAGAACGGTGAGCAAGACCCGTGAGCTTGAGAAGCAAGAACGGTGAGCAAGACCTGTGAGCTTGGCAAGGTATGATCGGTGAATGATCCCACCTCGCTCGGGGAGGGAAAGGTGAAGTACCTTATATGTATCAGCACGTATCTATCTAACACAAGGCCTTTTGGGAGCTCAGTGGCTTTGGGGGGGATTGGAACCCCAAAGTTAAGCGAGTTGAGGCTGGTGCAATCCCATTATGGGTGACCTACTGGGAAGTTGCACGTGAGCACCCGAAAACAAAATCGTGAGGGCTGGGCCCAAAGCGGACAATATTGTGTTAGATGGGCCAGGTCGTGACAGACTGGTATCAGAGCCGGACCCTGACCGGAAGAGTGCAAGCGAGGACGCTGGGCCCCAAGGGGGGTGGATTGTAAGACCCGATCTTGGAAGCAAGAACGGTGAGCAAGACCTGTGAGCTTGAGAAGCAAGAAAGGTGAGCAAGACCCGTGAGCTTAGAAAGGTAAGATCGGTGAATGATCCCACATCGCTCGGGGAGGGAAAGGTGAAGTACCTTATATGTGTGGGCACATATCTATCTAACACAAGGCTTTTTGGCAGCTCAGTGACTTTGGGGGGGATTGGAACCCCAAAGTTAAGCAAGTTGAGGCTGGTGCAATCCCATAATGGGTGACCTACTGGGAAGTTGCACGTGAGCTCCCGAAAACAAAACCGTGAGGGTTGGGCCCAAAGCGGACAATATTGTGTTAGATGGGCCGGGTCGTGACAATACCCCTAGGGACCACTGGGGAAGCCTGCTCCCATCTGACACGTAAACCAAAAATACCACAAATACCCTTCCAAGGGTTTTATTACACAAATACCCCTACTGGGGGTTTTAGATACACACCGGTGTGGTTCATAATACAACATGTCAGACAAGGGAAATGAGCATTATGTTCGTACTAATACAAAATAAAGATAAAACCTACCCCTCAGGGTGGTGTAAACGCAACGGTGGTATTTATGCCTCGGCCCCGGAGTCAATGCCCTCCCCGGTTTCCTCTCCTGAAGGGTCAAGAAAACATTCAAAGTGTGAGTGGACAAAAAATAAGCAGTTATAAATCCATTTGAACATATATATATAATTTGACCCTTCGTTTATGGAAACATACATGCATGCAGTATAAAACAGGAAATAAGATCACATATAAAAACATGGAACATATCTATACATATACGTATATCTATAGTAAAAACATATCTGGGCAACATCATATCACTCTACAAGTAATCACGTATCCACAACCCTTTCCTAGGCCTCGAAAACAAGTTCGACGCCTACTCGGGGCACACAGCCCCTAGGGATCAAATCCCCGATAATGGTCACGATTTATCTCTAAAAGGGTATGCATACCACCCGGGGTCTCACTCCGAGTCTTCTTCCAGGAATTCTCCGACTGGAAGGCTCCGTCTCTGAACTAAGTCCGAGCTCTCTCTCTCGGACTCTAGTTCGAGTATCTCTCCGGAATCTGGTCCGGGTCCACAACATAATCTCCCACTCCTGGAACCGGTTCCCAATGGGGAAGCCCACTCTGATCAGTGGATCGCGACCCTCCAGGTCGACGTCTGGAGGTGACCAATCCGCAAATATGGAAGGGTGTAACATGTACTTAATGAAACCTTTCAAAATCATGTCAAAATCTTTTCCCAGAATTATTTATAAACAAGTCTTTAAGTTGAAGGTCTCAAATCATCAATACTCCATGCTTCACAATTCATTTCGAAATACCTTTGTCCAAATCCGAGTCAATGCTCGTCAAATGGGTCTCAAGCCTGATAAGTCCCCTTTTTAAGTAAAATCCATTCATTTCTCGAAATCTGAAATCCAATTCTCAAATCCCAACATCATAAAACATCTATCACAAAACAATTTAGAAAACAAGTAACATAGGCATGCATGTATTCATTTATAAAATCAACGGTCCACTCACAACATGTCCTTGCTGCGCTAACGAACCAATTACACCTGTCCTGAAGCTAAACACAACGTCTGAACCTGCCCAAACAGACTTAAGGGTCACTAATTGACCCTACTAGGTCTAACATAAAAACTTAGGATGAAATCAGCCCGGGAAAGCGCTCCAAACTCACTTCCCGAGGCTAATTTCCTCAATTTGATCAACCTAACGATCTCCGATCGACATGAAACTACCGTCATTGGATTCGTATCGTCGAAACCTTGAAAATGGTACTGGCCCCACAAAAATTACTGTTCACACGCGCCCCCACGCGCCTGGTCAATGCGAGGTCAATGGTGCTACAATAACTGATGACGTCAGCATGACATCACTGCTGACGTCAGCATGACGTCATCTTCTGACAGGTGTCAGACGCCAAGTGTCAGCGTGTGATTGGTCCCTGCTCTGACAACTCTGACAAATCTGACAAGATGACATCATCCCGCTGTCAGAATGATGACGTCATCATCGGTGGAGTCCTACCGAATACCCAGACTAAGGTTCGGCTGCCTTGCACCGAAGGCCTGCGGCGCTGCTCGGTAGGAACCTACCGAAAACCCAGCGGCAGAGCCACCGTGACCCACGGACAAGGCCCGCCCATAAATTCCTCCTCGGTCACCATTTTCTTCGCAGTTTGGCCCTAGAGACTCGTCTAAACACACCCTAGACGTCTGTAACCTCCAAATCTAAGAAAAAGATCGAAATCGCTATCTTTTGCGTGGAGAACTTCTGCCCAGTTTTCCCGGTTCCTCTCCGTCGCTTCAGGCGGCATCCTGCGTCGAACCAGCCGGTCATGAGTTCCAGTCAGGCTCCCTGTCCTCTTATGTGTCCATTGTCGAGCTCCAGACGGAAGGGGAAAGTGTGGGTTGCACGGTCGACGGTTTGGGGTACGTTTGGGCCGTCGCTGGTTTGGGCTGTCGTGGTGGCTGCGGTGGCCGGCGACAATGACAGTAAGGATGATGATGATGATGATGTTAAGTGAGGGTCAGTGAGGGTGAGAGAGATCGATCTGGGCTGAGAGAAAATGAAAGGGAAGAAGGAAGAGTTGTTTGTGTGTGCGTATGTCAGTGAGGGTCACTCATCTGATTGGTTCAAAGGTCCAAGTTTGACTAAGTAAGACCATTAATTCTCCTGTTCCTAGAAAAACGCAATAGTGCCCCGTAACGTCCTTGACCCGTAACTTTCGCTCCGGGTCTCCAAATTCGGCATGCCGCCTTTCCACGTAATCAGGGTGACCCGATCTACGTATCAGTCAAAAAGTCAAAGTCAAACGATGCTTCGGGTCAAAAGTCAACATTTTACCTTGACTAGGGGCAAAATGGTCATTTTACAAATAATTTCCATTTAATTAAATAATAATAAAACCCGGGTCGTTACAGCCAACCCTTGTTAAATTTCAGTATTTTCTTTCACCTATTTATTTCCGCCTTATTTATGCCTAATTTATTTACTCAATTTATTTTGAGGCTGAAAAATATTTAATCTCAGTGATTATAATTATTTATTTATTTGTACATTTTTCCCAACAAGTAATATCGGAGCAACACATGCTTGTTGTTCGTGATGGCAGAGTCGTCAAACTCATCATCCTCGGCAATGATCAAACTCACCTATTCAAATTATTCCATATGGAGATCACAGATGGATGACATTTCTATTGCAAAAATTTGTACGAGGAGCTGTTATGCAATGGAGAGAAACCATTAGAGAAATCTAACAAAGATTGGGTCATTCTAAATCGGAAATCTATTGGAGAAATCCGTCCATAGATCAACCCAAGTGTTTTCTACCACATTTTCAAAAGTCACTGAAGCCTTCCAATTGCTAACAAAATTGGCATTGATTTACGAGAGGGAGACTCCTCAGAACAAAGATTCGCATATTCGTCGATCGGTGAACTTGAAGCATAAAGATGGTTAAAGTGTTTCTGAACACTTGAGTTGATTTCCAAGAATTGGTGAATCAACTCTCAAACTTGAAGCTGGTGCTTGAAGATGAGTTGCTAGTACTTTTGCTGCTTTGCTCTCTACTGGATACCTGAAACACACTCGTGGTTTCTCTTAGAAACTCTGCTCCTCAAGGTGTCCTTGTTCTGCCGTTGGTGAAGGACAATTTATTAAAAGAAGAAGCGAGGAGGAAAAAACAAGGTATATCAACTTAGTCGGAGGCCCTTACTACAGAGAATCGTGTAAGAAATTCTCAAAGAAAATTCCACAATAGTGACCGCTCTAGAGGCAAGTCAAGAGACCATTCCAGAACACTTATAGACCAATGAAGGAGGTAGAATGTTAGCATTGTGGTCAAAAGGGTCACATGAAGAGATAATGTAGAAAGCTCAAAAAGGAGTAAATAAATGAAGCTAACGAGAAGAATGAAACCAAGGATACAACCACCAATGCTTCTAAAGGCGACAAGGTCATCATTATTTGTGGTGATGGTTTTATTAATCTAACTTCTCAAGATTCATGCTGGATTGTAGATTCTAGCACATAATTTCATGTTACTTCCTGAAAGGACTTCTTCACATCCTACACAAATGGAGATTTCGATAATGTGAGGATGTGAAATGAAAAGGTGTCTATAATTGTGGGAAGAAGAAAAATAGATCTTAAGACCAACACATGATGCCCTTTGGTTCTTAAGAATGTTCCAGACATGTGTTTCAATTTGATCACTCCCGGCTTGCTAGATGATGAAGGATACATTAATGTGTTTGGTGGTGGAAAATGGAAGCTCATCAATCAAAGGCTCTCAAGTACTAGCAAGGGGAAAGAAGGAGAATATAGATATGACACATGTCAAGATCAGCAATCAACATGCCAATGAAGCAATTGGACAATTAGATTCAGCGATTGGGCTATAGCATAGAAGTTTGGGTCATATGAGTGAGAAGAGATTACAAATACTTTCCAAAAGAGAGGTATTAACCAGATTGAAAGAAAAAAGTACACTTCTAGATCAATGCACTAATTTTTTAGCTGGAAAACAACATAAAGCTTCATGTCATTATAAAGTTGCACCTAGAAAATCCAATATACTGGATATTTTTCATTATGATGCTTGTAAGCCTATGACTACTAACACTCTTGGTGGTACAAGATACTTTGTTACCTTTATTGATGATCATTCCAGGAAGGTGTGGGTCTATGCAATCAAATCCAAAGATCAAGTCGTTGAAATGTTCCAGCAATTCCATGCCACTGTTGAACGTGAGACTGGCAGACACTCAAGTGCACCCATTCTAACAATGGTGGAGAGTAAATGGGAGACTACTTTAGAGCATTTGTAAGAATAATAGGATCAGATATGAAAGATCGGTTCCAAAGACCACTCAACACAATGGGTTGGCCGCAAGAATGAACATAAAGATTGTTGAGCGAATAAAAATCATGTTTTCTCATTCCAAGTTGCCAAAGAGTTACTGGGGTGAAACGCTGATGACTGCAATGCACTTGATCAATTTATCTTCGTCAGTTTCACTGAATTCTGATGTACCGAACAAGTTTTGGTGCGACAAACGTGCATCCTATCAATACTTGAAGGTGTTCCCAAAGAAGAGAGGTCCAAACTTGATGTCAAATCAAAATAATGCATTTTTTTGGGCTATGAAGATGAAGAGTTTGGGTACAGATTATGGGACCCTGTCAACAAGAAAATTTTCAGAAGTAGAGATGTGGTCTTATTTGAAAATCAAAACATTGAAGATATCTAAAAGAAGGAGAAGTTAAATAGCTCCAAAGAATATCCAGTCGACATAGATACAATTCCTCAGCCCAGAGTTTGTGATGAAGGGGTGAGGTGATCTATAACAATAATGCTAAGCATATTATTAACAACAATGATGATAATATTATACCTGAATATGTACAAGAAGTTCAAACTCCTAAAGAACCACAGTTGAGAAGATCTAACAGACAGTGAAAGCCCAACAACTTCTACTCTCTAGGCCAGCTTGTGTTGCTAACAGATGCAGGAGAGCTCGAGTGCTACAAGAAGTTATGATCCATGAGAAAAAAAGGGAGTAGTTGAAAGTCATGAAAGATGAGTTGAAATCCTTGCATGAGAACCACACCTATGATTTAGTGAAATATCCAAAGGGAAGAAGAGCACTCAAGAATAAGTGGGTGTATGAGTTTAAGACAGAAGAAAATAGTTCATAACGAAGATACAAGGCAAGACTAGTTGTGAAAGACTTCATTCAGAAATAGGGAATTGACTTTGAATAGATTTTCTCACCAGTAGTGAAGATGATGTCTATCCGAGTAGTGCTTGGTTTGGTTGCTAGTCTAAATCTAGAAGTTTAACAACTAGATGTCAAGACTCCATTCCTTGATAGAGATCTTGACGAAGAAATTTACATGAAGTAGCTAGAACATTTCAAAGTCATAGGAAAAGAAGACCTAGTTTTCTAACTAAAGAAAAGTTTGTATGGATTGAAGGTGTAACGACCCGTCCCGGGAATCGGGATTAGCTTAGTGATTAGTTGGCTACTTTTGGACAGTTAGAGCAGAATGACGATTTTGCCCCTTGAATGGGCAAAAGGTTGACTTTTAGTTCGGACGGTTAATTGGGCATTGACCGATGACCGTGACGTAGTTCGGGACGTCACGAGTCCGTAGACAGGTGGCACGCCCAATTCCGACATATGAGGAGGAAGTTATGATGTTCGGAAGGTTTAGGGCACTTTCGTAATTTGGTTTAAAGAGGGTAAAATGGTAAATTGGACCATGTAGGGGCATTTTAGTCTTTTTACACTTGGGCCAATCAGATAAGGCCATATGGGGAAGTGTGATTGGATACTTTAAATTCAGTCCATAGAGTGAAGGACACGTGGGGGACTCCTAGAGGATTCTAGTGGTGTGTTTGTGTGTGCACGGCTACATATTGCACGGTTGTTAATCTTCCAACCGTTCACAGAGAAGGAAAATAGAGAGTTAGAGGCCGTGATAGAAAATTGATCAGTGTTCTTTGTAAGTGTGTGTTGGCTTGAGTGAGTGATCAAGGACCGTTTGGTGAGTGTGTAATTGTAACGACCAATCCCGGAATTCGGGATTAGATTAGTAACTAATCATGATTAACGGGGTTAATCGGTGATTAGTTGGGCAGAATCGGACGAACATTGCAAAATGACCGTTTTGCCCCTAGTCGTGGGCAAAACGTTGACTTTTTACTCGGACGGTCAAATGGACTTTGACCAATGACCGTGGCGTAGTTTGGGACGTCACGAGTTCATAGACAGGTGGCACGTTCGATTCCGACGTTCGTGGTGAATGTTATGACGTTCGAAAGTCCAGGGGCATTTCCGTAATTTGGACGAAATAAGGGAAAATGTTGAATTTTTGATCGGGAGGTCCGATGGCCGAGGGCCAAGGACCGTTAGGAAGGTCTCGATGCCCTGAGTTCGTAGTCAGGAGGCACGCGCCAATCGGAGTCCGGATGACCGAGTTACAGGCCTAGATGCGTGAGGGGCATTTTGGTAATTATCTGCACAAGGGCAGAATGGTAATTTCACAGGGGTTGTTGAACATTACTGTAGCAGCCGTGTTGAGTGGGAAACATATATGTGCACGGGTGCATTGTTTAAGCTTGAAATTGGAGTGGGGTATGGCTGAATTGTTAGTTAATGGATAATTGGACTATGTGGTCAGGTATGTGGGAAACATGGGCAGTGCACGGTTGGGATTAAATATGGTTTTGGGCTGTTTACGGGAAGCATTTCCCAGTGGGGCTGAGGATGTCTCCCACAGGTTGTCGTCCATTTTGAACGGTTACTTAGGTGACTGGTGAGTGTTAGGTTCATTCTGGGTCGAGTGTGAAGTGAGGACTGAGGGCTGTTGAGAGAATTTGAGTACGGAGGAAAAATCGAAAAATTGAGGGAAAAATCAGAATTTGAATTGTGTGAGGAATTGGACGAAACCAGGGACAGTAATCGTCTTCTGGGACCATTTGGAGATCAACCGTAGCTATTGGCAAGGGATTCGATCGCTGTTTGGCCATGATCACAGGTTCCTGTTTCAGAGTTGTGCAGGGACTGTGGACGATCACTTCGAGGTAATGTCTTGTCCAATTGATCGCGTATTTCAGTTCCTTTTATGCCTAGAATCCTCACTGTGAAGTTAATTTGAGTTTGATTGAGAAAACACAGAGTTTTGGTGATCGACCCGTTTGGGTGATCACGGGTCGTGGGGCTGATTTTGGGGTTGTTATGATGAATCAGGGACATAGAACCTTAATTGGATAGCTGAGGAATGTGTTAGGATCAAAGACGGATGCAATCAAGGTCGAATTGAAGGTTATCTGACCGGGTTGGACTCGCGGGTCGCATACCCGTTTTGCAGGGAAACGGGCAAGGTCGATGATGAACAGTGCCTGTCACTGTAGCAGGCGTGTGGCCTCACGCGCAACCGCTTGCGGCGGCGCGTGGGACAGTATTTCAAGGTGAGTTCAAAACGACTTTTGTCCTATACAATGTAACGAACATTTTAGCGTTGGTTTCGAAATTATCGGACACCGTCTCGATGTTGTTTCGAGGGTCCGAAGGTTTAGGTTACGTTTTTAATTAACGATTAATTCTCGGAAAATTATGGGAAATTAGTATGTTGTTATTTGAAACCTTAATGACCCGGGAATGTGTTTTTGGATAGGATTCGGGTTTTCTGGAAAATTCCGAAAATTACGGGAATGCGTACGGCGCGAAACCGAGCCTTAAGAACGGTGTGTGAGTGGACGTTGCTTTCAAAATTTAATGCTTGCATAAATATTTCTATGATTTCTATGATTATGAATATGATTTTGTGATTGATTTCGATTTCCGTTTTTATACGTATTTTTGATATGCACACGAATTTGCACGTATTTCGAGATATGGGTCCCGTGTGTTTTGGATGATGATTTAACGAAAGATATTATATGACTTATGCGTATCATGTTTTTGAGATGTTTTGATTGCAGTTGTGAATATGGTTTACGGTTTTGACACGTTTTTCGGGAATGTCCCGGATTTGCACGCTTTACGAGATTTCACGTGTGTGATTGGACCGTGATTTTGGTGATTATGATTGTGGTTTTGAGGTATTAATAATAAGATTTGGAAATGAAGTGATTTCAAGGAATTAAAATGTATTTTGAAAAAGGCGAGTTTGGGCTTAATGCTCGGGGCATAAAAGTAACTTTGATTAACAAGATTTCGGTTTTCGGAAATATAAAGTGGATTCTTGGGTTGGGTTCGGGATGATGCTTCCGGATGTCGGCTTACGGAATCATTATTGCGAATTCGAATTCGGGAATGGAAATGGATTTAATAAAGTGATTTGGTCTGATTTTGCATGCCCCGTGTTTAATGATGATTTGAATATGTTTTGTAAAGTATGATTTGGGAAATTGAATGTGGAAATTCAGACCATGAGTCCTATTGTGAAAATGTGATTTTTGGATGGATCCCACGTTGTTGTGTTTGACAAATGTTTTGGGTTTAAAGACCCGTTGGAAACTGTTTTGGGTTTAAAGACCCGGTGCTATTGCTGGAGCACGTTTTGAGTTTAAAGACTCGAATAATTGATAACGAGGGAGGGCCCTTAATGAGTTTAAAGACTCGTGAGTTTAAAGACTCGGATATTGTGATACCCCCGAGGCCTATATTGAGTTTAAAGACTCGTGAGTTTAAAGACTCGTTGATATCCCGGGAAGGCCTGATTATGCGCATGGTTTTGAGTTTAAAGACTCGGGCGCACTTGATATCCAGCAAAGTGTTTGACTTGTGATTTATTGTTAATTTCTGATGTTTCGGTTGAGTTGGGCAGTGGCCCGGTATGTGGTTGATGGTTTTGGATCATGTTGTGCATTTGGTTTTGATTCGTGGTTTAGGGCTGAGGCCCGGTGGTTATGATTGCGGGCTAAGACCCGATGGTTGAGAAAGGAAAAATGATTTTGAGTTTCATACAAGTTTTCCTTATGTGAAATTTGATACACGGTTTTTCTTATGTTAGAAATGTAAAGGATTGCGAAACAATTTTTTTGTATGCATGCATTGGTTTTTACTTGGAGGGTAAAAACGACTTTCTGTAACTGTTTTATACACTGATTTATTTTTGTCCTTTCACACCTTTTGGTTTTTATTGACCCTCCAGGTCGTGGCTTATTCGAGGCTATTCGAGGGGCGGAGGCATGAGTAAGTACGTGTGGCTATCCCTGGTTTGGCAAGTATTAAGCGAAACTTGGGGATTTCTGACGTCTTGCCAGACGGGAGCAGGACCGGGCACGGTTATCGATGCCCCTTTCGAGGGCGGTCCTGTCAATTTGGTATCAGAGCACTAGGTTGTTGATTCTATTGCCACATCATGCCTCCGAAGCGTAAGCCTCGTGCGCGACCTGGTAGTAAGCCGAGTAGACGAGGGTGTTTGGGACCTCGTGTTAGATCTCGGTTGAGATTGACCCTGGTTTGAGGGTCAGATGTCAGGTAGTGTACACTGTGAACTGCGAATTGTTAGACTTAGAGTTGCGTGGGTCGCAGGGACGAATGAGACCGATGGCTGGGAGGCCGCATAATTGGACAAATTGTACTATCCCTTAGGCCATATTGGTCGCATAGAATGTGGTTGAGCATTGGGAATTTGTAACAACCTGTCCCGAGAACCGGGATTAGTAGTGTGATTAAGGTGGGATTAGTGAGGTTAATTGGTGGTTAGGTGGTCCCGATAGGTCTGTAAGTTTAGAATGACGCTTTTGCCCCTGACTTGGGCAAAAATGTTGACTTTTAGTTCGGGTGGTCAATTGGGTGTTGACCGGTGACCAGGACGTAGTCTAGGATGTCACGAATCCGTAGCCGATGCACTGTAGCAGGCGCGTGAGGGCCACGCGCAGCCACTTTGGGCGGCGCGTGAGGGCGCGTGCGGCGGTCCTTGGGGAAGGTATCAACATGGTTTTTGGTCTAGGAGTTGTGACGAGTCCATTGGAATTGGTTTCGGGTTAATCGGACGTCGAATCGAAGTAGTTCCGTGATGGTGAAAGTTTAAGGTTCCAGTTCGTTACGTTTAGGACCCGGGGATTTTTGAGGGAATTTAGGTGGATACTTGTGGACGTGTTAGTGACGTAATTTGGTGGTTGTTGACAGGATCGGGATTTCCCGAGGAAGCCGAGGAACGTGCAGGACGTTCGGGACGCGATTGAGGGCTTGGTACTGTGAGTGGACTCTTTCATTAAACTCGAACATGCATAACTGTTTTCTATACTTGTTTTATATATGTGATTTCATGATTGTTGGATTTATGATGTGATTTTACATAATTGCACGTTTGTCGAGAAAATACGATATTTGGCACGTTTTACGATAAAAGGTTAATTTCTGATTATAATGTTATAGTTTCGGGATTTCAAATGATTTTTAGAAACGGATTTCGAGAATAGAGATTTGGTTTCCGAGTGGAAAAGTGGATTCTGGATTTGGGTTCGGAATGACAGTTTTGGATGCCGAAAGAGCATCGGACCAGTGATTTCGCATTCGGGTTTGGGATATGGAAATGGACAAGGGTTTTCAAATGGTTTTGGATTGGATTTGCTGGATCTGGTTATTGGGTTTAAAGACCCGGATATTGATTGACGGGGGACGGGCCCGGATTGAGTTTAAAGACTCGGGAGTTCAAAGACTCGGATATATTCATATTTCCCCCGTAGGCCTGTTGAGTTTAAAGACTCGGTTATTATTGAGGCCTGGATTGAGTTTAAAGACTCGGGAGTTTAAAGACTCGGATAGGTCCAGCAGGTTTGATCGGAAAATGATGATTTCATGTTCATGGTTTATGACACGGTTTTATGATTCACAGGTTGTGGTTTTTCTAACTGTTTTATAGTGTTTCTGTTTCTTATGATGTGGTTTATAGTAATTTGGTTTATAACTGTTCCGATAACTGGGTTATGCATGTGGTTTTCAAAACGGAGGGTTAAACTCGGTTTTTATGACAATGGTTTTAGAACTTTTCTTTTATTATGGTCCACTCACATCTTCTGTTTTAAATTGCCCTCCAGGTTGTGGAGATAGCGCGGGGTCTTGACGTCGAGGCAGCGTCTGAGGCATAGACATTTCGTGAGGGTTCCCGGAGTGTTTACATTTTCTTCCGCGTGCGTGTAAAAATAATCGGTTTTTATTTGTTGTACTATGTGCTACACTCTGTAAACTTTGACTTCGGGATATTTTATATAGTTTCTCCTGCGTCTGACTGAGTGTTTGGGTGATTTTGCGTGAGTTGTACTTGCGTGTTGTGTCGGGGAGTCAGACGGGAGTAAGATTTACCTCGGGTTTCGGGGTGAAGCCGGGGTGGGTCCTGACAGAATTGCTCGGGGACTGGGTATGACAGTGATGACATGATTGGTTTGGTATGAGATTGGACTTAGGAGGAGTCGAGATGTGGATGTAGGACTCACGAGGAGTCAGGATTTTGAGTCATGGTAAGGTACCAAGGCTCGAGGATAGCCAGAAAGGCTGAGTGAGGAACGTTTGGCACTTAGGATGCCAAGGGCCAGTTTATGGTAAGGTATTGATTGAGTTAGGAAATTATGGCTTGGTTTTGTGGGACAGTGGTCTTGGGGAGATAGCTGATTGTCGTGGGTATTTGGTGCAGTGGTAATGGTTGAGAATCAGGGAGCGTTCATCCATCCTGATGTGGATTGTCGGGATGGTGGTACCCATGATTGCGGGGTACGAGTAGTGATGCGGGATCGTCGCTCTGTATGAGCAGAGATCCAGGGCTACCCACTTTGCACACGGTGTGCTAGTGTGGATGTTTGTATGTTGGTGCTGGTACTAGCGCTGGTACTAGTGTCAGTGAGTGAGATTGTGTTGAGCCACGAGTTGGGGTGTGACCCTGTCATGATGAGCGTGCGTTGGTATTTGAGATGCAGTAGTGATTGACTCATGGACTGGATAGGATCCATCGGAGATTGTGAGGTATTGGGATAAGTCCCAACAGGGACGAGGTGACAAGAGTTGAGTACTTCCCAATCGGAATCGGTGTATGTGCATAAATAGTTAGTAATAGACATGAGGTCTGGGTATTAGATTGATTACGGACACGTGGTTGGATATGACATCTCATGGGGAGTGTGTCTGTTCCCAATATGGGTGGAATCTTAGTTTCAAGGCGAGTTGTGACTGTGGGACGTGAGGAGTGCTCGTTTCCACATTGGTATTAGGTATTCGGAAGTCATTGGGGTTGACCTCTTATTCTCTGCCCTGGCCGACGATGTTGGATTACTTGGTTGTGCTTGCACTTGCATTGGATGTTGGTGACATCGTATTGGATCATCCTTGGTCTCTCCTAGGTAGAGTGGCAGGGATTGATGTGAGGTAAATGGAGGGGATCCACAGAGTGGATGTGTTACGTCGTTGAGTGCATGATTGGATGTGAAAATAGTTGAGGTGTGTTATGTGGTTGACAAGAATTCTAGAGGGTGTAAGACCCTACGATCGGGTTCCAGCTGTGAGCATGGGTGGATCCTAGGTGGATCTGGATTATGATGTTGAGGACCTTAGACGTGGTGACGATCGAGGATCGTGGTGTTACCAGTCGGGTGACGTGGTAACGGATTTGTATTGTGACCGCCTTGATCCGGCCAGGTGAAGAACTTATAGCTCTGTCATAAATGTTTAGATATGGGAATAGTTGGACCGAACTTCTTTTCGAAGTTAATCCATACTCGAGCGAGTGGGA
Source organism: Prinsepia uniflora (assembly GCA_032719365.1). Classification (NCBI taxonomy): domain Eukaryota; kingdom Viridiplantae; phylum Streptophyta; class Magnoliopsida; order Rosales; family Rosaceae; genus Prinsepia; species Prinsepia uniflora. The sequence goes on from CM064871.1 coordinate 4,217,374, forward strand.
ACGTTTATGATTTGACTCGAGGCTTGACCTATGGATGAGTGGATATCCAACAGGGTCTAATTGGTCAGTCGTAGATATGTACGATTGGATTGGCTTCCATTTGAAGTCAATCAATCGTGAGGTGGTAACCGTTTGAGCTGGTATCCGATAGATTCGGGGTTTGTGCGCCTCGGTAATTGTGAGTGAGATTAGATGCCCTTTTGGCATGAATGTACACGCCTTGGTGAGCTTGCATGGGTTGTTACATCTTGGATGACGTGTTTGGGAGTTGATGTTGTGCTACGGGTCGGGTGACCCTGGGATCTAGAATGGATGATGAGTTGGAATGATCGATTTGTCTAGTAAGAGATTGGACAAGAAACCCCAGTGTCAGGTTGTGATTGATTGTGAACCTTGTAGTGGACTTGCTGGAGATGGATCTACGTACCCTGTACGATGTACTAGGATTGGTACCGGACAGGCCGAGTGGTAGCTAGTGACGGTACGTGGGAGGTACCAGTGGTTTGGTTATACGTGTTGGCATTCGGCTTAGTTCTGACACACGTGGAATTTGTTGTGAACTGGACTTGAGCTTGATATATGCCGCAGGGTTGGGTTTGCCCTGCGAGATGAGATCGTGTTATTGATCTTACGCTACTTTGAGTGACACCAATTGGCTGTTGATTGCCACTTTACTGGGGTGGTAGAGCTTAGTGGTGACAGTTGGCTGGTAGCGTCAGCACGGACTGACAAGTGAGTCTTGGTGACTCCCAGTGGGAGCAGACTTCAAGTGATCATTTTCACTCGAGGTGGATATGAAATAAGGATAATTGGAAATTTCGAGAACGAAACGGGTTTTAGGAGGGAGGAACGGTTGAGTTTTGATCGGTTGGAATTTTGAGGACGAAATTCTTTAAGGGGGGAAGATTGAAACGACCCATCCCGGAATTCGGAATGGTCTGTGAGTGGACTTTGCTTTCTAACTCTTGATGCATGCATACATGTTTTATATGTTTTCTACACGTGATTCTATGATTTGATTTATGATCTTGATGGTTTACGGTTTTGCACATTTTTAGATGGATATTGTGATTTGAACCTGGTTTTAATGATTCGATTTTGGGATTTGAAATATGATTTAATATCAATGATTTAAAATGGATTTCGGAAAGTGTTTTCGGGCTTGAAGCCTAGATCAGAAAGTAGTTTTAAGAAACGTGTTTTCGGGTTTTTGAATCGGATTTCCGGATCTTGGAAGTGGATTCCGGGTTTGGGTTCAGAATGATTATTCCGGATGCCGGCTTACAGAATGATGGTTGTGGACTCGGATCTGGAAAGGAGATGGGTATGAGTTCTGGGTTTGGATTCGGGATCCTGATAAGATTGCGGATTCGGATTTAGAAATGGAAAAAGGTTTTCAAATGGTTTGGATTGGATTTGCTGGATCTGGTTATTGGGTTTAAAGACCCGGATTATGATATGACGGGGGATGGGCCCGGATTGGGTTTAAAGACCCGGGTTGAGTTTAAAGACTCGGGAGTTTAAAGACTCGGATATTATGATTTCCCCCGTAGGCCTATTGAGTTTAAAGACTCAGATTATATTGAGGCCTAGTTGAGTTTAAAGACTCGAGAGTTTAAAAACTCGGATAGATCCAGCAGGTTCGATAAATGGAAATGTGGTATGGTTTTCAATAATGGTTTTCCGAGGTTTTGGGCTATGCCCGGATGAAATGGTTTTTGATGGTTTTGGGCTGAGGCCCGGGATTTTTGAAAAGAAAACTGTGTTCGGTTTTTCTTACATGGTTTGCTTAACCGAAATAGTGAATGGTTTTATGACATGAATTTGATATGCATGCATTGGTTTTTAATTGGAGGGTATATATGTACTTGTTTTATGAACTATTTTTAAACTTATCCTTTATTTTTGTCCATTCACAGTCTTTTTCGTGTTTTTGATACCCTCCAGGTTGTTGCGGCACAGGCTGTTGATCGAGAGAGACGGAGATATCACACCCGCGATCCACAGTAGATTCAGTATACTCTGGGAACTTCGATTGTTGTTAGGCGGTCGAATAGAGAATCCCTTGTCCGATCTACGTGTCACATAGGGGCTGGACGTCAGTTTAGCCTTCGTGTCATGCGTAAGTTAGACGGGATCGGGATTTAGCCCTTAATCCCGGGGAGATTAGGGGTGGGTCCTGTTAGAAGGAGACACGACCACAATGGTACAAAAGTTCGAATTCTTCATGATCAAACATGGATACCAGAGGACCACTTCCGATCATTGTATTTTTATCAAAAGGTACTCTAATGGAGAATTTATTATACTTCTTTTATATGTTGATGACATGTTGATTGCAAATCATAATAATGACAAGATTAACAAGTTGAAGAAAGAGCTCTGCAAGTCTTTTGTAATAAAAGACTTAGGACCAACAAAGTAGATTCCTTGTAGCCATATCTCTCATGATCGTAAAAATGGGAAGCTGTTGTTATCACAAGAACAATATATTGAGAAGGTGTTGAAGAAATTCAATATGGACAAGGAAAAACCAGTGTGACTCATCTTGCTAATCATTTTAAGCTTAGAAGATCGAACAGACAGTGAAAGCCCAACAGCTTCTACTCTCTAGGCCAGCTTGTGTTGCTAACAGATGCAGGAGAGCTCGAGTGCTACAAGAAGCTATGATCCATGAGAAAAATGGGGAGTAGTTGAAAGTCATGAAAGATGAGTTGAAATCCTTGCATGAGAACCACACCTATGATTTAGTGAAATTTCCAAAGGGAAGAAGAGCACTCAAGAATAAGTGGGTGTATGAGTTGAAGACAGAAGAAAATAGTTCATAACCAAGATACAAGGCAAGACTAGTTGTGAAAGGCTTCAGTCAGAAATAGGGAATTGACTTTGAAGAGATTTTCTCACCAGTAGTGAAGATGATGTCTATCCGAGTAGTGCTTGGTTTGGTTGCTAGTCTAAATCTAGAAGTTGAACAACTAGATGTCAAGACTGCAGTCCTTGGTAGAGATCTTGACGAAGAAATTTACATGGAGTAGTTAGAAGGTTTCAAAGTCACAGGAAAAGAAGACCTAATTTTCTAACTAAAGAAGAGTTTGTATGGATTGAAGGGGACACCACCACAATGGTACAAAAAGTTCGAATTCTTCATAATCAAACATGGAAACCAGAGGACCACTTCCGATCATTGTATTTTTGTAAAAAAAGAACTCTAATGGAGAATTTATTATACTTCTTTTATATGTTGATGACATGTTGATTGCAAATCATAATAATGACAAGATTAACAAGTTGAAGAAAGAACTCAGCAAGTCTTTTGTAATGGAAGGCTTAGGACCAACAAAGCAGATTCTTGGTAGCCATATCTCTCGTGATCGTAAGAATGGGAAGCTGTGGTTATCACAAGAACGATATATCGAGAAGGTGTTGAAGAAATTCAATATGGACAAGGCAAAATCAGTGTGACTCATCTTGCTAATCAATTTAAGTTTAGCTCCAAGCAATGTCCTACAAGTGACAAAGAGAATGAAGAGATGAACTCGATACCATATACCTCAACAGTTGGAAGTCTTATGCATATGATGGTGTGCACTAGGCCAGATATAACGCACGCAATCAGTGTTGTTAACAAATTCTTATTCAAATCGGGAAAAGAACACTAGGAGGTAATGAAATGGATTCTGAAATATCTCAAACGTACCTCCAAAATGAGTATCTATTTTGGAAGTGGCAAGCCTGAATTGGTTTGGTACACAAATGTAGACCATGCTGGGGAACTTGACTCCAGAAAGTCCACTTTAGGTTATTTGGTTACTTTTTTTAGGGGAGCTATTTCCTAGCAGTCTAAATTACATAAATGTGTTACTCTATCAACTACATAAGCAGAGTTTATTGCTGCTATAAGAGCTTGCAAGTAGTTATTTTGGATGAAGAGATTCCTACAAAACTTAGAACAAGAGCATCAAAAATATATTCTTCATTGTGATAGCCAAAGTGCTATTCATTTCAGTAAGAACTCAAGTTTCCACTCAAGGTCAAAACACATTGATGTGAGATATCATTGGATTCGTGAAGTGTTGGAATCCAAGTAACTTCAAATCGAGAAGATCCATACTGACGACATTGGTTTAGATATAATGAAAAAGTCTTTACAGAAAGACAAGTATGAGTTTTACAGAAGCGCGACTGGTATGATGGAGCCCTCTACCTATGTCGGGAAAGGGGAAATTGATGGGTCAATCCCTCCATTAAGTGGGGGAGAATTACTATGATATTGGTGTTCACAAAATGAAGACTTTGATATCTCAATGCACATGTGATGGATTGTGCATGGATGAAATATTGGTTAGATTCTTCCATGTGTATGAAGACAATGTTGAGCACTTATTGATGGAGAATACTATGTTCATGAGAATTACCATAAGATTAATTGGCGCCAATTTTTATACACGACCATGCATTTATGGTTTTCTTGCATTCATCCCTATAAGGAGAGGGATTGAATATTTTCAATCATCCTTCAAGCAACAATTGATCCACCAAAATAAGAGTGAGAAGAAAGTTCATCCTTATGTGAGAATATATATATATATATATATATATATATATAGCCTCTTTTGTGAGATAAAAAGAGAAAATAAGATATTTTTGAGTGAATTCAAGAGAGTTGTTTATCCACCACTGAGTGAGATTGTACTTGTAATCCCATCGTTCATAGTGAAAGAATTTTAAAGTTGTTGTCCAAGAACGTAGGCACACTACCGAATCTCGTTAAATTTTGATATTCTCTTTTATCTATTTATTTTCAATTTATTTTTATCTAATTTATTTACTCAATATATTTTAAAACCAAAAAAAAAATTTGTTCTGATAATTATTATCTATTTATATTTGTATATTTTTTTCCAACACCAATTACGCATTTTGACACTTTAAGGGGCCACCCAAATTCCCCTCATTAGCACAAACAATTTGTAAAATATGCAAAGACGACCCCACCAAACACAAAAGGTCGTTCCATGTATTACTTCCAACCGGAATGTCATCAAAATCGAGATATCTCTTGAAACATTCTCAATAATAGGTAGATATATTCTGTGGTGAACCAGTTAGAACATTTTACCAAATACACGATATGAGCTAAGGTCACTGTATTAAAAAAATTGGCTGGATTCTGGAGAAAGGTAGGTTTTTCAAGTATTGTCCAAATTTTTGAAAACTAATCTTTGACGATAGGTATGCTTTTGTTGTATTGGTAAAGCTTTCAAAAACTAATCATTGACGATTTTTTTTCTTCCAGGAAACTAACCTTTGACGTTCAAAGCAGATGGGACAAAAAAGTTGTTAACACATGATTAATGTACGTGAAGGCTACCGCTTGGATTAATGAGTCTGATGAAATGGACATCTCTATATATTGATATATCACCGTCGTCATCGCTCCATTTTATGTTACGTGGTGTGATTCAATTTCGAATATCAACTTGGTGACGTGTCCTAAATTGAATTAATTGCCCTTTTATTGTGAAAAGATATAAACAGATCATTGAGTGAATTAATCAACCATTAACGATGAATAAGAATGAGACAATATATTTTTTGCAACGAAAGAAAAACTGTTGCTTCTAGTTAACCGTAGTTCTTTCATGATTCATAGTCGTCTTCTTTCTTTTAAGTTTTGATCTAATCAATGGCGGAATCAAGAATCTATATAGCAATAGGCTAAATTTTTTAGTCCAAACTAATTGTTTTAGTAAAATAAATAACACTATATAACAATTTGCATATATATATATAGGAAAAATTTGCTTCCTAACATAATTAATCTCACCACCATGCCTAATTGCTGGCGGTTTTATTATTTTTAGGGTACGACCCATCCAAGGCAAATGTGCCTCTTAATTACATCCTCTTGTTATCGAGCAAAACCTTTTGATTCTGCTTACAAACGAAAATAAATACGAGAGTAAAGTGTTTATTTGATTTTCTTGCGACTGCATCTAAGTCGAACCTTAGATTGCCTACGTATCCGTCTTTGGAATCAAGCCACTCGTAGTTCCAGAATTTTTAATGAGTGAATGACTCGTTAAAAATAAGGATTGTGTTTGGAGATTGTGTTTGGAAATGTGTTTGGAAATATATTTGGGAGAATTTAGTTAGAAATAACCAGTGATTCAAAGATGGTTGCGGTTGCATCTAGTGAGTATGCTAGATTGCCTACGTATCCCTTCGCGGGAATCAAACCGACGTAGTTCGAAACGATTTTTAATGAGTAAATGACCCATTAAAAAAATGTTTTTGGCTATTTAAAAAAAATAGAATTAACTTCAAAGAAGTATGAATTTATTTAGAGGGGGTGGTTGCATCTAGAATAATCTAGATTGCCTACATACCCTTAACGGGATCAAACCGGCGTAGTTCTGGTGTTGGGGCTTTTGGTAATAGAATTTTTTGGTCCGGGAATTTTTAATGAGTGATCTTAGGCCTTTAAGATGGCTTGAATTTAATTAACGAGTATTTTGATGATTCGTTAATTAATTCTAGGCTCAACTACGTCAGACTTACGAGTATAACCTCAAAGGTATCTGTCGAAATAAATCCTTGTAGCATGAGTTTACTTCCCAATAAGCCTCTGCTTTAGATTTGATCTTTATCTAAAAATGGGATTAGCTCAAAAGGAAAGCTGATAAAGGCCTAAAAAACTCATAAAAGGACAGCCTTTTCCCTCGTTGTCCTTCACCTCAATTGAATGATCTAAATGACTTTTGCGTCAAATTCCACTTTATTTTACAGCTGTGTTCCCATTGCCTTGATACTAATATAGTAGAATTGTCAACAAGTCTCTTGCATCAAAAATCGTACAACATGTTGGCATGCTTTGAGAAGGCCACACAATCATTCAAATTGATATTTTTTTCTCCCTTTGTCTGCAACTTACTCAAAAGGTGGAGAATGATGGCATGAACACCCAAGTGATGCGTGTGCATCACAAACATCCCTTTTTTTATCTTTTCTTTTTTTCAACTTTTTGATTGTTGTCTTGCACCAAAATTCATTTGTTTTTCCACAAGACTTTGTCTTTTGTTCATGCCAACTAATCATGGTAAACTTGTGGAAACTGATGCATATAAGGCCTCTAAATTTGAACATTGAAACCATCATCACTTCGAGTCCGTTCATACATCCAACTATTTGAACATCTCTCCTTTATGCTTCCGGCCTCCATCTCAATGCTTGTGTACTTCAAATTTTTTTTTCCTTCACATGGATGGATCTTATGAACATAATCTCTCAGCCGATCATGATCGACCAAATTTTTTATGCTTTTGGACGTTCTATTCTTTTCCTTGCTTCTTGAATATTACCATTTCTTGGACTTCACGAACGATCATGATCGTCCACTTTCCTTGATATCCATATGTTTCTCGAATGATGATGATCATCCTCCCTTTCCATGAAAAAATTTACTGCTCCTTGTTGTATACTCCTTGGACGATCATGATCGTCCCTCCTTTTTCGAGGTTTGTGGGCGCTTGAAGAGACCGAAGAGTATGCCAACACACCTTAAGACCTCTTGTTTATTTATTAAGCATGCCCATCATCATCATGCCTCACGGAAATGAGGAGCTACACCTCACGTCATTGAGAAGCAATTGCCTCAAGGCAGATTTGGTGAAGGGGAGATGGTGGATTCACCAAGGTGCAGGTGGCACAGAGCCGTTGTTGAGTTTGAGAATTGATTGAAGACTCCCTCATGAAACATCAAACAACATCATTAATAAAATATTGTGAGGGAATGATATACATATATTACCTTTCCTGATTTCTCCTCTTTCGAAGTTGTGTGCGATGTGGTGGTCGTCCACTTCCCTTTTTAAATTTGCAGCCGCTGGTTCCTTTTCTCAATTTCTTGTAACATTTTCTGCTCTTTCCACTACCTCTTTTCTCCTGTGAGGGGATCAAGCCAAACGTAGTTCATCCCTTTGTTCGAGGGTTTTGAAATTTTTATGGCTGTGTCCAATTTTGAGTTAGACTGCCTACGTACCCTGTGAAGGGATCAAGCCAAACGTAGTTCACCCCTTTCGATTTATGGTGCTTTAAAATGGAATTGGGGATTTGATAGCTGCATCTAGTTTGAGGCCAGATTGCCTACGTACCCCTTTTGAGGGATCAAGCCATCCGTAGTTTAATGGTGTTTTTTTTTGGGCTCTAATTTGTGCTTGGACCGCCCTTTGCGGGTTTTCAGTCCAACGAGCCACTCATTTCTTTGCCCCCAAATTTTCTTGAGTCGACTTTTCGTTTTTTTTTTTCAAAGGGGCCATTAGCCATAGAACTTCCTGATGAATTTCCCGTTCACACATTGATAGATGCAGGCTCCTTCTGAGTTGGACAATTCATAGGCCCCTTTTGTAAAGACCTTAGTGACGACGTATGGTCCTTCCCACTTTGGCTCAAATTTTCCATGCATTTTTCTAGTAATGACAATCGGTCTTCGAACAGTTAAAACGAGATCTCCTACTGCAAAGGCTCTGAGTTTGACCTTTTTGTTGAAGGCTCCAGCGACTTGCGATTGATAAACTTCAAGCCTTTGTTGGACATTGAGCCTTTTCTCATCCAAGGCTTCGAGCTCTGCTAGTCTGACCTTTGTATTTTCTTCCGCATCTGTTAATTATACGGCTACCCGAAGCGAGGGCAGTTGGACCTCCAGTGGTAGTACTGCTTCAGAGCCATATACCAGGTTGAACGGTGTACAACCGGTTGCATTACGAAAGGTCGTTCGGTAGGCCCATAGTGCTTCAGGAAGACGCTCATGCCAATCTCTTTTATTCCATGCCACCATTTTCTTTAGGATGTTGCACAACACTTTGTTGAAAGCTTCTGCTTGTCCATTTGATGAGGGATTGTAGCTTGCAGAAAAAGAGTGCTGAAATTTGTATTTTTCACATAATTTAACCATGGTTCTACATCTAAAATACGTGGCATTGTCAGATATAATTTTCGATGGTACTCCATAACAATGAATAATGTGATCTTTTATGAACTTTGTGACATCCTCGGCCTTTACTTCCTTTAATGGAATTGCTTCAGCCCACTTGGAGAAATAATCTGCCGCTGCCAAAATGTATTGATGTAGGCGAGAGGATTTTGGCCTAATCAACCCTATGACATCCAATCCCCAAGTTTGGAAAGGCCAAGACAAAATTGATGGATGTAGCATTTGTGGAGGTTGGTGCTTGAAGTCTCCATGTAGTTGACATTCCTTGCAAGTGGTTGCAAATTTTATTGAATCTTGGATCATAGTTGGCCAATAGTATCCAAGTCTTCTGATCTGGGCTGCGAGCTTTGGGCCAGCTTGATGGGCCCCACAAATCCCTGCATGGGTGTCATGTAAAGCTTGTGATGCTTCGTGTTTTGACAGACATCTTAAGAGTATTCCGTCGAAGGACCTTCTATACAGAGTGTGATTTAAGTACACAAAGCGAGTGGCTCGTCTTCTAATTTCAACTCTTTTCTTTGGGTCCGAGGGAAGCTTCCTTTGGTGGAGGTATTCGATTACTGGCTGGCACCAATCTATCTCTTCATCGTGCTCTTCGATTTCATATACTGTATCAGTATTAGATTCAACAACCCCTTCTATTCTATCTAGAGCGGGTGGTAATAAATATCTTTCCCCAACAGTGATTTTTACTTCCCTTTCATCTGGCAGTGTTAGAGACGCTGCAAGCTTGGCCAATGCATCAGCCTTGTCATTTTCTGATCTTGGGATGTGACTGACTTCAATATCTCCAAATTGCGAGATTAGATATTTGGCCCGTTCGTGGTATCGTGCTAGATTGGCGTTTTTCACTTCATATTCGCCAGTTAGTTGTTTGATAACCAGCTGGGAATCGCCAAATGCTTGCAAATGGTCGATACGCATTTCGAGTACAATTTCAAGACCAATAATCAACGCCTCGTACTCGGCCACATTATTTGAACATAGAGCCATGAGTGTGAAAGAATATGGAACTAGACCCCCAGATGGTGTGACGAAAACGATGCCTGCACCTGCGCCTTTTTTCCTAGCTGCTCCATCGAAGTATAAACACCATGGTGTGGTTTCGACGAAGAACACATTTTCATCAGGAAGATCCTCATTAATTTCCATGCTATCTGGCGTCGGATGTGCAGCTAAAAACTCGGCTAGTGCTTGTCCTTTTACTGCTTTCTGAGGAACATATTCAATCTCAAATTCTGACAGCAGTAGAGACCACTTGGCTAGCCGCTTTGAAGGTACGGGTTTTGACATCAAGTACTTGAGAGGATCGGCTCTCGAAATCAAGGTGATGTTATGGGCCAGTAGATAATGTCGAAGCTTCTGGACAGAAAATACCAAGCATAGACATATTTTTTCAATTGGTGTATAATTATTGTTCTGCCCCCACAAATGTTCTACTCAGATAGTAGAGTGCATTTTCCTTCTTATCATCATTATTTTGGGCGAGCAATGTCCCCAGTGAATGCTCCAGTGCTGCAATGTAGAGGATAAATGGTCTCCCCTTGATGGGTGCCATCAGTACTGGCGGATTCAGCATATATTGTTTGATATTGTCGAATGCATTCTGGGATGTTTTGTCCCATATAAAAGGTGCATCTTTCTTCATAAGCCTTGAAAAGGGTTGACATCTTCCGGAAAGATTTGAGATGAATCTGTGAATATAAGCCAATCTCCCTTGCAATCCTCGCAATTCTCGCAAATTTAAGGGCAGGGGCATTTCTTGGATTGCCTTTATTTTCCCGGGGTCAATTTCAATTCCCCTGTATCTGACAACAAAACCCAGGAACTTCCCCGATGTTACCCCAAATGCACATTTTAAGGGGTTCATCTTGAGTTGATGCTTGCGAAGTCTGTCGAAGACTCTTCTCAAGTCAGTGAGATGATGGCTTCTTTCTTTTGTTTTGACCACTAAATCATCCACATAACACTCGATGGTGTTGTGAAACATGTCACCGAAAATCACAGTCATTGCTCTTTGATATGTCGCCCCTGCATTTTTCAAACCAAATGGCATCACAGTGTAGCAATATATTCCAATCGGTGTTCGGAAGGCAGTGAGTTCTTCATCTTCCGGTGCCATTTTTATTTGGTTGTAGCCTGAGAGGCCATCCATAAAAGATAATGCCGCGAAACCCGTCGTGGCATCTACCAACAACTCTGTGTTTGGAAGCGGAAATTCATCTTTAGGACATGCGTCATGAGATCTCTATAATCTACACAGACACGGATCTGTCCGGTAGTCTTTTTCTTAACCGGAACAATGCTTGAGAGCCATGTAGGGTACTTTACTTCTCGAACGAAACCTGCAGTCCTTAATTTCTTGATCTCTGCTTCAATTTGGATTGACAACTCTGGTCGGAAGCGACGTGGAGCTTGCTTTACCCACCGACTATTTTCTGACACTGCTAGTCTATGAACTGCAATTTTTGGATCCAAACCTGGCATGTCTTGATACCCCCATGCAAATACATCTTGATATTCTTGTAGGATTTGAGCATAGTTTCCAACTCCTGCTAAGTCAATAATGCGCTGACAAAAATTGGTTTTTAATTGTTCCAAGATTGATTTCCTAAAGATCGTCAACTGTAGCCTGACCTCCATCTTCGATTTGTGATGGTGCTGGTATGACGCTGTCTATGTATTCTTCCCCCGATTTTTCATTGGGCCCATTTTCTGAATCTGAATTTCCTGATGTCTCACATGCGGATGTCGAGGTGCAATTTACTTGGGCATGAGTTTTCCCTTGAGTGTATGTAGCAATGACTTTGCTGCTTTTATTTATTCATCTCCGGACCTTCCATTTTGTATTTTTCTTCATATTTTCAGACTGGAGAGTAGAAATATTCCCAAGTCGTTGGAAAATAGAGATCTGTGGCGTCTTTGTGTTCCCGAGCCGCAGAAACGCTGATATGCGATGCTTCAGACTTTCCCCGCTTTCTTCTCTGAATAAACCCTGTTCACGCTTAGTGAGAACTTCTGGTTCAGGTGTCTTTATATTTAAGGTTTCTTCTCCTTTTGGGATGGCCACTTTGAGCATGCCATTTTCCTAGGAGACTTTAATGGTGGGCTCGTTTTTCTTCATTTTTCGACTTCTGAGCTTTATTTTTAGGGGTCTAGAGGATTCAGGTACAATGTCGGCATCTTTGCACATGACAAATCTCTTGTTCCTGCCCCTACTTCCTGCAAAGTGAGTTGTGATGATCAAGGTGTCTGTTGGTATGGAATGGCTAATTTTCCGCAGAGGTCGGGTATAACTTGTCATTAATGTCTCCATTGTACTTTCTATTAGAGTCAGTGCATTTTCAACCTTTGATGGGCGCTTCACAATGACTTTATACTTGGGTGCCTTTGAGTCTGATATTCCTTGCTTGTTGGGAGCTTTCACTTTGATGCAGACTGCCTTATGTGGCTCAGGTACTTCTACTTGTCTTTTTGTTTTTGTGTCAGCTTTCACAATACATTTCCCAGTGATTCGGGATGTTGTACTATCTGAAAGTCGATAATACTTGGCATCGGAGTAGTTCACTTCCTCCCCACAGAATGGACCGGTGTCGGCAGAAACCTTTTTAACCTTTCCGTCAGTAACATACTTGAAGCACTGATGTAGAGTGGAAGGGACAACACCATTACTATGGAGCCATGGACGTCCCAATAACACTTTCTAGGATGTGTCTGCCTCGATCACATGGAATAAAACCTCTGAATTGAGCTCTCCTATCTGCAATGATATCCTCATAGATCCCAAAGCCTTTTGTCCCAACTGATTAAACCCTTGAATCGTTAATAATGATGGGGACAACTGTCGTGCATTCTTCCCGATAGATTGTAATGTTTTCAACGGGATGAGATTTACCGCGGAACCACAGTCAAGCAGGATTCTATTGATCTTTGTACCCCCGAGTTCTCCGGTGATGTAAAGAGGTCGGTTGTGTAATTCATTCCCCAGTAGAAGATCAGTTTTATCAAATGTTACCGTTGTTAGACAACAGGTGCATGCATGTCTGGATGAGATATCACATCTACCTTCACATATTTTTTATGTCTCTTTGTGTTGTCCTGTTCTTCCTTTTGCAGATAGAACTCTGATGGTCAAACCCTTTTTATGAGTGGAAGCCTGAGGAGTAGTCTCATCTACCTTATAAGACACATTTGACTCGAAGTTCTGCTTTTGCTTACCAACGGATGATGCACACTGATTAGAAAGTAAATTGATTTCATCTTCCTTTGTGTCATCTTCGCGATACTCCACAGAGACCATCTGACATGAGCAGGTATTTCCTTCAGCCTCCATGTTGAAAAATTTGACTGGTAAGAACTCAGTGAGTGTAACTGGGACCCTTGAAGGTTGTTCATATACTTTTTCTCCTTCTGACGTTTTCGTCTTCTTTTGTGACCTTTTCTTCTTCTTATTTTTCAAAGCTGGTGTTCCTTGGATTTTGATGCCAGAGCGAGCCAAAGAATCAGGATTAGGGAGGTGCTTGGCTACATTTTTAGCCTTTTTGATGAATGTCTTCCAACCTTCCATGGAATCTTCGGACGAGGGGTCTACATAAACCTCAAATGATGGGGCGGTCATTAATTCATGTCGAGATGGAACTTGAGGGTTTCTAGGAGACGGCATATCATTTACCTAAAAACCTACGGATATTGCACCTTCTGGTGATGCTTCCGCAAGGATGGATTTTCCTTCGATTACATTTGTTGCTGCCGCTTCTGGGGTGTATGAGTCTAGCTCTAAATCACCACTGTTGATCATCTCTTGCATTTTATTTTTAACCACGTAGCAATCCTTGAGTGTGTGTCCGAGGATTCGGTGATATCGGCAATAATTAAGATCATTCATCCTATTGACTTCAGCTGGGCGCTTAGGTTCATGGAGAGTGATAGCGTGGGCTCGAAGAAGTTCTTCAAATATTGCCTCAACATCGTCGTCATCAAAAGAATATTTGACTGCCTTGCGTTCTTTAAGGGTCGGCTTTTTAGTCTGCTCCTTGTCATTGATTTTGTCATTTCTCTTTTCTGTCCTGACAAATGTTGCCATTGATTCTCCCTTCTTTTGTGCTCCCCTTTTGCTATCATTTGGCTTCTCTCCAATCTGTACCTTTTGCATTGTTTTATTTTTTCGAGCAATTTGTCTCTCCACATTGCTTGCCTTAGACACCAACTCATCGAATGATTGGGGTTCTGCAGTGGCCACGAACGTTGCAATATCAGGAATGAGATTGTTATAGAACATCTGTACTGCTGACTGTTCAGTAATTTTTTCTGGACACTGCAAATTGAGGCTCCTCCACCTCATGATGAAGTCATTCGCACTCTCACCAACTCTTTGCATAGTCTGGGCGAGTTCACTGATGGACACTTTCTTCTTTGAACTCACAAATTGTGCAAGGAACGCCTTTTGCATATCATCCCATGCTATGATGGATTCAGCTGGTAATTGTGTATACCAGGTGAATGCAGCTCCTTTGAGGGACTGAACGAATTGTCGAACTAACAATGCATCCAATTGCGACGTCTCGCCACATGCTGAGTAGAAATGTGCTAAATGTTCATGAGGAGATCCATGGATCCCGTCATATTTGTCGAATGTTGGACGTTGGTACCCTTTTGGGAATTCTACCGCATCGTATCTCGAGGGGTATAGCTTTCGATATCCGAGAACAGAAGTAGCCATGGACAACTGAAATCCTCGAATTCCTTCAGCAATAAGAGTTTTTATGTCTATTTGGGTCATCGATTTTGATGATGATTCCCCAATTTCTTCTTTCTTCTCCTCTCTTTCTTCCACCACTTTTCCTTTCTTTCGCTCATTCATATTTAATTGAACGGCCAATTGTGCAGCTAATGATGCAATTTCAGCATCTTTCTCTGCTAGCCTCTTGTCATTTTCTGCTAATCTTTGCTCCATCTCTCTCCTCATTGATAGGAGCATTTCTTCAACATTTTTAGGATGTTGGTCCTCTTGATTCTCCTCACCTGTCACCAATACCTGTGTGGTTTCAGCCGCTCCGCCTATATCCCCCCTTTCTGATTCAAGGATCCTCTCCTCCAGATTGCATTCCTCCATCGGTAGGGATTGAGGTTGATCATAAAGAGGATTCAAAGACAAGGTAGCAGGGTGTAAGGCTGTTAGTTCCGCAATGGTGAGACTAAGCATATCTCGAGACTTGGCACGAGTCAATGGACCTCCATGACTAGCCTGAGACTTCCTCGCCCTCTTTGCAGGTACAGCCATTCTTGTCTTGTAAATATTGGCAGGCTCCACTCCTTTGTTCAGTGCCTTCCTTCTCAGCTTGTTGAGGGAAGGCCTCTTGAGTTCCGTCATCAATAGAAGTCACCAGTACAGATTCTCCTATGTATCGGAGGACAGGAATGGTACCAATCATGACGGTGGTTGACGGACCGCTAGTGGTGATAGCTTGTGACAGGACCGCCCCCGAAAGGGGCATCGATAACCGTGCCCGGTCTTGCTCCCGTCTGGCAAGACGATTGAAAACCCCAAGTTACCCTCAGTACTTGCCAAACCAGGGATAGCCACACGTACTTACTCATGCCTCTGTCCCTTGTACAGCCTCGAACAACGCGCCACGACCTGGAGGGTCAATAAAAACCAAAAGGTGTGAGTGGACAAAAAGAATTCAGTTTATAAAACAGTTACGGAAAGACGTTTGTACCCTCCAAGTAAAAACCAATGCATGCATATAAAACAAAATCGTTTCGCAATCCGTTACATTTTCAACATAAGAAATCCGTATATAAAAATCAAAAACATTTTTCCTTTCTTGACCTACGGGTCATAGCCCGCAATCATAACACAGGGTCACAGCCCAAAACCACAAATTCAGAATCCAAGTATACGACATCAACCAAAACCATCAACCATACAAACCGGGCCACTGCCCAACACGTCCAATCATCATAGAATATCAATGAATCACAATCAATCAGTTTGCTGGATATCAAGTGCGCCCGAGTTTTTAAACTCAAAACCATGCGCATAATCAGGCCTTCCCGGGATATCAACGAGTCTTTAAACTCAAAACATAATCAATAGGCCTCGGGGGTATCACAATAACCGAGTCTTTAAACTCACGAGTCTTTAAACTCAATAAGGGCACTCCCCCGTCATCAATTAACCGAGTCTTTAAACTCAAAACGTGCTCCAGCAATAGCACCGGGTCTTTGAACCCAAAACAGTTTTCAACGGGTCTTTAAACCCAAAACATTTTTCAATCACAACAACGCGGGATCCATCTCGAAATCACATTTTTCACAACAGGACCCATGGTCCGAATTTCCACATTCAAGTCCCCAAATCATACTTCACAACCATAATCAAATTATCATTTGACACGGGGCATGCAAAATCAGACCAAATCATTTTGTTAAATCCTTTTTCATTCCTGAATCCGAATTCGCAATAATGATTCCGTAAGCCGGCATCCGGAAGCACCATCCCGAACCCAAACCAAGAATCCACTTTAAACTTTCGAAAACCGAAATCTCGTAAATCAAAGTTACTTTTATGCCCCACGCACCAACCCAGAAATCATCTTTTTCAAATCCTTTTTAATTCCTTAAAATCACTTCATTTCTCAAATAACATTATCCGAGCATCAAACCACGACCATAATCACCAAAATCCCGGTCTAGTCAAGCATACTCAAAATCCAATTTAAAATCCTCGAAATCGCAAAACCCGAATTCAAATTCCAATTTCAAACATCAAACAGTGATCAAATCCCAATAAACTCAAATCTCGTAAAACGTGCAAAACCGCAGAAATCTCGAAAATAGTGTCAACACCATGAATCACACTCACAATCATAAACACATCCTTAAACATCATACGCCCGTTTCATATAAAATCTTTCGTTAAACTATTATCCAAAACATACGGGAAACCATAATCTCGAAATACGTGCAATTTCGCATGTACAGTAAAAATACGTATAAATACGGAAATCGAATACGTAATAATACGGAAATCGAAATCAATCACAACTTATAATCATAATCATAAGAATCATAGAAATAATTTATGCATGCATTAACTTTTGAAAGCAACGTCCACTCATACACCGTCCAAAAGAGCTCGGTTTCGCGCTGCACGCGGTTCCGTAATTTCCGACATTTCCAGAAAATCTGAATCCTGTCCGAGAACACATCCCTGGGTCATTGAGGTGTCAAATAACAACATACTAATTCCCCATAATTTTCCGGGAATTAATCGTTAATTACAAACGTAACATAAATCTTCGGACCTTCGGAATGACATCGAAACGGTGTCCGATAAATTCGAAACTAACGCTAAAATGTTCGTTACAATGTGTAGGACAAAAGTCATTTTGAACTCACCTTGAAAATCGGCCCCACGGGCCGTCACGCGCCGCCGCAAGCGGCTGCGCGTGACACTAACGTGCCAGCTACAGTACGGTGCATAGTCGTCGTTCCAACCCGGATTACTGGTAAACGGGCCATTTCACCCGCGACTCGACCCGATCAAATTCCTGCGAGAACCCATCTAATTTCATCAATTGACCCCACAATTAGACTCGCAATACACTCAATTAGGGATCTGTAATACTCATTCAAATCGACACGGTCAAAAACCAACTCAACTGAACTCAGAACGTACATGAAGTTCATCGTCCCAGTTCATCACACCGTCACTGATTCCTTCAATTGATCAGTTAGGAAGCACCGTAGACTCACCCTCACGATTACTGTAAACTCAATTTCACAAGAGCTTTCCTCCATGACCACGACTCCAAGCCCGGTTTTTCTGCAACTCCGTCGTGACTGCCCATGGCTCCCCAGGCTTCGAGCTTCGGTCCCCTTGATCTGGATCGACTAAATGGGGTCTCAGAAGACTGTATTGAGCCTCGAATCGGCTTGGGCTGGCCTACATTTGGGATTGAACTTTTGAATTTGATCAAGCACAGTTTCGGGTTCCAGTGCACCATTTCCACTCAATTTCCCCGTTTCTCCTCTCTCTCTGTTTCTCTGAAGTCCTCAGCCCATCTCAAAAACCCCAGAAACGATCAAACCAACCAATTAATCCCCCCAAGCCGACCAGTGCCCTGCTCAAAATTCTCAAACGGATAAAACAATTCCATGGTGCTCTGCTCCTCCCATTTCCAACGGCACCCGCACAGACCCACTAACACTCCACTGCGCCCAAGTGCATAAACAATTCGCAAGCCCAGTGCTCCAATTCCAACGTCACCCGTGCACTGATCGTGCTTGCACAGAGGGGGTGGGAAAATTCGAACCGTGGGAGAATAAGGAAATGGACGGCCCAGATTTGTCCAGGTTGAAGAATTAGATTAGATGGAGGGTCCAGATTCACTCTTGGGATTAAGTGGCAATTTTAAAATAATTAAACTCAATTACTTTAATCCACATTCACCAGATCAAAGCACAAGTCCATATTTTAATGTTATTGGTCCCTGGGCCCCACCTAGGATATCTGACCCAATCAGAATAAGCCACGTGTCCTTGCCTCGTAATGCGTGCATAGTGAAATCGAACTTCCGTGACCCGTAACTTTCCCGTTCGAAGTCCGATTTCGACGTGCCGCCCGTCGTCGTATTCAGGACATCGAGACCTTCCTAATGGTCCTTGGCCCTCGGCCATCGGACCTCCCGATCAAAAAGTCAACATTTTCCCCCATTTCGTTCAAATTACGAAATTGCCCTTGGCTTTCGAACGTCATAACTTTCACCCCGAACGTCGGAATCGAACATGCCACCTGTCTATGAACTCGTGACGTCCCCGACTACGTCACGGTCATCGGTCAAAGTCCATTTGACCGCCCGAATTAAAAGTCAACGTTTTACCCACGACTAGGGGCAAAACGGTCATTTTGCACCGTTCGTCCGAATTCACCCAACTAATCACCGAGTAACCCCGCTAATCATGATTAGTTAGTAATCTAATCCCGAATTCCTGAATGGGTCGTTACAATCTTCCCCCCTTAAAGAATTTCGTCCTCGAAATTACCAATATCCTTATTCTATATCCACCTCGTGGAAAAACATGTCGATCTCGCGCCTGTGTACCCTTGTACACCCACCAAACTTCTCTGTACTCAGACGTCCCATCGCAGTCTTACGTCGTACCGACCACACTCGACCACCTCGTGTGAAAATGATCACTTGACGTCTGCTCCCACTGGGAGTCACCAACGCCGACTCGTCAGTCCCTGCTGACGCCGCCAATTGGTGTCGCTCAAAGTAGCGTAAGATCAATAACACGATCTCATCTCGCATGGAAAACCCAATCCTGCGGCATATATCACGCTCAAGTCCAGTTCACAACAAATTCCAAGCGGGTCGGAACTACGCCGAAAACCCACGCGTGTAACCAAACCACGGGTACCTCCCATGTATCGTCACTAAATACCACTCGGCCTGTCCGGTACCAACCCTCGTACACCGTACAGGGTACGTACACCCATCTCCCACAAAACCACTACAAGGTTCACAGTCAATCACAATCTGACACTGAGGTCTCATGTCCAATCTCATACTAGACAAATCGATCATTCCACTCATCGTCCATTCTAGGTCCCATGGTCACCCGACTAGGAACGCAATCATCAACTCCTCAAACACGTCATCCAAGATGTACAAATCCATGCACGCCCGCCAAGGCGCGAGCAGTCATGCCGAATAGGCATCAAATCTTCTTCACAAATACCGAGGCGCACCAACCCCGAATCTATCGGATACTCGCTCAAACGGTTACCACATCACATCCGATTGACTTCGAAAAGAAGCCAATCCCAATCGCACATATCTCCGACTGACCAAACAGACCCTGTTGGATATCCACTCATCCACAAGTCAAGCCTTGAGTCAAAACACTTATGACTTCGAAGAGAAGTTCGGTCAAACTATTCCCGTATCTAAACATTTATGACAGAGCGATAAGCTCTACCCCCAGCCTGATCAAGGCGATCACAATTCGAGTCCGTTACTACGTCACCCAACTGGTAACACCACAATTCCTAGATCGTCACCACGCCTAAAGCCCACAACATCATAATCCCGATCCACCTAGGATCCACCCATGCTCACAGCTAGCAATTCACCTGGAACATGACCGTAGGGTCTTACACCCACTAGATTTCCTGTTAACCACCCGACACTCCTCAACAATTCACTCAACAACGTAATACATCCACTCTGTGGATCCTCTCTATCCACCTCATCTCGATCCCTGCCACTCCACCTAGGAGAGACCAAGGATGATCCGATACGATGTCATCAACATCCATCCTATGTGAGTGCAACACAACTTTCCGCACCCAGGTACCAAACATCCAAGATCGCCTGCCACCAAGCAGAAAATGGGAGTCCCGTTTACCCCAACCTCGAGAAATGCAACTCCACCCGATGACCCCAAAACACACATGGGTCCACCACCCAATACACGCTCATCGTCCTGGTATCCGCGATCAACATCTGTCAGGGCAGAGAATAAGAAGTTAACCCCGATGACTTCCGAATACGAACCACCTATGATTTTCCTCACGTCCCACATATATCGCCTAACCACTAATCTCTTATCACCTCAACACTATTGGGACTTATCCCAACACCTCACCATCTCCGCTGGATTCCATCCAGTCCATGACTCAATCCCTACAGAATCAAAAGTACCATCGTACGTTCATCAAGACAGAGTCTCCTCCCCAACTCGTGGCCCAACACACTCACCATCACTGACACCAGCACCAGTATACAACATCCGTACAACACACGGGGTGTAAGGTTGATGGCCCTGGATCTCCGCTCATAACGAGCGACGATCCCGCATTACTACTCGTACTCCGCAACTAGGGGTACCACCATTATGGCAATCCACCAAATGGACGTTCCCTGAACGCCCCGGAATTCTCAACTACTACCACTACACCAAGTACCCACGACACTCAGCAATTTCCATAAGATCTAGCCCGAATTTCCTAACTCATTCAATACCTGACCAATGACCGGTCCTTGGCATCCTAAGTGCCAATCGTTCCATCAGCCTTTCTGGCTCATCTCGAGTCTTGGTACCTTACCAGGACTCAACTCACGTTCCTAATCCCAAAATCCTGACTCCTCATGAGTCCAATCTCATACCAAACCAACCATGTCATCACTGGCATACCCAGTCCCCGAGCAATATCCAACGCTCGACCACATTCTATACGACCAATAGGGCCTAAGAGATAGTACCATTGCCCAAAGAGGCGGCCCTCTAGCCACCGGTCTCGTCTGTCCCTGCGACCCACACAATTCTATGTCTAACAGGTCGCGCAAATCACAGTTCACAGTGTACTCTACCCGACATCTGACCCTCAAACCAGGGTCAATCTCATCCGGGATTTGATACGAGGTCCCAAACACACCCGCCTACTCGTCTCAATATTAGGTCGCGCACGAGGCTGACGCTTGGAGGCATGATGTGGCATAGAATCAGCAACCTAGCGCTCTGATACCAAATTGACAGGACCGCCCTGGAAAGGGGCATCGATAACCGTGCCCGGTCCTGCTCCCGTCTGGCAAGACGATTGAAAAACCCCAAGTTACCCTCAGTACTTGCCAAACCAGGGATAGCCACACGTACTTACTCATGCCTCTGTCCCTTGTACAGCCTCGAACAATGCGCCACGACCTGGAGGGTCAATAAAAACCAAAAGGTGTGAGTGGACAAAAAGAATTCAGTTTATAAAACAGTTACGGAAAGACGTTTGTACCCTCCAAGTAAAAACCAATGCATGCATACAAAACAAAATTGTTTCGCAATCCGTTACATTTTCAACATAAGAAATCCGTATATAAAAATCAAAAACATTTTTCCTTTCTTGACCTTCGGGTCATAGCCCGCAATCATAACACAGGGTCACAGCCCAAAACCACAAATTCAGAATCCAAGTATACGACATCAACCAAAACCATCAACCATACAAACCAGGCCACTGCCCAACACGTCCAATCATCATAGAATATCAATGAATCACAATCAATCAGTTTGCTGGATATCAAGTGCGCCCGAGTTTTTAAACTCAAAACCATGCACATAATCAGGCCTTCCCGGGATATCAACGAGTCTTTAAACTCAAAACATAATCAATAGGCCTCGGGGGTATCACAATAACCGAGTCTTTAAACTCACGAGTCTTTAAACTCAATAAGGGCACTCCCCCGTCATCAATTAACCGAGTCTTTAAACTCAAAACGTGCTCCAGCAATAGCACCGGGTCTTTGAACCCAAAACAGTTTTCAACGGGTCTTTAAACCCAAAACATTTTTCAATCACAACAATGCGGGATCCATCTCGAAATCACATTTTTCACAACAGGACCCATGGTCCGAATTTCCACATTCAAGTCCCCAAATCATACTTCACAACCATAATCAAATTATCATTTGACACGGGGCATGCAAAATCAGACCAAATCATTTTGTTAAATCCTTTTTCATTCCCGAATCCGAATTCGCAATAATGATTTCGTAAGCCGGCATCCGGAAGCACCATCCCGAACCCAAACCAAGAATCCACTTTAAACTTTCGAAAACCGAAATCTCGTAAATCAAAGTTACTTTTATGCCCCACGCACCAACCCAGAAATCATCTTTTTCAAATCCATTTTAATTCCTTAAAATCACTTCATTTCTCAAATCACATTATCCGAGCATCAAACCACGACCATAATCACCAAAATCCCGGTCTAGTCAAGCATACTCAAAATCCAATTTAAAATCCTCGAAATCGCAAAACCCCAATTCAAATTTCAAACATCAAACAGTGATCAAATCCCAATAAACTCAAATCTCGTAAAACGTGCAAAACCGCAGAAATCTCGAAAACAGTGTCAACACCATGAATCACACTCACAATCACAAACACATCCTTAAACATCATACGCCCGTTTCATATAAAATCTTTCGTTAAACTATTATCCAAAACATACGGGAAACCATAATCTCGAAATACGTGCAATTTCGCATGTACAGTAAAAATACGTATAAATACAAAAATCAAATACGTAATAATATGGAAATCGAAATCAATCACAACTTATAATCATAATCATAAGAATCATAGAAATAATTTATGCATGCATTAAATTTTGAAAGCAACGTCCACTCACACACCGTCCAAAAGAGCTCGATTTCGCGCTGCACGCGGTTCCGTAATTTCCGACATTTCCAGAAAATCCGAATCCTGTCCGAGAACACATCCCGGGTCATTAAGGTGTCAAATAACAACATACTAATTCCCCATAATTTTCCGGGAATTAATCGTTAATTACAAACGTAACATAAATCTTCAGACCTTCGGAATGACATCGAAACGGTGTCCGATAAATTCGAAACTAACGCTAAAATGTTCGTTACAATGTGTAGGACAAAAGTCGTTTTGAACTCACCTTGAAAATCGGCCCCACGCGCCGTCACGGGCCGTCGCAAGCGGCTGCGCGTGACACTCACGCGCCAGCTACAGTACGGTGCACAGTCGTCGTTCCAACTCGGATTACTGGTAAACGGGCCATTTCACCCGTGACTCGATCCGATCAAATTCCTGCGAGAACCCATCTAATTTCATCAATTGACCCCACAATTAGACTCGCAATACACTCAATTAGGGGTCTGTAATACTCATTCAAATCGACACGGTCAAAAACCAACTCAACTGAACTCAGAACGTACATGAAGTTCATCGTCCCAGTTCATCACACCGTCACTGATTCCTTCAATTGATCAGTTAGGAAGCACCGTAGACTCACCCTCACGATTACTGTAAACTCAATTTCACAAGAGCTTTCCTCCATGACCACGACTCCAAGCCCGGTTTTTCTGCAACTCCGTCGTGACTGCCCATGGCTCCCCAGGCTTCGAGCTTCGGTCCCCTTGATCTGGATCGACTAAATGGGGTCTCAGAAGACTGAATTGAGCCTCGAATCGGCTTGGGCTGGCCTACATTTGGGATTGAACTTTTGAATTTGATCAAGCACAGTTTCGGGTTCCAGTGCACCATTTCCACTAAATTTCCCCGTTTCTCCTCTCTCTCTGTTTCTCTGAAGTCCTCAGCCCATCTCAAAAACCCCAGAAACGATCAAACCAACCAATTAATCCCCCCAAGCCGACCAGTGCCCTGCTCAAAATTCTCAAACGGATAAAACAATTCCATGGTGCTCTGCTCCTCCTAGTTCCAACGGCACCCGCACAGACCCACTAACACTCCACTGCGCCCAAGTGCATAAACAATTCGCAAGCCCAGTGCTCCAATTCCAATCTTACCCGTGCACTGATCGTGCTTGCACAGAGGGGGTGGGAAAATTCGAACCGTGGGAGAATAAGGAAATGGACGGCCCAGATTTGTCCAGGTTGAAGAATTAGATTAGATGGAGGGTCCAGATTCACTCTTGGGATTAAGTGGCAATTTTAAAATAATTAAACTCAATTACTTTAATCCACATTCACCAGATCAAAGAACATGTCCATATTTTAATGTTATTGGTCCCCTGGGCCCCACCTAGGATATCTGACCCAATCAGAATAAGCCACGTGTCCTTGCCTCGTAATGCGTGCATAGTGAAATCGAACTTCCGTGACCCGTAACTTTCCCGTTCGAAGTCCGATTTCGACGTGCTGCCCGTCGTCGTATTCAGGACATCGAGATCTTCCTAACGGTCCTTGGCCCTCGGCCATCAGACCTCCCGATAAAAAAGTCAACATTTTCCCCCATTTCTTTCAAATTACGAAATTTCCCTTGGCTTCCGAACGTCATAACTTTCACCCGAACGTCGGAATCGAACGTGCCACCTGTCTATGAACTCGTGACGTCCCCGACTACGTCACGGTCATCGGTCAAAGTCCATTTGACCGCCCGAATTAAAAGTCGACATTTTACCCACGACTAGGGGCAAAACGGTCATTTTGCACCGTTCGTCCGAATTCGCCCAACTAATCACCGAGTAACCCCGCTAATCATGATTAGTTAGTAATCTAATCCCGAATTCCGGGATGGGTCGTTACAACTTGAGGAGTGAATGGTTGATTTTTTGGTTTGATAGCTTCTATTATAGTGACCTCTTCCAAGGTGGATCTAATCGCATCCACCTTCGCCTTCTCTCTCTTCAAACTGCGTGCAGCTCTTTTCCTCGCATTGCGAAGGGCACACTTTGATGGTGCCTGCCTTGGTTGGAGTTTACTGGCCTTCGCAACTGTTGTTGGAGTGACTATTGCTTTAGGTGCATTGAGTGCAGTCTTGGGTGTTGTGAATGCCATCGGGGTTCGCTCCAAATGGAATGAAACACGATAACCAACTTTGCCGGTACATCCAGCTTGAGTTGTAGGGATGCTACGGAAGAAGACGGTGATTTGTGGTGCCATTTGGATACCTGAAATATGAGGACAGTATAGAAAAGTAGTTATTTCTGTTGTAATTAGAGATGAAAAGGAAGATGGATCCCACCGGGCGTGCCAAAAACTATGTAGAGGAAAAATTTGCTTCCCAACATAATCTCACCACCATGCCTAATTGCTGGCGGTTTTATTATTTTTAGGGTACGACCCATCCAAGGAAAATGTGCCTCTTAATTACATCCTCTTGTTATCGAGCAAAACCTTTTGATTCTGCTTACAAACGAAAATAAATACGAGAGTAAAGTGTTTATTTGATTTTCTTGCGGCTGCATCTAAGTCGAACCTTAGATTACCTACGTATCCGTCTTCGGAATCAAGCCACTCGTAGTTCCAGAATTTTTAATGAGTGAATGACTCGTTAAAAATAAGGATTGTGTTTGGAGATTGTGTTTGGAAATGTGTTTGGAAATATATTTGGGAGAATTTAGTTAGAAATAACCAGTGATTCAAAGATGGTTGCGGTTGCATCTAGTGAGTATGCTAGATTGCCTACGTATCCCTTCGCGGGAATCAAACCGACGTAGTTCGAAACGATTTTTAATGAGTAAATGACCCGTTAAAAAAATGTTTTTGGGTATTTTAAAAAAATAGAATTAACTTCAAAGAAGTATGAATTTATTTAGAGGGGTGGTTGCATCTAGAATAATCTAGATTGCCTACGTACCCTTAACGGGATCAAACCGGCGTAGTTCTGGTGTTTGGGCTTTTGGTAATAGAATTTTTGGGTCCGGGAATTTTTAATGAGTGATCTTAGGCCTTTAAGATGGCTTGAATTTAATTAACGAGTATTTTGATGATTCGTTAATTAATTCTAGGCTCAACTACGTCAGACTTTCGAGTATAACCTCAAAGGTATCTGTCGAAATAAATCCTTGTAGCATGAGTTTACTTCCCAATCAGTCTCTGCTTTAGATTTGATCTTTATCTTTATTTTACAGCTGTGTTCCCATTGCCTTGATACTAATATAGTAGAATTGTCAACAAGTCTCTTGCATCAAAAATCGTACAACATGTTGGCATGCTTTGAGAAGGCCACACAATCATTCAAATTGATATTTTTTTCTCCCTTTGTCTGCAGCTTACTCAAAAGGTGGAGAATGATGGCATGAACACCCAAGTGATGCGTGTGCATCACAAACATCCCGTTTTTTATCTTTTCTTTTTTTCAACTTTTTGATTGTTGTCTTGCACCAAAATTCATTTGTTTTTCCACAAGACTTTGTCTTTTGTTCATGCCAATTAATCATTGTAAACTTGTGGAAACTGATGCATATAAGGCCTCTGAATTTGAACATTGAAACCATCATCACTTCGAGTCCGTTCATACATCCAACTATTTGAACATCTCTCCTTTATGCTTGCGGCATCCATCTCAATGCTTGTGTACTTCAAATTTTTTTTTTCCTTCACATGGATGGATATTATGAACATAATCTTTCAGCCGATCATGATCGACCAAATTTTTTATGCTTTTGGACGTTCTATTCTTTTCCTTGCTTCTTGAATATTACAATTTCTTGGACTTCACGAACGATCATGATCGTCCACTTTCCTTGATATCCATATGTTTCTCGAATGATGATGATCATCCTCCCTTTCCATGAAAAAATTTACTGTTCCCTGTTGTATACTCCTTGGACGATCATGATCGTCTCTCTTTTTTCGAGGTTTGTGGGCGCTTGAAGAGACCGAAGAGTATGCCAACACACCTTAAGACCTCTTGTTTATTTATTAAGCATGTCCATCATCATCATGCCTCACGGCAATAAGGAGCTACACCTCACGTCATTGAGAAGCAATTGCCTCAAGGCAGATTTGGTGAAGGGGAGATGGTGGATTCACCAAGGTGCAGGTGGCACAGAGCCGTTGTTGAGTTTGAGAATTGATTGAAGACTCCCTCATGAAACATCAAACAACATCATTAATAAAATATTGTGAGGGAATGATATACATATATTACCTTTCCTGATTTCTCCTCTTTCGAAGCTGTGTGCGATGTGGTGGTCGTCCACTTCCCGTTTTAAATTTGCAGCCGCTGGTTCCTTTTCTCAATTTCTTGTAACCTTTTCTGCTCTTTCCACTACCTCTTTTCTCCTTTCTCTTTTTTTTCTCTCTTTCTCTGCTAACTTCTTTCTCACTTTTTTCCTTTTCTCTCTTTTTCTCTTTTGACTCACCTGACACACTCTTTTATTTTCTTTCAACTTTTTCCCTTTTTCTTGATTTCCACCTTGCTTTTCTTCCTTGCTGTCCCTTTGTGCCTCTATATATAGGCAATGGGAGAGAGATGAGATTAGACGAAAATTGAGCATTGCATTTTGAACTCAAACTCTGAAGTGCCCAATTAAATGAGGACTTCGTTTGAAAATATTGATGATATCTGATTTTAAATTCAAATGCCAGTTATTTTTATGTGGCCTTTAAATTTTCTATTTTATCTTTTCCTTTTTTGAAAAACTTCTATTATCAGATAAATACCACCAGATATTGTGTTAGGAATTTTATTTCCTTAATTATATATTTTTTTTGTTTCAACAATATAGAACCAAAAATCACCAAAAAATTGTGGAGCTGCCATATGACCCATAATTCCCAAAATGTTCAAATTGACATGGCAATGACATTAACGGTTCAGAAACACTCACACATTAGATAATATATGTCCAGCTAAATATATTATTTAATCAGGTTAAAACCTCAAAAAATATTAATATTCTTCCCGAGAATTAATTGTCATTATTCTTAATAATGAACAATGACTATTAATATTAAATCGTTGTAATTATCATCATAATGAGCAATTATTAAATAATATATTTTATTAAAAGTATATATTATTTATTAATTACAAATTCAACCGACCAATCAGAACACTTCATGGCTCCCAATGTTTCCCTATAAATAGCGGACCTCATTCTATTATCAAGGTAAGTCGATTCTTCGCTTCGAAGTATATCATTTTGCTCTCTCGAAGATAACTTAGGCATCAGAGTGTTCTTGGTCGAACAACCCCCCGGGTAATCGATCGAGGCAACGATAGCTAATCGTTTACTGTTTGTAGGAATTGTGAGGACTTTTCGAGGCAGGTTCGATTTTTGCTTCAACAATTGGTGTTTTTATTGAGAGCCGATTGAGAAATACTCAAGGGGAGCTCTCACGTCGTTCATTGTTCATCATACTCCGTTCGTCGTTCATTGATAATGTTCGATGTTCTTGAAAGTTGTTCATCGTTCTTCAGCTATGTTCACCGTTCATTGTACTTCATTCGTCATTTATCGACTATTTTTGGAACTCCTTAAATGTTGTTCGTCAGTCACATTCATCGTACTTCATTCGTCGTTTATCGACTATATTTGGAAGTCCTTGAATGTTGTTCATCACTCATCATTCATTATACTTCGTTCGTCGTTCATCGACTATGTTCGAAGTTCTTGAACGTTGTTCATCGTTCGTCGGAACTTTCCGTCAATCATCGCGATTCAATGTGGTTAGGGCACGACGATCCATTCGATTATTTGAAGGTAGCGTTTTAGCCTTTGCAGCTTAAAAAGGGAGCAGAGAATGCATTGTGTCTCCTGAAGAGCATTAAAGCCTTCGTCCCAACGAAGCATAAAAGCCTTCGCCCCTAGTGAAGCATAAAAGCCTTCGCCCCCAGCGAAGCATAAAACCTTTCGCTCTCGCGAAGCACCAAAACCATCGCCCCAACGAAGCATTTGAAACCTTCGCTCCCGCGAAGCACCAAAGCCTTCGCCCTAGCGAAACATCCAAGCCTTTGCTCCTGCGAAGCACCAAAGCTTTTGCCCCAGTGAAGTATCAAAGCCTTCGCTCCCAAGAAGCACCAAATCCTTCGCCCCAGCGAAGCATCTGAAGCCTTTGATCCTGTGAAGCAACAAAGCCTTCGCCCCCGCGAAGCATCAAAGCCTTCGCTCCGGCGAAGCACCAAAGCCTTTGCCCCAACGAAGCATCCAAAGCCTCGCCCCCACGAAGCTTCAAAGTCTTTGCTCCGGCGAAGCACCAAAGCCTTTCTTTCAGGACCCACCCCTAATCCCCCGGGATTAAGGGCTAAATCCCGATCCCGTCCACTGATGTAAATATCGCCAGATTTCGACGATATATCGCTAAATCCGGCGACCGGCACGTAAGAGAGGGGTAAGGTTAAAGTTCCCGGAAAATCGATTCTATCGACGATAAACGGAGAATGTCGCCGATATTTGTCAAGGCCAACCCCTAATCCCCCCGGATTAAGGGCTAAACCCTGCTCCCGTCTAACTTACGCATGACACGAAGGTTAAACAGACGTCCAACCTCCATGTGACACGTAAGTCAGACAAGAGATTCTCGATTCGACCGTCGGAAAACTTTCGAACTTCTCAGAGTGCGCAGAGTCTACTGTGGATCGTACGTGTGATGTCTCCGTCTCTCTCGACCGACAACCCGCACCACAACAACCTGGAGGGTATCAAAAACACGAAAAGACTGTGAGTGGACGAAAATAAAGTATAATTTAGAAAACAGTTCAATAAAACAATTACATTTATACCCTCCACGCAAAACCAATGCATGCATATCAAGTCAAGGCATGAAATCACTCATATCAAAAACCATCATTTAAAAACCATTTAAAAACCTGTATCACCCAGGCCTCAGCCTCCAATCACAATTCAATCTCAAATCCGGGAACTCAGTCCCAAAACTCGTCAAATTCACTTCATCCGGCCCATTGCCCAAAAATCTACCCTCCTTAAAAAGAATTTTGTCCCGAAATTCCACATCTCGTATTCCACGCCTAGGAACCAACAAAGTTCACAGAGTACACCCTCGCGTACTTCCAACAACACTTTCTAGGAACCAACTCAAGGTCCTTCCCAGACTCCTAGTCTCCTGGTCGATAAGAAAGCCTAGGTCCACCGCGCTTCCACTGCGCTACACTGGTTAACCAACGACATCATGATCGTTCATCTTGAGACATGACCTACCCATGGTCATCCCTACCTTGCTATATGTACAAACCCTCGTCCAGGGTCATCCACCAGGCACCCACTACTTCGGCTGCACCTAGCAGCACCATCTCCAATCCAGCCGTAAGTCAGCCCAAACCACAAGGACTACAATACCACAAACCCCAACTCACGGTTTCCCTCAGGTACTTCTCACTACAATCCAGTAATCCCACGGGGTTCCTCAAATCATCCCTGTCGTCCGGGTTATCTAAGCCCTCAACTGTCATTGGTTCACTACAGCCTTACCACTCGGGTCGTCACACCCGACTATAACCATCACTAGGTGGAACAATCCCTCGAGTCTCGCAGTAGTTCCTAGACCCTACCATCAAAGCATCCGGCTACTCGTAACCGCACAATTCCAAACTCAACCCAACTGACCAAAGGTCACCAATCCATCCGATCAACATCCAAAAGCCATCCGGCCCAACCGGCCACCATCAATCGGCCTCCTCGGCCTACGTATCTCACTAACTCAACGAGCTACTCTCAGGCCCCGCAGGCCGAGCAACCTACTCATCCGTAGCACACCGGTAACCTTCCTGGTTACTTTTGCTAGTGTATCTCCGACCATATGGTCCATCCATCAAGTAACACCAACACCAGCGCCAACGCACTAACCATTCCGGCCCTAAGCCGACATACGTCTTACCTCGCACCGCGTATCGAGCGACTAGCACCCTCAAACGTTGTTATCTAACCAACTCAAACGTACTATCACTATTGTATCCAGGTTGCTGACGGGCAGTTCCGCATCGAGACATCACATCCACAGTAGCATCACACCACCCAAGTCGACGAACCTACGACTGTGGGAACCAAACCTCGCGCAGAACATACGAAACCTGGCTCTGATACCAATTGTCAGGGCCCACCCTTAATCCCCCGGGATTAAAGGCTAAACCCTGCTCCCGTCTAACTTACGCATGACACGAAGGTTAAACAGACATCCAACCTCCATGTGACACGTAAGTCGGATAAGGGATTCTCAATTCGACCTTCCGAAAACTTCCGAACTTTCCAGAGTGCGCAGAGTCTACTGTGGATCGTACGTGTGATGTCTCCGTCTCTCTCGACCGACAGCCCGCGCCACAACAACCTGGAGGGTATCGAAAATACGAAAAGACTGTGAGTGGACGAAAATAAAGTATAATTTAGAAAATAGTTCAATAAAACAATTACATTTATACCCTCCACACAAAACCAATGCATGCATATCAAGTCAAGGCATGAAATCACTCATATCAAAAACCATCATTTAAAAACCATTTAAAAACCCGTATCACCCAGGCCTCAGCCTCCAATCACAATTCAATCTCAAATCCGGGAACTCAGTCCCAAAACTCGTCAAATCCACTTCATCCGGGCCATTGCCCAAAACATCAGAAAACCAGTGAAAAACATCATTCATACAAGTTTACTGGATCTCAAGTGCGCCCGAGTCTTTAAACTCAAAACACAAAACGCAATTAGCCAGGCCTTCCTAGGATATCCGAGTCTTTAAACTCAAAACACAATCACAGGCCTCAAGGGGTATCATATCCGAGTCTTTAAACTCAAAACCATACCGAGTCTTTAAACTCAAAACATCAATCCAGGGCCCTCCCCCCCGTCAATCAATCCGAGTCATTAAACTCAAAACCAGATCCAGTGGGTTTTCTCTTTTTCCTGGTCTTTAAACCCAAAACCATTTTTCAAGAAACAATAAAAACCACAGAAAATCCATCTCCAGATTCGCAACAATGATTCCGTAAGGCCGGCATCCGGAACCACTGTCCTGAACCCAAATCTAGACTTCCTTTCCAAACCTCGAAAACCAAATCCAAAACATCCTTTCTGAAATAACAAGAGCTGGGCTCCAAGCCCGAAATAATTTTTCCAAAATCCTTTTCAAATCATTGAAATCAATTCATATTCCAAATCTCGAAATCAAATCATTAAAACCATGATCAAAACACAAGATCAGTCGATATTTCGTAAAACGTGCAAAACTGTAATTTCGTCGAAAAACGTGCACAAACCGTAAACCATCAAAATCATAAATCAAATCATAGAATCAAGTATCGAAAACATATAAAAACATAAATGCATGCATCAAGAGTTAGAAAGCAAAGTCCACTCACAGACCATTCCGACGTCGCCTCGATACGAGCGTACTTACGCCGTTCCCAGCCATTATACTATCCTCGGCTTCCCAAACCTGTCCAAAACCCACACAAAGGTCACTAACTACTTTACAAAGGTCATACTAAAGCCCTATAATTTTCCCGTATTTTTAACTATTTTTAACCGAGCCCTAAAACCTTCGGACAAGCCGAAACATATCGAGATGATGTCCGATCGACTCGAAACCAGCGCCAAAATGTTCGTTACATCGCATACTTTAAAAGTCGTGTTGGAAACTTCCCCAAAAGGGGCCCCCACGTGCCCTCACGCGCCGCCCAAAGAGGCTACGCGTGGGAGCCACGCGCCCAGCACTGTTCATCTTCAACCTCTGCCGAACCGGGTCCAGACCGGTTCGGTTCAAGCCGGTTTAATTGAACTGGAGAGGGCGGTGCTTTGTCGTTTTCTGTCTGTTTTTTATCCTTCTTCCACCAGTAGGATCGTCCCACTCCTAGCAGCCCATTCCACTTCCTAAAACATGAATTAAAGTCCTAAATCGCACTTGTCAAACTCGAACTTAAAACCTTTCAAAAACCAGTTTCGAATTCCGGCTACCCGTGGCCACCCCTAAGCTCTAGTTCAATCCCCAGGGCCCCTAACAACTTCCCGAGCTAATAGGACTAATAAAATAAGTCAACAAACCACCAAACTTCACAACTTTGAATTTGAACTAAAACTGGAAAACAGGGGAACCAGAGCTTACCCGTGTCTCTGCTCACCGCCGTGAGCTCCGCCGTGGGTCTCAGGGTCCCCAAAACGCTCCTCTGGTCTTCTGAACACCACCCCAAAACCCAGACGCGACTGATTGATCGATACACGGCAGCACCACCACCTCAAATCCTTCTCTGTTTTCTGCAACTCCTCACGGCCTCTGAGCCTCCCACTCACTCAAAACACTCACCAGCTTCTCACTTCTCTCTGCTCACACTCACTTGGTCACCAGAATACACAAACACCCATTGCACACGATCAAGTTTCCTTCTCGTTCTTCAGTCTCTGTTTTTCCTCTCACGATTGCACGGTGTAAACTCAACTCATTTTAAATGGAACCGTGTAAGTGGCTAGAAGCCACCAGAAAACAGCCAGGTGTCTCACACCTAATGGACCAGCCCAAAAATATCCCATAAACCCTGCACAAGTGACCTAATCTGATTGGCAAGCGTCCCAAGGTGAAAAAAGACCGAAATACCCCTAACTATACAAATTACGATTTTACCCCTTACTTCCTAGACCCGTATCTCACTCGTCCGTTGTCCGATGAAGGCCTGCCGCCTGTCGATGTACTCAGGACGATGAGATCTACCTAATGGTCCTTGGTCTACGTGTCAAAACCTTGTCAACTTTTCCCCCTTCGTTTAACCAAATTACGAAAGTGCCCTCAACCTTCTGAACATCATAACATCCTCCTCGGATGTCGGAATCGGGCGTGCCACCTGTCTACGGACTCGTGACGTCCCGAACTACGTCACGGTCAACGGTCAACGCCCAATTGACTGTCCGAACTAAAAGTCAACAGTTTTGCCCATTCCAGGGGCAAAATCGTCATTCCGTGCTAAACGTCCAAAAGTAACCAACGAAATACCAATCATCCTAGCTAATCCATCACTAATCACTTCGCTAATCCCGACTCCCCGGACGGGTCGTTACAATATTGGCCCATATCGGCGATATTGAAAGAAATTTAAACCAAAACACTCAACAGATCTACAAATTTGTGTCCAAATTCGAATTCAAAAACTCACAAACAAGTGAACCAACACACAAGAACATTCAGAGAAGTTGAGAACAGAGAAAAGAAAAAGATTTGAGAGAAAACCGAAATTGGGGCAAACGGAAAACCTCCCTCGACGGGTCGACCCAACCTCGAAGCACCATCCTCCTCGAAACATCCGTCGACGGCCGAACCGCTAGTCGTCTCTCCTCTCTCAGTCTCGCCGTCCCTTTCGACGACCACCTCTGAGGTCTCACGCGGTCTCACCGTCACACAGCCACAGCTCCAACGCTCGCCTATCTTGTTTGCCCCTTTCTTCCACACAGAAACGAGATCGATCGATCTCTCTAACTGAAACCAACCCAACAACCCACCTTTAAGCAAATGAAATAAAACGCTCCGTTTTGTTTCATTTTAGTTTTTTTTTGGGGTCAAAATGGGATTTTTGTTTTCCTTTTTAATTTATTATTTAACCTTTTTTGTTCATAATTTTAAATAGGAAGTAAAATATATCTTAGTAATATATGTTGTATTTTCGAATATATATTTTAATATAGAACATATATTTAATTTAGAATACATATTTAATTTGAAAAAAGTTTAACTCGCATATTTAGAATATATGTTTTAATTTAGAATTTAGCTTTCAATTTAGAACATATATTTTAATTTATAATACCTTGTTTAATCCTAAAAAAGGTTAAGTCTTAAATATCCTTTTTTTTTTGTCAAAATTCCAAATTTATTATTCGCCTCAATATATTTAGTTATATATGTTTTAGTATAAAATATGGCTTAGGATTCAATATTTGGTAAAGCATGTTTTAATTTAGAATATATGTTGTATTTTAGAATATATATTTTAATATAGAACATATATTTAATTTAGAATACGTATTTAATTTTAAAAAAAGCTTAACTCGCATATTTAGAATATATGTTTTAATTTAGAATTTATATGTCAATTTAGAACATACACTTTAATTTATAATACCGTGTTTAAATGTTTTTAATGCAATATTATCAATAGAATTACGTTTTAATTTAAGTTTATCTTTAAGATTTTATACTGTTAGTGGTCGGCAGATCTATATTCTATCATATGATTCATCATATATTTATTATATCAAAGTCATTTTATTGTTTTTATTAGTCCTATATAACTATTATTGGGTACTTAAATTTTTCCAAAAATTTCATTCCAAATTTCCGTCATTTGGCCCCAATTTCCGTCATTTTTTTTTACCGTAAACGATATCGATATCGATATTTGGGGCGAGATATCCGTAAATTCGGCGAGCGATATATCCGTCGATATCGATATTTTCATCCTTGATCCCATCTAACTTACACACGACACGAAGGCTAAACTGACGTCCAACCTTCATGTGACACGTAAGTCGGATAAGGGATTCTCGATCCAACCATCCCAGTAGTAACCGGACTTCCCAGAGTGTACTGTACTATTGTGGATCGCGAGTGTGATGTCTCCGTCTCTCTCGACCAACAGCCCATACCGCAACAACCTGGAGGGTATCGAAAACATGAAAATACTGTGAGTGGACAAAAATAAAGTATACTTTATAAAACAGATTATAAAACAAATACAGTTTTACCCTCCACGCAAAAACCAATGCATGCATATCGAGTCATGTCATGAAACCATTCATATCAAAAACCATCTTTGAAATTCATTCGAAAACCCGAGTCAAATCCGCTATTCAAATCCAGGCCTCAGCCTCAAATCACAACTCAATCTCAAATCCGGGATGTCAGGACCGGCCCCGAATCCCCTGGGATTAACGTGGGACTCGCCTGATCCCGTCTGACACGAAGTGTCAGACCAGGGAAAATTCCACCTCTAGCCCTCGCCGGGGTTATCTGAGTGCGTCAGGATCGTAAGAGGAGGAGTGTGATGTCTCGTCTCCGCTACAACCCGCATCCGCGATCAACCTGGAGGGCATTAAAACACGAAAACTGTGAATGGACAAAATAAACTTTCATTAAAAACATTTTCGCCTAAAGACATTTATGCCCTTCATAAAAGCATATGCATGCATTCAAAAACCGTTTATCAAACGTTCATAAAATCATTTGAAAACGTATTCTAAAAACCTTTCGAGGGTTCATGCCCGGCCCCATAAACCGTCATGACCCATAAATCCATTTGGGTCCCCGACTCGAAATCACAACTCAAAACCATAAAACAATACATGTGGGAACTCAGCCCAAATCATTCTCAGTGAAATACCAAAACATACAATACGAGGTCTCCGCCCCCAAACCATTTCTAAAACATCGAATACGGGGTCTCGCCCCAAAACACTTTCTGAATCTTAAAACACGGAATACGGGGTCTCCACCCCCAAATCACTTTCCATAAAACCACATACGTATCAAGATACGTATAACCCATCCGAGGCACTTCCGAGAAGATGCCAACTCGGGGTACACAACCCCTAAGGAACACATCCCCGATATAGTCACGATGTCATCATATCTATCTAGTGTGCACACTACGCAGGGTCTCACTTAGAGTCTTCTCCCATGAATCTCCATCTGGGAGGCTCAAACTCTGGATCCAGTCTGAGCTCTCTCTCTGGATCTAGTCCACATATCTCTCCGGAATCTGGTCCCCACAACATAAATAGTAACCCCCACTCTTGGAATGGGATCCCTATGGGGATACCCATTCTAGTATGTGGATCGTGACTCTCCAGGTCGACGCTGGAGGAGACCATATACTCAATATGGAGGGTTCATTTCTATTTTCAACTGGGTCTCATACCCGATTCATTTCAACAGGATTTCCTCGAATCCGACTCAAATCACTTTCACAAGCCTTGGCCTAAATCCTCAGTTCAATAGGGTCTCATGCCCGAATACTCATTTCACAAATCGAACTGGGACTCAAGCCCGATGTTACAATCAAGTGGGCCCTAGGCCCGAAACCATTACTCAACAGGACCTCATGTCTGATTTCACAACCAACGGAGCCTTAGCCCGATAGTACCACTAACTGGGCCTCAAACCCAAATCGTAAACCAACTGGACCCTCGGTTCGATCGTATAGCTCAAATGGACCCTAGGTCCGATTCCTCGTCAATTAAAATGGACACTAAGTCCGAAAGTTTGTAAATCAATTGGGACTCACACCCAAGTTCATGTTTCTAAATTCGAAATTCATTTATTAAACCCACGTTGAAAACCTAGAACATATATGCATCGTATAAAACCGAAAATCTCGAAATACGTGCAAATACGTAAATCCTAGGCTACCACAAACAAATGCACTCATGGAATCGTAAAACATACATTAAAACACTTATAAAACATTTATTCATGCATCAAGTTCGAAAGAAAGGTCCACTCACAGACCGTCCGAAGCCACGCCTCGATACGCGTGCCAAAATGTCTTCCCGGGCCAATCGTCGCCTCCGGGATTCCCGAACCTGTCCAAATTAATTTAGAGGGTTACTAACTACTTATATAACCCCTCAATAATGCCCCGTAATTTTTCGGATTTTCTAACTATTTTTAAATGCGAACCTACCCCTAGAAGGGACTATACGTGGGCCGCACGCGTCGGTACTGTAGACCATCCCTGTCCTTTCGATGGCCGGTTCAGACAGGTCGGTCCGGTTCGTTCCTGCAACTGGACCGACGTGACTGGTCCAGGCCTCCTTCTCCCTTATTTTTTGTCCGTTCTTGACAGGACCCATCCCAATCCCCCCAGGATTAGTGCGGGATGACCCTGCTCCCGTCTGACACGAAGTGTCAGACAAGGGATATTTTCGTCCTTTGCCCTCCCGGGCTATCAGAGTACGCCAGGATCCGGAGGAGGTATGTGATATCTCGGTCTCTGCTACAGTCCACATCCGATGTCAACCTGAAGGGCAGTCAAAACATTAAAAACTGTGAGTGGACAAAACAAAAGTTTATAAAAACATTTTAACGAAGACATTTGTACCCTTCACTAAAAAGCATGCATGCATTCGAAAACCATTTATCCAAAACAAACCATAAAGAAACCAAGTAAACGAGCCACTGCTCAAATCCTGTGCACACCTGTGCACACCACATATCATATATCATATATATATAAGTCACACAACCAATCCTGTCACGGTATCCAAAGCTACGCGCGTGCTACCCGGGTCTCAATCCGAGTCATCTCAAAGTCAAGGTCAATGTCCGCAGACCACTAACCCTACCCGAGGTAATAGTAACCATAGCCTTCCTGAGAGTAAGGAACCCAACTGGGGGGTAACTCCACTCAGTCGGTGCTCCGTGACTACTCCGGGGTCCACCCAGGCCAACGACCCTCCCCGGAGGAGATAATAGAAGTAAAGGAAGGTAGATGAACATATATATACATAACATAATATCCATGCCCGATTCCCCTGAACCGTCATGATCCATAATATTCATAACCAAGGTAACATGCCGGTTCCCATAAACCGTCATGTACCGTAATAACATAACCAGGTAACATGCCGGTTCCCATAAACCGTCATATACCGTAATAATATAACCAGGGTTCATGCCGGTCCCCATAAACCGTCAAGAACCAGAATGACCTGACAAAGGTTCATGTCGGTTCCCATAAACCGTCATGAACTTGGAAATCCATCTAGGGTCCCTGACCCAAAATCATCAGTGTAAAACAACTGGGTCTCGTGCCCGAACATATGACTGAACTGGGCACCGTGCCCGATATCCAAGGGTCAGTCACGACTCCGATCATAGTGATGCGTGCAACCATCCATCCAGGACCGCCCTCAATCCTGGTATGTCGCCGTGAACGAATCAACCGACGCGACCATCGCAAGATCATGGTGCACTCATCACCGATCGCTATCCTGAACCGTCAGCACTCCGAAGTCGAGCCTCCCCAGGCTGCCCGACAACGAATTGTGCATCGTGACCTCTCCGGAAGGAACACATCCCAAACCGGAGGCGAGCGTCGTATCGTCGATCGCTGTGCACATAGCACCCGTCGCGACCACGATTTAGACCCGAAGGTCGTAAATAGCGTCATATGCCCGAGACAAAACCAAATGGGTCTCATACCCGAGTTTATCCATTTAGAAATCCAAAATCAAATCATTTAAATCAATAAAGAAATACAGACCCGTATAAGCACCGTATAAGGCCGAAACCTCGAAATACGTGCTTATACGTAACCACATAGAAATGCACCCATGGCATCATCAAACAAGTAATAAAACATATAATAAACATTTATGCATGCACCAATTTAGAAAACAAGGTCCACTCACAGACCGTCCGAGCTGCCGCCTCGATTTGCGTGCCATACGGCTCCCCGAGCCGATCACCGTCACGGGGACTCCCAAACCTGTCCAAATCGTAATATAAGGTTACTAACTACTTAATTAACCTCCTACCAAAGCCCCGTAATTTTCCCGTATTTTTAAATATTTTTAATCCCGAACCTATACCTTCTGATGCCCCGAAACATATCGAGATGGTGTCCGATCGACACGAAACCAGTCCCAAAATGTTCGTTACATCGAATAGATGATTTCGTATGTTGGAATCTTCCTCAAATTCCTCCCCACGCGCCCACACGCGCCGCCTGAAGTGGCTGCGCGTGGGAGCCACGCGCCTGAGAACAGTGCTTCTCCTACCTCGACCAGACCGGTCCGAATCGGCCAGTCTGGTCCGACCCCTGCAACTGGACCGGCGTAACCAGTCCAGGCCTCATTCTCCCTCATTTTCGGTCCGATTTCTTCCATTCCAATTTCTAAATTCCTATTTTCAAGTTTCCTATCTAACCCAATTAACAAAACAACCTAAAACCCCCTAAATCGATCCCTAAAAATTCACCCCCCACGGCCCCTGTTTTCCGATTCCGTCCCCAGGCTTCACAGCCGTCAACCCCCATTCAAAATCATCTCTATACACCCTAAACAATCTAACAAACATTCCCTAATCAACCAAAACTATCCATAATGTAAAAATCGACAAAATGGGAGATTTGGGCCTAACCGGGTACCCGTTCGGGTTTGGGTCTCCACCGTGCACGGTGGCTTCGTCCTGGCCGGCCACCACGCTTCACCGGTCCTCCTCTCCCCTCTGGTCTCTCTGTCATGATCATAGGGTGAGGGTTGGATGTTTGGGTCGCACAGATGAGAGGAATGGGATCGGCAAAATGGTTTGAAAATGAAGAATGATCGATGAAGAGGCAGGTGAGATGCATGAAGGAGAAATGATGTGCCGCCTGTCTACGGATTCGTATCGTCCTTATCTACGTAACGGTCTTCGGCCCTCGGCCATCGGACCTCCCGGTCTAAAAGTCAACATTTGACCCCTTTTATCCAAAATTACCAAACTGCCCCTAACCTTCCGAACGTCATAACTTCCTCCCCGAACGTCGGAATTGAACGTGCCACCTGTTTATGAACTCGTGACGTCACGAACTACGTCATGGTCATCGGTTAAAGTCCATTTGACCGCCCGATTGAAAGTCAACGTTTTGCCACCACCAAGGGCAAAACGGTCATTTCGCATCGTTCGTCCGATTTCGCTCTACTAATCACGGATTAGCCTCACTAATCGTGATTAGTCACTAATCTAATCATGGAATATGGGACGGGTCGTTACAGTTCTTCTCCTGATTAATCCTAAAATTTCTATTTTATTGTTTTCTATCATTCCCAATTAACAAAACGACCTAAAACACCCTAAATCCGACTGGTCCAAAATGGTTTGCACGGTTCAAATTTCCAAAACTCACCCTAGGGCTCCTCAATGTCTAACCACCCTCAAAAACTCTCTAACCACTTCCTAGCAACCTATTTAATTCAAAACAAACATCCAAATCGACCCATAACAACCGAAATGAAAAATGCATTGAAAAATGGTTTTAACCGATTACCTCGATCGATTTTCTCCCCCGCCGTGTACGGCGGTGTTTCTTGGGCCAGCCACCACGTCTAGCTGGTTCTCCTCATCCTCTGGCCTCTCAGTCATGATCAAAGGGCCAAGGGTTGGATTTTTGGGGTGAAGGGTGGATCGGTTTGGTTGGTTTGGAAACAAAGAAAATGAATGATCGATGAAGACAGGAGGTGCATGAATGAATGAGGTTGGCCAGTGGATGGGTGACACTTTTCACTCATTCATTGGTCCACTAAAAGTAACTGGGCCCACAAAAGACAAAACTTCACTTTTTACCTCGTAAAACGTGTTGCCGTAAATAGTACCTTTAAACTTCCGTGAACCGTAACTTCTCCGTCGAACGTCCGAATTCGACGTGCCGCCTGTCTACGGATTCGTATCGTCCCGATCTACATAACGGTCTTTGGCCCTCGGCCATCGGATCTCTCATGTCAAAATTCAACCGTTTGCCCTTTTTCAACTAAATTACCAAAATGCCCTCGAACTTCCGAACATCATAACTTCTTCCCCGAATGTCGGAATCGAGCGTTCCACCTGTCTATGAACTTGTGACGTCACGAACTTCGTCACAGTCATTGGTCAAAGCCCATTTGACTGCCTGAACGAAAAGTCAACGATTTTCCCATTCTAAGGGCAAAATCATCATTTCGCCCGAACATCTGCTAATCCTCGCCTAATCTCTGATTAGTCTCGCTAATCCGTCATTAAATCTTAATTAATCTCGCTAATTCAGGACGGGTCGTCACATGGGAACTCAGTCCCAAAACTCGTCAAATCCACTTCATCCAGGCCATTGCTCAAAACATCAGAAAACCAGTGAAAAACTAGTGAAAATATCAATCAAACAAGTTTACTGGATCTCAAGTGCGCCCGAGTCTTTAAACTCAAAACGCAATCACAGGCCTCGGGGGGTATCATAATCACCGAGTCTTTAAACTCAAAACAATACCGAGTCCTTAAACACAAAACATATCAATCCAGGGCCCTCCCCCCTCCCCGCGTCAATCAATCCGAGTCTTTAAACTCAAAACCAGATCCAGTGGGTTGTTCTCTTTTTCCAGGTCTTTAAACCCAAAATCATTTTTCATTCAATAGTGAAAACCACAGAAAATCCACAGTCGAATTCGCAACGATGATTCCGTAAGTCGGCATCCGGAACCATCATCCTGAACCCAAGTCCAGACTTCCTTTCCAAACCTCGAGAACCAAATCTGAAATCTCATTTCTAAAATCCAATTCAAAACTGAAATCTCAATCACATGAACAGGGCTCCAAGCCCAAAATCACTTATCCGAAATCCATTTCAAATCCTTGAAATCAAATCATATTTCAAATTCCGAAATCAAATCATTAAAACCATTG
Source organism: Prinsepia uniflora (assembly GCA_032719365.1). Taxonomy (NCBI): domain Eukaryota; kingdom Viridiplantae; phylum Streptophyta; class Magnoliopsida; order Rosales; family Rosaceae; genus Prinsepia; species Prinsepia uniflora. The sequence goes on from CM064871.1 coordinate 4,259,992, forward strand.
TCAAATCACAAGAGAAATTTAACCTCGTAAAACGTACAAATACGTAAGAATCTCGAAAAAACGTGATAAACCGTAAATCATCAAGATCATAAATCAAATAATAGAATCACGTATAGGAAAAATATAAAAACATATATGCATGCATCATAAATTTGAAAGCAAAGTCCACTCACAGACCATTCCAACGTCGCCTCGATACGCGCGCACTTACGCTGTTCCCGGCCATTCCGCTATCCTCGACTTTCCCGAACTTGTCCAAATCCCATACTAAGGTCACTAACTACTTCACAAAGGTCATACTAAAGCCCCATAATTTTTCCGTATTTTTAACTATTTTTAACCGAGGCCTAAAACCTTCGAACCTCCCGAAACATATCGAGACAATGTCCGATCATCTCGAAACCAGTGCCAAAATGTTCGTTTCCCAATGTAGCCTCCACGCGCCCCCACGCGCTTCTGGAAGCTTCTGCGGGTGAGACCCACGCGTGTGAATAGTGTTTTTGTCAACCTCAAGTGAACCCGGTTCACCTGGTTCGAACCGGTTCGGTCTAGGTTGAACCGGCGTTCACGGTTTTCATTCAATTTTCAACCATTTTTAGTCCCAATTAGTCTAACAGGTTCGTCATTAGTTCTAAACTCGATCTACGGATTTAAAATGCTAAAACATTTCGAGATTTACCTGCCCACTATTCGAGTTTGAACCCTGGCCTGTAAATCCATTCTGTCACCGTGTCTGAACCGCTCTTTCCCCATCGCTGAGTCCAGTCGACCTTCCAAACGTCTAGAGACAGTTCCCAAACATCAATATTGATTAAAAAGGTCTAAAACACAAATTACCATTTTGAACTGTACACTGGAACTTTGTAAATTCTTACCCTTCCGTTAGTATCGTGCACAACCGTGACCACAAATGGCTTTCTCTTGTTTCCCTTGTCATCTTTCATTCACAAAGCATTCACTGATAATGGAGCTTGAGAGGTTTGGATGGATTGGATTTCACTGGTTTTTCTCCCATCTCTGTTTCTCAGGATTTTTCCACCTCTCACAGTCCTTCATCAATCAAACCTCCCACTAAACAATCCCACACCCAACACCACACTTCTCTGGTCTCTCACTCACCACCGCCCAGAACTTACACGACTCTCTCACAGTAGAAGGACGATCAAGTACCTCACTGTCTCTCTGTTTTTCTATCAATTGAACGTCTAAACATCCCATTTAAATTTGCAACCGTATAGAAAGTGGCTAGAAGCCACTGTAATTAGGCCAGCTGTCCTCCAACCTGTGGTCCAACTCTCACCATTATCCAATTATCTCTGTCCAGGTGTCCCTATCCGGTTGCAGACAAATCCCAATGTGCTAAAAGACCAAATTGCCCCTAAAAATCCAAATTACCATTTTACCCTTCGCATTCCTAGACCCAAATTTTATCTGTCCGATGTCCGATGACGAAGTGCCACCTGTCATTGTACTCAGGACATCGAGACCTACCTAATGGTCCTCGGTTTGCGTGAAGAAAACTTGTCGTGCAAAAAGTCAACAAATTCCCTCTTTTTAACCAATTTACGAAAATGCCTTCAGCCTTCCGATCATCATAACTTCCTCCTCGGATGTCGGAATCGGACGTGTCACCTGTCTGCGGACTCGTGACATCCCGAACTACGTCACGGTCATCGGTCAAAGTCCATTTGACCGCCGGAACTAAGAGTCAATATTTTTAACCATTTTAGGGGCAAAATCGTCATTTCGCACCGTCCGCCCTAAAGCATCCAACAAATCACCGATTAACATCACTAATCCGCCATTAACAACTAATCTAATATCGATCTCTGGGACGGGTTGTTACACTTTCACCCCAGCTAAGTATCTGAAGCCTTTGCTCCCGCAAAGCACCAAAGCCTGCGCTCCCGCGAAGCACCAAACCCTTCGCCCCAACGAAGCATCCAAGCCTTCGCTCCCGTGAAGCACCAAAGCATTCGCCCTAGCAAAGCATCTGAAGTCTTTGCTCCCACGAAGCACTAAATCCTTTGCCCCACTAAGCACCAAAGTCTTCGCCTCGCAAAGCACCGAAGCCTTCATCCCCGCAAAGCACTGAAGCCTTCACTTCTGCGAAGCATCCAAAGCCTTCTGATAGGTCCTCAAATAAGCATTATTTTATATTATTTTATACCCTTTATACTTGACTTTTAATATTAAAATATTAAATAAATTAATAAAATAATTTATTTTGTGATTTTTATGTTTAGATAAATAAAGTTTGTAATTTGGAGCATTTTGGCGAAAGAATCGTCTTGATCGGAATTATAACGAATAAATTATGGACGAAATTTGGTGAAAATATTAATTAATTTACATTTTAAATTAATTAGCTGCAGCCCATTTTTTCTGCAGCCCAAAAAGAAGTGCTAAGCCCATTTCGGTTTGTGCAGACCAGCCCAGCAGCAGAAAGAAAAAGCCCAGGCACACCAGGCCCAGCCCGCGTCGTCCTTCCTTCAGCCCAGCGGACTCGTTCGACAAGCGCCGACCGATCTTCTCTTTCACCATTCGGCACGCGCGTCCCGATCTTCTTCTCCTCTCTTCAGCGCGCTGCTGCCGAGCTACAGCTTCCCAATTCAGCAGCCTGCAGCCGAGCTGCAGCCCTCCCCTTCAGCACCGCCCAGCCGAATTTTCTGCCCTGTTTTCCAGCAGACTTCCACTCAATTTCCAGCCACTTTCCAACAACTTTCCAACCCAATTTTACAACTTTACAACTCAAACCACTTCTAAACATCATCACAAATCTTTATTACTCATAATTCCATTATTCCACATTTTTTATTGTATTTTTATATTAATTTTGGTAGCTTTCTCCACCTATAAATAGGGTTTCAATTCACTTGTTAAAACACACCTTCTTTGAGGCACACATTTGAGCCTTCTTTGAGAGAAACTTTGGCAAAGTATCTCCAATACAAAGTTTAGAGGTTGAGTCCATATTTCCCAAGTTTATTTCCTCCATCTTCATAAGGTTCCGTCCGCTGTCGGAGAATCGTATGAATAACAATCCATTGTTTTCATCCATCTTGAAAGTGTAACAATTACTCTCCATTTACTCAAACTCTCATTTTTGTTATTGGTTTTGATTATAGTTCAATATATGTGAGGTTTTTCTTACTAATATTTGTTAGTGTTAAATACAATCTCCATGTGTCTTACTTTATGAATTTTAGTTATTTTATACATTTTAGTGCTTCATACTTCAATTCAATGTTAAGTGTTTTATCCTCTGTCGGTGCATTTAAAGTAGAATTGAAGAGACTTAATGTTGATCGCTGTCGGCGCATTCAATCAAAAACAAAAGGTGAATCATATTGTAAGTATTGTCCGCTCTCGGTGCATTTATAGTATTGAAAAATGTATGAAGGTAATTAAGACGATTAAGGTAAAATTTCGTGATTGATTTAATATTTGCAATTATTAGAGTGTTGGTAAGATTTGTGTTTTAAGAAGATCACTTGTACATGAATTAGAATAGAAGTAAAATTAGTTTATCTATGTTTTTACGTATTTACATGATCACAAATCTTTTCAAAACCCCCCTTTTTATTTTTTATTCTTTTATTCTTTCATACTTTTAGTTTATTAGTCTTTGATTCTTTCATTTCTTTATTCTTTTATTCCTTTACTCTTTAATTTATTGATTCTTTGATTATTTAATTCTTTGATTATTTAATTCTTTAATTCATTATTCTTTTATTCATCTCCCACTAACACATTATTAATGTACATAATTTCCCCGGTTAAGAACGATCCCTATTTATCAATACTACATCTACACAAAAAGGGTTTAAATTGCATAACACTCGAATTACATGTTTAATTTAAGGCGTAGTTTGGGCTTAGTCAATTTTTGGCGCCGTTGCCGGGGAAATTGAAAATCATTTTTAATTTGTTAGTGTATGTATATAAATTGTGCATATTATACTTGTTTATAAATTTTACTTTTGTTAATATTATATTTGTTTATAACATTTACTTACTTGTTTATATTTTATTTATCCATCTTATTATTGTTCTTATTATTTTTGTTTATAATACTCATACTTTACTTATTCTTAATTTCTAATTTATACTTGTTCATAAATGTTCATAATTGTTTTTTTATATATTTGTTCATATTAAATTTGATACTTGTTCATAATTTAATTTCATTTGTTTACTTTTACTTGTTCATATTAAAATTGGTAATTATCATAAATGCATATTTTATATGTTCACTTTTCTTTACTTTTACTTTTATTTATTCCATTATACTTTATTCCATTAACTTAATATTCACACTTTTTCTTTATTCCCTTAACTTTAATTATATTACATTAACTTTATTCCATTAACTTTCTTTTAATTTTATTCCATAACCTTTATGTTCCACTAACTTTATGTTTACAGTTATTTTATTTTTATGTAATCAATTATTTGTTTATGTCTTGTTAAACTTTAAATTTTAAATGAAAAAAAAAATCGGAATTAAAAAAAAATTAAAAAATAATAAAAAAATTAAAAATTAAAAAAAAAAAATTAAATTTTTTTTTATGAAACTTTATATCTTTGAATTTCCTAAAGTGTAAGTATTGTTTCCTATTAATTGTTTTAGAGTTGCATGAATCTCTTAGTCCCTTTTTCTTCAAAATCTTACTTTCGGGAACAGGTAGTGCCCCTCTTATTTACTTTCTCCTTAACCCTTCATGATGTGTGGATTTCATCACCACACACCATAGACTCGAATCTATGGACATGAGGTTGGGGCGGAGTTTGTAAACACTAGGGTTTGGTAATTCTCTACGTCGTCATTTGGATTGATTATGGTGTCTAGGAGAGTTATGACTGGTGACAAGTTTTGGATTAAGAAAGGGAACACCAATGGAGTATATGCCAAGCTAGCCTCGGGGTGCTCTTAAAATTATCCTTGCTTCTCGCGTTACATCTATCTCAAATGGCCATGATTAATGTTGAATGGTGGAATAGTGGTTATCAGCACGCGCAGGTCGTACGCCCAGGAAAGTACTATGAGAAGCGGAAGGGGAAAGTTATTCATGACACTCTAAAACTCTACTTATTGCATTATTAGTTTGAATTTGGAACTTGTGCATTTTCTTTCCATTAACGTAACTTTTTTGTTAATTCTGGTTTCCATTTATGTGATACTTTATGCAAATCTCTACTATCTTACTCTTATTATCTCTTCTTGTGTATACTTGCCTTCTAACTTAGAGTTTTGTTTTCATAGAGGTACGAACTTATGAATGCGTGCTCATCAATCTAAGCTTGATCGGCTGAGAAGACAACTTGACATCTCACCAAGCAACGCGATATTCAGAGACGCACTTAAGCAAACCGGTTCATCCGAACCTCCATCCCCAATATTCGGTGAGTCCAAAAGCGAGAAGAGTAATTCAGAAGAAGAACGGATTTTCGGAACACCGATAACCATGGCACGAAACCTGAGTATCCGGGAGCAGACATGTGCAAACACAAATGGCACTACAGACTTCTGCATCCAGTATCCCGAGCCTCGAACCAACAAGAAAGATATTGAGCTTAAGAGTGGAGTCCTTCATCAACTACCCAAGTTCCGTGGAATCAGAAATGAAGATCCACACAAACACTTAACGGAGTTCCAATTCATCATTAGTAGTATGTGTCCGGATGATGCGGACTTGGAAATCATGAAGCTGAAAGCTTTCCCATTGTCCTTGGAAGAAAGAGCACGGGTATGGCTTTTAAGTCTCCCACCCAATCATATTGACTCTTGGGAGAAGTTGGTTCAAGAGTTTCTTACCAAGTACTTCCCTGCCTCAAAGATTACGGTCTTAAGAAAAGGGATGACTGGAATCAAGCAGAAAGAACATGATGAGAATTTCAGCCAGTACTACGAGAGGTTTAAGGAACTTTGTGCTTTATGCCCTACTCACGGGATCACAGAAGGCTATCTTTTAACCTAATTTTACGAAGGACTCAAAGGTTGGGATAGAGGACTGCTCGATGCTGCAGCTAATGGAAGTTTCTTAGCTCGGAGCCTAGTAGATGGTCGTGCACTACTTGAAAGCCGTGCACTCAATGATGCACAATACGAAGGTGTCGATCCTATTTCTAGAAAGGTACATGAGGTAAGTTCCCATGCTATAAATGATTCAAAGTTAGATAAGATCACCTCTATGCTTTCAAATATGCTTGAACTAAAGAAACAGGTAGCTCCAATTTGTTCCATATGCTCTCAAGGCCATCTTGAGGAACAATGTCCCTACACTGCAAGGGAGGAAGACTCCGGAACTGAAATGGCACACGCCATTGGAGGCTTTCAAGGAGAGCCAAGGACCCAAGGTTACAGTTGAAGAGATCCGAACAATGTCCTAAACCCTCAGCACATGTCGACCGGGCCAAACCGTGTCCCAGACCAGTTCCCAAGGCCCACATGGCAACCAAGGCCCACATGGCAACCAAGGCCCCCGGTCCCATTTTCTAACTTTTCTCATAATCATGCAAATAATCATACTTCTTCATCTTATAATCCTGATTATGATAAAATGCTGGCTGCTCTTTCCCAAGGGTAGCAAACACTAATGGCATCAACTCAAGCTCTTGTCACAGGCCAGCAAAATCAACAAAAAGACATCGCTGATCTCAAGGACCAAATGGGCAAGGTCGTGGACTTCATGGGTAAGATCCAAGCTAGCGGGGTGCTTCCACCTCAACCTACGCCTAACCCAAATGTAAGACCTGAAGCCAATGCAATTATCACTCGAAGTGGTAAAGTGCTCGGAGAAATAGAGCCAGATCCAGCCGTTTCTGAGGCTGAAAATCACAAGGTGGCAACTAAGACCACCACGACACAACCACCAGTTCAACCTACCCACACACAAGGTAATAACCCAATCCCTTCAAGTTCGGTTGTTACTAATTCCCCGTTTGTGCATGCACCATTTCCAAGTAGGCTTGCCAAATCTAAGAAGAATGAATCCGATGAGGAAATCTTGGAGATCTTCAAAAGGGTGCAAATCAACATGCCCTTGATCGAGTGCATCAAACAAGTGCCGAAATACGAAAAATTTCTGAAAGAGTTATGCACTCCAAGGCGCCAAACGAGGGAGAAGGAGGTTGTGATGGTGAGTGAAACAGTTTCTGCTGTAATCCAGCGTCGGCTACCCCCAAAGTTGAAGGATCCAGGGAGTTTTTCTGTTCCCTGCGTGATTGGTAACAAGTCATTTGATAAAGTCATGCTAGACTTACGAGCATCCATTAATGTTATGCCATATTCACTATATGTTGCCCTAGGTCTAGGTAAATTACAGCATGACGATATTATCATTCAGTTAGCCGATCGCTCTAATGTGTATCCTAAGGGATACGTCGAAGATGTTCTTGTGCAGGTTAACCAGCTCATCTTCCCCGCTGACTTTTATGTCCTAGACATGGAGGATTCCCCTACGAATCAAGCTCCACTAATGTTGTTGGGAAGACCATTCATGAGAACTGCCAAGACAAAGATTGATGTGTTCAATGGAACATTAACTATGGAAGATAGACTGGTACAGGTCTTGACGAAGTACAAGACAGCCATTGGATGGACTCTGTCAGATATCAAGGGAATTAGCCCTACAACCTGTGTGCATCGAATCTTACTAGAAGATGATGCAAAGCCCTCTCGCGAAGCCCAACGTCGCCTCCATCCTCCGATGATGGAAGTCGTGAAACAAGAGGTCATCAAACTCTTGGACTGTGGTGTCATCTACCCAATTTCAGACAGCAAATGGGTATCACCAGTCCAAGTAGTACCAAAGAAAAGTGGAGTCACAGTTGTTGCGAACAGTGAAGGAGAGCTAGTGCCCCAGCGAACAGTGACTGGATATAGAGTCTGCATCGACTATCGACGCCTAAACAAAGCAACTAGGAAAGATCACTTTCCTTTGCCCTTCATTGATCAAATGCTTGAAAGGTTAGCAGGTCACTCCTATTATTGCTTTCTTGATGGTTATTCCGGATACAATCAAATCTGTATCGCTCAAAATGACCAAGACAAAACGACTTTCACTTGTCCTTTTGGCACTTTTGCCTACCGAAGAATGCCCTTCGGTTTATGTAACGCCCCAGGTACTTTCCAAAGATGCATGCTTTCTATTTTCTCTGAATACGTCGAAAAAATAATTGAAGTATTTATGGACGATTTCAGTGTCTTTGGGGATAGTTTTGATGCATGCTTAGAACACTTAGCACTTATCTTGCAAAGGTGTGTCGAAACTAATCTGGTACTTAACTGGGAGAAATGCCATTTCATGGTCAGACAAGGGATAGTCTTGGGCCATATTGTCTCTGAAAGAGGAATTGAAGTTGATAAATCTAAAGTTGATACTGTGCGCCACTTACCCTCTCCCACTTCGGTGAGAGGAATCCGTTCATTTCTTGGTCACGCAGGATTTTACAGAAGATTTATCCAAGACTTCTCCCACATTGCAAGGCCCTTGTGCCGACTGCTTTAGAAAGAGACACCCTTCGTCTTTGATGCAGACTGTCAGGAAGCTTTTGAGAAGCTTAAAAATCTCTTAACCACTGCCCCCATTCTTTGTGCCCCTGATTGGTCCTTACCCTTTGAACTAATGTGCGATGCCTCTGATTATGCAATTGGAACCGTACTCGGACAAAGGCGGGATAAGAAGCCCTACGCCATCTACTATGCATCCAGAACCTTGAATGATGCCCAGATGAACTACACCACTACAGAAAAGGAGTTGCTTGTTGTTTTATTTGCTTTAGATAAATTTCGCTCTTATCTACTTCGAACTAAAGTCTTTATTTACACTGATCATGCAGCACTAAAGTATCTCCTAGCCAAAAAAGAAGCGAAACCAAGACTGATCCGATGGATTCTTCTTCTTCAAGAGTTTGACATCGAGATTAAAGATAAGAAAGGCGTAGAGAACGTGGTGGCAGATCATTTGAGTCGCATTGCACATGAACGAGATCCTGTGGCAATTCAAGAGATGTTTCCGGACGAACAACTCTTCAGAATCGAGGGAGGTACTCCTTGGTATGCTGATATTGTCAATTATTTAGTCACCAAGCAGTTGCCCACTACCCTCTCCCGTGCACAAAAAGATAAACTTCAGAAGCATGTTAGGCATTATATTTGGGATGAACCTTATTTGTGGAAACACTGTGCAGATTTATTGATTAGGAGATGTGTCCCTGATATTGAACATAGGTCAGTCCTAGAGTTCTGCCATAGCCATGCTTGTGGAGGCCACTTTGGATCTAGAAAAACTGCACTCAAAATCTTAGAATCTGGACTATATTGGCCCACACTTTTTAGAGATGCACTTTCATTCTGTTTAGCCTGTGATAAATGTCAGAGATCAGGAAACTTAGGACGAAGGGATGAAATGCCACATCATTATGTTCTTACTGTTGAAATATTTGATGTTTGGGGTATCGATTTTATGGGTCCGTTTCCTCAATCTAATGGCTATCTCTATATCTTACTTGCCGTTGATTATGTATCGAAATGGGTGGAAGCTAAGGCCACCAGGACTAATGACTCTAAATCTGTTGCAGATTTCCTCAGAACTAACATTCTTTCCAGGTTTGGGATCCCGCGGGTCCTAATAAGTGATGGAGGAAGTCATTTCTGCAACAAGACCATTGAAGCTTTAATGAAACGGTATGGTGTCACTCATCGAGTCTCTACACCTTACTGACTATGCTCAAACTACGCATTAATTTAAATACGTAATTTGAGTATTGTGCAATTTAAACCCTTTTTGTGTAGATGTAGTATTGATAAATAGGGATCGTTCTTAACTGGAGAAATTAGGGACATTAATAATGTGTTAGTGGGAGATGAATAAAAGAATAATGAATTAAAGAATTAAATAATAAAAGAATAAAAGAATTAAAGAATTAAAGAATAAAGAATAAAAAGGAATCAAAGAATAAAAGAATTAAAAGAATAAAAAAATAAAAAAAAGGGTTTTGAAAAGATTTATAACTAAATTAAAGAAAACACTAATTAAGAATTAAAATGCAAATGCTCATGCTAATTGGAACTTACAAACCATAGAGTAGTTTCATAGACAAAACCCACACTTTTACGTAAGTAATTTCGAATTAACAATCACATTATTTAAACTACTCCTAAAAATAGACTTCTTTATAACATTTTGCTCATAATAAACCAATCACGAAATCCTACCTTCATCATCTCAAATACTTACATATATCTTTCAATATTATAAATGCATCAACCATTAATGTGCGTCAAACATCAATATGCTTCAAACATTTACAACATGATTTACCTTAAGTTTATAATTAAATGCGCCGACAGCGATCAACATTTAATCTCTTCAATTTTACTTTAAGTGCACCGACAGCGGATAAAACACTTAACATCAAATTGAAGTTTAAGCACTAAAGCATATGAAGTAAAAGAAATTCAAAAAGTAAAACACATGGAGATTGCATTCTTACTTACAAATGTTAGAAAGAAAATACCAAGATCAAAGTAAAGAAGAAATGAAAATAACATAAAAATAACATAAATTAAGAATAAGAATTAAAAGGAAACTACTTAATAAGAAAATCTACAAGAAGTTAAAATGGTCCCCAAAAATGTCTCTCAAAAGAGAGAAACAAAAGAACTAAACTAAGAACTAAGAACTAAGAACTAAGAAAAATGAAAGAAATGGAAGAATGAAACTAATGGGGGACTCTGGATTTTTTGCTTGGGCTGCTGGATTTCAGCAGCTTCCCACCGAATTTCCTTGCGATTTTCAGTGGTTTCTCATATTTCGTCCATAATTTATTCGTTATAATTCCGATTGGGACGATTCTTTCACCAAAATGCTCCAAATTCCAAGCTTTATTTATTTCTACAAAAATATCACAAAATAAATTAATTTGTCTAATTATTTATTATTTTACTATTAAAAGTCAAGTATAAAGGGTATAAAATAATATAAAATAACGCTTATTTGAGGACCTATCACTTACCATCCTCAAACGAGTGGAATGGCGGAAGTCAGTAATAGAGAGATCAAGAAGATATTAGAGCGAACCGTGGGTCCTAATCGTAAGGATTGGAGCCAACGGTTGGATGATGCACTTTGGGCATACAGGACGGCATACAAAACACCTATAGGAATGTCACCCTATAGGTTGGTGTTCGGTAAAGCATGTCACCTTCCGGTGGAACTAGAGCATAAGGCATGGTGGGCCGTCAAAACTTTCAACATCAAGCTTGATGACACCGGTTTGCATCGGAAGCTCCAACTGAGTGAGCTTGAGGAAATCAGAAATGATGCATTTGAAAGCACTCTGATCTACAAGGAAAAGGCAAAGGCATTTCATGACAAACAGATCAAGAGTAAAGCATTTGACATTGGCCAGAAAGTTTTGTTGTTCAATTCCTGGCTTAGACTCTTTCCAGGTAAATTATTCTCCAGATGGGTAGGTCCTTTTGTTGTTACTAATGTATTTGCCCATGGAGCTATACAGATCAAAAGCATTGAAACGGGAAAAGAGTTCAAGGTCAATGGCCACCGATTGAAGCCTTACATCGAGGCAATTGGAGGACACGATGTGGAGTCAGACAGAGTACTTCTACGTCCCATCAGATAAAGAATTTGGTCTAGGCTGGATGGACGTTAAACATAAAGCGCTTGTTGGGAGGCAACCCAATGTGTTCTCGAGTGTGAAGGAGTCATCAACACAGATTTGCTTTCTTTCAACCCTTCACTCTCTTTTACTTTGTTTATGTTTTTCTTTCTTTCTTCATTTTCTTAAATCATCTTCCTTACTTTGATTCTATGTTTAATTATTTCATATTTTCCTACATTGAGGGGAATGTAGAATTTAAGTGTGGGGGAATGGTTTACAAATTTATTTGTGCATTTGAAATTGTTTTATTAAGTCTTTCTTAACGGAAAAAAAAAAATTAAAAACAAAATATTGCTTTCTTGAGTCTTTTTGTTTTAACGTAGTGTTTTTACGAGTATCAAGTTGCCCTTTAACTTGTCAATGATATAAATGAACAAAAATGATTATGTTATGGCTATAAAGATGATCATTACAACTTGAATTTGTTTGTTAATATTTTGTGATTAAGTGTTATAACTTGAAGATAATGCATGTAAATTGGTACATAAATGAGCATGATATGATAAGTATGAATCATTTGAACCATATGTGAGCTTTAGAACCTTATAGACATCTTTGATGAGTGATTCATAAGTTCTTTGTTTAAATTGATATACATATGCCTCATAACTGCTTGTCATAGCTTTTAATGAACTCTAGAGTACTAGAACTTATTCTATGTGATTTTCAAAGCTTTTAAGTCAATAAACTCTCTGATTTTGGATATGATTAAGGCATTAGGGTTAACACCACAAATTCGAACATCCATGTTCCCTATTTTGTGCGCACGAGTTGCGACCCCCTTAGTTTTAACCCTTTTGAGCCCACATTAAGCCTTTCTTTCATCACCATGATTATCTAAACACTTGAGCTTAGTATAGACATCTTTTACCTTTGTTCCAAGGACTCGGTTGAAGACATAATGATTGTGTAAAGAGAAAATGATGATATTGAAAGACTTTTATGTGTATTATGTGGATTTACTTACTCAAACATTGTTGTATTTTTGACACATGTTATTACCTTGATATATGAAAAAAAAAAGATATATTGAGTTTTTATCAAGGTAATAAGGTCTGATTATGTAATGTTTAAGTTAAGTCCTTTACATTTGTAAATCCGATACAAAGAATGACTATGAGGCCCAACATGATGGAATTAGGCCTATATTCGAAGGGATGGATTACTGACATCATTGCACTAAGGTTGGGAAGCTATGATACGTTTTGGGAGTCTATTGAGTCTGGGAACGAATTGAGCACCACTTGTCCTATATTTTCCTTGCCTCTAAACTTAGCCCCATTACAACCTTTATAAAGACCTTATGATCCTTAAGATGGTAAATTTTGATTAGTTGAGTTAATCACTTGAGTAAGCTTATGGTTTTGGTTCATTTGTGCAAGTATGTATTGTTTTTATCTTGAGGTGTTTGTTTGAAATTTTGCAAAAGTACTTCATTTCGATTATGTGAGTATTTCTCACATACTTTGAGTGCAAACACAAACCCTCACAAATTGAGTGAATTTTTGAGTGCATATCCTTGTGAGTTGATTCATACTTGTCTTATTCATGCAGAACTCCATTTCACCACATTTACTCATTATCTTACTTGTTAAACATTTTGTTACCATGTATTAACTCTTGAATTCCATTTGCTTAAATGTTTTAAGTGAAAATCTTTTATGTCATGATTATAACAATGAAATTTGAGACAAATGGTTAAGGGTTTATTTGTTTTGAATTCGTAGTTTCATTTTAGTATTTGCTAGGGACTAGCAAAGTTTAAGTGTGGGGGTATTTGATAGGTCATCAAATAAGCATTATTTTATATTATTTTATACCCTTTATACTTGACTTTTAATATTAAAATATTAAATAAATTAATAAAATAATTTATTTTGTGATTTTTATGTTTAGATAAATAAAGTTTGTAATTTGGAGCATTTTGACGAAAGAATCGTCTTGATCGGAATTATAACGAATAAATTATGGACGAAATTTGGTGAAAATATTAATTAATTTACATTTTAAATTAATTAGCTGCAACCCATTTTTTCTGCAGCCCAAAAAGAAGTGCCCAGCCCATTTCGGTTTGTGCAGACCAGCCCAGCAGCAGAAAGAAAAAGCCCAGGCACGCCAGGCCCAGCCCGCGTCGTCCTTCCTTCAGCCCAGCGGACTCGTTCGACAAGCGCCGGCCGATCTTCTCTTTCACCATTCGGCGCGCGCGTCCCGATCTTCTTCTCCTCTCTTCAGCGCGCTGCTGCCGAGCTACAGCTTCCCAATTCAGCAGCCTGCAGCCGAGCTGCAGCCCTCCCCTTCAGCACCGCCCAGCCGAATTTTCTGCCCTGTTTTCCAGCAGACTTCCACTCAATTTCCAGCCACTTTCCAACAACTTTCCAACTCAATTTTACAACTTTACAACTCAAACCACTTCTAAACATCATCACAAATCTTTATTACTCATAATTCCATTATTCCACATTCTTTATTGTATTTTTATATTAATTTTGGTAACTTTCTCCACCTATAAATAGGGTTTCAATTCACTTGTTGAAACACACCTTCTTTGAGGCACACATTTGAGCCTTCTTTGAGAGAAACTTTGGCAAAGTATCTCCAATACAAAGTTTAGAGTTTGAGTCCATATTTCCCAAGTTTATTTCCTCCATCTTCATAAGGTTCCGTCCGCTGTCGGAGAATCGTATCAATAACAATCCATTGTTTTCATCCATCTTGAAAGTGTAACAATTACTCTCCATTTACTCAAACTCTCATTTTTGTTATTGGTTTTGATTATAGTTCAATATATGAGGTTTTTCTTACTAATATTTGTTGGTGTTAAATACAATCTCCATGTGTCTTACTTTATGAATTTTAGTTATTTTATACATTTTAGTGCTTCATACTTCAATTCAATGTTAAGTGTTTTATCCTCTGTCGGTGCATTTAAAGTAGAATTGAAGAGACTTAATGTTGATCGCTGTCGGCGCATTCAGTCAAAAACAAAAGGTGAATCATATTGTAAGTGTTGTCCGCTGTCGGTGCATTTATAGTATTGAAAAATGTATGAAGGTAATTAAGACGATTAAGGTAAAATTTCGTGATTGATTTAATATTTGCAATTATTAGAGTGTTGGTAAGATTTGTGTTTTAAGAAGATCACTTGTACATGAATTAGAATAGAAATAAAATTAGTTTATCTATGCTTTTACTTATTTACATGATCACAAACCTTTTCAAAACCCCCCTTTTTATTTTTTATTCTTTTATTCTTTCATACTTTTAGTTTATTAGTCTTTGATTCTTTCATTTCTTTATTCTTTTATTCCTTTACTCTTTAATTTATTGATTCTTTGATTATTTAATTCTTTGATTATTTAATTCTTTAATTCATTATTCTTTTATTCATCTCCCACTAACACATTATTAATGTCCCTAATTTCCCCGGTTAAGAACGATCCCTATTTATCAATACTACATCTACACAAAAAAGGTTTAAATTGCATAACACTCGAATTACATGTTTAATTTAATGCGTAGTTTGGGCTTAGTCACCTTCGCTCCCACGAAGTACCAAAGCCTTCAGCCCAGCGAAGCATCTGAAGCCTTCGTTCCCGCAAAGTAACAAACCCTTCGCCCCCGCGAAGCATCAAATACTTCGCTCCGGCGAAGCACCAAAGCCTTCGCCCCAACAAAGCATACAAAACCTTCACTTCTGCGAAGCATCCAAAGCCTTCACTCCCACGAAGCATCAAAGCCTTCGCCCCAGCAAAGCATCCAAGCCTTCGCTCCCGTGAAGCACCAAAGCCTTCGCCCTGGCGAAGCATCTGAAGTCTTCGCTCCCGCGAAGTACTAAAGCCTTTGCCCCACTAAGCACCAAAGTCTTCGCCCCGCGAAGCACCGAAGCCTTCGTCCTCGCGAAGCATCAAAGCCTTCTCTCCCGTGAAGCACCAAAACTTCGTCTCTGCGAAGCATCTGAAGCCTTCGCCCCCACGAAGCACTGAAGCCTTCGTCCTCGTGAAGCATCAAAGCCTTCGCTCCCGCGAAACACCAGAACCTTCGTCCCTGCGAAGCATCTAAGGCCTTCGCTCCAACGAAGCACCAAAGCCTTCGCTCATGCGAAGCACCAAAACCTTCACTCCCTCGAAGCACCAAAGACTTCGCCATGTGAAGCATCAAGGTCTTCCTCCAAAAAGAAATCTAAACCTTCCTCCTGGAAGCACTTCAAGCCTTCCTCTAGGAAGCAATCCAAGTCTACATCCTGGAAGTAATCCAAGTCTACATCCTAGAAGCAATCCAGGATTCTATCTGGGAGTCATTCTAGGCGAATTGGAGTCGAAAAGATCTCAATGGATGCTCATGGCTGCAATGGGGGCATTCGACAAACCTACAAGTTCGGAAGTTATTACAAGCAAATAAAAAGTTTGTAGAAGAAGCTTCGTGTATGAATTCGAAATTCCATATAAACAAAATTTTCATTTCTTTATTCGAAAAATGGTAGGCAAATCACACTTCGATTGCTCATACAAAGTATTCAATTCCGAAATGAAAATACACCCATGGACAAGAAGCAACTACTTTATGAGAATTCTGGGGACAAGGTACCAATGCCCATCGTCCTTTGAGATTCGGCCAAAAGTAGGGGGAAAGTCATCCACCATTTTCGACCTCAACCTCTAGCTCCAGCTCCAGCTTTGGGAAGGAACTCTGTTGCAACTCATCATACCCAACTTTAGCTCCTTATATTCTTTTCGGAGCAAAGTTGTGGGGGCAAATGATAGCAAAAGCCGTTCAAGTCTTAATTGCTGGATATCCACCCTTGTTGAATTACCACTTCCAAGAACTTGATCCAATGCACGAAAAAATTGAAAAAAAATCTGTGCCTGCTAGAAAACCTCGCTTGGCTTAGGCAACAAGGAATGATGTCCCCGAACAAACTTGGAAGGCTGTTTAGGACTTGACTTATTCTCAGGGTTCATGTCAAGTCTCCGTGACCAAGCTTTCGGAAGGTCTTTCACCGTCCAAGTTTTTCGAGAATAAAGATTTCAGCTTCAACTGATGACCAAAAAAAGAAGTCTTTTTATTGACCACTAGTTGGATTTTTTCCCTTACAACATCTGATAGCCCACATTGAAGAGCATTTTTCGTCAAGCTCTACAAAGACGCCATTGGAAAGGCAAAATCCAATTACGCCATTGGAAAGACAATTCGATTGCAAACTTTCCATGCCATCAATTCTTCGAGTTTCTCAAACTCTAGGTTCTTCCCACGGAATGGACTCAAATTACGCGAACCACCACACTTCCATAATGCAAGATTTCCAAATTGCTCCAGAAATACTCCTTGTCGCATCTTAAAGTGACCACCTTGGAAAAATAGGCAAGTCATCATTTGGACCATTGCCAATAGATTTCTAGAGCAATCAGTAATATGTCAAAAAAACGTAGGACTAACAATATATAAAATTTTATATATTATCTCCACAATTGACATAGTCTCTGCAACTTCACAAACGAGCGGGGCCCACCAACTTTAGTGAAGCGCTCCACTCTACATGCAAACAAAATACCCCAAGGCGAGGGCCAAACGCAGCATGACACGTGGCGAATCTAAACTGCCAGCCTCAACCTTCAATCCGAGCTCAACACACGATGCATCTCCATTGGCACTAATAGAGCCGCTGACATCAGCAGGCCCTGCCTGCCTGACGCACCACTCAGTGGAAAACGTGGAGATGTCTCTTCGGTGATTGGACAAAAGCTAATTAGCGATGGCCCGCTGCTAACCCTCCAACCAAAGCCCGACGCACAACATCTTCTGTAGCAGTCCACCGACAACCCCTCGAGTCAATCTGTGCCTGACATGTGGTGGTTAATAACGACACTAACAGAGCCGCCGACAATGGTAGGCCCTGCCTGCCTGACCAACCACTAAAGAGCGAACACGTGGACTCACTCCTCTGCTATAGTACACCAACCAACCATCTCGCTTGTCAAGGAAATGCACTCAAACTCGCCTTTGCATCTGCCAATTTGTAACTCTCACAAAATGAGTTTGTCAAGACTCCACGGAAAGTATGTCTTGTCGCATCTTGAAATGATTGTCCCTGAAAATAAAGCGTAACACCGTTTGAATAATTTCAATCGGACTCCTCGAGCTCTATTAATCGTTGAAAAAAAAGCAAAGCTGCCAAAATAAATAATATTAAATTATTTTGTAAAGAATATATATACATATATATTATAATAATTAAAAAAAAAAAAAAAAACTACCAAGTTAACCTTTCTCGTCCATAGAGAAAAGTTCCTCTCCAATTGCAGTTTGGACTTTTATAAAAAAAGTTACAAAGTCAGCCTTTCTCGTTCAGAGAGAAAAGCTTCTCTCCTATGTCAGTTTGGACTTTCACGTTTTAAACCTAGGCATCACATTGATTCATCAAAGGAGAATATTAGTCGCTGCTCAAAAAGCTTCTAATTTTTCTTGGAACAGTTTCATCAAGCAATGAACTCGAAGTCAATGTGAAATGTCTTCAAAATGATCCAGTGATGGGGGACTTGATGAACCAGGGGCTCCATCGTCATGACCAATTCAGATGGGTTCAAGTGAAGGTTTCAAACGGGAACTTGGAGGTGGCGTTGACGATTTTGCAGAAGAAGATGCAATCGAGTGGAATTGAGGGGATGATAAAGCAAGAGCAAAATCACCGCATCAGAAACTCTGAGAAACATATATTAGCTCGCAAGAATCTCGAGCTTCGATCCCAAGACTCACAAACTCCAGGCCATCCTCATTGAAAAGTCAGAGTTACAGTAGAAAAATAAAATCTTTTCTTGCGGTATAACCCCCTCAACCGCGAGCTTATTCACCTACACCAACACTCCTTAAATAAAAGGAATCTCAAATTAATGGTGAGTTGATTACTATTGAAACCTCCAAAAACCCTTCTTTGTTCTTTCACACCAACGGCGAGAGAAGACCAAGCATTTTGTTTTTTTGGAGATTGGAAGTTACGAAATCCCATTAAAACAATTTTCATCAATAAGGAGTCAATTACAAATGAGACATTCTTCTACACCAATGGCTGCTCAAGAAGAAAATTTTGATGTTACAAAATCCATGGAATAAAATTAAATTCATACTTAAATGAATTAATTTCAAATGGACCATCAATTAAATCCAACCAAGGAAGGGCAACCAAATCGTATGTCATGCTCCGGGCTCAATACGTATATATGACAACTTATATCAATATTCCGAACCCAGTAGAATTAATATCACGCAAGGAAAACACAAGACGAAACAGAGTCCCATTCTAAATACGATTTATCAGGATCACAATACAAATTACATCCCTTAGGATTCGCTAAATTCCTAAGCGATGTGGGGTATTTGTGGAACCAAAAATCACCAGAAAATTGTGAAGCTGACATGTGGCCCATAATTCCCAAAATATCCAAATTGCCCTGACAATGACATTAACGGCTCAGAAACACCCACACATTAGATAATATATTTTCAGCTAAATATATTATTTAATCTGGTTAAAGCCTCAAAAAATATTAATATTCACCCCGAGAATTAATTATCATTATTCTTAATAATGAACAATTAGTATTAATATTAAATCGGTATAATTTTCATCATAATGAGCAATTATTATAATTATTAAATAATATCTTTTATTAAAAATATATATTATTTATTAATTATAAATTCAACCGACCAATCAGAACACTCCATGGCTCCCAAGGTTTCCCTAAAAATAGCGGACCTCATTCTATTCTCAAGGTAAGTCGATTTTTCGTTTCGAAGTATATCATTTTCCTCTCTCAAAACTAACTTAGGAATCAGAGTGTTTTTGGTCGAACAACCCCCGGGTAATCGATCGAGGCAACGATAGCTAATCATTTGCTGTTTGCAAGAATTGTGATGATTTTTCGCGGCGGGTTCGATTTCTGCTTCAACAATATATAAGAAATTGAACTAGATACACATAGCAGTTGGTGAAATAAGTAGAAGATAATCAAATCCTGCAGTAGGGAAGTATCAAAATATTATAACTCCGCAGAGGACAGTGAACACTAATCACCACTTTCTATTTTGGAGCAACAATTTCATTATCATAGCAGTTGGTCTCGGACCCAATTCAATCAAATTAATTCACAAACTACAAATTCAAGAATTGAGAATGTCTTTGTACTCAAAATATTTTTATGATACTGTTTATCAAACCCTTCGCCCAACCGCCTATCTAAACACACGAAGGCCTTCACTTTCTGATTGTTATCTACTAATTAAATCCATTGACAACTTTGATCAAACAAAAATGTACCTTGCAAAAACAACATCAGAAAATTCATTGAGAACTTTTATCAAACAATTGGTTTGGATCAACCAATATGCATCAATCATTACATACAAATATTAATCATCATCTATAAAAACAAAATTAATTCCTAACCGACCTTTTCATGACTGCAATTAATTCAATAACAAGGCAAGTCGCTTCATTGTATAAATATAGAATATTGGATGAGAAACAAAATGTAGCAAAGTGAGATATGGAAAGTCACATTCTCTTCCAAATCAGATTCCTTTCTGCTTTTAGTTCGAGTGCTCATATAAAAAAATAGAGTGATCAACATAAGGAGATTAAGCTCTTACATCCACAGTAAACTGAAAAATAAAAGCATGGACGCAGACGCAGTATCATGCAGGATAAAAAAAAAACTTAATGCAAAATCAAATTAATACAACAACCCTCACTTAATATAATTCAAACAAAATATGATATTTAGACTGAAAATATAAATAGAATAACATCAGTTACGTGAGTTAGCTGGTTTTATTATGACTAAATTTACTTGTAATTAGAAATCTCCAAATAGTGTTGTCATATCTTAATCAGCTGGGAAAAAAACTAAATAATATATTTTAATCACTTAACAAACCCAACTTTTAAGTAATTTCACCCGAATTTAAATAAATGTAAGGACCAAACATTACCTGAAAGTTTCTCAAAAATCCAATAATTCTTTCTACAATCCTTCCAAAGGTCAAAAAAAAAAAGGTAAGGGCAAAACATCAATAACAATTCATACTTAAAAAAACCATTAAAATAAAAAACCAACGCTTAATAATCAACTATAAAAAAAAGTTAGTGGTTAATTTCAGGAAATCATACACAATTTATGAATTATGGAAAATAGAACCATAAATTTGCTCTAACAATTATAGGATACTTAGTGGATGATTTACATGACAATTTTGACAAATTTATTTTGCAATTAAGGCACTTATAAGTATAATGTGCACCTTTAGTTTAAAATTTCCTTTCTTTCTATTTTATCCATTGCATCTTTAAATTTTCCTACGACGATAAAAGACATAATGACACACCCCGATCTGAAGGTGAAAGAAATTGACCGATATTTCGACAAATGTTCTGTTCTGAGCCCACAAATCTCTTTATGGGTTCAAAACAATCGAGATAGGATGTTAGTTAGTGAAAATTGGATTTAAAACGAAAGAGTTTGAGTCAGGTCAAGTCGCCGGGTTGGGAAACTCGAGTTACAGACTCGCTAGAGGAAAAAGATAACTGTCACTGTTTATAAGTTATATATTATAAGAGCTTTAAGCTTGCAACACGAGTGACTTAGCTAAGTTGGTTTTGTTGTTAACTTCCTTTCCTGGCACCTGGGTTCAAAGCCAAAATTTGGCAATTGTTGGTTTGTTTATATTTTTAACCATTCCTTCCAATTTTTCAACAAACTTTGTTTTTTTTTTTTCTTCATTTTTTCCCAATTTTAAATATATCCATTTCTTTCAATTTTTGAACAAAGTTTGGCCCTATTTTTTTTTTCCAATTTTAAATATATTTGGATTTATTTTATCATTTTTCTTCCATTGAATTTTTTATGCTTATTATTATGTTTTAAACTATATTAACACTCAATTATAGTAATTCACTTCAATTTATGTTTAAATTTAAGATTTTATATTATTAGTCATCGTCAGAATCATATTGCATCATATTATTCATCATATATTTATTATATCAAATTCATTTTATAATTTTATTAGTCTTATATAACCATTATTAGGTACTTAAGTTTTTCCCAAGGTTTTATTAAAAATTTTCAACTTTTAGACTAAATTTCTGTTATTTTTGTTAACCGTAAACGATATCGATATAGTTAGAGCGAGGTATTCGTAAATTTGACTAGCGATATATTTGTCGATATCAATATTTCAATCATTGCTTGCGTACTAGTATGCGAGCTTTGGGGCGGCCCAGAACCCCCACCCAAAAAAAAAGGCACTAAAAAATTTCATCATAGAAGATCTAACTTAATTAACCCCCTGAAAATGTGAAAGCCTCCTAAAGTATTGCCTTCAAAAGAGTGGTACAACCAATGATTGAAATATCGATATCGACGGATATATTGCTAGTCAAATTTACGGATATCTTGCATATACCCAATAATTGTTATATAGGACTAATAAAAATTATAAAATGACTTTGATATAATAAATATATGATGAATAATATGATACAATAGGGTTCTGCCGATGACTAATAATATAAAATATTAAATATAAACATAAATTGAAGTGAATTACTATAATTGAATGTTAATATAGTTAAAAATATAAAAATAAGCATAATAATGGAGTTTACATTTACATAATAATTTAGAAAATCGGGGAGTTTGTATTTACATAATAATTTAGAAAATTGGACATTAATTAGTGAAAATTGGACGTAAAACGAATTCTTATTAATCGTATGCTCATCTCATATTTTTCTAAAATCCATTAATATTCAAATTAACCATTCAAATAATTTACTACAATTCAACATATAATTTGCTATTTTGCTTCAATTGAACATAATTTGTTTCAATTCAACATAATTTGCTTCAAATTAACCATCTATACTCTACAAATTCTTCCATTTAGCATAATTTCTTTTTTAAATGTTCATTAATATTCAAATTAACCTTATATTTATATTCCCAATTTTTTTAAAAAAAATCAAATACTAATTTAAATATAAAGCATATTATATTTGATATTCAAAAATATATTCCATATGGTATCCAATTAACTTAAAAGTTATACTATTAAACTTTTTAAAAAAAAATCATGATGGTGGGACGACGAACGGACCCTGCACGTGGCGCCACACTCTAGTGACGACCTCTGTGCATGGTGGCCATGCTCCTGCACAGGGTCGTCTTCTTTGTCAAGCCGAGTCTGCAATTCGGGTTTTCGGACCCGGCAACATGACCCGACTGAAAATCCTTTATTTTACATCTGAATTTCACGAACTAACACAGTATCTCGATTGCTTTGATCCTATAATGAGATCTATGGGCTTAAAACAAGAAATAATGTCGAAATTTTGGTTAATATCCTTCCCCCTTCTTATGTGTCGCTAACCCAAATTAGCGAAATTTCGGAAATATATCACCGAAATCTAGTGATATTTTCATCCATAGGTACAACACATGCATAGACGAGCATGTTGCTCAAGACCATGAGATCGAAGGAGTGGAGTTCTAACTCTGACGACCACTAGAATTCGCTTACATTTTAGGATATGAGAATATATGATTGAAAATTTTACTCTGTACAATAAAAAAAAATTAATAATGCATTTCAACCCTTACGGTGCGATAAGAGTGATTTTTTTTTTTTTCTGTTTGAGAATCTCTATTTCCATGATTTAGGATAAGGATCTTCTAGGGATCTGAAAAAAATTCATCATGATGATCAATGTATGTAGACTGTATTTTGACTGGATACATCAGCCACATTGAATATTAAAGAATAATTCAAATCAATTTCTGACCACTGGATTTATTTGAACGACCAGGATACAATGATCCTTATGGTAAGAATCTTTTTAGATCCTTAGAAGATTCTAGTATCATGAATTATGATTTTATTTTTTATTTTTTATAAAACGATGTAGGGAGGGAACATTTAAGTCCCTTACATCTTGACCATCCTTGATAAAAATTTGGATCCAGCATTGCTAGGTTACCCCAGAGCGCTCCTTAATCCACCTTGGACCGTAATGAATAATTATTCTAATATGACTAAAACCAATAAAGAATATGTTCCAAAATTGACAGCTAGGTTACCTTCTCATTGGCATTAACTTAAAAAAAAAAAAAAAATTGTTAGCAATGCATTTGGGCAGCGATAATGAAGTTTTGTGCAATTAGTTTTATAATATAGAAATTCGATGCGATAAATGTGGGTACTATATTCATAATTTTTTTCATTAACTTGATAAAGAAAGAAGATAGAAGACGATATTTGGGCAGTGTAGTCTTTTGGTGGGAAAGATGTTGGCTACTAGCTCCATTTGAAAATAAGGACTGACCCAAGGCAGATTGAAACCGCAACTTCTGCTTGTCAAAGAGTCGGTGACTCGTACGTGGAAAAATAAAAGGACACGAAACCGAGAGGCGAGAGCATCCTAAGCTTAGCAACAAAAGTTTGGTATTTTCTGAGCAATACAGAAGAAAACCTATGTTGACCCCAAGTGTAAGATCATTGATCGATCGCACTAGTTCTTGCTAGTCTTCGATCTAGACATATGGTATTTACTAAATTAGTAATGTGTTGTAATATAAGTTTATATATTGTTTATACCCTTCGTATAATTTCTGTTAAATTTTTTTAACGATTTCTGTTAAATTTTTTAACGATTTCTGTTAAAAAAACACACATAATAAGATAATTTTATAATTATTGATAATATAAATTTTTTGAAAAATTTAACTGAAAACTATCATTATTATATTTGAACAAAATTTATAAACCAAAATTAAAATTATTATATAATTCAAAGAACATATTAATGTATAATTCAAAAACGTTGCCACACATTTTCCCTTCACTAAAATATACATCTCATTCTTATTGACTCAGTTATCTATCTCATTCTTGCATGTGGTCCGTCAAAAGAAATAATTAAGTCAACCCCGAAACATGCTATATATTATTATTTTATAAAATAAAAGTTAGTCCAGTAATTAAGCATAAAGTCGATAATGATAACCTAATAAAGTTAACGACAACTACCATATATCATACTGTTGATAATGATAATGCTGTGACAATATCTGTCACAAAAAAAAAAAAAAAACTGTGACAATAATTAAGCGCGTGGTTAATTATAATTAATGAGTGTGAAAAGATAGTTAGTGAGTGTGAAAGGTTGATTATAATGAATTAGTTCAAATTTCTATTCAACCCTTCCCCGGGACAATTGTTTGGAGTTTGCAACCCCCACCATATGTAGGAATTTTGGGTCTTTTCTCGTTGACAATTTTTGCCGGTGGATTCAAGATGTCCTTCAATCAAAGAGACAAAATCTTAATCTAAGACTATACATTGCTAAGGATAGGGATGATCAAATCATCCTTCTATTTTACTTGGTTCGGTCTAAAATTGCACTACCTATGTAAAAAATTTATTAAAAAAAATTATGTAAAATTTCCAATAACACTTATCACTAAAATTTATTTGAATTATTTTATCGAATAAGCACATACGTTTCACATGGAGGAAAACTGTTATCATATTTCATTATTCACGTAATAGCTAATTTATCAGTTGGATGCTAGATCTTTTCACCTCTCCGGAAAGTAATTTTAGTACGGCTGATTTCCCCTCTTTCGCCATTTTACGGTCTTAATTACATTAAAATTTAAAGAAGACAAGAAGCGTGCTTCACTGGTAGTGGGATATTGAGCTCCAACATTGTCGGTTGAGCAGGACAATTAGTAAATGAAAATGGTAAAATAGTTCATATTAATAAAACAAAACATGGTTTTATTGCATTTGCATATACATCCAACGAAAGTGACACATATTCATACATAAATTGGTGAGCTGCCGGGAAAAAGAAGATGCCAAAAATGTTTATATTTCGACAAAAAAAAATTGTATTCATATTCCAACAATGGCATTTCAAAAAAAAAGAAGAAGATATATTTTAAAGATTTTATTAGAGATGCGCTTAATAGCACGGTTTATCTTGTTTTGTATGATGTTTTCTTGGTCTTTAAAATTTGAAATTTACAATTTACAATTGGTTGGCGCAGAAGAAGATCCCAAACCCAAAGCCGATCTTCTGTGTATCACTTCTTCGGTAAACAAAAAGTGGAAAAAGGCTCTTCTACGTGGGTGTCTGCTTCGATCAGGCCCAACTTTAAGCGGCACAAAAAGCCATTTCCAAAATCCACGTGCAAAAGTTAAACTAAAATGTCTTCACTTGCCTCGCTTTCTGGCTGTCCCTCGCTCGTCACACAACTCCCCTTAAGCCTACGTCCCTTATGTGGTACAAAGGACTCTATTGAATAATATAATATAAAATTAATATTTGATATTTTTTATATTAATTAATTATAATATAAGTTAATACGATATGATGTATTTATATAATTTACACACGTTAAAATAATATTTTTCAAATTGTTCGTATTAAATAGTTGAATAACTAACAATCTTAAAAAGAATAATAATAATAATAATAATAATAATAAATATAAAATAAAATTTTAATAAATAATTAAAATAAATAATAAATATAAATATAAAATAATAATGTACATAATTAATATTTATGATATATATTTTTTATCAATTATTATAATATAATCCGTCTAGTATAATATAATCGATATTTTAATCCAGTTGAGTACTAAAAGCTCGACTAAATAGTCAGTCTATCTGATTGATAAATTAGTCTATTCCACTGAAATAATCAGTATAATACGGTGTATTAAACGAGACCTAACTATTTCTACATCACTAAATAGGATAATATAATATAAAATCAGTATGAGGTACCAATCGTACTAATTAGCCACCATTTAACTTAATACAGTTAAGTGCTTTTATACGATTCAGACCCGCTAAAATAATACTCTTGAAATTATTCGTATTAAATAGTCAGATGACTAACAATCTTGAAAAGTGTAATAATAATAATAATAATAATAATAATAATAATAATAATAACAATAAGATGATAATAATTAAATAAAAAAAATAAAAAAAATAATATCAATAATTAATTTAAATAAATAATAATATATAATTAATATTTATGATATAGATGTTTTTATCAACTACTATAATATAATCTGACCAGTATAATATAGTCGATATTTTAATTCGTCATAGTACTAAACGCTCGACTAAATAGTCAATCTGTCAAGTGGACAAATTAGTCTATACTGCTGAAATAGTCAGTACAATACAGTGTACCAAACGAAGTCAAATAATAAAATTAATTTTAATCTATTTAATTATTTCTTATACCTATTTTATCCTTTAAATAAGTAGCATAAATAAATCATCATTATTGATATCCATTATCCAATTTAAATTTTGAATATTGAACACTTTCTATTTTATTAGAAATCTTATTTTAACTAAGATTATTTACATTAGAAAAAAATATAAAAAATTAGGAAAGTATATATTAAACCCAAATAATCATATGGAAACTACATACAATATAGAAAAATAATAAATTGTATCTGCAAAATAGATGTAACTATTTCACTCCCCCAAATATTTTACCATAACTATAGGTAGAAACCATAGATAGATAAAAAATAAAAAAAACTATAGGTAAAACCATAACTTGTATTATAAACTATATGGGAGATTAACATAGTGTACCTAAAAGATATAAATAAATTTCATTCTATTGTATAACAACCCAAAAGATTAATGCAGTCAAATTAATAATTTGAATTCAAAAATTGATAATTAATATTTGATAATTGATCCAAAAAATTTAGGTATAGTTCAGTATTTTCTTTTTAAATATTATAATATGAGTTAAAGGAGTAAAGAGGTAGTAAAAAAATAAAATAGGATAAAATGCTGAAGTTGATTTACAATGATCAGTTTAATGGACTACTTTAAATATTAGTTATTAAAAATGGACTACTATGTAATTAATTCTATTTGAAATTACAGTTGAACCACGATCATATTTTGAATCCACTTAAAATTACCGAAGTCGTACTCCTGTTCACCAAAATAAGTACTGTTGTCTGCCCCTCTCTCTCTCTCGACATTCTGAACAGGGGTACCAAAATTTCTTGGCCTAATTTACCCAGAACGAAGTGATCCATGAATCCGTGGTAAATGATGCTTGAGTCTACAGATAGGAGATAGAATAGAAGAAAGGGAAAGAATGTGATGAGAATCACAAGGGCATTAAAATATATAGAGAACCAACTAAAGAAAAGAAAACCCATTTGGGTTCACATTTCCGTAGTTTCGTAAAGACTTTTTAAACAATATTTTAGCTAAGGCCTATTAAATGGCATTGGAATTGATGCAGGGTTGCTTTGAAGTCAACCAGAACCAGATGAAGGGGTTTGGCCTGGCTTGAGTGGATGGATGAGTCCCTTATTCATCACGGTCTCTCAAAATTTTAAATTCTGAGACCTAAATGCCATTTACTTTTGCAGGGTGGTAGATTTATTGGCTACTGCTTCTCAAATCTCACCCGTGTCACCATTTATTTCTATCTTCTAAGCCCACCTCTCTCTCTCTCTCTCTCTCAAGAGGACCATTCAATTTGCAAAGTTTCTCAAATCAAATCAAAATTGAGTCTTTATTCCAAGGTAACCACATGATACCAATATTGGCTTAAACAAGTCTCTGATGGGATTTTGTATTCTCACTTGGACTTGTTTGCGAACCAGAACCCAGGTGAAATTCTTCATATTACATGTCTGAAGCAGAAAGCAGCAATCTTGCTTAAGCTTTCCTAATTTTCTTTGGAAAAAAAACTAGAGAGCAAAGAATCCAAGTAGAAAATGGTTTGGAGTCTGCTTGAAATAAAAGAAAATTTCCTTTCTGGTCCTCCCGCACTCCAACCATTGTTTGTTCCTCTAAATCCCCCACCTCCAACTCCCTATGTCGAGTCAGATAGTTTCAGTTTTGGCAACAAGGTCAGTCCAAGCATATTACTCGTAATCATTATCTTAGCCATAATTTTCTTTGTTTCTGGGTTGCTTCACCTGCTTGTCAGATTCCTTTTGAGACCTCCAAACAGAGAAGCAGATGAATTGGAGAGCGTGACTGTTCTCCAAGGCCAATTGCAGCAACTATTCCACCTCCATGATTCTGGGGTTGACCAATCCTTCATCGACACCCTCCCTGTCTTCCATTACAAAGCCATTATAGGATTGAAAAACCCTTTTGATTGCGCTGTCTGTTTGTGTGAGTTCGAGCATGAAGATAAGCTGAGATTGCTCCCCAAATGCAGTCATGCCTTCCACATGGATTGCATAGACACGTGGCTTTTGTCTCACTCCACTTGCCCTTTATGTCGATCTGCTTTGCTCCCGGATTTTTCCCCCAACAATGGCTGCTCCCCCATGGTTCTTGTTCTTGAATCTGGGAGTGACAGCTCAAGAGAGATGATCTCTGATAGAGATGGGACAAATCCCCATCTGGGTTTTCACAGTGACATCGAATTTGGCTTGTCCCACCGAAAATCTTGCGAAATTGACGCCAATTCGGCGGCAGAGGCGGAGGATTCAGGGGACAGAGTGGTGGCTGTGAAGCTTGGGAAGTTCAGAAATGTGGATGGTGGTGAAGGAAGTAGTACTATAGATAGCAATGTGGATTCAAGAAGGTGCTTTTCCATGGGTTCATTTGCATATGTAATGGATGAGAATTCTTCATTGCAAGTTCCCATTAGAGCCTCAATGAAAAAGCAAGCAAGCAAGAAGCCATTCGCTCCAGGGCACAGGCAAGCAATGTCTGAATGTGATTGTGAGTCAAGGAGAGAATTCAAATTCAGTGGGGTTGAAGCAATCGGAGGCCTTGAAACTCAAGGGACCAGTAGTGCAAGCATTGGGAGGAGCAAGAGGGAGAGCTTCTCCATATCAAAGATTTGGCTCCGGGGGAAGAAAGAGAAGCCCAATATTGGACGAGCCTCTTCGTTCCGATTTCCGGTGCGGCGGAGTGCGGTGGCTGCCGAAGAGGAAGGGAAGGGGAGGAATAGTAGGAGGACTATTTCAGAGATGGACATTGGACAATGGGAAAATGGAGGGAGTGAGTTTGGTTGTGATCAGGAGGAGAATATTAGTGTGAGCTGTAACAGCTTGGATTCGCAACCAAATCCACCATCATTTGCGAGGAGGACACTGCTTTGGCTTATGCGAAGACAGCAGAACAAAGTTGTTCATTCATCATTTAATCCTAGTGTGTAATTTTGTTTTCTTTTTAAATTAATATTTTTGTTAATTTCTTTGATTTCGATTCTTTTCTAGATTGATTTTTTTTTTATCGGAATCTTTTCTAGATAGATATGAATTATGATATGTGATTCCTTTTCCTGGCGGAAGGTAAATTTGGGTGTTCTGTAGTTGGGAAAAAGAGGAAGCAAAAGTTGGATAGAGATTTGTAGATTATGAACACAAAACTTTGTGCATTTTATTGCTGGTGCTCAAGAAAAATGGGGCGTATAAATTATTCATCTTTTTGTCAAATTATCAATTGGATCCTTCTTTCTGCCAAATCCAACAGTGTTTTTGTCTAATTCAAAATCTTGCACTTGCCTTACTGATGATCGCTTTAAATTTTATTTGTGATTTGAGAGACAGAATATGGGACGATTGTGCTAAAATGAAATGAATATGAAGGGTACCAAAAAACAAAACAAACATTTATGGTTTCAGTTTCGACTTTTCTTGTCTTGCATTCTCCTTTCATTTTTAAGCTATACCAAGTTTTCCATACTAATTGATGTGATACCCAAAATAATTTAAAATGCCACATGAGTCGGTATGAAAACTTGTTATCCATGCCACTACGAGTATCATCCCTATTTATCTCTTATTTCTCCCACACAGACCTAGATCCATTAGCTTTAGTCGATCTCAAATGTCAAAAAAATATGAAAAAAAATCAATTTTTGTTTTTTTATTAAAATTCGATTAAATGCTATTTTATTAAGACAATTAGCTTTAAATTAATTCACTTATAATTTCAATTTTGAATTCAGTTCACTTCTATTTCAATAATGAGTTAATACCTACTCCCACATAACAAAAAAAGAAAAAGAAATGCTTATGTGATCTCGAGAGAGGGATCACCTACCCTCGTTATGATTAACGAGTTTTCCGCCGAGGGATTTATGATAAAAAAAAATTGCATTTCCTAATGTATCATTAAAAAAATCATCTTCAATTAAATTATACATGGTTTTGGTATCTTTATAAAACAATCAGCATTTTTAGTAAAAACCAAAACTTTGTGGTGCACTCAAAATCAAAATTTGAGAACTAAAATTTAAGACATAAGTAATTGACGAAATATTATTTTACTTATGGGTCAAATTGGAACTTAAGTTTTTTTTGGTGTTTTTCAGACCTTTGCTCAATTTTGGGTTGGTTTGTCCTCAATTGCTAAAAATTTGTATTGTATGAAAAAAGATTATTAGGGATATGTATACAACGAACTACCTAATTGTGCATAAAAAGAAAATATAATAATTGTTATTGGAGTTTTTGTTGAGAGGGAATTGTTATTGGAGTTACCAGGGATGAAATTTTTTGAAATTAAAAATTGAAATAAAGAAATAGAAATTGGAATATCTCTATATAGTACGATTAGTGGTAGTCCTTTATTGTTCTTATTAACGTATAGGATGTTGAAATCACAAGAGGTAGTGATGGTGGAGGTAGAGTTCGATGTAGGAGTGGAGGAGGAAGGGATGTTTGTGGTTGTGGACATTGAGGTAAACTTAGGATGATGGTGGTGGCGGAAATAGGAGATATGTGTGGATAAGGAGGTGTTGGTGGTGGTGGCCGAACCGGAGGTAAAAATGAAGATGGAGGTGGTGGTGGTGGTGGTTGTGGCAGTGGATGGTGAGGTATAGGTAGAAATGTAGAGGTTTGTGGTGGCTGTGGAAATGAAGGTAGATGTGGATGAGAAGGATAGTTATTGGGGTGATGAAGGTAGAGGTAAAGGACGTAGTGGGTAGACTGGTAGTAGAAGTTGATGTGGAGAAGGCGGTGGAGGCCTAGAGGGTGTCATTGTAGTGGTGGGGTTAGAGGTTTAGGAGGTGGTGGGGCTAATTTATCTTTCTAATAAATAAAGAAAAGAAATAATATATGGGAAGCAAGGTGACACATTGGATTTATGGAAAAGGAGGCAGATTCCAGAGCAGATTTTTCAAGTTTATGTTAATTTATGGATAGGTTGTCATTGTTTGTTTATTAGGGAAGTTCAAATGATTGAGCTTGCACATAAGTTGTGATTGTTTGATTTGAGTTGATATGAGAAGATATGAGACGATTTAAATGTAGTGGCAAATTGAAATGTAAAGTTAGCGTGGCCTCTCAATTTCTGTGAATTTAAGTTTGATATTGAAATGGAAGCAGAAAATCCCAAGCAAGGTCCTCACGTTACAAGCTGTTGCATTAAAGAAGTGACGGGCCTGCTTGACATATATTAATGGCTGAAGCAAATAAGTTCACGGGAACGGTTGGAGGCCACTGTCTAGTAATACATGTGTCACCAAACTCAATAACCGTATTATCCACGCACACGCACTTTAGGGCAGATGCTCTAGCTTAGCTTCCTCACTCTAATAACCAAAAGAGAAATGTGAGGGAGACCATATAAGATATCTCTAAGACGAGGGGTCCTATGTATTTTAGTGGATCTTATATGTATTAATAGAAATGTGATATACATAAAGTGCAAATCATGTCATCTTCTTAGCATTGTTTATATTAAAATATGAATTATTCATAGACATTGCTTTAAGAGACTTTTTAAAAACGCTCTATCTATTCAAGGTATATAAAGTTTAGTACAATGGTGGAAAAATTACACATATAAAGTTTAGTGCAACGCTAAGGGTACCACCTATAATCCCCCGTTTGTATTTCACATCATATGTGATGTATGACATGACAATCCATGTTATAATTTTATATTAATTGTAACGACCTGTCCCGGGAATCAGAATTAGCAAAGTGGTTAGTGACAGATTAGCTAAGTTAATTAGTGGTTAGTTGGTTACTTTTGGATGTTTGGCGCAGAATGACGATTTTGCCCCTAGAACGGGCAAAATGTTGATTTTTCATTCGGACGGTCAAGTGGACCTTGACCGATGACCGTGACGTAGTTCGGGACGTCACGAGTCCTTAGACAGGTGGCATGCCCGATTCCGAC
This sequence comes from Prinsepia uniflora, assembly GCA_032719365.1. Taxonomy (NCBI): domain Eukaryota; kingdom Viridiplantae; phylum Streptophyta; class Magnoliopsida; order Rosales; family Rosaceae; genus Prinsepia; species Prinsepia uniflora. The sequence continues at coordinate 4,292,905 of CM064871.1, forward strand.
ATCCGAGGAGGAAGTTATGATGTTCGGAAGGTTGAGCGCATTACCGTAATTTGGTTAACAAGAGGGGAAAAGTTGACTTTTCGCACGACAAGGTTTTTACACGTAGACCGACGACCGTTAGGTAGATCTCGTCGTCCTGAGTACAACGACAGGCGGCACGCCTTCATCGGACATCAGACGAGTAAGATACGGGTCTAGGAAGTTAAGAGTAAAATCGTAATTTGGACAATTAGGGGTATTTTAGTCCTTTTTACACTTTGGGATTTGTGCAAACCGGATGAGGACATATGGGCTAAATCAGTTGGATATTTTGGGGCTGTGTCTACTGGGTGAATGACACCTGGTGTTATCCTAGAGGCTTCTGCCTAATTCTACAAGGTTTGAGCCAATTTTAAAATGGTCGGTTAGTTGTTAATGAGAGAACAAAGAGATAGTGAGGTATTCGATTAGTGTCCAGGGTGATTGAGGCTTTAAATTCGAGTGTGTGTGATCAGAGGAAGTTGAGAGCTTTGTGAGGGAGTAGTGAGCAAAGAACGGGGTGGTGTGCTCTGTCTAACCGTCGTGGACGGTGGTTCCCCTTGAAGAACAGAGACAGGGAGGAGTTGTGAGTTCTACCCCCCTTAGAATTGAGCAGAAGAGGTTGGGATGTGAAGGGAAGTTTGGGGGGAGATTGAACAGAGTTGTTTGGTGTCCACGACAAGGCTCGACGGCGGAGGACAGCGGTGGTAACTGAGGGAAACCGTGAGTGCTCTGTTTCCATTCAAATTGGAAAGTGGTTGTTTGAGGTTCGATGCTCGAATTGGATGTTAGGCTGAGATTCCTGGCAGTTAGACGACGTTCTTGAGCCCAGTTTTAAGGCATGAGGTGGAAGGTAAGGACCCATACCCATAATTAAGCCATGTTTCGATTCAGATGGCAATCTGTGAATTTCTGTGAATTGACAAGTAATGAGTAATCAGGTGAGCCTCTAAAGGTGAGGACGACGCTATTAGGCTTGGAATCATGGCTAATGGTGGCCGGAAACCCGAGGAAACGGCGGAGGAAGTCTCAACTTTTTGAAGGATGGTTGGGAGGTAATCTCTAACCCTAGTTTTCACTTTTTACCTTGATAGGATTATGGGAAATGAAGGGACGAACATCTTAGATTAAGTAGGAGTGAAAAACGGATTGAAATTGCTAAAAACTGTGAACGCCGGTTCAACCTAGACCGAACCGGTTCGAACCAGGTGAACCGGGTTCACCTGAGGTTGACGACGACACTGTTCACGCTCGTGGGTCTCACGCGCAGAAACTTCCAGAAGCGCGTGGGGGTGCGTGGGGGGTAGTCTGGGAAGGTGGTCAACATGTGAAATGATGTAATCGATGTAACGAACATTTTGGCACTATTTTCGAGTCGATCAGACATCGTCTCGATAAGTTTCGGGATGTCCGAAGGTTTTAGTACTCGGTTAAAATAGTTAAAAATACGGGAAAATTATGAGGCTTTAGTATGAGTTTTGTGAAGTAGTTAGTAACCTTAGTATGGGCTTTGGACAGGTTCAGGAAAGCCGAGGATAGCGGAATGGCCGGGAACAGCGTAAGTGCGCGCGTATCGAGGCGACGTCGGAATGGTCTGTGAGTGGACTTTGATTTCTAACTCTTAATGCATGCATATATGTTTTTATATGTTTTCTATACGTGATTCTATGATTTGATTTATGATTGTGATGGTTTATGGTTTTGCACGTTTTTCTAGGAATGACGGTATTTCACGTTTTACGAGATTTGATGGATATTGTGATTTGAACCTGGTTTTAATGATTTGATTTCGGGATTTGAAATATGATTTGATTTCAAAGGAAGTAAAAGGATTTTGGAAAGTGATTTCGGGCTTGAAGCCCAGTTCAAAAGGTGGTTTTGAGAAACGTGATTTTGGGTTTGTGAATCGGATTTCTGGATGACGATTCAGAATTCGATTTGGGACTTGAAATGGATTTTCGGGTTTGGGTTCGGAATGGTTATTCCGGATGATAGCTTACGGAATGATGGTTGCAGACTCGGATATATTGATATTTCCCCCGTAGGCCTGTTGACTCGGGAGTTTAAAGACTCGGATTATATTGAGACCCGGATTGAGTTTAAATACTCGGGAGTTTAAAGACTCGGATAGATCCAGCAGGTTCGGTAAATGGAAATATGATATGGTTTTCAACAAGGTTTTCCGAGGTTTTGGGCTATGCCCGGATGAAATGGTTTTCGATGGCTTTGGGACTGAGTTCCCGGATTTGAGATTGATTTGAGGCTAAGGCCTGGATTTGAATAACGAGTTTGACACGAGTTGATAAACAAGGTTTTCGTTGATGTTTTCGATATAATTGGTTTTATGACATGAATTTGATATGCATGCATTGGTTTTTGAAACGGAGGGTATAAATGTACTTGTTTTATTGAACTGTTTTTAAACTTATACTTTATTTTTGTCTACTCACAGTCTTTTCGTGTTTTCGATACCTTCCAGGTTGTTACGGCACGGGCTGTTGATCGAGAGAGACGGAGACATCACACGTACGTTCCACAGTAGACTCTGCGCACTCTGGGAAGTTCGGAAGTTTTTGGACTGTCGGATCGAAAATCCCTTGTCCGACTTACGTGTCACATGGAGGTTAGACATCCGTTTAGCCTTTGTGTCATGCGTAAGTTAGACGGGAGCAGAGTTTAGCCCTTAATCCTGAGGGATTAAGGGTGGGCCCTGACATTAATTCTATCAAAATTATTATTAAAATCAAACAATAAAAGAATTTAAAATACAAAATATATGTAAAATAGAGAAGAGAATGACTGTCTCATTCCCTAAAGATGTAAGTCCTGAGAATTTCATAAAAACAAATAATCTCTTTTTTAGAAAATCATAAACCCTAAAATTCAACCGTTCGACTTTCCTTTGACCTTAAAAGCTCGAGCACGACTTCGCTTTAATTGTCTTTGATTGATAGGAAGATGACTGGGATTGTTACCTCCCCGACGTCTCCTTTCATCCCCCGACCTTCTTCCTTCTCTTCCTTAGCCTGACTCTTATTTGATTGTGTAGCTTGGAAGGTATCTTACCCCCAAACAATATCAAAGACTGGGGAATTATATACGATGCTTGGTTTACACGAACATGGATTTGTATCCATACCAAGGGACTCCATTCAATGTCTGCCGGAATATAAGAGCACCAACAAATTAGGAGCATCTTTTTTAGACTCCTTCTGGTTGTGGTTTGGTAATTGCCACATGGTGCTTGTTGGGATTTCCACTCAACTTACTCCTAGTTTGTTTTTCCAAAAATCGGAGATAATTAAAGTGAGGTTGTGCTTAAACATTTCAATTTTAAGCGAAAGAAGAACAAACAAATTTTAGGGTTTATATATTTTTGGAAAGGAAATGATTTGACTTTATGAAATTCTTAGGTCTTAATGAGTCTTTTGAGAAGGAGGTGATCCAAATCTTCTTTATTTATATTTGTATTCTAATTTCTTTTCATGTTTGATTATGTTTTAATTTTAAGATAAGTAATTTGAAATAATGATATATATAGATTATCACGTCATATGTCACATATAATGTAGGCTATAAAAATGGGATCGTAAGTGATACTTATATCATTATTCATTTATATTTTCTCGGTATTACTCATTTATATTTCCCAATGCCCTAGTAACCTAAAAAGGAAGGTCATTCACCAATAAGCCCTTAGGTAAATCTAAAACTTAATATTCCTTTTCAAAACCTCTATTCCCTTACTCAAAAATCAACTAACAAAAAAAAATTGAAATCAATGATATTAATTGCCCTCAACATTAATGACATCACTTAATATTTAAACATTGGTGTACTTATTTTTTTTATTACTCGTTCTACATATAAATGAAACTTCTAATATCAACTTTTAACGATATTAGGTTAATATCTTATAACTTAAAATTTACCTGTCATAACACTAATATCCAAGACCAAACACATCAGGAATAAAAACACTCACATCTAAGGGTGGGCATATCGTCCCGAAATACCGAAACCGTCTCATCCCATAACATACCAAACCAGAAAAAAATCGAATAGTAAAACCGAATGTATGATCGGTATGATACTGATACCATACCGGTTCCAACCAGTACGGGATCGGTTTCGATGTTGAGGAATACCGTCCCGTACCAAAACCGAACCGGTTTAATTTTTTTAATTAATTACATAATTATATTAAATCTAAAAATGCTAAATGGTGCTAAGTTTTTTTTATATATACTCGTATATATGTCTGGTCTGTTTCTATGTTCTTTGGCACATGAATTCTCTGAATGAATTTTTGTTGTTTGATTATCATACATAGACATATATCAAACCGTGGGGATAAGCCGTTAGCTCACATGTAACACCCCGGAAATTCGTAGATTGTAATATTGTAATTTAATGTATGAATTGATGTTTTTACCCCTGTGAATTATGGCCAATTGTTGACTTTTTGGGTTATGGGGCAAATGGACTTGGACCCGTGACTGTGATGTAGTTCAGGACGTCACGAGTTCATAGACAGGTGGCACGTCCAATTCGGACGTTCAGGGAAAAAGTTATGACTATCGGAAGTTCAGGAGCATTACCGTAATTTGGACGAGATAAGGGAAAAAGTTGACTTTTTGATGTACCGAGAATTTTCACACGACCCGAAGACCGTTAGATTCGTCTCGATGCCCTGAGTATAACGACAGGCGGCACGCGTGAAACGGACATCGGATGACCGAGTTGCGGGTCACGGAAGTTGGAGGGCATTTTGGTAATTTCTGCCCTGAGGGCATTTTGGTCCTTTTGCACGGTTACTGTAGCAGCAACCGTGAAAAACAGGGCACACGGCCACGCCGTGGGGTGTGTGGGCGTGCAATTGTTTAAGGCACTAGTGGACTGGATTGTGAGTATTGTTTATGTAGTTTAAGTTAGTGGGAGTGTAGTTTAAGACTGTTGCAGACCACGGGTAGGATTTAAAATGTTGTTATGGGCTCTGTGTGCGGGAGGCAGTGTCCAGTGAGGTCTGTGAGTGTCTCCCACGGGTGTTGGACTCCTTGATCGATTAACCGCGCAAGGGGAGTGAGAGACAGGTTCATTTGGCGTCTGTTTGAGGCTGAGGGATTGTGAGAGACAGGGAGAAACCGTGAGGAACATTTTCGGGTCTTTGGGGGGAAAATTCCGAATTCAATCTCCATGGGTTTTGGGACCAATCTAGGCACCGTGGAAGCCTTCTAGGAGTGACAGAAACTTGTGCGAGCAGTCTTTGAAGCGGGTTGATCGTGGTGTGCCCAGGAACCCAAGTTCCAGTTCTGAGAAAAATAGGTTTGGAGGGAAAATCCAAGTTCAAATTCCACGGCCTTTTGGACGAAACCAATCACTGAGTGAGCTTTCTGGGAACATTTGGAACCTGTCCATATCGGAATCGACGACAACCTGCCACGGAGGAGCTGGGACGTTGACCGTCGTGTGCAGAGGAAATCGCAGCGTTTGGACGGCTACTTCCAGGTGATGTTTCGTTCGATTGATGGTTATATTTTGTTAGTCTAGGTCCTATTATGCCTCTGTATGATTTAATTGGACAATGGTGATAGTTTGGAGGAGTTCTGAGGTTTGACCCGTGTAGCTATTCGGGTTTGGATAGGACGGTTGAAGGCTTGTCGAGTTGATTAGTGGACTGAGAACTGTAATTAATTGATGATAGAACATGTTAGGATCAAGAATGAACGAAATTAAGTAGAAATGAGAGGTTAATTAACCGGGTCACACCGCGGGTTGAAGACCCGAATTACAGTAAATCGGGCAAGGACGACGGTATTGTAGCAGTGTCACTGTAGCAGCGCGTGACTTTCACGCGCAGCCACTTTGGGCGGCGCGTGAGGGCGCGTTGAGCACTATCTCGGATCACGGTCAACATGACTTTTAATCCTTTCATCATTTTGAACATTTTCTGTGAAATAACCATGTTGATCTGAGATAGTGAGGAAGGTCAGTTTAGGGCCGGATGTCTCGGGAAGCGTGTTGGCCGGCTTTCCCGAACCGGTTTCTGTTTTGGACTTTTTGAGGGTATTTTAAGTACCTATAATGACACTTGTGTGTGGTTGGAAATGACAGGAAACTTACGTTAATTCCGGAGACAAGTTCGTACGCGCGTTATTCGCAGCGGGAGCGTACTGTGAGTGGGCCCGATTTTATTAACCCTTTCATGCATAACTGTTTTCATATTCCGTATATCTAGTGTGCGTGAATCATTAATGGATTTTGATTATCTCGATTTACGGCTGTGACACGTTTTACGGTGTTGGGCTGAGGCCCGTTTTACGGAAATTGAATACTGTTTTATATTATATATATATTTTCATATACTTGTGGATACGAGGACTATCTTGGGTACTGCACTGTATAATCCACTGTATGATACTGTCTCCTCCGGATGTGGTACCCCGGAGCGGTCACGGTGCATTGCCTGCGAGGAGTCATGCTACGGAGGTGCCGGACCGTAGGATGACTCAGGAGCAGGATTGCTATTATTGGACGTCTGGGACGTCGAGCATCTGGGACGCTAGGCATCTGAGATGCCATAACCGAACTGGGTTCGGAGATTGGACTCGGGATTTGAGACCCCGGGTGGCACTCGTAGCCTTGGGACTGTGACCATTATTGGACGTCAGGGACGTCGGACATCTGGGATGTCTATATCGGATGTGTATGGTGCAGTAGCTGGGTTATATTACATTTCTGTCTTAATATGATGCTTGTGATATATTACATGTATTTATGATTTTTAAATACTGATGCATGCATGTTTGGAAAACGGAGGGGTAAATTATATATTTTACTTATTACACTGTTTTTACGAACCTGAGTTTCGGCCCACTCACCCTTCATGTTTTGGTAACCCCTCCAGGTCGTGCTGCTGAGGTTGGTGAGGACCCCGAGGCTGAGGCATAGATTTTGTACTGCGCACCTGATCCCCTGTCGGGTCGGATCACCCGCAGGATTTTCCCTTTCTAGTGTCGTGCTCGGATTTTGTATTTTGGACTGTATCCCTTGTCTGACATCTGTTAAATTTGGGTTATGTATGACTTTATAATTCGGACATTTTTGCATTTATGTTTTTAAGTTCTTAAGACTAAAATTGGGATTTTCGGTTCTGGTGTCAGACTGGAGTAGGGCACGTCCCCTTGTGGTCCCCAGGGGATCGGGGCGGGTCCCTGTCAGCTTGGTATCAGAGCACTAGGTTGTGGTCAGCATGTTAGACTAGCGGTTAATATTAGGTACTTTTCGTGTCTAAGAATTGCGTTAACTAATCTATGCCTCTTAACAGCTGGTTATGCCTCCGAGGAGAACCCCTTCAGCACGGACCGCCGAGGAAATTGAGAGAGAGATGGAATGCGCCAGTATTGAGCGGGCTCAACGGTTGGGAGCCACACCTTTCAACGGGGGATCTGATCCCGAGGATGCCTACGAGTGGATTGATAAATGGGAAAGAATCTTTACGGTGATGCATTGCCACCCGGCGAGCGGGTGACTTTGGCGGCCTTCTTACTGGAAGGCAAAGCTTACCGATGGTGGCAGGGCCTGGAGATGTCGGGGTGGTCTGTTCGTACCACCACATGGGAGGTCTTTCGTGCTCGGTTCCTAGATCAGTACTACCCGCGATCTTTTCGCGCAGCACGAGAGGCGGAGTTCCTGCGACTGGAGCAGGGGGACATGTCTGTGGCAGACTATGAGCAGGCTTTCGGGAAGCTTTCCCGTTTTGCAGCAGCTTTTGTGAGTACTGAGGAGGACAAATGTCAGAGGTTTGAGTTGGGGCTCCGAGGAGAGATACAGGCAGGTGTGACGGCTGCCACTTATGCGACTCTGAGGGACATGGTCGACGCTGCAGTTCGAGTCGAGGCCAGTCTGGCGACACACCAGGCGCGACAATCATCAGACGAGGGGCGGCGCCGGGATCGTCCCCATCCGGGACCAACCGGCCGGAAAATCTCTAAGGGGGGAAGTTATCGAGGAGCACCCACATCTTTGCGGGGTCGTGGTTGGTCAGGTCGATCAGGGGGCTCTCAGAGGGGCGGATCGAGATCCGGTACAGGGCAGCATCAGACTTGGAGTGGTGCATCAGGAGGGTCTTGGGATGGACCGAGGACAGTTAATTTTTTTGCTTGCGGAGGAGCGGGCCACTATGCCCGAGATTGCCCGTCGTTGTCGAGGAACAACGATACTGGAGGTGCTAGTATTGCACAGAGTTCGGCTTCCAACACTGCCGGAGGCCGAGGACAGGGTGCTGGACGTGGCGCACGTGGGCGCGGGCAGGCTGCGGGGCCCAGTGCTCGTGTTTTTGCAGTGACTCAGCAGTAGGCGAGGTCAGCCCCAGACGTGATTACAGGTACACTTCATATCTCGAACCTTATTGTACGAGTATTGTTGGATGTGGGGGCTACACATTCTTTTATTTCGAGGCGTTGTGCTGGTATGTTAGATTGTGAGGCATCAGCCTTAGATAACGAGATGGGTGTTGGCACGCCTATGGGCGTCGTGTACTTGGTGAATCGGGTGATTCGGAGGTGCCCGGTGAGAATTGAGGATGTGGATCTGCCAGCAGACTTGATTATTATGGACATCCATGACTTCGATGTGATTCTTGGGATGGATTGGTTAGCGGAGCACGGGTCGCTTATTGATTGCTGTAGTCGGCAAGTGTTTTTGCGGAGTCCGGGTTTGCCGGAAGTTACCTTCCAGGGGGAGCGTGATGGTTCGCTGCCTGAAGTGATTTCTTCACTTGCTGCTACTAAACTTCTACGGAAGGGATGCCAGGGCTATTTGGCACATGTTGTGTCGGAGCGAGTCGATACTCCGAGCATCGAGGAGATACCAGTAGTGCGGGAGTTTCCGGATGTGTTCCCGGAAGATCTCCCTGGATTACCACCACCGCGGGAGATTGAGTTTACCATTGAGCTACTCCCCGGTACCCGACCTATATCTCAGGCACCGTACCGGATGGCGCCGGCAGAATTACGGGAACTCAAAACACAGTTACAGGAGTTGGTCGAGTTGGGATTCATCCGACCGAGTACTTCACCGTGGGGAGCACCGGTGTTGTTTGTGAGGAAGAAGGAGGGGAGTCTCCGATTGTGTGTGGATTACCGACAGCTGAACAAGGTGACGCTGAGGAACCAGTATCCTCTACCCAGGATTGATGACTTATTCGACCAGTTGCGGGGAGCGCAGTGCTTCTCGAAGATTGATTTGCGATCTGGGTATCATCAGCTGAGGATTACGGAGGGGGATATTTCGAAGACGGCTTTTCGAACTCGTTATGGACACTATGAATTCCTGGTGATGCCTTTTGGTTTGACGAATGCTCCAGCAGCATTCATGGATCTGATGAACAGAGTTTTCCGACCTTACCTGGACAAGTTTGTGATTGTGTTCATCGATGACATCTTGGTGTACTCGGGAAGTGCCCGAGCATATGAGGAACACCTACGGTTGGTGTTAGGGAAGCTGAGACATGAACGGTTGTACGCCAAACTGAGTAAGTGTCAGTTTTGGCTGAGCAGCATTGGTTTTCTGGGACATGTGATTTCGGCTGATGGGATCAGCGTGGACCCCCAGAAAACGGAAGCGGTGACTAACTGGGCCATACCGACGACAGTGACAGAGGTGCGGAGTTTTGTCGGATTGGCAGGCTACTACCGGAGATTTGTGGAAGGTTTCTCCAAGATCGCTGCACCGTTGACTCGTTTGACCAGGAAAGGAGTGAAGTTCATCTGGGACGAGCAGTGTGAGCAGAGTTTTCAGGAATTGAAGCATCGTTTGACCACTGTTCCTGTCCTTGCATTGCCCGACAACAGTGGAGAGTTTGTAGTTTTTAGTGATGCCTCACTACAAGGTTTGGGATGCGTATTAATGCAGAATGGTAAGGTGATCGCTTACGCATCACGGCAGCTAAAAAGTCATGAGTTGAATTACCCTACCCATGATTTGGAGTTGGCGGCGGTAGTTCATGCCTTGAAGATCTGGAGACATTACCTTTTCGACGCAACGTGCAGGATATACACCGACCACCAAAGCCTGAAGTATCTATTTACCCAGAAGGAACTCAACTTGAGGCAACGGAGATGGTTGGAATTGATCAAGGATTACGACTGTACGATCGAGTACCATCCGGGTAAGGCTAATGTGGTGGCAGATGCACTCAACAGGAAATCAGCGGGATCAATTGCACACCTGAGGATGGTGTATCTTCCTTTACTGGTGGAACTCCGGAAGGCTGGGGTTATTCAAGATACGGATGAGCATGGAGCTTTATTGGCCAGTTTCCATGTACGGCCAGTGTTGGTTGATCGGATCATTGAGGCGCAACTTCAGGACCCGATATTGTGCATCTACAGGATTGAAGTTGAGGCTGGAGAACGGCAGGACTTTACCATCCGAGATGATGGGGCACTTGTGAAATTGGGCCGTTTCTGTGTGCCAGCAGAGACAGAGTTACGGGCCGAGATTTTGGAGGAGGCCCACAGTTCAGCGTATGCTATGCACCCGGGAGGTACAAAGATGTACCGTACCCTCCGGGACTATTATTGGTGGCCAGGGATGAAGAGAGACATTGCTGAGTTTGTGAGCAGATGCTTAACCTGTCAGCAGGTTAAGGCGGAGCGGCAGAGACCGTATGGGGCTATGCAGCCACTACCGATTCCCGAGTGGAAGTGGGACCACATCACCATGGACTTTGTCTTTAAGTTACCAAGGACCCGGAGTGGATTTGACGGAGTTTGGGTGATTGTAGACCGATTAACGAAGTCAGCATATTTTCTGATTGTACAAGAGACTTACAAACCCAATCAACTGGCTCAATTGTTCGTGAAGGAGATCATCCGACTTCATGGTACGCCGGAGTCGATCGTGTCTGATCGCGATCCGCGTTTCACTTCCAGGTTCTGGCGGAGTTTGCAGGCTACCTTGGGAACGAAACTGCGTTTCAGTACTACTTTCCATCCATAGACCAATGGACAGTCTGAGAGGACTATTCAGACCCTGGAGGACATGATGAGATCTTGTGTACTGTAATTTCCGGATTCGTGGGATACTCACTTGCCTTTGATGGAATTTGCTTACAACAACAGCTACCAAAAGTGTATTGGGATGGCCCCCTACGAGGCACTGTATGGTCGACAGTGCAGGACACCTATCTGCTGGATGGAGATTGGGGAGCGAGCGGCCGTAGGGCCGGAGTTGATGTATATCACCCAGGAAGCAGTCCGTGTTATCAAGGAGAGGTTGAGGGCGGCACAGGATCGCCAAAAGAGTTATGCTGATAGACGGATCCGAGATTTGGAATTCGAGGTTGGAGATTTTGTCTTCCTGAGGTTGTCCCCGTGGAAAGGGATTATTCACTTTGGCCGACGGGGAAAACTGAGTCCACGTTTCATTGGACCTTATGAGATCGTGGAGAGGATTGGCCGGGTGGCATATAGATTGGCTTTACCCCCGGAGCTTTCTAAGGTTCACGACGTCTTCCACGTGTCCATGTTGCGGAAGTACGTACGTGACGCCTCTCATGTTTTGGAGGAGCAACCTATCGAACTTCGAGAGGATTTGAGCTTTGAAGAACAACAAGTACAGATTTTGGACAGGAAGGACAAGGTACTACGGCAGAAGACGATTCCTCTCGTGAAAGTCCTTTGGAGGAATCAGAACGTGGAAGAAGCCACATGGGAGCCCGAGGCTCAGATGCGGGAACAGTTTCCTTATTTGTTTCCTTAAATTTCAGGACGAAATTCCTTATGGGGGGAAGGTTGTAACACCCCAGAAATTCGTAGATTGTAATATTGTAATTTAATGTATGAATTGACGTTTTTACCCCTGTGAATTATGGCCAATTGTTGACTTTTTGGGTTATGGGGCAAATGGACTTGGACCCGTGACCGTGACGTAGTTCAGGACGTCACGAGTTCATAGACAGGTAGCACGTCCAATTCGGACGATCAGGGAAAAAGTTATGACTATCGGAAGTTCAGGGGCATTACCGTAATTTAGACGAGATAAGGGAAAAAGTTGACTTTTTGATGTACCGAGAATTTTCACACGACCCGAAGACCGTTAGATTCGTCTCGATGCCCTGAGTATAACGATAGGCGGCACGCGTGAAACGGACATCGGATGACCGAGTTGCGGGTCACGGAAGTTGGAGGGCATTTTGGTAATTTCTGCCCTGAGGGCATTTTGGTCCTTTTGCACGGTTACTGTAGCAGCAACCGTGAAAAACAGGGCACACGGCCACGCCGTGGGGTGTGTGGGCGTGCAATTGTTTAAGGCACTAGTGGACTGGATTGTGAGTATTGTTTATGTAGTTTAAGTTAGTGGGAGTGTAGTTTAAGACTGTTGCAGACCACGGGTAGGATTTAAAATGTGGTTATGGGCTCTGTGTGCGGGAGGCAGTGTCCAGTGAGGTCTGTGAGTGTCTCCCACGGGTGTTGGACTCCTTGATCGATTAACCGCGCAAGGGGAGTGAGAGACGGGTTCATTTGGCGTCTGTTTGAGGCTGAGGGATTGTGAGAGACAAGGAGAAACCGTGAGGAACATTTTCGGGTCTTTGGGGGGAAAATTCCGAATTCAATCTCCACGGGTTTTGGGACCAATCTAGGCACCGTGGAAGCCTTCTGGGAGTGACAGAAACTTGTGCGAGCAGTCTTTGAAGCGGGTTGATCGTGGTGTGCCCAGGAACCCAAGTTCCAGTTCTGAGAAAAACAGGTTTGGAGGGAAAATTCAAGTTCAATTTCCACGGCCTTTTGGACGAAACCAATCACTAAGTGAGCTTTCTGGGAACATTTGGAACATGTCCATATCGGAATCGATGGCAACCTGCCACGGAGGAGCTGTGACGGTGACCGCCGTGTGCAGAGGAAATCGCAGCGTTTGGACGGCTACTTCCAGGTGATGTTTCGTTCGATTGATGGTTCCATTTTGTTAGTCTAGGTCCTATTATGCCTCTGTATGATTTAATTGGACAATGGTGATAGTTTGGAGGAGTTCTGAGGTTTGACCCGTGTAGCTATTCGGGTTTGGATAGGACGGTTGAAGGCTTGTCGAGTTGATTAGTGGACTGAGAACTGTAATTAATTGATGATAGAACATGTTAGGATCAAGAATGAACGAAATTAAGTAGAAATGAGAGGTTAATTAACCGGGTCACACCGCGGGTTGAAGACCCGAATTACAGTAAATCGGGTAAGGACGACGGTATTGTAGCAGTGTCACTGTAGCAGCGCATGACTTTCACGCGCAGCCACTTTGGGCGGCGCGTGAGGGCGCGTTGAGCACTATCTCGGATCACGGTCAACATGACTTTTAATCCTTTCATCATTTGAACATTTTCTGTGAAATAACCATGTTGATCTGAGATAGTGAGGAAGGTCAGTTTAGGGTCGGATGTCTCGGGAAGCGTGTTGGCCGGCTTTCCCGAACCGGTTTCTGTTTTGGACTTTTTGAGGGTATTTTAAGGACCTATAATGACACTTGTGTGTGGTTGGAAATGACCGGAAACTTACGTTAATTCCGGAGACAAGTTCGTACGCGCGTTATTCGCAGCGGGAGCGTACTGTGAGTGGGCCCGTTTTTATTAACCCTTGCATGCATAACCGTTTTCATTTTCCGTATATCTATATGTGTGCGTGAATCATTAATGGATTTTGATTATCTCGATTTACGGCTGTGACACGTTTTACGGTGTTGGGCTGAGGCCCGTTTTACGAAAATTGAATACTGTTTTATATTATATATATATTTTCATATACTTGTGGATACGAGGACTATCTTGGGTACTGCACTGTATAATCCACCGTATGATACTGTCTCCTCCGGATGTGGTACCCCGGAGCGGTCACGGTGCATTGCCTGCGAGGAGTCATGCTACGGAGGTGCCGGACCGTAGGATGACTCAGGAGCAGGATTGCTATTATTGGACGTCTGGGACGTCGAGCGTCTGGGACGCTAGGCATCTGGGATGCCATAACCGAACTGGGTTCGGAGATTGGACTCGGGATTTGAGACCCCGGGTGGCACGCGTAGCCTTGGGACTGTGACCATTATGGGACGTCAGGGACGTCGGACATCTGGGATGTCTATATCGGATGTGTATGGTGCAGTAGCTGGGTTATATTACATTTTTGGCTTAATATGATGCTTGTGATATATTACATGTATTTATGATTTTTAAATACTGATGCATGCATGTTTGGAAAACGGAGGGGTAAATTATATATTTTACTTATTACACTGTTTTTACGAACCTGAGTTTCGGCCCACTCACCCTTCATGTTTTGGTAACCCCTCCAGGTCGTGCTGCTGAGGTTGGTGAGGACCCCGAGGCTGAGGCATAGATTTTGTACTGCGCACCTGATCCCCTGTCGGGTCGGATCACCCGCAGGATTTTCCCTTTCTAGTGTCGTGCTCGGATTTTGTATTTGGGACTGTATCTCTTGTCTGACATCTGTTAAATTCGGACATTTTTGCATTTAAGTTTTTAAGTTCTTAAGACTAAAATTGGGATTTTCGGTTCGGGTGTCAGACGGGAGCAGGGCACGTCCCCTTGTGGTCCCCGGGGGATCGGGACGGGTCCCTATCATCACAACTTATTACAATCCTCTCATTATTCCATAAAAATGAAACCTCTACCTACATAAATTAAATAAGATGATGGACATGTGGTTGCTGCTTGGAATGCATTGCACACTTGTGAGCATAGACACCACTAAATCATCAAGCTAATATGATGCTTATCAACTTATCATATCTTAATGGTGTTCCCATTTGTTGGTTAGACTTTGAAATATTAATTTGTTATGCATTATGGATTATTTTATCAATTCATATACAAATTCTCTAATCACATGTACAGGCTTTGGTACAAATGTTTTAGTACAAAATAGTTTCGTATGAATAGATTATTTAGATTTTTTTTTTGCATAAATTTTGGCTCAATTTTTTGTTGAGTAATTTTAGCTCAAAACCGAAATCATACTGAAACCGTGCCGAACTCAATTGGTACGGTACGATATTAATTTCATATTTTAGAATACCATACCGTACTGAACCGGTTAAAATTACTTGGTACGGTTTCCATATCACCTCTATACCGAATCGTACAGAACCATACCCAGGGCTAGTCACATCCTCCAAGTCCAAAATACCATTTAACCATAAATCTTCCAATAACACTACTATATAATAATATTTCTTTCTATTAGTGAGTGTGAGATTTCAAAACCATTGCCACCACCATGCACCAATATTTCTACCAACATTGTTGTTGTCACCACCATGACACTCCACCATTATCGCCATTTATGTTTGATATAAAATTGCAGCAACCTGAGATTTCATATTTTGCATTTTTTGGACATCTGTATTAGATAAGTGAAATTTCACTATTTGTACTAGTAGAAAATTGTTATAAAGCTGGTCCTTCAGATGCGTTTTCATGACTCCTTTATTTTGGAATGTTGGTAATGGCCGAATAGCCCATAAAAGAAATGGTAGGGGCTTTTGCTGAATGCCCCAATTTATTGGCTGAGCTAAAGACCAAAGTGCCGGTATACAAGTGAAGGCCCAAGACCTGTATAACCTAACATTTGAGGGATCTGAGATCTCTCCCCCTCTCTCAAAGTTCACATATCCTCAACTTGTTTTCTGCAAATACCCTTAATTTTTTACTAGACTGATTTTGCTAAGAACAATACTAGATTTGGGCATGGATCGAGTTGAGTCAGGGTTTACAAATCACGACTCAACTCAAGATTTTTAGACTTCCAATTATCCAAACTTAACCTAATTACAACAAGGTGAAGCCATCGTTTTTTTTTAAACTACCCAAATTGGTTTGGATCAGGTCGGCTTTGAGTTGGACTCGTATATAACCAATTTATTATTATATGTAACCATTATTTATCAAACAATCATGTTGAAAGTTGGAATTATTATTCCAAAGTATAAATTATTATAGGCTATCCATACAATCATTAAAAATTCAAAAATTAAGAGCACCTACGTCATATTAGCTAAATTTTTGGTTAAGTTTAACTTAAAATGATCCAAAAATTACTACTAACCAGCCAATTTTTATAACTACCAAAATCAAACTCTCTATATTTTCACCAATTTCGAATATTAAATTCAATTTTTTTTTTTCAAATTTGAATATATAAAAACGTACTCAGCTAGTTTTTAACATAGTTTTTAATTGTTCAATTAAATATGTCTATTTTGGGTGCATGTAATTCAGGAAATTAATTGCATATATAGCTAGTCTTTTAACGGTTCAAATAGATATGTCCATTTTAATAGTGAAATTAGATAGAACGAATTCAGAGCCAAACAAAATAACTAAAATTGCAAATGAGAATCCATCTCAAGAGGAAATGAGAGTAACAACCATAAACTTCTAGTCTTTATTTGGGAGACGATATATGTGGCGAAGGATATTTTTTGCTTCCAAGAAAGTAAGGAGTATCATTTTAGTCAATGTTACCATCGTGGTTTATGGTAAAACTTCTAACTTTTCATCCTTTATTCCTCTAAATTTTTGAATGTGTTAAACTATTATACTCAAACTCTGTTGGCAGCAACTCGGCTGATAGGACCTCTCTAGCCACGTCAACAGGGTATGTCTGATAATGAGCTGACGTGACAATGACGTGGCATGAAGTTTGGGGCTAAACGAGAGTTGGATGTATGAATAATAAGAAAGCACGAATATCCCTTGTTTGACAAGGTATAGGGTTTTTTTTTTTTTTGATATTTTGGGTTACTTGTCAGATAGAAGCAGGACCAGACGCGGTTTCCAAGGAAATTTCGACACGGGTCTTATCATCGGCCTTCTAGCTCATCACATGAAAGCTGCAAAACATAAAAACCCCAATTTCCCAAATACTGGAAAGAATCAAAATTTCCACAACCTTATATGAATCCAATGGTGGTGGTTTCAGATCGATCAAAGTTTATTTAGAAGTGTTTCTAGGAGTCCAAAGTGACTGGTTGTACATTTAGAACGTGTGTGTTATCCTGGGAGTTAGGAGGCTTGAATACGAGGAGTGACCCTTAATTGTTACCTTTGACAAGAGATACCGCTTCGAGGACCTCGAAGGAGTGCACAACTTGAGATTGAGCTTGATCAGACATACTGTGAGTGGACCTTTGATTTCATAACTATTTTGTATGCATATTGAGCTGTTTTAAATGATTTGTGAAATTATCTGGGTTGCAATGATTCGAATAATTATTCTAGATATGGTTGCATTTGATATACGGATTTATGGTTTTTGAATAATTATTCGATTAGTGCTCTGGACACATGTTTTATATGGTTTTTTGTGAAAATAGTGTTTGAGGCTCATGCCTTGGTTTAAATATTTTGACTTTCATTTACAGTAAAAGATATAATTGGAAACAATGTTTTGTCTTTATTACTTTAACTGTTTCTATGGTTGACTATCTTCGGAAGTTTTGACCTAATTTCAGATGTCAAGAGCATGGGTCTGCAAATCTTAAGACTAGAGATACCATGGTTAGTGTTCAGACGTCCGGAGCGTGGCTTCGAAAATGGAGACTATGAATTTAGGGTTAATTTAAATATTACAAGCCCTTGCAAGCAAATTGTTTTCGGGAATGGAATTTGCAAGGAATTATTACATGATTTATTATCTAATTTGTAAGAAATCATGACTATTATGGGATTTTTTTTTAAAATGCTTTAATTTATGAATTCCATGATGATGATTTGTTTATGGTTCCTACATCATTTTGGTGAATTTAAAAAAATTAAAGGATGAATATTTGGAATGACAATTATAGGGTGTATGTGATTCTATTTATGATTATTCATGAAGTTAAAAGATCTAGATATGGTTATATTTGAGTTTTCTAAAGAAATATAAGGATGAGAGATGATGAGTTGAAGTATGCCAAGTTAAATATGAGTATTAGAAAGGGTAAGATGTGAGGACCCGTGCCTTGGGAGCTTACTAGTTTTGGATTCCTTGGGAACTCCAAAGTTAAGCGAGTTTGGGCTGGTGCAATCCAAGGATGGGAGACCTACTGGGAAGTTGCACGTAAGTTCCCATAAATAAAACCGTGAGGATTGGGCCCAAAACAGACAATATCGTGCTAGATGGACCGGGTCGTGATGGTATCAAAGCTGGACCCGGACCAGAAGTGTGCCAGCGAGGATGATGGGCCCTAACGGGGTGGATTGTAAGACCCATGTCTTTGGAAGAATAGTAAGCAATCCCACATCGCCAGGGGAGGGAAAAGTGAAGTGCCTTATATGTGTGAGCACATATCTATCTAGCATGAGGCATTTTAGTAGCTCACTAGCTTTGGATTCGTTGGAAACTCCAAAGTTAAGCAAGATTGGGCTGGAGCATTCCCAAGATGGGTGACCTATTGGGAAGTTGCACGTGAGCTATCAGGAATAAAATTGTGAAGGCTGGACCCAAAGAGGACAATATCCTATTGGAAGAGGTCGGGTTGTGACAATTTGGTATTAGAGCCCAACCTCGACTGGAATTGAGTGTGCCAGCGAGGACCCTGGGCCCCAAGGAGGGTGGATTGTGAGGACCCGTGCCTCAGGGGCATGGTTAGCAATCCCACATCGCCCGGGGGATCTGGGAGATGTGCCTTATATGTGTGAGTGCTCATATATCCAACATGAAGCCCTTTGGGAGTTCACTGGCTTTGAATTCCTTGGGAATTCCAAAGTTAAGCGAGTTTGGGCTGGTGCAATCTGAGCATAGGTGACATACTAGGAAGTAGCACGTGAGTTCCCATAAACAAAACCGTGAGGGCTAGGTCCAAAACAGACAATATCGTGCTAGATGAGTAGGTCGTGGCATAAGATGAATGGATAAAAGTTATGAATAAAGGACTTATAGTGAACAAAGGATTTTTGAATATATGAAAGTGGCATTAGGCTAAGGACAATTATGTTGATTTATTTTTTGCAATGCAAAATTGACAACCTAAAGAATATATGAACGGTTATGTATAATGCAGACAATTATGTATCTCGATTGTTAACAATTTTGTTGTATAATTGACATTGCAACTGTGATGAGTATAATAATGAAAATAAGACTCGAATATAGATGAATTAGTAGATTTCACCACCGGGGTAAGTGGGCTGGATGTGGGCGGTAACCCCGCAATAGTGGATTTAATTTAATTAATTTAATAAGGGTTAAGAATGAATGAAATTGGTAGGACCCCTTTTCTGACACGAGTCGTCAAACGGGACCAGGATCCATGTGTTATTCAAGGGAAGTAGGGACGAGGTTTCGTCATAGTTGGGCAAGTGGTAGATAGGGAGTGATCGGTCGATCCTTGGGCCCATATGCCCGTGTATTTGCAGTTACACAGTAGGAGGCCTGAGCTGCACCAGGGGTGGTTATAGTACACTTCCTATCTTTGGTCTTGATGCCCATGTTTTGATAGATCCTGGGGCTACACACTTCTTTATCTTCCGAGGTTTTACACTTTTAGCTAATCGTGAGTTATAGCCAATTGGGCATGCTATGGGTATTAGCATTCTGACATGGGATATGTTTGTAGTAAACCTAGTGATTCAGGGATATCTGGTCTGGGTAAAGAGTTTCAGTTTTGAGGCAGATTTGATTCCCTTGGACATCTTCGATTTTGATGTGATTTTGGGGATGGATTGGTTGTTTACCCATCATGCCTCTATACAGTGTTTCGAGAAGAAAGTTATCTTTTGGAGACTGGACTTACCAGAGCTTGTATTTAAGGGTGTGCAAAGAGTGCTTCCCTCGAGTGTGATTTCAGTTTTAGCAGTAGAAAAATTGTTAAAGAAAGGATGTGAGGGTTCCTTCACTTACGTTGTTGAGATTCGTGAGGCTCCAGTGAGGGTGGCTGACATATCAATGGTGAGTGAGTTTCCTGACATGATTCTAGAGAATTTACCAGGATTACCACCTTATAGGGAGGTCGAGTTTACTATTGAGCTTCTCCCGGTCACCCGACCTATATCGTAGGCACCGTACTAGATGGCACCAACGGAGTTGTGGGAACTTAAGGTCCAATTGTAGGAGCTGGTAGATATGGGATTTTCCTACCTAGTGTATCACCTTGGGGAGCTCCAATGTTATTTGTGAGGAAAAATGATGGTACCTTGTGGTTATGTATTGATTATCGACAGCTGAACAAGGTGACGATTCAGAATAAGTATCCTTTGTATTGACAATTTGTTTGACTAGTCGAGAAGAGAAAAATAATTTTTGAAGATCGACCTGAGGTCCGATATCATCAATTGAGGATAAAGGTAGAGGACATTCCTAAGACTACCTATCGGACTTGTTATGGCCACTACGAGTTTCTTGTTATGACTTTTGGCTTTACTAACGAACCATAGGAATTTATGGACCTTATGAATATGGTGTTTCAGATTTACTTAGATCGATATGTGATTGTGTTTATCGATGACATACTGGTGTATTCAAAGAGTGCAAAAGTGCACGAGAAACATTTGAGGCTGGGGTTGAGTACACAAAGAAAAAGACAGCTTTATGCCCAGTTCAGCAAGTGCGAGTTCTGGTTGACTAGTATTGGTTTTCTTGGTCATATCATATCACCTGAGGGGATTAATATGGGTCCTCAGAAAACAGAAGTAGTGGAAAATTGAGAATAGCCAAAGACGGTGTCTGAGATTAGAAGTTTTTTGGGATTAGCCAGTTATTACCGACGATTCATAGTGGGATTTTATATGATAGTTGCTCCGTTTACTCGGTTAACCAGGAAGAAGGTTAAGTTTGTTTGGGATGAGGAGTGTGAACAGAGTTTTCAGGAGCTGAAAGACGGTTGATTTGGAGGCTTTACCTTTACGGAGAGATGTGTAGGATCTTCACTAACCATATGAGTTTAAAGCATTTCTTTAATTAGAAGGACTTCAATCTGAGACAGAAGAGGTGATTTGAGGTGATCAAGGATTACGACTGCACTATTGAGTACCACCCGGGGAAAGCGAACGTAGTCGCTGATGCTCTAAGTAGGAAGTCTGCGGGCTCCATCGCTTATTTGTGTACTATTCACTTATCGTTACTAGTAGAGCTCCGAAGAGCTGGGGTAGTTCTTAGACTAGAAATCCAGGGGGTTTTGTTGGCCATTTTCCATGTGAGGCATGTCCGGATTGTGTATTATCAGGTCAGAGGCCGAGGTTAGGGACCAGAAAGATTTTGTGCTGAGGGACGATGAAGTTTTGCTCAAGGAATGCCGATTGTGTGTACTAGAAGACTTATAGTTGAAAAAGGAAATACTTGAGGAAGCTCACAGTTCCACGTATGCGATGCATCATGGGCGAGCTATGATGTACTGTACCCTGAGGGAACATTATTTGTGGCCTGGCATGAAAAGAGAGATAACGAATTTTGTGAGCATGTGCTTGATTTGTTGATAGGTTAAGGCTAATAGACAGCGACCCTACAAAGCCATACACCCACTCATTATTTCGGAGTGGAAGTTGAATCACATCACCATGGATTTTGTGTTTAAACTCCCTAGAACTCAAAAAGGGCATAATGAAGTTGGGGTGATAGTGGATCAACTTATGAAATTATCACATTTCTTTCCAATGCGAGATGACTTCAAGATGCACTAGTTTGCCAAGCTGTTTATTGACGAGATTATTCGACTTCATAGAGTCCCAGAATTGATAGTCTCAAATCGAAACATGAGTTTTACATCTAGGTTCTAGTAGAGTTTATAGCGGTCACTTGGTATGAGATTGCACTTCAGTATGGCTTTCCACCTTCAGATTGATGGCTAGTCTGAGTGAACTATTCTTACACTAGAGAACATGATGAAGGCTTGTGTACTATAGTTCAGGGGGAATTGGGGCTCTCACTTGACACTGATGGAATTTTCTTATAATAATAGTTATCAGTCGAGTATCGGAATGTCCCCATTTGACTCATTGTATGGGCGATGATGTTGGTCGGGAGACCCAAGAGACTGGGAGACTCGGAATGGACTTGAGTTGGTCTTCCTTGGAAGACACGTAGGTCCATTTGACCGCCCAAATCAAACGTCAACTTTTTGCCCATTCCAGGGGAAAAACCATCCTTTCATACCATCTGTCAGAAATCACCCAATTGATCACCGATTAATCTCACTAATCCGTCATTAGCCAAGCACTAATCTAATCCCGGCATGCGGGACGGGTCGTTACGGTGACAATGTATGACACTGATTTATTGGACCGAGATAGGCGAAAGAAGGTTGATGACGTCTAAAGTTCGTAGATTAGATAGAGGGAAAGTTCAGGATCATTAGGGATAATCTAAAGGCAACTCATAGTTGTCAAAAGTGTTACGCAAATCATCGGATTAGGGACCTCGAGTTCGAGGTTGGAGACTAGGTGTTCTTGAGGTTATCGCCTTGGAAGGTCATTTTTTGGCTCGATAGACGCGGGAAGTTGAGCCCCGGCTACATTACATTGTATGAGATTATAGAGTGGATAAGGCCAATGGCTTATAGACTTGCATTGCCCCTCAAAATTTATTGAGTTCACGAAGTTTTCCAAGTGTCGATGCTTTAGAAGTATTGGTTTGATGAGTCACATGTGCGAAGAGAGAAACCTATTGACCTTAAGAATGATTTGAGCTATGAGGAGCAGCCTGTACAGATTCTAGATCAGAAAGACAAAGTGCTACGTCAGGAGGCACATCCCCTGCTTAAGGTTTTTTGGAGGAACTACAACCTGTAGAAGGCCACATGGGAGCTCGAGGAGTTGATACGAGCCTATTATCCGTAGATGTTCCAGTGACAGATATGAATTTTGAGGATAATTTTTTTAGAGGGAGTGAGTTGTCATGACTCGACCTTTGTTTATCTGTTTTTTCATGAATTACTTTGGTGAAATTACCATTTTACTCTTTTAGTTAGTTTAGGATCACTTTTGAGGATATTTCTTAGCCTAAAGGATAGGTTTTAGACTCACTAATCCACAGACAGGGGGCACGTGCAAATCGGGTTGCGTTTGAGCATTTTATAGTTATCGGAGCATTTAGGGGCATTTTCATCTTTTTTCAAGGGAGATATTTTGGGAAACCTTATCTTATACCCTATCTAAGTATAGAAGCCTCAAATCCACCACAAACCTTATCCCTTTCACTTTTTCCTACATCTATCTCTCCTTCCTTTGTCCGTTGAACCCAAAAAAGCCAAAACCAAAACCAATATTTTACTTCCATTTTACATATTTTGAGCTCAAACTAACCTGGGATCGTGTTCCTTTGACTCTTACGAACAAAACCAGCCAAAATTGGAGGGGATACACGCTTGGAACCGGCCATAGTCAAGGGAGAAAGAAACTAGAAACTTTTGAAGCTTTATTTGAAAAATCAAGGTATTTTCTCTCAATTCTAAACTTGGATTTGAATTCCCTGACTCGAGTAGATAGATTTGAACTTTTAGAACGTCTAATTTGGTTAAGATATGAGGGAGATATGAAGCCTTTAAGATTAGAGCTTCAATGGCGGATTTCAGCCGACCAGGCGGCAATGGCGGTGGTGCACGGCGGCGCGACCATTTTCTCTGGCAGTGTGATGGCATCAGTGATGATGTCATCAATGACGTCAACATATCAGACATGTCATGATGGTGATGTGAGCGCCACGACAACACCACGTCAACATGGGATGTTAGTAGCCATGTGGGTGTGTGGGGAAGGTCGTCGACCTTTCCCCAGCGCGTGGTCTGAGTCAATTAACGACTCAGAAACAAAAAAAAATTAGAAATTCGTTTTCTTTTCTTTGAATTTTGATAATCCATGAAAATTTAGAGCTTGTGAATGCAAATGATGATGAGTTTTAAGAACTACGAAGAGAGTTTGTAAAGAAGAGAGGATGAAAATGATGAAGGAGAGAGGAAAAAAAAAACGAGATGAAGAAATAGCTAGCGGAAGAAGGCTAGCTGCTAGAAGTTAATCCTAATAGAAAAGTTAAGTTATAAGTTAAATTTACTTTTTCTGATGCATGCCCATATTGATGCTTTTGAATAAATTTTTAATTTGTCTAAAAAATAAATTTGATTATTCTGTTGCAGATACTTTAATAAGAATTAACAAATGTCAATCTAAGAATTACAAGTTCGTTCAAATATCCACGAGCTTTCAAATACTAGGATGTTTAAGACTCATATTTTAACTTGAGAGAGCTTAGTCCATGCAGGGTGTGGGTTTGGGCTCCCAAACAACCAAGGCTTCTAATTTACGTTTTGGGCTTTTAAGGGTGGGCTTAGAATAACTTGAGTTTAAGGTGCACATTCACAAGGCCCAATCCCTCCAAATGGACAAGACCCCAACAAGATTGCAAGGGTAATTTGGTGAAACAATTTCTCATATCTTTTTTTTTAAAAATTGTGGGACGAGATGTATCAGCAAACCCTCGCAATAATGCCGTAGTATCCTAGCTTCTACACTATATGCTTATAATAACCCCCCCCCTGACAGGACCCATCCCAATCCCCCCGGGATTAACGCGGGATGACCCTGCTCCCGTCTGACACAAAGTACCAGACAAGGGATATTTCCGACCTTTGCCCTCCCAGGCTATCAGAGTACGCCAGGATCCGGAGGAGGTATGTGATATCTCGATCTCTGCTACAGTCCACATCCGATGTCAACCTGAAGGGTATTAAAAACAGAAAGACTGTGAGTGGACAAAAATAAAGAGTTTGTAAAAACATATTTCATAAAAGACCTTTATACCCTCCACTAAAAAGCATGCATGCATAGTAAAATCATTTATCCAAACACATATGTTTAAACAACCATCATTAGGGTCTCAGCCCCAAATTTCGTAAATACAAGTCATACGGGCTCCTGCCCAAAACCGTTCACAGAAAACCATAACATAGTAAACATATGTGGGATCTCAGCCCAAATCCATTTATCATCATAAAACATAATTTCCCAAACCAATTGAAATCATGTTTATCCATTATATTTCATATCCAAGAACCTGTCACGGTAAATAGAGCTACACTTGTGCTAACCGGGGTCTCAAACCCAAGTCTTTCCAGGGTCTACCCAGGTCAATGTCCGTAGATCAATGACCCTCCCTGTAGGTAACGAACCATGCCCATCCTGAGAGTAAGGAACCCAACTGGGGGGCGACTCCACTCAGTCAGTGCTCCGTGACTACTCCGAGGTCCACCCAGGCCAACGACCCTCCCCGGAGGAGACAATCATATATACAGGATGGCATATGAAAAACCTTTTGAAATCATTCTTTAAATCTTTCCAGGATTCATGCCCGGCTCCCATAAGCCGTCATAATCCATAAAATCCTTTCATGGGTTCATGCCGGTTCCCATAAACCGTCATGACCCGTAAAAACCATTTGTAACACATAACTGGGCGCTAGGCCCGAATTCACATAGAAACTGGACCTCTGGTCCGAATCGTAAACCAACTGGGCCTCCGGCCCGAATCCGTAAATCAAATGGGTCTCGAACCCGAGTTTACCTTTTCAAATCTAAAATCATTTCATGAAATCATATCCAAAACCATAAGTACGAAAAATCAGTATAAAACCGGAAAACCTCGATTTACGTACAAGCACGTAAATCGCCTCGAATTACGTGAAATCATATAAATCACAAGCATCCAAATCAACACCATAAAATCCTATTCATAATCCATATAAAACATTTATGCATGCATCACAGTTTAGAAATCAAGCTCCACTCACAGACCGTCCGAAGTCGCGTCTCGATTCGCGTGCCATAATCGTCTCCCGGGTCAATCACCGTCACCGGGACTCCCAAACCTGTCCAAATTCATTTAGAGGGTTACTAATACCCTCATTAACCTCTCATTGAAGTCCCATAATTTTCATGATTTTCTAACTATTTTTAAAACCGAACCTAAACCTTCGGACAATCCGAAACCTATCAAAACGATGTCTGATTGACTCGAAACGAGTCCCAAAATGTTCGTTACATCAAATAGATGAAATTACATGTTGGAACCTTCTCCAGATTCTTCCCCACATGCCCGTACGTGCCGCCTGAAATGGCTGCACGTGGGAGCCACGCTCCTGCTACAGTGTCACCCCTGACCTCGCATCGACCGGTCTGAACCGGTCTGATCCGGTTCGCCTGCAACTTGGACCGGCGTGACCGGTTCAAGCTCATTCCGGCCCAGTTTTTCACCGTTTTCAATCCTAATCAATCCTAACCTTCCTATAATCGTCCTAGGAACCTCACCCAATTAATTAGAAGCCCTAAAACCCACGAAACCCGACCGGCCCAATTTTTCCTCTTCGGTTCAATTTTCCAATCTCCTCCCCAGACTTCCCCGACATCCAAACCTTCACCAAGCCGTCCTAAAAACTCCCTAGGAACCTCATTAACTCAGCCTAAACATCCACACAAGCCCCTAACAATCGAAATCGAAAAATGGAATTAAAAAGGGTAAAACCGATTACCCGATTGATTTTCCTCCTCCGCCGTGTACGGCGGCCCTTCTTGGCCAGCCACCACGTCCAGCCAGTCCTCAGTTCATCCTCCGTCCTCTCACAAATGGTTTTAGGGTTGAAGGTTTGGATTGGATGAAAGGGTTAATTGGGTTGGGTTTAGAAAACATGGAAAATGGGATGCACGGGTATGGTTTTGTGCATGAGAGAAGATGAGGGTGAATGGATGAATGACACCTGTCATTCATCCATTGGTACTGGGAAAAATGTGGGGTCCACTAAAGTCAAAATTAACTCCCATCTCGAAGAACGTGTAATAGTACGTTCGAATTTCCGTGAACCGTAACTTCACCGTCGAACGTCCGAATTCGACGTGCCGCCTGTCTATGGATTCGTATCGTCCTTATCTACGTAATGGTCCTCAGCCCTCGGCCATTGGACCTCTTGGTCAAAAATTCAACATTTGCCCATTTTTAACCAAAATTACCAAAATGCCCCTAAACTTCCGAACGTCATAACTTCTTCCTCGAACGTCGGAATTGAACGTGCCATCTGTCTATGAACTCGTGACGTCACGAACTACGTCACGGTCATCGGTCAAAGTCCGTTTGACCGCCCGATTGAAAAGTCAACGTTTTGCCACGCCCAAGGGAAAAAGGGTCATTTTGCATCGTTCGTCCGATTTCGCCTAACTAATCACAGATTAACCTCACTATTCGTGATCTATCACTAATCTAATCCCGGAATTTGGGACGGGTCGTTACACCCCACCCCCACCCAACAATTATTCTATCACCGTTGTCCATTGATCCCGCTCTAAATAACCTCCCTTTTGCTTGATTATTGCCGATGTAATCTTAAAATGTCACGACTCGGCTCATCTAGCACAATATTGTCCGCTTTGAGCCCAATCCTCACGGTTTTATTTTCGGGAGCTTACATGCAACTTCCTAGTAAGTCACATATCTTGGGATTGCACCAGACTCAACTCGCTTAACTTTGGAGTTCCTAAGGAATCCAAAGCCAGTGAGCTCCCAAAAGGCCTTGTGTTAGATATATACATGCGCACACATATAAGACACTTCACCTTTCTCTCCCCGAGCGATGTGAGATTGTTCACCGATCTTACCTTTCCAAGCTCACGGGTCTTGCTTCAAGACCGAGTCTTACATAAAAAGTAAGTCTTTTAGGAATTTTAGACCAAACTTCATATAAACTTTGATTTTCAGCTAACCCAGCACTAATTCTTCGATATATTTCTTGTTGGAAGTACCCTTGATCCCATTGATAACGAGTGAGACCAAATAATTCAATCAGAGTAGTTGCTGATCCATACCATACCTAGGCACCCATAGATGAGGAAGAGCGTAGTAAGCGACGAAATGTTTCGTGGAGTTGAAAATAAATATAGATCTGGAGATTCCCGAATAGGTTACCCTTTCGAACTGCTGCTTAATCCATGGACAGAAAAGAGACAAACTGGCGAACGGAAACATCTTAGTTTCCAATTGTTTCAAACTTTCTCCTTTTGGAATGGAATTTTACGGAATCCCCATGAATAGGATCAAACCTTATTCCATGGTATTTCCATGAGATTCCACTTTCTTATTCTTAATCAAGTCCTCAAGAGGGCTTAGTTGATCCACAATTTATGTTTCGTCTTTCGTTTCCTTTTTGTTTGTTTCGAGAAATACATCGATCAATTCCGATTCTTTCTTTTCTATTGATTCTTTTCCGTTTGAGATGTATGTATCCATGGGTCTATATAGATCTTGTTCATGGATTAACAAAAATGAGCAAAAGCTCCCACAGTTTTTTTTTTTCAAATAAAAAACAATGTTTATTTATTTATTTTCATATTTTTTCATAACATAAATATTGTTAAGAGTAAGAGCCCCCGGCGTGAAAACAAAAAGGTTTGTGACGCTGAAATAGGAACCCACCCCGAAAAACATCTAAACTATTCGTTATGTAATCGTAGAACTTGTTGTGTTTCAACCATGACTTCACTGCGAATTTCGCCCTCTGAGGCTCACTTCCGCCGCCCAAGAAGATGTTCTCGTTGCACGACCATTGTGTTGAGTTAATGCCTCCTTAGTGGATTATTAATGCATTGGAATTTGATTATGTATTGGGAATAAATACATGGTGTTGTTCATTCAACCTTCTAGGAAAAGATTGATGTGGAAGCTTCATGAAAAAGAACATTAATTGAGGAAGGTGCATGAATGAACTTCAATAAAGGATGTTGAAATGTGAGGAAAATGTCTCACATTGGAAAAACACAAATACAACTTGTGCCTTAAGCACTATATAAGGTGGAGAGCTTGGTCACATTTCAACATCAAGGAGAACACGTCACAAGTAAGTGAGTGCTTCAAGAGTGTGTATAGCTCTTGGGCTAGAGTGATCTTCTCGGTTAAGAGAAGGTGAAAGAGTGTGTATAGCTCTTGGGGTAGAGTGATCTTCTTGGGTTGAGAGAGGGTGTACAAGGGGTATCCTATTGGGTACAAGGGCTCGAGTTGGGTATAAACTTGAGTAGTGTAATCTTGTATTTTGTATTCTTTCATAGTGAAGGAGAAAACTCTCCGAGGACGTAGGCAAGCTAATTGGCCGAACCTCGTTAAATCTTTTGTGTTCTTGGTTTCTTTATTTCCTTTTTTCATCTTTATTGTTAGCACTTGCGTGGTGGAGGATTAATTTCCTAACACATTGGAGGCGTCTCAACTCTGCTAGCTAATCTGGCGTTAGTTTTACGATATCTCTCGACGGCGACACCATGTTGTGGGCTTGTTTTTTTTTTTTTTTATAAATAGAATTTTGTTTTTTTAAAATTAAAAGTAATTTTTTATTGAAAAAAGGTTTTATTTGAAAAAGAAATAAATAATTAAAATTCATATAATTTAAACATTAATGAAATTCCACATCACTTCTAATTAGAATCCTTGGTTAACACCAAATTAATTTTAATTCCCAAAAAAGTGTAATTTAGATGTTAATGTCCATAAATTTCCTTTAATCACACACACACATATATATATATATATATATATAGAGCTATTTCAAGAAAGAAAATGACAAAGCAAGTAAGACCATTAATGGTTAGGGTTCTTATGATTAATGCTATAGGTCTCAAGAGACTTTATATAGTCATATATTTTTTAACATTATATTGTATGAGAAAGTATTCTTAATAAATAATGATAAAATAAATGAATATATATATATATATATATATTATCTATCAGTTCGAGTCGGATTTTAAGGTTTCCATCTTTACAAACCAAGAACCAACCCTAACAATCCGAATTGGTTCGATTCTTTAACTTGATTAACCAAAAAAAAAAAAAATTATATCGATCAAGTTGGTTCGTTGCTCACCTCTAATAATACCCAACCAAAACTCCATCTTAGGATATGGTTAGAAATAAAAAAACTGACTGAATCGAACTGAGCTGTTTAACAAATTTCCACACGTCAGGTACCAAAAAGCCCAAACCAAATTTTTTGTTTTGGTTCGTTCGCTCAGTAGTCAGTACACCAGATTGTACGCGGGACGGGACTATGATTCAAAAGACATAGTCGGCCGTATTGATCGAAGAGTACTTAAGTGAAGAAAAGTACCCTTTGCTTTGTTGCACTCCACCTAGATTCCCATTAATAATATCCCATACTAATTCTTGCCGGACGAACTCATAAAATTACCAAACTCCAATTGAAAATCATGACAAGAATTAATGGATTTTGTTAACAAAACAACAACTTTTTATTTAAGTAATTAATCATCTAATTAAGAGCGAAACATATATTAAGTTTCACACACAATATTGTGCCCGATGACTTTTCTTATTCATTAGGTACGTGCATGCATGACGAGCTTATTAGCTAGCCCTGCTTCAAACCCTGCATATATTACAGAAAGGAAAATAATGAAATAAATTTAATACTCAGTGATCCTAAATGATTATTGAGAAATTAACACAATCCAAGAATTGAGTATTTAAGATCGAGTAAGTAAACTTGTGCACTTACTGATTATAGTCGATCGTGATTTTGCCGGCGGCGGGGTTAGCGATTGCAGCAAAGGCTTCTTGAGAGAGATCGATGGTTCCTCGGCATCCAGGAGGGCAATAATCCACGATTTTAACGACAACGCTGGTGCCCTTGCAAGGGCGCGGCACACCTTGGTTGGTAGCCCCGGTGCACGTAACTCTATACCTCCTTCCACAGGCAGCTCTGTTCCCCCAAATCACATCGCTTGCTGCAGCTATCATCACACCATCGTTCTGAAATCCGTTGCACGACGACGCTGCATATAACAGCCCTCCATTCATTTTCATATAAAATATAAATATTTTAGATTTAAGTGCTGTTTATTATTTCCAGGATTCAATTTTTTAGGATGATCCTTGAATAAGGACTTAAATTTTGAAGGGTTTGAATTATATGATTATATTTGAGAGTGAGTTAATTACACAGGGAGTGTTCCTGAATCCCTATTTTAAATAGGTTAAACTTACATATTAGACAACCTTAATTTTATTAATAATTTAAGTAGATATACTAATTAATTAAAGGGACGTAATAAATTTTACCTCTTAAATGCATCTACATAGTAAAATAAGACCAATTATAGTTGAACTGGTAAGAAATTAACACAGTAAAGAAATTGTATATATATATATATACACATGTACTTACGAACATAGGGAGGTGTGTAATAAGTAGCGGTTCCCTGCACCGCGAATACGGCTAAGGGAAGACATATAAACATCGCCACCACAATCGCAACTCGCATTTCAAATCACATTATTTTCTGTACGTGTATCACAAATTTTGATGTTGCAGTATCTGTATTTTGTGGAGCATATTAGAAGAGCTTTGCCTCCCTTTTATAGAGGGATAAGATAAACCTAGCTACCTAGCTACATCGCTTGCATGCGTCGGCTTGTACCTTACAGCCAAGAACTAAACTCTTAACCAACCCTAAACCCTAAGTCATAATTAAATACTACCATCCCAACTTAAACACCCCCCACCCTCTACCACTCTTAACACTTTCTATACCTTGCTATTAAACTCCAAATAATAAGAATTTTATTCTTAGTTTCAAAAGAAAAAAAATTATTATAATATATAAATTTAATTATAAAAATGTTCCAAGTTTAATTATAAAATAGAAGATTAGAATCCTAACCAAATAACACAAGAAAATGACAATAAATATGCATGACTAAAAAATAATATAAGGACCTTAGAGTAAAGAATTATCATATTCTAATCGTATATTGTATAAGAAAATGGCAATAAATATGCATACCTAAAAAATAATGGAAGGACCACCAAATTGGTTATTGGCAGTAAAGATTGACTAACAGTAAAGAATTGTTATATTCCAACTTTTAAGTAAACAATAATCTCATCAAAAATTAATTAGTAGTTTACTCATTTGTTTATCACGGTTAATATGTCTCAATTAAACCAAAAGTTTGTCTCTTGGAATAAAAATGACATCGTTTTGTAAATTTACTTATAATTTATATAGATACATGGATGCTTTGTACATATTCAAAAAATATATATAAATCCATAATTTTTTTTTTAATACAAATGATGATATTATTTTGTGACAACATTGAACATATGAAATATCAACTATGTAATACAATTTTAAGTATCTTAATTGTATCCATTTAAATATACCAATTTAATTTAAGGAGTTTTGATTAGACGCTTGCGTGAGTCTAACATATGGCGCGCGAGAAACGAAGATTATATGAATAAACTACGGGTCTAGACGTCCAGGTGCATTTTGGTTAGCCCTCACCATTTGGCCCAAAAGCCTATGGGTTTATGGAGCCCGATAAACCCGATGGACAAAAGCCCGGTCCGACCCGCTATGGGCCGTGGGCCGGCCCGACCCTAGAGTTAGTGGATTGGGCTTGGGCGTATGGTGTTCAAACCCGAGAAACGAAGATTATATGAATAAACTACGGGTCTAGACGTCCAGGTGCATTTTGGTTAGCCCTCACCATTTGGCCCAAAAGCCCAAGGGCTTATGGGGGCCCGATAAGCTCGATGGACAAAAGCCCGGCCCGACCAGC
Source organism: Prinsepia uniflora (assembly GCA_032719365.1). Lineage (NCBI taxonomy): Eukaryota > Viridiplantae > Streptophyta > Magnoliopsida > Rosales > Rosaceae > Prinsepia > Prinsepia uniflora. Next base: position 4,325,513 of record CM064871.1, read on the forward strand.
TATGGGCCGTGGGCCGGTCCGGCCCGAGAGTTAGCGGGTTGGGCTTGGGCTTATGGTGTTTAAACCCAATAGGCCCGAGCCCGATAGAGCCCGGTAAACCCAGCCCGACTCGCCCGTATAAATCTGGCCCATAAGCCCGAAAATATAAAATACTTATTATTTAAAAATTAATACTCAACCCATTCTTAATACTAATATTTCAACCCAAACCCAAGTCTTAGCCCCAAACCTACCTAATTTATTTTAAAAAGCCCAATACCCAATACTCAATACCCCAATACCCAATACAAACTCTAACCATTCCTCCACCTGCTTAATTGGCCCAACGTTTTTGCACCCTTGAATATTTTATTTTAACGAGGTCACGTTTTTGCACCCTTGAGTATTTTTTTTCATTATTAATATTTTTTTTTCATGTATATATTTTTTTGTAACTTTAAAATTTGAGACAAAGTTTATTGTAAAAACTCACGTAAGCCCGATCCAAGTGAGCTTAATAGGTCCGACCCGAAAAACCCGATATAAACCCGACCCGATAAAAGCCCGTGAGATCTTTTTTATGTCATTAAGCCCGCCCAGCCTGGCCCGGCCCGCAAATTTAAAAATTATTTAATAAACCCTGCTCGGCTCGGCCCGGCCCAATGCCGATGGATAATTTTGGTACTTTTGGCGCAATAGGGGCATTTGGGTAATTTGATTGAATGATAAGTCACCAACATTTGACTCAGCCAGTCCGTGGAAAGACAAATGTCACTCACCTGTTGTTTGGGACCTCATTTCCTTTGTATGAGAAAAACTCACGGTTTGGGAAGAAGGATCCTCCTTGGTCGCTCTCTGTGTGGGCTAATTGTGCTAGCCTGGAGAATCTGGAAATCATTGCAGAGAGAGAGAGAGAGAAACAGTAATCCCTGAGATGGGACCTTAGGTTTGGACTCTAAAACACGAAACCGAGGAGGTTGGACGTTGGAAACGCGGGGAATGTGAAGTCCGATTTTGTGGGCTTTAGCAAATTTTTTATGTTGTTTTTTATAAGGATGGGAGAAGATACTGTAGAGTTTTTGAAAAAAAATATGAGGTAAATTTTTTATTATAAAATTATTTAAAATTGCCTGAAATTAATTCTATTGTTCATATACTGGATTCTGTAAAATTAAAGTGAAAATTTAAGTGAAACTTGTGTTTATAAAAATTCTGCTTACTACACATCTTCTATCTTGGAAGCTTTGTTTCAAAGTTTTGCTTTTTTTATCAGATTTCTTTTGTAAGCTGTCTCAATATGATGCAAGGTGCCAAGTCAGTAAAGTGCCAAGTTTGTGCCAAGTCACCAGTGCTTGTAAGCATGACAGTGCACGAATCCTTGGCCACAACCCTGTACGGTGCCACCTACCCGAAATCAGTCTTGTGCAGTGTGGTCCTCAGTAGGAAAGCATAATCTCCTGTGCTGCAGCTCACCATGGATGTTGTGCACCAAATACTGTCACTATCTTACAGCTGTGCAAACAGCTAAGGATTGATGAATTCTGTTAGTGATTAGTTAGGTTGTTAGCACAGTTAAAACCGTTTACTTAGTGACTACGCAACAAGTGAAAACTATAAGATATGTCGATTGATGATTGTACTGGTTAAGATTCATATACGTTTTCATTTATTTTCCTTATTCTCTCTCTTCGATTCTCTCCACCTTCTTTCTAAAACCCTCATCTTCTTCTTCAAAACCGATCTCTAAAACTCAAGAACATCAAAACCTAATATCTTTTACCCTATCAATCATCATTATTAATTAACTAATTGTTAAATGTATATAAAAAGTACATTTATCGATTATCACTAACCTCTGTTACCCTAATATATAGGGTTTATATAAATTCTGTTCATTATCATAGCATCCATATGCATCTTACAATGTGTTTGAAAGTTATGGGCTTTGGCCTGGTTTTCTTTTCTTTCAATTTTTTTTATTAATGATGATGGACAGTCACTGACCAATATGTATATCTTAGAGATTGGAATTATTATAATAGCTTAGGTTTAACTCATTAGTGTTCTGCTTTTAAAGTTTTATAAACATTTATCTATATCGTAGCATCGTGCAGGTTGAACTCCTAGTATACACTAAAGTTAAGTAGTAAAATTCATTATTTATTATTAGCGTTTTAACGTACTATTTTGTCATCATTTTTTTCTTTGCTGTGAATAGTACATTATAATTTTCCCTTAGATATTCATTTATTATTATTATTATTATAAATAATTATTATTAATTTATTTCTCATTTTGGAAATATTATCTCGTTCCCTAGATCTAATGAAATTTTACTACAATTATTATTACAACAACTACTATTGTTATTGATACCCCGATCTGGAAAGTCCGCTAGAGCTCCTAGTTCGAGGCATGCTAGCCGACATTTGGACGGAGATATCCAGATGACGAAAGCCAAATAACTAAAATGCTTCCTTTTGAGTGGTTGAGTAAAACATAATTAGTGAAAATCAATTACATTTCACTGCGACGACGAAGATACAAAGCATGGACAATAATGATGATCTTACAATATTATGACTACTTGTATTACCAGTTGATTTCCACCACAGCACTCCAACCCCAGGAGTGAATGTCAATGTATCTAGCCAGCTGATACGCTTAAAATACGCATTAAAATAAATCCGTAATTCAAGTATATACATATTTTAAACTCTTTTTGTGTCATTTTAGTATTGGTAAATGGAGATCGTTTTTAACTGGGAAAATTAGGGAATATTAATAATATGTTAGTGAGAAAAAATAATGAATAATCAAGAATAAAATAATTAATGGATTAATGAATAAAGGAATAAATAGTAAATGAATAAAAAAATAAAGAATTAAATGGGGGGTTTTTGAGGGATTGTAATCATAATATAGACAATAAAACAAGTAAAACAAATTTGAAATTAATTATACTCCTACTTTAACATTTGTACAAGTGGACTTTCTTCAAATACAAATTCTACCAACACTCTAACATTTGCAAAATTTGAACATATCACGAAATTCTACTTTCACCATCTTAATCATATGCATACATTTTTCAATATTATAAATGCACCGAACAGCGGTCATAAACACTTATAAAATGATTAACCTAATGTTTATGATTTGAATGTGTGTCAAACATTTAAATCTCTTCAATTTTCTACTAAATACACTGAACAACGGTCATAAACATTTAGCATAGAATTGAAGCTTAAGCACTCAAATGTATGAAGTAAATGAAGTTCAGAAAGTAAAACAGATGATAATTATATTCATGTCTACAAAAGTTAGAAAGAAAATACCAAAATAAATGTTGAATTAAAAATAAAACCGAAACAATAATGAGAGTTTAAGCAAGGGAGAAACAGTTTACACTTTCGGAACCCAAGAACAGCTTGTGATTCCGAAAATGGATGGAAACAATGAAATGTTATTCACACGATTTTCTGACAGAAGAAGAAATCTTATGAAGATGGAGGAATAAACACGAGAATGCGAACTTAAATTCTAGAATTGCAATGAAATACTAAGCCTTGGTATTTCTAAAGGAAACTTACAACTTGTGTTTAGGAGCTCTCTAGGAAAAAAGTCCCCTTTCACAAGGGTAATGGACCCCTATTTATAAGGGTGAAACTATTAAAAACCTAAAAAATTAAAATACAAAATACAAAAAAAAATTACAATTAAAAATAAATTGTGAATGATGAGTTTAGGCTAATAATTAGGGTAGGTATGCTAGAAAACTTGCCCAAAGGAGCAGATTTGGTGTAGTTTTGTCATGGAAAAATGACTCAAGAGGGAGAGCAGGTGGAATCGTTAGGGGAAGGCTGACTGGGCTGCAGAGAGTTGGCCTGAAGCTGCTGAAATGGGGCAGGTAGATCAACGGCACAGGCTGGTCAGGGGAGCATGTACTCAGCGCATGCGTGCTGAATTATGGTTCTTCATTTCAGGACGCGCGCATCGAAAACGGAAGACGCATTTAGGTAAGAAGCTGCTGGCGTTAGGACTGGGATGGGCGACGCGGGCTGGGCCGTGACCTGGCTGGAACTGGATTTGGGCCGCACAAGTAGGCCAGGCCGAACAGGAGGGCTGGGCCTGGGTCCCTGGGCTGGCATTTTGAATCTGGGCTGGGTTTCTTTGGGCCTGAAAAAGGATTTTCAATTTTAAAATTAATTTAAATAATTCCACCGAATTTCGTCCATAATTTTTTCGTTATAATTTCGATCGGGACGATTCTTTCGTCAAAACGCTCAAAATTCCAAGTTTTATTTAATTCTACAAAAAAGCCACAGAATATATTATTTTATCTAATTATTTATTATTTTAATATTAAAAGTTAAGTATAAAATGTATAAAATAATATAAAATAATGCTTAATTAACAACTTATGACTAACCTATTCGAAGTACGTGAAACACCAACTAGACACTAGTCGGGGAGTCCGATCACTAGACAAATCCCACTACTACAAGCTCCAAATTGGTCCAAGCCAAGGAAAATCCATCCAAAAGTTTACGAACAACTCGCAATTCAACTTCTAGACAAAATTCATCTAGGATGGCCTAAAACGAGGCTTCCAAACACTACAACCCAACTAAAGAGGGCAAAAAATTGTCTGAAACCCCCAAAGATGGCACCAACACACTGCCAGGAGCTAAAAAAAATAGCTCTACGCGTCGTTTAGGGGCTAGAAAATTTCTTCAGGAGCCTACACACTGACGAGACCTATCCCTAATTCCCTTGAACAACACACACGTTCTGCTCCTGTTCGACAACTCAGGTCAAATAGGGGATTACATCGATTTCACTTGTGTCCAAATCTTATGGAATTAACCAAATTCAGTCCACTCTTACGGGGTGTCAAATAGGGGATTACATCGATTTCACTTATGTCCAAATCTTATGGAATTAACCAAATTCAGTCCACTCTTACGGGGTTATCGCCCACATCCAACCCATTTTCCCTAACAAGTAGTGGAGTTTATGAGTTCAATTATAATTGGTCTTGTTTCCATTATCAGATTAACATAATTTACAACATCCACTATAAAATACATTCCCATTCCCAACTTTCATATAATAACCAACTACGTTGCACAATCTTAATTCTACATATTTAGGCACCAACTCAATTAGAACATTTTGTACTTAAATAACATGGTCACATGGAGGAGTCTTTAGGTATTCCATAATTCCTCAGTATTATTATAGACTTGCTAGTAACTATAGTTAAATCCTTGGCGTTATAAATATGCATAACATGGTGACCATAATCACACATTTAACATCATAATAATACAAAATATAACAATAAGCATCACACTATCTTCCATTCTCTCCAATTATTCTTCATAAGCTATGCCAACAAAAAACCTTCAATTAATTACATAACAATACTCATAATCAAATTCACAATATAAGTTATAACCTTAGCAATTTAAGGTTCATAGATTTAAAAAATAATAATCCAATAGTCATTTCCTTACTTAACATCACTTTCTAGTTTCCACAAATCAATAATCAAATTTAACCATAATTAATGTATGTACTATCATAAATATGCACCACAAATATCAACCTTTTAGCCAATATCATAAGTACTTCAAATTACCTTTGTTTTTGCTTAACTAAAGTTAATTTAGTACTAATATTCTTGATTTTTCAGCATTTAATAAAATTATAAACAATATACTTAAAACTTTGAATAACCATAATTTTCTCAAAAAGACATCCTAATAACCCAATAAATAAACCAATGAAAGTAAAATAAAAAAATAGGGAATTTCCATGTTAGCCGGGCGGTGAGG